>OY997593.1:35665092-37042410 GCA_963921825.1 Erodium maritimum | reverse complement strand
AAGGCAGATCTAACCAGTGGAGGGCGGCGACGGAGGAGTACGATGACGAATGGCTATGGAGGACGGAGCAACTCGGACAGAGGTGGATTAAGCAAGTTTAGAGGTTACTGAACCTAGTCCAAAACCATCCCAACAAGAGGAGCCCGGGCAGCACGAAGGCGACGCGGAATTGACGACAAAGAATGGAGGAAGAGGAAGAGAGAGGAGGCCGCCAGCAGCTCTGATTGCCGCCAACGACAGTTGATTTTGCGTGCTGAGGAGTTATCAATTAGAGTGATAGAGTCGTATGTAACAACTTTTCTTCTATTTTTCAATGTATTAATTAGATTGAAACCTTAATTTTAATTTTGGACCAGTTATCAAAAAATAAAAATAGGATCTAGCATTGGATTTTTTCCTTCATCGTTTCCAACACCTAGATCTGGTTCAATTATCGGTTTTACTCGACTTGATCAATTTATTCTATGTTGAGGTAAAAATTTATGTATTAATCAAGAAAACAAACCACTATTCAATTTTTGAAGCAATACATCTGAAGTATGAGTGACAGTTGAGTTTGTCTTAACCCAACTAGTTAGGTCGCTGTCATTGGAAGACAAGGCCGCAGGGGGAGCGGGGCAGCCACCAGTCATCTTCGTCGGGACTTGAGTTCGAAGTTGACGATAAAGATTACATATGCGCATGGGAGGACGATGAGGCTGAAGCAAGATCACGGAAGCGGGGGGAGGCGAGTAGATCTAACCCGTTTGGGGCAAGATATGACTACGGATGGTGAGAGGAAGTTCACCTTGGTTGTGGGACACAAATAGGGATGTTGGAACACGGTCGAGGATAGGTGGGAGTGGGCGGATCTGACCGGTTGAAGGCGGATCTAACAAGTGGAGGGTGTCGACGGAAGGAGTACGACGATGAATGGCTATGGAGGACGGAGGAACTCGGACAGAGGTGGATAAAACAAGGTCTGAGGTTACTGAATCTAGTCCAAAACAGTCCCAACAAGAGGAGCTCGAGCAGCACGAAGGCGACGCGAAACTAACGACAAAGAATGGAGGAAGAGGAAGAGGAGAGGGAGGAGGTCGCCATCAGCTTTAGTAGCCGCCAACGGCAGTTGATTTTGCGTGCTGTGGAGTTCTCAATTAGAGTGAGAGAATCGTGTGTAACAACTTTTCTTCTATTTTTCAATGTATTAATCATATTAATCATGTTGAAACCTTAATTTTAATTTCGGACCAGTTATCAAAAAATAACAATAGGATCCAACATTGGATTTTTTTCCTTCATCTTTTCCAACTCCTAGATCTGGTTCAATTATCGGTTTTACTCGACTCGATCAATGTATTCTATGTTGTGGTAAAAATGTATGTATTAATCAAGAAAACAAACCATTGTTCAATTTTTGAAGCAATACATCTGAAATATGAGTGACAATTGAGTTTGTGTCAACCCAACTAGTTAGGTCGCTGTCATTGGAAGACAAGGTCGACCAGATCTGACTTACGGACGGTGAGAAGAAGTTTACGTCGGTTGTGGGACACAAATAGGGACGGAGGAACACGGTCGAGGATAGGTGGGTGCAGGCGAATATGACTGATTGAAGGCGGATCTAACCAGTGGAGGGCGGCGACGGAAGGAGTACGACGACGAATGGATATGTAGGACGGTGGAACTCGGACAGAGGTGGATAAAGCAAGGTCTGAGATTACTTAATCTAGTCCACAACCATCCCAACGAGAGGAGTTCGTGCAGCACGAAGGCGACGCAGAATTGACGACAAAGAATGGAGGAAGAGGAGAGGGAGGAGGCCGCCAGCAACTCTGGTAGCCGCCGGCGACAGTTGATTTTGCGTGCTGTGGAGTTCTCAATTAGAGTGAGAGAGTCGTGTGTAACAACTTTTCTTTTATTTTTCAATGTATTAATCGGATTGAAACCTTAATTTTAATTTCGGACCAGTTATCAAAAAATAACAATCGGATCCATCATTGGATTTTTTTCCCTTCATCTTTTCCAACTCCTAAATTTGGTTCAATTATCGGTTTTGCTCGACTTGAACAATTTTTTCTATGCTGAGGTAAAAATGTATGTATTAATCAAGAAAACAAACCACTGTAAATTTTTGAAGCAATACATCTGAAATATAAGTGATAGTTGAGTTTGTGTCATCCCAACTTCATGCGTTTTTAGCTAGTGAGCCACGTCATTCGCCTCGCGTTCGAACATAAACCAATTTGAACTGCTGCAAATCAATCTCACATTTTGTGACCACCGTATCTCAAGGGAGAACATGTTTGACGAAACATTTATGGCCTAAACCATCCAAAACTGTCTGATTCTATCACTCTGCATGCCATCCCCACTCTTGGATCCACTCCATTGCCCTTTGAACACTCGGCATCTCGATAGTCTCATGATCCTGATAATTTGGAAATAGAACGCACCGGGCCGTCATCTCCATCTTGTGGCCGAACTCTGGTTCGATTCCCCTCACCCTTTCCTCCTTCTCCCCCATGGCCTTACCAAATACTATCTCGCCATTATTCTCATCCAAATATAACCTCCTTTTGGATGGGATTTAGCCGCAATAAAATCCAAGCTTGGGAAATACTTGGCATTTAGAACACAGCCTACCAGATTGTGAGTCTCCTAGAGTAGATGCTAGTTTGCTTTCCTAATAGAGTAAGGAAGGATATCGGTTGTTGGCTCGATTACATGGTTGATGGGTACTAACACAGATGGCATCAGTATGGACAACCATATGGGATTTGGACATACAAAAGTCTTCCTATGGAGTGCAATTTCAGGTAACTTAACCTTCGGATAAAATTTGTCCCTATTCCGGAGGAATGCCCTGTTTGTATTGCTGATCGTGAAACGGTCTTACACTTATTAGTCCAATGTCCATTTGCTGAAGAAGTCTGGCAGCGATCCCAGGCATGTCTACCAGTCTCTCATGTTTTTATTTTATTTTTATAAATGATGATTTTATTCATAAGCTTTGGAATAATGTATTACAAAGCTGTGGGAAAAAATCCCAAATAACCTCCAAAAACGACAAATAAACATAGAGAGGAAAAACCATAACAAGATAAATGAGAAAAACAGTGTTCACAGAAGAGATTAAAAACCTAAACAGGCGTCTCACCGAGACCAACGAACAATGCCTCAGGGTGAACAGGTGGATCCTTTGGTCTCAGAAAGACTAAGTAATCCGTGCCCCTCCACTCTAAGAGTAGATCGGCCCTGAGCGTTCCCCCGGATGAGCACTCGCCAGACCTCAGTGAGAAACAGGCGAAACATGGAAGGTATAATCCCCGCTGAAAACACTGCCAAACCAACAGACACAACGGGTCAGAACCCGAAGAAAAAAGCTGGAAAAAAGACTAGTCAGCCGGTGTCAGACAGGGCAAGGCAAGCATGAGGCAAAGTCAACCAAGTGCTAAGACTGACATCCTCCAATAGATCTCCTGACATTCTGCAAATACTGAAACTGTGGAGCTGGAGTTTGGAAAAAACAGCATCCAGAGGTTCCAATTGGTGCCTGAAGATAGAAGAGTTGCGCTGAAGCCAAATGTGCCAGAAACATAGATAGGCAACCTTAACCCAAGATCTCTACCAACGTCGTCTGCCTATGCCTCTCCAAGCGGAGATAGAGGAAATACAGTCTGAAGGAGTGACCCAGGTAATAACCCACCAAGCATAAAGTCTAGACCATAACGACCAAGAGTACTCACAATGGAGAAAGAGGTGGGCGGAGTCCTCAAAGTATCGGGAACAAAAGCAGCATAACATATCCTGCAAGGAAATGGGCATCCCTCGTTCCTCCAAGAAAGTCTTGGTAGGGACGGCATCGTGAGCAAGTAACCACACCAAAGAGCTGTATTTGGGTGGTAATCCTTTAACCCAAAGAAAGCTAGCCCAAAAAGTAGGAGCGGGGGCAGGGTCAGAGTCTGATAATAACATATAAGCGGTAGCTGAGGAGAAGCCTGCCTCTCGCTGTGACCAGATAATAGTGTCAGGTTCAGTGCTTCTGACACAAACTGAACTCAAAAGGTCCATCAGCGAGTCCGAGTCCTCACTTTCATAAGAAAAAATGAAAGACCGGCGATAGGGAATATGCCAAGAGTTGTTACGCCACAAATCTCCAACAGTCGACCAGATATCAGAGCATATACGATACAGACGAGGGAAACGGAAACGGAGAGCCTCCGAGCCCAACCAAGGATCCTGCCAGAAACGGATACGATCCCCACGACCCAATCTCCAATGAAGACTTTGATTCCCAAACAATGTTCTGAAAGACGGATCATCAGACAGAGACATAATATGATTAAAGAGGAAGGAAGAACCTGGCTTGTCAAGGGATGTCAAATCCCATTCAGAAGACCTCCAACCAAATTTGGCACAAAGGACCTGTTTTCAGAGGGAGTCTTTATCAGAAGCAAAACGCCAGAACCACTTAGCTAAAAGGCTATTGTTGACCTTTTCCAAACCGCGAATCCCCAGACCACCTTCCAGCTTAGGCCTACAAACAGTATACCAGCGCACCTTGCAAAAAACTCGAGTGCGGGCCCTGTTGTGCCAGAGAAAACGGCGTCTCCAAGCCTCAAGTTCTTTGATCACCCCCTTTGGAGCCCTAAAAAGAGACATGAAGAAAATCGGCAAGGCCGACAGGGTGGACTTGATCAAAACAAGCCGACCAGGCATAGTGAGGTCCTTGGTCTTCCAAAGAGCTAGAGAACTCTTGAACTTTCGCACAACCGGTTCCCAAAAAGACAAGCGTCGTGGATTGGCTCCCAAGCTAAAACTGAGGTATTTGATGGGGAGGGATCCCACCACACAACCCAAAGAGGTGGCAACTGAATCTGGAGTAAAAGACCGAGCATTGAGGATGATAGCAGTGGACTTTTCAAAATTAATCTTGAGCCCCGAGCTGAGCTGAAAGGTGAGGAGGGTGCTCTTGAGGCGTAATAAGTCATCCAAGGATCCCTTGACAAAGAGCAGCGTGTCATCTGCGAATTGCAGGTGTGATATAACTGGCCCAGAAGAGCCAACCCTGACCCCAGAGAATTCCTGATTCCGGATACCTTCTTCAAGAATCTGGTGAAGACCCTCAGCGGCAATCAGGAAAATAAAAGGTGAGAGCGGACAACCTTGCCGAATTCCATTGAGGATAGGAAAATCAGCACTAGGGGAGCCATTCACAAGAACTGCTACATGAGCTCTGAAACAGGAAGCCATCCAGAATCTCCACTTTGGTCCAAAAGCCATGGCCTCGAGCACCTCATCAATATAGTCCCAATTGACCTTGTCGAAAGCTTTCTCGAAATCAAGTTTAAAGACAACGACCTCCTCATGGGAATGGCGTACCATATCAATCACCTAGGAGGCTATCAATACCCCGTCAACCAGTTGCCTGCCAGCTACAAAACCAGTCTGGGAGTCACTGATAATATCATTCAGCACCTGACGGAGTCGATTCGAAAGCACCTTAGCAAGGATTTTGTAAGGCCCCGAAATTAGACTGATTGGTCTAAAATCTTGAATCCTGTCAGCAGAAGAAAGCTTGGGTATGAGAGTGAGAAAGGTAGAGTTAAGCCCTTTCCCAATCGACCCAGAAGCATGGAATCAGAGAAGAATCGAAGTACGTCAGGTTTTATAATCTCCCAGCAGGATTTGTAAAACAACATAGAGAAACCATCTGGCCAGGTGCCTTTTCAGAGCCACAGTCACAGATAGCAGCAAAAATTTCATCCACAGAAAACGGCTCTTCTAGAAAACAAGCCTGAAAACCAGATAAGCGAGAGAAAGGGAGCTGTGGTAAAGGAACACGAATACCAGGAGGTCTGGCAAAACGGAGCCTGAAATGCTCAGCAGCGTGGGCTTTGAGAAGAGCCGGATCGGTAATGAACTCGGAGCATACACGAAGACCTGAAATCCTTTTTCTTGCGTCTCTCAAATTTGCTATCTTGTGATAAAAGCGTGAACACACATCCCCTTGCTTGTGCCATCTTAACCTGGCCTTCTGACTCCAAATGCGGGCAAGAGTCTTTTGTTTACAAATCAGAGTAACCCGTAGTAAAGAGCGAGAAATGCATTCAGGACCCGAAAGGTCCCGAGTGTCCAATGCATCATCGAAAGAATTCAGCTCTGACTCCAAAGCTTCCACTTCCCGGTCCACACGACCAAAAACTTTCGTGCCCCAGCGATGCAGGTCATGCCTGAGATGTTTGAGCTTGAACCATAACACATAGGAGGCCGAACCTTGACAGACATACGACTCCCAAAAGGCCCGGACATCTGGAAGGAAGTACTTGTGGTCGACCCAAACATTTAGGAAGCGCCTTGGCTTTGGTCCCCAGTTGACAGTGGAAGAGGACAAGGAAACCGGCCGGTGATCGGACAATGATCAGGGGAGCCCAAATTGCAAGAGGGAGTCGAAACAGAGCAACACTGCTGGAGAGACAACAAAACGGTCCAGTCGGGAGGCCATGGACCCGCCACCGTACCAGGTAAAGCGAGCTCCGGTGAGGTTCAAATCGACCAATTCCATGGACTACAAAAACTCGGAAAACATAGCACAGTCCACCGGCGAAGTAGAAGTGTTTCGACGCTCATCCGAGTTCAGCACAGAATTGAAATCGCCACCTGCAACAACAAGATCACCAAGAGAGGGCCTGTCCTGTACAAGGAGGTCCCAAAAAGTACGACGGCCAGAAACAGAGGATGGTGCATAGACATTCAATATAGCAAAAACAGAGCCCAGAGGTAAATACGAACCAGACCAAAGAATGGCGGAGCCGATCGGTCTTGAGAAGGAGATGCTGAATGAAGATGGTCTCCAGGCAGTAAGGAGGCCTCCCGATGAACCCTCAGCTGAGATGAACCGGAAATCCCAGCCCAAAAACAGACCGCAATCACGAAGAAAACTTGCAGATATCTCTTCAACCTTAGTTTCCTGAAGCATGACGAAATCAGGGCGTTGAGTAACTATCACACGCCTAATGTCTCATGTTACTATTTTCTTACAATGGATAATTGATATAGTGGCTATACCGGAAATGGCAATAAAGAGCAAAATTGCTCTAACCTTATAGGAGATCTGCAAAGCTAGAAATGGTGTAGTTTGGGAGCAAACTCACCTGCCGACGGGTTCGGTTGATGCTACGGTCAGAAGTAATATCCATAGCCGAAAGAGGCGCATAGGAGTTTGACCCCACAAGTTACTTCCCTAGTCCACCCAACCGGGAGAGATGGACACCCCCAACTTATTGGATGTCCCTAAATGTGGATGGGGCAGTTTTTGCAGACACCTCCCAATTGGGGCGGGGTATGATATGTAGAGATAAGAATGAAATGGTCGTGTAAGGTAGAAACGGGATTGGGCTTGCACCACCAGTACCTGAAATGGTAAAAGCTATTGTTGTATACCAGGCGCTCCTCTGGGTGCGAGATTCAGGCCGTTCGAGAATTATTATCCGGAGCGACACCCAATTTGTGGTAAGGATGGTCCAGGGGGCTGCCCTTCTATTCTCACCGGTGGGCCGCATTGTTGAAGAATGTAGGTCCCTTATTATGTCACTCGAGGATGTTAACTTCAAGTTTATTTCTAGAACTGCGAACGAGGCTACTCACTGGTTAGCACAAGAGTCTGGTTCTATGTCTGTTATTACGTGGTCTTATTTTCAAATACCAGATGCACTCTCCTGTATTTTGAGGCACTTCAAGTAATATCATCAACACCTTTCTTTCAAAAAAAACTTTCCTCTGTTAGTCTTTTAACCCCAAATGCTCAAACGGCTCGTGGACTGAAAATAACGGTACCCAAATATATTAAAAAAACATATAAGTCCATGGACCGAGAATAAGTGTACCAATAAGTATTCCACCCAATATAAAAAGAGGCACAAAGAAGATAAAACTATAGGGAAAATAGTCAAAATAAGTAGGTCTAATTTATGCTCATAAAGTTTCTCCGCACTTAAACCTTGCTCGTCCTCGAGTAAGCTAAAATAAAACTAAGATAAGTACCAAGGTAAACTCGGCGATATAAAGTTCTTAGGCAGATCTTGGTGGCTCCGGATTATTGAAATCAATAAAAGATGCATATGTTGACTCAAATAACCCGACTAAAAGATCTTATGCAAGTTCACAAGCAAATAAAAGACCAAAACTCTATGAGTCAAAGAACGTGTGTGCTCACAAATTGAATTTTATTAGCAATATGACCTAGAGCTTGCTAATGGGATGAAATTTCTAATCATTCTTTCTACTTTTCAACAACCATTATTTACTTGTTTTAGACTAATAGTGTATATTTGGTGGTTTGCAAAATGAAATGAAATAACTAGACATATTTCAAGCCTACCTATCATCATTTAGCCCTTTGTTCTTCGGACTTTAACATACTAGCAGAACTAATTAGGAGCATGACACAATCTAATTCACAAATCACATGATTGGGTGTTGTCATGAAATTACATTACCTTGGGACTACGCAAATTGTAAATGATACAGACGTATTTTAGCACATAAAAGGGCCACAATTCATCGAGATTTATAGACTTTAAGTCCAGTTTCTTATCATATATTTAGTTTTAGTATGAATGATTGATTTTATCGATATGTTAAGTAGTTCGAATGGAAACCGGTGTATTTTGGGTGTGTCGTGCAGGTGGATGGTTGAGACGGTCGAAATTGTTCACTCCAGAATATGTGCATGACTGATCTTGTTTTGTAGGGCTTGAGAAAATAAAATTATTGGCGCGAGAACGAGATCAATTGGAACACAAATGAAGCCGGAGCGAGCAAAATAACGAAGAAGGAGAAGAAATGGAGGAGAAAATCAGGGCTAGACACGTCGCAGAGCACTGATACACACCGATGCTCTTGTGTGTGGCGTGGTACACATGAACGGGTGTACGTGTTCTCAACAAGTCTTTGGATCAGTTGACCCTCGTGTCAACCGTTTCTACCCGTCGATCATGTGTGGTTTGACTTCTACATCCGTCTGTTGATTTTTTACCGCGAGATCCGATAGTCATCTCGCTCGGTTGCACCGGATCCAGGCGCGCTTAACCACACCGGAGCGAGCCACAACATCTCTCACGTGTGGTTGTCCATCTCAGCTCCATGTGGCATGCTAGTACACCACTATTGCAGGCGTGGCTTGCTCCCCTGTCCGACACATGGCGGAGTTGTCTCCTTCCCGCTTGCGACACTTGTCCCCTCAACTCAGCTCCTCTGTTGCAGCCGTGTGGATCCCTCTGATAGGCTGAATTGTTTAGGGCAACGCTAATTCTATATAGCTCAGTCCCAATTCACAAAGCTTGTCTCCTCCTTTATTTTTTTGATTTCTGGGAGAACAACACAACACAACGAACACGAACAACGGTGGGAAGCCCCATTTTTTATAGTTCTTTTAAATTATTTTTTCATAGAATTTAGGGAGTGCTTTTAGCTTGGATTATTTGTTGCGAAAATTTCACTTTAACACCTTGGCAAATATTTAATTTCATTTTGATATCCTGGCATAAATTTTTAACACTTTCATACCCTAACCAAACTTTTAATTTCATTTTCTGTTGACTTTCCATTCAAAATAGGTAAAATGTCCATAATACCCCTACCTATTACTCAAATTTACAAACTTAAGCCATTCAATTCAGAACTTGAAAATAAGTGAAATGACAATAATACCCTCCATTAGTAAGGTGTTAAAATGAAAAATATCATTCAAAATTTTCAAGTTTTACACAATCACTTTTTTATTAATTCAGTTTTTATTTATGAAAAATAATTTTTATGTTTAAAAATTCAATTTTTTATTTAAAAATTAATATAAAAATAAAAATAATTTATAAATAATTTTTTTATTTTTCTAAATTTTTTTATCATATCTTTATTTTTTATAAATAATTTTTTCATCTTCTTCGTTTCTCTCTCCTCCTCCTCTATTTTTTTTTTATAAAAATCATTTTTGCAAAGATTCTTTTTCATTATTTTCATAAATATAATTTTTTTTAAATAAAAGAAAAAAAAATATATACAATCCTCACTTGTTCGATTCCAGATCTAACAACCCTCTCATTATTCAAAACACCTTCATCTCCGATCAGATCCCCAGAGTTCCATTTTGATGAAGGCTCGCCCATTCGTCACCGACTCACCTCCCCTCTTCTTCACCGAAGCCGACGGCCTCAATTCTAGATCCTTCTTCACCTTGCTCGCCGCTATCGAAGTCAGCGATCTGTACAGAGACGGCGACAGAGTCGTCGCCACCTGACCCCGCTCTGACCTCTCGGACGCCGCTATGACCTCTCAGATCTAGTCTCAACATCGTTGGAGAAGACGACAAGAGAAGCCTAGAGTTCAGATTTGGAATTCGTGGTCTTGTGCTTATTGGAATACGAGGTCGTGCTTGTTAGAATTCATTTCACACAAGTGGTTCCAAATCTGGGCGATGGGGGCTTGAAATTTTAGATAATTTTTTATGCCTTTGCTCCCTCTCCTGCTACTCGTCACATTATGGCCACCATCTACTACTTCAACCAAGAGGAGTTGAGGATTCAAGGCTATTGTTGTGAGGATTTATTGTAAATTGATGCTTCTGTAAATCATTTGATTTTTGTTCTTGACTGGTTATGAACGGATGAACAAAAAGATGAATAAAAAATGGAAAAATGAAGTAATGAACTTTATTTTTTTCTAATAGATTTATATAATCTGATATAAAATGAAGATGAGGAGGAGAGTGTAGGAATTGTTGGAAAGGGCCTTCTCATGCTAATATATTTGCGGGGTAGCCTCGGTAATTTGGCATTCGAATTAAATCGAATTTTTGTTTTTCTTTTAATTGAAAACATTATGAACTGCCGGTTATACCCTCGTCCTTTCTTCTTCTTTGCCTCTTCGTCTTCGTCACTGAGTCAAAGTCAGAAAAACGATTGTCGACAACTTCATCGCTCCCGATCATCTCCGAGCAAGCAATGACGCCGGCGAGAGGAAATTCCTACAATTCCGACTTCATGTCGAACCAGGTACGTGCGATTTGAACTCCTGCAATTTGTGTTAGATTTAGTTCCCTTTTGCAAAACCTAGGGTTTAGTTAGTGTAAATTGTCGGTGAGGCTACGACGAATGGGGGAGGCGTAGAAGGGAATAGGGTCGTTGCCGGAGAAGGAATCAGTGTCATCGTATGGGGTCCAGACGGCGCTGATTGGGGCTAAAACGATGGCGTTTTAGCCCACTGAGTCGCCGGAGTTCCTGACGGAGCAGGTCGGGGACACAACGACAACGTTTTGTCACCAACCCGCTCCGATTGATATGCCCAGTCTGAGCCGAATGAGACCCCATAACGACGTCGTTTTGGGACCGACCAGCTCCATGAGGTTGAACCAAACGGAGCAGGTTGGGCCCACTGAGGCCCAGTCCACGCCCCAATAAGCTCGGTGAGGCCCAGTCAAGGGCCCAAAATGACACCCCTTCACCAATGACGACGTCGTTTTTGCCCCCAATAATTTGCCTTCCAAAGGCTCCAGACGGCGCATATCGGTAGTAAAACGCGGCGTTTTGATCTTGTGTAGCAAGGTCCAAACGGCGCCGAATGGGGTCAGTATGAGCCGACTATGAAATTGACCAAACTCTCTGTTGCCCGATCGGCCAAGGACAATTAGGGGAAAGGCCGTTCGGCCCATGACAGTTTGGATTACTAGTTAATGTTATTTTATATTCATAATATTAGTACTACAATTTGGATTACTAGATAATGTTAGGATGCATCTTATAATCATAATACAGTTAGTGGAAGAGGAAGAAGGTTCTGTTTCGATACCGAGTGCAACTCCGTCAGAAGCACCTCAACGGTTTCGAAGAATTGAAACAGAACTGCAAGATGGGGAGTACTTCAACTGTCGTGTGACAGCCAGGTGTGTGTACAAGGTGTTGTATGAGAAGTACAATGAGCTGAAGGATGCAGACCCGCTGACAGCTGCAGCAATAAGAGCGGGTCCATTCGGGATGTTCACCAGGTTACCGGAGAAGTTCCAGCCCTCCAACAACCTGGCGTGGATGTTATTAGTCAGGAGTACCACGGTGAGAAGGGACTACGAAATGTGGTTCGTGCTGAAAGGGAAACCGATCAGGTTGTCCCTGAAGGAATACGCACTGATGACGGGGTTGAATTGCTCAAGACCGAGCCATGGAGATGAAAATTTTCAGAGGCAATTGAGTTCCACAGCATTCGAGAAAAGACATTTTGATTCGAACCAGCGTGGAGTGTCTCCACTAGACCTGGCAAACAAGTTGACCGCCCTTGTGACTAACCGGTTGAAACCGAGGACCAGGAGGACCGAGCCAGATTATAATATTGTGAAGATGGCTCAGCTGTTGTTCGTCACTGATGCGTTGATACCTCACACAAAAGTGACGACACCCATTGAGCCAAAGTGGATGGGATTAGTAGAAGACCTGGACATGTTCAACCGGTACCCGTGGGGGTATATCTCCTTCCGGCATCTGAGGGAGGATTGTATTCGAGAGTTGAGAGCGAAGTTCCAATCGCTCGTCCCTGGCAGGCAGGGGGCCACATACACCATATACGGTATGCTCCCGTTATTTACGGTACGTAAAACATTTAATACAATTTGAATAAGAGCATTATTATCAATTAATGTACGTATTGGTTATTAATAATTTGATTTGTGTAACAGCCTTTTGTATTTGAGTCTATGGAAGCACTGGCAAGTAAGTGGGTGACGGTGGACCCACAGTACAGTGAGGACCTACCGAGGTTTTTTAAGTGGCGCACGAAATGGCCCAAGGCCCCGTCGGCGGATGAGGTGACAACCGAATTTCAGAAAGACGAGGTAAAAAATATAAGTGTAGACGTATAATTGTAGATGTAGGTTGATTATATGAATTGAATGTAATGGTTATGTGTGTGCAGGTGCAGGTGACTCGGGGTGTCCTAATACCCACAGAAATAGAGAGGGCACTTCCGCATAATTAAAATGTGGGAGTCATACCCGACAGTGTAGCGGATAGGACGCTTGAGCGGATTGCAGAAATTTTGGAGGCTGGAGGGGAGATAGAATGGGATGATGAGGGTATGGAGCAAGCAGAGCCAGTTGAAAGGGAGCCGACACCTGATCGTCAGTCCGGGGATGAGGTGATGGCTACAGAGCAGACACCGTCGGATCCGGTTGGGGATGGAGCTGAGTGCTCTCGTCGCCGGGAAAAGGCCACCATCAGGGAAGGAGAGTTACCCCAGACCCCTCGTCGTCAGGGGGAACATGCCGCTGCAGATGATCATATCAGAGGTGTCCGCGTTGAGATAGGAGAGTTGCAGGGCAAGATCCAATCCGTTGCGGACTCTATTGGAGCGGTACGGACTGAGTTTGGGGACGCCATCGGAGCGTTGCGGAGAGAGTTTGGGGGCAAACTAGATGAGATCCTTCATCTACTCCGGACCCAGGGAGCTGCCCGTGACCCGCTGCCCGGGCCTGACGACCGTGCATCTGGTGGCGACTCCCGAGGATCACATTGCCCGCCTCGGTCTCATCGGTCGCATGAAGCCGGATCTCAAAGGGATGATGAATCTCAACCTCGTAGATCAGGTGACGCAGGAGGAAGACGGGAACAGGTTGGAGAGTCTAGCCATGGACCCCCAGATACGGATATGGTCCATGAGGCTGAGATGGGGGGTGAGGTTGATGTTCAGGTGAGGGGGGAGGAGGGACAGCTGGGGTTTGAGGAGGGACAGGTTGCGGTTCAACAGGGGGTTGAGGAGGGACAGGTTCCGGTTCCAGCACCGATCGTGGTAGTTGATTCTCAGACACGTAGTGCGGGAGGGGTACTAGGAGGAGGGGAAGAGGTGGGTAAGTGTGTGGAGGGGTCACTGTCGACTTTTTGGGAAGGTCTGGAGGTCGAAGGGGAGGAGGAGGTCAGTCAAACTCCTGCGCGGGAACTGTCGTCTTGGGAGGAGGAACCGACCGACGATGAAGGTGCCGGTGATGAGGCACAGTCGCAGGCTCCGGGGGCACAGACTCAAGCTCCGGGGGAACCCTCGGAGCCTCGGGAGCCACCATCGATCGTGGTTAACCTTCCTCGTCACCTATTTGAACCTGATCCGCCCAGTTCCAGAAAGAGGAAGAGGACCCAGTTGCTCGGTGTCCTTGATCAGAGGCTGATCCGCAGTTGGAACCCTGCAGCGAAGACTCCCCATCGGTTGAGGAATTACTCTGGTACCGTGCGTACCGGTTTGCAGGACGGAGTCCTCTACAGAGGCCTACCCGCCTCATATTACCGGTCATTGGCAACCCCTGGCGAATGGGTCACACCGCATGTTAGTATTTTATTTTAAGCAGCATATGAGTATATTTTTCCTGGCAATATATAATTTATATTGTTTTCAACTTTGTGCAGCATATGGACGATGCGTTGTCAGGCATACGGTGCAGACAACGACATTTTCCGAATGTGTTCAGGCAGAGCCATGTAGTGCTGGATTGTGTGTTCCACAAGCTGTGCTGTGCAGAGTATGAGGCGAATATAGAACCGGACCTTGAGCTCATGAACTATGCTCGAGGGAAGAAGCCGGATCTCTATCCTTGCAGTTGGATGTCTGCGCATAAGATTTATTTTCCAGTGAACCACAAGAACAAGCACTGGATATTGTTGGTTGTGGACGTGCAAGCAAGAAAAATCCAAGTGTACGACAACTACCGTCCCCAGATATCAGAGTTCGAGATGAAGGTGTTGATGACCCCGTATGTGAACATGCTCCCTAAGATGCTCTTCCGGGTTTTACCCGGGACATCGGAGACATTATCCGCATACAACGCGGATTTTACCTTCGAGAGGGTGGAACCCATACCGCAAGCCGTGAAGTAAGTATAAGACTTATTCATTTTACCTTTGCAGTACAGTCTTGTATGTCATGCTTATTATATTGGTGTTTGTTTGTAGGATGGCCGATAGTGGGATCTACACCCTAAAGTTCATCGAGGTGGGGATGGCGTAACTGGAATTCAAAGACCACATCCGACATACACTTGTGCCGCAGTTTCGCATCAAATATTGTATTCACGTGATGACTGATGACGAATATCTTCTGTAGTCTGTAAAAATGTTGGATGACTGATAAACTTTTGAATGAGAAGTGACGAATATATTTTTGATGGTTTGACTCATATCTCATGGATACATATCTTGTACAAAATCAGCACGTCCCTATTCAATCACTACATCCAAGAAACGCAACATATCAATGTCTCCCATTAATATGTCTCTCCACCCAAGACACATTTATGGGTACACACCCACTCATCCACCCACTCATCCAGCCACTCCAACCCTATTCATTGTCACCAGCCTATAAAATGGGGCTTAGCTACCCCATTATTTGTACTCCAACCCCCTTCACTCTCAGCTTTCAAGGAATAGGTATTCGAATAATGTTCTTGCATTATAATTTTTTAGATGTGTTTGTTGTTTTAGTAGTGTAACCACGTATATGTTTCTGACAGAATGGATCCCGACCAAGCGAATCGTGCGGAGCGTGAGGAGCGTGCGTGGATAAGACGGGAGCTAGCCGGAGAATACGTCACAATGTTGGTCGACGGAAGAATAGTCCGAATGCCCGAACGACTGTATCAAGCACCGGAACCAGCATGGTCGGTAGAGTACTACCGGTTACTTGAAGAAGCAGACCAGCAGCTGGACCAACTGGAGGCCCTCATGCGCGAGAAAAATTTACCATGTCCTCCACTCCCTCCTGGTGACAACCCATTTATTCAACCGCGGATGAATGAGGATGACCTTCTTCATTCTTGGGAGGAGCCTGCTTGGTTCTGGGAGTACAGACAGTGGATGGTTCGAAACCAAGAAATTACACAAAGGCTCATTAACCGTCTGCTTGCTGCCTAGTGTTTGTTTTTATTTTTTGGATAATTATTTTGGTACTTGGATGAATGTCGTTTATGTTTTGTATAATTAATGCAATGAATGGCAATGCTTTTATGCTTTTATTTGAGACATTTCCTATACAAAATCTGCACGTCCCAATGCATGCACTACAATCAACGCAGTCAACACATTAATGGCTCCATTAATGCGTACACACACCAACTTCAACCCTCTTCATTCCTTACACGCCTATAAAACCCACTCTCCACTTGAATACTTTTCACTCCAACCCTCATTTTGTAGGTATAATTTTTGTGACACGATGGAACCCAACCACAATCCTCGTCTTGAGCGTAGGTGGAGGCGACGGGAGAACGCCGGAACAGTGGTCTTTGTTGCGCCACCACCATGGGCCGTTGAGTACGACCGCATACTCGATGACTCAATTCAGCGGTTGGACCGAATAGAGGAACTCGTCCAACAGAAGAATGTAGAATGTCCTCCACCTCTAGATGGTGAACACCCATTTGAAATCCCTCCTTTTGTAAACGATCGTGACATTGTGAGGCTTCCTTACCCCCTCCATGGTTTCAACGTTTCGTAGAGTGGATGGACAGATCTAGAGAAGATGAGGAGAAGCTCCTTAACTTTATGCTACATGCGTAATGTAGTAATGAGGCTGTATGATTATGCTGTTTGGATGAAATAAAATAAGTTAATGGCTTTTACATTGCTTGCTGTGGGCCGATCGGTCATCCCATGGACCCAAACTTTGCAGATTGGGACTCAACCTGCGCGGATTGAGGCCCGAATCGGCGCAGTTTGGGCCCCAATATGCGCAGATTGGGTCCCAATATGCGTAGTTTGGATCCCAATATGCGCAGTTTGGATCCCAATCTACACAGTTTGAGACTGCATATACTTTACGGAAGGAATATATTCCTTCCGACGTCGATTAGATGGGACATACTTTACGGAAGGAATATATTCCTTCCGACGTTGATTAGATGGGACATACTTTACGGAAGGAATGTATTCTTTAGTTACCCTTATAAACCCTAATATTCACTTCAATGAACTCATCAATACTCTTTACTAAGTTCATCAACAATGTCTTCATCTATTTCGGGCAGCAATACACCACGGCTTGTTGATGAAGAATGCATTGCGATATTGGACGATCTCCACCAGATCAAGGTAAGTCTTCAGAGGGTGGAAGATAAGGCAGATCAACTCAAGCAGGAGTTGAAGGAGGCCATGGACCAGCTCGAAGGCCTATTACGTTTCGTACGGTCCTTCAATTAAGAGATCCCACTTGCTAATGTGAGTTTGCTTGTATCGGTTTACAAAGACCTCCATTTTCCAATGTCATATGTGAGGCTTTGTGGTAATAATTAGTGTTGAATTGTACTCATAGCTTGTACGGTCCTTCACTTAGGAGACCATTTCCATTTTCCAGATGTGAGGCTTTGTGATACTCATTAGGGTTGTAATGTTTGTCGTTGAATGTTAATTGAATGGGACCTTCCAAATAATAAACAATAGGAATTGGTCCCCAAACGGCGCTGTCTGACACCTCATCCGACGCAGTCTGAGAACAGCCCTACACCTAACCCTAATATTGACCTCATTCAGCACTGTTTGAGACCCCCCCTCTGTATTGACACCATACGGCGCTGCTTGACACATCATCCGGCGCAGTCTGAGAACAACCCTACACCTAACCCTAATACTGACCTCATCCGGCGCCGGTTGGGACAAAACCTAAACCCTAACCCTAATACTGACCTCATCCGGCGCCGGTTGGGACAAACCCTAAACCCTAACCCTAATACTGACCTCATCCGGCGCCGGTTGGGACAAACCCTAAACCCTAACCCTAATACTGACCTCAGACGGCGCCGTATGGGGCCATCCCTCCATCCGACTTTGCACAAACCCTAATTTGTGCCCCATAAGGCGCCGTTTAGGGCCATTCCTCCATGAAATTAAGTCATCTCAACCACTAACCCTATTTTCCCAACATCCACCAACCCCATATTAATGGAACCCACCACCTAACTTACATTTATGGACCTCACCACGCCTATAAAACCCACTCCAACCATCTTCACTCACTACTCACTCATCACTACTCTTCACTCACTTCATCCACAATGTCTTCACCTTTAATAAACACCATTACAACACAGCGTGTTGAACTTGAACACAAGGAGAGGCTGGATAAGCTGCAGAAGATTAGGATAAGTCTTCTTCGGGTTTCAGTGAAGGCTGATGCACTGATGGACGAGCTGAGACAGGCGAATAGAACTGGATGGACAGATGCAGACGAGAATAATGCGCGTATCGTGTTGGAGGAGCTCGAAGGACTGCTACACTTCGTCTTGTCCTTCACTTACCAAGACGAGGGCACTACCCGTTGGTAATATGGGTTGGTTTGTATCGGACACAAAGACCTCAAACTTTCAACTCCATATGAGAGTCTTTGTGGTAATAAAGTAGGGTTGTAATGTGTTTCCCGTTTTCCTTGAATCAAACTACATGTGACTCGTGGTATTTGAACGATGTTTGGTTTTATATGAGTTGTTAACCCAATCAGCGCCGTCTGGGGCCACATCCTTGACCGATCGGGCAACAGAAGAGATCTTATTTTTTCACAGTTAAGCCGTTCAGCTCCCCCTGTTGCCGATCGGCTTCATGCATATACACCACTATTCTATCCCAAACATAACTGCATTCCTCAAATGTAATGGAAATGGAAATGCATTCAACACATGCAATTCAAACAAAGTATACTCAGCAAATAGTACCATATTCAGGAATAAATGGAAACATACCTACCCTAAACATTAGATGCAGATCGAAGCGAAGGACATGTTCTTCTGTTGTGACCAACGGTAGCACAATGTCCACATTTCCTGGGACGCTTTGGAGCCGCTTGAGTCGCTCGTTGAACCTCACCTCCTGAAGGTATTATTCTTTCCTCCAGTCTCCCGCGTTTCGCTTCATAGTCTGGAGGAAGAACATCGATAAGAACTTCACGATCAAATTCATCAATATTCCACTCTTCTGCACGGGACACTGGGTACACAGTCCCAGAATATGCTTCATCCCATTTTTGTAGCGTGTAATAGTTCGAGCACAAGTCATACAGATCTATATTGGCATGCTCACAACACGCTAGGGCATGGGCACAAGGAATTCTGTCTATGTCAAACTCCCGGCAACTGCATTGCCTCATCCCCAAATAAACCAATACGTCATTATGTTCATCCCTCACCTGATACTCGCCGTGTGTGTTCAGTGGTGTTATCTGCATCTGCGAGACTAGCTTGTTGCTTGCAGACATGATTTTCTCTACCTTTGGAGTTACAGTATGGGAGTCTGGTATCTTGTTCATCACATCCAGACATTGCATGAAGCATTCGGTAACCCTTTCCTGCATCCTGTTCAACAACTTTATAACAGGCAGCTTTCTCGCTGCTCTTATTACATTGTTGATAGACTCAACCCCGTTCGTTGTCATTATATTGTACCGCGACCCTACGAAGTGAGATCTCGCCCATTGACAACGTTGTATGGTTGTCTCCTCCAGATATTCCGTCGCCTTCGGGTACATTTCTTTCAGTTGCTCGTACTTGTCATGGAACCTCTCCATTGTGTACGCATCAGCAACTTCTTGAAACAACTTCGATAATCTGTTTTTTTTTCTTAGCCCCTACCTTCTCTCTCACATTTTGGGTCAGATGCCACCTACAATGCCCATGTTGGGCGTCTGGGTAGACGATCTTCACTGCATTGCTGATACTTACATGTCTATCCGAAAGGATAACCAAGTCGTCCCCATCCGGGATCTCAGATCTCAACTTTTGGAAGAACCATTTCCATGATTCGTTGTTCTCCGAGTCAACTACAGCCCAAGCCACAAGATATTGGTGACCATTACCATCTTCCCCGCTTGCAATTATCAGTACCCCTTTATACCTTGTCTTCAACCACGTACCATCTACTAAGATCACTTTTCTCAAGGCATAGTTAAATCCCTCAATGCATGGCCGATATGCTACGAAAACATATTTAAATCTACTCTCCGCATCCACCTCCAAATGAGTTACTACACCTGCATTCATCTTCCGAACCTGCTGCAAATAAACAGGGAGTAATCCATAACTTGAAGCTGGGTCCCCTACAAGTTTAATCATCGCCAGTGTTCTTGCCCTCCAACATTGCCAGTATTTATAAAACCCCATCTTGTCCAACTCCAACTTGTTTTGAATGGCACGTGGTTTGGGAAGATATTCTACTTCACTATTTTCTTTTACCAACCTACACGCAATCTCTTCCGTAGTCAATTTACCTTTTTGGGAATTCCGTTCACTAACCAAACAAGTATGTAAAGACTCATACGTTCTAATGGAGAACGTTTCACGGGATCCGCGATCTTTTGCTGCACGCACTCTCCACCCACAAGTAGCACCAGCACATTTTGCAATGTATAAAGTCTTTGAAGATCTATCACGTTTTATCCGAAAATCACCCTTAATTGAAATGTCTTTCAGATAACTCATCAGTGCTCTCTTGTTCGGAAACTCTTTACCAACTACTAAACTTGACCCATCCCTAAAACCGATAGTGCTTTGTTCTGGATCTACCGAATCCGCAGGAAACTCCTCATTTCTATGAACATACTCCACCATTTCACGGTTCTCCTCGATATTGTCCAAGCTTGCCGATGGTGGCGTAGGCGATGATGCTTGTGCTTCCGTATCACGTTCTCTCCGCCGAATAACTGGGTTATCTACATTATTTGGATTACCTGCAACACTACAAATACCAACTTAAAAATAAGCGTCATGCCCCCCCATTGTCATGTTCATCATACTCATATGCCACAGCTTCCGGTACATTGTTCACCCCCTGTTCAACAGTATCTTCTTCCCCACAAACTGTATCTTTCTTGCTCAGCTCTACACGTAACACGGTTCTGGTACCTATAATTCTGTTCTCCAGTACAAAACCCCGAAGAGTGAAATCATCGTACACTTTCTCTATTGGGATAACTCCTACAAAATTGGGCATAACAGCTACAAAACTAAGATTCAGTTCTATCTCCCTTTCATTCACCCCGATTTCGGAATACAGCCGGTCCTTCACTTTCTTCAGCGTTGTATTATCGTCCACAATAAGGCTAACACAACCATTGTTTGTTGTTGATATCCAATCATACTTCCCATCCACTAGCTTATATTCACCACCGTAAGTAGCACGGACTAAAATTTCACCCATTCCTGTAACAATTACAACCCCATAAGGACATATTGTACTAATCGAGTATGATTTAGTATATGCAATTAGCCGTCCCGCAAATAACCCTTCCGATCGGTCAGCCGATCGGTTGGCATATAAGCCGTCCGACTTGTATATATTCACGTGCTTACGAGGCCGATCGGTTAGCTCGTCTTCCCCATCCGACGCCGATCGGCCCTACTGGTTCACCAATTCAGAAACTTCACAAAACCTACAACATACGAATCTATTCCACCCAATTCTACCATTTGTTTATTTCACTACGTTTACACACACATTAAACCATAACTTATCGTTTTTACACTCCTACATTCGAAGATCTACTCAAACCTAAAACTTAAATTCACTAGCTTCAAATTTAGGATGAAATCAAGCTTACCTTACTTGGAGGATTGCTTCAATGGACTCAATGGGCTTTGGACGGTGGTGGACGGCGACGGGGAACGTGGTGGACGCCGGAATTTTTTTTGGATATGGAGGTCGTCGGCCGACTTTTTTCTGGGTGCGAAAAAGGGGGCTGAGATCTAGGGTTTTTTTTCCAATATTACAAAAGGGTAATATTGGAAAACATAAAGTGGAGGTCTTTTTACAAAACATATAACATGTGAAGGTCTTTTTGCAATAAATTAGTCTCAGAAGGCCTTTTTAATAATTCGTCCGAGGAGAGTGATAAAAATGGTTCTAGGTATGAAAATGAAAAAATAAAAATAAAAAAACAAATATAATAAAATAATTTAAATTTTCATAAATGACTATGAATATTTATAAAAATTATTAAAATTTAAATTTATAAAAATTATTATATTTTTTTAATAAATTCAGTTTTTTTTAATAAATATTTTAAATATTCATAAAAAAACTGAAGTTATAAAAATAATTTTTTTCGAAAATAAAAATAATTTTCATAAATGAAAACTGAATTTATAAAAAATAAACTGAATTTTCGAAAATAAAAATAATTTTCATAAATTAGAAAATGGATTTATAAAAAATAAATGAATTTTGGAAAAATAAAAATAATTTTCATAAATAAAAACTAAATTTATTAAAAAAAACTG
Source organism: Erodium maritimum (assembly GCA_963921825.1). Taxonomy (NCBI): domain Eukaryota; kingdom Viridiplantae; phylum Streptophyta; class Magnoliopsida; order Geraniales; family Geraniaceae; genus Erodium; species Erodium maritimum. The sequence continues at coordinate 37,020,146 of OY997593.1, read as the reverse complement.
ATTTTATTTTAAAAATAGTGAAATGTTTATTTTAACACCCTAACGATGGAGGGTATTATTGTCATTTCACTTATTTTCAAGTTCTGAATTCAGTGGCATAAGTTTGTAAATTTGAGTAATAGGTAGGGGTATTATGGACAACTTACCTATTTTGGATGGAAAGTTAACAGAATCTGATGACTGGGTATGAAAGTGAAATTAAAAGTTTGGTTAGGGTATGAAAGTGTTAAAAATGTATGCCAGTGTATCAAAATGAAATTAAATGTTTGGCAGGGTGTTAAAGTGAAATTTTCCCTTATTTGTTTGGAAACAACATTTTATGGGTGGGAACCATTTTTAGAGCTTAAACTTAATTGTTTTGGTCGGAGATTTTGGGGAGAGAAACTTCAATTTTTAGGTACACAAGGTATTTTTTTGGTGAATGTACAAGAACATCAAATCTAGAGATTGGGACGACAAGAGGAACGAGCCTTAAACGATTAATTTGGTGATTGTATCTTACTCTCCATCTTGATTATGAGTTTAATTATTTGCTTCTTCTCATCCATGCATTTTCTCACCATGAACACCTGAACCCACAATTTCTAAGGCTATGGGGGATTATAGTAGGGATTTCTATAAATTTTATGTTTCGATTGTGGTGATTGTTGATTTGTATTAGTGACTATGATTGATTTGTGCATAATATTTTATCTCCTTGATAGGCTTGGTAATCGATTTGAATTAGATTCTAACACTTGAAAAAGGAGGATTCTAATTAGTGTAAAATTAATCATTGGTTGTATTTAAATCCTATCTAGAACTAGCAGGATTAATACAATTGCAATGGTCATAGACTAATGTTTAGTCTGGTGGAAGCTATTAGTATTCTGGAGAGATCATATTAGTGCTTGACAGAATCCTATCACCACCTTGCCCGAAACCACTAGCACTATACATGAAGCTATTAGCCCCGTGCGCAGGGAACTAACAATTTTTAAGTATTCAAGGTTTATTTTTTTATGTATATGTCAAGCGATTTTCCTTTTTTATTTACTGTTAATGAGGTAACGAGGAAAAGCAGTGATATGAATATTTGCCTACCAGCAGACTGCTATAGGCGATACCAGCACTTGCAATGTCTACACATGTATAAGTAAATACATCCTTAGATATTGTGGGGGATCCTGGTTATGTCATTTGGTTAAAACTTAAATTGCTGAAAGATTTCCTGAGGAAGTGGAATGTGGAAGTCTTTGGGATTCTAGAGACAGAAATAGCCTCCTTACAACAACAAATCAATAACCTTGATGGGATTTTAGAAGCTAGAAGTCTTTTTGAGAGTGAAAGGGCTGAGAGAGCTCTATGCAGTGCTCAACTTATACAAAAATTAAAGGCCCTAGCAAAGGTTTGGAGACAAAAGGCCAGAGTTAGGTGGATCAATGATGGGGAAAGATGCTCAAAATATTATCATCTTATGGCTAATTTCTCTTCTACAAGGAAGAAGATTGTGGAAATATTTGAGGATGGTATGATTCTCTCAACTCCCTCTCAGATTAAGGAGGCTGTCATGGTACATTTTGCTAACAGATTTCAGAAGAACTCTTCAATGGTTGTGGATCTTTCTCAGTTACCTTTCTGCACAATCTCACCAGCTAAAGCTGCTTTCTTAGAGAGACCCTTCTCAGATGATGAAATTCTATCTGTTGTAATGGCCTGTAATGGGGACAAAGCCACTGGTCCTGATGGGTATACACTTCAATTTTTCCAAAAATGTTGGGGTTTCTTACAACATGAGGTGATTTCCTTCTGTCAGCATTTTCATTCTTCTGGATCCTTGGACAAAGGCATTAATTCCTCCTTTTTCACACTAATACCTAAGATCACTAGTCCCTCTTCTTTTGATGATTATAGACCTATAAGTCTTGTAGGGTCTATTTATAAAATCATCTCCAAGGTAATGACAGCAAGACTCAAAATTGTGATGGACCAACTGGTAGGTGATGTGCAAACTGGATTCATTGCTGGTAGACAGATACTTGATGGCATATTAACTGCTACTGAGGGACTACATTCTGTTAAGGCCTCAAAAGAAGAAGTGATCTTGTTCAAAGTTGACTTTGAAAAGGCCTATGACCACCTGGATTGGGACTATTTAGAGTTAGTGCTTCAACTCATGGGTTTTGGTTCTAGATGGAGACTATGGATGAGGTCTTGTTTCAAAGCTTGGGTATCTGTATTGATTAATGGCTCTCCTACATCTGATTTCAAACTCTCAAGGGGCCTTAGACAAGGATGTTCATCATCACCTCTACTCTTTGCTTTAGCTGCTGAGGGGCTTCATTTAATTTTGGAACAAGGCATCTCATTTGGCAATGTTCAAGGAATCACTTGTGGCTTTGGTGGTCCTATCATTTCCCATCTCCAATTTGCAGATGACACCCTTATCTTTTTAAAGGCCAAATTATCACATGTTCAGAATCTAAAAACCTCACTAATGGCCTTTCAGCTAGCTTCTGGTTTGAAGATCAATTTTTTCAAGTCCAAGGTGGTCCTTTTGAATGCAGAGACAGTTGAAGAAAGCCAGATCACAGGCATTTTGGGGTGTGAGGGTGTGAATTTACGAATGGAATACCTTGGTTTTCAACTGGGAGCCAATCCCAGAAGGTACAAGACTTGGTCCGCTATTATCAACAAGTTCAAAAAGAAGCTCAATTTGTGGCAAGCAAAAACACTCAATTTTGGAGGGAGAATCACACTCATCAAATCCTCACTCTCTTCTTTACCCCTGTATCATATGTCACTATATAAAGTCCCAAATAAAGTTTTGAGAGAAATGGAAATGTCGCAAAGAAGATTCCTTTGGAATGGTTCAGTGACAAAGAAGGTACTACACAAAGTGAAACGGGACCTAGTCTGTTTACCTAAAGAGAAAGGAGGTCTTGGTATAAAAAGTCTTTACATTATGAACACTGCATTATTAGCAAAGTGGTGGTGGAGATTTGCCATTGAAACCAACTCTTTGTGGAAGAAGTTCATCTGTGCTAAATATGGTTGGTCTGCAGATGATTGGGATTTGTCACAGATCAGAATCGCTGGTAACCAAAATTTTCTAAGTCATGTACAGTCTTTATTGGTGGATCAAAGATTCAGTAATGTTGTAGGTTTTGCTGGCATGAAATGGTTTGTTCATAATGGCCTTAGAGTGAATTTTTGGGAAGATATTTGGTTGACAGAAGAACCACTTAAGACTAGATTTGTGAGACTGTTTCATCTTTGTATTCATAAACAAGAGAAGGTTGCTTTATTCTGGAACAATGAGATGTGGTTTATCCATTTTAGGAGAGCTCTTAGAGGCTGGGAGTTGGGACAGTTCAGAATATTATCTGATCTCCTAAATTTATTTGAATTACAAGATGCTGGGGAGGATAAGATATCCTGGAAAATTCATGAAGTAGGCTTCAAGGTTAGGAAAATGTATAATCACCTGGAGAGGGATAATGTACAAGATCAACCTTGGTGCAAATTTCTCTGGTCTCCAATCTTACCACCTAAGATCTCTGCTTTTGCTTGGTTGGCCTGTCACAATGCAGTTCCAACTAAACTCTTCTTGGATGCAAGATGATTGAATTTGGCTTTGAGTGATACACTTTGTCCTTGTTTCTCGAATGACTTTGAAGAGATCAATCACCTGTTCCTTCACTGCAATAGATCTTGGTTGATTTGGGCTGCTATAATTAAATGGTGGGGTTTTAAAGGGGTAATGACTGGCAATTTCTTGGATTTCTTATAATTCTAGTTGGAGTTGGGACCTTCAGCTTCTGTAGTTCAGTGGAGAATTGTTATTTTTGTATCCATCTGGTTTATCTGGCTCTCTAGAAATGATGTGGTATTCAATAACACAGTAAGCTCTACTTCCATCATTTTACAAAAAATACAAAGCTACACCTTCAATTTGGAGTGGAGTCTGTTTAACAAAGTGCAACCTTTCTCTTTCAATGATTGGTTGAAGAAGCCACTTCTCTGTGTGAGAAGAAAGATCAGGAGCTCTAGACTTCTACCTTAAGTCACTAAAGTGATTTTTTGGGGGTTTGGTGGTGAGGGGTTGGTTTTTTGGTTTTTTTTTCCTAGTTGGTGAGGTTAGGTTTATTGGCTGGGGTTACTAATTTAAGACTAAGTTAATTTGACTTGGTCTAGTGTGGTGTGGGGGAACTGTTGTTTTGTCCTCTGACTTTTCCTTTAGGAGTGTGGGGTAGATTTTTGTTGTATAGGCTTGAGGGTTTCCTTTATGTATTTTGTCTGTGCTGCTCTTCATTGCACTGACTGAAGTTTGGAGTTTGGTTGCCTTGACTTTAGGTGACACTGGCATTTGGTCTTGCAGCATACTGATCTACTGCATAATTTACTTCGGGCTTAAGATGGACTTTTTCAAGAAAATTGTGCAGCTGTCTTGATCCTATTTGGTTTTTGTTTGGTAAGAGATGGGTGATTTTATGGGATTTATTTCTTCCTTGGGCTATAGGAGGCAATGTCACTGGTTTGGGAGCAGTTTTGTTGGTCTGCATAATGTGCATCAGATAAAAGAGAGCCTCATAGGAGACATTGACACTGGTTTGGCTGCTGAGAGGCTCATACCACTTAAGTGCAATTGCTTTTTAATGCTTTGGGGGGTTTGTTTCTATTTGACAAAGAATTAGATGGGTTACTATGGAGTCACTGGGTTATCAGTGTAGCTAGGTTTGATTCTTATGTCTAAGTGCTTCATTAGAACAAAGTTTCTAATTGGGGTGGAATTGTGGTGGTTTTTGTTGGTGGGAAAGTTAGGTAAGTTAGTTGATGGGGTAGATTTGTCTTTATTATTTCCTTTGTTGATGTAACTGGGTTAATTGTGTTATGAGAGTTGTAATTCTCTTGATCACCTCTACAATTCGTAGATGTGATTCTTTCAATAATAGTTAGCTGATAAAAAAAAAGAAAGTAAATACTCATTAGGTAAACATACATAACATTTCATTATTAACTTAATTGTAAAGGTACATATTTTTAGCATCAAGGATCTTTTACTGAACAATGATATCTGAACAGTTCTCTTAGGAAACATTGCATGCTTATCTAATTTCAATCAACCATTCTCTTCCTTCAATCCTTGTATCTCAAAATTAGTAAGTGTACACCTGAAAGCTCAGCTACTTCCCTTTTGAGCTCTTAATGACTTATCCACTTCCAATTTATTGTTCTCACCCACCATCACAACTGTGAAAAGTAAATATGATTTTACAATTATCACCACTCTACATATTTCAAATGAGATGTCCTCTTCCTCGGCCCAATAGCCTCCCTTATTCCCTTGAGGAATTGAGCCCTACACATTCACTTTTTGAGTTTCCCTAATTGCCTTCACTCAAAGTTCTGATAACAATGAATGCTATTGACTCTCACCTATTCTACCTTCTTCACTCCACCATTTTACCCTCCACTTTTCCCCTTTCCTCGTGTCATTTGTCTTCAAACCAGCTTTAATGTTATCATCATTGTGTTGCTATCATCAAGGAAGATCGTAATATCATCGAGTCATAACAAGCTATTGAAAATAAAAAATATATATGTCGAGATATCTATCGGAGATGTGACATAAAATATATTTTTAGGTTGCTTGAAGAATCCTATCAGCACTATTTAGAAGCTATTAGAGCACGCACAACGGGCCGGCTCTCGCCCCCGACCTGCGTGCACGCGGTCCGCTGACTTCGGTCCGTCCCGTTGTGGGCCTCATTTTTCGCGGTCCTCGGCCCTGAAACACGCGGCCCCGGGTTCGGGCCTCGCTACTCGCCCCTCGATCGCGGGCCGGGCTCGCGCTCCTCGCTCCTCGGTCGCGCTGGCCCTCTCTTGTGCCGACACGTTGCCTCCCCAGCCGGCCGTTTGACAACGATCGGTAACGACTATTTTTTTTAAATAAAAATCAGCAAATTAAAACCCTATAAATACCAAAACCCAACCTCATTTTTTCAACACCATTCTCCACTTTCACTTTCCAATTTCACTCTCTCATTCCCACATTCTCCTCTCTCATTTCAATTATTCTCGTGACAAATGTCGGGCGACGCAGGGTCTCGTGCACAATCAGCTGGTGACGAAGTCGGATTTAGCGCCGACGAACTGGCACAGAATTTGCAAGACATTCTAGCGGACCCTCGGGACAACTCCCGCTTTCTCGCCATACTCGAAACCGGGGTCGAGCTCAGGTAAGTGCAAACTTATTATTTATGTAACATAATTTTTTAATTAATTTATTGTATTTAGTTAATGTATTTATTGAATTTCTATAATTACTTCATTGTATTTGTTTAATTAATGTACTTATTATAATTTCAAATGGCGCGAGGGTTCCAGATGCCACAATTATATATGAACCCACAAGGGTTTCAGACGCCACCGTTTGGAATGAACCCACAAGGACAAGGATTCCAGATGCCACCCCAATTCTACAACTACCCCAGGCACCCACTACCCGATGTGGTCGTCCCCCAACCATCCTCTATCGGACCTTCCCAACGACGACCCCGACCCCGAGCACCACAGCCGGATGGGTGGACATTCACCAAGGATGAAGACAACCACCTTATAGACAGTTGGTTGAGTACTACAAAATACCCCATCAAGGGCAACTCTCAAGCTGGAAACACATTCTGGTGCGCTATTGAGAGGAAGTACAACTCGAAGGCAAGTCTCCCAGATCACAAATGGCAAGCTCTCAAGAAACGTTGGGGCAGAGGCTCCTCGCAGACAAGGAGGTTCCTCGGGTATTTGAAGTCCTCTAAGGACGAGTATGCGAGCGGCTTCAACGACGAGGAGCACATGAGACGTGCGAAGGAGATGTGGGTGAATGCACCGAAACATCGTGACCACCCACTAAAGTTCGACCTGGATCATTGGGTGAAGAAGCACGAGGGCAATACGAAGTTCGCTGCTGAGGAAGGCACAATGGGTAATGTCCGCCAAGAACAAGCACGCCAACAACGACAACGATTGGATGAGACTAGGGCTTATAGCTCAACCCCACCCACAAGCACAAGGGACGATTACACACCTCTTAGTGGTGAGTCCCAACAAACAGAATGGAGAGCTTCCGACCAGTACGAGGGGACTAAGGTCCCTCTCAGCAACACACCCCCATCCCCTGAGGTCGGCCCAAGTCCCCCTCGCCGAACACGACCGCGAGGAAAGAAGGCAGTGAAGGCCTCAAAGAAGGCGAGCGTCCTCACGGCCCAAATGTCTGCCTTCGCCAAGATGGAACGTTCACGGCTGGAGGCTGAACGTACACGGGAGGAACGCCATGCAGAAAGGACCCGCATGATACACACATTAACTTAACAGTGGGAAGCAAACTTCGCCACCTACAGGTCCATTTTGGACAAGGATGCCTCCTCCTTCAACGAAGAGGATATGGCAGAGCATAAGTGGTGCAAGGCCCGACTGTGAGAAGTCATGGCAACCCTTCAAGGTGAAATTAATGATCTTCAACGACAACAATCCCCACCGGATGTCGACCCAACAGGGGATGATTCTTGAACATGTATTTTTTTGGGGTTGTATTAAAAAGGGGTTGAATAAAATTAAAAGTAAATTTTTATTCGTGTTAAATTTATTTATTAATTAAGTAGTGTCATTAATTATTTTTTTCCAAATTTTTTTAAATTATAAATAATTTAAACGGTTTCTGATAAAGAATTAAATAAAACAGCAAAATATGAATTAATAATCCAGTCAGCATCCAATCAGCATAGGACCTTAGCCCCAAGGCCTCAGCAGGGCATCTCCATTGTAAAACACCCACTATTCTATAGCCCCAGGGCCTCACTTTTGTCCAGTCAGCACAAGTGCCTCAGACCCAGGGCCTCACTAAGGGCCTTTCTGTTGTACATACTCTTAGCACCCTGTAAAGATCCTATTAGAACTCTGCATTGATCTCCAAGCTTTAATACAAAATAACAATTTCAGTGTACTAGTGATTTATCTAATTTCAACCCACCAATCTCCTCCTCAATCGTTCCATCTCAGAATCAGTATGTATTACCTGAAGATCATCGGTTATGATAAACTTCAAGTATTTACTGGAAAAAAAACTTCTCTTTTGAGATAGAACGATTGAATGAGGAGATTGGTGTAGGTATGTAGTACATGAACTTTGGAACATGGTATCGGATACAATATCGGACATTGAAGATGTGGGGTTGTGACACCATCAGAAATTTACCTCCAACCATGATAGATGGAGAAGAATATGATGGATGTCGGGGAACCGTGGTGGACCTCGTAAGATATTGAAAAGGAGGTGATGGAGGCGATGAACGAAATAAACCCTAAGGGCTCCTTAAATAGCTATGGAGCCCCTTGAATTCAGAAGAGAGAAATAGATAAACAGTAGGTAGTGGGTGGTTGTTGATTCAACAAAGCCATTTACTGCACCATTAATGCAGGCGCGTGACACGGGTAACAACCCATATCATATCTTCGGATAAGTCTAATTTTTATCATTCAGCGGAGACCTCTGCTAGGGTTTTGCTCTGCTAGTGTTTTTTAGATTTCATCTTCTCTCTGCACGCAAGCGATGTCGTCTGCTTCGTCTGAGGAGAGGATGGTGGCACCAAGCATGGACGGGTGCTAGACAGGCGAGGCTGGTGATGGAGTCAGGGGGCCGGGGAGTATGAGAATGTAGTCGGCGTATGTGGAGGCTGAGGATCAGTCAGGTACGGGAGAGAAGGCGGTGGAGATGGTCACTCCGACGATCGCACCGTCGTAGGAGTTCTCTCCGCGAAGGGGAGAGCACCACCATCTGACGTTCTCGGTGCAGCATGGGGACAGGACGGATCGAACGCTGCGGGGCCCGGCACGGGGCACCAGACGTGTTCAGGCGGTGGGGTCGCGGCCGAGGAAGGTAGTGCAGCGTGTTCCTGCGGTGGTTCCGGACAGTAATTTGACGCTGGGGTCGGTGCAGCGCGCGGTGGTGCTGGACGGGAGTTTGACGCCGGGGTCGGTGGGCGAGTCGTTGGGGTCACTCCGGGAGGGTATGGAACTGATACTGATCGTGGTATCATTGGATACGAGATCGCATGCGTCCGAAACGCCGGAGGCGGTGGCGTGGAGGCGAAGGAAGGGGAAGGCGCTGGCAGACGACACTATTAGGGTTTTGGTCGAGGGACTGGACTTTCGGATGGATGCGAGGGGAGAGGGCCTGGGCTTGCTCGCGGACGCAAGACGTGGGTGGATACATGGTCCTGGTAGGCCTCAAGGCCCGGGGGGAAGGCAGGAGTAGGGCTGGCAACAACGGTAGGGCTCTGCCCTAGTGGACCGAGGTAGGGGGGTTCTAGGCCAGGCTGGACCCGAGGTGGCCCGGGTGACATCGCCCAATGGGCATCCCGGGTGACATCGCCCAATGGGCGGCCCGGTTTGGCTCCGGATCGGGTCAAGGGCTACGGGCGGGCGATGGACAGGGTTCAGATTCGGGTCATAACCCGCCCTATGTGGGTCAATCGAGTCCGGTCAATCGGTTTAATCTGTTTGGTGCGCGGGGGGAGTGATTGGCGTAGTCCGGGGGAACAGGTAGGGGACTTGGGATCACAAATGGGTTCGATGAGGATCAGGGAGGTTGTGGTAACGGTTCAGGAGGTTACTGGTAGGGGGCACTAGTATCGTTTTGATCTGGCAGCCAAGGTTTTGACATCTAAGAAGATCTACTGGAAGTCTGGGGTGGCTCGTATGGAAGATGTCTGGGGCATGGAGATCGAAGCCAAGCCCCTAGAGGGAGGTCTAATCGCTTTCTTCTTTAAATCAGCTAAGGAGAGTGAGAGAGTTTTGATCGGCGAACCCTGGTCCTTCTGGGATTCACTGGTATTGTTTACGGATCTGTGGGCTCATATGCAGGTACGAGATATAGAATTCCACCACTTCTCGGTATGGGCGCGTGTGTTGAACTTACCAGTGGGGGAATGGACGAGAGATGTGGGATTTTGTGTGGGGAATGACTTAGGTGTATGCCAAGGGGTGGATATGGACAAGGACGGGCTGTGCTGGGGGGATTTTATGAAGATCCGGATCAGGACGGACATCAGGGTACCGTTGCAGAGCCAGTTATGGTTTCGATTGTCAGTTTCCCAGGTATGTACTCGTCTGGTAATCTCCTATAAACATCTTCCAGAGCACTGTTTTGGGTCCTGTTGTGCGGGTCATTTGTTTCCGGTCTGCCCGGTGGTAGGGGGAAAATGGGGTCCATCGTTGAAGGCACCGGCGGACCCCAGATCCGCTCTGGAAAAGGCAAAGCATGGGAAGGCTATTGTCACGCCCCAAATCCGACTTTGACCGAGTTCGAGACGTGAGCTAAAACAATAATGATTTTCGTCGAAAATAAAATCAATAAGCCTCAATCCACAATTTTCAAAACTTTAAACAATACCGCAAGTCGCAGCTCGATAAAACGACAGTAAAAGTAGTTTAACAGTTAGCGGTACGTCGCTAGACACTAGCTAAACCCTCGCTAGCTCCCAAGCTCTGATAGTCCTGCTAGTACAGATCCCGCTCAACAACTGAAAAACAACAAAGTAATGGGGTGAGCTTACGCTCAGTAGGGAAAGTAGTTAAGGATTTGAACCATAGTTCATCACCACGGATAACCGTCCAATTACGGCATACTAGTAAGCACAATTATTAAAACCAGCAAACGATCACTTCAAGACAACACTTGGCCTTCACTCTCAGGGACAACCCGTAAAACCAACTCCCAACGATCCGAACTCAAACCACTTTCCGCAACTAGCCCTTGACACTCATCACCCAACAATTCTCAGTAAGCAAAGCCCACGACTATCTCAGAACCGACCATACGTGCGAACTCGCACGACAACACAGGAAACAGTTACAACAACACCCCGTGTCACCAAACACTCTCACAAGGCCAAAGTCACGCTTATACCAATGCTCCGAGCCCAACAACACACTTCCCCATTACTGCCCATTTCCACAACCTGAAGCGTACTTATACAAACGCACCCAGCCAACCAAAGGGAATAAAACACACGGCATGACACACACAGATGTCATAAAACGGCACAAAACCAAACAGCCAGAATAAAGTACGACCGAGACACACACATATGTCGTCTAACGGCACAAGTCATAGCACCGGATGTACACAGCTACTTATATCGTGCCGGACCATACAACATCAGTCCCGCTATCTTCCTCCGCACACAAAAGAAGGGTTCCACGCACACAGACGTGGGCATTATTTTCCTCCGTACACAGACGAAGGGTTCCACGCACACAGACGTGGAGCAATAAATTCCTCCGCACACAGACGAAGGGTTCCACACACACAGACTTGGGGCAATAACTTCCTCCGCACACAGACAAAGGGTTCCACGCACACAGACGTGGGGCAATATCTTCCTCTGCACACAGACGAAGTGTTCCACGCACACAGACGTGGGGTAATATCTTCCTCCGCACACAGACGAAGGGTTCCACGCACATAGACGTGGGGCATCTCTCACCATACGTACAGGATCGGTACACGCCTTAGTCAAACATCGTCTCGGACCACGAGTCATCGGGTACGGATCACGCCATCCTTGGCCTCGATACACTTCACCGGAACTAACCCCTGGTCTAAGTTCGCTCCGGCTATGATGTCTCTTGGAACACTAAAAAAAACAGGATCTAACACACAGCACAAATCACTGATGGTCTCGGTATACCAACCGGACCATCTCAACATAGCACACAGCCGGTCTATCACTCACCCGGTCATAACACAACCAAGAGTTCACATTATCAAACATGACACACTTGCCCACACACAATCACGATATGCAACAACGAATAGATCTTATTAGACTCTTAACCATCCTCCAAACCGTCACATACTTACAATTACTTACCGTCTCCACACTCCAAGTGGTAACCCCACCGGCTTAACCGGTATCAAATCTCCAACCATCCCACGGTTCAACAAATCAAATAAACAGGAAATAACCACACAGGTCATCAACATGCATCACTAGTTCTATCCTATCCGTTTTCGTGTTCGTTATTTAATAACCGATCAAACAACACAAAGCACAACAATAGATACACTCAGCAAACAATCATACAGGCACGACATGGCCAATTCTACCAGCACGACAATTCCCAAGACAGAAAACGTAAATGTTCACAGTTCAAACGTCTACACTAGTTGTTCGCATCCTACAAGCCAAGCTACGATCTTTCCAGCTTTATTATTTCCTAGCATGCATACTAGTAACTTTGCGTAATTAAAGCGGTATCCGCTACTTTCCCTACCTCAAGATGATACCACAGCAACGTCTCCTAGCTGCTGACGACCGGGCAAACTCCGTCTTCTAGGGCGAAGTCCAACTCTGGGTTTTAAACAGTCAAAAAGTCCCAATCAGTTTTCGTGTGTCCAAGGCCCTCGGAAACGTCTCAAACGTCTTTAAATAACCCAATTTTAAGTCAAAATAATTAATTAAATTGATTTCAAGTTACAACGGGTCTTTAAAAACCGGTCGGACCCGGATCCGACCCAGTTCCGGCCCGGATCCGAGTCAGAACCCGAGTCCAGACCCAACCCGACCCAGGGCTGACCTGGACCCGACCCAACCAGATCTGTACCCGGCCTGGTCTGAGATCTGGCCTGGCCCAAGCCTGGCTTGGTCTGAACTGACCCAAGACCCGGCCAAAAACCACCCTGACCCGGCTTCAAGGGCCAACCACGCCTTGTGGCCCAACCCGAGATGATTAGGGTTCAGGTTAAAGCAACGACGATCAGCGGCGGCGGCGCTGAACCAGCGTGGTCCTTTCTCCGGTCAGGCGAGGCGTCTCGCCGGTGACTTTCCCACGACAGTCGCCTCCGACCACCACCCAGACCCTCGCTCCGGCTTCCTCAGCTTGGGGCGAGGTAGTTCCGTCCATCGGAGGCGAACCCAAGCTCGGAGAGGAGGAGCTCGGGGCCTCGACGGCGGAGCTGCAACTGAACTGGCCGGAGTGGAAGTAGAAGCTCAGGCCGAAACAAATCCGGCCGGTCCCTTCCTCCACGAGCCTGAAACAGTGCACGACGTCCTCGAGTAAGGCCGACTGGGTCTCGCCGGAGAGGACGAACGGGAGTGGCGGAGGGTTTTGTCACGGCGGGACAACGACGGCGCTGGAGATGCGGTGGCACCCACCTGATCTGAGTTCCCCCGACTCCGGTGAGGTTGGATCTGGTCATTGAGATCCGACGATTGGGCGAGACGAGAGGAACGCTGCGCGATGAGAAGAGAGAAGAGAAGCGGTTGTGATACCTCTCGGAAATGCGTGCCCACGTATTGAAGTCGAAGATGAGAAAAGTGTTAGGTTTCTTCTGCTGGGCTGGGCTCGCAGTCGGGCTTGGGTCTGATTTTGCTGAATTGGGCCCTGGCCTGACCGGCCCAGTCAGCTCAATCTTCCCCCTTTTTTTCTTTAGAAAGCACTCGTTCCAAAAACCAACTACAACGATTTAAACTGAATAACTTAACAAAATAGTCCTTTTAAACCGGGGCGGGTTTTACAGTCTACCCCCTTAAAAGAATTTCGTCCTCGAAATTTAAAACGAACGTACGTCCGATTAAACTCTCAGTCCAAAACCGCTCGATTTACATGGGAACATTTAAATCATTTAGTCGATACCTGAAACCTCCATCGGTAGAGACGTCGTACAGACACACATAGCTTGGTCGAGATATCCTATGCCGGAATCCTCCGTCGGTATAGGTATCACATTGAAACAACTTCACAACGTACTTCAACTGATCTAATCCACTGACACTTTTCCTCGACTACTTACTTCACTTAAACAAGTACGTTCACCCAACAAACCAAGAACTCCACCACACTTTCGCTGCGCTACTCTGAGCTCAACGTCACACGGAGAGCGAAACAAGAAACAACAATATAACAACTTAAACGATGCAAAAGTTCACAGCTGGTGCAGTAATTAAACGCAACAAAACAAAACGAGTCGAAAAAAAGTCTTAAGGTAAAAAGTAATTCTCCAACGTCAAAACACAGACAACGCCCAGACTGTCGCTAGCCTCAAGCTCTGCGATGTCCTCTAATCCAGAGCGCGCTAGAAGTCGCGATCGATCTCATGATCATAAACCTGTCTCTCTGTCTGTGAATCGATGACATCATACACCCGACCCTACTGTCTCGGGGGTCCGCCTCTCGGAGGTGGTGGAAGTGCCACCTGCTACGCAACGCGATGTCCCGGTGATGGTGTGCTAGCTGCCTGTCTCGGCGCCCTCTGCGTCTGAGCCTGACACTGCAGGAACTGTGGCGAGTGCCCCGTCTGCGACTGTTGTGGTCGCGGAGCTGGCGCCACTGGATATGGCTCTGGGCACCTGGGAGCGAAATGTCCTGGCCGGCCACATCGGTGACACAGTAGTGGCCTGGCACTGGACCTTTCCTCAGGTCTACCCATCTGGCGATCAACTGATCTGCCGCTCATCTGACAGTCTCGTGCCATATGACCTAGCTGTCCACAGCGATAGCATGCGCGTCCCGACACGGGAAGCCCAATGGAAGTTACCGAACCGACCTGTCGTGGTCTTCTCAACTGGGTCTGAGGCTGAAACGATCCCGAGGTCCTCTGCCTCCTAGGATCCCGAGACTCAGACGGTCTCTGTGAACTACTCGATCTAGGCCTGACCTCCTGAACTCTAGCTGACTCTCGGAAGTGTCGTTCCATCGTCAGTGCTTGCTCAACCAGCTCGGAGAATACCTGGGTCCTCAACACAACGACCCTGTCCGCGATCGCCGGACGGAGTCCCCCCTCAAAACGTCGGCATCTGAGATCCTCCGTCTGCACCATCTCCGGAGCGAAGCGAGCCAAGGAGGTGAACCTTGCCTCGTACTCCGACACCGACAGACTCTCCTGTCGCAGCTCCAGGAATTGCTGACGTCTGTCATCCAGAACAGCCCGTGGAAAGTACTGCTCCAGAAAACGATGTCCGAACAGCACAAAGTCGTCCCCAACTCGCGTCTGCTCCCGACGCCACCAGTGGTAGGCCTCACCCTCCAGATAAAAGGCCGTGAAGGAGACTCGGAGTCTACCACTCAACACCCCAGACGTGTCAAGGTTGCGGGTGATCAACTCCAGTCATCGCTCGGCTGCCTCGGGGTCTGGCTCCCTGGAGAACACAGGCGTACCTAGCCTGCAGAAATCTCGCAATGCCTGCGCAGTGTAACTGTCGACCTGCGTAGGTCCATCAGAAGTCGCTGCAGTCGCAGCAGGTAGGCTCTGGTGTAGGAGCTGTAGCCTCTCTACGGGCAAAGGCAGTTGCCAGTCCCTGCACGGTGCGGGTCAACTCCTCAAATGCTACCGCCTGGACTGTCTCAGTCCTCTCATACCCCTCAGTGGGTGCATCCTGGGCACTAGTCGCCCCGACAAACTCAGCAGTAGGCTGCTGTCCCCAGCCCCTAGCTGGCCGTCCTCGGGTGCCTCGTGGAGCATACGTACGAGCCATGACGTAGATCTTCTGCATGTCCAACACACAGATTTCAGTTTCTTACTGGAAAGGGAACACGCGCTTATAATAACTAACGTCACACGCAGTCCACCTCGCTAAAGCTTATAGTAATAATATACTTAATACAGTATAATCACACAAATGAACACATTAGAGAAGTTAGCACACTAGTGCTTCACACAGACATAGGTATATACACAGATCACATATGCACACAACAGAATTACAACCAACAACGCTTTAGTAACAAAGCACAATCAAGTCACACACACTACCTCTTTACACTTCAAGTAAAAACACAAAATTCAACTTCGAATTAATTCACGTTCTTGTTGCAATCTCAATTCACATAACATTCGTGTTGATCTCTCGTCGTTACAACCCTGCTCAGACGTCCCCGAGTTTCGTTGTAACCACTAGACATCCCACCATTCACGTTCAGCTATAGTGGCCCCTATCGCTGAATCGTGATGGTACATACACTTCAGTTTCTGTAGAAAATCGAGCATGACCGGTTCGTAAATTAGGTCGACCATCCGCTTATGCGGGAACAACAGTTACCATTTGCACACTGCATTCAATCAAAATTATAACACACAGTAATTCATTCAAACTTTTACACCTCGGGTCTCGGTAATTTCACTTCTACCGCCCGGTCAAGTCCGATCTTGGACAACACTTAAATCAAAACACAACAGACCACACAGGCTCAACAAAGCCTACGGCACCCATGCCGGACGCCACACCAACCCGAGACTCGTTCCATCTCGTTTCAACGCATAGGACAAACTCCGACTTGTGTAACCGACACACAGTAACCTAACGACGCAACTCTACCCACCTAGTTGACGTACGGTCCGAGGTTTTGAAAATCATTTCAAAATGAAAATAGGCTCTGATACCAAATTGTCACGCCCCAAATCCGGCTTTGACCGAATTCGAGACGTGAGCTAAAACAATAATGATTTTCGTCAAAAATAAAATCAATAAGCCTCAATTCACAATTTTCAAAACTTTAAACAATACCGTGAGTCGCAGCTTGATAAAACGACAGTAAAAGTAGTTCAACAGTTAACGGTACGTCGCTAGACACTAGCTAAACCCTCGCTAGCTCCCAAGCTCCGAGAGTCCTGCTAGTACAGACGCCGCTCAACACCTGAAAAACAACAAAGTAAGGGGGGTGAGCTTAAGCTCAGTAGGAAAATTAGTTAGGGATTTGAACCATAGTTCATCACCACGGATAACCGTCCAATTACGGCATACTAGTAAGCACAACTATTAAAACCAGCAAACGATCACTCCAAGACAACACTTGACCTTCACTCAGGCACAACCCGTAAAACCAACGCCCAACGATCCGAACTCAAACCACTTTCCACAACTAGCCCTTGGCACTCATCACCCAACAATTCTCAGTAACCAAAGCCCACGGCTATCTCACAACCGACCATACGTGCGAACTCGCACGGCAACACAGGAAACAGTTACAACAACACCCCGTGTCACCAAACACTCTCACAAGACCAAAGTCACGCTTATACCAATGCACAGAGCCCAACAACACACTTCCCCATTACTGCCCATTTCCACAACCTGAAGCATACTTATACAAACGCACCCAGCCAACCAAAAGGAATAAAACACACGACATAACACACACATATGTCATAAAACAGCACACAACCAAACGGCCAGAATAAAGTACGGCCGAGACACACACAGATGTCGTCTAACGGCACAAGTCATACACCCGGATGTACACAGCTACTTATATCGTGCCGGACCATACAACATCAGTCCCGTTATCTTCCTCTGCACACAGACGAAGGGTTCCACGTACACAGACGTGGGCATTATTTTCCTCCGCACACAGACGAAGGGTTCCACGCACACAGACGTGGGGAAATAACTTACTCCGCACACAGGCGAAGGGTTCCACGCACACAGACGTGGGGCAATATCTTCCTCCGCACACAGACGAAGGGTTCCACGCACACAGACGTGGGGTAATATCTTCCTCCGCACACAGACGAAGGGTTCCACGCACATAAACGTGGGGCATCTCTCACCATACGTACAGGATCGGTACACGCCTTTGTCAAACATCGTCCCGGACCACGAGTCATCGGGTACGGATCACGTCATCCTTGGGCTCGATACACTTCACCGGAACTAACCCCCGGTGTAAGTCCGCTCCAGCTATGCCATCTCTTGGAACACCCAAAAAAAAACAGGATCTAACACACATCACAAATCACTGATGGTCTCGGTATACCAACCGGACCATCTCAACATAGCACACAGCCGGTCTATCACTCACCTGATCATAACACAACCAAGAGTTCACATTATCAAACATGGCACACTTGCCCACACACAATCACGATATGCAACAACAAATAGATCTTATTACACTCTTAACCATCCTCCAAACCGTCACATACTTACCATCACTTACCGTCTCCACACTCCAAGTGGTAACCCCACCGACTTAACCGGTATTAAATCCCCAACCATCCCACGGTTCAACAAATCAAATAAACAGGAAATAACCACACAGGTCATCAACATGCATCACTAGTTCAATCCTATCCGTTTTCGTGTTCGTTATTTAGTAAACGACCAAACAGCACAAAGCACAACAATAGATACACTTAGCAAACAATCCTACAGGCACGACATGACCAACTCTACCAGCACGACAATTCCCAAAACAGAAAACGTAAATGTTCACAGTTCAAATGTCTACACTAGTCATTCGCATCTTACAAGCCAAGCTACGATCTTTCCAGTTTTATTATTTCCTAGCATGCATACTAGTAACTTTTCGTAATTAAAGCGGTATCTTCTACTTTCCCTACCTCAAGATGATACCATAGCAACGTCTCCTAGCTGTTAGCGACCGGGCCAACTCCGTCTTCTAGGGCGAGGCGAAGTCCACGAAGTCCAACTCTGGGTTTTAAACAGTCAAAAAGTCCCAATCAGTTTTCGTGTGTCCAAGGCCCTCGGAAACGTCTCAAACATCTTAAAATAACCCAATTTTAAGTCAAAATAATTAATTAAATTGATTTCAAGTTAAAACGGGTCTTTAAAAACCGGTCCGACCCGGATATGACCCAGATCCGACCCGGATCCGAGTCAGAACCCGAGTCCAGACCCAACCCGACCCAGGCCTGACCCGGACCCGACCCAACTAGATCCGTACCCGGCCTGGTCTAAGATCTGGCCCGGCCCAAGCCTGGCCTAGTCTGAATTGACCTAATACCCGGCCCAAAACCACCCTGGCCCGACTTCAAAGCCCAACCATGCCATGTGGCCCAACCCGAGATGATTAGGGTTCAGCTCAGAGCAACGACGATCGGCGGCGGCGGCGCTGAACCAGCGTGGTCTTTTCTCCGGTCAGGCGAGGCGTCTCCCCGGTGACTTGCCCACGACAGTCGCCTCCGACCACCCAGACCCTCGCTCCGGCTTCCTCAGCTCGGGGCGAGGTAGTTCCGTCCATCGGAGGCGAACCCAAGCTCGGAGAGGAGGAGCTCGGGGCCTGGACGGCGGAGCTGCAACTGAACTGGCCGGAGTGGAAGTAGAAGGTCAGGCCGAAGCAAATCTGGCAGGTCCCTTCCTCCACGAGCCTAAAACAGTGCACGACGTCCTCGAGTGAGGCCGACTGGGTCTCGCCGGAGAAGACGAACGGGAGTGGGGGAGGGTTTTGTCATGGCGGGAAAATGACGGCGCTGGAGATGCGGTGGTACCCACCTGATCTGAGTTCCCCGACTCCGGTGAGGTTGGATCTGGTCACAGAGATCCGATGATGGGGCAAGTCGAGAGGAAGGCTGCGTGAGGAGAAGAGAGAAGAGAAGCGGCTGCGATACCTCTTGAAAATGCGTGCCCACGTATTGAAGACGAAGACGAGAAAAGGGTTGGGGTTCTTCTGCTGGGCTGGGCTCGCAGGCGGGCTTGGGTCTGATTTTGCTGAATTGGGCCCTGGCCTGACCAGCCCAATCAAGCACCCCTCCACGGAACCGGGAAAAGGAGGAGCATGGGGGCAATCGGCCCAAAGGGATGAGGTACCGGTACGATGGCTACCAAGGCAGCTTTCACCATCATTATCTGGGAAGAAAAGGGCGGAGAGGGATGAGGAACCTGATGAGGAGGATGGGGCGTCACAAATAGCGGCGGGGGGCTTTAAGCACCCCCACCTCCAAGAATGAGTGTCTGGGGGTCCAGGGAGGTGTTGGTCGACTGTACCTTCTCCCTGGCAGATTGGTGGCAATGGTTCTGCCAACAATCGACAAAATGCTTCCCTACCACTTCGGGGTCAGCAATCCCACGTTCAGGAGCCCTACAACTATCACTTAAGGGAGGACGATGGACGCCGACTTACCGGGGGAGTTATCGATCCACCACTATAAAGTTTTCACCTAGTCTGCTCAACCAGCGACCTATGGTGGAGCATGCTGTATCGGCTTGGATGCTACCGCAGTTTCACTCCTTCGACCGCCTCTATGCCCATGAACAACATTTACTACTCAACACTTGTCTTTCAGCTTTATGTTCTGTCTTATGCTAGTTTCTTGGTTTGTATGGTGTTTGTATGGTAATTAATAATATTACCATTCCGTTAAAAAAATATCTTCGAATAATAAAAAGATATTGAAAATAATATATATATATATATACATAGGAGAGCAATCAGGTGCGAACCACCTGATTTGGTGCGAACCTGCGCACTGCGTGATGGCCGTCCGATGTGAATTTCGCGATGGCGCAGATTTGAACGCGTCATCAGTGGCACGCGTCGTAAATAAGTCGCGCGTGGGATTCATTTTAACTGATTTGCTATGGTTCGGGGGTATAAACGTACTTTTATCTACCCGTTCGCGCAGAAACGTTTCGTGCTCACCAAAACACTTGCAGAATCGAGTTTTTAGCGAAACGAACATTTCGGAATCTGATTTTTTGAGCTTCCATTGCCTTGATTTTCGTCTTCTGTGCGATTTCGAAGTGAATTTCAATAGTTCATTGTGGTGAGTTACAATTTTTGGTGTTTTAGGGTTTTGATTCAATCTTGTTCGTTTGGTTATTTAGCTTTTTGATTATAGTAATCCGTTTGTAGAGAATGAAGAACAAGGTTGCTGAATCTACAACATTCTGCAACAGGGACACCGAATCAGGTAATTTGAAAATATAGTGTTTGTAGTTTGCGGATTTTTTATAGTTGCTATGTTTTCAGAGTGCTTGTGTTTTGCTTTTAGTGTACACCATTTCAACTCAATAATGAAACTACCATGAAATTATTCAACTATGAGATGATTTTGATCTACTTTTAAGGAAAACCAAGTTGTTGGTTGAGGTTTTGGGGGTTCTGTGTTGTTTTGAGGACATTGTTTTTCTGTTTTGCAAATAATGAATTTATGTTTTGCGAGTATTCTTAACCTAATTTGCGGATAAAGAGTTTATGTTTTGCGAGTGTGCGCACTCTGGTTTGAGAAACAGTTTTGAATAATCCTGCATTTGATATGTGCGTAGGTTTATTGTATGCAAATATGCACATTTTGGTTTGCAGATGTGTTTGGTAGTTGATGCATACCCTGTTATTGATTGACTTGTTTTGATAATATGCTGTACCTTGTTTGCGGATAGTGAATATATGTTATGCGAATTAGATTTATCTAGTTGCGGATAGTGAATTTATGTTTTGCGAATATATAGTATCTTGTTTGCAGGCACTGTTTTTATTTCTTGCGAATATTCAATGTTTTTGTATATTTTCTGTTTTTCTTAAATGCTAACCCTTGTTCGCGAATTATAGATAAAACTCCTGATACAGTGGTACCTCTTCTTTTAATGGATAGGCCATCCACAGAGGCTGATGTTGGTGAAGGAAATACGACTCTTGCTAATATGTTGAAGGAGCAGAAGTCTATTAACAATAAAGATAAACGAAGACTTCTAATTAAGAAGAAGAAGGTAGCTGAGGTTCGTGAATGTCTCGATGTAGCTGTCCGACCTGGTAAAGCCGGAAAGAAGAGATGTGGAGAATTAGTTGTTGAGAAGAAGAATGTTAAGCGCACCAAGGGTTGTGAGTCTGATAGAGTTGTTTCGTTATCTGATAAGGTTGGCGTGGATGATGTTTTGAAGACCAGGTCATCTCCAAAGAGATTGGTTGAGTTGGTGGAGAGTTTGAATAAACACCAACAAGAAGCAGTGCGGGAAATTGGGTTTGGACACATTCTTCATTTGGCTGTGAAGATCATTCCAAGCAAGATTGGATACTATCTGGTGTCTAAGTATAACCACCTTAGCTCATCATTGGAATTGCCAGATGCCAAATTGCGTATCACAGAGAAGGAAGTGCATGCAACTTTTGGCATTCCAAATGGTGTGCGCGACGTCATAGTCGATAAGTGGTCCACCCTGTGCACTGATGAACTTAAATTGTGGCAGTGGCAGTTCGATACAAAAGACAAAGGCGAGATCAAGCGTCTTATCACCAATAAGCAGTTGGTTGATCAGATGAAGACGCAAATTCAAGGGGGAGATGATTTCAAAAGAAACTTCATGATGTTGTTTGTGACTTGCATGATCGATTCGGGGACTGACGGTTATGTGAATCAGTCATGCTTCCGATCTATTGTTGATGTATCTCACATACAAGCATTTAATTGGTGCAAGTTTTTAGTCAAGAGACTTGTGGATACAAAAAAAAAGCCTGGTTAAAATAAATTGAAGGTTCAAGGAATTTTTCTGGACCAATTATTTTCTTGTTGGTAAGTTTATTTTTCATTTTAACGTGTTGCATTTTATATTTAATAAACTGTTATGTTATAGTCATGTGACATGTGTTTTTCTTTGAATGATGCAGTTGTTTTATCTTGATCGTGTTGAAGTCAGCACGTGTGAGGTTCCTAGGGTGTGGCCCTCTTTGATTGGATGGAATACTGCATTGGTGAACAGAAGAGTCGGTGATGAAATACAGTGTGATGCATTTGGAATGGGTCACATACGGAGGGAGGGTCCTCCACGTGTTAGGGAGGAAGAGAATGTTGCTCAGCATCCACCGTCTAACGTAAATAGGGATAATGAAAGAGGGGATAGAAATGGTGGAGATCCACCGGCCCCGAATACCCCCCCCCCCCGTTTCATAGTGAAAGGGGTTCTGCAGAGGTATTCTATTATTTAATTAATTTTTTTTGGGGGGAATTATGTTTTTCAAATATACAGTGAGGTTTATTGATTGACTTGTTTTTTTGCGGATAGTGAATATATGTTCTGCGAATATGCTTTACCTAGTTTGCGGATAGTGAATATATGTTCTGCGAATAGTGAAATTGTTTTTGCGGATAGTGAATATATGTTCTGCGAATATGCTTTACCTAGTTTGCGGATAGTGAATTTATGTTTCTCGAGTATGGTTTAACTAGTTTGCGGATAGTGATTCTATTTTTGCGAGAGTGTGTACTCTGGTAGAAACAGTTTTTAGTATATCCTGCATGTGATATGTGCGTAGGTTTATTGTATGAAAATATGCACATTTTGGTATGCAGATGTGTGTTTTAGTTGATGCATACCCTGTTATTGATTGACCTTTTTGCTAATATGCTTTACCTAGTCTGCGGATAGTGAATATATGTTTTACGAATATGCTTTACCTTATTTGCGGATAGTGAATTTATGTTTTGCGTGTATGACCTAGTTTGCGGATAGTGATTCTTTGTTTTGCGAGTATGCACACTCTGGTTTGCGAAACAGTTTTGAGTATATCCTACATGTGATATGTGCGTAGGTTTATTGTGTGCAAATATGCACATTTTGGTTTGCAGATGTGTTTTTTAGTTGGTGCATACCCTGTGTTTTATTTGTTTGCATTTAATCACATTAACATGCTTCTTTTTATCGTATTCAGAGGATTGCAGAAAGGTTTCGATTAGCGGGGAATAAGGTTGCAGAAGGTTTTTTGGAATGACATCAGTTGTTGGTTGAAGGGCATATCGCCGATCCCAATACCGAGTGTTTCAAGACAATGTCAACCCTGTTTGATGATTTGACCGGGAAAAAAAATCCCGAAGATGCCATGCCTGACACACAAAGTGTGTTGCTGTCACAAGACTCATGGTTTAATCTACCCGGGGTTATTGAGACCATTGAGAAATTGATTGAAGCAGCAACACGCGTTGGGGAAGGGTACAAAGGAGGAGAGAAGCCACCTGCTCGTGCCGTTACTCCACCATCGTTCAGACTTCTTTCACCATCCCAAAAATCACATGCCAATGTTCTTTCACCATGCCCTGCTGGATCCACTACATTGTCAAGCCCTGAATGCGATAATGTGGTTCGGAAATTGTACGCAAGTAATGATGCAGCCCCTGTGGATAATATTGTTACAGAACAAACTGAGCCAGAAAAGAATAACAGTGTTGGCGATGAGTTTGACGCTATTTCTGTTGCTTATGGTATTGGGAAGGAAGCTTGTGACATGGTTGTTGATAATCCAATCGCGGAATGTGAAGCTCCCGATGTTGTTAACAAAGATGATTGTTGAGCTCTTGTAGTGGAATCAGACCCACTTACTATAGAAGGCAGTCAAGGAAATGTCAACTGGTCTCCGTCTGTCAATGACTTTTGTCAGACACTTCAAGAGCAACCCGAGCCACTCAATATAATTTTTGTCGAAAAAAATGTCAACAATGATCCACCTGTTAATCAAGCTTCCAAGACTCAACCCCCGCCACTTGTTACTGCACGGGTTGACCAAAATATCAATCGTGCTATTGGTGTGAAAGAGGTCCCTGAGACAGTTGACCAGAATCCTGAACTTGCAATGGCAAGATTTCGTGAATCCATAGTCCAACGCCCTGGTGTCATACCTCTTCCTGATAAAAAAGGGCCCATGCATCTTCCTAAGAAGTCGACTGATGGTGTTGGTCATGTGGAGTCTGGCTCAATTATTGATCCACCGAAGAAGAGAGGTCCTGCTCGTGCACCCGGTAAGAAAGGCCCCGCTGCTGTTCCCGAGAAGAAATTACCCTGTACTGTTGCAGCAAAAACAGCTCAAGGTGGTGTTAAGAAAAATCCCCCTATTGTTAAGAAACCTGCTGCAAGTGGCAATAGTTTTACGTCAATTGGGTGTAGCAAGGCATCTTTATTATTGGAAACCCCAGATAAACAACCTCCACCTCGTTTGATTGCACCGTCTAAATTTCTGTGTTCTCCGTATGTTGATCGTCAAACAGATTATTGGTCCGATCTTCTGGAGGTTGAGGATTGTGTTGCTGATTGGGTGCTGAATATAAACAAAAAGGAGGATTGGTAAGTAAATTATGTTTTCCCCCTCATCATGTGTGTTATAGTTGTTTTGCAAAGACAGTGAATAGGCTTTTCTCTCTGTGAATGCAGTGATTTTATGTTTGAGTGCTCTGATAATTATATTACTAAGGGGGGCTTTAATTCTTTCAATACCGATGCATGGATTGAAGTGGAAACCATTAATGGGTGGTGTCACTATCTGAATCATCTGGAAACTATCAAGAGTGATTCATCACCTAACCGGTTCTTCTTTTCAGCTACTCTTAGTGTAAGCATAGTTTGCACAATTTTTTTTGTTGATTACGTTTATAGTTTGAATTATTTTAATATGTTTTTGTTATTAATATTTTTATTTTGTAGGCTACGCTTTCGGAACATAAAAAAGATGTAGATTTTGATGATATTTTCAAGATTGAAACTAAGGAGTTCCCTTCTTTTTCATGGAAGAAGTTGGACTTGGTAAGTATAATACATGGTTGGTTTTAGAATATGCAATATGTTGGTTGCGGTTAAGGTTTCTATGTTTTGCGGCTATACGCCTCCTTGTTTGAGAAATAACGTTTACCTGTTTGGGAATATGCAATATCTGGTTTGAGGTTATGGATTTTCTTGTTTGGGAATATACTCTATCAAGTTTGCGGATAATGAATATATGTTTTGCGGATATGCGCACCCTGGTTTGTGAAACAGTTTCCCTGGGTTGCTGATAATGAAAATGTAGTTTGCGGATAATGAATATCTGTTTTGCTGATATTATAGTGAATGCTTGTATTATATAAACCAATTTATCCATTATATTAGTATGCTGATGTATTTTATATATTTTCTACAGGTTTTCATAGTTGCTTTTAAGAGCAATCACTACACACTCTTATGCATCGACATGAAGAACGGAAATTCAGATATTATTGACAATGTGAAAGGAACGGTTGATGACGATATTCGTTATGAAAAAATTCACTATACATTGGTACATATTCTTCTCTCATTGACTATGTGTTTGATTACTGTCTATCTATTCATTTCTGTTTTTATTTATTTTTCTTTGGTGTTTTTGTGTTGTGTAGAGGTCTAAAATTTGCAAGGTCATATTTAAACTGATAAAGCTCTAGCTCAGAAAATTTTCAAAGGTAAGATTGAACGGTTCCATGTACCATGGGAATCTAACGACAATCATATGGATTGTGGGGTGTATGCTATGTGGCACATGGAATCGTATCTTGGCAATGAGAATTGGGCAGGAGAATTGGCCGTTAATGATGTAAGTTAAACCAACAATTATTTCTTTGTCAGTATATAACAATGAGTATAGATTTGATCTTTAAATTTTGATTTTGTAGGCTGCACAAATCAAATTATTGAGGAAAAGATTCCTCTTTAAGTTGGTCACATTCGAGAAGAACAACATGTGGCTAGGAATTGAGGAGAATATCAAAGATTATTTCAAAAAGAAGAAGGCCACATTCAAATTTAGTGTCAAGTATAAAGCCTTATTACCATGCGAACGTCATAAACCTTAGTGAATTACTCTTTTTGATTATTGGTGTTTGTTTTCAGAAACGACAATTTTTTTGTTTGAGAATTTATGATATATTGTTTGAGAATAATCTGTGTACTATTTTCAGAATTTATAAGATCTTTTGTTTCCAAATATGCTGTATTTTAGGATAAACAAGTTGTTGGTTGAGGTTATGTGTTTTCTGTTTTGCGAATGTATAGTGTCTAGTTTGCGGGTACTATTTTTCTGTTTTGTGAAGAGGCAATCCTTGGTTTGCGAAACTGGGGTTCCTCTATTGGTTGAGGTAATGTGTTTTCTGTTTTGCGAATATATAGTGTCTAGTTTGCGTGTACTATTTTTATGATTTGCGAATAGTTAATCCTTGGTTTGAGAAACTGGTTTCCTTGTTGGTTGAATTCATGTGTTAACTGTTTTGCGAATATATAGTGTCTAGTTTGCGGATCTATTTTTCTGTTTTGCGAATAGTCAATCCTTGGTTTGAGAAAGTGGGTTTCCTTGTTTCAGATTATGCAATATGTTGGTTGAGTTTCAGTATTGTATGTTCTGCGGGATATACGTAACGTGGTTTGCGGAATAACGTTTACATATTTGAGATATGCAATGTTTGGGGTTGAGGTTTTGGATTGTCTTGTACGAAGAATACACTGTAGTTCTGTTTGATTTAACAATGATAAGATATGCCTTAATATGTTAGTAACTTCAGTAATTTTTGTTCTGAGAATAATCATGTCTTGGTTAACGAATATAAACATGCGTGTTTGAGAATACAGAACATGTCGTTTGCTAATTAAATATAGGTGACTATCCCAGTGAAAAGCAGATACTAGTCATACATTCACTGAGAAACCAAGTTTTCAAAAGACAACACAAAAACATCAAAAGACGATTGACATGATAATACGGAAAATATAACTACATCCTTCTTGTGTCGGATGTTCCCTAGTCCAGTTCTACCTCAATTGTTTTGAAGAAGTCCTGAATCTTTTCCAGTGTCGCCATCATCTTGTCCCTATCTTCCTTGTGCTTTTCAGTCGAGTTGCTCATGTCCAGCACTTGCTGTTCATTGGCAAGGCTTTCCACCTTCTCCTGCATCAGCAAAAAGTGGATCTGGCATAGTGCCAACCTTATTTTGCGAAACTGCATTTTAGACTGCAAAGCGGCTTCCTCTCTGGTACGTTCCATAGCTTCTGCGGTGCAAACGTTTCCTTCCCCTCTGGTGCGTTTCCTGTTTGGGGCCATCGCTTTTGCAGACTGGTGGTTTGAAGTTATTTGAGAAGAGAATTTTAAATTGAAAGAGAGTTGTAGGGTTCAGTGATATAGGGGTGGGGGTATTTATAGTTGAAATCTTGCGGTGGCATTATCATTATTATGTTTAAAGTAGAGTTCTAATTATAGACAGATTAGTTAACTAATAATAATTCCGCAAAACATATACCTTATTTTCGCAATCCGTATCTCATAATTCTCAAACTAAATGCTAATTTACGTGTATCGGTATGTGATACTGTAAGATATTGTAGAGGACACGTGTCAATCGTTACTAAAATCCCACTCGAATGCACGAAGATCTTATCGCATTTGATGCGTTGGTAAGTCTTATCGCACTTGGTGTTTGCGGATACGAACTTGTAGTTTGTGGATACAGAGATCCTGGTTTGCTAATATTGTTAATTTATTCGTCTGTACTTGTTGTTTGCGGATACTGTTATTATGTTTCGCGAATTTAATTATGGACTGTAGTCTGCGGATATGCCCTAGTTGTGTGCAAACATGTTAGCATTTCAGTAATTTTCGTTTTGCGAACAATCATGTTCTCTTTTACGAAATTAAAAATACGTCTTCGAGAATACATAATATGTCTTTTGCGAATTTATATAGATTACTTTAACAGTAGAATAGGTAGATACTAATCATCATTTCATTGAGAAAACAAGTGTTCAAAACACAGAACAAAAACATCAAAAGACGATTGACATGATAATAGTTAAAATATAACTACATCCTTCATGGGCCGGATGTGCCTTCGTCTTCTGCTATCGCCATGCTTTTGAAGAAATCCTGAATCTGTTTCAGTGCCGTCATCATCTTGTCTCTATCTTCGTTAAGCTTTGCAGTCCCGTTCCTCATGCCAAGCACTTCCAGATTATGGATAAGGTTTACCACCTTCTCCTCCATCAGAAAAAAGTGGCATTGGATTAGTGCCAACTTTACTTTGCGAATCTCCATTTCCGTATCCATAGTCGCTTGCTCCATCTCACGCATCTTCTTAGAACGTTCCTCTATGGTACGTTCCATAGCTTCTTCGGTGCAAACGTTACCTTGAACTCTGGTGCGTTTCCTGTTGGAGGTCATCTCTTTTGCATATCTGGTGGTTTGAAGTTGTTAGAGAAGAGGTTTTGAAATTGAAGGAGAGTTCTAGGGTTAAGTATTATTGGGATGGGGGTATTTATAGTTGAAATCTTGCGGTAGCATTATCGTTATTTTGTTTAAAGTAGAGTTCTAATTATATATAGATTAGTTAACTAATAAGGATTCCGCTAAACATATATCTTATTTTCGCAATCCATAACTCATAATTCTCAAATTAAATGCGGATTTACGTGTATCGACGTGTGATACGATAAGATCTTGTAGAGGACACGTGTCAGTCGTTACCCAAAATCAGATGGTATGATTTCAAAATCTGACGGTTAAGTTTTCACGGTTATATTTCATCATTACTAAAATCCCCCTCGAATACACGAAGATCTTATCGCATTTAATGGGTTGGTGAGTCTTTTCACCGTCGTTTGGTTTATTTTAAATTAATATTTACCACCACAAATCATGTTAGCATAGAGCTTTTTTCAATTAAGTCATGTCACCATATAGAAAGCACTGTAGTAGCGGTGAGGAAGAGGTATCTTCAAAGAGACGAAGGCTGATTTCACATGGTGATGAAGAGGATTGCTCTATTATCATCAGTGATGATGCCGATGATGAGAAAGAGGAGGAGATAGAAAATGGGGAGGAAGACGATGATGGGTATAATGGTGATGTTGAAGAGGATGATGATGAGGAAGATGATGAAGAAGATTATGGTTATAATGGTGATGTTGAAGAGGATGAAGAAGATGATGATGACGAAGAAGAAGACTGGGAGAGTGAAGATTGATGAATGTAACTTTTGCCACAAGTTATTTCATTTTTAGGATATAGGGCTCTCTTTTTGCGGATACAGAGATCCTGGTTTGCATTAATGTTAGTTTATTTCTCTTTGTTTGGTGTTTGCGGATCTGGACTTGTAGTTTGGGGATACTGTTATTATGTTGCGCGAATATAGTTATGGACTGTAGTTTGCGGACACAGAGATCCTGGTTTGCAGATACAGAGATCATGGTTTGCTGAAACTAATATTCTGTTTCGCGTGTAACACAAATAATGGAATTATATATAACTTGAAAGTGAAATATAAACGATTTAAGGAAAACGATTTTTTTTTAATTACTTTAAACTGGTTAAGAACAGACAAAAGGAATCAAAGAGAATAGGGTTTGCTACCCCTATACCACCAGTTTCATAGCCTTGTTCACCGCTAAGATCACTTCGGTTATCTTCCTGGTGAGGGCTGTGTTTGCAAGCACCTCTTCGGTGCTCATGTCAGTGCACAGCTCGTCGCCAACATCCGAGGCCAATATTTCAAGCTCAAGCTCGATCTCAGAAAGCTTAGGCTTGATTGCATTGAAGCTCGTCATGAACTTCTCGTGTTTGATGAGACGCTTTTGTTTTCTGTCCTTCTTGTTCTGGTCCTTCAGCTTCCTTTCGCGTTCGTCGAGTTCATCTTCATAGCTTTTATGCTTCCTGCTACTTGACGACGCCATTTTTTCAGAGTAAAATTGGGTATTCGAAGAGTTGAGGGTTGAGGATAGAAGGATACAGTATTTGGGTATATATAGGGGAACATGTAGGGCATCGTGGGTTAGTGGAGCAATTAATTCTCCCCCACGTTTCCACGCTGTCATTATTTGATTGGTCTACCACAAACCGTTTCACTTCCCTTTTGTACGCAAAACGAAAGTAGTAAATTCTCAAATCATTATATATTTTTTAGTAAACAAAATTTGAAATATTCGCAAACAATTTGTTATATTAAATTCGTATAAATGAAACAGTCTATATTAAATCCGCAAAACCATTTACCTATATCCGCAAACAGAAAAAGCCAAATCTGCAATCGATAATCTTCATCAGTCTACTTTTTCTTCCTATTCTTACTCAGTGGGGCAGGTCCTTGTGTCATGGTCTTGCGTTCTGTGTGAACAATATATTATATTAAATTTCATATAAATAAAAACATGTGCAGAAATGAAATTTATTAATTCGGAAAACTCAAACAAATGTATCCTCAAACAGTCTGTATTTATTCGCAAAACTTATTGTCTATATTCGCAAACGGAAACAACGAAATTCGCAGTTGAAAATATACATCATTCTGCTTCTTCTTCTTCTTCTTCTTCTTCTTCTTCTTCTTCTTCTTCTTCTTCTTCTTCTTCTTCTTCTTCTTCTTCTTCTTCTTCTTCTTCTTCTTCTTCTTCTTCTTCTTCTTCTTCTTCTTCTTCTTCTTCTTCTTCTTCTTCTTCTTCTTCTTCTTCTTCTTCTTCTTCTTCTTCTTCTTCTTCTTATTCATATTCAGAGGGCAGGTCCTTTTGTCATGGTCTTGCAATGTGCGGCATGTGGCGCATAGCCGTTTTCGCTTGTTACTAGCATTGATTGTCTTTTCTTTATTACTGATCATTCTACTCCCAGATCGCAAGCGAGAGCCCTTGGTGTTTGTGATATTTGGTGGCTGGACAGTGACTATTTCTGGTAATTTGATCCCTGTCACCGATGCTATGAAACTTGTTCTATTGAGTCTATTCTCATTCACTATGTCATCCACCGTCTTAACTCTGTATCGATTTAGAGCGTCCAACAATCCTCGAATACTTGAAATTGCTGCATCTTCTGTCCCAATCATTTCAGTAAACCTGGTTTTCACTGCATCCATAACTTCATCGTCCTTCAGACTAGGACCTTCAGGTGCAACAACATTAGAAGACAATGTAGCTGTCAAGTTTGTGTCTTTACACCATCTCGGGTTTACCAGCGTCCTAGGAATCTTCCTTAACGTTGTGTTTTGCAGCGCAAAGAATATGTGAGAACATATATAGCCCGTTGTTAGAAGCTTGTTGCAATTGCACTCAAAGTTGTTTGTACTCATCGTCCAAGTCACCCTGAATTCCCTACCATCTTTAATAATCGACGAATCCCTGACTTTATAGACAATGGTGTCATCTACGGTGTCATCCATGCCTGGCAAGCTGCAACGGTTGAGAGCGTAAACTATATGCTTTTGTATGTCAGCAAACACAGTATGTGTGTATACAGTCCAAGCATCCGCTTCAAACCACGTGTTTGTCTTCAGCACCGGATATGAATTGTAGCTGTGCATCATAAGACTGAAATGCTCATTCCTTTGGTTCTCTATCACCACTCCACACAGCCAGATCAAGTGAACAAGGTTTAGGTACTGATCTGTGAGTTGTTGATAGGCCCGGTTGGCTGATTCAGACCTTGATGTTGTTCTCATAAACAACCCCATTGGGAAATCCCTATGGTATGTTGGGATCCAACTGTGTCGCAGATCGAATATGCCATTGAGCCAAGTGTTATCCTGCAAATTGAAGTCTTCAACGATGCTAGCCCACTCTTCATCAAACTCATCAGGGCCTATAAGGTTGTTGTATACTATGGAATCCAACCTTTTCTCAAAGTTTGTATCATTTGTTATACTTCCAGGCACCTGTAACATTTTTCGTAAGATTTGTAAAGTCGAACAAATAAATAATAGAAATTGACAATACTGTGGCGTATGGATATTTTGTGTTCATATATTGAGAAAACAGACATAACAGTTTGAGAATAGATATAAACTCATCGCATAGTAGTTAACTATGAGAACCATATTAAGAATAAAACGTTTTGAGTAAACAAGCATTACAAGATGTGGATACATAGTATATGATTTTCTTATAGAGAATGACCTTAAGACGAATCTTATTCATAATGTGCCACATGCAGAGTTTGTGCTTAGTGTCTGTCATGACTTTCGGTATTGCAACTTTCATTGCTGGGTCTTGATCTGTCACCAGATACATTGGTTGCTTCCCATTCATCGCTTTCAGAAAAGCGTTAAACATCCAAGTGAAAGACTCGATATCCTCATGTGTTACCAGTCCCAGCCCAAAAGTCACATATTTGTCATAGTTGTCTACTCCTGTAAACAGACAAAATGGCATCGAGTATCTACAAAACATCAATCGTTAATAAAGAATAATGTTTAAAATTTCTTTTTCAATGGATTAGCGAATACGAGTAATACTTACTGGTTAGTCCTGTAAGTTGTGTCAAAGGAAACATTATCCCCGTAAAGCTCGTAATTCTTTATAGCTATTTCATCACACCAGAATAGTTTAGTGAGGCTTCCGCTTGTGTCAACATCGTACTCATAGTAGAACTTGTTGTTGGCTACCTTCTTGTCACGGAACTGGTAAAGGATTATATGAACATCACTTCCTCCAATATAGGCTTTCAAGTCCCTGGGCTAGTTGAAGAAATCTTGCTTCAAAGCTCCAACATGGCTGGGGCCTCCGCGTGTTTCACTGATTAGTCTGTGTGCCTTTGAGGGACCTATTCCCGATCTCTCGCAAAAGTTCATATACTCAACATGTCACGCCCCAATTTCAGCGAACCGAACTCGGGACGCGAACATTTAAAACATGAAACACTTAAAACCTGTTTTGAATAAAACTCTGATATTTCCATTTAGTTACCAAAATAATAATAATATTTACAAAACAAAAACGTCCCAACAAGTGGACAAGGTACAATATCTGTCACTAGACTCAACAAAATAAAGACCAGACTCCGCTCCAAGCTTCATGAACTTCAAGAGCTAACCTAGTCCGTCCGGTGATCAGTACCTGTAGGAAAAGCAGCTAGGGGTGAGCGTTTGCTCACCTCCACGGATAACAGACTGACTATGGCATAATTAGTAGATAAAGCCAGTAACACTAAAACCAAACCCAACACCGGGACTACAGTCCCCAACTCAAGTACTCAACTGGCCCACAACCCGTTACCTTCCTCAACAGAGTCAACACTCGATAACACAATGTAGACCCGACACAACTATCGACGACCTCCTCCAAGGACACGACAGAAAGACTACACAACGCCAAACAAGATCACAAAGGATCGCACACCAGCTCCTCAGTAACCAATCTCAATCAGGTTAGGGTTCGACCTATCGCAATTCCTCGACACAAAGTCGAATTAGGCTGTCGACCTTTCTAACTCGCAATTCATCGACACTAAGTCGGATCAGGCTGTCGACCTTTCGAACTCGCAATTCATCGACACTAAGTCGGATCAGGCTGTCGACCTTTCGAACTCGCAATTCATCGACACTAAGTCGGATCAGGCTGTCGACCTTTCGAACTCACAACTTCAGGTAACCACAATCACAATCACAGGCAAGTTCAACCACACAGGAACTCAAGGCCACTCAAGACACCTCAACAATCAAGACTCGGGTTCAACAACCCCACGGGCACTCACTGCCACTCAAGACACACCAACGGTAAAGACTCGGGTTCAACAACCCCACGACACTCACTGCCACTCACGACACACCAACGGTCAAGACTCGGGTTCAACAACCCCACGGCACTCACGGCCACCCCAAAACATCAACAGTAAGACACGGGCACTCATGGCCACCCAAGACACCAATTTAAATACACGGGCTCTCAAGGACACCCAAACTCAACAATAAATAACACGGGCTCTCAAGGCCACTCAAACTCAACAATAAATAACACACAAAACCTCCGGCATACTCGATGCCTCCAACAATCCTAAGATCACTAGTTTCACAAACAACCTCCGGGCATGGTCATATGCCTCCAGTAATTCAATTATCGCTAAGTTCTCTGTTCCTACGACACTACTAAGTGTCACATGCTTTTCTCTTAAACGCTACAATCCCTTATCATGCTTTTCTAATATTTAAATAAATCTACTCAACCCACGACACCCCGGTGTCACATGCAATTCTACTATTAACTTTCCCTAATCAGGGCCGAGATCCGGCTACTTTTCCCTACCTCGTATAACACTCCAAAAGCGCTCCACTAAACCTCGATGTAAACCCAGTCACTCGCCGAGCTTCCCTTTGCCTCGGTCCGCAGCACGATCTAAAAGAGCACAAATTTAAAGCACTTTTAAACTAGTACGAATAAACCGAAATTCAATGAACTTAACGCCCAAACGTAACCCCGACAATGTCGATCACTCCCAAACTTCCCAATTACTCGACATTGTCGATAAAGGACCCTTAAAGGCCCGATTCGCCCGACATGGTGAATCTGCCCAGTTTTTATAAATTGCCTTCTGGGGCTCCAAAAGCCCCCTTTTTCGTTTCTACGGTCTTAGAATAGTTCAAGGAACCCAACGCACTTGACGGAATCGAATTCCGACTTCTAAGTCAAATAATTAACGTTTAAAGTTTCCAAAACCCGTTAATTACAACTTCTCCAATTTAATTCCAATTTTCGATTCGGTTTAGGGTAAATGGCCCGGGGAACGTTTTAAACCTCCCGAACGTTAAAACCGAGCACCCGAGTACGTGGGCCCCACCCGGCCCATTGGGCCGAGAGCCCTAGGATTCCCAAGGGGCTTGGCCACCATGGTGGTGGCCGGCCCTAGGTCCGGCCAGCCACCTCCTATGGTGGCCGGCCACCACCCAAGGTGGCCGGAGCTCCTCCCGAGCTCTCGGTTACCAGAAAACGTGCAATTAACCCTCCAAACACCTCTAAAACGTCTCCCACAAACCCCAAAATTCACTACAACCCTAACCCATAGTTTCATACAAAACCCTAACTTTCCAAAGTTAACAAAACGAAGATCGGGTTGGTCTTACCAACGAGGAAGACGTTTTCTCCTTGCTTTGAAACGATCCAAGGGTTGGATCAACTCCACAACCCTAGCTTTCAATCCTTCTCTCTTCTTCTCCTTGTCCTTTTCTCTCTAACTCTCTTCTCTTTCTAATTAAATCAACTAACTCATATTTTTTCCTTTTTTTTTCTCTTTAAACATGTGTGGCCGGCCACCCTTGCTCACCACACATTTTCCCCCCAAAACTAACACCACCACAATTAGGACATGAGTCAAGGTGGATCCCACACCCTTTGGAAAATATCTAGCTGATATTTTCCAATCAGTTTCGCGAAAAACGGACGTTTCGGGCCCCGAACGGGCACTTTTCTCAAGAAATTACGAAACTTGACGGGCTACAAGGAAACGGCTCAACTAAGACCGCTGCGACGACGGCTAAGCTTTTTGGATCCCAAACGGTCCTCGAATGGACCAAAACGTCGCTCGGTTGACTTTTCCAGTGAAAAGTCAACATTTCCCAAATTGATCAGAAAGTTGCCCTGAGTCCCCTAGAACTCATTTTGGTCGATAACGGGGCATCTTAAGTCCAGTATGACCCTCGGGGTCAATTCAAGTTAAGTTAAGTGTCTGTCTTAAAATTTTTAACTTTTCCTGTTTTTCGCAGGTTTGACTGGCGTTGACCAGAAGTGGTTATTACACAACATGGTTGCCTTCCATGTGTCGGTTACCTCTCATCTCATGTCTATGCTCCGCTCCAACCATAGGGTGGTTATGACCTTCAACAAATTTTGATACTTTGTATCCGAATTCCTCCGAAACAAATGTGAACCTTATCATTGCTTCACAATTAATTCTTGTGAGCAATCTGTTCCTCTTTTTTGTAGGCTTTGAAAGTTGAGGACTGTTTTGTTCGGGGATCTCACCTTGTTTGGAGCATACCATGTACTTTAGCTTTATGTTGTTTGTTTTATCCTTCTTCTCGGTAGACCTTCTTGTAGTGAATCCAGACAGTCTAGCGTAATTTTGGTATAAATCTATCGCCTTATTCAGTGTCTTGAATTCCTGTCCTACAAACGGCGTTCGTTCAGGCTGGCAGGATGGCAAGTATATCCTGGTTCCTCCAGCAGAAAACAGAACAGTGTTTTGGAGAGCTGATTCTGCAGTACAGTCACTGTCTGTGCCTGCAGCTGATATTCATCGAAATAAGGATCAGTTTGAGGATGTAATAATTTCGGATTGCATATACAGCACACATAGAATCAGATAGTTATGATATACTCAAATTGATACACAGGCAGTAGTATATAGTAACATGCAAAGTAGATTATTTATGCTTTGCGGAAATAAGCAAGTTAGTTTGCGGAGACTGCACACCTAGTTTGAGAGTTTGTCATGGAGGAGATTTTATATATGTCGCTAAATATCGTACAACACAAACTACTGTTTTGAGTATCTAGGCATTCTAGTTTACGGATAAAAAAACCACCATGATCATGACGTTTTGGTCAACGGAAAATTAGAATTTGCATCGATTCTAGAAGAAAATCAATTTTGTTGAATAGATCTATACTTACATATTGTAGATGACATCTCGATTTGTGTATTGGTTGTTGTGTTAAAATCCGACGATATCAATCAATATCTCCGGCGATCTCTGTTGCGATTTCCGACGATCTCACGGTGCGATCCTGTCGGTGCGATCTCTGGTGCGATCTCAGGTGCGATATGAGATTTTGTTTTGGAATCAAGTTTCAAAGAATCGCAGTTCTTTTAACCTTGTCCGTGATCTAGATTTCTTCGAGAAAACTCCGATCTAGGGTTGATACTTGGAAAATCGTAGAGATTTTTTCGAGAGACTTTGTAACTCTGTGTTTGATTCGATTTCTTATTTCTTGTTTAGGAACTTTCTGTTTTTGAATTTCGAGGTTTTATAGAAAAAGTTGGAGTAAATTCGCGCGCTAATCTAGGACCGTCGATATATTATTCGCAATGGACGAACCCGATTCAGTTTTGAAAGTTCGATCGAAACATTTTATTTTATTAGCGAATAGATTCTTTGCGTATATTTCACATTTAGTTAGCGGATTTTAATGTAAAGTTTGTGGTTATTTCAGAAGTAGTTTGCGGATATGTCATATCTAGTTTGCGGATTGTTGAATTATTGTTTGCGAATACTGTCAGTCATGTTGAGAATACAGAAAGCATGGTTTGAGAAAATACAGCATCTAGTTTGAGAATATTTATAGATTCATTACGAAAAGATGGTGTGTGAAACACCAAACAAAAACATAAAAGACGACATGCATGAAAAACTAGATACCACCAATCTTCTTCTGGATGTGGCTTAGGGATCTACAGTAATTTTTCCGAGGAATTCTTGATACTCCCTCAGTTTCTCAAGCATGCGTTCTTTCGACTCTCTTTCTTCTGTGTTCCACATTAGGTTTTCATCCATTTCGATTTCAGCAAGGAGCTTGACCACCTGCGCATCCATCATCAACATATTATACTGGATTTTTGTGAATTTGAGCTTTCAGAGATGGTGGATGGTAGCCAAACGCCTGGCTTCATCCTCTGCATTCATCCGAGCCCATTCAGCATTCATTGAGGCCATTTTTGTTGCGTTTTTGAGTTGAAGAGTGAAAGATGTGTGAAAGTAGTTACTCAGTAGTGGAATTTATAGCAATGGTCCTAGGGGGTATTATTTTAATCTTGGACAAAGTAATGGGGTTAGTGGGTAGTTACTTTTCAAGGTCAGAATATCAAGTGTTTTATCCGAAACTGACGATTTGTTTTTCATATGTATTAAATTCTCAAACAATTATAAAATTATCCTCAAAATAAAAATCATTGGCTCTTAGCAGGATACAATCGTGTCTTGACACGCGTCACTTCCAAATCTCACCATTGTCTGATCTGTATCTTTGGTAAATCTCTCTCGAGCCACACGAAATATTTTCTCAAATATTAAACAATAACGAATTATGAAGTTTGCGTTTGTGAATTTACGAGTTTGAGAATAGAAGGCATCTTGTTTGCGGAACTATTGTGTACATTTTGAAAACTAGGAATTTCTCTCAAGCCACACGAAATATTTTCTCAAATATTTAAGAAGAACGAAATATGATGTTTGCGTTTGTGGCTTTACGAGTTTGAGAAAACAAGGTATCTTGTTTGCGGAATATTGTATACATTTTGCAAACTAGGTAGTATATTGTAATATATTGTGTCAACTTTAATGCATATTTAGTTTAAAAAAAAGCTTTTCATTGATTCATCTGGAGTCTGAAAGAACAACAAAAAATACGACATCAAACAGAAGAACCAAAAGCCAACATAAAAGACATGAAAACAGAAGAGAAAGTACAAGCAATCCCTCAGGAGCTCTCTTTCACAATGCTTCGAAGTGTAGTCTTATACTTCATGAGTCTCTTCGTCATGCTTCCCCTACAATCCATGTGTTCTTCATCCGCGTTGGATATGTCTTCTTCTTCCAATTCAGCCATCAGGTTGACCACCCTGTCATGTGCTATCATCAAATAGGACTTGATGATGGACATCTTCAGATGTCGAAGCTCACGTACGAACACATGATGTTCTTTGTCTAGAACTTCCATTTTGAGTTTTTTTGATGATGATTCCACTTTTGTCTATATGATCTAATAATTCAGAAGAGATGTGAGTGAATAATTTTTTATCGGTGATAGAAGGGGTATATTTATAGGGGTATTGATTTAGAGTATTTGGTGGGACACGTGCCAAGCACGCACGTAATGTGATGAAAGCACATTTTTACAAACAGAATGTCCATTATTCGCAAAACATCATTCTCATTTACGCAAACAGGTAAACCATTTTACGTAAAACAGAATGATTATTTCCGCAAACTAGAATTTTGTATCTTCAGAATATTAATTTCCGAAATTCAACAGGGTAGAACACGTGTCAAGCATGCAGTAAAAAGTAAGGTAATCATGATTTTAATTTTTGATGTGAATACACGCAACCGTCGTTTCATTTTTGATCTGACTACAACCGCCCTTTCATTTCGCCCTTTCATTTCAATATCTTCTGTCATAATTACAAAAATCTCTTCGCGCCAAACGAAAAGCTTCCCAAATTAATGGCGTCGTTCCATTTCCCCAAATTTTCTGATACCCTTTGATATCTTTATATTTAAACACAAATCAACTATTTTCTCATCATCCCTATCGTAGTAGGAAGCCATGTCATCATCTCCAAAGTCTCCATCTATTCTGTATTCTAACAGTGATGGAGACAAATAGCAATCTTTCGAATTCAAGTCTCCACCATCACAAATCTTCAGTAGTGATGATGACAACGACGACGTCTGTTCAAAGAGGCGCAGGCTGAATCCTTTCTCCTCCTCCTCCTCCTCCTCCTCTGATGATGATGACCCTATCATCAATGAGTACGACATTCCTCAACCGGGGGATCCTGATTATGAATCACCGCCGGATGAATATGAAGATGAAGAGGACAATGAGGAAGAAGATGAAGAAGAAGAGGAGAATGAGGAAGAAGATGAAGATGATGAAGAAGGAGATGCAGAGTTTGAACCAGAAAAAGAAGAACCTCCAACCGCACCTGCTCCTGCACCTGCTCCCGCACCTATTCCCGCACCTGCTCCCGTAGAGGATGATGAAGAGGACAATTGTTATGTTGATGAAGATTGGGGGGATGATGATGAAGAAGATGTCCATGCAGAGGATGATGAAGAAGAGCAACATGGAGAAGAGGATGAAGAAGACAACATAGACCCATATGGGGAGGATCCTGAGGAAGGAGTTGTTGAAGATGAAGAGGATTTCTGGGATGATGATGATGATGATGCTTAATTTCTGTAGTTCTTTAGTTTTTTTTTGTGGAAAGTAAATATTTCAACATATGAAATCAATCATGTCTAAGCTTATTTTTGGTTTGTGGATACAGTTGTTTTCGTTTGCAAATACAAGAACCCCATTTTGCGTATATAATCATTCCAGTTTGCAAAAAGTAAACCAAAATGAACACCGTTTGCGGATATCAGTATTATAGTTTGCGGATGAAGAAATAATCTTTTGCAGAAAAGCTAAATAGAGGAAATGACATTTATCGGAAATGTTTTCATTCATTACACAGGTCGAACAAAAGAGCAACATACAAAATTGACGCTTTGGAACTCAACTACAACATACCTATAGCACGATCCAGTGCCCTGTTAACTTCTGTCACTCTGGACAAGAGGTCTTTGGCTATAGTTATGCAGTCACATGACATGTCGTTATCGGCGATTTTGGCGGTCTCAACCACAAGAAGATCGATATCAAGTTTTGCCTCCAGCATCATCACCTTTAAGTTCTTGTGCTTCATTGTGACCTTCTCAACATTGAGAAGAACGTTGTATTTTGCGAATATGACATCTCCCCTCTTCAGCATCTCTTCCTTTGTTAGAAGACCGATGTTCGTGCTCTTACCCATCTCGGTGTTGAAAGCATCCATGGTTTATAATTGGGAGAGAGTTGAGGTTTGCTAAGAGTTAATGTTGAGTTTATGTTTTGTTTGCGCAGTTTTTCTATATATATAGGCAAAATGTAGGG
This sequence comes from Erodium maritimum, assembly GCA_963921825.1. NCBI lineage: Eukaryota > Viridiplantae > Streptophyta > Magnoliopsida > Geraniales > Geraniaceae > Erodium > Erodium maritimum. Next base: position 36,979,230 of record OY997593.1, on the reverse strand, counting down.
TTTAGTTGTATTGGTGGGTCCCTAAACATGTTTAATCTTTAATTGTTTCATATGTATCGCATATGAGGATACAGTTTTTCTCGTTTGCGGATAACGATATATTCTTTTGCGGTTGTCTAACAAATCGTTTGCGGATAAGCTAAAGAGGCCAAATCTGTTTTTGATAATAAGTTTGCAGAATTGTTTTATGAGGATACAATTATTTTCTTTTGCGAATAGAGGAATCCCAGTTTGCGAAAGTTGACAGAATACCAAGAAAAACATTTTCCTTCATAACATAGGTTGAACAAAAGAGGAGCGTACATAGGATGTTTTTTGAGGTTTTATTTTTTATTGTTTGAGAATATAATGGAATCTAGACCAAGTAAACCAAAATGTAGGGTTTAGTTGGATTGGTGGGTCCCTAAACATGTTTAATCTTTAATTGTTCATCTGTATCTCATAAGAGGATAGAATCCCAGTTAAGAGGAATCCTAGTTTGCAAAATCTGTTTGCTGATATTGATATATCCGTTTGCGGATGAAGAACAAATTGTTTGCTGTTACAGTAAAGAGGTCAAATGATAGGCAAGGAAAGCAGACAATTTTTATTTATTATACTGCTATTATTTTTTGCATACATAGAAGAATTTGTTTTAGGATCAGAATTTTTTTATTTTTTTCCAGTTTAAAACGACAAGCATTGTGTTTATCAGTTTTTATTTAAGACAATTTGTTTTAAATTAAAATCTCAGAAGAACAGGCTTAGATTGCGGATATAATTATTCTATTTTGCGAGAGAATCTAGGCCGCGCGCGTTATTAAAAATAGTAAATTCCATTTTTACCCTTGAGAAGAGGCGCGTGGCCTATAATTGGTTCCAATTCGCGCGCTTTCGCGCGCTTAGCTCTGAGCCGTAGATCGCGCGCGCTTCTGATAGATAGACGGTCCTGATGCAGTTCGCAGGTTCGCATATTACAGGTGGTTCGCACCTGATAGCGTCCCTATATATATATATATATATATATATATATATATATATATATATATATATATATATATATATATATATATAGATATTTGTTTTTAATCACGATCTATGTGATTCAACGCGAAGAATCATCAATATATGACGGCAAATACGGTGGAGATGTGACATAAAAGCTATTGTTGATTTGAATCTTCCTTGCACCATTTTGATAGCTATATCCATTAATGGGTGCCACGTGTAGCATACCTACAACATTTCTGGGGTGACGCCACTGAGATTGTGCCAAGTGTATGGATCTTTGCCCCCTATTAACGCTGATTCAACGAAACCCCTTCAATAAATGGTAGAAACTAAATGAATACTGAAGTTAAATATTTTTATTATAATAAATAAAAGAGAAAATTTCACTTTAATACCCTGCCAAACATTTATTTTCACTTTGATACCCTGGCATACATTTTTTGCACTTTCATATCTAAACCAAACATTTAATTTCACTTTAGTACCCAACCGTTAACTTTCCGTTAGTTTGGATGGAAAAAGTTAAAAAGAGCATAATACCCCTAACTATTATTCAAATTTTCAAACTCATGCCATTGGTTCAGAACTTGAAAATAAGTGAAATGACAATAATACCCTTCATTGTTAGGGTATTAAAATGAAAATTTCACTATTTTAAAAATAAATTCAATTGTTTTTTTATAAATTTAGTTTTTATTTATGAAAATTATTTTTATTTTCAAAAATTCTGTTTTTAATTTAAAAATAGATAAAAATCAGTTTTTTTCGTTTTAATTTAATTATTGTTTATTTTATTTTTTACTTATTTATTTTGTTTATGTATTTTTAAAAAAATTCACATTTTAATTAACATTTTTAAATCATATTTTATTTTTAAAAATACATAAAATCAGTTTTTTATTATTTTAATTAACATTTTATTACATTTGTTTTTTTGAATTTATTGTTTTTTTACTTTTTTTGTTTAATTCTTATATTTATTTTAATTTTTTTTCTTCAAATCAACCCCCTTCTTCAACCTTAGATCCGTTCAACCTCAGATCTAAACTCACTTTTTCAACACCCTTCTTCAACCTCAAATCAACACCCTTTTTCAAATCAACACCCTTCTTCAAGAACATGCACAAAGAACACTAGAGACTCAGGTAGAAAGCCATTGAAGCATCAACAACAACAAAAATTGATTAAGACCCAAATTGTCCTCAACCCTTCATTAAAGCAGTTACATTCTTAGAGAAGGAGATACAGAAATTGAAATTGAAATTGTGAATGAGTGGACAAAAATTGTGAAATTGGAACCCCATCTCGTGTTATAGTACTTCAAAACCCCATCTCGTATTACAACTTCTTCAAAAAAAAAAACCCAACTCATGTTCAGATTCATCCCAGACTCAAAACAAACCCCAAATTCAAAATGTAATAACCACTTCTGGTCAACGTCAGTCAAACCTGCGAAAAACAGGAAAATTTAAAATTTTTAAGACAGACACTCAACTTAACCTGAATTGACCCCGAGGGTCATACCGGACTTAAGATGACCCCGTTATCGACCAAAATGAGTTCCAGGGGACTCAGGGCAACTTTCTGATCAATTTGGGAAATGTTGACTTTTCGCTGGAAAAGTCAACCGAGCGACGTTTTGGTCCATTCGAGGACCGTTCTGGATCCAAAAAGCTTAGCCGTCGTCGCAGCGGTCTTAGTTGAGCCGTTTCCTTGTGGCCCGCCAAGTTTCGTAATTTCTTAGAAAAAGTGCCCGTTCGGGGTCCGAAACGTCCGATTTTCGCGAATCTGATTGGAAAATATCAACTAGATATTTTCCAAAAGGTGTGGAACCCACCTTGACACTTGTCAATTGTATGGTGGTGTTAGTTTGGGGGGGAAAATGTGTGGTTTCCATAGGTGGCCGGCCACACATGGGTTTAAAGAGAAAAAAAAAAGAGAAATAAGTGAGTTAGTTGATTTAATTAGAAAGAAGAAGAGAGTTAGAGAGAGAAGGAGAAGGAGAAGAAGAGAGAAGTTGAGAGGCTAGGGTTTGGAGGAGTATCAAGCCCTTGGATCGATTCAAAGCAAGAAGGAAACGTCTTCCCCTCGTCTTCCTCTACGATTTGTACTAAACCGATCGTCGTTTCGTTTATTTTCAAAAGCTAGGGTTTCGTTATTATGATTGGGTTAGGGTTGTATTGAGGTTGGGGAGGTGTTGGAGACATCTTTGAGGTGTTTGGAGGTGTTTTGGCACGTTTTCCGGTGACCGGAGGCTCGGGAGGAGCTCCGGCCACCGTGGGTGGTGGCCGGCCGGCCATGGGGTGGCTGGCCGGAGTTGGTACCAGCCACCACATGGTGGCCGAGCCCCCCTTGAACCCTAGGGCTCTCGGCCAAGGGGTTTGGGTGGGGCCCACGTGCTCGGTTGCTCGGGTTTTAATGTTCGGGTAGTTTAAAATGTTCCCCGGACCATTTATCCTTAATTGAATCGAAATTTGGAATTAAATTGGAGAAGTTGTAATTGACGGGTTTTAGAAACTTTAAAAGTTAATTATCTGATTCTGAAGTCGGAATTCGATTTCGTCAAGTGCATTGGGTTCCTTGAACTATTGTAAGACCGTAGAAACGAAAACGGGGGCTTTTGGAGCCCCGGAAGGCAATTATTGAAAACCGGGCAGATTCGCCATGTCGGGCGAATCGGGCCTTTAAGGGTCCTTTATCGACAATGTCGAGTAATTGGGAAGTTTGAGAGTGATCGACATTATCGGGGTTACGTTTGAGCGTTAAGTTTATTGAGTTTTGGGTTTTTCGTAATAGTTTAAAAGTGCTTTAAAATTGTGTTCTTTTAGATCGTGCTGCGGACCGAGGCAAAGGGAAGCTCGGCGAGTGACTGGGTTTACATTGAGGTTTATTGGAGCGCTTTTGGAATTATTTACGAGGTAGGGAAAAGTAGCCGGATCTCGGCCCTGACTAGGGAAAGTTAATAGTAGAATTGCTTGTGACACGGGGTGTCGTGGGTTGAGTAGATTTATTTAAATATTAGAAAAGCATGATACGGGATTGTAGCGGTTATGAGAAAAGCATGTGACACTTAGTAGTGTCGTAGGAACAGAGAACTTAGCGATATTAGAATTACTGGAGGCATATGACCATGCCCGGAGGTTGACTGTTTAAATTTACGTTTTGGGTGGCCATGAGAGCCCGTGTATTTATTGTTGAGTTTGGGTGGCCATGAGAGCCCGTTTTTTTATTGTTGAGTTTGGGTGGCCATGAGAGCCCGTGTTTTTATTGTTGAGTGTGGGTGGCCATGAGAGCCCGTGTATTTATTGTTGAGTTTGGGTGGCCATGAGAGCCCGTGTGTTATTTTTGGTGTCTTGGGGTTGTTGAGCCTGTGAGTTAAGTGGTTGTGTCTTGGGAGGCCATGATGGCCCGTGGGATTGTTGAACCCGAGTCTTGACTGTTGAGGTGTCTTGAGTGGCCTTGAGTGCCTGTTTCTTGAACTTGCTTGTGTTTGTAGTTGTGTTTGCCCGAGGTTAGTGACCCGACTGTGTGTCGGGGAGTGGTGTGGATTTTGGCAGGTTACGAGCATTCTTTGGCTGGCCTGACCAAACTCGAGTCTCGACAGGTTCTGAGCATTTTTTGGCTAGCCTGTTCCGTGTCCGGATCCCGAAAGGTTATGAGCATTCTTTGGCTAGCCTGATCCGTGACCGGGTCTCGGCAGGTTACGAGCATTCTTCGGCTGGCCTGATCCGTGTACGAGGCTCGGTAGGTTCTGAGCATTCTTCGGCTAGCCTGATCCGTGTTCGTGTCTTTGGGGAAGGTCATTGTTGGTTGTGTCGGTTTTACTTTACGAGTTTGAGGTTGAGTCTGTTGTGGAAGGTAACGGGTTGTGGTTCAGTTGAGTACTTGAGTTGGGGACTGTAGTCCCGGTGTTGGTGTTGGTTTGGTTTTGGTATTACTGGCTTTATCTACTAATTATGCCATAGTCAGTCTGTTATCCGTGGAGGTGAGCGAACGCTCACCCCTAGCTGCTTTTCCTACAGGTACTGATCATCGGACGAACTAGTTTAGCTCTTGAAGTTCATGGAGCTTGGAGCGGAGTCTGGTCTTTATTTTGTTGAGTCTAGTGACGGATGTTGTACCTTGTCCACTTGTTGGGACGTTTTTGTATTGTAAATATTATTATTTTTGAGAACTAAATGGAAATGTCAAAGCTTTTATTCAAAACAGGTGCAAGTGTTTTTATGTTTTTAAATGTTCGCGTCCCGAGTTCGGTTCTCTGAAATTGGGGCGTGACAGCTTGGTATCAGAGCTCGAGGTTTCACACCTCGGACTGTCCGTCAATTAGGTGGGAGAGTCGAGTCAGTGTAGACACGTCATGTCTTGAGTCTTGTTTTTTGTTTGTTTGTGCGTATGTTACAGTATTTTGTTGCTGGCATACTGATTGTGTGTGATTGCGTGAACTGTTTTTAAACTGTCGCGGGTCGACTCAGGAGCGCTCCTGTAGTCGAACGTGACGGTGTTGATGTCAAGTCGGTACAACGTAGTTCGGGGACGCCTGGACCGGGTTGTAACTACGTGATGTCAAGAAATGAGGTTTTCAAATGAATGGGTGAAAGTTTTAAAATTGTTGGCCCTGTTGGCATGTTTTAAATTTGATTGGCCCGGTGGGCGTATGTTTGATTCTGGTTGGCCCGGTGGGCAAGGTTCGACTTTGGTTGGCCCGGTGAGCGGGGGTCGTGTGGTTGTGTTGTTTTTGGCCGTGTTGGCTTATGATTGAGGTCGGTTTTTATTTTCCCTACTGTGTTATGTTTTGGGTGGTCGTTTCTCTACGACGTACTAGTGGACGGGTCGTGTACCGGCCTGGTCCAGTGAGTCGTTTTCAAAATTTTGGTGGTTGTTGTCTCGTTGTGTGGGTTGATTTGTCGTCGCTTGTGTGGTGCACGTCGGTGCGGTCTCATTGAGGTCTCGTTTACTAATACTATATTTAAAGTATGTTTAGCTTGAGCGGTGTGGCACTTTAGTGATAAGCACGCTAGTGTAAGCGTAGACCGGGTGAACGTTAGTGTTTTTGAACTGTTGTCTTTAATTGAGTTCGCAAACTGAACGTTTACGTGTATCCGTGCAGAGGATACTGATTATGGCTCGCGGTAGACGTGGACGAGCAGCGGGAACACAGGGTCGAGCACCCACGCGAGGCCAGCGGGAACGGTCAGCGGGGGCACCGGGGAGGGTGCCAACCGTTGAGCCCGCCGACTACGCGGAGGCGCAGGGCACTCCTGTCGGAGAAGACAGGAGAAGTGACGCGGGGCCGTCTACAGGCACCCCTAGTGTTCCGCCAGTCGCGGACCCCCCTAGTTATGACTGCCCTGGATGAGCTGACCAGGACGGTCCAGAGTCTGGTGGCGGTCATCGCCAACCGAGAGTCGGCCTCACCAGCTCCAGAGGAAGCCGCGGTCCCAGTGAGGCCCGGTCAGACAGAGGATCACACCTCCCGAGCACTACTAGACTTCCTGAAGCTCGGGATACCTATATTTGTCGGGGAGCCAAACCCCGACCTAGCCGAGCGGTGGCTAGAGCAGGTCACGCGAGACCTAGATACATCAGGTATCGAGGATGGTCGTCGCAGGGTGTCCTTCGCGGCCCATCAGTTGAGAGACAGCGCCTACCACTGGTGGGGGCGTGTGAAGGACATGGTCGGGTACGACTACAGCGTCTTCCAGGATGTGTTCCTAGCACAGTACTTTCCCGAGTCGGCTCGGCTGGAGCGACATCGGCAGTTCCTAGATCTGGAGTAGGAGGGGATGACGGTAGCAGAGTACGAGGCCAGGTTCACAGCCTTGGCCAGATTCGCGCCAGAGATGGTGATGAGCGAGACGAACCGTTGCCTGCGGTTCCAGGGAGGACTGAGGCTGGGGATTCGGAACCAGGTCCTCGCCTTGAGGCTACGGAAGTATACGGATCTCGTGGACACCGCGGCGACGGTGGAGCAGGGTATTCGAGATGCGGCCAGGACCCGCGAGGTTCGACAACGGCCAACCAGCTTTTCAGGGCCGTCAGACTCACGAGACTCGCGGAGGCAGAGGACTGCGGGATTCTTCCGACCACCGCCTCATCAGAGTGGATCGAGACAGTAGGGGTCAGTAGCATCGGTAGGGCCAGCCGTCTCAGAGAGGGGACCGACATGTTATCTCTGCGGGGAGACAGGCCACTTGCAGCGAGGGTGCAGAGCGAGAGGAGGGAACACGGCACCACCATCGACCAGCCGGACAGGCCAGAGCTCGGGGTCGAGAGCCGACGAGGCCAACTGTTTCCGGTGCGGCCGGATGGGACACACTATGGCATGGTGCCGCGAGCAGTTGGGAGAGACATCAGGTCAGCGACCGCAGCATTCGCGGACAGTACAGTCGCCCAGGGGTCGCCCTCGACAGAGTCAGCAGCCGAGGTCGTCACGGCCGTCTACGAGCGCACCGATTCCGAGACAGCAGCAGAGTCACGGGTATTCAGCAGCCAGTGCGCCGGGTCAGAGGCAGCAGGCCTCGCAGGGGAGAGTATATGCAGTCACCGACTCCAGAGCCCCAGGACCTAGCACGTACCGCGAGACCATCCAGGGTACGTGTTTATTGTTTCATTTATGGGCTTTATTCTTGTTTGATACCGGGGCGTCGTACTCTTTTATTTCGTCGGGCTGTGCCGAGAGGCTGGGGTTAAGCTTAGAGCCGTTGAGTCCACCCCTATGCCTGGACACCCCAATTGGGGGTGGTGCATCGTTGACTAGAGTATGTCGTGCCTGCGAGATTAGAGTCGCAGACTGTCCTTGCCCTGGTGATCTTCTCGTGTTAGGGATGACTACCTTTGATGTGATCTTGGGAATGGATTGGCTGTCGAGGTACCGAGCCAATATCGATTACTACAGGCGACGAGTGACAATGTCAGTGGGGGGTACGAAGGTGACGTGTGTGCTGGGGAGTAAGAGTAGGGTCCTCCTGTCGGCGTTGTCCGCAGAGGAGGAAGTACCGGCTGTGCAGAGCCGAGAATTACCGAGAGTGGTATGCGAGTTCCCCGAAGTCTTTCCTGAGGAGTTGAGCGGTTTGCCACCGGTTCGTGAGGTGGAGTTCGGGATTGACCTAGTGCCGGGAACGGCGGCGATATCGATGGCGCCCTACAGGTTTGCGCCGGCAGAGTTGACTGAGCTGAAGCGTCAGCTAGAGGAGCTTCAGCAAAAGGGTTTATCCGTCCGAGTGCATCGCCGTGGGGAGCACCAGCACTCTTCGTGAAGAAGAAGAGTGGAGAGCTACGGATGTGTATAGATTACTGGAAGATGAACCGGGTTACGGTGAAGAACCGATACCCGATGCCGAGGATCGATGATTTGTTCGACCAGTTGAGGGGGGCGACCTACTTCTCGAAGATCGATCTGCGATCCGGTTATTATCAGTTGCGAGTCCGTGAGGGGGACGTCGCAAAGACTGCATTCCGGACACGCTATGGGCACTACGAGTTCCTGGTGATGCCATTCGGACTAACGAACGCACCTGCAGCGTTCATGGACCTGATGAACAGCATCTTCCGGCCGTACCTAGACCAGTTTGTGGTGGTGTTCGTGGACGACATCCTGATATATTCGCAGAACGAGGCCGCACATAAGTCACATCTGAGGGCTGTTTTGACACTACTGCGTGAGCATCAGCTATATGCCAACCGGGAGAAGTGCGAGTTCTGGCTCTCTGAGGTGAGATTCCTCGGCCACATCGTGTCCCGTGACGGTATCCTGGTCGATCCGTCGAAGATCGACGCGGTCTCGAAGTGGGCATGACCCACGAGTGTTTTCGAGATCCGCAGCTTTCTAGGGTTGGCAGGCTACTATCGGCGATTTGTCCAGGATTTTGCACGACTAGCCGCACCGATGACTCTGTTGACTCGCAAGGGAGTCGGGTTTGTGTGGACAGAGGACTGTGAGCATGCATTCGCGGAGTTGAAGACTCGACTGACTACAACTCCAGTGTTAGTGGTGCCCGAGCGAGGGATCGGTTATGATGTGTACTGTGATGTGTCCGGAGAGGGACTGGGCTGCGTACTGATGCAGTCGGGCAGAGCTGTGGCTTATGGCTCCAGGCAGTTGAAGACGCACGAGCGCAACTATCCTACCCACGACTTGGAGCTAGCAGCAGTCGTGTTTGCGCTAAAGAGCTGGCGTTATTATCTGTATGGCGAGGGGTTTCAGGTGTTCTCGGATCACAAGAGCCTCAAGTACATATTTTCCCAGCGAGACCTAAACATGCGTCAACGACGGTGGATGGAACTACTCGAGGAGTACGACTTCGAGCTACACTACCATCCGGGAAAGGCGAACGTGGTCGCCGACGCCTTGAGTAGGAAGTCAGTTCCGAGCCTCGCCAGCTTATCAGTCCGAGAGTGGGGCATGATGGGGGAGCTGAGCACGTTCGGGCTTGAGCTAGAGGAGATTACTGGCGGCGTGGCCATGTGCTCATTGGTGGCTCAGCCCTCACTGCTTTCCCAAGTGTTGGAGGCGTAGACGGAGGACGTCGAGGCGTCAGAGATCCGCGAGAGAGTCGTCAGGGGTGACAAGGTGGTGGGCTGGGAGGACAGTATTAATTGCGGATTACGGTACTGCGGGGGGCTGTTCGTGCCGGTTAACTGTAGAGACGTCGTGTTACGAGAGGCACACCATTCGCGTCTTACAGTGCATCCGGGGGGCACCAAGATGTACCGTGACCTCAGACGGCACTACTGGTAGCGCGGGATGAGGAGAGCAGTCGCAGAGTTTGTGTCGAGATGCCTCGTCTGTCAGCAAGTGAAGGCCGAGCATCAGCGTCCCGCGGGATTGTTCAGCCACTACCGATTGCTCAGTGGAAGTGGGAGCACATTACGATGGATTTCGTGTGCGGGCTACCGAGATCGCCAAAGGGAAACGACGCCGTGTGGGTGGTGGTTGATCGGTTGACCAAGTCGGCCCACTTCCTGGCGATGAGGATGACTGACCCGGTAGACAAGTTGAGCAGCTTGTATATTCAGGAGATAGTGCGTCTCCACGGGGTCCCGGTGTCGATAGTATCTGACAGGGATCCCCGCTTCACGTCCAGGTTTTGGCCGAGTCTGCAGAAGGCACTGGGGACCGAGGTTCTACTCAGCACAGCACATCATCCCCAGATTGACGGTCAGTCTGAGCGTACCATTCAGATCTTGGAGGACATGCTGCGAGCATGTGTGCTGGATTTCAGGGGATCTTGGGAGACCCACCTACCGTTGGCCGAGTTCGCCTACAACAACAGCTTCCAGGCCAGTATCGGGATGGCACCTTTCGAAGCGTTGTATGGGAGGTCGTGTCGGTCACCAGTATGCTGGGCAGAGGTGGGGGACAAGAGTCTGCTGGGGCCAGATCTTGTCAGAGAGACGACGGAGAAGGTCGCACTGATCCGCGATCGGTTGAGGACCGCGCAGAGCCGACAGAAGAGTTATGCCGACAGGCGACGTCGACCTCTTGAGTTTGCAGTTGGGGATCACGTGTTCCTGAAGGTGAGCCCGAGGAAGGGGCTGGTGCGGTTCAGACGCAGCGGGGGCAAGTTGGCTCCGAGGTACATAGGCCCGTTCGAGATCTTGGGCAGAGTGGGAGCAGTGGCTTATCGTCTGGCGTTGCCACCGCAGCTTGGGAGAGTCCATAACGTCTTCCACGTATCCCAGTTCCGGCAGTACAACGTAGACCCCTCCCACATCATCGAGTGGACTGATATCGAGGTGGCTGATGATATCTCCTATGAGGAGCAACCGGTTCAGATCATGGACACACGGGAGCAGGTCCTACGGGGAGGCAAGATTATCCGCTTGGTCCGAGTGCAGTGGAAACATCACGGGGCTGAGTCGATGTGGGAACGCGAGGACGAGGTTCGCGCGAAGTATCCCAACCTATTCGACTCCCGAGGTACGTCTGTTTTAAATTTCATGGAAGAAATTCCTTTAAGGGGGTAGATTGTAATAACCACTTCTGGTCAACGTCAGTCAAACCTGCGAAAAACAGGAAAATTTAAAATTTTTAAGACAAACACTCAACTTAACCTGAATTGACCCCGAGGGTCATACCGGACTTAAGATGACCCAGTTATCGACCAAAATGAGTTCCAGGGGACTCAGGGCAACTTTCTGATCAATTTGGGAAATGTTGACTTTTCGCTGGAAAAGTCAACCGAGGGACGTTTTGGTCCATTCGAGGACCGTTCTGGATCCAAAAAGCTTAGTCGTCGTCGCAGTGGTCTTAGTTGAGCCGTTTCCTTGTGGCCCGCCAAGTTTCGTAATTTCTTGGAAAAAGTGTCCGTTCGGGGCCCGAAACGTCCGATTTTCGCGAATCTGATTGGAAAATATCAACTAGATATTTTCCAAAAGGTGTGGGACCCACCTTGACACTTGTCAATTATATGGTGGTGTTAGTTTTGGTGGGAAAATGTGTGGTTGTCATAGGTGGCCGGCCACACATGGGTTTAAAGAGAAAAAAAAAGAGAAATAAGTGAGTTAGTTGATTTAATTAGAAAGAAGAAGAGAGTTAGAGAGAGAAGGAGAAGGAGAAGAAGAGGGAAGTTGAGAAGCTAGGGCTTGGAGGAGTATCAAGCCCTTGGATCGATTCAAAGCAAGAAGGAAACGTCTTCCCCTCGTCTTCCTCTACGGTTTGTACTAAACCGATCGTCGTTTCGTTTATTTTCAAAAGCTAGGGTTTCGTTATTATGATTGGGTTAGGGTTCTATTGAGGTTGGGGAGGTGTTGGAGACATCTTTGAGGTGTTTGGAGGTGTTTTGGCACGTTTTCCGGTGACCGGAGGCTCGGGAGGAGCGTCGGCCACCGTGGGTGGTGGCTGGCCGGAGTTGGTACCAGCCACCACATGGTGGCCGAGCCCCCCCTTGAACCCTAGGGCTCTCGGCCAAGGGGTTTGGGTGGGGCCCACGTGCTCGGTTGCTCGGGTTTTAATGTTCGGGTGGTTTAAAACGTTCCCCGGACCATTTATCCTTAATCGAATCGAAATTTGGAATTAAATTGGAGAAGTTGTAATTAACGGGTTTTAGAAACTTTAAACGTTAATTATTTGATTCGGAAGTCGGAATTCGATTCCGTCAAGTGCATTGGGTTCCTTGAACTATTGTAAGACCGTAGAAACGAAAACGGGGGCTTTTGGAGCCCCGGAAGGCAATTATTGAAAACCGGGCAGATTCGCCATGTCGGGCGAATCGGGCCTTTAAGGGTCCTTTATCGACAATGTCGAGTAATTGGGAAGTCTGAGAGTGATCGACATTATCGGGGTTACGTTTGGGCGTTAAGTTTATTGATTTTCGGGTTTTTCGCAATAGTTTAAAAGTGCTTTAAAATTGTGTTCTTTTAGATCGTGCTGCAGACCGAGGCAAAGGGAAGCTCGGCGAGTGACTGGGTTTACATCGAGGTTTATTGGAGCGCTTTTGGAATTATTTACGAGGTAGGGAAAAGTAGCCGGATCTCGGCCCTGACTAGGGAAAGTTAATAGTAGAATTGCATGTGACACGGGGTGTCGTGGGTTGAGTAGATTTATTTAAATATTAGAAAAGCATGATACGGGATTGTAGCGGTTATGAGAAAAACATGTGACACTTAGTAGTGTCGTAAGAACAGAGATTTTAGCGATATTAGAATTACTGGAGGCATATGACCATGCCCGGAGGTTGACTGTTTAAATTTACGTTTTGGGTGGCCATGAGAGCCCGTGTATTTATTGTTGAGTTTGGGTGGCCATGAGAGCCCGTTTTTTTATTGTTGAGTTTGGGTGGCCATGAGAGCCCGTGTTTTTATTGTTGAGTGTGGGTGGCCATGAGAGCCTGTGTATTTATTGTTGAGTTTGGGTGGCCATGAGAGCCCGTGTGTTATTTTTGGTGTCTTGGGGTTGTTGAGCCCGTGAGTTAAGTGGTTGTGTCTTGGGAGGCCATGATGGCCCGTGGGATTGTTGAACCCGAGTCTTGACTGTTGAGGTGTCTTGAGTGGCCTTGAGTGCCTGTTTGTTGAACTTGCTTGTGTTTGTAGTTGTGTTTGCCCGAGGTTAGTGACCCGACTGTGTGTCGGGGAGTGGTGTGGATTTTGGCAGGTTACGAGCATTCTTTGGCTGGCCTGACCAAACTCGAGTCTCGACAGGTTCTGAGCATTCTTTGGCTAGGCTGTTCCGTGTCCGGGTCCCGAAAGGTTATGAGCATTCTTTGGCTAGCCTGATCCGTGACCGGGTCTCGGCAGGTTACGAGCATTCTTCGGCTGGCCTGATCCGTGTACGAGGCTCGGTAGGTTCTGAGCATTCTTCGGCTAGCCTGATCCGTGTTCGTGTCTTTGGGGAAGGTCATTGTTGGTTGTGTCGGTTTTACTTTACGAGTTTGAGGTTGAGTCTGTTGTGGAAGGTAACAGGTTGTGGTTCAGTTGAGTACTTGAGTTGGGGACTGTAGTCCCGGCGTTGGTGTTGGTTTTGTTTTGGTGTTACTGGTTTTATCTACTAATTATGCCATAGTCAGTCTGTTATCCGTGGAGGTGAGCGAACGCTCACCCCTAGCTGCTTTTCCTACAGGTACTGATCACCGGACGGACTAGTTTAGCTCTTGAAGTTCATGGAGCTTGGAGCGGAGTCTGGTCTTTATTTTGTTGAGTCTAGTGACGGATGTTGTACCTTGTCCACTTATTGGGACGTTTTTGTATTGTAAATATTATTATTTTTGAGAACTAAATGGAAATGTCAAAGCTTTTATTCAAAACAGGTGCAAGTGTTTTTATGTTTTTAAATGTTCGCGTCCCGAGTTCGGTTCTCTGAAATTGGGGCGTGACACAAAACGTGGTCTCGTTCGAAATCTGGTAGGTGTGGCTGGATCTGAGCTCGAGTACGAACAACGGTGTGGTCCTCGCCTCGCCCGAGCTCCGGTCCTCCAATCAGAACCCAAATCCTTCAAGCGACCTCCCCGACTTCGTCCTCCACCACATCCTCTCCCCCTCCCTATCAAACAAGATCCGGAAGCTCGCCGGCAGGAAACTCGTGCGGCGGCGGAGCGACATCGGCGCACCTCGGTCACGACGTTGAAGACGAACCAGAGGTGCGAGTTGTGATCTGCGATTTGAGAGAGGAACAATAGAGGGGTGTGCTGAATTTGTGAGCTGAGAGGGTATTATTAGGGTTTTTAAGAGGTAAAGTGAATTAAAAAGTGATTTTTAAAAAAAAATACATAAATAAAATAATAAAAAGAAAAGAAAAAAGAAAAAAAAGAAAAAAAATAATAATTAAATTAAAAAAATATGATTTTATATATTTTTTACAAAAAACTTATTTTTATGTATTTTTTAAATTAAAAACGGAATTTTAAAAAAATTGATTTTATTTTAAAAATAGTGAAAATTTCATTTTAATACCCTAACAATGAAGGGTATTATTGTCATTTCACTTAATTTCAAGTTCTGAACCAATGACATGAGGTTGAAAATTTGAGTAATAATTAAGGGTATTATGATTTTTTTAACTTTTTCCATCCAAACTAACAAAAAGTTAATGGTTGGATAGTAAAGTGAAATTAAATGTTTGGTTTATATATGAAAGTTTAAAAAATTTATACAGGGTATCAAAGTAAAATTAAATGTTTGACAGGATATTATAGTAAAATTTTCTCTGAATAAAAAGAGGAAAGGACAGAGAAGCATTTAATAAATCCACTGACTTCATTTCACTACACACGGGTTAGATTAAAATTTTGGTGGCTAGATGTGATGTGACGTGGGTAAATAATTGCAGGTTATTGAGTGTTTGCTAAGTAAAGTTGGTCTACGTGTAAATGTTTAGTAAAATCTTTTGGTCATGTAAATTTATTTTATGGTATTATTAAATTCGTTGGAGATAGAAATAATAATTACACCGTTTTATTATTCAATACGCCATCGTTTGACTCCTAATACATAGAGAGAACTTTGTTTTCTACTTCTACTTAGGTTTTTTTTTACTTATGTTGTTAAAATCTCTTCCGTGTCTGTTAAGTTTTGTTTTGATAAATGATGGTTTTATTAAAGGACGCTTTGGAATTACATATTACAAAGCATGGGGAAAGAATCCCAAATAACCTTCAAAAGATAAAAACAACCCAGAAAAATTATCTCCTAGAGGATAAAACCAAACAAGAGGACGGGGAGGTTTGCCAAGTGGAAAGGCTAGCCCCCTCGACCAAGTCACCGGCCATCTTGCATATGCTGAAACTATGAAACTGAAGCCTAAAAAAGACTGTTGAGATAGGGTCCAACTGGTGTATGAAGATTGCAGAATTTCTCTACAACCAAATATGCCAAAGGGAAAGGTAAGCCACCTTCACCCAAGACTTCCACCAACTACGTCTGCCAAGGCTTCTCAAAATCGAGAGGGAGGAAACACAATCCTCCGGCATTACCCAAAAAATAGACCATCAGCAGTAGACTTTGGACCAAAGCGTCTAAGAATATTCACAATGCAGAAACAGATGAGGGGAGTCCTCGAAGCATTTAGCACAAAGGCTACAGAGCATCTCCAGCAATGAAATAGATAGTCCCCGTTCCTCCAAAAAACACTTGGTAGGGACTGCATTGTGAGCAAGTAACCAAACCAACGAGCTATATTTAGGAGGTAAGTTCTTGACCCAAAGGAAACCAGCCCAAGAAATAGGTGTAGGATCAAAGTCTGTCACGAGAAGATAAGTAGTAGCAGTGAAAAAACCAGCCTCTCGCTGTGACCAAATGACCATATCAGGTTCACCGACTATGAGGCAAGCCGAACCTAGCAAGGCCATAAGTGAGTCCGAGTCATCATCTTCATAAGAGAAAATGAAGCGGCGACGATAAGGGATCCTCCAAGCGTAATCATGCCAAAGTTCGCCCACCCGTGACCACTTGCCCGTGCAAAGGAGATAGAGGCGTGGGAAACGGTACCTAAGGGCCACGGGACCAATCCATATGTCCTGCCAGAACCGGATCCGATCACCACAGCCCACCCTCCAATGAAGACTTTGATCGCCAAAAAGTCCTCTAAAGGTCGGGTCGTGAGGTAAGGCCATTATATGATTAAACAGAAAGGAAGACCCCGACTTATCAAGGGTAGTAAGGTCCCATTCAGACAAATTCCATCCATACTTGGCACAAAGGACCCGTTTCCAGAGAGAGTCTTTATCTGAAGCAAAACGCCAAAACCATTTGGCCAGTAAGCTGTTATTCACCTTCTCTAATCCTCTGATACCAAGACCACCCTTTTTCTTTGGTCTGCAAACAATAGACCACCAGACCTTGCAAAATACCTTACTCCTTGCCCTGTTATGCCACAAAAACCGTCGCCTCCAATACTCTAGCTCTCTGATTATAGTCTTGGGAGCTCTGAAAAGGGACATAAAGAAGACCGGTAGAGCCGAAAGAGTGGATTTGATCAAGACCAACCTGTCAGGCATAGATAAGTCCTTGGTCTTCCAAAGGGCTAGCGAATTCTTGAACTTCTGCACTACTGGTTCCCAAAAGGAATGACGCCTTGGGTTGGCACCCAAACTAAACCCGAGATACTTAATAGGCAGAGAGCCTACCAAGCACCCGAGAGAAGAGGCAACAGACTCTGGCGAAAAAATACTGGCATTCAAGATTATAGCAGTCGACTTGTCAAAATTGATCTTGAGGCCAGAACTGAGCTGAAAGGTCAGGAGAGTGCTCTTTAATCTCAGAAGATTATCAACAGAACCCTTTATGAAAAGCAGAGTATCATCTGCGAATTGCAGGTGGGATATCACCGGACCAGAGGATCCTATTTGGACACCCATAAACTCACCCAGCCTCAAGCCCTCTTCTAGAACCTGATGGAGACCGTCTACAGCAATCAGGAAAATAAAAGGTGAAAGGAGACATCCTTGCCGAATCCCATTAAGAATGGGGAAGTCATGGCTAGGAGACCCGTTCACAAGAACTGCAACAAAAGCCCTGAAGCAAGAGGCCATCCAAGAACGCCACTTGGACCCAAAACCCATAGCAACTAGGACCTCATCAATATACTCCCAGTGTACCTTTTCAAAGGCTTTCTCAAAGTCCAATTTGAGGACAATAACTTCTTCGTTGGAATGCCGAATCATGTCAATTACCTCAGAGGCAATTAGAACTCCGTCCACTAATTGCCTGCCTGCAACAAAACCAGACTGGGAGTCGCTGATAAGATCATTAAGTACCTGACGAAGTCTATGGCTAGAATTTTATAGGGGGCCTGTTATCAGACTGATGGGTCTAAAGTCCTGAATCCTATCAGCATTTTGGACTTTCGGTATCAGAGTAAGGAAGGTGGAATTTAATCCCTTGCCTATGGACCCAGAAGCATGGAAATCTGAGAATAAGTGAAGCAGGTCCGGCCTTATAATGTCCCAACAGACCTTGTAGAAGAGCATAGAAAAACCATCAGGACCCGGAGCTTTTTCTGAACCACAATCACAAATGGTTGCATAAATCTCGTCCACAGAGAACGGTTCCTCCAAGAAACAAGCTTGGAAACCTGAAAGTCGAGCAAATGGAACACGGGGGAGGGGAACCCGAGTTCCAGGTGGCTTCGCCAATCTAAGCTTGAAGTGATCTGCAACATGTTGCTTAATCTCTACAGGGTCCGTGAGATAAGATGAACCTGAACGAAGCGAAATGATTCGATTCCTCGCTGCCCTTAAGTTTGCAACCTTGTGATAAAAACGGGAGCAAATGTCCCCTTGTTTGTGCCATCTCAAACGAGATTTTTGACTCCATACCCGAGCAAGAATCTTCTGTTTTCGAATCAGAGAAACACGAAGCAATGAGCGAGAAATGCACTCTTGATCTGATAAATCACGATCGTCCAGAGCGTCATCAAGAATATTGAGCTCTGCCTCTAAAGCCTCGACCTCCCTGTCTACCCGGCCAAATACCTCATGTCCCCAATGGTGAAGATCGTACCGCAACTTCTTCAGCTTATACCAAAGCTCATAGCTCGACGATCCCTGACAAGAGTAAGACTCCCAAAAAGATTTTACATCAGTGAAGAAGTGTTTGTGATCAACCCATGCATTAAGAAATCTCATAGGCTTTGGACCCCAGTTTGTTTCAGCAGAGAATAACGATACAGGCCTGTGGTCCGAGAGTGAACGTGGATGACCAAGCTGAACAAGATTGTCAAATAGCAGTAGAACGGACGATGAAACCAGAAAACGGTCAAGCCTCGAGGCCTTTGACCCACCCCCATACCATGTGAATTTTGCTCCAGAGAGATTCAAATCTATCAGCTCCATAGATTGAATAAAATCAGAGAACAGAGCACCATCAGACAAAGAAAAAGACGTGTTACGTCGTTCCTCGGCCTGTATAACAGAATTTAAATCGCCACCTGCAATTAACAGCTCCCCAAGGACAATACATTCCTGAGTCAAATGGTTCCAAAGGGTACGACGCCCCGTCAAGTTCGATGGTCCATAAACATTAAGAATACCGAGGACAGAGCCATGTTGGGTCTCGAGGTAGGGTTGGAGATGAACCAACTCGCAGCGAAAAATCAATAAAAACCAAGAGACGATTAAAACCATGAAACAACTAACAAAGAATGGATTCACAAGAGAAAAATTCAGCACTATCTCTTACCAAAACAAGAACACCGGTTAAGGAATGATTGGCTTGAGTCTCCAAGACGCCTACGTATCCACATGGGAATAAAAGCCACGTAGTTCTTCTCTTTGAGGACTCAAGAACACAAAAATGGAGGTGGAAACTAGCCAAACCCGAAATGGCCATGGAAGAGGGAGAGAAAATGAGTTTCCTATTCTTGTCTTGTGTTTGTTATGTTGAAAAAGGATGACTTAAACATAACAAAACCCATACTTGTCCAACTAAAGGCATGGGACAAGTATGGTGTCAAGTAAGGTGTAAATAGGACAAAGTAGGGCAAGACAAGATTGGGTTAGGTGGTGAATCACCAACACCTTAATCCTTGTCTTGCTTACTTAGTACTAATTAATCAAGACTTGATTAATTAGTTCCATGGGCCTTGGTTGCATGTGCCTTTCATGGGCCTCTTGGAACATGGCCCGTGGCCATTTCCAACGAGGTCCCGTGATTCGCTCATCGCCTCCATGCCTTCCATACCGGAAATGTCCAACATTATCCGACGCGATCAATCCCAAGACTCCAAGCCTTGTCTCGATCCGTAAAGTCCTATTCACTTACGGGCACATGACCCAAAACCCAGTTTTGGTCATGTCCCGAGACAACTCCCTTTTGGCCATTCTCCATAAATGTGTCAATGAGTTTCATCCTCCGGTGTGACCCTTAGGTTTATGCATGTCAATAGATCAACGTAAAATCCCATTTTACTTGATCCTATTTAAGTGGCAACTAACGAGACTTTAGTATTGCCTGACACTGCATAGCGAATCGACCCTGTCGATTCTAACCTTTCCGTCATCCCTGCCATTATCCTTTTATCTCCGATATCCTGATTTGAGATAAGGCATAGAGCCGTCATCCTTATTATTCTCAATCACCGTTCCTTGATATGTGAGATGACTGAAGATATGATACCCAGTATCATGTGCATGGCCATGCTATTCTTTCAGTCACTCTAGATCAAGCGGCCGAGAACCGATATCTTTCCCATACCTCAGTATAAGGGATAAATCCCTTAGCCGCCTTTCGTGTCACTCATGTAGCCCGTCCCCAAGCCAATCCTGGCCGTTATGGAAGCCCTGTTACGGACAACGTTAGACTCTGGTCAAACTCAGTTGTTGACTACATAGCGATCACAAAGACTCCTTGGTCTAAGGATACATGACAAGCTACGACACTGAATATGTTCATGACTTAATCTATGGCACATATTCAGGGCCGGTCGTCCAATATCATGTCCCACATGATATCTATGATCAGACACCGGAATCCCATTCCAATGACTAACAGAACGTAAGCCATAAAGAGCCATCTTTCATACTAGTCGCTTCTAGTGAAGCTTCGTTGACTAGGGACCCATCGAGTGTGATCTATCTCGATCTATGGTTCTATTCGCATGGTGGGCATAGATCAGAGCACACATCGATATAGTACTCCAACACATAAGTAATATAAAGCCGCTTTAATTTTATTGCTAACGATGATATATACATTTGGACATTTAGGATTGAACTACGGGCACTAAGACTAACAAGCCAGTGGGTCGATAAGTGCCGGACCAAAACAGAGTTGTGCTGATCGGCCTCGAGGAAGAAAGGTGGAACAGTAGGCTTTTCCAAGCAGTCAACAAACCTCCGGATGCTCCAGCCGAAGGTATGAAACAGAATTCCCAGCCGAGAAATAGTCCACACTCTCTCAGGAAGCTAGATGAAATGTCGTCGACTTTTGTCTCTTGTAACATCACAAAGTCAGGTTTTATGGAGATTAAAACCCGTCGGATATCTCTCCTCCTATGAGGAGAGTTCGCTCCTCTCACATTCCATGAGAAGAGCTTCATCTCTCAACTGGAGCAGCGATGTGTGGGAGAGGTCACCAGTAAACTTGTGCCTCTACCAGAGTCTGAATCATTGTCAGAGTGGGCTGAATAATCAAGCTGTAGATTACCTGAGAGTTCGAAGTCAAGGTTTTCAAATTGTTCTTTAGCATCACCGCCAGAAAGAAGGGCTTTGTATCCCAGCTGCTTCACATAACGCCACTTGTTATTGGCCGGAGGAGGAAGTTTCGATGGACCTGAAACACAAAAAGCTTTTTTGGAGAGTTGAGAACGACGTTTCTTTGCCGTGGAAGAGGTGCCTTGCGATTCACGCAATACAGAGATGTCAACGGGCTTGGAGGCCAACGGGACAACGGATAAGCCCAACGAGGAGTCCGGGACGATCACATTATCCCCTTCTCCTAGGAAAGAGTCCTCATATCCTTTGAAATCTTGTTCAGATTAGGGTGAACGATCCTGATCTGCCAAAGATTTGGTTTTTGAATTTGAAACCGAAGATTGGCAACCACGCGCTGCCGAGGAGGACTTGACGGAGATTAGGATTCCGTCTCCGAGCTCGAGGAGGAAGGTCTGGGGCGCGACTTGGGCAAAGGAACCAAGGTCGCAGAGATGGGTTCAGCCTATATGTCATATAGAACCCCTTCCAATTCAAAACACAGAGATCTAGCCTTTAATTGTTGAGAAGCATGAACCAAGATAAAGCAACCTTCATAATCCTTAGTTAGCACTTGCAGAACCGTGCCCATAATATTTCCAATTGACATATAATTTTCGAACTTCCAACCCTGGATGGGCAAACCAGTAATGGACATCCAATGAAAGAATCCTCCTTGCGTGAATAGCTCTCCGGAAGGACGGACAATGTCGAACCAAGGAGCTAACACAGACCAATCCTTATCAGCATTGGTGGAAGAGATCATAAAATCCGATGAACAAAACTTTTTAGAACAAAATGAGTGATCCCTGCAAGTGAAATAGCCTCTAAAAGATTTTCTGTGGAGGAAGAAGTATGCAAAATTTCGATCGTACTGGCGAGAGCCAGGTCCTTGAGTGCTGAAACGGAGCTGCCAGGAATGGGGCAGTTGGAGCCGAAGCCGGATGGACATGATCGGAAGCATGCAATGGCGCTGGAGCAGACGGCTTCCAACTGGATCTTGTTCGCCGAGAAGTCAACCAGGCTGGAACAACCAGCAATCTCTGCCCAGAGAATCGCTTGCCATTCAGCACTGTTGCCATTTTCGAACTATCCTCTGCAGATTCAACATGGATAAAACCAAACGGTCGGCCAGCCACAACAGATCTCGAACATAGAAAGACTCATTTGACAGTCCCGAACTCAGAGAAGAGCTTGTGTAACCATGGTTCTTTAGCAATCTTTGGGAAAATGCTGACGAATAGCTTGCAGGGATCGATAGCTCTGGTATTATCTGGCATCGGAGCAATGGCCGGGCCAAGACGGGTCGCAATCGGACGTGGCGGATGAACAGAACCTTCAAACCTATGGATGAGAGACGCAACCCTAGGCTTCGTAACCCCATCAGGCAACCCAAGAATGGCACGATCTCTCTCTGGCGGTGTAGGAATTGACCGGCCGGAAATGGTGCTAGCAGCCGGAGTCCAGACATCGCTATCATCGCCGGAGAAAGAGCTGCCCGAGAACTCTCTCATCTCACTATTATCACGTTATTAGTCAGTCAAATTGGGAGATTGGTTATTCAAATCATCAACATCAACAATCAATGATTTAATTAAGGTGTGTTGTTATAACTTTTCTCCTCTATAATCTTATACACAATGCGCTGATACATTGAATTTTTTGTCGGTTTTTGTGTTTCTACTTTCGTTGTGTTTTCCCTTATGTAGATTTAATGTATCTTCTGTTCTTCTACATAATAATATTCATGCATTAGAGATCATAATATGTGTACTGGAATCGTTGAATAAAGTTATTAGGTCCTGTAGCATGATTTGTGGATATTAATAAAACAATCCATTCCTTAACTCAAGCGCGCAACTTTTACCCTGTAGCATGCAACTAGTACCATGCAGTATGCAACTGCATCCTGATCCAGTTTGTTAAGAAAATATGTTATTTTCAGCACTAGGTTTTATAATGGATCTGATAGTTGCTCCTGGTGTGGATTATATTAGCCTGATGTCTGATGTATTGAAGTCTGAAATTTTCAAAAAAATCATAGGTGATGGTGACGTTCCTTTTGTCCACCTCTCAATGTGGTAATGATTTTGAAACTCTATTGTCATTAGGTAAATTTTTTATTCTTTTCTAATTTACAAGTTAACAGTGTCCTTTATGTGTTTTATTTAGTTGCAAGGATTTTTGTAGTTTTATGAAAAAGGACGAGGGTATTCTGTTGGCATTACATTGTGAATTCCGACCAAAGTAGTGAAGAAAGTCACAATTTATACCAAATCAGTGCTCGAGCAAGCTTAGAAAGTTGGGAATTTGAATGCAAGGTATGTTCTCGGACTGTATTGAAATGAGTGTACACCCAATAAAGGCCTTGACCCTCTTAAGAGTTGTGATAACTTCTCCATACCGTTAAGGGAGTACGTCTATGACATGGTATTAATCAAAGTTGATAAGCATAACGAAACTGTTGAGGAACTCCTACTTGGTATCTTTTACTCTGATGCATACCAACAGGGCTCTGCTTCATGAGTATCGCCATCAATTCTGTAGTATGCTACACAGGCGCAGATGGGTAATGCTAAAGACGACAACGTACTGCACTACTCTTGGAATTCCTCGTCGTTGGAGAATTTCAATACAACTGTATTTTTTGTTTAATGGACATCGAAACATTCAAGCTTACTTATAACATTGAGTAGGGTGTTGTCATGTATGTTTTAATATGGGACACGTGCTTCTTTTTGTGTGAACATCTCAGAGAGTTGGGTGATGTTGTTTTGTTGAACTTGTGTGTTTATATTTTGGTTGGACATGTTGGTTTTAATTAGTGAACTAAAGTTGAAATTTCTCCATTAATTTCTGATATATATATATATATTCAGTTGCAATTTCCTGCAGTTGGATTGGGATATCTTATTAGCAATATGGAAGAAGATAGTAGAGTTTTAGGGTTCATGCTACTAGATATTTGTGGAATCCAATTCGTACCATGCAGAGATCATATTAGTGCTCACAGAATACGATCAACACAGTCAAATTTTAGGGTGCACGTTTTACTATGTTAGGGGGTTAGGAGTTAGTGCTTAGTGTTTATATGATGATCAGGCTGTTCAGATTTGCAGACTTAGAAACTAAAGTAATCAAAGGAAACGAAATCTCTTGATTAACTTCATAACATCAAATCATGATAAGTTTTTTATTGGAGGAAATTAAAAACAGAAGGAAACATAACGATGGAATATCCTAGTCTATCCTTTCTTTTACTCCCTCCAGCATAAGGTCAACGATAGTCATCTTCGCCATGAGGGATAGATTTGCATCGTTCTCCTCATTTGTCATCTCATTGGTTCTGAGATGAAGTGTATCCCGATACGCGAGATTCAAATCAAGTTGTGTTTCCAATAACATTACCTTCAGAGCTTTTAATCTCAAGACATTTTTGTCACGCTGCATGCGACACTAGGAAAGTATGTCCTCCTTGTTCTCTACCGCCTCAACCCTGACTGAAGTTCCGACTGTTTTGCACTTCTTGCCGCTTGACTCCATTACTATGATTGAGAAGATTTTTCCCTAGAGTTTTATGAAGAGGTGAGAATAAAGTTTATGTTATGAAAATATGTGTTGGAGGACTAATTCATTTCATGGAGACTTAAGTTGCAGGTTAATGTGTATAGGTTAATATGCCATTAAAGTTATGACCTTTCATGTACATGTTATGAGCCTATAAATAGAGGCTATTGTAAAGGATGAAAGGATATCAATAACATTCTATTTCTACTCTCTCCATGTTAATCTCTTGTTCTCTTTGATATTATTCTTCTATTCACAAGTACTGTTCTTACTTTCATAACACGTTATCAGCACGATTTGTTCTACTGGGCAGGTATCAAAGTTTTATATTATAGTGAATTTATTTGAATTTTATTCATGCTTATTTATATAAATTAATTTACGACTTCCGATAAGTACGCTCTGTGATTTCCAATATACATTGGATCTTTCACGACAGAAATTTGATGTTTATTATACTTGTGTTTTTTTATTTGATACTCGAATATGAGATTTGTTGAAATCGAATCATTTGGACCTGAAGTTCCAAGATGCGAACCGTTTTTCTTATAACATTTAACTTGGCTTAAAGGCATGAAGCTTGAAAAAATTTAATTACGATTACATGGGTAGTTTAGCTACTCCATGTCTTCTCTCGTCGCATGGTCATCTTGTGAATAAATTTATGAGGTTGTATATTGGTAGCCTGAAGTTTACAAATATGATGGTATGTTGGATCAAAAATTCAAAATACATAGTACCATCAACTTGATGTATGTCGGACCAGAAGTTCCAAATACATGATACAACAATGGTTGTAAATTCACTCCCATGTATGAATAAGACTATTACACTTGATAGTTCATGATATTTATGACACGTTCTTTACTTAGATTTTTACTTAGTTGATCATATTCATTTATAGTATTACAATGTCCAACCATTTTGAACTCGAAGTTCAAATATTAACGAGAAAAGGTTTATGAAACATGAAGTTTTGATTAAAGACCGTTGGTCTTATAACTTGCCGAAATTAGTGTGGCCCGAAGTTCACATGAACATAATGTTGACAAAACCTGAAGTTTTGGTTCAAAGTTAAACTTGAAACTTACATATTGAAGCTTGTAACATGTGTTTAAGGTCACAAGACAAACCACATGCCTGAAGCCTATAACTCGTGTCCAAGGATTGAAGCCTAAAACTCTCATATGTTGTTATGTTTATTTCCCGCAGTATTATGAGTTCGTTCATTGTAAAATTATAATGTATACTTATTCATATTTGTGTGAACATTATATACATTCGATATGTGTACCTGAAGTTTACATAAGTCATGATATTGTGAACATGAAGTTGTAAAATTATCGATAAATAAATTTATTGGACCCATCATCCAACTAAACAAGATACATGCAATTACTGAAGAAAAAAAATGTGACATGAAGTTTACATAGACTTGAAGTTCTAAATTGGTATCCTTACAGGATTAAAAAAAAACTATGTCCACACATCACCAGATTATAATCAATGAAAAATGTTTTCCTCTACATTTCTTCCATCTAATATGTTCCTGGAGTAGCATTACCGAGAATACCAAAAGAATCAAACTTAATATATTTTGCTGAAATAATGAATTATTGTTGAAAACCATTAAGCTCGCCCTATTGGCAGCACTCCATTCCCTGAAGTGAATGTGATAGAGTATGGGTAGATCAGAACTCAACAAGGCCGATGCCCCATACGTGGTCGTTGTTATGGACGTGATAATTTCCAATTCCATGAAAAATAATGTGTACCACCATAAGTGGAATGAGTATGAAAGGCACAAGAAAAAAAAAATATGGCCCATCAAATGAAAACTCATGAACATGATGAAAGTTATTTTGTAAATATAGTTTATTGTGTACCTGAAGTATGATAAAATTTTTTATTTAAGGCAAATAATAAAAGGGTAGAGAAATTTTTTATTGATGACCTGGATCTTGAAGATCTAATTAAATGTCTATAATTCGTTGCAGATGATGATGGGAAAACAAGTATCATGCATATGAGCCAATCTTTGGATGATTTGTATTAATATTTCTGTTATATTCTTTTGTAGTATGTAAACTAATACATTAATTTTCTCATATTAAAGGATATGGATCCCAGAAGTGATATATCTAATTACAGAAATGATAAATATATGCGTATTGTTGATGGTGCTACAACATCGAGGCAAACATGAACACCATTAGAGCATCCACATCCATCTCGCCGGCAGCCGGCGAGATGGCGCTGGCGAGATGGATTAAGAAACTTGTTTTTAATCTCCCAGCCAGCTCACCGCCAACGAGCTCTGCAATGGCGTTTCTGTTACTAGCGGGGAGGCGCCGACGGGATGGGGAGAAAAATAATTTTTTAATGGATTGTTTGATGTAGCATTAAATATTAAATGTAAAAACAACAAGTAATAAGTTCGATCAAAGCTCGATCAAACAAGTTTAAGTTCGATCAAACAACTTTGCCTTGCCTGAGAAGACGTTAAGATGGTGAGAAACACAAGTTCTGGACTTACCATTTACAACTTGAAAAAAAGTGGTCATCACACCAACGGTATAGAAAATAAAGGAACACCCGACAAAATCAAAGGATACCAATACGCATAAACATCACAGATAAAAGGGTACAAAAGATGAGTTGAAGAAGAAGCTATCGAGACAAGGCGAACTGCTAGTCTTAGTGCCCGTAGTTCAATCCTAAATGTCCAAATGTGCATATCATCGTTAGCAATAAAATTAAAACGGCTTTATATTACTTATGTGTTGGAGTAATATATCGATGTGTGCTCTGATCTATGCCCACCATGCGAATAGAACCATAGATCACGATAGATCACACTCGATGGGTCCCTAGTCAACAAAGCTTCACTAGGAGCGACTAGTATGAAAGATGGCTCTTTATGGCTTACGTTCTGTTAGTCATTGGAATGAGATTCCAGAGTCTGATCATAGATATCATGTGGGACATGATATTGGATGACCCACCCTGAATATGTGCCATAGATTAAGTCATGAACATATTCAGTGTTGTAGCTTGTCATGTATCCTTAGACCAAGGAGTCTTTGTGATCGCTATGTAGTCAACAACTGAGTTTGACCTGAGCCTAACGTTGTCCGTAACAGGGCTTCCATAACGGCCAGGATTGGCTTGGGGACGGGCTACATGAGTGACACGAAAGACGGCTAAGGGATTTATCCCTCATACTAAGGTATGGGAAAGATATCGGTTCTCGGCTGCTTGATCGAGAGTGACTGGAAGAATAGCATGGCCATGCACATGATACTGGGTATCATATCTTCAGTCATCTCACATATCAAGGAACGGTGATTGAGAATAATAAGGATGACGACTCTATGCCTTATCTCAATCAGGATATCGGAGATAAAAGGATAATGACAGGGACGACGGAAAGGTTAGAATCGACAGGGTCGATTCGTTATGTAGTGTCAGGCAATACTAAAGTCTCGTTAGTTGCCACTTAAATAGGATCAAGTAAAATGGGATTTTACGTTGATCTATTGACATGCATAAACCTAAGGGTCACACCGGAGGATGAAACTCATTGACACATTTATGGAGAATGGCCAAAAGGGAGTTGTCTCGGGACATGACCAAAACTGGGTTTTGGGTCATGTGCCCGTAAGTGAATAGGACTTCACAGATCGAGACAAGGCTTGGAGTCTTGGGATTGATCGCGTCGGATAATGTTGGACATTTCCGGTATGGAAGGCATGGAGGCGATGAGCGAATCACGGGACCTCGTTGGAAATGGCCACGGGCCATGTTCCAAGAGGCCCATGAAAGGCCCATGCAACCAAGGCCCATGGAACTAATTAATCAAGTCTTGATTAATTAGTACTAAGTAAGCAAGACAAGGATTAAGGTGTTGGTGATTCACCACCTAACCCAATCTTGTCTTGCCATACTTTGTCCTATTTACACCTTACTTGACACCATACTTGTCCCATGCCTTTATTTGGACAAGTATGGGTTTTGTTATGTTTAAGTCATCTTTTTTCAACATAACAAACACAAGACAAGAATAGGAAACACATTTTCTCTCCCTCTTCCATGGCCATTTCGGGTTTGGCTAGTTTCCACCTCCATGTTTGTGTTCTTGAGTCCTCAAAGAGAAGAACTACGTGGCTTTGATTCCCATGTGGATACGTAGGCGTCTTGGAGACTCAAGCCAATCATTCGTTAACCGGTGTTCTTGTTTTGGTAAGAACTAGTGCTGAATTTTTCTCTTGTTAATCCATTCTTTGTTAGTTGTTTCATGGTTTTAATTGTCTCTTGGTTTTCATTGATTTTCCGCTGCGAGTTGGTTCATCTCCAACCCTACCTCGAGACCCAACACCGGAGACTACCAATTATCAGTCCGGGATTGGGACATGATGAAGGGGCGAGGCACGTTCGGGCTTGAGCTAGAGGAGGCTACTGACAGCGCAGCCATGTGTTCATTGATGGCTCAGCCCACACTGCTTGCCCGAGTGTTAGAGGCGCAGACTGAGGATGTCGAGACAACAGAGATCCGGGAGAGAGTTGCCGGCGGTGTCGAAGCCGAGGGCTGGAATCTTTGTGCTAATTGGGAGTTGCGGCATCGAGGGGGAGGAGGGGTCGTTCGTGCCGCGTAGCTGCGGAGACGACGTGCTGCGAGGGTCACATCATTCACGTCTTACAGTGCACTTGGGTAGCACTAAGATGTGTCGCGACATAAGGCGACATTTCTGGTGGAGCGGGATGCGGAGAGCAGTTACAGAGTTAGTATCGCGGTGCCTCACTTGTCAGCAGGTGGGAGCTGAACAACAGCGTCCCGCTGGGTTATTGCAGCCACTGCCGGTTGCATAGTGGAAATGGGAACACGTCATGATGGATTTCGTGAGCGGTTAGCCGAGTTCGCCTACAACAACAGCTTTCAGGCCAGTATCGAGATGGCATCGTTCGAAGCATTGTATGGTAGGCCGAGTCGATCGCCCGTGTGCTGGGCAGAAGTGAGGAATAAGAGTTACTGGGTCTAGAACTGGCCCGAGTGGCGACATAGTAGGTCGAGCCAAAACGTGAGCGGTTGAAGACCGTGCAGAGTCGGCAGAAGAGCCATGCTGACAGACGGCGCCGACCTCTCGAGTTCGCAGTGGGTGACAATGCATCCCTGTAGGTGAGTCCGGAGAATGGACTGGTACGTTTCAACCGCGGCGGAGGAAAGTTAGCCCCGCGGTATATCGGGCTTTGCGAGGTCTGAGTAGAGTGGGAGCAGTTGCATACTAACTTGCACTACCAGCGCAGCTTGGGAATGTCCACGTTTCCCAGTTGCGGAAGTATAATGCGGACCCCTCTCACGTCATTCAATGGGCAGATGTCGAGGTGGCTGGTGATGTCTCGTATGAGGAGAAGCCAGTTCGAGAAATCGATATACGGGATCAGGTCCTGCTTGGCAAGACTGTCCGCCTCGTACGGGTACAGTGGCGGCACCATAGAGCCGAGTCGATTTGGGAGCGCAAGGACGAGGTTCGCGCGAAGTACACCAAACTGATCGACTTCGGAAGTACGTTTGATTCAAATTTCGCGGACGAAATTCCTTTAATGGGGGTAGATTGTAAAGACCGCTCCTGGTCAATCGGCGGAAAAACGGAAAAATTTAAAATTTTGGGACAGACACCTAAATGAACCTAAAATTGACCCCGAGGGTCATATCGGACTTAAGTTGACCCCGATATCGACCAAAGTGAGTTCTTGGTGACTCATGGAAACTTTTAGACCAATTTGGGAAAAGTTGACTTTTTGCCGAAAAGGTCAACCGAGCGACATTTTGGTCCGTTCGAGGCCCGATTTGGATCCAAAAAGCTTAGCCGTCATTACAACGGTCTTAGGTGGGATGTTTTCCTATAGAACGCGAAGTTTCGTAAATTCTTGGAAAATGGGCCCCCACGGGGCCCGAGACGGGTGAATTTCGCGAATCGGACTGAAAAATATCTACCAAAATATTTTTCTAAAGTGTGGGACCCACATGACACATGTCACACAAGTGGTGGTGGTTGGTTTTTAAAATAAAGAAAAAGAAATAAGAAGTGGTAGTTTTGTAATTAAGAGGTTGGTGTTTTTAATGAACAAAACAAAAGGAAATGGCAGAAGAGTGTTCGGCCATTAGAAAAAAAAGAGAAGAAGGGGAGAGAAAAGAAAAGAGAAAAGAAGAGAGAAGGAGGAAAGGAAAAAGGAAAAGGAAAGGGTGGGTTTTTGGTGATTTCCCGACGATCTGACCAACCGATCGACTCAACGACTGCGAATTCGAACTCCCCTCGTCATTCCCTACGGTGAGAACCCATTCTTTTCTCGTTTTGGTACGTTTGAAAATTAGGGTTTGAGTTTAAACGAGTCAAATGTGGTTGGGTTTTGGTTAGAATTGGTTCAAAGACGAATGATTGAGGTTTGGGGTTCGTTAGGAACGTTTTGGAGTGAAAAGGAAAATTTTCCATTGTGACCGTGTGGGGCCCACTTGCCCGGGCCTCGGGTTTTTCGTGTTCGGATGGTTTTGGACGATCCTCGAATCGATAATTCACACCCGGAACGAATTATGGGATTAAATTGTGGAAATTGTAAATTTCGGGTTTAGAGACTTTAAACGCAAATTAAGTCGCTCGGATGTCGGAAATTGATTCTCTCGATTGCGTTGGAACACTTGAATTATTTTAGGATCATAGAAACGAAAACGGGAATTTTCGGAGCCCCGGAAGGGCGTTTTCCGATCCCGGGCAGATTCGCCGAGCTGGGCGAATCGGACTTTTACGGACCCTTTGTTGACAATGTCGAGTAATCGGAAAGTTTGGGAGTGATCGGCATTTTCGGGGTTGCGTTTGAGCGTTAAGTTCATTAAATTCGGGTTTCACCTGCTAACTTAAAAAGCGTTTCAATTTGTGATAATTGTAGACCGTGTCGCCGACCGTGGAAAGAGGAGGCTAAGCGGGTAATCTAGAGCATTGCCGGAGCGCGAGCACCGGATTTGACACGCTTCAAGAGGTAGGGAAAAGTAGCCGGATATCGACCTTGACTAGGGAAAGTTATCAATAGAATTGCATGTGACACTTGGTGGTGTCGTAGGTTGAGTGAACCTGTCGAATAATAGAATTGCATGTGACACTTGGTGGTGTCGTAGGTTGAGTGAACCTGTCGAACAATAGAAGTGCTTGTGGAACTTGGTGGTGTCGTAGGGTTAATGAACTGATTGTGGTTGTGTTTGGCCATGAGTGCCTGTGGGGCGTTAAACCTGTATGGTTGTTGACTGACTTGCTGAGTGGTAGCTAGTCATTATATT
Organism: Erodium maritimum; assembly: GCA_963921825.1. Classification (NCBI taxonomy): domain Eukaryota; kingdom Viridiplantae; phylum Streptophyta; class Magnoliopsida; order Geraniales; family Geraniaceae; genus Erodium; species Erodium maritimum. Next base: position 36,947,727 of record OY997593.1, on the reverse strand, counting down.
ATTTTCGCTGGTTGTTGAGTATTCGTGTGATTTGTGTGATTGACGTGGAAATTGACCCGCCTATCGATTTGCCATCGATAAGGGGTGCCATAGTATGACCATGAGTGCCTGTGGGGCGTTAAACTGGTATGGTTGTTGACTGACTTGCTGAGTGGTAGTTAGTCGTGTTGTCAATTTTGCTATTGCGGAGTATTGTGTGATATTTGGCTATGACTGTGATTGTTCTGGTGATGTATGTTTGAGCTGTGCCCGAGAGGTGTGTCGTACCTTCCAGTGCGCGGTTGGTAAAGTGCTGAGGGCTGTGGTTCCCGTCAGGTGCGTCGTACCTTCCAGCGCGTGATTGGTAAAGTGCTGAGGCTTGAGCTGTGCCGGAGAGGTGTGTCGTACCTTCCAATACGCGGTCGGTAAAGTGCTGAGGGCTGTGGTTCCTGTCAGGTGCGTCGTACCTTCCGGCGCGTGATTGGTAAAGTGCTAAGGATGGAATTATGCTCGAGGGGTGTGTCGTACCCTCCGTTGCGCGGTCGGTAGAGTGTTGAGGGTTGTGGTTCCCGTCAGGTGCGTCGTACCTTCCGGCGCGTGATCGGTAAAGTGTTGAGGCTTGTGGTTGTGGTTTGCGATCCTTCGTGATCCTGGCTGGTGTGCGATCCTTTGTGATCTTGGCTGGTGTGCGATCCTTTGTGATCTTGACCTGGTGTGCGATCCTTTGTGATCTTGGGTGTTGTGTGATCGGTTGGTTTTGTGTGATCGGTTGGTTTTGTGTGACCCTGCGTGATTTTGATTACTATTGCGTGTGTTATTGAGGTCGTGACTGCTGGATCGGGTCTACATTACGCGAGCGGGTTGTTCGAGGTTTCCCTCACGTGAACGGGTGGTTTGAGGTTTCCCTCACGTGAGTGGGTTGTTTGAGGTTTCCCCTATGTGATCGGGTAGTTGGGGTGTTGATATGGTGAGCAATAGTGTTTGCTTAGTTGAGAAAGTGATCCCCGTTTTGAGGTTTCCCTTATGTGATCGGGTAATTGGGGTGTTGATATGGTGAGCAATAGTGTTTGCTTAGTTGATAACGTGATCCCCGTTTTGAGGTTTCCCTTATGTGATCGGGTAATTGGGGTGTTGATATGGTGAGCAATAGTGTTTGCTTAGTTGAGAACGTGATCCCCATTTTAAGGTTTCCCCTACGTGATCGTGTAATTGGGGTGGTGATATGGTGAGCAATAAGGTTTGCATTACGTGGCCGGGTTGTGAGATGGTTGGGAAGTTTGTAACAGTTGTATTGCATGACCGTTAGTCTAAATTGTGTTTTTGGGGTGTAGTCCCCGGGGGTGTTGTTGTTGCCGGTGTTCCCGACATTTCTGTTGGTATGCCGTGGTCAATCTGGTATCCGTGGCGGTGAGTTAAGTGCTCACCTCCGGCTGCTTTTTCTGCTGGTACTGGTCGTGAGGCGGACTAGGAGAACCCTCGAAGCTTGAAGAGCTGGGAGCGGAAGTCCGGGTCTTTGGGTAGTTAGTGACGTACCTTGTAGCTCGTGTTGTTCATTGTTTTGAACGTATTTTTCCGCTGTAAAAATATTGTTTTGATTAACGTAAGTGGCAATTTTTTTAAAAAAGGTTTATTAAAATGTTTGAAAATCGTTTTACTGTTTCACCGTTCGCATTCCGGTTTCGGTTTTACCGAATTCGGGGCGTGACACGTCCAATTTGTGTCATGCGCATTAGCGGAGCATCCATGGGAAAGCGGGGTAGTAGGTTTTGATGACATATGTGGGTGTCGTGCGCATTAGCGGAGCACCTACATAGTGACGGGCCATAGTTGAAAATTGGTGGACCCGACTACGATTCTCAACTTGAGGTTGAGCTAGGGTAACAGATAGGGTAAGCCGTGTACATAAGTACATACCCTAGCCAAGAGTCACATTGGATGTGATTGGATGAAGTCCTACCTACATAGCTCGATTAAGTTGTTAGCATTAGTTTAGCTTAATCGAGTGAATCCAAGATCTTTGTTTCAGATTCTAAAGGTTTAGAATCGATTGTTGGTGTTTAAGCTTGATCTTCATAAAATTTATTCAGTTTACTGATTGAATTTTATCTGTTGTAGATCAAATGGAAAATTCAACGAACATTAATAGTTTGTCATTAAAAAAAACATTCTTGACTGGGTCAAGCTAAATGGGACAAACTATTTGGACTGGTACAGAATTTCGAGGATAGTCCTCAAGTCTGAACGCAAAGAATATGTCCTTGACAAGGCTGTCTCTAGGACCATATCAGAGTTACATGAAGTGTCATTAACTGCTGAGAAGAATATATCAGGGATATGAGATCCAATGATATTCTGATGGTCAACAAGGGAATTGGAAGTGGCAAGGGCGGGGCCCATGCCCACTTGGCGGGAAAGATGAGACACCTGAGAATGTCTGCTTCTACTGCCAATAGCCTGGTCATTGGAACCAGGATTACAAGAAGTTCACGACTGATCTGAAGAAGGGCAGTTGGACTGCGCCTTCATCAAATACCCTGGATGATCTGAAGAAGGGCAGTAGGACTGCGCCTTCATCAGGAAACCTGGATGACCTAAGGAAGGGCAGTGGGACCGTGCCTTCATCCGGTATTAAATCTATAGAGCTACATCTCTCTACTTCCAAAGATTCATGGGTATTAGATACCAGGACTGAATCTCAAACATGCACTAACATATAATGGCTGAAAGTAGGAGAGGTTTGGAAAGCACGAAGTGGACCTCAGAGTTGCGGCAACTGCTGTAGGATCCATGAGTCCTGCTTTGCCAAGTGCCCTTGTCTTAGTATTGTATAATGTATATTGCATACCTACTTTTAGTAGGAGTATTATATCTTTATCCGTCTTTGACAAGGAAGGATATAATGTTAATATTGGAAATGGAGTTTTTAATGTTCTATGCAATGATATGTTTTATACCAGTACTGACTTGGTTGGAGGATTGTACATATTAGATATGGGTAACAATTCCTCAAGTTCTATCTATTACGTTAATACCAAGAGGTCTAAATCCAACGATTTAAACCTAACTCTGTTATGGTACTGTCAATTGGGCCGCATAAACAAGAAGCGCCTATCAGTACTTTAGAAGTGTGGGCTTTCAGGTCCATTCCAATTCCATTCGATCGATATGTGCAAGGTTTGTTTGATGGGAAAAATGACTAAAGCGCCCTTTATCGATCGCAGTGAAAGGGCGAGTGAATTATTGGGGCTAATACACTCGAATGTGTGTAGACCGATAAGTCCACTTGCCAAGAGGGGTTTTGGCTACTATATCACATCTACTGATGATTACAGTAAATATGGTTATGTCTATTCGGTGAGACATAAGTCTGAAGCTTTTGATAAATTCAAAGAGTTTAAGACTAAAGTAGAAAACCAGCTCGACAAAGGTATTAAGGCACTTTGATTGGATCGAGGTGGAAAATACTTGACCACAAAGTTATTAGATCATCTAAAAGAGAATGAGATCCTTTTGGTATGGACTCCTCCTGGGACACTGTAGTTGAAAGGTGTAGCCAAACGGAGAAATCGAACATTGTTAGACAATGGTCTGTTCCATGATTAGTAGGTATGATCTCCTGATTTCTTTCTGGGGTTATGCTCTGGAGACGGCCGCGTTCATGGTGAATAGGGCTTCGACGAAGGGTGTGGAAGGGAAACCATTTTAGAAATGGTACGGGATGATGCCCGCTTTGTCCTTCTCAAAGATATGTGGTTGCGAGGCTTATGTGAAACATTTGGTTTCGACTAAACTCGAACCAAGATCTGAGATATGCATCTTCGTGTGGTATCCCAAAGCAACAAGGGAATACTACTACAAACCCAGTGAGAACATGGTGTTCGTCGCTTGGGGTGGGGTCTTTATGGAAAAGGAGTTTTGTTTCCAAAGACGTCATTGGGAGGACTGTGCATCTCGAAGAAATTCAGGATGGTACAAATCCGTCTAAACCAATTGACAACCCAGTAGAAAGAGTGCAAGAGATGGTCGTAGAGTAAGAACCAATTCCTGTAACAATTCCGGAATGTCCAAGGCGATCTGAAAGGATCAGTCGTCCACCTCCAAGATATGGTATCTGGAGGTGACAATGAAGTCATGGTCGATCACGATGATCCAGCCACCTTTCAGGAAGTCGTGCATGGTCCCGTCTCCGAGTTATGGCTGGTAGCCATGAGGGAGGAAATGCAATCTAAGTCGGACTACCGAGTTTGGCAACTGGTTGATCCCATCAATGGTGTGAGGACCATGGGATGTAAATAGATCTTCAAGGTGAAGATGGACATAGACGGCAACCCTCTGACCTACAAAGCTCGACTGGTGGCGAAAGGTTATAGGTAGATCCAATGTATTGACTATGAGGAAACCTTCTCCCTAGTGGCTATGGTCAAAATCGATCCAAATTCTTCTTGACATAACTGCGTATCATAATTACGAGATATGGAAAGTGGATATCAAAACCGCTTTCCTAAATGGAAATTTGACTAAGTACGTTTGTATGTCTCGGCCCAAAGGTTTTGACGATCCGATGAATAAGGGAAAGATTTATAAGTTTTTGAAATCCATTTATGGATTGAAACGAACTTCTCGGAGTTGGATCTTTTGTTTTTATGAAACTGTAATTGGATTTGGCTTAATCAAGAACGAGGATGAATCTTGCGTTTATAAGAAGGCTAGTGGGAGCAAGATTACCTTTCTGGTTCTCATTGAAAATGACATCCCAACCTTGCACGAGACTAAATATTGGTGGAGGAAGTGTTTTTCAATAAAGGACTTAGGCGATGCTTCTTATATCTTAGAGATTAAGATATGTAGAGATCGCACCAAGAGGGTCTTGGATTTAAGTCAGGGAACCTATGTGAACAAGGCATTGAGTAGATTCTTAATGCTCGATTCAAAGAAAGGACTCTTACCCACTAGTCATGGCATTCATCTCAGCAAGACTCGGTGTCCTAAGACACCTGATGAGCTGAAAAGGATGATTAGAATCCTATTGGCCTGGGGGCAGGATGGATCATATATGTCATGACATGTATGAGACCGGACGTCTCGTAAGCCTTATGTTGTACCAATAGACATCAGTCTAACCCGGGGGAAAGATGATGCTGAACTAGTCGTCAAAGGATGAGTAGACGCTAGTTTTCCAAGAAAAATCTAGATGACTTTAGAAGTCAGTCAAGATATGTGTTTACGCTGAATGGAAGAGCTTTAGCTGGGAGAGCGTAAAGCAAAATACCATTTCTGAATCTACAATAGAGGCCAAGTACATGGATGCTGCAGAGGTAGCTAAGAAGGCTATGTGGATTTGGAAATTCACGGCAGGGTTGGGTGTACTTAAAAACCCATCCAGCCCGGTGAATCCATTTTGCGACAACACAGTGGCCATTGCCCAAGGTAAAATCCCAGATCGCATAGCAAATCCAAACATGTACTACGGCGTATCCACCTCATCAGAGAAATACTGAACTGAGGTGAAGTGAAGATAACCTATATTGCAACAGATGATAACATAACCAACCCTTTGAGTAAGGCAGTGTCGCTGCCTAAACATGTTAGACATGTAAAGTCGATGGGGACATATTGGAGTTTAGATTGGAACTAGGGCAAGTAGGAGATTGTTAGTCTTAGTGCCCGTAGTTCAATCCTAAATGTCCAAAATGTATATATCACCGTGAGCAATAAAATTAAAGAGGTTTTATATTACTTATGTGTTTGAGTAATATATCGATGTGTGCTCTGATCTACGCCCACCATGCAAATAGAACCATATATTGAGATAGATCACACTCGATGGGTCCCTAGTCAACAAAGCTTCACAAGAAGCGACTAGTATGAAAGATGACTCTTTATGACTTACGTTCTGTTAGTCAATGGAATGAGATTCTGGAGTCTGATCATAGATATCATGTGGGACATGATATTGGACGACCCGACATGAATATGTGCCATAGATCAAGTCATGAACGTATTCATTGTCATAGCTTGTCATGTGTCCTTAGACCAAGGAGTCTTTGTGATCGCTATCCAGTAAACAACTGAGTTTGACCTGAGCCTAACGTTGTCCGTAACAGGGCATCCATAACAGCCAAGATTGGCTTGGGGATTGACTGTATGAGTGACACGAAAGACGGCTAAGAGATTTATCCCTCGTACTACGGTATGGGAAAGATATCGGTTCTCGACCGCTTGATCGAGAGTGACTGAAAGAATAACATGGCCATGCACAAGATAGTGGGTCTCATATATTCAGTCATCTCACATATCAAGGAACAGTGATTGAGAATAATAAGGATGACGACTCTATGCCTTATCTCAATCAGCATATCGGAGATAAAAGGACAATGACATGGACGACGGAAATGTTAGAATCGACTGTTGGGTCTCGATGGAGGGTATGAACACATATTGCAGCGGAAATAACTCGAGACCATGTCATAGAACACTACCAAATATTAGATACACAAGAGAATAAACAATATGGATGTTTCCTTACCAACTAGTTCAAGAAAAGGAAGAGAACACCAAAGAAACGATGATCGGCTTGAGTCTCCAAGACGCCTATGTATCCCATTGGAATCAAGGCCACGTAGTTCTTCTTTAGATGACTCAAGAACACAACAAGAGGGAAGAAAAGTGCCAAACTCGAAATTGTAGTGTGAGAGGGAGAGAAGTTGTGTTTCTATTCTTGTCTTGTGATTTGTTGTAGGAAAAAGATGACTTAAACCATCAACAACCATCAAGGACAAGTAAGGTGTGAAGCATGGTGTGAAGTAAGACAAGTATGGTGCTAAGTATGGCAAGACAAGATGGGTTAGGTGGTGAATCACCAACACCTTAATCCTTGTCTTGCTTACTTAGTACTAATTAATCAAGACTTGATTAATTAGTTCCATGGGCCTTGGTTGCATGGGCCTTTCATGGGCCTCTTGGAACATGGCCCATGGCCATTCCCAACGAGGTCCCGTGACGTGCTCATCGCCTCCAAGCCTTCCATACCGGAAATGTCCAACATTATCCAACGCGATCAATCCCAAGACTCCAAGCCTTGTCTTGATCCGTAATGTCCTATTCACTTACGGGCACATGACCCAAAACCCAGTTTTGGTCATGTCCCGAGACAACTCTCTTTTGGCCATTCTCCATAAATGTGTCAATGAGTTTCATCCTTCGGTGTGACCCTTAGGTCTATGCATGTTGATAGATCAACGTAAAATCCCATTTTACTTGATCCTATATAAGTGGCAACTAACGAGACTTTAGTATTGCCTGACACTACATAGCGAATCGAACCAATCGATTCTAACCTTTCCGTCGTCCCTGTCATTATCCTTTTATCTCCGATATCCTAATTGAGATAAGGCATAGAGCCGTCATCCTTATTATTCTCAATCACTGTTCCTTGATATGTGAGATGACTGAATATATGATACCTAGTATCATGTGCATGGCCATGCTATTCTTTCAGTCACTCTCGATCAAGCGGCCGAGAACCGATATCTTTCCCATACCTCAGTATGAGGGATAAATCCCTTAGCCGTCTTTCGTGTCACTCATGCAACCCGTCCCCAAGCCAATCCTGACCGTTATGGAAGCCCTGTTACGGACAACGTTAGGCTCAGGTCAAACTTAGTTGTTGACTGCATAGTGATCACAAAGACTCCTTGGTCTAAGGATACATGACAAGCTACGACACTGAATATGTTAATGACTCAATCTATGGCGCATATTCAGGGCGGGTCGTCCAATATCATGTCCCACATGATATCTATGATCAGACTCCGGAATCCCATTCCAATGACTAACAGAACGTAAGCCATGAAGAGCCATCTTTCATACTAGTCGCTTCTAGTGAAGCTTTATTGACTAGGGACCCATCGAGTGTGATCCATCTCGATCTATGGTTCTATTCGCATGGTGGGCATAGATCAGAAATCACATCGATATATTACTCCAACACATAAGTAATAGAAAGCCGCTTTAATCTTATTGCTAATGATGATATATACATTTGGACATTTATGATTGAACTACGGGCACTAAGACTAACAATCTCCCACTTGCCCTAGTTCCAATCTAAACTCCAATCTATTCCCATTGACCTTACATGCCTCTCATGTTTAGGCAACGATAGTGCCTTAGTCAACGGGTCGGCTATGTTATCATCAGTTGCAATATAGGTGATCTTCACATCGCCTCGGTTCAGTATCTCTCTGATGAGGTGATATCGCCGCAGTACATGTTTGGATTTGTTATGCGATCTAGGCTCTTTAGCTTGCGCAATAGCCCCTGTGTTGTCGCAAAATATGTTCACCGGGCTGGATGGGTTTTTGATTACACCCAACCCTGCCGTGAACTTCCTAATCCACACAGCCTCCTTGGCCGCCTCTGCAGTCGCTATGTACTCGGCCTCTGTCGTGGAGTCAGCGACGGTGTCTTGCTTCACGCTCTTCCAGCTAAAAGCTCCGCCATTCAGCGTGAACACATATCCTGACTGACTTCTAAAGTCATCTGGATCTGTCTGGAAACTAGCGTCTACATATCCATTAACAACTAGTTCAGAATCATCTTTTCCCCCGTACACTAGAAACGCGTCCTTAGTTCTTCTCAAATATTTGAGAATCGCTTTGACCGCTATCTAGTGTTCCTCACCAGGGTTAGACTAATGTCTGCTGGTACAACTCAAGGCATATGAGACATCCAGTCTCGTGCATATCATGGAATACATGATCGATCCTACCGCCGAAGCGTATGGGATTCGCATCATCCTTTTCAGCTCATCAGGTGTCTTAGGACACTGAGTCTTGCTGAGATGAACGCCATGACGTGCGGGTAAGAGTCCTTTCTTGGAATCAAGCATTGAGAACCTACTCAATACCTTGTTCACATAGGTGCTTTGACTTAAACCCAAGACCCTCTTGGTGCGATCTCTATATATCTTAATCCCTAAGATATAAGCAGCATCGCCTAAGTCCTTCATTGAGAAACTCTTCCCTAACCAAGCTTTAGTCTCGTGCAAGGTTGGGATGTCGTTTCCAATGAGTAGTATGTCATCGACATACAACACCAGAAAGGTAATCATACCCCCATTTGCCTTCTTGTAAACGCAAGGTTCATCTTCATTCTTGATAAAGCCAAATCCAATTATAGCTTCATCAAAACGAAGGTTCCAACTCCGAGAAGCTTGTTTCAATCCATAAATGGATTTCAACAACTTACAAATCTTTCCCTTATTCTTCGGATCGACAAAACCTTCGGGTTGAGACATATAAACGTCCTCCGATAAATTTCCGTTTAGGAAAGCGGTTTTGACATCCATTTGCCATATCTCGTAATCGTGATATGCAGCTATGGCAAGAAGAATTCGGATAGATTTGACCATAGCCACTGGGGAAAAGGTTTCCTCATAGTCAATCCCTTGGATCTGCCTATAACCTTTCGCCACCAGTCGGGCTTTGTAGGTCTGAGGGTTGCCTTCCATGTCCATCTTCACCTTGAAGATCCATTTGCATCCGATGGTTCTTACACCACCGATTGGATCAACCAGTTCCCAGACTTGGTTGTCCGACATGGATTGCATTTCCTCCCTCATGGCTCCCAGCCATAACTCAGAGTCGGGTCCGTCCACAGCTTCCTGAAATGTAGCTGGATCATCGTGATCCACCACAAGCTCACCGTCACCTCCAGACACAAAGTAACCATATCTCGGAGGTGGACGACTAACCCTTTCAGATCGCCTTGGACCTTCTGGAATTGTTGCAGGAACTGGTCCTTGCTCTACGACCATCTCAGGCTCTTCTACAGGGTTGTCCAGTGGATCAGTTGGATCTGTACCATCCTGAATTTCTTCTAGATGTACAGCCCTCCCACTGACGTCTTTGGAAATAAACTCCCTTTCCATAAAGACCCCACCCCGAGCGACGAACACCGTGTTCTCGCTGGGTTTGTAGAAGTAGTACCCCATTGTTTCTTTGGGATACCCAACGAAAGTGCATTTATCAGATCTTGGTTCGAGCTTAGTCGGAACTAAACGTTTCACATAAGCCTCGCAACCCCAAATCTTCAGGAAGGACAAAACGGGCTTTCTCCCGCGCCATTTCTCAAATGGTGTCCCTTCCACAGCCTTCGTCGGAGCCCGATTCAAAATGAATGCGGCCGTCTCCAGAGCATAACCCCAGAAAGAGATTGGGAGATCAGTCCCACTAATCATGGACCGGACCATATCCAATAAAGTCCGATTTCTCCGTTCGGACACACCATTCAATTGTGGTGTTCCGGGAGGAGTCCATTCCGAAAGGATCCCACTTTCTGCTAGATGATCTAAAAACTCTGTGGTCAAGTATTCTCCACCTCGATCTGATCGAAGTGCTTTAATACTTTTCCCGAGCTGGTTTTCTACTTCAGTCTTAAACTCTTTGAATTTATCAAAAGCTTCAGACTTATGTCTCATCAAATAGACATAACCATATCTACTGAAGTCGTCAGTAAATGTGATAAAGTAGCTAAAACCCCTCCTGGCAAGTGTGCTCATTGGTCCACACACATCCGAGTGTATTAGCCCCAATAAGTCACCCGCCCTTTCACCGCGATCGATGAAGGGCGCTTTAGTCAGTTTTCCCATCAAACAAGATTCGCATCTATCAATCGAATGAAATTCGAATGGACTAAGAAGTCCACACTTGTGAAGTGTTGATATGCGTTTCTCGTTTATGTGGCCTAAACGACAATGCCATAAAAGAGTTTGGTCTAAATCATTGGACTTAGACCTCTTGGTATTTACATTATATATAGAGCTTGAGGCATTGTTATCCATATCCAATATGTACAATCCTCCAACCATTTTGGCGCTAGCATAAAATATATCATTGCATAAAATATTGAAAATCCCATTTCCAACATCAAAATTGTATCCTTCCTTGTCCAACAAAGAAATAGATACAATATTCCTACTGAAAGTAGGTACACAATATACATTGTTCAAAACAAAAACTAGCCCACTTGGCAAAAGAAGACTTATGGATCCTACAGCAGTCGCCACAACTCTAGTCTTGTTGCCCACTCTGAGGTCCACCTCATCCTTCTTCAAGCTTCTCCTACCTTCCAGCCACTGCACATTAGTACAAATGTGAGATTCAGCCCCGGTATCCAATACCCATGAATCTTTGGAAGTAGTGAGATTTAGCTCTATAAAGAAAATACCTGATGAAGGCACAGTCCCACCGCCCTTCTTCAGATCATCCAGAAACTTCCTGCAATCTTTCTTCCAGTGACCAGGCTGTTGACAGTAGAAGCAAACATTCTCGACATCCTTCCCCTTCCTTGAGGACTCCCCGGTCCTAGGAGGGTTAGGACGCTTCGGATGCCTCATCTTTCCTGCCAAGTGCATAGGGGCCTTGCCCTTACCACTAACAGTTCCCTTATTCTTGAAACTGTTTCCCTGTCTGACCATCAGAACATCCTTGGATCCCTGATCCTTGACGTTCTTTTCAGCAGTTACCAACATTCCATGCAACTCTGAAATGGTCTTGTCCATATCGTGCATATGATAGTTCATGACGAACGTAGCATATGAACGAGGAAGGGAACGCAGAACCACATCCGCTGCCATCTCGTTCTCTATCTTAAGACCCAGTCGATTAAGATGTTCGAGATGCCCCTTCATCTTTAGGACATGAGGACCCACGGAGACTCCTGCTGACATTTTGCAGGAGAGAAGTTCATTAAGGACATTGTATCTCACGATACGTGCCCTTTCCTTGAACATACCCTTTATGATCCCCATCATAGTATAGGGGTCATCAGAGTACTCCATGAACTGGTCTTGGAGATCAGACTCCATGCAGCCCAGCATAATACATGCCACATCTATAGAATCGCTAAGGTGCTTTTGGTATGCATCCTTAACGGCCCTAATGGCATTATTAGCTGGCTCCTCAGGGATAGCCTGGTCTAGGACATATTCTTTGCGCTCGAATTTGAGGACTATCCTCAAGTTTCTGTCCCAGTCCAAGTAGTTTGTCCCACTTAGCTTGATCCTATCAAGAATGGTTTTTAGTGACAAACTACTATTGTTCGCTGAAGTACTTGCCATTTGATCTACACGACAAACAAAATATAATCAGTAAACTGAATAAATTTTATGAAGATCAAGTTCAAACACCAACCAATTGATTCTAAACCTTTAGAACCTAAAACCATGATCCTTGATTCACCCGATTAAGCTGAACTAATGCTCACCACTTAATCGAGCTATGTAGGTAGGACTCCATCCAATCACATCCAATGTGACTCTTGGCTAGGGTATGTACTCATGTACACGGCTTACCCTATCTAATACCCTAGCTCAACCTCAGGCTGAGAATCGTAGTCGGGTCCACCAATTTTCAACTATGGCCCGTCACTATGTGGGTGCTCCGCTAATGCGCACGACACCTACACATGTCGTCCAAACCTACTACCCCGCTTTCCCATGGGTGCTCCGCTAATGCGCACGACACCCATAGGACGGGGAGGTAGTAAGGTGTTGATAATTGGGAGGTATCGGACATGACCCGTTTTTACTTGTCCGGTTGTGTTTTAAACTTTTGGCACATCCTAGATGCGATGAGCACATCAACTACATTCCAAATGTAATGATGCCTCCAATTACATCCAATGTAATTCTTCCTTCGAACCCGTCAACTACATCCAATGTAATGAAGATTCTAAGGGCTCACAGACAATGATTAAAACCAATTTTATCTTTGCATGTGAGGTGATATGCTCGGTAAATTAAGTTAAGCATGCAATTCTAAAACACATAGAAATGATCATGCAAAAACTAAACCAAGCATAAAGCGTTAAATATGTACATAATAGCCCACTAAACCAACTCCCACTAGCTTCTTGAGCTCCACCGACTCCAAGCCGATGTCAAAACCCGAGAAGCCACCAAATGACCTTTTCGCCCTTTCTTCGTCTTGAGTAAAATATTACAATTTAATACACGACTCGCAGGTCGGGAATTAATAAATATTACAAATAAGTGGTACGATGACCACACCTCGAAAAAATAATTACACGCTAACTCTAACGGCTCGCATGCCGTGAAAAGCGATAAATAATTAAATCAAACTCGGGGCTATTATGTACACCATGCCAACATCACATCACACATCGTGTTATCAAACAAGCATGTTATCAAACATCATGTGATTTTTCGGTTTTAATTAATTGCCAAGTTTCGAAAATTTTTGATACTCGGTTTATCGAAACCGTTCAAAATTGAAACTTTTGAACATTTGATTTTTGAGTTCATCAAGACGGTTCCAAACTCGTCATGACTAACAAAACGGTTTAGCTCGGCATATTGACCATCCAATGGTCATGCTTGGCCTAGCTCCGTCCAACGGAGCCCCGTTCGGTCCCGGTTTCGGCTCCCCGAGAGTCCCGCTCCCGAGACCCGAAAAATCAAATTTTTTCAAAAATTCCAGATTTGATAAACTTTTCAAAAATTCATTTTTCATGCATTAAACCCATAAACAAGAATTTAAAACATGTTATCAAAAAATTTAGCAAATTAACATGCAAAACCGAAACTAGCAAGCAAAACCGAAAGTTCTCTTGTGAATCCCGAAGGTAGCACGGCTCTGATACCACTGTTGGGTCTCGATGGAGGGTATGAACACATACTTGCAGCGGAAATAACTCGAGACCATGTCATAGAACACTACCAAATATTAGATACACAAGAGAATAAACAATATGGATGTTTCCTTACCAACTAGTTCAAGAAAAGGAAGAGAACACCAAAGAAACGATGATCGGCTTGAGTCTCCAAGACGCCTACGTATCCCATTGGAATCAAAGCCACGCAATTCTTCTTTAGATGACTCAAGAACACAACAAGAGGGAAGAAAAGTGCCAAACTCGAAATTGTAGTGTGAGAGGGAGAGAAGTTGTGTTTCTATTCTTGTCTTGTGATTTGTTGTAGGAAAAAGATGACTTAAACCATCAACAACCATCAAGGACAAGTAAGGTGTGAAGCATGGTGTGAAGTAAGACAAGTATGGTGCTAAGTATGGCAAGAGAAGATGGGTTAGGTGGTGAATCACCAACACCTTAATCCTTGTCTTGCTTACTTAGTACTAATTAATCAAGACTTGATTAATTAGTTCCATGGGCCTTGGTTGCATGGGCCTTTCATGGGCCTCTTGGAACATGGCCCATGGCCATTCCCAACGAGGTCCCGTGACGTGCTCATCGCCTCCAAGCCTTCCATACCGGAAATGTCCAACATTATCCAACGCGATCAATCCCAAGACTCCAAGCCTTGTCTTGATCCGTAATGTCCTATTCACTTACGGGCACATGACCCAAAACCCAGTTTTGGTCATGTCCCGAGCCAACTCTCTTTTGGCCATTCTCCATAAATGTGTCAATGAGTTTCATCCTTCGGTGTGACCCTTAGGACTATGCATGTCGATAGATCAACGTAAAATCCCATTTTACTTGATCCTATATAAGTGGCAACTAACGAGACTTTAGTATTGCCTGACACTACATAGCGAATCGAACCAATCGATTCTAACCTTTCCGTCGTCCCTGTCATTATCCTTTTATCTCCGATATCCTGATTGAGATAAGGCATAGAGCCGTCATCCTTATTATTCTCAATCACTGTTCCTTGATATGTGAGATGACTGAATATATGATACCTAGTATCATGTGCATGGCCATGCTATTCTTTCAGTCACTCTCGATCAAGCGGCCGAGAACCGATATCTTTCCCATACCTCAGTATGAGGGATAAATCCCTTAGCCGTCTTTCGTGTCACTCATGCAACCCGTCCCCAAGCCAATCCTGACCGTTATGGAAGCCTTGTTACGGACAACGTTAGGCTCAGGTCAAACTTAGTTGTTGACTGCATAGTGATCACAAAGACTCCTTGGTCTAAGGATACATGACAAGCTACGACACTGAATATGTTAATGACTCAATCTATGGCGCATATTCAGGGCGGGTCGTCCAATATCATGTCCCACATGATATCTATGATCAGACTCCGGAATCCCATTCCAATGACTAACAGAACGTAAGCCATGAAGAGCCATCTTTCATACTAGTCGCTTCTAGTGAAGCTTTATTGACTAGGGACCCATCGAGTGTGATCCATCTCGATCTATGGTTCTATTCGCATGGTGGGCATAGATCAGAAATCACATCGATATATTACTCCAACACATAAGTAATAGAAAGCCGCTTTAATCTTATTGCTAATGATGATATATACATTTGGACATTTATGATTGAACTACGGGCACTAAGACTAACATCGACAGGGTCAACTAAAGCTCATTAGTTGCCACTTAAATCGGATCAAGTGAAATGGGATTTTATGTTGATCTATTGACATGCATAAACCTAAGGGTCACACTGGAGGATGAAACTCATTGACACATTTATGGAGAATGGCCAAAAGGGAGTTGCCTTGGGACATGACCAAAAATGGGTTTTGGGTCATGTGCCCGTAAGTGAATAGGACATTACGGATCGAGACAACGCTTGGAGTCTTGGATTGATCACGTCAGATAATGTTGGACGTTTTCGGTATGGAAGGCTTGGAGGCGATGAGCGCATCACAGGACCTCGTTGTGAATGGCCACTAGCCATGTTCCAAGAGGCCCATGAGAGGCCCATGCAACCAAGGCCCATGGAACTAATTAATCAAGTCTTGATTAATTAGTACTAAGTAAGCAAGACAATGATTAAGTTGTTGGTGATTCACCACCTAACCCCATCTTGTCTAGCCATACTTTGTCCTATTTACATCTTACTTGACATCATATTTGTCTCATGCCTTTAGTTGTACAAGTATGGGGTTTTTTATGTTCAAGTCATCTTTTTTCAACATAACAAACACAAGACAAGAATAGGAAACACAACTTCTCTCCCTCTCTCCCTACAATTTTGGGTTTGGCAAGCTCCGACCTCCATTTTTGTGTTCTTGAGTCCTCAAAGAGAAGAACTACGTGGCTTTGATTCCCATCTGGATACGTAGGAGTCTTGGAGACTCAAGCCAATCATTCGTTAACCGGTGTTCTTGTTTTGGTAAGAAATAGTGCTGAATTTTTCTCTTGTGAATCCATTCTTTGTTAGTTGTTTCATGGTTTTAATCGTCTATTGGTTTTCATTGATTTTCCGCTGCGAGTTGGTTCATCTCCAACCCTACCTCGAGACCCAACAAAAATATTTGGTGCATTGGATCTTATTGAAGGCTCCGGAATAGACAATGTAATGTTATAGAACTTATTATCAATGATTCAATATTCTCAACCAGATAAAAAAGAAACTTGATAAGTGTCACGCCCCAATTTCTGCGAACCAAACTCGGGACGCGAACATTTAAAAAGATACGATACTTGAAACCTGTTTTCATTAAATCACATTAAAAAGCCAGTTTAGTTCAACAAAAGGATATTATTTACATCTCAAAAATATTAGTCCCACACTTGGAAAAAACGAGGTACACGTCACTAGACTCAAACACCCAGCAACCCGCTTCAAGCTCTTCAAGCTTCAGAAGCTCACCTAGTCCATACTGCGAACGGTACCTGTAGGAAAAGCAGCTAGGGGTGAGCGTTCGCTCACCACCACAGATAACAGACTGACTATGGCATAATTAGCAGACAAAGCCGGTGACACCAACAACGACTCAAAAGACACACACACGACCAATACTTTCCTCAACAGACTCAACACTCGGACATGTGATGTAGACCCCACACTACGATTGACGACCTCCTCCAAGACACGACTGACAACCACACAATACCAAACAAGATCACAAAGGATTGCAAACCAGCTGCTCAGTAACCAATCTCTGTATCTCGCCCTTTCCGATCCCAGTCGGGCCAGGCGGTCGACCTGTCGCGCAACTTCTCCCGATCCCAGTCGGGAGGCTAACCCACAACCTCTCCACTTCACCCGATCCCAGTCGGGTGGTTAGCCACACCCGCGCGTCTTTCCCCCGATCCCAGTCGGGGAGCTAGCCCACAACCTCTCCGCTTCTCCCGATCCCAGTCGGGAGGCTAGCTACACAACACAACCTCCACCAGTATCAAGTAACCAATCACAATCACAAACAAGTTCAAACAGACAGTAACGACACCGGTGACAACTCCACAGGCACTCAAGGCCAAAAAGACACCAACAACCAAACACAGGTTCAACAACCCTACGGGCCCTCATGGCCACCCAAGACACCAACGGTAAAGTACGGGTTCACAACCCCCGGGCACTCACGGCCACCCAAAACACCGAAAGACAACACGGGCTCTCATGGCCACCCAAGAATCAGCAATAAATAACACGGGCTCTCAAGGCCACCCAAACTCGACAATAAATAACACGGGTTCTCAAGGCCACCCAACTCAACAATAAATAACACGGGCTCTCAAGGCCACCCAAACTCAACAACAAATAACGCACAACAACCTTCGGCATAATCGATGCCTCCAACAGTCCTAAGATCACTAGTTTCACAAACAACCTCCGGGCATGGTCATATGCCTCCAGTAATTCAATTATCGCTAAGTTCTCTGCTCCTACGACACTACTAAGTGTCACATGCCTTTCCAATAATTACTAAGTTCCCGTAACATGCTTTTCTAATATTCGATAATCTAAATAACCCACGACACCCCGGTGTCACATGCAATCCTACAGTTAACTTTCCCTAGTCAAGGCCGAGATTCGGCTACTTTTCCCTACCTCAACTTAAGAACAACCGCTACGCCTCCTAGCTGCTGACGTCCTGGCTCGCTACCTCCGGGCTTCACTTCGATCGAAGCCGGACGCTAAAGAAAACACGAAAGCCATAATTAGAGGCGGTTCCCAGGTTAATTCAAAGGTCACGATTAGTCCAGTTTAAAACCGACAATTGTCCTTTAAACTCGAGCGGGATAAAAGTAGGATTACGACGAATCGGGTTCGAGCACCCGCGTGTCGAACTCAGATTTGATCCAAAACCCAGTTAAAACCATTTTTAACTCAAAACCGTCTTTGAAACTCCTTTGCTTTATTTAATTCCGACTTTATTTTAAAGCAAAACGATTCTTTTCTGCTCTTTTCCAAACTCAAGATTAAGGTCCAAAACCTTTCTAACTCCGATCTACTTTCGTTTTCCCTTTTTCGATTTAACTTAACTCAAGTTTAATTTTAACAACAGATTTTCGTTTTAAAACCTTTTTAATTAAACCAGATCTAGTTTTAACATTTTTTTCTTAAGAAACTCAACACCTGATTTCCTTTTTCCCCTTTTCCCTTAGACAATTCTTTTTCGTTTCAAATAACAATCCTTTTTAATTTCTTTTGGTCTTACAACTAAACACTTCAGATCCAAAGTGGAAATCGGTTTAAACCGAGCCCAGATCCAGAACAAAGCATGGAACAACGGTAAAGGGAACGAAGAACTCGGTAACGAAAGTAAACAGGTACTCGGTTTTCACAACTAGCTGACCACCGGTAAGGGCGTAGCCGGCCAAAGCCTAACCGTGGGAAAACGAAACGGTGGCGTGCGGTGGAGAGCGGCGGTGGGAGCGGCGGTGGTAGCGGCGGTGGGAGCGGCGGTTTCGGACGAAGCCGGCGAGGTATGTCAGGTCGGGGAGGGCGGCTGAGAAGAGGGAGGGCTTGGCGGCGGCGGGTGTCCGGCGAACTCTCCAGATCGGAAGAGAGGAGGGTTCCGGAGCTCGGTGCCGGCGTCTTAGGGTCGGACGGAAGAGGTCGAAGGCAGGAAGAGGGCCGGAGAGCTCGGCTCTGGGCGGAGGCGTTCGAGAAGGTGAGAGGGAAGGGAGGTCGGGAGAGGGGCGGTGGCATGAGGTCGGCCGGAACCTCGCCTGAACGGGAGGACGGCGGTGGTTTGACGGGGAAGATGAGGAGAGGAGGTCCGAGACTCGGGCGACGAGCGAGAGGAGCTCGGGACGACGGCGGCCGGAGCTAGTGGTGGACGGACACGGTTCAGCGAGGAAGATGAGGGAGAGAGGGGACTGGATCGAGAGAGTTCGAGAGGGTTGGAGGGTGGCTGCGCGTTTTTCTGACGCTGAAACCCTAGGGGTTTCAGCTTACAAGGGAAACGGGTTTGGGCCGAGCCTCTCGGGCCTCAGACGAAAAATGGGCTCAAGGCCCAAACGTGGCTGGCCGAGTCTGGCCTGGCCTGCCCAGTTTTCATTTTTTTTTACCACTTGTTTCAAAAACCTACCCTAAGGTTTTCAGGTTGCAATTTAATAACCTTTTGAAAGCGAAGCGGGTTTTACAATAAGTTTCAAAGATATTCACCGAAATGGTTATCACATTGAGACAACAAATCAAAATGACGATGAAATTTTATACATAACGTCCATGGTCTCAGGGAGAAAAGGAATTGTGGAAAAACTCTATATAGTTTTGGATTATCTTATACTTTCATTATTCCAATTGAATCCAATATGGTGATTAACCAAAACCCAATGGACCCATCAAACTTTATGATATGGCATGATCATTTAGGCCATCTGGGTTTTATAATGATACAAAGAATTATAGAAAATTCACATGGACATACATTGAAGAGTAAAAATGTCTTTTTCGTCAAAAGATTACCCATGTGTTGCTTGTTTTCAAGGAAAACTTATTACAAGTCCATCTCCAATGAAAGTTGAGACTGAATGTCCAACATTTTTTTAGAAAGAATTCACATAGATATATTGGAATTCATGACATGTGATATGTTTACGGCACGATTTTCCGAATGTCAATTTGATGAGACAATTCCCCTGTATTAGGGTGAGATAAAGAAACGTCTGAAAAAGAAAGACGAGAAATTTCATGGAATGAATTGACATTGTCTCATTTTGGTCCTCGTACGAATCAATGTGAACTAGAAGTTCAGAAAATTATCCACTTACGAAAGGTTGCAAACACATTTCCTAATGCATTTATAGATGTTAAAACTGTGATAAAATCACAAATACCAGTTGCTTATGTTCCTTGTCGAATTACTCTTCCTGATGAAGAAATGGGAAATATGCTAGCGCTAGAAAATGAGTTTAAAGCACGCAAGAAGCGTGACAGACCTATTGGATCCAAAGATAAAAACCTAAGAAAAAGAAAGGAACAAGTTCAACAAGTTGGTACATCAAATGATATCACAATTCCCGAAGAACAAGAAAGTGTGATAAATGAAGAGACGTCTTCAAAAGATGATTAAACACCGGAAAAAGATGACAATAAAGAGATCTCGATTAACTATGTCACTTAAGGTGAAAGATGGAATACAAAAGAAGTTATTGTGGATGCTATATTTGCACATGCAGCCATTAGATATTTCAAAAGAAAACGAGGATCATGAACCAAGATCGGTTAGTGAATGCCGACAAAGAAATGATTGGCCGAAGTGGAAAAATATCATTGAGACATAATTGAATTCACTCAATAAACGCTAGGTCTTTGGACCTGTCTGTTAGTCTTAGTGCCCGTAGTTCAATCCTAAATGTCTAAATGTATATATCATCGTTAGCAATAAAATTAAAGCGGCTTTATATTACTTATGTGTTGGAGTAATATATCGATGTGTGCTCTGATCTATGCCCACCATGCGAATAGAACCATAGATCGAGATAGATCACACTCGATGGGTCCCTAGTCAACAAAGCTTTACTAGAAGCGACTAGTACGAAAGATGGCTCTTTATGGCTTAAGTACTGTTAGTCATTGGAATGGGATTCCGGAGTCTGATCATAGATTTCATGTGGGACATGATATTGGACGACCCGACATGAATATGTGCCATAGATCAAGTCATGAACATATTCATTGTCGTAACTTGTCATGTATCCTTAGACCAAGGAGTCTTTGTGACCGCTATGTAGTCAACAACTGAGTTTGACCTGAGCCTAACGTTGTCCGTAACAAGGCTTCCATAACGGCCAGGATTGGCTTGGGGACGGGCTACATGAGTGACACAAAAGACGGCTAAGGGATTTATCCCTCATACTAAGGTATGAGAAAGATATCGGTTATCGACCGCTTGATCGAGAGTGACTGAAAGAATAGCATGGCCATGCACATGATACTGGGTATCATATATTCAGTCATCTCACATATCAAGGAACAGTGGTTGAGAATAATAAGGATGACGGCTCTATGCCTTATCTCAATCAGGATATCGGAGATAAAAGGATACTGACAGGGACGACGGAAAGGTTAGAACCGACAGGGTCGATTCGTTATGCAGTGTTAGGAAATACTAAAGTCTCATTAGTTGCCACTTAAATAGGATCAAGTAAAATGGGATTTTACGTTGATCTATTGACATGCATAAACCTAAGGGTCACACCGGAGGATGAAACTCATTGACACATTTATGGAGAATGGCCAAAAGGGAGTTGTCTCGGGACATGACCAAAACTGGGTTTTGGGTCATGTGCCCGTAAGTGAATAGGACTTTACGGATCGATACAAGGCTTGGAGTCTTGGGATTGATCGCGTCGGATAATGTTGGACATTTCCGGTATGGAAGGCTTGGACGCGATGAGCGAATCACGGGACCTCGTTGGAAATGGCCATGGGCCATGTTCCAAGAGGCCCATGAAAGGCCCATGCAACCAAGGCCCATGGAACTAATTAATCAAGTCTTGATTAATTAGTACTAAGTAAGCAAGACAAGGATTAAGGTGTCGGTGATTCACCACCTAACCCAATCTTGTCTTGCCATACTTTGTCCTATTTACACCTTACTTGTCACCATGCTTGTCCCATGCCTTTAGTTGGACAAGTATGGGTTTTGTTATGGTTAAGTCATCTTTTTTCAACATAACAAACACAAGACAAGAATAGGAAACACATTTTCTCTCCCTCTTCCATGGCCATTTCGGGTTTGGCTAGTTTCCACCTCCATTTTTGTGTTCTTGAGTCCTCAAAGAGAAGAACTACGTGGCTTTGAATCCCATGTGGATACGTAGGCGTCTTGGAGACTCAATCCAATCATTCGTTACCCAGTGTTCTTGTTTTGGTAAGAAATAGTGCTGAATTTTTTTCTTGTGAATCCATTCTTTGTTAGTTTTTTCATGGTTTAATCGTCTCTTGGTTTTCATTGATTTTCCGCTGCGAGTTGGTTCATCTCCAATCCTACCTCGAGACCCAACAGTGGTATCAGAGCCGTGCTACCTTCGGGATTCACAAGACGATGTTCAAAGTTGCGGTTTTGCTTGAAAGTTTCGTTTTTTTGCATGTTGTTTCGCTAAATTGTTTGATAACATGTTTTTAATTCAAGAAGCTAGTGGGAGTTAGTTTATGGGGCTATTAGGTGCACATTTATCGCTTTATGCTTTGTTTAGTTTATGCATGACTAATTCTATGTGTTTTAGAATTGCATGCTTAACTTTATTTACCGAGCATATCACCTCACATGCAAAGATAAAGTTGGATTTTTAATCCTTGTGTGTAAGCCCTTAGAATCGTAATTACATTGGATGTAATTTGAGGCATCATTGCATTTGGAATGTAGTTGATGTGCTCATCGCATCTAGGATGTGTCAAAGTTTTAAACAAAACCGGACAAGTAAAAACGGGTCATGTCCGATACCTCCCAATTATCAACACCTTACTACCTCCCCGTCCTATGGGTGTCGTGCGCATTAGCGGAGCATCCATGGGAAAGAAGGGTAGTAGGTTTGGACGACATATGTGGGTGTCGTGCGCATTAGCGGAGCACCTACATAGTGACGGGCCATAGTTGAAAATTGGTGGACCCGACTACGATTCTCAGCCTGAGGTTGAGCTAAGGTAAGCCGTATACATAAGTGCATACCCTAGCCAAGAGTCACATTGGATGTGATTGGATGGAGTCCTACCTACATAGCTCGATTAAGTGGTGAGCATTAGTTCTGCTTAATCGAGTGAATCAAGGATCTTGGTTTCAGATTCTAAAGGTTTAGAATCGATTGTTGGTGTTTAAGTTTGATCTTCATAAAATTTATTCATTTTACTGATTCAATTTTATCTGTTGTAGATCAAATGGAAAATTCAGCGAACATTAATAGTTTGTCATTAAAAACCATTCTTGACAGGGTCAACCTAAATTGGACAAACTATTTGGACTGGTACAGAATTTTGAGGATAGTCCTCAAGTCTGAACGCAAAGAATAAGTCCTTGACACGACTGTCTCTAAGACCATATCAGAGTTACATGAAGTGTCATTAACTACTGAGAAGAATATATCAGGGATCTAGGATCCAAGGATATTCTGATGGTCAACAAGGGAATTGAAAGTGGCAAGGGCGGGGCCCATGCACACTTGGCGGGAAAGATGAGACACCTGAGAATGTCTGCTTCTACTGCCAACAGCTTGGTCATTGGAACCGGGATTATAGGAAGTTCACGGCTGATCTGAAGAAGGGCAGTGGGACTGCGCCTTCATCAAATATCATGGATGATCTGAAGAAGGGCATTAGGACTGCGCCTTCATCAGGAAACCTGGATGATCTAAGGAAGGGCGGTGGGACCGTGCCTTCATCCGGTATTAACTCTATAGAGCTACATCTCTCTACTTCCAAAGATTCATGGGTATTAGATACCAGGACTAAATCTCACACATGCACTAATATATGGTGGCTGAAAGTAGGAGAGGTTTGGAAAGCACGAAGTGGACCTCAGAGTTGTGGCAACTGCTGTAGGATCCATGAGTCTTGCTTTGCCAAGTGGCCTTGTCTTAGTATTGGATAATGTATATTGCATACCTACTTTTAGTAGGAATATTATATCTTTATCCGTCTTTGACAAGGAAGGATATAATGTTAATGTTGGAAATGGAGTTTTCAATGTTCTATGCAATGATATGTTTTATACCAGTACTGACTTGGTTGGAGGATTGTACATATTAGATATGGGTAACAATGCCTCAAGTTCTATATATTACGTTAATACCAAGAGGTCTAAATCCAACGATTTAAACCTAACTTTGTTATGGTACTGTCATTTAGGCCGCATAAACAAGAAGCGCCTATCAGCACTTCAGAAGTGCGGGCTTTCAGGTTCATTCGAATTCCATTCGATCGATAGGTGCAAGGTTTGTTTGATGGGAAAAATGACTAAAGTGGCCTTTATCGATCGCGATGAAAGGGCGGGTGAATTATTGGGACTGATATACTCGAATGTGTGTAGACCAATAAGTTCACTTGCCATGAGGGGTTTTAGCTACTTTATCACATTTACTGATGATTACATTAAATATGGTTATGTCTATTCGGTGAGACATAAGTCTGAAGCTTTTGATAAATTCAAAGAGTTTAAGACTAAATTAGAAAACCAGCTCGACAAAGGTATTAAGGCACTTCGATTGGATCGAGGTGGAAAATACTTGACCACAGAGTTATTAGATCATCTAAAAGAGAATGGGATCCTTTTGGAATGGACTCCCCTCGGACACTGTAGTTGAAAGGTGTAGCCAAACGGAGAAATCGGACATTGTTAGACAATGGTCCGTTCCATGATTAGTTGGACTGATCTCCCAATCTCTTTCAGGGGTTATGCTCTAGAGACGACCGCATTCATAGTGAATCGGGCTTCGACGAAGGGTGTGGAAGGGACACCATTTTAAAAATGGTACGAGATGATGCCCGCTTTGTCCTTCCTAAAGATTTGTGGTTGCGAGGCTTATGTGAAACATTTGGTTTCGACTAAGCTCGAACCAAGATCTGAGATATGCACCTTCGTGTGGTATCCCAAAGCAACAAGGGGATATTACTTCTACAATCCTAGTGAGAACATGGTGTTCGTCGCTTGGGGTGGGGTCTTTATGGAAAAGGAGTTTTGTTTCCAAAGACGTCATTGGGAGGACTGTGCATCTCGAAGAAATTCAGGATGGTATAGATCTGTCTAAACCAATTAAAAACCCAGTAGAAAGGAGCCAGAGATTGTCGTAGAGTAAGAACCAATTCTTGTTACAATTCCGGAAGGTCCAAGGCGATTTGAAAGGATCAATCTTCCACCTCCAATATATGGTATCCGGAGGTGACAATGAAGTCATGATGGATCACGATGATCCAGCCACCTTTTAGGAAGTCGTGGATGGGCCCGACTCCGAGTTATGGCTGGGAGCCATGAGGGAGGAAATGAAATCCATGTCGGACAACCGAGACTGGGAACCGGTTGATCCCATCAATGGTTCGAGGACCATCGGATGCAAATGGATCTTCAAGGTGAAGATGGACATGGACGGCAACCCTCTGACCTACAAAGCTCAACTGGTGGCGAAAGGTTATAGGCAGATCCAATGGATTGACTATGAGGAAACCTTCTCCCTAGTGGCTATGGTCAAAATCGTTCCAAATTCTTCTTGACATAACTGCGTATCATAATTACGAGATATGGCAAGTGGATGTCAAAACCGCTTTCCTAAATGGAAATTTGACTGAGTACGTTTGTATGTCTCGGCCAAAAGTTTTTGACGATCCGAAGAATAAGGGAAAGATTTATAAGTCGTTGAAATCCAGTTATGGATTGAAATGAACTTCTCAGAGTTGGATCCTTCGTTTTGATGAAGCTGTAATTGGATTTGGCTTAATCAAGAACGAGGATGAATCTTGCGTTTATAAGAATGCTAGTGGGAGCAAGATTACCTTTTGGTTCTCATTGAAAACGACATCCCAACCTTGCACGAGACTAAAGCTTGGTTGAGGAAGTGTTTGTTCAATAAAGGACTTAGGCGATGCTTCTTATATCTTAAGGATTAAGATATGTAGAGATCGCACCAAGAGGGTCTTGGATTTAAGTCAGGGAACCTATGTGAACAAGGCATTGAGTAGGTTCTTAATGCTCGATTCAAAGAAAGGACTCTTACCCACTAGTCATGGCATTCATCTCAGCAAGACTCAGTGTCCTAAGACACCTGATGAGCTGAAAAGGATGATGAGAATCCTATGCGCCTGGGGGCAGGATCTATCATATATGCCATGACATGTATGAGACCGGACGTCTCGTAAGCCTTATGTTGTACCAGTAGACATCAGTCTAACCCGAGGGAAAGATGATGTTGAACTAGTCGTCGAAGGATGAGTAGACGCTAGTTTTCCAAGATAAATCCAGATGACTTTAGAAGTCAGTCAGGATATGTGTTTATGTTTAATGGAAGAGCTTTAGCTGGGAGAGCGTAAAGCAAGATAACAATGCCGAATCTACGACAGAGGCCAAGTACATGGATGCTGCAAAGGCAGCTAAGGAGGCTATGTGGATTTGGAAGTTCACGGCAGGGTTGGGTGTAATTAAAAACCCATCCAGCCCGGTGAATCCATTATACGACAACACAAGGGCCATTGCGCAAGCTAAAAGCCCAGATCGCATAACAAATCCAAACATGTACTACGACGTATCCACCTAATCAGAGAAATACTGAAATGAGGTGAAGTGAATATAACCTATATTGCAACAGATGATAACATAGCCAACCCTTTGACTAAGGCAGTGTCGCTACCTAAACATGTTAGACATGTAAAGTCGATGGGGAAATATTGGAGTTTAGATTGGAACTAGGGAAAGTGGGAGATTGTTAGTCTTAGTGCCCGTAGTTCAATCCTAAATGTCCAAATGTATATATCATCGTTAGCAATAAAATTAAAGCGGCTTTATATTACTTATGTGTTGGAGTAATATATCGATGTGTTCTCTGATCTATGCCCACCATGCGAATAGAACCATAGATCGAGATAGATCACACTCGATGGGTCCCTAGTCAACAAAGCTTCACTAGAAGCGACTAGAGTGAAAGATGGCTCTTTATGGCTTACGTTCTGTTAGTCATTGGAATGAGATTCCGGAGTCTGATCATAGATATCATGTGGGACATGATATTGGATGACCCGACATGAATATGTGCCATAGATCAAGTCATGAACATATTCATTGTCGTGGCTTGTCATGTATCCTTAGACCAAGGAGTCTTTGTGATCGCTATGTAGTCAACAACTGAGTTTGACCTGAGTCTAACGTTGTCCGTAACAGGGCTTCCATAACGGCCAGGATTGGCTTGGGGACGGGCTACGTGAGTGACACGAAAAACGGCTAAGGGATTTATCCCTCATACTGAGGTATGAGAAAGATATCGGTTCTCGGCCGCTTGATCGAGAGTGACTGAAAGAATCGCATGGCCATGCACATGATACTGGGTATCATATATTCAGTCATCTCACATATTAAGGAACAGTGATTGAGAATAATAAAGATGATGGCTCTATGCCTTATCTCAATCAGGATATCAAAGATAAAAGGATAATGACAGGGACGACGAAAAGGTTAGAATCGATAGGGTCGATTCGTTATGCAGTGTCAGGCAATACTAAAGTCTCGTTAGTTGCCACTTAAATAGGATCAAGTAAAATGGGATTTTGCGTTGATCTATTGACATGCATAAACGAAAGGATCACACCGGAGGATGAAACTCATTGACACATTTATGGAGAATGGCCAAAAGGGAGTTGTCTCGGGACATGACCAAAACTGGGTTTTGAGTGATGTGCCCGTAAGTGAATAGGATTTTACGGATCGAACAAGGCTTGGAGTCTTGGGATTGATCGCGTCAGATAATGTTGGACATTTCCGGTATGGAAGGCTTGGATGCGATGAGCGAATCACGGGACCTCGTTGGGAATGGCCACGTGCCATGTTCCAAGAGGCCCATGAAAGGCCCATGCAACCAAGGCCCATGGAACTAATTAATCAAGTCTTGATTAATTAGTACTAAGCAAGCAAGATAAGGATTAAGGTGTTGGTGATTCACCACCTAACCCAATCTCGTCGTGCCATACTTTGTGCTATTTACACCTTACTTGACACCATGCTTGTCCCATGCCTTTAGTTGGACAAGTATGGGTTTTGTTATGTTTAAGTCATCTTTTTTCAACATAACAAACACAAGACAAGAATAGAAAATACAACTTCTCTCCCCCCCTTCCCTTGCAATTTCGGGTTTGGCAAGCTCCCACCTCCATTTTTGTGTTCTTGAGTACTCAAAGAGAAGAACTACGTGGCTTTGATTCCCATGTGGATACGTAGGCGTCTTGAAGACTCAAGCCAATCATTCGTTACCCGGTGTTCTTGTTTTGGTAAGAACTAGTGCTGAATTTTTCTCTTGTGAATCCATTCTTTGTTAGTTGTTTCATGGTTTTAATCGTCTATTGGTTTTCATTGATTTTCCGCTGCGAGTTGGTTCATCTCCAACCCTATCTCGAGACCCAACACTCAAATCCAATTACAGCTTCATCAATACGAAGGATCCAACTCTGAGAAGTTCGCTGCAATCCACAAATGGATTCCAACAACTTACAAATCTTTCCCTTAGTCTTCGGATCGTCAAAACCTTTGGACTGAGACATACAAACGTCCTTAGTCAAATTTCCATTTAAGAAAGCGGTTTTGACATCCAATTGCCATATCTCGTAATCAAGACACGAGACTATGTCAAGAAGAATCTGGATAGATTTGACCATAACCACTGAGGAGAAGGTTTCCTTATAGTCAATCCCTTGGATATGTCTATAACCTTTCGCCAACAGTCTGGCTTTATAGGTCATAGGATTTCAATCCATGTCAATCTTCACCTTGAAAATCCTTTGCATCCGATGGTACCCACACCACCGATGGGATGTACCAGTTCCCAGACTTGGTTGTCCAACATGGACTGCAGTTCCTTCCTCATGGCTACCAGCCATAACTCGGAGTTAGGTCCATCCACGTCTTCTGGAAAGGTGGTTGGATCCTGGTGATCCACCATAAGTTCATCGTCACTTCCAAACACAAAGTAACCATATCTCGGAGGTTGATGAATAATCCTTCCAGATCGCCTTGGACCTTTAGGATTTATTACTGGAATTGGTTCTTGCTCAACGACCATCTCTGGCTGCGGCCGTTTCCAAAGCATAACCCCATAAAGAGATCAGTCCAACTAATCATGGAACAAACCATTTTCTAACAATGTCCGATTTCTCCGTTCGACCACACCTTCCAACTATAGTGTCCCGGGAGGAGTCCATTCCTAAAGGATTCCATTCTCTTTTAGATGATCTAAAAACTATATGGTCAAGTATTTTCCACCTAGACCTAATCGAAATGCCTTAATACCTTTCCCGAGCTGGTTTTCTACTTCAGTCTTAAACTCTTTGAATTTATCAAAATTTTCAGACTTATGTCTTATGTCTCATCGAATAAACATAACCATATTTACTGCAATCACTAGTAAATGTGATAAAGTAGCTAACACCCCTCCTGGCAAGCGAACTTATTGGTCTACACACATCTGAGTGTATCAACCCCAATAATTCAACCACCCTTTCACCGTGATCGATGAATGGCGCTTTAGTCATTTTCCCATAAAACAAGCCTTTCGAGTGGACTTAAAAGTCCACACTTCTGAAGTGCTGATATGCGTTTCTTGTTTATGTGGCTTAAATTACAATGCCTTAACAAAGTCTGGTCTAAATTATCGGATTTATACCTTTGGCATTAACGTTATAAATAGAGCTTGAGGCATTGTTACCCATATGTACAATCCTCGGACCAAGTTTGTACAAATATAAAACATATCATTGGATATAATATTGAAAATCAAATTTTCAATATCAACATTATATCCTTCGGTGTCTAACACAGATACAAATATAATGATCCTCTTAAAATTAGGTATCCAATATACATTATTTAGTACACAACAAGGACACTTGGCTAACGAAGACTCATGGATCCTACAATAGTAGCTACAACCATCATCTGTTGTCCACTCTGAGGTCCGATCCGTTCTTCTCCAAGCATCTCCTACCTTCCATCCACTACACATTAGTGCATGTGTGAGATTCAGCTCTTGTATCCAATACCCATGAATCTTTGGAAGTAGACATAGGTAGCTATATAAAGTTAATACCTGATGAAGGCGCAGTCCCATTGCCCTTCTTCAGATCATCCCGGTTTTTCCTGCAATCCCTTTTCGTTGATTAGGCTTCTGGCAATAGAAGTAGACATTCTTATCCTCCTTAGCCTTCCTTGAGGACCCCTTGGTCCTTGGATGGATAGGAGCGATCAAGTGTCTCATCTTTCTTTCCAAGTGCCCAGGGGCCTTGCCCTTGCCACTACCAGTTTCCTTATTGAAACTAGATCCCTTTCTGACCATCAGAATATCCTTGGATTCCAAATCCTTGATATTCTTCTCAGCAGTTACAAACGTGCCATGTAACTCTAATATGGTCTTGTCCATATCGTGCATGTGATAGTTTATGATGAATTCAACATACGCACGAGTAGGGGAGCGCATAAACCTATCTTTCGCCATCTCTGATTCTATATTAAGACCCAGTACATTAAGACGTTCGAGATGCCTCTTCATTTTCTAGACATGAGGGATAGCCTTGTCAAGGACATATTCTTTGCGTTCATACTTGAAGACTGTCCTCAAAGTTCTGTACCAATCCAAATAGTTTGTCCCATTTAGGTTGACCCTGTCAAGAATGGTTTTTAATGACAAACTATTAATGTTCGCTGAATTTTCCATTTGATCTACAACAAATAAAATTCAATCAGTAAACTGAATAAATTTTATGAAGATCAAGCTTAAACACCAACAATCGATTCTATACCTTTAGAATCTAAAACCAAGATCCTTGATTCACTCGATCAAGCTGAACGAAGGCTCACCACTCAATCGAGCTATGTAGGTAGGACCCCGTCCAATCACATCCAATGTGACTCTTGGCTAGGGTATGTACTTAAGTACACGGATTACCCTATCTGATACCCTAGCTCAACCCTAGCTGAGAACCGTAGCCGGGTCCACCAACTTTCAACTATGGCCCGCCACTATGTAGGTGCTCCGCTAAGGCGCACGACACCCACATATGTCGTCCAAACCCACTACCCCACTTTCCCATGGATGCTACGCTAAGGCGCACGACACCCATAGGACGGGGAGGTAGTAAGGTGTTGATAATTGGGAGGTATAAGACATGACCCATTTTTACTTGTCCGGTTGTGTTTAAATTTTTTGACACATCCTAGATGTGAGGAGCACATCAACTACATTCCAAATGTAATGATGCCTCCAATTACATCCAATGTAATTCTTCCTTCGAACCCGTCAACTACATCCAATGTAATGACGGTTCTGAATGCTCACAAACAAGGATTAAATTCCAATTTGCATGTGAGGTGATATGCTCGGTATATAAAGTTAAGCATGCAATTGTAATCCAACATATAGAATTAATCATGCATAAACTAAACCAAGAATAAAGAGATAAATGTGCAGATAACAGCCCCTTAAACTAACTCTCACTAGCTTCTTGAGATCCACCAACTCCAAGTCAATGTCAACACTCGAAAAGCCACCAAATGACCTTTTCGCCATTTCTTCGTCTTGAGCAAAATATTACAATTTAATACACGACTCGCAGGTCGGGAATTAATAAATATGAAAAATAAGTGGTTCGACGACCACACCTCGAAATAATAATTACACGCTAACTCTAACGGTTCACAGGCCGTGAAAAGGGATAAATAATTAAATCGAGGTCGGGGCTATAATGTAAACCATGTCAACATCACATCACACATCTTGTTATAAAAAAAGCATGTTATCAAACAACATGTGATTTTCCGGTTTTAAATAATAGCCAAGTTTCGAAAATCTTTGATGCTCGGTTTATCGAAACCGTTCAAAAATGAAACTTTTGAACATTTGATCTTCGAGTTCGTCATGGCGGTTCCAAACTCGTCATATCTAACAAAACGGTTTAACATTGGCATATCAACCATCAAATGGTCATTCACTGCCTAGCTCCATCCAACTGAGCCTCGTTCGGTCCCGGTTTCGGCTCCCCGAGAGTCCTGCTCCCGAGACCCGAAAAATAAAAAAAATTCAAAATTTCCAGATTTGAAATAATTTTCAAAAATTCATTTTACATGCATTAAATCCATAAACAAGAATTTAAAACATGTTATCAAACAATTTGGCAAATTAACATGACAAAACCAAAACTTTCAACACCGTCTTGTGAATCCCGAAGGTAGAACGGCTCTGATACCCCTGTTGGGTCTCGTTGGAGGGTATGAACACATGCTCGCAGCAGAAGCAAATAAAACCTAAGACCATGCAAGGAAAAACTACCAAAGACTAGATGCACAAGACCAAAAACGAAATATATGAAATGACTCAACTTGCAGCTCGTGTATCAAAACAACGAACCGTCAAAATCCAAATTCCATCAGTCACTTTGAAGGACTGTATGTGTAAAACATTCACTCCAAAAATCAGCTTCATCGGGATTTGGATGAACCTCCGATCAAGCTCATGAAGGTGGCTGGTCGGACAGAAAACAGTGCAGAAAAGTCTGTACCTTTTCTTCTCTATTTGGTCAAGAACACCATGAAAAGATGATCCACGTAAGTCTCCAAGACGCCTACGTATCCACCCCGGGAATCAAAGTCACATAGTTCTTGTGAAGAGAACTCAATAACACCAAGAACGGAGAAAAACCTTGTAGAGAGAAGAAGGAGAAGTTGTGCTCCATACATGTCTTGTGTTTTTGTTGGCAACTAGTTTTTAGGGTTAGTTTCTCTCGCTGATGATCTGACCGGCCTACTGATCGGAGTTGAATGCTTTTGAGCTCGAGTTCTATCTCTTCTCTTCTGTGGATTTCTGGTTCTAAGGACGAGTTTGCAACACGAAAATCTATGGACATTTCCAATCGATGGCCTATGTCTACCTCAGAAGCTTCATATGCAGGACAAACTGTGTCTGGAAAATCCTTGGCCACTTCCGTCCCCTCGGTGGCTTCTCTGATCTATAGATTTGAAAAACCTCAAGCTTCACCGGTTGTCCCTGCTCCCTCTAATTCAACACATTCAGAGCAAAAGGCTTCGCCCTCCCCAAAAGCCTCTAAGGATCTTGATCCTCGCAAGCTTTGTGTCTGCAATTTTCCTTCCTCTGTTAAGGAACCTTGGCTGTGTCGACTTTTCTCAGAGATTGGTGATGTCTCTTGATTTTTTCTAAGCAAGCGGTCTACTTCCTCAGGTCAACCTTTTGGTTTCATCCACACTACATCTGAGCATTCTTAGAAGATGATAGATGCCTTGAATGGAAAGCGTTTTTCTGGTAAGCGACTTTTAGTAGTCCATGCTTGGTTGAAGGACTCTAGGAGGACCTCCAAATCATCTTGGAAGCCTCCCTCCCCATTTTGTTGCCGCTCCTTCTACTACAAGAGCTTTTGAGACGATTCCAGGTGTAACTGATGACTTTTTGAAATCTCAAGCTCTGAGTAGTGTTATTGGAATCTCTCACTCCTTGGTCTCCCTTTCATCCATCAAAGCTGAGCTTGTAAATGCTAGTTTGAATCATTACAACATCAAGAATTTTGGCAACAAGGTTTTTATGCTCTCTTCTTCTATAGGGGGTGATGATTGGACTGCGCTATCCTCTTGGTTTGATATTGTGCGATCCTCTAGCAGTCTCTTTACCCAGCCTGGTCTCTTTCAGTGGTGCTCGGTTACAGGCCCCCTAATTCAAGGTTGGAATTCAGACACGTTTGAGGCCATTAAAGCTGCTTTAGGTGCAGTCCTTCAAATTATTAGAACTGATTTTGAGGGACTCTTTTTCCTCTTTCATAGTCTTGATCGCCTCTCACCCAAACAATTGTCATTGAGTTAGGATGGAACTGCCTCCCCAATTTGGATTGATCCGATTAAGGTCGACTTAGTGCCCCGTTCGATTCCGGCTACTCCCTTCTCTCCTCCTTCATCGGAGATGGATTCTCCAGCGAATCCTAGCTCGCCCGAAATATCAGCTAGCCCGGTTCGTTTTGAAACTTCGAATTTTAATACGAACGACGATCTTTCATGGAACGATAGATCCCCCTTATCAAGTCACGGCTTTGAAGATTTTGAGGACTCTTTTTTGGGATCTCCTTTTCCATCTCCCATTCCTGACTCTTCGTTGGGCCTCTCCACAGTCTAAATCGCGAAAGAGCCCATTTCTTTTCAAGCTTTGTCTTTGCGTGAGCCACAAGTAACCGCTTCTCTTCCTAATTCTAGTCAATCTCGGGCTAAGAAACGCGTGTTCAGGGTCTCTGGACCTTCAAAGCAACCCTCGCCGGCCAGTTTGAGGAAATGTAAAGATGATGCATGGGCATATGTCAAGGAAGTAGGACACAAAGCTTTAGAAAAGGAGGTGGATATATGGGACCAATTCGAGAACCTTGATGTTGAAGTTTCAAGAAAACTTCTTATAGAGGAGACTGAATTTTCTGATCCTACAATTGATTCGGGTGGAGGTACTCTATTTCTCCTCCCCTCCTCTTCTACTCATCTTGCCTGATTCATGAGGCTCCTCTCGTGGAATTTGAGAGGAGCAAACTCCTCGCAGAAGAGGAGAGATTTTAAGCGTGTTTTGTTTTCTTACAAGCCTGAGTTTATGTTGCTCCAAGAAACTAAAATCAAGGACATCACCTTAGTCTTTCTTCGAGTATGTGGTTTATTCAATGGCTAGGGTTACTGTTTTATTCCATCTGATGGAGCTTCGAGAGGTGTCATCTCTTCCTGGAAAGAGTCGATTTTCTCTTTGACTGCATCCAAACCCATTGGCAATGCTTTGATCTGGTCGGATACTTTCCTCCCCTCTTCTTTGAGTATATCTATCATTAATATTTATGGTCCTTGTTCTTTGGTTGGCCGTCGTGCCCTATGGGATTTGATTATTCCTGAGCGCCCTCTCCTTGGTGATAATTTAATCTTGGGTGGAGATTTCAATTCGGTTTTGGTTGATGAGGAGAGGCGCAATTGTTCAACCAGTAGCTTGGATTGCTCTGTATTTTTTGATTTCCTGCAGGACATGGGCTTGATTGATTTGAATATGGTGGGTGCAAGCTTCACCTGGTATGGGGGTGGTTCCAAGGCTTCACGCTTGGATCGCTTCCTCGTCTCTCCTCAGGTGCTTGTCAGTTTTGATTCGATTGTGCAGCAATGCCTCCCGCGCTCTCTATCAGACCATCGACCAATTATTTTACATTCAGTCACAACGAATTGGGGACCAAAACCACCTTGTTTTATCAATGCTTGGATGGAGCATAAATTCTTCAAAGTTGACGTGCATGCATTCTGGAACTCATATACTTGTCAAGGTTCAGCTGCATATTGTCTTTGGTTTAAATTTAAGAAGCTAAGATTAATCTGCAGAGGTGGAACCTTGAGGTCTTTGGTCGGCTGGATAGAGAGATCGATCAATTGATTGCTGATATTGATAAGCTAAATGGGTTTTTGGAGGATCTTGATCTCTCTGTTGCTGAAAGTATTGAGCGTTCTTTGCTGCGTGTGAATTTAATCCGTAAACAACGTTCTTTGGCTTATATTTGGAGCCTGAAAAGCTCGGATGAATTGGAACAAAAATGGTGATTTATGCTCAAGATTCTACCATCGAGTTGCAAACTTACGAGCATCCAGAAACCATATTTTTCAGGTGCAGGTCAGGGATGTTTTGTTTACTGAACCGGAGGCAATTAAATTGCAGGCAGTTGATCACTTTAAGCAGCGTTTTTCCAAGCCTCACGCTACTTGTTTGCCTTTGTAGGATTTTCCTTTTGCTCGTCTTTCCTCTTTTCAGGCTTCTTTGCTGGTCGAGCCTTTCTCTATCAATGAAATAGTGGCAGCAATTCGGGATTGTGGTGTTGATAAGGCACCCGGGCCGGACGGGTTCTCACTCTTTTTCTTCAAGACCTGTTGGGACATTTTAAAGGATGATGTACTCCGTTTCTTTTCAGAATTCTTGTTCTCGGGGAGAATCGGAAAGGGAATTACTTCGACCTTTCTCACTCTCATTCCTAAGAAAAATCATGTAGAGAGCTTCAACGATTGTCGGCCCTTAAGTTTGGTTTGATCTCTTTATAAGATTCCCTCGAAGGTTTTGGCTAATCGCCTTCGACAGGTCTTAAATGATGTTATTGGTGATGCTCAATCTGGTTTTGTTGCTGGTAGGAAGCTTGTGGAGGGGGTTCTTATTGCCTTTAAGGTCATTGATTTGGTTAAAAAAGTCAAAAGAGGAAGTGGTGATTCTGAAACTTGATTTTGAGAAAGCTTTCGATAAGGTGAATTGGTCTTATTTAGATGAGGTGATGTCCAAAATGAACTTTCCCTCTAAATGGCGCTTCAGGATGAGTTCTTGTTTTAAGGCTCATATTGCAGTTCTCATAAATGGCTCTCTGAGTCATGATTTTGCTATTCAGAATGGCTTACGTCAAGGATGCCCATTATCACCTTTTCTTTTCCTTCTGGCAGTTGAATGTCTTCATCAGGTTTTGGAGAATGGTATTCGTTTCAGAGAATTCTCAAGGGTGCATGTGGGAAATGAGGGCCCTGTCATATCCCATTTGCAGTTTGTAGATGACACATTACTCTTTATAAAGGGCTCAATTGAAGATCTCCAAGTACTCAAGAATTCTCTAATTGGGTTTCAGGCTTGTTCGGGGCTTAAGATCAATTTTGAAAAATCCATTACTATTCTACTCAATCAGAGAACTTTATCACCAACTCTTGTAGCTTCCACCTTAGAACGCTCAGTGGGTTCTCTACCCATTAAGTTTCTTGGTTTCATGCTTGGTGCTAATCCTCGTCGAGTTTCTTTTTGGAAACCTGTAATTCAGAAGTTCAAAGCTTCTTTGGCTCTTTGGAAGGCTAAGGACCTCTCTTTTCCTGGCAGATTGGTGCTGATTAAATCGACCTTATCTGTTTTGCCTATATTCTTTATGACTCTTTTTAGGGTGCCTAAAGGAGTTTTGGCTGAACTTGAGGCCTGGAGGAGGCGTTTTTTATGGCATAATAGGGCGCACTCTCGAGTGTTATGCAAGGTCCGTTGGTCCATTGTCTACAAGCGCAAAAGTGAAGGTGGTTTGGGTATTAGAGGTTTGGAGAATGTTAATAGAAGCCTCTTAGCTAAGTGGTTTTGGTGTTTTGCCTCTGATAAGGATTCTTTGTGGAAGCGTGTTTTATGTGCTAAATATGGTTGGCGCCTTTCTGAATGGGACCTCTCAGCACTTGCTAGACATGGATCTTCTTTTTTCTCTAGACATGTCTTGTCTCTGGCTGACGATCCGAGTTTTAGAGCCACATTTGGGGATCAGAGTATTCATTGGTGTGTTGGCGAAGGAGATCGGATTCGCTTATGGCAAGATGTTTGAATTGATAATTCAGCTCTTCGTTTTCGATTTCCTCGGCTTTACACTATTTATGAAACCAAATGGGCTCTAGTTTCAGAGATTTGGTTTGATGGTTTGTGGAATATCGAGTATCGCCGTCCTTTCTTGTTTATACAAGAGAGAGAGAGGAATTAAAGGCTCTTATGGCTCTTCTAGCCACTGTGCTTGTCAGTCCTGGATCACCTGACAGAATTTCTTGGTCTCAAAGGGAGCGGGGTTTCTCTTCATCTTTAGTTTATCTCCTTTTGCAGAATTTCACTACTACTACTTCGGAGCCTTGGGCTGGTTTTCTTTGGGTCAAGAATCTTCCTTCAAAAATACAGTTCTCTGATTTGGTTGATGGTTCACAATGCCATTCCAACCAAGTCTTTTTTGGACGAAAGAGGATTACATATCTCGCTATTGGAAATGTTATGTTGCTTTTGTCCAGGGTATTTGAAGATTCATCTCATTTGTTTCTTCACTGTAATTTTGCTTGTCGTTGTGGGCAAAAGTTTTCCTCTGGTGATCTGTTTATTGGGTGATCCCTGGAGATTGTGTAGTTATGCTTTATGCTTGGAAAGGTCTTGGAAATCCCCTTTGCACCGTTTGGGTGAAGGTTGGATATCT
The DNA here is from genome assembly GCA_963921825.1 of Erodium maritimum. NCBI lineage: Eukaryota > Viridiplantae > Streptophyta > Magnoliopsida > Geraniales > Geraniaceae > Erodium > Erodium maritimum. The sequence goes on along the minus strand of OY997593.1, from coordinate 36,909,875 downwards.
CTGTTTTTGGCATACTTGGATCCATCGTAATGTAGTGGTGTTTCAGAATTCATTGGCTAGTTTGGATTCTGTTTTCTCAAAATTCTAGCTTCATTCTTTTAGTGTCTGCAGGATGGCAGGGGATCTTCAGGAAGAAGTTAACTTCTCTACTTGGTTGACTTCTCCTTCTTGTTGTATTTTACCTTCTCGCAGGAATTAATTTTCCTTTTGTTTTCTGTCTATTTGAAGGTTATTGGGTTTTACCCCAGGCTTTGTAATTCTCTTTATTACAAAGTCTATCAATAAATCATTATTTATCAAAAAAAATGTCTTGTGTTTTTGTTATATTGAATAAGATGACTTTATTATCCCATCAATATAACAAACAACAATATAGGACAAGTAAGGTATAGAGAAGCATGGTGTAAATAGGACAATTATGGTGCTAAGTATGGGTGGACATGATGTGGTTAGGTGATGAATCACCAACACTTTAATCCATGTCTTCCATACTTAGTGTTAATTAATCAAGACCTTGATTAATTATTTCCATGGGCCTTGGTTGCATGGGCCTCTCATGGGCCTCTTAGAACATTGCCCGTGGCCATTCCCAACGAGGTCCCGTGACGTGCTCATCGCCTCCAAGCCTTCCATACCGGAAATGTCCAACATTATCCGACGTGATCAATCTAAGACTCCAAGCCATATCTCGATCCGTAAAGTCCTATCCACTTACGGACACATGACCCAAAACCAAGTTTTTGTCATGTCCCGAGACAACTCCCTTTTGGCCATTCTCCATAAATGTGTTAATGAGTTTCATCCTCTGGTGTGACCCTTAGGTTTATGCATGTCAATAGATCAACGTAAAATCCCATTTTACTTGATCCTATTTAAGTGGAAATTAACGAGACTTTAGTATTTCCTGACACTGCATAACGAATCGACCATGTTGATTCGAACCTTTCCGTCGTCCCTGTCCTTATCCTTTTATCTCCGATATCCTGATTGAGATAAGGCATAGAGCCGTCATCCTTATTATTCTTAATCACTAATCCTTGATATGTGAGATGACTAAATATATGATACCCAGAATCATGTGCATGGCCAAGCTATTTTTTCAGTCACTCTCGATCAAGCGGCCGAGAACCGATATTTTTCCCATACCACAATATGAGGGATAAACCCCTTAGCTGTCTTTCGTGTCACTCATGCAGTCCGTCCCCAAGCCAATGGTGGCCGTTATGAAAGCCCTGTTACGGAAAACGTTAGGCTCAGGTTAAACTCAGTTTTTTACTGCATAGAGATCACAAATACTCCTCAGTCTAAGGATACATGACAAGCTACGACAATGAATATGTTCATGACTTAATCTATGGCACATATTCGTGCCGGGTCGTCCAATATGATGTCCCACATGATATCTATGATCAGACTCCGGAATACCATTCCAATGACTAGTAGAACGTAAGTCATAAAGACCCATCTTTCATACAAGTCGCTTCTAATGAAGCTTTGTTGACTAGGGACCCATCGACTGTGATCTATCTCGATCTATGGTTCTATTCGCATTGTGGGCATAAACCAGAGCACACATCGATATATTACTCCAAAACATAAGTCATATAAAGCCTTTAATTTTTATTGTTGACGATGATATATACATTTGGACATTTAGGATTGAACTATGGTCATTAAGACTAACAACTAGCACCCTCAAAGGTGCTACTATAACTCTACAACAAGCTATTAGCACCATGTAGGTGGCTACCAGCACTCTGGAGGACGCGATTAGTATTTTGTAGGAAGGTATTAGCAATCTACGGTAAGCTATCAGATCCCCTACATGCAGCTACTAGCACCCGACAGAAAGCTATTAGCACCCATGCAATAAGCTATTAGAACCCTGTACGAAGCTACTAGCACCCTCAAGGATGCTATTAGCATTCTGCAACGAGTTATTAACACCCTGCAGGTGGCTACTAGCACTCAGTAGGACGCTATCAGTATTATGCAAGAAGCTATTAGCAATCTGCAGTAACCTACCATCACCCCTGCAAGCAGCTATTAGTATTATGCAAGAAGCTACTAGCACCCTCAAGGTGCTACTAGCACTCTGCAACGAGCTATTAGCACCCTGTAGGTGGCTACCAGCATTTTGTAGGATGTTATTAGTATTCTACATGAAGCTATTAGCAATCCGCAAGAAGCTACTAGCACCCCTGGAGTAAGATATTAGCAACCTACAGGAAGCTACTAGCACCCTTAAGGGTGCTACTAGCACTCTGCACTGAGCTATTAGCACCCTGCAGGTGGCTACCAGCACTCTATATGACGCTATTAGTATTATGTAGGAAGCTATTAGCAATGTGCAGTAAGCTATCAGCACCCCTGCAAGCATCTATTAGTATTCTACATGAAGCTACTAGCACCCCTATAGTAATCTATTAGCACCCTACAGGAAGCTATTAGCACCCTACAGGATGCTATTAGCACCCTCAAGGATGCTACTAGATCTCTGCCACGAGCTATTAGCACCCTACAGTTGGCTACCAGCACTCTGTAGGACGCTACTAGTATTATACAAGAAGCTATTAGCAATATGCAGTAAGCTATCAGCTCCCCTACATGCATCTACTAGCACCCTGCAGAAAGCTATTAGCACCCCTACAATAAGCTATTAGCACCTTGCAGGAAGCTACTAGCAACCTCAAGCACGCTACTAGCACCCTCAAGGGTGCTACTAGCACTCTGTAATGAGCTATTATTACCCTTTAGGTGGCTACCAGTACTATGTAGGACGCTATTAGTGTTCTGCAGGAAGCTATTAGTAATCTGCAGTAAGCTATCAACACCCCTACAAGCAGCTACTAGCATCCTGCAGAACGCTACTAGCATCCTACGGAAAGCTATTACCACTCCTGCAATAAGCTACTAGCATCCTACAGAAAGCTATTAGCACCCCATCATCAATAAGCCACTAGCACCCTCAAGGAAGCTACTAGCACTCACAAGGATGCCACTAGCACCCTCAAGGATGCTACTAGCACTCTGCAATGAGCTATTAGCACCCTACATGTTGGAGATGAACCAACTCGCAACGGAAAATCAATGAAAATCAAGAGAGGATTAAAACCATGAAACAACTAATAAAGAATGGATTCACAAGAGAAAAACTTTGTAGTATTTCTTACCAAAACAAGAACACCGGGTAACGAATGATTAGCTTGAGTCTCAAAGACGTCTACGTATCCACATGGGAATCAAAGCCGCGTAGTTCTTCTCTTTGAGAACTCAAGAACACAAAAATGGAGGCGGGAGCTTGCCTTGGCCGAAATTGCAAGGGAGAGGAGAAAGAAGTTGTGTTTCCTATTCTTGTCCTGTGTTTGTTATGTTTAAAAAAGATGACTTACATATAAAAAAAACCCCACACTTGTCCAAATAAAGGCATGGGACAAGCATGGTGACAAGTAATGTGTAAATAGGACAAAGTATGGCTAGATAAGATGGGGTTAGGTGGTGAATCACCAACACCTTAATCCTTATCATGCTTACTTAGTACTGATTAATCAAGACTTGATTAATTAGTTCCATGGGCCTTGATTGCATGGGCCTTTCATGGGCCTCTTGGAACATGGCCCGTGGCCATTTCCAACGAAGTCCCGTGATTCACACATCGCCTCCAAGCCTTCCATACCGGAAATGTCCAACATTATCCGACGTGATCAATCCCAAGACTCCAAGCCTTGTCTCGACCCGTAAAGTCCTATTCACGTATGGGCACATGACCCAAAACCCATTTTTGATCATGTCCCAAGACAACTCCCTTTTGGCCATCCTCCATAAATGCGTCAATGAGTTTCATCCTCCGGTGTGACCCTTAGGTTTATGCATGTCAATAGGTCAACGTAAAATCCCATTTTATTGGATCCTATGTAAGTGGCAACTAACGAGACTTTAGTATTGCCTGACACTACATAACGAATCGACCATGTTGATCTAACATTTTCATCGTCTATGTCACTATCCTTTTATCTCCGATATCCTAATTGAGATAAGGCATAGAGTCGTCATCCTTATTATTCTCAATCACTGTTCCTTGATATGTGAGATGACTGAATATATGATACCCAGTACCATGTGCATGGCCATGCTATTCTTTCAGTCACTCTCGATCAAGCGGCCGAGAACTGATATCTTTCCCATACCTCAATATGAAGAATAAATCCCTTATCCGTCTTTCGTGTCACTCATGTAGCATGTCCCCAAGCCAATCCTGGCCGTTATGGAATCTCTGTTACGGACAACGTTAGGCTCAGGTCAAACTCAGTTTTTGACTACATAGCGATCACAAAGACTCCTTGGTTTAAGGATACATGATAAGCTACGACACTGAATATCTTCATGACTTATTCTATGGCACATATTCAGGGAGCGTCGTCCAATATCATGTCCCACATGATATATATATATATATATATATATATATCTTGACCAATAAACGTAAGCCATAAAGAGCCATCTTTCATACTAGTCGCTTCTAGTGAAGCTTTGTTGACTAGAGACCCATCGAGTGTGATCTATCTCGATATATGGTTCTATTCGCATTGTGGGCATAGATCAGAGCACACATCGATATATTACTCCAAAACATAAGTAATATAAAGCCGCTTTAATTTTCTTACTAACGATGATATATATATTTGGGCATTTAGGATTGAACTACGAGCACTAAGACTAATAATTTCCCACTTGCCCTAGTTCCAATATAAACCTCAATATGTCCCTATCGACTTTACATGTCTAACATGTTTAGGCAGCGACAATGCCTTAGTCAAAGGGTTGGCTATGTTATCATCTGTTGCAATATAGGTTATGTTCACTTTACCTCGGTTCATTATTTCTCTGATGAGGTGGATACGCCGCAGTACATGTTTGGATTTGTTATGCGATCTGGGCTTTTAGCTTGCGCAATGGCCCTTGTGTTGTCGGAAAATGGATTCACCGGGCTAGATGAGTTTTTAATTACACTCAACCCTGCCGTGAATTTCCTAATCCATATAGCCTCCTTAGCTGCTTCTGCAACATCCATGTACTTGGCCTCTGTCATAGATTCGGCGACGGTATCTTGTTATACGCTTTCCTAGCTAAAGCTCCGTCATTCAGCGTAAACACATATCCTGACTGACTTCTAAAGTCATCTGGATTTTTCTTGGAAAACTAGCGTCTACTCATCCTTCGACGACTAGTTCAACATCATCTTTCCCCCGGGGCTAGACTAATGTCGACTGGTACAACATAAGGCTTACGAGACGTCCGGTCTCGTACATGTCATGGCATATATTATCAACCCTGCCCCAGGCGCATGGGATTCGCATCATCCTTTTCAGCTTATCAGGTGTCTTAGGATACTGAGTCTTGTTGAGATTAATGTCATGACTAGTGGGTAAGAGTCCTTTTTTTGAATCGAGCATTGAGAAGCTACTCAATGCCTTGTTCACATAGGTTCCCTGACTTAAATCCAAGACCCTCTTGGTGCGATCTCTACATATCTTAATCCCTAAGATAGCAGTATCGCCTAAGTCCTTTATTGAGAAACACTTCCTCAACCAAGCTTCAGTCTCGTGCAAGATTGGGATGTCGTTTTCAATGAGCACCAGAAAGGTAATCTTGCTCCCACTAGCCTTCTATAAACGCAAGATTCATCCTCATTCTTGATTAAGCCAAATCCAATTACAGCTTCATTAAAACGAAGGTTCCAACTCCAAGAAGCTTGTTTCCATCCATAAATGGATTTCAACAACTTACAAATATTTCCCTTATTCTTCGGATCGACAAAACCTTCTGGCTGAGACCTAAAACATCCTTAGTCAAACTTCCATTTAGGAACGCGGTTTTGACATCCACTTGCCATATCTTGTAATTTTGATACGCAGTTATGTCAAGAAGAATTTGGGTCGATTTCGACCATAGCCACTAGGGAGAAGGTTTCCTCATAGCCAATCCATTGGATCTACCTATAACCTTTCGCCACCAGTCGAGCTTTGTAGGTCAGAGGGTTGCCGTCCATATCTATCTTCACCTTGAAGATCCATTTGCATCTGATGGTCCTCACACCATTGATGGGATCAACCAGCTCCCAGACTTGGTTGTCCGACATGGATTTCATTTCCTCCCTCATGGCTCCCAGCCATAACTCGGAGTCGGGCCCATCCACGACTTCCTAAAAGGTGGCTGGATCATCGTGATCCATCATGACTTCATTGTCACCTCCGGATACCATATCTTGGAGGTGGAAGATTAATCCTTTCAAATCGCCTTGGACCTTCCGGAATTGTAACAAGAATTGGTTCTTACTCTACGACAATCTCTGGCTCCTTTCTACTGGGTTGTCAATTGGTTTAGACAGATCTATACCATCCTGAATTTCTTCGAGATGCACAGTCCTCCCAATGACGTCTTTGGAAACAAAACTCCTCTTCCATAAAGACCCCACCCCAAGCGACGAACACCATGTTCTCACTAGGATTGTAGAAGTAGTATCCCCTTGTTGCTTTGGGATACCACACGAAGGTGCATATCTCAGATCTTGGTTCGAGCTTAGTCGAAACCAAATGTTTCACATAAGCCTCGCAACCATAAATCTTTAGGAAGGATAAAGTGGGCATCTTCCCATGCCATTTCTAAAATGCTGTCCCTTCCACAACCTTCGTCGGAGCCCGATTCACTATGAATGCGGTTGTCTCTAGAGCATAACCCCAGAAAGAGATTGGGAGATCACTCCAACTGATCATGGATCAGACCGTATCCAATAAAGTTCGATTTCACCGCTCATACACAACATTCAATTGCGGTGTTCCGGGAGGAGTCCATTCTGAAAAGATCCCGCTCTCCACCAGATGATCTAAAATCTCTGTGGTTAAGTATTTTCGACCTCGATCCAATCGAAGTGTCTTAAAACTTTTCCTGAGCCGATTTTCTACTTCAGTCTTGAAGTCTTTGAATTTATCAAAAAGCTTCAGACTTATGTCTTATTGAACATACATAACCATATCTACTATGTAATAACCACTCCCGGTCAACGCCAGTCAAATCTGCGAAAAAACAGGAAAATTTAAAAAAATTCAGCACACTTGATTGAACCTAAATCTGACCCCGAGGGTCATACCGGACTTAAGTTGACCCCGATATTGACCGAAGTGAGTTCCAGGGGACTCAGGGCAACTTTCTGATCAATTTGGGAAATGTTGACTTTTCGCTGGAAAAGTCAACCGAGCGGCGTTTTGGTCCATTCGAGGACCGTTTTGGATCCAAAAAGCTTAGCCGTCGTCGCAACGGTCTTATTTGAGCCGTTTCCTTGTAGCCCGTCAAGTTTCGTAATTTCTTGGAAAAAGTGGCCGTTCGGGGCCCGAAACGTCCGATTTTCGCGAGTCTGATTGAAAAATATCTAGTAGATATTTTCCAAAAAGGGTTTGGACCCACTTGCCACATGTCACCAACGTGGTGGTGTTAGGTTTATTGGACAAAACAAAACTTGACTACTTGAGATTTAGTTTGCTTTTAAGTATTATTTTGTTATTTTTTAAACAAAACAAAAGAGAAGCAAATAGGAGGTCTCGGCCAACACTTCAAATTAGAAAAAAAAAAATAGACTATTAGAGAGAGAAAAGAAGAGAGAAGGAGGAGAGAAGAAGAGAAGAGGCTTGGGGAATTTGTGACATTTCTCGTTCATCAGGCCGTTGGATCGTCTCAACGATAGAAGATTCAAGCTCACACCGTCATTCTCTACGGTGAGCACCTAACCGATTTTCGTTTTGGTACGTTTGAAATTTAGGTTTTGAGTTTAAACGGTTTGATTATGGTTGAGTTTTGGTTAGAATTGGTTTAAAGATGAATGGTTGAGGTTTGGGGTTCGTTATGAATGTTTTGGGGCAAAAAGGGAATTTTTCCATTGTGGCCGTGTGGGGCCCACATGCCCAGGTATCGGGTTTTCGTGTTTGGGTGGTTTAGGACGTTCTCCAAGTCGCTAATCCACACCCGGATAGAAATTTGGAATTAAAATGCTAAAGTTGTAATTACCGGGTTTGGAAACTTTAAACGTCAATTTAAATGATTCGAAAGCCGGAATTCGATTCCGTCGAGTGCCTAGGAACCCTTGAATTATTCTAGGACCGTAGAAACGAAAACAGGAATTTTCGGAGCCCCGGAAGGGCGTTTTCAAAACCCGGGCAGATTCGCCATGTCGGGCGAATCGGGCCTTTCCGGGTCCAATATCGACAATGTCGAGTAATTGGGGAGTTTGGGAGTGATCAACATTGTCGGGGTTACTTTTGGGCGTCGGGTTTATTAAAATTCAGCATTATGCCTGCAAGCTTAAAAGCGTTTAAAATTGTGTTCTTTTAGATCGTGCTGCAGACCGAGGGAAAGGAAAGCTAGGCGAGTGACTGAGATCACGTCGGAGCTTTTTGGTTAACTTTTGGAGAACATATACGAGGTAGGGAAAAGTAGCCGGATCTCGGCCCTGACTAGGGAAAGTTAACAGTAGAAATGCATGTGACACTGGGGTGTCGTGGGTTAAGTAGGTTTATCGAATATTAGAAAGGCATGATACGGGAACGTAGTGAATATTAGAAAAGCATGTGACACTTAGTAGTGTCGTAGGAGCAGAGAACTTATCGATGTTAGAATTACTGGAGGCATATGACCATGCCCGGAGGTTGATTGTGAACTTATCGATATTAGAAGTACTAGAGGCATATGACCATGCCCGGAGGTTGATTGTGAAACTGTTGATATTAGAACTATTGGAGGCGTTGGTTACGCCGGAGGTTGTTTGTTACAGTTGTGTCTTGGGTGGCCATGAGAGCCCGTGTTTTACTGTTGTGTCTTGGGTGGCCATGAGAACCCGTGTTTTACTGTTGGTGTCTTGGGTGGCCATGAGAGCCCGTGTTTTACTGTTGTGTCTTGGGTGGCCATGAGAGCCCGTGTTTTACTGTTGGTGTCTTGGGTGGCCATGAGTGCCCGTGGGGTTGTTGAACCTGTGTCTTTATTGTCGGTGTGTTTTGAGAGGCCGTGAGTGCCCATGGGGTTGTTGAACCCGTGTCTCTACTGTTGGTGTGTCTTGGGAGGCCGTGAGTGCCTGTGGGGTTGTTGAGCCCGTGAGTTACTATCGGTGGTTTTGAGAGGCCGTGAGTGCCCGTGGGGTTGTTGAGCCCGTGGGTTACTGTTGGTGGTTTTGAGTGGTCGTGAGTGCCCGTGGGGTTGTTGAGCCCGTGAGTTACTGTTGGTGTATCTTGGGAAGCCGTGAGTGCCTGTGGGGTTGTTGAGTCCGTGTTTTATGGTTGGTGTCTTGGGTGGCCATGAGTGCCTGTGGAGTGCTGAACTTGTGTTGTTGCTGTTTGTTGAACTTTGTTTGTGATTGTGATTGTGGTTACCTGAGGTTATGGGCCCGCTTCATGAAACGGGGGTCCTCGATCACACGCGTCTGCATGTTCAGACAGGGTAGGGGGCCCGCCCGTCAGTAAAGGGGTCCTGGCCGAGCGTGTGTGGTTCAGGGTTGTGAGTGTGATAAGTCGACCGCCTGGCCCGACTTTGTGTCGGGGAAGCGCGTGAGAGAGAGAGGTTACTGAGACAGGTCGACCGCCTGGCCTGAGTGGTTCGGCAAAGCGCGTGATTGAGGGAGGTTATTGAGCTGCTGGTATGCGATCCTTTGCGATCTTGTTTGGTGTGCGATCCTTTGTGATCTTGGGTGTTGCGTGGTGGTCTTTTGAGTCCTTGGAAGAGGTCGTGATCGTTGTGTCGGGTCTACTTTACGTGTCAGAGTGTTGAGTTGGTCAAGGAAGGTAACTGTGGGCGTGTGTCAGTCGGAGTACTTGGGTTGGGGATAGTGTTCCCCGGTGTTGAGTTTATTGTTGGTGTTACCGGCATTGTCTGCTAATTATGGCGTAGTCAGTCTGTTATCCGTGGTGGTGAGCGAGCGCTCACCCCTAGCTGCTTTTCCTACAGGTACCGGTCGCAGGTTGGACTAAGTGAGCTTCTAAAGCTTGAAGAGCTAGGAGCGGGATTCTGGATTTTACTTTTGAGTCTAGTGACGGATACCTTGTTTTGTCCACTTGTTGGGACTTATTTTGAGTTGTAAATATTATTTTGATTAACTAAATGGAGATTTTAAAGTGTTTATTCAAAACATGTTTCAATTGTTTTTATGATTTTAAATGTTCGCGTCCCAAGTTCGGTTTACCGAAATTGGGGCGTGACAACTTGGTATCAGAGCTCGAGGTTTCACACCTCGGACTGTACGTCAATTAGGTGGGGAGAGTCGAGTCAGTTAAGTCCCGTCGTGCGTTGGGTACGCAAGTCGGAACCCGTGTGTAGACCCGTAGTGGTTTGAGTCCTGTTTGTGATTGTGCGTATGTGCAGTGTTTGATTGTTGGTATGCTGATTGTTTGTTGCTGCGTGAAACGTTTTTAAGCTGCCGCGACTCGACGCAGGAGCTCCTATAGTCGAACGTGACGGTGCTGATATCAAGTCGGTACAACGTAGTTCGGGGACGCCTGGACCGGGTTGTAACTACGTGATGTCAAGCATGCGGTTTTAAAATGAAAAGGAGAAAGTTTTAAAACTAATTGGCCCGGTTGGCGTGTTTGATTTTGATTGGCCCGGTGGGCGTGTTTGATTTTGTTTGGCCCGGTGGGCGTGTGCAGTTTTGGTTGGCCCGGTGGGCGGGTGTCGTCGTCGTTGTTGTTGTTGTTGTTTGGCCGGGTTGGCTTATGTATAAGGTTGGGAGACTTGGGTTTGGTCTTGATTTGTTGTACGTGTGTTGTTAAGTTTTTGGTCGAGTGTGTGTGTCGTCCAAGGTTTCTCTTTGAGGTTAAAGAGGAGTAAGGGTCGAGTTTAAGACGTTTTCCGAAAACTGGCCTGCGTGAGAGTCACGGATCCTGTCACGGATCCGTGACGGATCAGAGGGTTTTGGCCATTTCAGCCTTTGTCACGGTACCGTGACCCCAACCGTGACGGGGTCTGTCACGGGTCCGTGACCCCTGTCTTTTTCACCGTCTTGTTTACGCAGTTGTCGCATTGTGGTTGCGTGACTTGGTGCACGTTTGTGCCGTTTATTTGAGGGTTCCTTATGTGATCGGGTTATGGGGGTATTGATAGTGTGAGCAAAAGTGTTTGCTTAGTTGAGAGCGTGATCCCCGTCTTGAGGTTTCCCTATGTGATCGGGTAATTGGGATTTTGAGGTGGTAAGCAATAGTGATTTACTGAATTGAGGGCGTGTTTCCCGTGTCGAGGTTTATCTTACTTGAGGTGTTAATAAAGTGAGCAGTGTGACGTTTGGCATCAGGTTTTGAGGTAGTGGTTTACCCTGGTTACATCGGTAAGTCTTTAGTGCTTTACTAGTATGCCATAATCGAACGGGTGTCCGTGGAGGTGAGCATAACGCTCATCCCCTTTACTTCTTTTCCCACAAGGGACGAGTAGCGAACACTGGTTTGGTTGCGGAAAGTTATAAGTAAATGCCTAGAGGACCGTGTGAGGGTTGCACTAGACCTTAACAGAGTGACTAATGGAGTGGGTGTTCGGTCTCCGATTTGGGCGTCAGTTTTATTGGATACCGGGATGTCACACTCGTTTGTTCGTCGAGTTGTGCTGAGAGGTTGGGGCTGAGTTTAGAGTCGTTGAGTCCACCCTTGCGTCTGGACATGCTGGTAGATAGTGGGGTGGTGTTGACTAGGGTCTGTCGTGCCTGCGGAGTTGGAGAAGCGAACCGATACAGGAGGTTCGAGAGAGGGCTCAAGAGCCCTGATGCTGGAGCGAGTCCTCACCCCGAGGATCGGGTATGTTCGGAGTGGTGGGCACGACGACGGTAGTGGAGCGAGGTCTTGGAGAGACTGCGAGGATCCGTGAGGATCGGAAGCGACTGAGCTTGTGCGTATATCCATGGGAAGGATGCTTACGAAATGACAACCTTTAAACGTAATCTTGGGAATGGATTGGCTGGCGAAGTCCCGAGCCAATACCGATTGTTACTGGCGACGAGCTGCGAGAGTCGCAGCATTCGCGTCTGACAGTGCACGTGGGTAGCACTAAGAGGAACGCGACATTAGGTGGCATGATTAGTGGAGCGGGATGCGGAGAGCGGTCGCGAAGTTAGTATCGCGATGCCTCACTCGTCGGTAGGTGAGAGCCGAACAAAAGCGTCCCGCTGGATTATTGCAGCCATTGCGGGTTGCACAGTGGAAATGGATGGATTTCATGAGCGGTTAGCCAAGTTCGCCTACAACAACAACTTTCAGGCAGTATCAAGATGGCACCGTTCGAAGCGTTGTGTGGTAGGCCGGGTCAATCGCCCGTGTGCTGGGCAGAAGTGAGGAATAAGATTTTACTGGGTCTAGAACTGGACCGAGAGACAGCTGAGTCGGTCGTGCCGAAGCATGAGCGGTTGAAGACCGCGCAGAGTCAGCAGGAGCTATGCTGACAGACGGCGCCGACCTCTCGAGTCAGCAGTCGGTGGTCATGTATCCCTAGGGATGAGTCCGAAGGGTGGACTGGTGCGTTTCAACCGCGGCGGAGGCGGGTTAGCCCCACGGTGTATCGGGCCTTTTGAGGTCTTGAGTACGTCCTTGAGTGGACGGATGTCGAGGTAACGGGTGATGTCCCGTATAAGGAGAATCCGATGTGGGAAAGGGATCCACGAGAGCAGGTCCTGCACGGAAGGGTTATCCGCTTAGAACTGGTGTTGTGGCGACACCACGAGGCCGAGTCGACTTGGGAACGCGAGGACGAGGTTCGCGCGAAGTACCCCGACCCGTTCGACTCCTGAAGTGCGTTGTTTTAAATTTCACGGACGAAATTCCTTTAAGGGGGGTAGATTGTAATAACCATTCCCGGTCAACGCCAGTCAAGTCTGCGAAAAACAGGAAAATTTAAAAAAATTCAGCAGACACTGGATTGAACCTAAATCTGACCCCGAGGGTCATACCGGACTTAAGTTGACCCTGATATTGACCGAAGTGAGTTCCAAGGGATTCAGGGCAACTTTCGGATCAATTTGGGAAATGTTGACTTTTCGTTGGAAAAGTCAACCGAGCGACGTTTTGGTCCATTCGAGGACCGTTTTGGATCCAAAAAGCTTAGCCGTCGTCGCAACGGTCTTAGTTGAGCCGTTTCCTTGTAGCCCGTCAAGTTTCGTAATTTCTTGAAAAAAGTGCCCGTTCGGGGCCCGAAACGTCCGATTTTCGCGAATCTGGGTTGGGACACACTTGCCACATGTCACCAATGTGGTGGTGTTAGGTTTATTGGACAAAACCAGACATGACTACTTGAGAGTTCGTTTGCTTTTAAGTACTATTTTGTTATTTTTTTAAACAAAACAAAAGAGAAGCAAATAGGAGGTCTCGGCCAACACTTCAAATTAGAAAAAAAAAGACTTTTAGAGAGAGAAAAGAAGAGAGAAGGAGGAGAGAAGAAGAGAAGAGGCTTGGGGAATTTGTGACATTTCTCGTTCATCAAGCCGTTGGATCGTCTCAACGATAGAAGATTCAAGCTCACACCGTCATTCTCTACGGTGAGCACCTAACCGATTTTCGTTTTGGTATGTTTGAAATTTAGGGTTTGAGTTTAAACGGTTTGATTATGGTTGGGTTTTGGTTAGAATTGGTTTAAAGATGAATGGTTGAGGTTTGAGGTTCGTTAGGAACGTTTTGGGGCAAAAAGGGAATTTTTCCATTGTGGCCGTGTGGGGCCCACATGCCCGGGTATCGGGTTTTCGTGTTCGGGTGGTTTAGGACGTTCTCCAAGTCGCTAATCCACACCCGGATCGAAATTTGGAATTAAAATGCGAAAGTTGTAATTATCGGGTTTGCAAACTTTAAACGTCAATTTAAATGACTCGGAAGCCGGAATTCGATTCCGTCGAGTGCCTAGGAACCCTTGAATTATTCTAAGACCGTAGAAATGAAAACGGGAATTTTCGGAGCCCCGGAAGGGCGTTTTCAAAACCCGGGCAGATTCGCCATGTCGGGCGAATCGGGCCTTTCCGGGTCCAATATCGACAATGTCGAGTAATTGAGGAGTTTGGGAGTGATCTACATTTTCGGGGTTACTTTTGGGCGTTGGGTCTATTAAAATTCAGCATTATGCCTACAAGCTTAAAAGCGTTTAAAATTGTGTTCTTTTAGATCGTGCTGCAGACCGAGGGAAAGGAAAGCTAGGCGAGTGACTGAGATCACGCCGGAGCTTGTTGGTTAACTTTTGGAGAACATATACGAGGTAGGGAAAAGTAGCCGGATCTCGGCCCTGACTAGGGAAAGTTAACAGTAGAAATGCATGTGACACTAGGGTGTCGTGGGTTATGTAGGTTTATCGAATATTAGAAAGGCATGATACGGGAACGTAGTGAATATTAGAAAAGCATGTGACACTTTGTAGTGTCGTAGGAGCAGAGAACTTATCGATGTTAGAATTACTGGAGGCATATGACCATGCCCGGAGATTGATTGTGAAACTGTTGATATTATAACTGTTGGAGGCATTGGTTACGCTGGAGGTTGTTTGTTACAGTTGTGTCTTGGGTGGCCATGAGAGCCCGTGTTTTACTGTTGTGTCTTGGGTGGCCATGAGAGCCCGTGTTTTACTGTTGGTGTCTTGGGTGACCATAAGAGCCCGTGTTTTACTGTTGGTGTCTTGGGTGGCCATGAGTGCCTGTGGGGTTGTTGAACCCGTGTCTTTATTGTCGGTGTGTTTTGAGAGGCCGTGAGTGCCCGTGGGTTTGTTGAACCTGTGTCTCTACTGTTGGTGTGTCTTGGGAGTCCGTGAGTGCCTGTAGGGTTGTTGAGCCCGTGAGTTACTATTGGTGGTTTTGAGAGGCTGTGAGTGCCCGTGGGGTTGTTGAGCCCGTGAGTTACTATTGGTGGTTTTGAGTGGTCGTGAGTGCCCGTGGGGTTGTTGAGCCCGTGAGTTACTCTTGGTGTATCTTGGGAGGCCGTGTGTGCCTGTGGGGTTGTTGAGTCCGTGTTTTATGGTTGGTGTCTTGGGTGGCCATGAGTGCATGTGGAGTGCTGAACTTGTGGTGCTGCTGTTTGTTGAACTTTGTTTGTGATTGTGATTGTGGTTATGTAATAATCACTCCTGGTCAACGCCAGTCAAACCTGCGAAAAACAGGAAAATTTAAAATTTTTTAAGACTGACAGTTTAGTGAACCTATAATGACCTCGAGTGTCATACCGGACTTGAGCTGACCCCGTTATTGACCAAAGTGAGTTCCGGGGGACTCAGGGCAACTTTCTGATCAATTTGGGAAAAATTGACTTTTCGCTGGAAAAGTCAACCGAGCGACGTTTTGGTCCATTCGAGGACCATTTTGGATCCAAAAGGCTTAGTCGTCGTCGCAGCGGTCTTAGTTGAGCCGTTTCCTTGTAGCCCGCCAATTTTCGTAATTTCTTGGGAAAAGTGCCCGTTCGGGGCCCGAAACGTCCGATTTTCGCGAATCTGACTGGAAAATATCTTCTAGATATTCTTCCAAAAAGGTGTGGGACTCACCTTGCCACTTGTCAACCAAGTGGTGGTGTTAGGTTTTGGGGGGGGGGGGGGGGGGAATGAGAGGTGAGGGTACAAGGGGGGGTTCGGCCATCACTATCAAAAAAGAAAAAAAAAAAGAGAAAGAAATAGAAAAGAAGAGAGAGTTTGGAGAAGAAGAAGAAGAGAGAAGAAAGAAAGTTGGGCTAGGGTTTGATATCCAACCCTTGGATCGTCTCAAGGAAAGGAGCAACATCGTTCCCCTCGTCTTCCTCTCGAGTAAGCACTAAACCGATCGTCATTTTGGTTATTTTTCTTGAAAGCTAGGGTTTGGATAAACTATGAGTTAGGGTTGTAATGAGGTTGAGGGTTCGTTGGAGACGTTTTTGAGCGGTTTTGGAACGTTTTCCGGTGACCGTGTGGGGTGGCCGGCCAGCCGTGTGAGGTGGCTGGTCGTGCCTCATGGTGGCTGGCCGTGGCCTTTGGAGGCTGGCCGGTGCTGGCCGGAGTTGGCCGGGGCTGGCCGGACCTCGGGGTGGCTGGCCGGAGCTAGGGCTAGCCACCACCAAGGTGGGCCGAGCCCTAAAAGACCCTACGGCCCATGGCCAAGTGGATCGGGTGGGGCCCACGTGCTCGGGTGCTCGGGTTTTAACGTTCGGATGGTTTAAAACGTTCCCCGGACCTTTTATCCTTAACCGAATCGAAAATTGGAATTAAATTGGAAAAGTTGTAATTAACGGGTTTGGGAAACTTTAAACGTTAATAAATTGACTCGGAAGTCGGAATTCGATTCCGTCAAGTGCATTGGGTTCCTTGAACTATTCTAAGACCGTAGAAACGAAAACGGGGGCTTTTGGAGCCCCGGAAGGCAATTAACAAAACCCGGGCAGATTCGCCATGTCGGGCGAATCGGGCCTTGACGGGTCCTTTATCGACAATGTCGAGTAATTGGGAAGTTTGGGAGTGATCGACATTGTCGGGGTTAAGTTTGGGCATCGAGTTTAATCATTTTCAGTTTATTCCTGCAAGTTGTTAAGTGCCTTTAAATTGTGTTCTTTTAGATCGTGCCACGGACCGGGGCAAGGGAAAGCTGGGTGAGTGACTGAGATCATCACCAGAGCTCGTGGTTGGCTTTTGGGAGAACACGCATGAGGTAGGGAAAAGTAGCTGTATCTTGGCCCTGACTGGGGAAAGTTAACAGTAGAATTGCATGTGACACCGGGATGTCGTGGGTTGAGTAGGTTTAATTAATTATTAGAAAAGCATGATACGGGATCGTAGTAATTATTGGAAAAGCATGTGACACTTAGTAGTGTCGTAGGAGCAGAGAACTTAGCGATATTAGAATTACTGGAGGCATATGACCATGCCCGGAGGTTGTTTGTGAAACTAGTGATCTTAGGACGGTTGGAGGCATTGAGTATGCCGGAGGTTGTTGTGCATTATTATTGTTGAGTCTTGGGTGGCCTTGATAGCCCGTGTTATTATTGTCGAGTCTTGGGTGGCCTTGAGAGCCCGTGTTTGACTGTTGAGTCTTGGGTGGCCATGAGAGCCCGTGTTATTATTTGTGTTTGGGTGGCCATGAGAGCCCGTGTACTAAGGTTGGTGTCTTTGGCTGGCCTGACCGATTTAGAGTCTCGGGGGAGGTTGCAAGCATTCTTTGGCTGGCTTACGAGTTAGAGTCTCGGTAAGTTGCGAGCGTGTATTATTGTTGAGTCTTGGGTGGCCATGAGAGCCCGTGTTATTATTTGTGTTTGGGTGGCCATGAGAGCCCGTGTACTAAGGTTGGTGTCTTTGGCTGGCCTGACCGAGTTAGAGTCTCGGGGGAGGTTGCAAGCATTCTTTGGCTGGCTTACGAGTTAGAGTCTCGGTAAGTTGCGAGCGTGTATTATTGTTGAGTTTTGGGTGGCCATGAGTGCCTGTGGGGTCGTCGAACCCGTGTCTTTACCTTTGGTGTTTTGGGTGGCCGGGTGTGCCTGTGGGGTTGTGAACCCGTGTCTTTACTGTTGGTGGTTTGAGTGGCCGTGAGTGCCCGTGGGGTTGTTGAGCCCGTGAGTTACTTTTGGTGTGTCTTGGGTGGCCATGAGAGCCCGTGTTAGACTATCGAGTCTTGGGTGGCCATGAGAGTCCGTGGTTGACTGTTGAGTCTTGGGTGGCCATAAGAGCCCGTGTTTGACTGTTGAGTCTTGGGTGGCCATGAGGGCCCGTGTTTGACTGTTGGTGTCTGGGGAGGCCGTGTGTGCCCGTGGGGTTGTTGAACCCGTGTCTTTATCGTTGGTGTGTCTTGGGAGGCCGTGAGTGCCCGTGGGGCTGTTGAGTCCGTGTTTTGTGGTTGGTGTCTTGGGTGGCCATGAGTGCCTATGGAGTACTGCACCTGTGTTGTTGCTGTTTGTGGAACTTGCTTGTGATTGTGATTGTGGTTACCTGAGTGAGAGAAGTTGTAAGACAGGTCGACTGCCTGGACCGACTTTGTGTTAGGAAAGAGCGAGGGACAGAGAAGTTGTAAGACAGGTCGACTGCCTGGACCGACTTTGTGTTGGAAAGAGCGAGGGACAGAGAAGTTGTAAGACAGGTCGACTGCCTGGACCGACTTTGTGTTGGAAAGAGCGAAGGACAGAGATACATAGATGGTTACTAACAGGTCGACCGCCTGGCCCGACTGGGATCGGAAGGGGCGAGAGAAACAGAATTGGTTACTAAACAGCTGGTTTGCGATCCTTTGTGATCTTGTTTGGTGTGCGATCCTTTGTGATCTTGTTTGGTGTTGCGTTGTTTCTTTTGAGTCCTTGGAAGAGGTCGAAGTCGTTGTGTCGGTCTACTTACATGTTTGAGTGTTGAGTCGTTCGAGGGAGGTCACCGTGGGTGGTTGTCAGTCAGAGCACTGGAGTTGGGGACAATGATCCCCGGAGTTAAGTTTGTTGTTGGTGTTACCGGCATTGTCTGCTAATTATGACGTAGTCAGTCTGTTATCCGTGGTGGTGAGCGAACGCTCACCCCTAGCTGCTTTTCCTATAGGTATCGATCACAGGACGGACTAGGTGAGCTCTCGAAACTTGTGGAGCTAGGAGCGGAGTCTAGGTTGTTTTTGAGTCTAGTGACCGATACCTACTTTTGTCCACTTGTTGGGACGTGTTTTAAATTGTAAATATTATTTTGAGTTATTAAATGGAGATTTTAAAGTGTTTATCCAAAACAGGTTTCAAGTATTGTATCTTTTTAAATGTTCGCGTCCCGAGTTCGGTTCGCTGAAATTGGGGCGTGACAGGTTACCTGAGGTTGTGGGCCCGCTTCATGAAACGGGGGTCCTTGATCACACGCGTCTGCATGTTCAGACGGGGTAGGGGGCCCGCCCGTCACTAAAGGGGTCCTTGTCGCGCGTGTGTGGTTCGGGGTTGTGAGTGTGACAGGTCGACCGCCTGCCCCGACTTTGTGTCGAGGAAGCGCGTGAGAGAGAGAGGTTACTGAGACAGGTCGACCGCCTGGCCTGAGTGGTTCGGCAAAGCGCGTGATTGAGGGAGTTTACTGATCAGCTGGTATGCGATCCTTTGCGGTCTTGTTTGGTGTGCGATCCTTTGTGATCTTGGGTGTTGCTTGGTGGTCTTTGGAGTCCTTGGAAGAGGTCGTGATCGTTGTGTCGGGTCTACTTTACGTGTCAGAGTGTTGAGTTTGTCAAGGAAGGTAACTGTGGGCGTGTGTCAGTCGGAGTACTTGGGTTGGGGATAGTGTTCCCCGGTGTTGAGTTTATTGTTGGTGTTACCGGCATTGTCTGCTAATTATGCCGTAGTCAGTCTGCTATCCGTGGTGGTGAGTGAGCGCTCACCCCTAGCTGCTTTTCCTACAGGTACCGGTCGCAGGTTGGACTAGGTGAGCTTCTAAAGCTTGAAGAGCTAAGAGCGGGATTCTGGATTTTACTTTTGAGTCTAGTGACAGATACCTTGTTTTGTCCACTTGTTGGGACTTATTTTGAGTTCTAAATATTATTTTGATTAACTAAATGGAGATTTTAAAGTGTTTATTCAAAACAGGTTTTGTAATAACCACTCCCGGTCAACGCCAGTCAAACCTGCGAAAAACAGGAAAATTTAAGACATACACTTAATTGAACCTTAAATGACCCCGAGAGTCATACCGGACTAAAGTTGACCCCGTTATCGACCAAAGTGAGTTCCGGGGGACTGAGGGCAACTTTCTGATCAATTTGGGAAATGTTGACTTTTCGCTGGAAAAGTCAACCGAGCGACGTTTTGGTCCATTCGAGGACCGTTTTGGATCCAAAAAGCTTAGCCGTCGTCGCAGCGGTCTTAGTTGAGCCGTTTCCTTGTAGCCCGTCAAGTTTCGTAATTTCTTGGGAAAAGTGCCCGTTCGGGGCCTGAAACGTCCGAATTTCGCGAATCTGATTGGAAAATATCTAGAAGATATTTTTCAAAAAGGTGTGGGACCCACTTGACACTTGTCAAATATGTGGTGGTGTTAGGTTTATTGAACAAAACAAAAGATGAGACATGTGATGGGTAGTTTGTATTTAAGTATTAGTTTTGATTTTTAAAACAAAATAAAAGGAAAGGGTGGTTGTTGTACACGTTCATTTCAAAAAAAAAGAGAAGACTTGGAGAGAGAAAGTGGTGTTAGAAAGAAGAGAGAAGGAAGAGAGAAAAAGAGAAGAGGTTGGGGGAATTTGTGACGTTTCTCGTCGATCAAACCGGTGGATCGTCTCAACGTTAGAAGAATCGAGTTCACACCGTCATTCTCTACGGTGAGCACCTAACCGATTTTCGTTTTGGAAAGTTCGAATTTCAGGGTTTGAGTTTAAACGATTCAAATATGGTTGGGTTTTGTTTAAGTTTGGTTTAAAGATGATTGGTTGAGGTTTGGAGTTCGTTAGGAACGTTTTGGGGCGAAAAGGAAATTTTTCCCATTGTGGCCATGTGGGGCCCACGTGCCCGGGTATCGGGTTTTTGTGTTCGGGTGGTTTAGAACGTTCCCCGGATCATTAATCCACAACCGGATCGAAATTTGGAATTAAATTGCAAAAGTTGCATTTATCGGGTTTAGAAACTTTAAACGCTAATTAATTGACTCGGAAGTTAGAATTGGATTCCGTCGAGTGCCTTGGGACCCTTGAATTATTCTAAGACCGTAGAAACGAAAACGGGAATTTTTGGAGCCCCGGAAAGGCGTTTCCAAAACCCGGGCAGATTCGCCATGTCGGGCGAATCGGGCTTTTCCGGGTCCAATATCGAGAATATCGAATAATTGGGGAGTTTGGGAGTGATAGATATTGTCGGGGTTACTTTTGGGCGTCATTTTTATTAAAATTCAGTTTATGCCTGCAAGTTTAAAAGCGTTTAAAAATTGTGTTCTTCTTAGATCGTGCTGCAGACCGAGGGAAAGGAAAGCTAGGCGAGTGACTGAGATCACGCCGGAGCTTGTTGGTTAACTTTTGGAGAACACGCACGAGGTAGGAAAAAGTAGCCGGATCTCGGCCCTGACTAGGGAAAGTTAACAGTAGAATTGCATGTGACACCGGGGTGTCGTGGGTTAAGTAGGTTATCGAATATTAGAAATGCATGTGACACTTGGGGTGTCGTGGGTTAAGTAGGTTATCGAAGTTTAGAAAAGCATGTGACACTTAGTAGTGTCGTAGGAGCAGAGAACTTAGCGATATTAGAATTACTGGAGGCATATGACCATGCCCGGAGGTTGATTGTGAACTTATCGATATTAGAATTACTGGAGGCATATGACCATGCCCGGAGGTTGATTGTGAACTTATCGATATTAGGAGTGCTGGAGGCATATGACCATGCCCGGAGGTTGATTGTGGAACTGTTGATATTAGGACTGTTGGAGGCATTGGTTATGCCGGAGGTTGATTGTACTTTACTGTTGTGTCTTGGGTGGCCATGAGAGCCCGTACTTTACAGTGGTGTCTTGGGTGGCCATGAGAGCCCGTACTTTACTATTGTGTCTTGGGTGGCCATGAGAGCCCGTGTTGTGCTATTGGTGTCTTGGGTGGCCATGAGTGCCCGTGGGGTTGTTGAAACCGTGTCTTTGCTGTTGGTGTGTCTTGGGAGGCCGTGAGTGCCTGTGGGGTTGTTGAGCCCGTGAGTTACTGTTGGTGTGTCTTGGGTGGTCGTGAGTGCCCGTGGGGTTGTTGAGCCCGTGAGTTGCTGTGGGTGTGTCTTGGGAGGCCGTGAGTGCCCGTGTGGTTGTTGAGCCCGTGAGTTATGGTTGGTGTGTCTTGGGTGGCCATGAGTGCCTGTGGAGTGTTGAATCTTGCTTGTGATTGTGGTTACCTGAGGTTGGAAACCCGACTTTGTGTCGGGGAAGTTGCGTGGTGTGGCTAGCCTCCTGACTGGGATCGGGGGAAGCAGAGAGGTTGTGGGCTAGCCCCCCGACTGGGATCGGGGGAAGGATTGCGAGGTTGGTGGTGTAGCTAGCCTCCCGACTGGGATCGGGAGAAGCGGAGAGGTTGTGGGCTAGCTTCCCGGCTGTCCGGCTGTGTGTCGGGAGAAGTTTCGTGGTTTGCGCGGGTGTGGCTAACCACCTGACTGGGATCGAGTGAAGCGGAGAGGTTGTGGGTTAGCCTCCCAACTGGGATCAGGAGAAGTTGCACGATAGGTCGACCGCCTAACCTGACTGTGATCGGTAAAGGGCGAGAGACAGAGTTTGGGTTACTAAGGAGCTGGTATGCGATCGTTTGCGATCTTGTTTGGTGTGCGATCCTTTGTGATCTTGTTTGGTGTTGCGTAGTTTTACCGTCGTGTCTTTGGAGGAGGTCGTCAATGGTTCTGTGGGGTTTACACCACGAGTCCGAGTGTTGAGTCTGTTGAGGAAGGTAACTGTCGTGTGTCTTTTGAGTACTTCGGTTGGGGATTGTATTCCCGGTGTTGGGTTGGTTTTGGGTGTTACCGGCATTGTCTGCTAATTATGGCGTAGTCAGTCTGTTATCCGTGGTGGTGAGCGAACGCTCACCCCTAGCTGCTTTTCCTACAGGTATCGGTCGCAGGTTGGACTAGGTGAGCTTCTGAAGCTTGAAGAGCTAGGAGCGGGATTCTGGGTTTATTTTAAGTCTAGCGACGGATACCATACTTTTGTCCACTTCTTGGGACGTGTTTTAAGTTGTAAATATTATTTTGTTGAACAAATGGTGTTTTTAAAGTGGTTTAATGTAAAAGGTGTCAAAATCTTTTATTATTTTAAATGTTCGCGTCCCGAGTTCGGTTGACTGAAATTGGGGCGTGACAACTTGGTATCAGAGCTCGAGGTTTCACACCTCGGACTGCGCGTCGATTAGGTGGGGAGAGTCAAGTCGGTAAAGTCTCTTCGTGCGTTGGGTACGCAGGTCGGAACCGTGTGTAGACCCGTTGTGTTTTAAGTCCTGTTTGTGTTTGTGTGTGTGTGCAGTACGTGGTTACTAGCATACTGTTTTTCTGTTGCTGCGTGAATCATTTTTAAACTATCGCGACTCGACTCAGGGGCGCCCCTGTAGTCGAGCGTGACAGTGTTGATGTCAAGTGGGTACAATGTAGTTCGGGGACGCTTGGACCGGATTGTAACTACCTGATGTCAGGATGTGAAGTTTTTAATGAAGTGGAGAAAGTTTTAAAATTGGTTGGCCCAGTGGGCGCGTTTTAAAATTTTGATTGGCCCGGTGGGCGTGTTTGATTTTGATTGGCCCTGTGGACGTGTTTTGATTTTGGTTGGCCCGGTGGGTGTGGTTCGGTGTTGGTTGGCCCGGTGGGCGAGTGTTGTTGTGCTGTTGTTTGGCCGTGTCGGCTTATGATTGAGGATTGGGGAGGTTTGTGTCGGTCTTGAATGGCTGTACTTGTGTTGGTAAATTGTGGGTCAAGCGTGTGTGTCGTCAAAGGTTTCTCGTTGAGGGTAAAAAGGAGTAAGGGTCGAGTTTAAGACGTTTTTGGAAACCAGGTCTGCGCGACGTGTTTGGATTTAGACCTCTTGGAATTAACATAATATACAGAACTTGAGGCATTTTTACCCATATCTAATATGTACAATCCTTCAACCAAGTTAGCACTAGCATAAAACATATCATTGCATAGAACATTGAAAACTCCGTTTCCAATATTAACATTATATCCTTCCTTGTCAAACACGGATAAAGATATAATATTCCTTCTAAATGTAGGTATGTAATATACATTATACAATACCAAAACAAGGCCACTTGGAAAAGCAAGACTCATAGATACTACAACAGTTGCCACAACTCTGAGGTCAATTTTGTGCTTTCTAAACCTCTCATACTTTCAGCCACTATACGTTAGTGCATGTGTGAGAATTAGTCCTGGTATCTAATACCCATGAATGTTTGGAAGTAGAGAGATGTAGCTCTATAGAGTTAATATCGGATGAAGGCACAGTCCCACCGCCCTTCCTTAGATCATCCAGGTTTCCTGATGAAGGCGCAGTCGTACTGCCCTTCTTCAGATCATCCAGGCTATCTGATGAAGGGGCAATCCCACTGCCCTTCTTCAGGTCAGCCGTGAACTTCCTATAATCCCGGTTCTAGTGACCAGGCTGTTGGCAGTAGAAGCAGACATTCTCATGTGTCTCATCTTTCCCACCACGTGCGCATGGGCTTCGCCCTTACCACTTCCAATTCCCTTGTTGACCATCATAATATCCTAGGATCCCAGATCCCCGATACTCTTCTTAGTAGTTAATGACACTTCATGTAACTCTGGTATGGTCTTAGAGACAGCCTTGTGAAGGACATATTCTTTGCGTTCAGACTTGAGGACAATCCTCAAAATTCTGTACCAGTCCAAATAGTTTGTCCCATTTAGTTTGACCATGTCAAGAATGATGTTTAATGAGAAACTATTAATGTTCGCTGAATTTTCCATTTGATCCACAACAGATAAAATTCAATCAGTAAACTGAATAAATTTTATGAAGATCAAGCATAAACACCAACAATCGATTCTATACCTTTAGAATCTAAAACCAAGATCCTTGATTCACTCAATCAAGATGAACGAAGGCTCACCACTCAATCGAGCTATGTAGGTAGGACCCCGTCCAATCACATCCAATGTGACTCTTTGCTAGGGTATGTACTTAAGTACACAACTTACCCTATCTGATACCCTAGCTCAACCCTAGTTGAGAATCGTAGTCGGGTCCACAAATTTTCAACTATGACCCACCACTCTGTAGGTGCTCCGCTAAGGCGCACGACACCCACATATGGCGTCCAAACATACTACCCTGCTTTCCCATGGATGCTCCGATAAGGCGCACGACACCCATAGGACGGGGAGGTAGTAAGGTGTTGATAATTGGAAGGTATTAGACATGACCCGTTTCTACTTGTCCGGTTGTGTTTAAAACTTTTGGCACACCCTGGATGCGAAGAGCACATCAACTACATTCCAAATGTAATGATGCCTCCAATTACATCCAATGTAATTCTTCCTTCAAACCAGTCAACTACATCCAATTTAATGACAATTTTAAGGGCTCACAAACAAGGATTAAAATTCCAATTTTATCTTTGCATGTGCGGTGATATGCTCGGTAAATAAAGTTAAACATGCAATTCTAATCCAACGCATAGAATTAATCATGCATAAACTAAACCAAGCATAAAACGATAAATGTGCACATAACAGCCCCATAAAATAACTCCCACTAGCTTCTTGAGCTCCACCAACTCCAAGTCGATTTCAACACCCGAAAAGCCACCAAATGACCTTTTCGCCCTTTCTTCGTCTTGAGCAAAATATTACAATTTAATACACGACTCACAGGTCGGGAATAAATAAATATTAAAAATAAGTGGTTTGACGACTACACCTTGAAATAATAATTACACGCTAACTTTAACGGCTCGCAGGCTATGAAAAGCGATAAATAATTAAATCGAGCTAGGGCTATTATGTACACCATGCCAACATCGCATCACACATCGTGTTAACAAAAAAGCATGTTATCATACATCATGTGATTTTCCGGTTTTAACTAATAACCAAGTTCCGAAATTTTTAGATGCTCGGTTTATCGAAATCGTTCAAAAATGAAACTTTTGAACACTTGATCTTCGAGTTCGCCATGACGGTTCCAAACTCGTCATAACTAAAAAAAACGGTTTAGCCTTGGTATACAAACCATCCAATGGTCATGCTTGGCCTAGCTCCGTCCAACGGAGCCCCGTTCGGTCTCGGTTTCAGCTCCCCGAGAGTCCCGCTCTCGAGACCCGAAAAATCAAACATCTTAAATATTCAAGATTTGAAATAATTTTCGAAAATTCATTTTAAATGCATTAAATCAATAAACAAGAATTTAAAACTTGTTATCAAACAATTTGGCAAATTAACATGTCAAAACCTTAACTTTCAACACCGTCTTCTGAATCCCGAAGGTAGCACGGCTCTGATACCACTGTTGGGTCTCGAGGTAGGGTTGGAGATGAAACAACTCGTAGCGGAAAATCAATGAAAACCAAGAGACGATTAAAACCATGATACAACTAAGAAATAATGGATTCACAAGAGAAAAATTCAGCACTATTTCTTACCAAAACAAGAACACCGGGTAACGAATGATTGGCTTGAGTCTCCAAGACTCCTACGTATCCACATGAGAATCAAAGCCACGTATTACTTCTCTTTAAGGACTCAAGAACACAAAAATGGAGGTGGGAGCTTACCTTGGCCGAAATTGCAAGGGAGAGGAGGGAGAAGTTGTGTTTCCTATTCTTGTCTTGTGTTTGTTATGTTGAAAAAAGATGACTTAAACATAACAAACCCCATACTTGTCCAACTAAAGGCATGTGACAAGCATGGTGACAAGTGAGGTGTAAATAGGACAAAGTATGGCTAGATAAGATGAGTTTAGGTGGTGAATCGCCAACACCTTAATCCTTGTCATGATTACTTGGTACTAATTAATCAAGATTTGATTAATTAGTTCCATGGGCCTTGGTTGCATGGGCCTTTCATGGGCCTCTTGGAACATGGCTTGTGGCCATTTCCAACGAGGTCCCATGATTCGCTCCCCGCCTCCAAGCCTTCCATACCGAAAATATCCAACATTATCCGACGTGATCTATCTAAGACTCCAAGTCTTGTCTCGATCCGTACAGTCCTATTCACTTACGGGTACATGACCCAAAACCCTGTTTTAGTCATGTCCCAAGACAACTCCCTTTTGGCCATTCTCCATAAATGTGTCAATGAGTTTCACCCTCTGGTCTGCCCTTAGGTTTATGCATGTCAATAGGTCAACGTAAATCCCATTTTAGTTGATCCTATATAAGTGGCAAATAACGAGACTTTAGTATTGGTTGACACTACATAACGAATCGACCATGTCGATTCTAACCTTTCCGTCGTCTATGTCACTATCCTTTTATCTTCGATATCCTGACTGAGATAAGGTATAGAGCCATAATCCTTATTATTCTCAATCATTGTTCCTTGATATGTGAGATGACTGAATATGTGATAACCAGTATCATGTGCATGGCCATGCTATTCTTTTAGTCACTCTCGATCAAGTGGCCGAGAACCGATATCTTTCCCATACCTCATTATGATGGATAAATCCCTTAGTCGTCTTTCGTGTCACTCATGTAGCTCGTCCCCAAGCCAATCATGGCTGTTATGGAACCCCTGTTACGGGAAACGCCAGGCTCAAGTCAAACTCAGTTGTTGACTACATATCGATCAAAAAGACTCCTTGGTCTAAGGATACATGAAAAGCTACAACACTGAATATGTTCATGACTCAATGTATGGCACATATTCCGGGAGGGTCGTCCAATATCATGTCCCACATGATATCTATGATCAAACTCCGGAATCCCATTCCAATGACTAATAGAGCGTAAGCCATAACGAGCCATCTGTCATACTAGTCGCTTCTAGTGAAGCTTTATTGACTAGGGACCCATTGAGTGTGATCTGTCTCGATCTATCGTTCTATTCGCATTGTGGGAATAGACCAGAGCACACATCGATATATTACTCCAACACATAAGTAATATAAAGCCGCTTTAATTTTATTGCTAACGATGATATATACATTTGGAAATTTAGGATTGAACTACGAGCGCTAAGACTAACAATTAGAACCCTGTACGAAGCTACTAGCACCCTCAAGGATGCTATT
This sequence comes from Erodium maritimum, assembly GCA_963921825.1. Classification (NCBI taxonomy): domain Eukaryota; kingdom Viridiplantae; phylum Streptophyta; class Magnoliopsida; order Geraniales; family Geraniaceae; genus Erodium; species Erodium maritimum. The sequence continues at coordinate 36,882,242 of OY997593.1, read as the reverse complement.
AGCATTCTGCAACGAGTTATTAACACCATGTAGGTGGCTACTAGCACTCAGTTGGACGCTATTAGTATTATGCAAGAAGCTATCAGCAATCTGTAGTAAGCTATCAGCACCCATGCAAGCAGCTATTTGTATTATGTAGGAAGCTATTAGCAATGTGCAGTAAGCTATCAGCACCCCTGCATGCATCTATTAGTATTCTATAGGAAGCTACTAGCACCCCTGCAGTAATCTATTAGCACCCTACAGGAAGTTATTAGAACCCTCAAGGATACTACTAGATCTTTACAACAGCACTCTATAGGACGCTATTAGTATTATACAAGAAGCTATTAGCAATCTGCAGTAAGCTATCAGCTTCCATGCAGACATCTACTAGCACCTTGCAGAAAGCTATTAGCACCCCTACGGTAAACTATTAGCACCCTGTAGGGAGCTACTAGCAACCCCAAGCACGCTACTAGAATTGTGTAACGAGCTATTAGCACCCTGTAGGTGGCTACCAACACTATGTAGAACGCTATTAGTGTTCTACAGGAAGCTATTAGTAATCTGCAGTAAGCTATCAACACCACTACAAGCAGCTACTAGCATCCTGCAGAACACTACTAGCATCTTGCGGAAAGATATTAGCACCCCTGTAGTAAGCTACTAGCATCCTGCAGAAAGCTATTAGCACCGCAACAGTAAGCTACTAGCACCCTCAAGGAAGCTACTAGCACTCTCAAGGATGCTACTAGCACTCTGAAATGAGCTATTAACACCCTACAGGTGGCTACCAGCACTCTGTATGAAGTTATTAGTATTATGCAGGAAGTTATTAGCAATCTACAATAAGCTATCCGCATCCCTAGAAGCAGGTTTTAGTATTCTGCAGGAAGCTACTAGCACCCTCAAGGGTGCTACTAGCACTCTGCAACGAGTTATTAGCACCTTCCAGGTGGCTACCAACATTCTGTACAACTCTATTAGTATTCAGCAGGAAGCTATTAACATTTTGTAGTAAGCGATGAACACCCTTTTAGGAATTATAAGTATCCTACAAGAAGCTACTAGCACCCTGCAGGTAGCTATTAGTACCCTATAGGAAGCAATTAGTATACTGCCAGAAGCTATTAGCACCCTACACAATTCTATTTAATAATATGCTGGAAACTATTAGCTTCCATTTAGGGATCTTATTAGCATTATGCTGAATCATATTAGCACCCTAAAGGAAGCTATCAGCCCCTTTGCACAATGCTATTAACACTCTGCAAAAAACCTATTAGCATCCTGTAGCGGTCATATTATTACTCTATAGAAATGCTATTAGCACTCTGCAAGAAGCTATTAAGATTACGGTGAAATGTATTACCATCTTTCTGTAAGTTATAAGTATCATTCAGAGATATTGTAAAACAAGTTTTCTTAACAGAAGTATAATCCCTTGTTTTTCAACACTAAACTAAATCAAAGTCATTTCGAAAACAGTTATAATATTTCTATTTCAGAGGAAAGTTCATATTGTCGCATGTGTTTGTATAATACTGACATGTCCTGCAAAGTTTTTTTTTGCTTGCTTGCTGCTACCACTGCTTTCTCCACTTCTACAACCATTATTCTCTTCTTGCGGGATCCCTTGTTGCTGGATTATGGAGGATTTTGGCCATTTACTTCTCTCGTCTTCTTAATACCAGTGACTTTCTCCATTGTCTTCTCGTTTTATACCCTTGATGTCCTGTAGTCTTCATTGTTTCTATGTAAAGTTGTGTTCGTCAAAGTTTTGAAAAGAACCTACAAATTAGCGAAAGATGGGTCTAGCACAGTTATGAGCTCATTGACATTTTTCTTATGTCTTCCAATAGCTTGTTTGCATCTTGAGGATCCATGTTGGCTTTTCTAGCTCCTGTATTTTGGACTAATTCCCTACACCATCTATTATTCAGCACACTTTCAGGGATGAACTTGAACCTTGAATTCCGGAGAGACAACATAATGTGTGAGCATGGTAACACCTTTGATTAAACCCTCTTACAGGTACAATCAAAATCGTTGGCTGCTAGTGTTCTTCTCACACTGTTCTTGTTCCCATAGTCATCATGTCACACCCCAAATCCGGTTTTGGCTGGACTCGAGACGTGACTTGAGTTGAGAGTAACAATAATAACATAAAACACAACCTTTCAACAATAGTAAGTCTCAAAGTTTTATTCCAATCAAACAACTCGATAAAATGGTTTCCGAAACTGTAATAAAAGTCAAGCTCCGAATAAGCAAATAAAAAATGAGGTTCAATACAATGACCAAGACGTCTCTAAACAAGCCCAGACTCTCCGAAAGCTCCCGAGCTTCGAGCCCATTACTCACCAATCACGCCTGTATAAACAACATGCAAAACAAATAGGGGTGAGCTTACGCTCAGTAGGGAAAAACATAAACAGGTTAACCTCATTTTACTAATAAAAGGGTTTTAACACGGTCGCACAATATGCAGTTAATACCATTACCCAATAACATACTATGAAAAGACTAAAGAGGAAATAATACTCAATTCTTAAGAATAACGGTATTATGAGAAATCAAAAGGGAAGTACTGCAAGTATTTGATAACAATTAAAATGAGAACAAGTGAATATCATGCAAACAACTTCAATCCCAATACTCCGGAACACTAGGTTCTTGTGTCATGTCGGATCCCATACTCCGATCCACAATAGTCCTTGTGTTATGTCGGATTGTCCCTCGGTCCAAAGGACCATAGATCATCGGGAACCGAGGTAATGCTCCGGCAGGACGCACACACTCGGGTGAATCTCAAGTAACCATTCTATCATCCTACACCGGACTCCTCAACGGTGTAGGTACCATACCGTGTCAACCATAATCATTATCTCATCCTACACCGGACTCCTCAACGGTGTAGGTACCATACCGAGTAAACAATAATCATTATCCCGCAGGATCATCTTATCAATGTCCCGCAGGGTCTATAACCAATATCCAGCATAATCACTAACCAATGTCCTGCAGGTTCCATAACCCATATCCCGCAGAATCACTAACCAATGCCCCGCAGGGTCCCTAACCGTTATCCCGCAGGATCAATAACCGATGCCCCGCAGGGTCCCTAACCGTTATCCCGCAGGATCTGCCAAACGATACCCTGCAGGGTCTACCTAACCATGTTCCGTAGGATCACTCAACTAATGCCCCGCAGGGTCCACAACCAATCATAGAAATACACACGTTCATCAATACACACCACACGGGATTCATACCCATAATTACACTTACCAGCACTTACCACTTGCTCTCCACCGGTCAATCGATCACCTGATCGTGCCTCCTTGGCACAACCAGTCCTACTCGATCAACCATTCAATCATTTAAGCATTCAATCAATCAACCAATGATTCAAGCATTCAAGTTCAACATTCAAACATTCAAGCAAGCATTCGATCTAGTTTCATTAGATTCTTGATTATCCTAATGACTAGCAAACAGGCATGTGAAGCTAACACACAACTAATCCGAGGGGTCATCACGGCCTCTCTACCAGTAAATCAAAACTCAAGTATTGAAAGCGAGTTATACTACTGATTCCCGTCCTAAGCATGATTGCTAGACACGTCCGGTTATTAGTAATTGAAAGACACTTATTCTAGTTATCCGCATACTATATGCAATTCTAGGGCCTTTCCATTTTATTAATTGCTTAATAGGCATACTGAGCGTTATTTAACCGAGAAGTTACGACTTTCCCTACCTTGTGGTCTTCCTCTAAATACTCTGCTAAAAAGTCGATTTGCCCCCACTCCGTTCTTCACACGGGTTCTGGATTGGTCTTCGTCTTCTCGGGCGAAGTTCAAACCTGGGTTTTTAACCGTTAAAACTTACACTCAGAACCGACACAGTCTAAATAACGACAAGTTGATCTTTAAACTCGGACTGCTAAGCGGGATTATACGATCGGGTTCGAGCACCCGAGTCCCGAGTCCAGAACCTAGTGCACGGTTCCCAATGCACAAGTTTCGAGGCACGTTTCCCGATGCGTAACCTATTCCCGTGTTTAGGTCCGATTTAACGTCCAGATTAATTAATCGGTTTCCAAGTTCGTTCAACCTCCCAAAGATTCTCAAATTTGCTCAAAACCCAGTTAAATCCATTTTTAAGTTGAAACCGTCTTTGAAACTCTTTTTAATTTAATTCTTATTTTATTTAAAACCCGAATCTTTTCTGTTCTTTTCCAAACTCAAGCTTCAAATCCGGATTTAAAACTCTTTTTATTTTGTAAACTGATTTTCGTTTGAAATCATTTTCTTTCCCTTCCTTCTATTTCTTTTGATTTCTAACTCAACACAAAGTCCAGATCCACAAGTGAACCGCCCAGATTTCAAATGATTTCCGTTTTCTCCCAAAGCCCAGATCTAAAAACACATGCCCGGGAACTAAAGAAGAGAAGGAACGGGAGAGAAGGCTCGGGTTTGAAACCGGCCGGCCAAAACCTCACGGTTTTGCGCTCACCGTGGGAAGAGACGACGACGAGAGGGTGGTTGAAGGCGTCGGTGGTAGTCTGAGACGAAGCGGGAGGCTCGGTGGCTCCGGAATCGAAGCGGGTGTCTCGGTGACGGCGACAAAGGGAAAGGGTGTCGGGGATGAGGGTATCGGCGGTGGTCGTCTGAAAACCGGAGGCGAGAAGGGGACGGCGAGACAGATCTGAGAGAGGGAGGGCTCGGCGAGGTTGTGGTGATCGGCGAGTTCGTCAAGTGGTGGAGAAGAAGAGGCGACGGTGGCGTGAGGGAAGGAAGAGACGGCGACGGAGAGTGGTGGTCGGCGTCGGTTCTGTGAGGATGATGAAGAAGTGAGAGGGTTTGAGAGAGTCGTGTGTAGAGGAGAGGGAGGCGAGGGTTGCGCGAATCTGAAGAGCAAAATTAGGGTTTTCAAACCCAAACACTTGCTTTTATACGCGAGGATTCTGAGCAGGCTTGGGCCCCAATTGAGAAATGGGCCGCTCGGCCTAAAACTGACCTGCTCTTTTTTTTTCTTTTTTTTTTCTTTTCTTTCTTTTCTTCTCTTTTTTTTTTGAAATTGAACCACAAAAATGTTCGCTCCCTCACTTCGCCGTTAACATTTAATAATACAATTATTAATTTTCCCAGTCTTTACAGTATACCCTCCTCCTTAAAGGAATTTCGTCCCCGAAATTTAAAAACAAGCGTGCTCCACTAGATCACGCTAGTTACTCAAACGCCACTTGGCGGTGAAAAACAATCTTTCTCAACAGTTCACAACTCAAATGTGCCACGTCTCACGTCAACTCCAAGAAAACCCGAGCAAAACACACGCCGAATAACACTCAACCACTTAAGAACCTCAGGTAACGGTCAAGATATCCCTATCGGAGATTTCCGTCGGCACAGGTATCCTGCCGGGACGCTCTGCAAGTCGAACAGAGTCGGGACCACACACCAACATTAATTCTCAATTTCTTCCTTAGCAACCGTTACCAGGACTAACCATAACAGAACTCAAACACTATCGAATCAAGACCAACCACAACAATGTTACAAGACGTAGTACCCAAAATCAAGCTTGGCGTTGACAAACGGTATTTCTTAACAGTTCACAATCTCAACGTCGGTGTAAACAGCGGACCGTCACAAACAACCTTGATATAGATACCTCACACCAGAATCCTCAACGGTATAGGTATCACAACGGAACAAACGACATTTTTCTAGACAGGCCGTATCAGAATTTTCCGTCGATATGGGTGTCTTAACGAACCACCCCGAAAGTCGGATAAACACGGAGCCATCCGCAGATGTAACTTCTCAGTTTCTCTTTAGTGACCGTCACAAGGATAGTTCACACTGGAACTTCAACAGGGTCAAGCCACGACCTAACACACACAGAACAAGCCAGTAACACACAGATGTATATGTCAAACCAAGGTTCTCATCGCCACTGCAGGGTTTGGGATCAACCGCTCGTTTCACCACATCTCTTGGAAAGGTAGGCGTAACTCAATCAAAGGAATAATACTATTTATCGATATTCGGTCGGAAGGTGGCACGCTTTTAAACATACCATGATAAAAGGCTCAAGCTCTACCAAGCATGTCACACTTGTCCAATATAGTAATATACGACACTGGGTAAATTTATCAAGATTCCCACCCTGAAAACGGATCAGACCCACCTCAATCAACACAAATTAGATCATGCCAAAACCATTAACACCCAAACACGATCGATTAAGAATTTTATCCAACCCGCGACATTTCTCTTAACGTTGACCCTGTTCGTATACTGTCGCTCAACCAACTTAAAGGTCGTTTCTCCCGAGTCATCATAATAATGAGTCCACAACAAGTATTAAAATTTCGAGGATTTGAACAGTCTTTGGGGTATCTTGCGTGTAAACCTTCACACATCCTTCAACTAACTTAGGACCAGTCACTGGTCAACTCTAAATTCTCATTGTGCCCTGCACGGCACAAGACCTGACCTACCATACGATGCTTCGTGCGGTGCCATCCAGTTACTGGCTTGGAAGCTCGTGGTAGTCGTATTCCGCTAACTGTTTCCGAATTTCAACGTGAGGTGTTCTCACTTCTATGGCGTAACTTAATGGTTATGCTTAGTCCTCGCGGGACGTTTGGCGTTCGTTCTTCTCTTGATGAAGGGGATATGCCTTGGTACTCGGTTCGTGTTCTCCGTATTCTTCTCTGCTGGAAAAGTCGTCTGACTAACTTTCGGTGTCATCCACCTGTTCCGGGTGGCTCGTGAACTGGCGGTCCACCGATTAGTACCTCTGGGAAGAACGTCGGGAACACACTCCGATCTAATCTCTTACGTACGATACATACTCGTGCACTTTTCGTTCGTTAACCGAGATGTCGTGATAAAGTCGTTTCGAAGGTTTGAATCTTATGACCTAAATCTTCTAACGAAGGTATAAGAAGCTGGGTATTACGATGCCTGTGGGTTAAGGGTCCACCGTGCTGCCGATGTGCTACTACGGTCTTATCGTCACTCCGTCACCTCCAGTGACCGGTCGAACTGTTTATTGATCAGACCGTAGCCTTCCTCCGTTCGAGCGTCCGATGCTGAGAGCATTTGCGGAACGTTTTGTGTTCCCCAACCCGGTTCTTAAAGTTCGATCAACACATTCGAAAGAGGGAGGGGAACTTTCAGTACGGCATGTTCATAGGAACGAGACGGTCTGTTACTCCACTTTCAACTCACACCGATACTAAAAGACGACTCAACTCCCGATCAATGTGTTAAGACACGTGTGGCTTAACGGTTCTCAAAACCTCGTTCCAACATAAAATGTCACATAAAAAACAAACAAGCGTAACAGTCAAGTGTCAGCAAACATAAAATCCACAGTTTAAAAGATAAACAAGTGCTCTAAGCGATCTCATGATCGAAATCAAGTCCCTCTGCTCGGGGTCCAGTAGTAGCGTACACTCGGCCCTGTCGCATCGAAGGTCCTCCTCTCGGGGGTGGTGGAAAAGTCATCTGCTGCGGGGCCCTCTGATGATGTCTTGGGGTTGTTGCCCTCGCTGTCTGCTGTGGGACCCTCGGCACTGGTGTCCTTCTACCTGCGACGGGACACTGTCTCGCAAAATATCCGACCTGGTCGCAAGTATGACATCGGCGCGTGCCGTCTCTCGAACAATCTCGGCTCCTATGGCCTGACTGATGACAAAAGTAACATACTGGCGGCCGCTCCAACGCGGAGGATCCAGCTGACGCTACCGATTCGTCCGATCTCGGCTCACCAAACTGAGTCTGAGGGTGGAAGAATCTCGAGCTCCTCTGTCTCCTCGGATCGCGGCCTTCCGACGGCCTCAGGAACCCACTCGGCCTCGGCCTGGTATCTCGCACCCTGGCGGTCTCACGAAAATGCATTTCCACAGCTAAGGCATGATCCACCAGTGTAGAGTACACCTCAGTCCTAAGAGCAATAAGCCGATCTGCAATCGACGGAGTGAGCCCTCTCTCGAATCGTCTGCAACGACTCTCCTCTGCGAAGCGGGACAAGGATAAGAACCTCGTCGCATACTCAGAAACGGTCAACCCTCTCTGCCGCAGCTCCAGGAACTACTGGTGTCTATCATCTCGAACAGATCGAGGAAGGTACTGCTCCAGGAACAGTCTACTGAAGAGCTGAAAATCATCACCCACTCTGGTCTAAACAGACTGCCACCAATAATATGCCTCACCCTCGAGCTGGAAGGTGGAGAAAAAGACTGTCAGACGTCCCTCAGAAATCCCAGAAGTGTCAAGGTTGCGGGTAATCCGCTCCAACCATAGTGTCGCGCCTCGGAGTCTGAGCCTCCGGAAAAGATGGGTGCACCCAACCTACGAAAATCTCTGAGAGCCTGGGCCGTTTGGCTGTCCATCTGGCCTGGCCTCTCGGTAGTGACTGCGTTGGCAGTAGGCACAGACTCTGGTGCCGGTGCAGCAGTCTCCTGCTGAGCGCTGAGCGCTGCTAATACTGCACAGACCATCTCATCAATAGGGGCCGACTGAGTCGGCTCTACGACTGGAGGAACTATAGGTGGTGACCCTGGCGGTCCACCCTCAGAACTCTGGTGCTTTGTGGAAGCAGCACCCGGGGCGCTCGCTGCCTCTGCCAGTCCAACACCTGGTGTTTGGCTCAGCCCTACAGCTGGGCGGCTCCTGGTACCCCTCGGGATATAAACACGTGACATCTCGCACACTCACTGCATTCATAAAGTATTCGCTCATAAGTCAGTTTACTACCATTGATTCAATTTATCATAATATGACGTTCTCATGCGTCTCATAAGGAGCCCACTTGGACCGATAGTAAGTAGTATAGTCCTATATAATATTTACATAGACAAAGAAATTTGCATCTTGTGCGTTTCACAACATCAGTCAAGTATTGCAATCCAGCAAGTAGTACAATCAGACAAGTAGTGCAATGAAGCAAGTAGTGCAATCAACTCCCACATGGGGTATAGCTTCAAACAATTGCACACTTAACATACCGGACCGGTGTCTACCTCGGTCGGGTATCTTCCCATCACGTGGGGTTTAAATCGTAACACCTTAGTTCCACAATTCATACCCTTAGTTCCTTCCCATGAGTCTCAACTCTTTCCATAATCTCAACTACTTACTTTTCTCTTATAACATTCATGTCGATCTCACGTCGTTACAACCCAATTTAGGCGTCCCCGAATCTCGTTGTAACCACTTGACATCCAACCATCACGTTCGACTACAGTGGCGCCCCTGAGTCAGCCCGTGATAGTGCAAACACTTCAGTTTCACAGAAATTTCGGCATGACCTATTCGTATTTTCCACTAACCATCCGCTTAAGCGGGACATTAATAGTCAATTTCACAAGGTATTCAGTACATTGAGTTCTCATGCTCATCAAAATACAAAATTCACTACACAGGGTTCCCATGCCCAGTAAAGTACACCTTATCAGTAAAGTACCGCAGTACCATCCGAGTTTCTACCCTTTATTCACTAACTACCATATCATACGCACAAGTGAAGCACTAGCGATCACGCACTAATTCATTAGCAATCCACATATAACAAGACTCCCTTAACACGCCAGACCTCACGGCTATAGCACTATTTACCAACTCTCGGTTGGAGGGAAGGCGCACCCTACCACGGTTCATAGCTCGTTTTACCGACACTCTATCGGAAGGTAGGTACACCTTGTCACTGGCATTAGCACGTTTTACCGAAACTCTATCGGAAGGTAGGTACACCTTATCATCGAATCACTGCACGTTCTACCGACACTCTGTCGGAAGGTAGGCACACCTTTTTACAAATTCTGAGCACGTTTTACCGACTTCTAGTCGGATGGTCGGCACACCTCAATACTGACAATAGCACGTTTTACCGACTCCTAGTCGGATGGTTGGTAAACCTTAACACGGAATCATAGCACATTTTACCGACTCCTAGTCGGAAGGTAGGTACACCTTATCACAGAATCGTAGCACGCTTTACCGACTTCTAGTCGGGAGGTGGGTACACCTTAACAAAATCACCTAGAAAATAGGAGCATATCAAAACAGTCGTAGTACACTCTTAGTTTAGCAACTCACACTATTGCCGCAACAAGCCACAAAACTCAATTTAACAATCTTACTTAACAAATGATTTACTCAACAACCAATTTTTAACGGCTCGATTAGTGCTCGTTGATCCAATCCCGATCTCAACCGTTCGGCTTCACCGGTCACTGTAACTTACTGCCAATAGGGAAAGGATGCCACTCAAGCAATGTAACCACGTAATATAACAAATTCAAACTTAAACAAACATTGAAGCAATCAAGACTTATGTCGTCCAAACTCTACGCCTCAAATTGCGTCATGAGTCCACGACTTAGACCACCTAACTCTACCCACCTAATTGATGTGCGGACCGAGGTTTTGAAAACAAGTTCGAAGTAAAACATGTTTCAAATGAAACCAGGCTCTAATACCAAATTGTCACGCCCCAAATCCGGTTTTGGCCGGACTCGAGACATGACTTGAGTTGAGAATAAAAATAATAACATAAAACACAACCTTTCAACAATAGTAAGTCTCAAAGTTTTATTTCAATCAAATAACTCGATAAAATGGTTTCTGAAACTGTACGCGAGGAGTTTTCAAACCCAAACACTTGCTTTTATACGCGAGGAGTCTGAGCAGGCTTGGGCCTCAGTTGAGAAATGGGTCGCTCGGCCCAAAACTGACCTGCTTTTTTTTTCTTTCTTCTCTTCTCTTTTTTTTTTGAAATTGAACCACAAAAATGTTCGCTTCCTCACTTCGCCGTTAACATTTAATAATACAATTATTAATTTTCCCGGTCTTTACACATCAACCATATGATATGTCTTTGAAACATCATCTTCAAACATATTGTCGAGTGTCAGATAGTTAGCTCGCTGCATAGCCTTTTGGATTCTGAAGAATATTGGAAGTGTGTAGAGGTTCCAAGCATCACACTCAATCTCCAGATCAAGTTTATATTGTGGTTGACACGTGGAAGACTTCATAGCCATATAATTTGTAGTCTCCTTCTGATCGTTATGTCAAGAATTTGTTTGTTAATTTGCCAAAGGCTATATTTTGGCTCTTAGAGCGAGATGTTTTCCTCATCATCCTAGCCATTGTGATATCACGAAAGTAAGCTAATTCCATTCCTCTCTCATGTCAAAAACTAATTGTAGCCACGCATTATCCTTCAATTTGAACTTTGTCATGATTTCAGGCCAATCTTTTTCAAATCTTGTCGTGGTAATAGTTCTACACCACACTACATCCTTCAATTTCTCCTTGAAGTAATTGCCACGTGAAACCTGTCAACAACATTCAATGTGTAAAGTATTAGCAACATGTAGTGTAACATGTCAACACTATCTGTGCCAAGCTACCATCAACAAATATATAAAACAAGATGAGGTTAGACTCACCTTTTTTGAGACTTTATTCATGATATGCCACATGAAAAACTTGTGTTTTGTCTTTGTGATTACCTTCTTAACTACAACCTTCATTGCTGTGTCTTTGTCAGTTATGAAGACTATTGGTTGCTTCCCTTTCATGGCCTTGAGGATTGTTTGGAACACCAAAACAAAGGAGGTTGTGTCTTCTTTTGATATCATGGCTGCACCAAACGTGATTGATTTGTTGTGATTGTTTATTTCAGTGAAAGGGGAGAATATCATGTCATATCTGCAATTGGAGGAGATTTTCACATACATCAATGCACAGGAAGAATGTGACAAGTTTTGTTATATATTTGTAAGTTAAAAATGATAGACTACTTACTAGTTTGTATCGTAGGTCGAATCAAAAGCTACATAGTCTCCGTACAACCTATAGTCCTCCATCATCTTACCATCAGCCCATAATAATGTAATTAACATATCAGAACGGTCAGTTTTGAACTCAAAGAAGAAATCGGGGCATGATGCTTGTTTTTCATGGAATCTGTCAAGAGTCATCCGAACGTCTGTACCTCAATTGTAATCCCTCAGGTCTCTCTGGTAGTTCATAAAATCCCTTGCAGTTGCACCTACTTTGTGATGTCCTCTTAAGTGTTTCACCCTACACCTTATTACTCAACACCAGTCCAACTGTTGCTATTTAACAAGTAAGCAACCAATTTTGCATAGGGGAAGTCAACCGTCTGTTGGATCTCAGGTATTGGAAGCCGGTCATGATAAAAAAGTCATGATTATGGGCTTCATAAAACTGCCTAATGTAGTAACGACCATCTTTCCATTTCAGCGTGATCTTTTCTCTACAATCGGTTCTTATCAGTAGACGTTTTCGTTTCTTCTCCTTGATAGGACCATCCTCATCCTCATTAGGTTCATACTTGTGCCCTCCCTTTGAACACATGATGTATTTCAGAGTCACAACTGTATCTTTAGCTTTCTTATTGGTTCCCCTCCTAATACTGAAACCAATGGTTGTAGCATAATTTTCATAGAAATTTATAGCAGCATTAAGAGTGTCGAATTTCTTGTTGACTCTTGGCTTCAGACCTTCATTGCAATTTGGTATGTATTCCTTTTTACCATTTGTTGTCAATCGTATAAATGCAGTAGGGGGTGTATCCTGAAAAGGTAAAAGTTCTTCTTACATAGCCTGATGTTGTGGATTGATATTATGATCCAGTGATGTTGTCCTCATGCCACTTGAGCTGGCAGTAATGTCAGAGATTATAGACTATGGTGTTTGTGTTTGTGGTGGTTGTAAGGGAGGCATGCCTGGTGGTGTGCAGGTGTTTCTTGATGTTTGGTTTGTATTACGGGATCAGGAGTGGGAATACGTGCTGGTTTGTTTTGCTGATAGGTTACTAGTACGAGGTGTCAACAGGGTGACATTGGTTCTTGGGATAGTCATTGTGTCACAGTGCAATAAACTGATCCAAACAGAATAAATGACAATTATATCAACAAGATACAAATATATGTACTAGTTCTTCTACATACAATCCATCAGTTGGTTTTAATATACTCATTGAAACAAAACAAAACACGATGATATCAGCAAGATGCAAATCTATGTACTAGTTCATATACAAACAATCCATCATTTTTTTGTAATTTACTCATTGAAACAAAACAAAACACGATGATATCTGCATGATGCAAATCTATGTACTAGTTCTTCTACACACAAATCCATCAGTGTTTTGTAATATTCTCATTGAAACAAAACAGAACACTATGAAATCAACATTATGCAAATATCTATGTACTAGTTCTTCTACAAACAATCCAACAGTGGATTGTAATATACTCATTCAAAAAGAACACTGATATAGTTCTCAAATCGACAATGGAGACAAATTTCATTAAAACTCACGTCCATAGTTTCGAAATCAACAATGGAGATGGATCAACAATCAATGGAGACAGATTTTCATGTGATTAATCAAAAATTGAAGAAACATTCAAGCTCTAAATTTTGCTTCGAAATCGTACAAGCATAGAAAAGTGTGGGGGATGTGAAGTTCGGAGATCTTTCAGAGAAATTTGCAGATTCTTCGTTGTAGGAATCGCTTGTCGTAGAAATCAGTCGTCGTAGTTTAGAGATCAACCATGGGTTCGAGCAATCGAGCTTTATTGGTAGCTCCGAGTCATTGGATTTAAGGAGAATATGTTGAAGAAGGAATAGGAAAAGGATTTGAATTTCCATTTTTTAATCGTATTTTATAGGACATAATAGCACGAACGGGAGGTAGATTAAAATATCGCGATACGATAAGTTGAAGCCAAGACGATACGGAGTCTGTAGTCACGAGAATAGGTCGAAATCTCTGTTATGCCCTTGCGTTTCAATTTTTTGACGTGCAAAAGGAGGATGCGTTTCTTGATCCTGTGCGGTTTGCTGACATCAGTAGCACGAGATCCTGTGGCTCACAGGCGTACCTAGTTTGCACAATAGCGCTGATTTTTAGTGGATAGCAGCCATATATATCATTGGTTTCAGTTGCGCACCTTTAGTACACCAATGTTTTACGTCTTCCAAGAGCTATTCATATTGAATATATTTTGAAACACAGAAAATAAAAGAAAAGTTAGGTCCAATACGAGTATGTAAATCGTGTGGTGGAATTGTGGATACAGTGAATGTAGACTCTGGATATAGTGGATGAAGATTTTAATAATACAAGATTTAGATTATGGATGTCTAAATTCGGGATAAAAAATGTATATTTTGGATATAAAAAGTATAGATTCTATAAATAAAAGTTGTAGATTTTGAATATACAAGAAATAGAGTTTGAACATAAAAAGATTTAGATTAACAACTTTGGGAGGTTATAAATTTATCTCTATGAGAAATAAAACAACTTTGGGAGATTAGATATCTTAACTCCGACGACGTCTCATTGATTTCTGACCACCGGCGTGAAGACCTCGCTTCGCTCTAGCTAGAGCACACATTAGGCGAGATTGTTTAAACTTTTGAAGGCAAGAGTCAAAGGTTGAAAGATTTCTCATTACCCATTTCAGGTTGAAACAACAAAAAAAATTTCGGGTAGCATACTTTAGGAGGGTAAATCTCCCAACTCCGACGACGTCTCAAAAAGTTTGACCACCGGCGTGAAGGTCTCACTGCCCTCTAGTATTAACACCTATTAGAAAATATCTTTAGAGAAATTAAAGAAAAAGTTTAAGGCTTCGAAGAGGGCAAATTACCCTTTTCGGGTGGAGTTAACAACAATATTTTTCGGGTAGCAAACTTTGGGAGGGTAGATCTCCCAACTTCAGGAACATCTTTACGAGTTCCGATCACCGGCGTGAAGGTCTCACTCCCTCTAGCTAGAGAACTCATTAGAAAAGATCTTTAGATCTTATAAAGACAAGGTTTAAGGCTTCAAAGAGGGCTCATTACCCATTTCGAGTTGAAGAAATTTCTAGCAACAATATTTTTCGGGTAGAAAATTTTGGGAGGGCATATCTTCCAACTCCGACGATGTCTCGACGAGTTTCGACTACCAGCGTGAAGGTCTCATTCCCTTCTAGCTAGGTCACCCATTAGACAAGATCTTTGGAACTTCTAAAGGCAAGATTCAAGGCTTCAAAGAGTACTCATTACCCATTTCGGGTTGAATTTTTTTCTAGAATCTACATCTTGCATATCCAGAATCTTCATCTTGAATATCCAAAATCTCCATCTTATATATCCAAAATTTACGTCTTGTATATCCAAAAAAAAATAATTTATACCCATAATTTGTACATTAAGAATCTAAACCTTGCATATTTAGAATCTAGATGTTGTATGTTCTGAATCTACCTTCACTATATCTACAATTTCACAGCCCATATTTTACATATTCAAATTAGACCTATCTTTTATTTGCTTTTCCGTTCTTCAAAATATGCATATTGATATATAGCTACTGGAAAAAGAAAAACATTGATGCAAAAAAAAATTGGAGTTGAAACAAAGCAGAAATGAATAAATTAGTAACCTTGGAGAAAAAAATAAAGAGACATTTTCCAGAAAGCGACACATGGCGCTCTTTGATAAGAGATTGCATGATCGCATTCTACCAAGGTGTCGCAACCGATAGTGTATATATATATATATATATATATATATATATGAATTTGTAGTGTTTATTTATTTAATAAATGGAATTAAAAAATTATAATGTTCTAGAGAGTCTAGAATAAGGAATCCTAATTGGATTAAGTCAAATCAAGACACCTCTTTTTCTTAGATTTCATTACCCTACTTGGATTAGTTTAAGGAAATGAACTCCTATAAATACAACACTACGGAGCACGAAATGTGAAGCATTATTGGCTGAAAATTTCGGCCTTGTATAAAGAGAAATAATGAGCTTTCATTCAAACCTGCTCTAGTTGTCGAGTTGTAGAGCAAGATTTCTCGTGCCCACATGGGTTAGCCTGGTGGTGAATACCTCTTCACATCTCACCTCTCCTTGAGGTCACAGGTTCGAATCCCGGTGGGTACACTTGCTTGGGAGTAAGTGTGGGTGTTGGGTGGTGGGTTAGATTAGGCTAAAATAGGATTTCCTTGTATTTCTCTCTGATAAAAAAAGAGAGCAAGATTTCTCGTGGTGGATTCTGTTAGATGGTGAACACTTAGGCTCCTCCGACTACATTTTCAATGGTCCCCGTGTCGAACCAGTTGATTTTAAAATAGCATATATCAAGGTAATTTCCTTTAAATATTGCATAAATTATGAATTATGTGATACATGCATAGCACACCACATAATCCAACATTTTTATCATTAAAACGAAGTCTATCTGCAGTAGTTGTTTCAGAATTTTTGAATAGAGGACCACGATCATCTATTTTTTGTACTAGCTGTTTTTCATTTGATTAATAACATAAATACCACTTTCGTTCAAAAAGAGCAACAACAAAATTAGAATGTTAAAGCCAAGGTATCATCTAGTGCAGAACATATTTGATTTTGGGCCACCCCCACATTTAATTCTTCAACTGCATCTATACTTGTTTCTAATATAATAGGGCTTGAGATGACTGTTGTCTCTTGGGTAAAAGCTGTGTCCAGTGGATTTTGTTGCAATGGTGGCTCTGTCTCCTCATCTATTCTACCTCTGACTATCAAGGGGATTACAGTCCCATCCCTTCACACTCAAAGGATTTTCTTGGTCTGGACTCCCTTGATAGTGGTCCTATTGTTGGTGATCAACATCTCTCACCTCTACGGAAACAACCAGAAGAGAGACAAATACAAGAGGTAGCAGAATCTCTTGGATTAATTAACTCCAAGTTATATGAAAAAGCCAAACCATTGTCAAAGAAGAAGAAGAAAACATGCAGAGACAGCACCTCTCATGAGCATAGCACAAGATCAAAACTCAAACAACCTAGTCACAAAGATCCCATTCCATCCACACCAAAGGCCACACCACTAGAAGGAAAAACATTAGCCATCAAAGCTTGGAGCTTTGGAAAATCAATTGGTCTCAAAGCAAAAGTTTCTTATCAGGAGATTGTCAATCAGTTGCAGGCAATGGAGGAACTCAAAAATCACTCAGTTGACTTAGAGGGGGGCTCTGAGGATGACTTCATTGATTTTTGAAAGAGATTCTGACACTGATCTTTTGTTGGATGCAAAGTCCAACCAAATTTCCTCTAATTAGTTCATTATGAAGTCCCTCTCATGGAATGTGAGAGGAATAGATTCCTCACTAAAGAGGAGGTGTCTCAGTGTCTTGCTACACAAGCAAGCCCCTAACTTCATCTTTCTGCAAGAATCAAAACTTGATATAATGCCCTCAAATTTTCAAAGATCCTGCAATCTAAGGGGGGCAGGGATTTCTGTCATGTGGATGCTATAGATACAAAAGGAGGGATCATCTCTATGTGGAAAAATAGGGATTTTGCTGTCTCAAATTCCTATGATATCAAAGGAACCCTGATTTGGCAAGGAAAGTGGTCACTCACAGGTTCATTGTACTGCTTCATCAACATCTATGCCTCCTCAATTTCTAAAGCTGAAAGAAAGGAGCTTTAGGAAAAACTGGAAAAATTACTCACAGCTCTTCCATCTTATTTTTTGGAATTAATAGGTGGTGACTTTAATGCAATTGTCTCTCCTATAGAAAGAACCTCACAAAGAACTGGAGGCTCTGATATGATCTGCTTTGAAAACTTCATCAACTCCAATGGCCTCATTGATTTACCACTACAAGGAGGAAAGTACACTTGGTTTGGCTCTCAGTCCAGAGCCTCAACGTTAGACAGATTTCTCATCTCATAGGAATTCTTGGCAAAATTCAATTCACTCTCTCAATTATGTCTGCCAAGAACTATCTCAGATCACAGGCTTGCTATATTATATGATAATTTGGTTGATTGGTGACCTAGGCCATTCAAATTTCTAAATGTATGGACAGAAGACATAAGATTCTTGAAAGCAGTCAAGGAACTTTGGAACTCCTATAAGATATTAGGTCAACCCAATTTTATTCTGTGGATGAAGCTGAAACTACTCAAAAAGGATCTAAAGGCCTGGAACAAAAATATTTTTGGTCATATAGAGACACAAATATCTCTATTGGCTAAGGATATTGATATACTAGATACATTGGTAGAAGCCGGACCATTATCTCCCTTGGAATGCACAAAGAGAGGAGCTCTGAATGCTTCATTGATTCTAAAATACAAGCAGCTATCTAAAGTTTGGAGCCAAAAAGCAAGAAAAAAATGGTTTGATGATGGTGATAAAGGCTCAAAGCATTTCCACAGACTAGCAAACTACAAAGGAGCAAACAACAGGATCACACATAATTTCTATAATGAAGAGCTCTTAGACAAGCCTGTACAAATCAAAAGAGCTTCAGCAGACCATTTTGCAAAGAGATTCAAAGCAACAAGGCCCACAGATATCGCTCTAGATGAACTCCCTTTCTCTACATTGACAGAAATGCAAGCCTCTTGGCTAGAAAGGCCCTTTACTGAGGAGGAAACACTACAAGCAGTCATGGCATGTAATGCTGAAAAGGCTAGTGGACCAGATGGCTACACTTTAAAAAAAATTCAAGTGTGTTGGCTAATTATAAAAGAAGATCTTATAAGGTTCTTATGTTGCTTCTTTGAGACTGGACAGTTGGGGAAAGGGATAAAGTCCTCCTTCTTGGCATTGATACCAAAAAATTCTTCTCCCCTCACATTTGATGATTACAGACCTATTAGCTTGATGGGCGGCCCTTACAAAATCCCCTCCAAAATTCTCTCAACCAGACTTAAACAAGTTATAGGCTATCTAATAGGGGAAGAACAATCTGGCTTCATAAAGGAGAGACAAATTGTGGATGGAATCCTAATTGGTAAATGATCTTCACTCCTCCAAGCAAAAAGAAATGATGTTCAAGGCTGACTTTGAAATAGCTTTTGATAAAGTAAGCTGGAGTTTTATTATGAAAATGCTAACCAGGATGAATTTTGGCTCAAGATGGAAGCTATGGATTAGTTCGTGTCTAAGAGCTTATATATCAGTACTTATAAATGGGTCCCAAAGCCAGGATTTTCAAATGTCAAGAGGATTAAGGCAGGGTTGTGCATTATCTCCCCTACTTTTTGTAATAGTTGCAGAAGGACTGAATCAGATCATCAAAGCCATAGTAGAGCAAGGACATTTAGCAGGAATACAATTCAACAACAATGGCCCCATTATATCTAATATTCAATTTGCTGATGACACCATGTTCTTTTTTAAAGCTACAAAGTCCAATGCCTTGGCCCTCAAGTTTACTCTCACAATGTTCAAGATGGCCTCAGGTCTCTCAGTTAGCTATGAAAAATCAGTTGCAATTTCCTTCAACATAACAGATGAAGAGGAAAAGGAGTTGACAGAAACCCTTCACTGCTCAGTGGGAAGCCTCCCTACAATATATTTAGGGTTCCCACTTAGATCCAATCCTAAAATAATTAAAACTTGGGAGCCAATCATCAAGAAGTTCAAGGCTGCTCTAGGCCTGTGGCAAGCAAAATTCTTATCTCTGGGAGGGAGGATCACACTTATTAAGTCAACCTTAAGTGCTTTTCCTCTATATTTTTTCTCAATAATTAGAGCTCCTAAAGGAGTTATCAAAAAATGGAATCATGGTAGAGAAGATTCCTTTGGCATGGAAGCTTAGTGGCAAGGGTCTTTTGCAAAGTAGGCTGGGACAAGGTCTACAAAACAAAATCTGCAGGAGCGTGGGGGATAAAGAATTTAGCCAAGATGAATATTGCTCTCCTAGCAAAATGGTGGTGGAGGTTTGCTCTAGAAAAAGATACACTTTGGAAGAGAGTCATTTGCTCCAAATATGGATGGGATATATCAGAATGGGACTTATCCTCTTTTGCTGAAATTGGGAGCTCCAGTTTAATGTCACACATTCTTGCATTAAATGCTGATCCACTCTTCACAAATCTATTTGGAATACAAGGCCTCTCATGGAAATTAGGAAGTGGGGAGATGATTCTCTTTCTGAAAGACATCTGGTGGGGGAGATAGCATTCAAATATCTGTTTCCAAGGCTATATCAATTATCACAGTCCAAAAAACTACTGGTATCAGAGGCTATATCCAATGGTCAATGGACTTAAACTTCAGAAATGTCCCTAGAGGAAGAGCATAATTAAATTGGATAGCTCTACAAACAATATTGGTTGGAGTCACTCTCACTCAACATCAGGACTTATTGATCTGGACTGGAGATCAAAAGGGTTTTACAGTAAAGAAATTATACACTCTCATAGACACACAAGCCTCGGCTCCATCAATTAATGCAGGGTGGACAAAAGCTCTATGGAAGCCAGGTATACCTCCTAAAATTGCTGCCTTTTGCTGGCTTGCTTGCCTCGAAGCAATCCCAACCAAGTGTTTCCTAGATTCAAGAGGGATGGACTTATCACTTCAAGGTATATTATGCCCAGTTTGTTGTAATGATCTAGAAGATGCTTCTCACACTATGCTACATTGTCAAAGAGCTTGGGAGGTATGGGGGCTTATTTTCAATTGGTGGGGTATCACTGTGGCAATCCCAAGGTCTACAAAAATCCTATTTACATATTGGTCATCTATGGTAAGCACAAAACAGAAGCATTGTTGGGGTAAGATAGTGCATATTGGCTGTTGGAAATTTTGGCTCGCAAGAAATGGGATGATTTTTAAGAATATTAACCTGGAAGCTATTGACATTTTCCAAAAGGTGCTAAACCAATCTTATGCATGGGAATGGGCTCAATTCAAAGCTGGTGGACACTACTTCTCCTTTAATTCCTGGACCTCTGCCCCAGCAGCCTGTAGTTCAACCTCCTCCTCCTCTTTTTGAGCTTTATTCAAAAAGAGCTCTTAGTCCTTGGCATTGGTTTATTGCATTTTCTTTGGGGTTGGGTTGGGAATGGGTTTGAGTTGGGATGGGGACTGGTGTGAGTTTGGTAAGGCTTCCTTGTATTCATGTGGTTACTCTTGTCCTGTTACTATGTGGGGGGTTTTGTGATCCTGTTTTACTGTTTGAGTGCGGGTAGACTCTTTGTAGGTTGAGTGTCCTCTCTTTGCAGGTTCTCTTCTCTGGATCAACCTCTTCTTCAGTACCCTTTAAAGCTCTTTGGCATACATCATTATCCAAAGTCAAGTTGAATATCTCAGAAGTTTTTGGAAGCTCCTTTGCAATGGTTAGTTTTCTGTTAGTTTTCACGAATCAATTTGGACAGCATTGAAGATCAAGATCAAGAGACATGCATTTCACTACAAATACAGTTGGATGGGAATTGCATCTCCTTATTTTCCTCGTTTTTGAAAGTGCCTACACAATGTTGCATTTTGCAAAAACAAATACTCCCTGGTTTGGAAAGTTTGTTTGAGCAAGTTAGGATCCTTTTAAGTCTTGCATTGGAAATAACCTGCATGGTTGCGGTTTATTTGAGCAAGTTAGGATCCTTTTAAGTCTTGCATTGGAAATAACCTACATGGTTGCGGTTTTTGTTGGCTAGAATGCCCTTGGGTTGGGTAGGTTTGTTGATCCTTTAAGGTTCCTTGAGTACCTTGATATCAAGTCTTAGGCTAGACATTCTCCTTGGTTAGTTTGAAAGTTGGCTTAATCGCCTCTTAGTTTGTGTTTTTTTGTGTAACAACTTCCATCTTGAAAGAGGTTTTTAATCTAAATTTTCTTTACCGATAAAAAAAATAAAATTAGAATATATGGTTTGAGCGAGACAGATTCAGGGGAAGACCATAATCATGTATATATTCGAGTTAATTTTTGAAGTTTTAAGCAATATCTATTATGTACTTGTAACTTGTGATTCTTATTCACATCTTTCCAGTATATATAATAAACATCTCTAATAATTAATGAAAAACTCTGAGAACTAACTATCATCAATTTGTACCTTTTTTAAAACTGATTGTAGGCTTATTAATCGATCAATTTTACACTGTAGACTTTAGGTAATTATGCAAACTAACGTTTTCCGTAAAAAATGACAGAAAATGTTAGGAAAAACTCTATGATTTAACTATCATATGACTATTGAACTCAAAAACTAACTGTAGACTTGTTAATTTTTTGAGTTTTTCCTAACGTTTGTTTGTCATTTTTAGCGCAAAATGTTAATTTACATAATTACTTTTAGCCTACAATGTCAAATTGATCCACTAATAAGTCAATAGTCAATTTTTGAACGGTATAAATAGATGATAGTTAGTTCTCGATGTTATCCCATTAATTAATTACCCAGAAAAGAATCTCTTCCAAGACTGCCAAGGCAGAAATCCACCTGCCGAAAAACAAATACGAAATAATATTATGATACGCAAATACTAATTAATTGAAAAATATATATGATACAGTAATTAATTACCACATCCAGGGCACTTATAATAGTCATCTTCCTCTAGAATAAGCCCTGACCCTCCACACTCTTGACACCTTCTTTGCGCTACCTGCATTTTCGTAAGGTTAATTCAGTATGAGGTTAATTCAGTATGAACACACTTGTAATTGTCAAAAGAAACTGTTAATTTTAAGACATACACAATCTTATGTGAAGCATAGCCTCAACCTTTTGGGGTTATTCAAGTGAATGAAGCATAACCCTAATTAAGCTGAACTGAATCTAATAATACTTGACGATGATTTCAAGAACTCCTAGCATAGACAACTGGAAAAATAGAATAGAAGGAAAAACTCTAAGTATTAATTATCATAGACTTGGATATTTCAAGAACTTATTGTTGACTTATTTGTCGATCAGACATGTAGACTTAAGGTAATTATACAAACTAACATTTTTTGTTGCATATGACAGAAAACGTTAGAAAATACACAAGAGTTAACTGTCATATGACTATTGAACTTAAAAACCAACTATTGACTTGTTACTTTTTTAGAGTTTTTCCTAACGTTTTATATTATTTCTAACAAAAAAATGTTATTTTGTGGAATTACTTTAAGTCTACAGGTCTGATTTGATCGACTAATAAATCAGTAGTTAGTTCTTGAACGGTACAAGTTGACGATAATCAGTTCGTGGTTTTATCCCAAAATTGAAACAAACAAGGCAATCTTACAATTCTTTTGCTGAACTCAATTCCTGCTACTACGAATGGTGTGACTCCAGCTGCAGCAAAAAGAAGTCAGTGAAATTGCGAAAATGAAGAATCAATCGAAAAGTAGAATGAAAATAGTACCCAGAGCTCCAACAATGATTTGCCAGCCAACCTCGACCTGCGCCGGATCCGCAGTCACCTCCGCGGATGCTCGAATCACGTTGCTCCGAAGCGTTTGAGACTTGGGAGAGACTTTAATTAGGGCCGTTCTGGAAGAAACAGCCATGCCGGCGGAGCAGGGCAGAGCAGAGAACATAGCCGCTGGTGTTGTGATGGCCCAACAGAAAATGCTACTACGATACGACCCGTTTTATATCTTCAACACGCTGGTTTCTCACCAACCACACATTGCTTGTGTGGACCGGATCGTCTTTATTATGGATCTTTTCACATGACATGCTTTGTTCTGTTCTTTAATAGAATTACATCAACTAATATTTTTTTTATTAGAATTGATGAAAAACCGTTAATTGTCATATGACTATTGAACTCAAAAACTAACTGTATGCTTGTTATTTGTTCGAGTTTTTTTTTAACGTTTTCCGCCAATTCTAACAGAAAATGTTAGTTTGTGGAATTATCATAAGCCTACAGGCCTGATCTCATCGACTAATAAGTCAACAGTCAATTCTTGAATGGTACAAGTTCACGATAGTTAGTACCTGCTTTTACCCCTGTTCATATGTCCCATACATACATAGTATCAAGTTTCATCCAAGATTGTAAAGGGTGTTAGGCGCTATTCGAGTGTAGAGGATCTCAGAACGTTAGACGAGGATTAATTGAGGCCTAGACGGATTTTATTATTTTTAATTATGAATAAATTTTGTATTAGATATGTCATGCCCCAAATCCGGTTTGCACCGGACTCGAGACGTGAACTAAAACAATAATAATTTTAATCGAAAATACAGTCAACAAGTCTCAATCTCGTAATTTTAAAACTTTAAACACCACACGAGTCACAGCTCGGTAAAAACCAACGGTAAAACAATTCAAAATAAAACGATACGTCTCTAGACTATCTAGCTTGGGACCCTCGTAAGCTCCCAAGCATCGAGCATCCAGCTAGTACACTTCCCGCTTAAAACCTGAAAAACAACAAAGTAAGGGGTGAGCTTTCGCTCAGTAGGAAAAGTAGTTAAGGTTATAAGCAAGAGCTCACCACCACGGGTAACCGTCCAATTAGGGCATACTAGTACAGCACACAACTAATTTCCAACGGAACTCATAACCACAAACCTCAACTCGAAACCGAACCACACTTACAACCATAATCACCCAAACAGCACAAACAACAACCAACACACCAAAAACAAGTCATCAACATAAAGTAAACTGTAAAAGCATAAACACGTCCCGTACCGCGGTCCCCTACTCGGTCGGCTGTCCACAGCCCGACACCCTCATATTGTACCGGAACACACAGCAGAACAAACCCATAACCCGAACGGCAGATCCCAACACCACCGAATGTACCCAGCCATTTATGTCGTACCGTAACACGAAGCCTCGGTCCCGACACCTACCCGTCACGTAGACTCGGGGTAACATCCTAGACCGGGAATCCCTCAGTCGGACGTCTTCCTGTCACGTAGACTCAGGGCCATAATCTTTCTGTCACATAGACTCGGGTATCAAACACGCCATCCTTGGCCTCGATACACTACACCTAAACTATCCCACTGTGCAAGTATCACTCCGGTTACGTCTTTTCTCGGAACACACAACAAGATAAATATTACAATTGTCATAATTAAACACGGCTTACCGAGCCCAACAATCTTAGCAGAACCATTCACGTCGGTCTATCACTCACCCGACCATCACACAACCAAGGGTTCAGATCAACACAACCACGGCACACTCGCCCATACATCACAACAACATGCTCAACGGATATACTAATCTTGTCTATTAACCCTAACGACACTGACTCACACGGTAGGCATCTCAACCAATAACAGGCAATTCCAAAACAACACACAACCTATGGCTCGACATGGCCGATCTACCAGCACGGCAATTTCCCAAGCATTGAAAGTAGATAAAAACAGTTAACTAGTGAATCCCGTCCTACATGTTACTATGAATCATCCGGATATTATCTGATATAAACGACTTTCCAGTTTTACTAATCCTAGCATGCATACTAGTAACTTTCCGCAATTAAACCGGTATCCGCTACTTCCCTACCTCTTGACGAACCGACAGTTACGTCTCCTAGCTGCTGACGTCCTGGCTTGCTACCTCCGGTCTTCTCTTCGATTAAAGCCGGACTATAACTTTACACAGAAAGCTACAATTAAAACCGGTTTCACAAATTAATTTAAAAGATTACGACGGTCCCGATTTAAGTTCAAAAGTTGTCTTTTACTCTCGAGCGGGCTAAAAGCGGGATTACGCCGAATCGGATTCGAGCACCCGCACACCGAACTCAGAACTCGGTGCACGTTTTTCGAGGCACGGATCCCAAGACACGTGTTTCGGGCACGATTACCGAGGTCCGATTCTGCGTTCCGTTTTGTCCCGTTCTAAGTCCGTTTAACGTCCAGTTCAAACGTTCAGTTTCTAAACTCGGTTCTCGATCGTTCCAGGTTCGTTAAATCAGTCCAAAAGCATGTTTAAACGAATCAGGCTTTAGTCCTTGTTTAAATAAATCCGATTAATTAGCAAAGTTGTTTTCTGATCTTTTCAAAAATTCAAATAACAGAAACAGATCCAAAACGATTTACGCAAAACAAAGATTTAAGCTTTTGCAACTACAGATCCAGACGCGTCAAACCAGATCCAGAGGGAAAAGATCAGGTCCAAAGAGCAACGAAAAAGAGAGGGAAGAAGAGAACACGGAAAAGTCTCCGGCCACCGGCGAAGTTATCGCCAGCGACCGAACCTCAAGGTGAGAATCTCACCGTAGGACGAACGGAGGACGACGGCAATGGTTTGGTACTCGGCTACGCACGGCCGAAGGCGAGACTAGGGTTGAACGGATGAGATGAAGGGAGGGAGAGGGTCGGCGACGAACGGAGAGGACGAGGTTGTCGGCGAGGGTAGAACCGGTGGCGTGAGGGCGGCTCGGTGCGGTGGTGATGCGAGAGGAGGACGGCGGGTGTAGCGGTCTGGACAGAGAGGGGCGTGAAGGTGGAGAGTTGGAGAGGGAGAGAGAGGAGGCGGGATCGAAGGGAGAGAGAGAACGCGTTTGAGGAGGAAGAAATAACGTTTAGGGTTTCTGAACCCTAAACGTGAGCTTATACAGGCGGGCCGGAGAGTACGGGCCTCAGACAGGCCATGGGCCTCAGACGAGCACGGCCCAAACGGAAGAGCGGGCCCAGAGCGAGGAGGGCTGACTGGGTTGGCCTGGCTCTGCCGGGTCTGTCCGGTTGGGTCGGGTCTACCCAGTCCAACTTTCTTTTTCTTTTATTTTCTTTTTTTATTTTATAAATCTGATTCAAATTCCATTTTTTTTAAACGAATAAAGATTAAACCCAAATTTCACCCTCGACGTTCCGACGAACACTTTTAAATAATTAAAAACTTTTTAAACCGAGGCGGTCTTCACAATCTTCCCCCCTTAAAAGAATTTCGTCCTCGAAATTCAAAACGAACGCGCTCCACTTAACCCTCTATCAGGGAACATTCGATTAAAACTCCCCGTCCATCAACCCTCAAGCACGCAGAAAACACTTAAACCAGTTAGTCGATACCGAAACCCTTTTTCGGTAGAGACGTCACGCCGCCACGCGCAACTTGGTCGAGACATCTTATACCGGAACCATCCATCAGTTTAGGCATCAAACCAGAACAAAACTCACCTCGTCCTTATAATTGATTCAACACACGGACACTCCTCCTCGGCTACTCACTCGTTTAATCAAGTATCGCGCTCCCAACAACAAAAGAAGTCCATGTCCCGTTACTCGGACGATTGTCATCGAACATCAAACGTGGTCACGCCCTAACCAACCACCCACGGTAACCCAAGTAAACAACACGCAAACTCAACCAGTTTACAGGTCGATTCACCCACAGTACCACGAAACTGAAGACACTACCAGTGCCAGTCCCTTAGGCTTCGAACAGCTTGGATATCTTGCGCGTACCTCATCCTCGCGCTTTCGTGTCAACTCTACGTGGTTTTTAATCATCCACGATCACACAGCCCTTCAGTCGCTTCTCGAGCAACCCGGGACCACACTGGTCACTATCAACCTCAAGTGTGTCCAGCTTGGCAAGTGCCCGACCTACCATCCAATGCTTCGTGCGGTGCCATAGTGTTACTGGCTTGAAAGCGTTGTGTTAGTCGTACTCGGCGATTTGTTTCCGGATACCTCGTGAGGTACTCCCACTTCTACCATACACTGTACACACTCGTTAACTACACGGACTTTAGTCGGGGTATCAAGATGCCAGAACCGCATAAAGGTTCTACTCTTAGACCTCCACGTCTCCTCACGTGTGAATAAAAACGAAGAAAGCGATGCATGTGGGTTATGGGCCCACCACGCTTCCGCTGCGCCACTCTGATCTCAACGTCACTCGGTCACCTCTCCTGATCGGGCTGACGGCTTACTAGTGTTATTGCGGCCCTCCGCCGCTCAGGCACTCGTCTCCGGTGTCCTGGCTGTCGACCGTGTAAGCACACTGGCCCCCGTTCTAACGCGACGGCACCTACCGATGTTCCTGATCCTGTCTGCTTCACCGTCAGACGATAGTCTGCGGCCTGGAGAACCCTGCGGTTCTCCTCCCTCTCGGTTCTCGAGTCTCGTACGGTCCCACGATACTGCTCAGTTGCTGCCGAGTCTTACGGACTCTCGCGGTCTCTCTGCGACCTCGTTCCACTATTGTCGTTGTATCCTCCATCTCAAACTATACCCGATTCATCAAGGGGAGACTCGATCACAACTCCGGGCTCAGGGCCCTCTCTCAAACTTCTTGCATCCATTCGCCTTGACGGCCAACCCAAACTGGTGCAAACGGTCCACGCCGTAACTCTGGCCTCGCACCTTATCTCTGATACTCCGTCCCGTTGCAGCCCGGGGACCTGCTAGTGTTGCTCCTCTTAACCTCCACAGTAGTAGCAACCCGGGCACTTGTGCCCCTAACGGTTTGCCTCTCCTACCTCGATGTGCCATGACGCAAGTACTCTTCACACGAGTAACGCCCACGCTGAGTTTCTTACTTTTAAAGGACGACACACTTAACATAACTAGCGTTCGCACACGAACCAAGCAGACCCACTCGTACTAATAACATACTAAGTATAGTAGTATAGTCAAACTATAACACCAAAACAGGGAAGTCCACCCATAACAACAAAAAAAACAGCAAAATTACACAAGTCACACAAATCACCAAGCAGTCAGGGAGTTTACACACAAGTCACACAAATCAACAATTTACCACACACGAACAGTTCACATTAGGCAAAAACCACTTGGAGTTAAGTTTTTTTTGCTCGATCAATTTTCACCAAAACATTCATGTCGATATCGTGTCGTTACAACCCGATTCAGGCGTCCCCGAACTACGTTGTAACCACCTGACATCACCCCATTCACGTCCAGCTATAGTGGCCCCTATAGCCAAACTGTGATGGTAAAAACACTTCAGTTTCTGCAGAAAATCGGGCATGACCCGTTCGTAAATTACACTAACCATCCGCTTAAGCGGCCACTCAAAGCACAACCTGCACAAATAAACAAGAACCATAAAACACCGCAGTTCAACCAACAACCAAACCGAGACTTTCTCGTCTCGTTCATACGCTTAGAACATCTCCGAATTGCATAAACGACCCACCGACACTTGACAACCTAACTCTACCCACCTAGTTGACGTACGGTCCGAGGTTTTAAAAACATTTTCAAATGAAACCAGGCTCTAATACCAAATTGTCACGCCCCAAATCCGGTTTGGACCAGACTCGAGACGTGAACTAAAACAATAATAATTTTAATCGAAAATATAGTAAACAAGTCTCAATCTCGTAATTTTAAAACTTTAAACACCACACGAGTCACAGCTCAGTAAAAACTAACGGTAAAACAATTCAAAATAAAACGATACGTCTCTAGACTATCTAGCCTGGGACCCTCGTAAGCTCCCAAGCATCGAGCATCCAGCTAGTACACTTCCCGCTTAAAACCTGAAAAACAACAAAATAAGGGGTGAGCTTTCGCTCAGTAGGAAAAGTAGTTAAGGTTATAAGCAAGAGCTCACCACCACGGGTAACCGTCCAATTACGGCATACTAGTACAGCACACAACTAATTTCCAACGGAACTCGTAACCACAAACCTCAACTCGAAACTGAACCACACTTACAACCACAATCACCCAAACAACACAAACAACAACCAGCACAACAAAAACAAGTCATCAACATAAAGTAAACTGTAAAAGCATAAACACATCCCGTACCGCAGTCCCCTACTCGGTCGGCTGTCCACAGCCCGACACCCTCATATCGTACCGGAACACACAGCAGAACAAACCCATAACCCGAACGGCAGTTCCCAACACCACCGAATGCACCCAGCCATTTATGTCGTACCGTAACACGAAGCCTCGGTCCCAACACCTACCCGTCACGTAGACTCGAGGTAACATCCTAGACCGGGAATCCCTCAGTCGGACGTCTTCCTGTCACGTAGACTCAGGGCCATAATCTTTCCGTCACATAGACTCGGGTATCAAACACGCCATCCTTGGCCTCGATACACTACACCTAAACTATCCCACTGTGCAAGTATCACTCCGGTTACGTCTTTTCTCGGAACACTCAACAAGATAAATATTACAATTGTCATAATTAAACACGGCTTACCGAGCCCAACAATCTTACCACAACCAGTCACATCGGTCTATCACTCACCCGACGATCACACAACCAAGGGTTCAGATCAACACAACCACGGCACACTCGCCCATACATCACAACAACATGCTCAACGGATATACTAATCTTGTCTATTAACCCTAACGACACTGACTCACACGGTAGGCATCTCAACCAATAATAGGAAATTCCAAAACGACACACAACCTATGGCTCGACATGGCCGATCTACCAGCACGGCAATTTCCCAACCATTGAAAGTAGATAAAAACAGTTAACTAGTGAATCTCGTCCTACATGTTACTATGACTCGTCCGGTTACTATCTGATATAAACGACTTTCCATTTTTACTAATCCTAGCATGCATACTAGTAACTTTCCGCAATTAAACCGGTATCCGCTACTTCCCTACCTCTTGACGAACCGACAGTTACGTCTCCTAGCTGCTGACGTCCTGGCTTGCTACCTCCGGTCTTCTCTTCGATTGAAGTCGGACTCTAACTTTACAAAGAAAGCTACAATTAAAACCGGTTTCACAAATTAATTTAAAAGGTTACGATGGTCCCGATTTAAGTTCAAAAGTTGTCTTTTACACTCGAGCGGGCTAAAAGCGGGATTACGCCGAATCGGATTCGAGCACCCGAACACCGAACTCAGAACCCGGTGCACGTTTTTCGAGGCACGGATCCCAAGACGCATGTTTCGGGCACGATTACCGAGGTTCGATTCTACGTTCCGTTTTGTCCCGTTCTAAGTCCGTTTAACGTCCAGTTCAAACGTTCAGTTTCTAAACTCGGTTCTCGATCGTTCCAGGTTCGTTAAATCAGTCCAAAAGCATGTTTAAACGAATCAGGCTTTAGTCCTTGTTTAAATAAATCCGATTAATTAGCAAAGTTTTTTTCTGATCTTTTCAAAAACTCAAATAACAGAAACAGATCCAAAACGATTTACGCAAAACAAAGATTTAAGCTTTTGCAGCTACAGATCCAGACGTGTCAAACCAGATCCAGAGGGAATAGATCAGGTCCAAAGAGCAACGGAAAAGAGAGGGAAGAAGAGAACTCGGAAAAGTCTCCGGCCACCGGCGAAGTTATCGCTGGCGACCGAACCTCAAGGTGAGAATCTCACCGTAGGACGAGGACGACGGCGACGGTTTGAGACTCGGCTACGCGCGGCTGAAGGCGAGACTAGGGTTGAACGGATGAGATGAAGGGAGGGAGAGGGTCGGCGACGAACGGAGAGGACGAGGTTGTCGGTGAGGGTAGAACTGGTGGTGTGAGGGCGGCTCGGTGCGGTGGTGATGCGAGAGGAGGACGGCGGGTGTAGCGGTCTGGACGGAGAGGGGCGTGAAGGTGGAGAGTTGGAGAGGGAGAGAGAGGAGGCGGGATCGAAGGGAGAGAGAGAGAGGGAGAGAGAGAGAGAACGCGTTTGAGGAGGAAGAAATAACGTTTAGGGTTTCTGAACCCTAAACGTGAGCTTATACAGGCGGGTCGGAGAGTACGGGCCTCAGATAGGCCATGGGCCTCAGACGAGCACGGCCCAAACGGAAGAGCGGGCCCAGAGCGAGGAGGGCTGACTGGGTTGGCCTGGCTCTGCCGGGTCTGTCCGGTTGGGTCAGGTCTGCCCAGTCCAACTCTTTTTTTCTTTTTTTTCTTTTTTTTTTTATTTTTTATTTTATAAATCTGATTCAAATTCCATTTTTTAAAACGAATAAAAGATTAAACCCAAATTTCACCCTCGACGTTCAGACGAACACTTTTAAATAATTAAAAAGTTTTTAAACCGAGGCGTTCTTCATAAGATATATATGATCAAAATATATAAAATAATAACAAATACCAAAAACATATATGAAAAAACATCATATTAAATCAAACATCATAATTATATGATATACTTGATCGATATAATTATTTATTTCTTATTTTTGAAATAGTAGAGGTCATTTTATTAAGCTGAAGCTAAAATAATCATAAAGATCTTACAATAGTAGAAAGAAATAAAAAGGACAAAATATCGTTTCATTGATAGTCGAAACACTAATCTTATAATTGGGTTCTCGGTAAACCCAAAAGGAGGATTGGTGTTTGGGGGGTGGGGGTTCTCATTTGAGATAACCAGGATTGGAGTGATCACCGTCCCAAGGTCTAGGTTCCTCTCGTATCCCTATGAGGCGGTGACGGCTCATGGGAATGCTAGTATCCTACTACTAATGATGCCCTTCTTGTGATTAGACCAATTCGGGGGTGGACCAAGCTCCTGATAATTCTGGTCATGAAGGTGCAGCGGTTATGGTTTGCTATAAATAACATAGGCGGGGTAGAGAGAGGAGTGGTGCCCTCCTGCCAAGAATTTTTTTTGGAAAGCTAGCAATATATTGAAAGGGAAAGGGTTTTGAGTTCAAAACCCTAAGCAAGAGGGAAACCTCTCTTACAAAGAAAGGGCCAAAGTTTGTGCCACTGATACAAAACCTTGCAAGCCAAGGTGGATAAGAAATCAATACAAGTAGTGCTATGTTACTACCCTACCCAACCCCTGTTATATAAGAGTTCACCAACAACCAAACCGAACCAATACCAACAAGCTTCTTGACCAAGCTGTAAACCTATAATGAGAATTTGCAGACCTAACCGACCCATTCCGGGCTAGACTGAAAAAGAAGACTTGTGTCCCAAGAAACCCCTGCAAATATCAGATACAAAACAACCCAAGTACTCCCCTAAAAATGTCCGAACCAATACCCTTCAAAACAGAAACTTCAGTCACCTGGAGTGGCAAATATCCGTAGCTGAAATGCAAACCAGCTCCCAAGTGCAGCAAAACAACCACCCTAGTCACTAAGTAGATCCCTAAACTTCAGAGGAGACAGTAACAATGCAAATAGAAGAGGAGGTACCGAACAAAAACTCAACTGAACCTCTCAAAACTAGTAAAAAATCTACCCACACTCCATAGAAATTGTTAAGGATACAAGATAAGAGGGAAGAAGAACCCACACACAACCAACAATCCAAGTCGTCAATGCATCT
Source organism: Erodium maritimum (assembly GCA_963921825.1). Classification (NCBI taxonomy): domain Eukaryota; kingdom Viridiplantae; phylum Streptophyta; class Magnoliopsida; order Geraniales; family Geraniaceae; genus Erodium; species Erodium maritimum. The sequence goes on along the minus strand of OY997593.1, from coordinate 36,849,257 downwards.
CCCCCAAAACCTCACACACTCCCCATACCAGACCCAAAAACCACCCCCAAACCCCCCAAGATTAATTTCCAAGACCAAGAATGCCACCGCAAGTCTTTTGTTGCAGAGAATTTCTACTGACCCTGTTGCACAAGAATGGGGAAAGACTCCACGAATGAAATGAAAATGCTAGATTATCCTTGAACAATGACCATTCAATGGCAAAGGAAGAGTGTTGAATTCTGAGTAGGATATCTTGTACTGATCTGAGATTGTTGTTGAACACCAAATCATTCCTAGCAAGCCAAATCTCCCAAAGTGTGATGGAGAATAAGAGGGTCCAAACTTTGCTCTTGCTACATAAATAGTTCCAAGAAGAGATGAAATCCAATACATTAGATGGGATACGCCAAGACACTCCCCACCAGTTCAATACACTAGACCAAACCCTCCAACTCCTCTTGCAGCTTATAAGAAGATGATTAAGTTCCTCAAAGTTGTTTCCACAAAACCTGCACCAAGAATAATCAATAGGGATAACAATGCCTCTACTTTCCAGGAAACCTTTAGTGGGCACAACACCTAAACAGGCCAACCAAGTGAAGGCTGCCACCTTGGGTGGAAGGTTAGGTTGCCAAAGGTACTGGCTCCAATGACAAGTAGTAGGGGCTTCAGTCAAGTGTGTATACATTTTGCTGACAGAGAACCCTTTATCATCAATCTTCCAATGGACCAAATCTTGTGAGTTAAAGTCCAGATTAAAAGTACTCAAGGACACCCCCAGCTCCAAGAATTTATCCAATTCCCAACTCAACAATCTTCTTCTGAAAGTAAATTCCCAATCACCATCCCTACAATAGTCACAGACCTTGCCCCTCTTCACAGTACAAAGATGGAAAAGTCTTTGATACTGAGTTTTCAGTGGTATGTCTGTGAGCCAACTATCCTCCCAGAAGTTAATCCTATCCCCCTTACCAACTTTCCATGTCAAACCAGTGGTTCCAAATGCAAGACTAAAGGAAGGATCAGACAAAAGAAAGGAGAAATGGTGTATGAAACTGACCCCCTTGTGTAATTGTATATTAGAGAGATCCCAATCAGTTAAATGCCAATTATACTTTGCACAAATGACTTGTTTCCACAAGGAATCATTTTCATTGGCAAATCTCCACCACCACTTGGCCAAGAGTGCTTGATTCAATATGGATAATCTCTTGATCCCCATGTTAGTCTTAGTGCCCGTAGTTCAATCCTAAATGTCCAAATGTATATATCATCGTTAGCAATAAAATTAAAACGGCTTTATATTACTTATGTGTTGGAGTAATATATCGATGTGTGCTCTGGTCTATGCCCACCATGCGAATAGAACCATAGATCGAGATAGATCACACTCGATGGGTCCCTAGTCAACAAAGCTTCACTAGAAGCAACTAGTATGAAAGATGGCTCTTTATGGCTTACGTTTTGTTAGTCATTGGAATGGGATTTCGGAGTCTGATCATAGATATCATGTGGGACATGATATTGGACGACCTGCCCTGAATATGTGCCATAGATTAAGTCATGAACATATTCAGTGTTGTAGCTTGTCATGTATCCTTAGACCAAGGAGTCTTTGTGATCGCTATGTAGTCAACAACTGAGTTTGACCTGAGCCTAACGTTGTCCGTAACAGGGCTTCCATAACGGCCAAGATTGGCTTGGGGACGGACTACATGAGTGGCACGAAAGGCGGCTAAGGGATTTATCCCTCATACTGAGGTATGGGAAAGATATCGGTTCTCGGCCGCTTGATCGAGAGTGACTGAAAGAATAGCATGGTCATGCACATGATACTGGGTATCATATCTTCAGTCATCTCACATATCAAGGAACGGTGATTGAGAATAATAAGGATGCCGGCTCTATGCCTTATCTCAATCAGGATATCGGAGATAAAAGGATAATGACAGGGACAACGGAAAGGTTAGAATCGACATGGTCGATTCGCTATGCAGTGTCAGGCAATACTAAAGTCTCGTTAGTTGCCACTTAAATAGGATCAAGTAAAATGGGGTTTTACGTTGATCTATTGACATGCATAAACCTAAGGGTCACACCGGAGGATGAAACTCATTGACACATTTATGGAGAATGGCCAAAAGGGAGTTGTCTCGGGACATGACCAAAACTGGGTTTTGGGTCATGTGCCCGTAAGTGAATAGGACTTTACGGATCGAGACAAGGTTTTAGTGGTTTTAGGTCATGTACCCCTCCAGCCAATAACCATTGAATGCCCAAATAGCCTTCCTCAAATTTTCCAAGCTATTGAAAGAAACAAAGGCAAACCACTTCCCACTCCCATTAGGTTTTAGTGGTTCTTCGACCCTCCTTACTCCTCCAATGTTCCCAAAGAGTTCCTCCAACGTCGTAGGTGAAGTATTTGGAGGAACATTAAAGATAAAAGCTTTATGTTCAACTGTCGGAGCAGAGTGTTCCCCCTCAACTTCTCTTCTTTGTTTTGATTCTTGGAAAGCCCTTCTCAGTCTTTGTACGTTTTCAAAACCTGGTGGGGGGTAGCATAGGCTCGAGGAGGATACTGCTTTCTCTGCCTCTACTTGGTTTTTAGAAATTATTACCGACTTCAATCTCCTCTCCAGCTCCACTGTTTGCACCCTTTGATTCTTTTTCTTTGTTGTGGAGTTAAGTAATCTGAGCGACCAATCCTTGCGCGTTTGAAAGAATTTCTTTTCACTGTCAAACATATTGGTGCATTTGAAAGTTTTTTGTATATATTTGTGATCCTCTGAGGTCGATGGAGATATCTGAATGGTTGGAGTCCCAGTGTCTTCCTCCCCCACCAATATGGCTGTCCTGCTGGCCAATGGTGTGGAGGAATCGCAAGAGATACCACAATCTCTACCTTGCTTCCTTTGTTGTGAGTCTCGAATCATCGCCGGACCTCCACTGAGTTCCTCCTCCGATATCATGATGACACTCCCAAAATAATGAGAAGTTGCTGAGTAAATAGAAGGATAGGATGATCTGTAGCGCTGTAGAAGCTCCCAGATATCCCCCAGAGATTCAGACGATCTAAGTTGTTGTATCTGGATGAAGTTTGTGAAGAAACGTGAAGGACGGATGAAGATTGATGAAGAACTGATGAAGGATGATGAAGAACGGATGAATATTGATGAAGATGCTACAGTAGTTGTACTGTAGAGCTAGAGAGAGATTATTGAGTAATACAAAGCTTGGTACATTTCAGCTCCTGCCAAGAATGATAACCATTGAAGAGCAGGTTTGGATCCGTCCCCGTCCGGATGATGCCACTAAGGGGAGGTGAACTTGGATGGGCGATTACGGTAGTAGGTGGGGTGCTGCCTGATTGGCGATACGTCCTAGTGCATGGGGGTCGTTTTAAAAGGGTTCTTGTGTCTTCCGTATTCGGCATAACCAACAGACCACCGTCTTCTGGCTGACGTGAGCATGCGGGGGGCATCATAGGCAAGGAGTTCCATAATGGTGGTTAGGGGCTCGGTGTGGAGACGATCTGGCGGCTTAAGGAAAGGTTCGGTGTGTTGTGGGCTGAAGAGATCCAAGGTCCCAATCTCAACAGGCATGTTGTTGTTATGTGACGCAGGTGATGACGCGAGTTTAGGATGGACATGGGTGTGAGAGGAGTGACGGTAATTCCATAATAAGTTAGGTTATGTCGATGACAACGATGATCACAAGAATGGGAACTAGAAGAGAAGAGAGGACAAAGAAATGAAACACTAAAGACTGACCTTTTTTAGGTTATATAATTATTTATCTAACAAGTTTATTTTTCTCTCTATTTATTATTGCAATAAGCTTCTAATTTTAATTTTATACTGTTATCTTTTTGTCTTCCATTAGTAAAATGTATTATTAAATCCCAAATTGTTTCAAGCACAACTAACTTAAATCCAATTCTGATTTTGGGCTAAATAAAGAATTATTATACATTCTAGGAAAGCTGTGATGGCTCTGCTAGGGCTTTAGACGAGCTCTGCTAGGGTTTCAGCACCGCTTTGTCGTGCCTCATTCCAGTTCAGTCTCCATCCCTTCCGGCGTAATTTCGGTCTATCCTCTCCATTTGCATTGCGTTCTCCCCATTCCTCTGCCTCTTATGTCGCTGCTAGGCCTGGTTTAGAGGAGCTCCCCTCTCTGGGAGGCAACCTACTTCGGTCTTCTCCGCGGGAAACTCCTCGGTCCGGTCACGACTCTCCGTCGCCATGGCGTTCTCCTCCAGCCTCTGCCCCCTCTCATCCTTCTCAAAGGAACGCCCAGGATCGGCCTGCTTCTCCGGCGTTCCCGGCGATCTTTTCTCTCCCGTGTGAACCCTAGTGGAGGACCCCCACCGGCCTACTCCCTCACCGTCGCCCTTCGTGGATACCCGAACCTATCGACCCCTCCCACCAATCCCCTTGATTCAGGCTCCTCCAAATCCTACGACTCATGACGGGTAGCACAGGTGGGATACAGGGTTAGGTCTCCTTCCGCCACCACATCGACCACTGCAAAACACCGTCGCCACCGACGTCTAAGCATCGCGCGGCAGTCTCCCTGGTGACGTGTGTACCAAGGAACCCCATCTAGGTTTTGTTGTTGGGAATCTACAACCCACTATTGGTGGGCCCTCCCGACCCACTAATGGGGGTATCGATAACCCATTACTGGTGGGCCCTCTCTGATGCCGCTTCTGCAACCGCCGCGGCGGTCTTTGAAGTTGTTATTGGCACTTCTAGTATTGCCTCCTCTTCCTAGACAGTTTGGAGATAGAGGACACGAGGGCCCTGGTGTGAAGGCTGTTAAAGTTCCAGTACCCACTAGAGGGTCTTGAGGTGGTCTTGGAGCACTCCAGAGGTCGGCAGCTAGAGAACCTCGGGAGGATCAAGTCAGGGCGGGGACGCAATCCCGCCAGGAGGAATGAGAGGCCGGATAAGCATCGGGGACTGGCCCTGGAAGGGGTCCCATGCAGATGCTTTGCCTCCCACCATCATTGCTGTTGAGATCTCTTATTTCCGGCGTCCCCTTCCCCCTCTTCGTATTTTGTCCTTGCCTATATGACTTTCAAATACCGTCTATGACGATTCTAGTGGAAAAAGGTTTAGAGAGCCATTGCTCTTTCTGTCTTGCCTTAGTGGCCCGGGAGCTTGTTCCTGACGCACATCGATGTTCTGATACAAATTTTATAAAATTACAACTTTCGCTCCAAAAAAACTTAAATCCAATTCTTACTCCAAATCTAAAATGGACTCTCCACATTATTACGTGTCCTCTCATCTATCATTATTACCCATTTACTATACACAACTCTCTCTCTCTGCTAGGGTTTAGTGTTTCTAGGGCAAACAATGGCGTATTCGGCGGCTAGGTTGTCAAGTATTTCCGATGAACCATCAGAGTGGCTCACGGAGCCGGTGGCGGAGGGTGTCGGGGGAGGGATGGACGCCCTTGTTGGGGAGGAAGGTGCGTCGATCGTGCGTGGGGAGCCGGTTGTCGGGTGTCCAGGAGGTGATGGGGTCGTCGACTTCGGGATGGAGGAGGCAGCCGGTGAGGCTCTCGGACTAACGGACGGGGACGTTGAGGAGGATGGGGACGGAGAATCCCTGAGTGTTCCGGAGGCGAAGACGCCGAGGGAGGAGGTGGAGTCGGGGATGCTGTTCTCGGTGATCAGGGGTACGGGAGAGGATCTCCCGGGTGGCGGCTGGCGTCACATGTCGGTGGCATGAGGTTGACGTCTGCCGGCGAGGGGCCCGCACCCTCGGGTGCCATGGGGGTCGGGCTTGGGTCAGGCGAGGGCGAGGCCGACGGGATTAATGCAGGAGGGGTGGCGGTGGGCCAAGACGTGGTCCTTGTCTCGTCGGACATGGATGAGACCGTGGTTGAGTCGCCGGCGGCGCTGGAACGGAGGAGGCGCAAAAGGAAGGCGGTGGCTGTGGGGCAGGAAAACCCTAGCGAATCGGACTTGGCCTAGGGCGGCAAGTTGGGCCGGGCCGGGAGGGGGTTTCCTGGGTGATGCACGGCGAGCAGGCCGGGGAGTAATGGGCCGAGGGGGCTAGACCCCTCGGGCTGGGCGAGGCGGGCTAGACGGGTCAATTGGGCCGGGTGATGTGGCGGCTTGGGCTGCTCGTTATGGATCGGGTCGGGTCTTGACCTTTTGGCGCGGGCCGACAGGGTAGCAGGGTCGGGTTGTACCCGGTGGAGGATTCAGTGGTGCTTGGTCGGAGACCGGGTGACCCTCACGGGTCGGCCGGTTGTGGGAACCCGGGTGGGGCGGATGAAGCGGACTTTAGGGGGGTGTCTGGCCTTGGGACTCACCTTTCGTCGCTCTGTATCAAAGAGGTTGTGGTCCCCACAGGGGATATCTCAAAGACTAGGGGGCAGTTTCAGTTTGCGCTTGCGGCCAAGGTACTGACTTCTAAGCGTTTCTTTTGGAAATCCTTGGTGGATAGAATGGCAGACCTGTGGGGAATGAAGGTGGAGGCCAGGCTCCTGAAAGGGGGCTAGTGGGTTTCTTTTTTCACACAGCGCGGGAGCGGGCGAGAGTCTTGGCTGGAGAGTTCTGGGAATCTCTGGTACTGTTTACGGATCTTCGGGCTCATATGCAGGTGGGTGAGCTCAGCTTTCACCACTTTTCGGTGTGGGCTAGGGTCTCTAACCTGCCAGTGGGGGCCTGGAACAAAGAGGTGGGCTTCCGCGTGAGGAATGCACTAGGTATCTGTCAGGCGGTAGATGTGGATAGCTCGGGGCAGTGTTGGGGAGATTTCATGAAGATTAGGATCTGTGCTGATATCCGTCTACCCTTGCAGAGTCAAATTTGGTTCCGACTGTCGGAATCGCAGGTACGGACTCTCCTTCATGTGTCATATGAACATTTACCAGATCACTGCTATGGGTGTAGTTGCGAAGGCCACCTGTTCTTGTCATGCCCTGTAGCAGGGGTGGTTAAGGTTCATTCCCTGCGAGCCCTAGGGGACCCGAGATCCGCCCTCGAGAAGGCAAAACATGGGAAGACGTCGCTAGGGACAAACTGGAGCTATATGGGTGGTGGACGTAAGGGGGGTAAAGGGGGTCCACGTACGCCATCCCCTCGGGAAATACCACGTCGGGATAAGGAAGTGTCTTATGAGACGGGGACTGAGGACATTCCATCGGAGTGGCTGGCCAAGGAGACGAGTCCGACGCTGTCAGGGAAGAAACGGCTAGAGAGAGAGGAGGACCCGGACGAGTTAGAGGGGTCGACATCGTCTGACGGGGAATCACATGCAGAAGCGGCGGGGGGCCACAAGCACCCCCGCCTACAGGATTGAGTCTGAGGTGGCCCGGGGAGGGGTGGGTCGGCTATGGCCCCTTCCTGGCGGATAGATGGCGATGGTTCCATCTTCAGCCGACATCTTTCTCCTCTACTAGTCCGGAGTCAGCACCCCCGCGTTCAGGAGCCCTATCATTATCAGTTCAGGGAGGACGACGCACGCTGACATACTGGGGGAGATGTAGGTCCACCAGTATTCCCTCTTCACTCGGTTGGCTCGCCCAATGTCTTTTGGTAGAAGCATGTTGTATCGGTATCTCAGGATGCTACCGCAGATATCCCCTTCAACCACTCCTAGTCCTTGAGCACACTTTATTTTTCTGCCTTTACTTATTGTTCGTTAGTTGGTATCTACTTTGTAAGATGAGCACAACTATGTGCTCATCCTCCTTTCTTATACTATAATAAAATTGCACATGTTCTTCTCAAAAAAAATTTTTATTACCCATTTACCGAGGAGAAATCTGGTGAGAACCATGTTTTAACGTAGGAACCGCGAGAACCAATCTAAGTCATCCATTTTAGGAATGGATGGATGAGATGCAATTGAATAGTTGACTAGTTGACTGCAAAAAAACAGCACTTTTTAGTAAGTGGTAAGGGCTTTTTAGTAAATCTATCATATTTTTTTTAACCAATTCACTAATTTAATTTTTTCCGCTTCGTTTGAACTCCGATTGGCTTCAAACTTGCGCCATTAGTTTTGTTTTTTTAAGGGCTTTCAATCAAGATCAGTAATGAATATATTTTGAAGCACGAAAAAAAAATTATTTCGGGGTAGATTTTTTTTTATAAAAAAATCTGGGTAATTTTTATCAACACTTTGCTGTGGATTTATCAACACTTTTACACTGGTTTTATCAACACTTTACACTGGTTTTATCACCTCATTTTTCCAAAACTGATCATGATTTTATCACCTCATCGCGTGCTTTTTATGAACACTAGTTTTATCAACACTAAACACTATGTTTATCATTCAAATTACGTGTGTTTTATCACCCCCATCACATGTTTTTTTGAAACACGATTTTTTATTTATTTCGGGGCTAGTTTTAAAGTAATTATATATGGGTAATTTTTATCAACACTTTGCTCTGGGTTTATCAACACTTTACCCTCTTTTTATCAACGCTTTACACTGGTTTTATCACCCCATTCTCCAAAACTGATCATGATTTTTATCATCTCATCACGTGCTTTTTATGAACACCAGTTTTATCAACACTAAACACTAGATTTATCATTGAATTACGTGTTTTTTATCACCTCATCACATGTTTTTTTTATCAACGTTAAACTCTAGTGTATCACACTTATTACCAAAATTGAAAATGGTTTTTATCACCTCATTATTTGTTTCTTATCACCTCATTACATGTTTTTTTATCAACATTTAGCACTAGTTTGGTACTCCGATATAAAACATTTATTAGTGAAGATTTATCAACGCTCAACATTATTTTTATCACCTTGATATAAATTTTTATTTTCGTGCTTCAAAATATATTCATGACTGATCTTGATTTAAAGCCCTTGAAAAAAGAAAAATATTGGCGCAAGTTTGAAGTTAATCGGAGTTCAAACGAATCGGAAAATATTAAATTAGTGAATTGGTGGAAAAAAAATGGACAATTGTCCACATGACACCATGATATTACAATTATGCCCTTGTTTGTGTGAGAATAGATGAAAGTGGCGTGAACTATGGTAGAATTGAGATGATGATGTGGCATCATGGTGAATGTTGGATCTTAAATGTGTGTAGCTAGGATTGGTTCTCATAGTTTCTATGTTAAGAGTGGTTCTCAATAGATTTCTCCTCCCCATTTACCCAAGCTTGCGTCAAACTCTGTTTTCTTTATATTTTCTACGACCGCCGTCTCCACAAAGTTAATCTCCTCATTTTTCTTCTTTTCTCTTCTACTCCTTTCTTCGCTTTCCCTTTCCTACCGCTTACAACTCACTTCCAATTTTTATCACTCCATCTTTTATCATTTATTCTTTCCTTTCACACAAAGTTACAATCCAACTCTGTTTTATAAAATATTGAATGAGGAAAAAAGGTAGAGTTGCTTAACGGTTTTTCTTGGAGTTTTTTTTAAAGGAAAATATTTAAAATATATAACACTCTAGACGTTGAAATAAAGACTAGATGAAGAGGACAACCCTCTCAAGTAGAGCCAATTACAAAGAAGGGCACTCAAATGAAGCCTCAAAAACAACCAAAACATCACAAGTGAAAACCACATTACAACTACCCAACCGAAGAAAACTCAGCAACAATTCACAGCACTAGTTTTCTTGGGTTGCAAGTAAATGCAAAACCAACCATTAGAACCTATTAAACCAGTCAACACCCAAGTACCTCGGGTTCCTTGAGTAACAAGCTAACCACAAGACATGAGTCTCACTTAACCCCAAAGCCACAACACTCTCCAACATAGTTAACACCAAGAAACCACCCTCACAGACAACCAAAAAACAAGCCCAAGACAACCAACCTAACTGATACAACCCCCACACCCCAAGGTAGAAAGTCCCACACCTCAGAACAATAGTTTCAAACCAAACCTCTCACAGAAGGAAGAAGTGCAACACAAAGAAGAGACACCCACAGAGCTATTACCCCAACAGAAATCCTCTACAAAACCCCCAAGTAAACTAAAACTCCTCACAAAAAGTAGAAAACCAACCCTGCCACCCCAAAAACCAAACCCCGGTAACCAGATGTCACAAATCAGTACACAAACTGGCAAACCAAAACTTATAAATGAGGATGAGAACACCTTCTCCGGCGAGGTGCTGCAGCGACCTTGGACTGTTCTCCACGTGCGACGGTTGTGATCTTTCCAAGGTCGACAACAGTGAGCTGCACCATATTTAAAACGGCGAGCTGTGCCAGATTTGAAACGGCAACGTCAAGCTGTCGGGGCCGGCGAGCTACCGAGGCCAAGGTCGTGATGGTCCTATGGTATTGCAGCGATGTCTTCTCTGGTGGGTGTGGCGCGTTGATATCGGCTACGGCGAGCTTCTTCTCCATGCTCCGCCATGAGGAAGGAATACATCGTGCAGTAGGAAGGGAAGCTCGCGCTCGTCGCGTTGGTTGGCAGCTCGCGCGGGTGAAAATGCACTTGCTGATATGGTTAGAAGAGATGCACATATATATGTGAGAGAAGATGGTAGGAGGCTTATAGTAGGGTTAGATAAAATGGCATAATTTCCCTTATGTTGCTCAAAATTACTAAAAAGAAATTAAACTTTCTGTTTATTACGATTGTGTGCCACAGACTTCATAACCCTTCGATCAACTTGATATAAAGGTCTAAAATAAGGTAACAAGTAACATTTTAAGGTGTGGTTAACACCTGAGTGTGTTCCTATATATATATAGAGAGAGAGAGAGTTGGTATCAGGTACAAACCCTCCCTTATTGTGCAAACTACGAACCCACGAGAGCCATAGGATCCCCCCAAAGTGATGTCAGCAGAGCGCACCAGATGTTGACACGTGGACAATAAATATATAAAACACTGCACCTTATTGTGCAAACTACGAACTCACCAGGCGTTGACACGTGGCGCGCACAGTGCTAATAGTTTGGGCGCACAGTGCTGATAGTTTGGCACTGTGCTAAACTATCAGCATTGTGCGCCCAAACTATTAGCACCGTGTTGCGCAAACTATCAACGCTGTGCGCGCCACGTGTCAGCACCTGGTGAGTTCGTAGTTTGCACAATAAGGGTGGATTTTACTGGATAACTACCCTATATATATATATATATATATATATATATATATCTACTAAAAACCAATGATTTAATAGAAACTAGGGACTAAATATGACCATAGGATTAGAATAAATGGATGAATGAGATTAAACATATCATTAATGGCATAGATGTAAATAAATAAAATTTTGAATGCATTTTAGACCTTTAAAATGGAAGGATAAAAGCTGATTTTTTTACTGCTCACTTACTGTAGCGTCATTGTTTGTTTCATTTGGATTAACTTAATGTTTCATCTTCTGTTACCAGAACTAAATCAAATGTTTCATTTGGTTGAACTAAATATTCCATCTCTTGTTTTAAGATTTGATTTTGGTAAACTTTTATTTTGTCGAATAATGTCTTTCATTTGATAATTTTTTTCATTTTGTAGTGTTTCATTCGTCGCATTTGATTTGGAACTAACTTATATATATGAATATAATATTTCATATACTATAATGTAGTGTTTCATTTCGATGCACCTGATGTTTCATTTGACATGAGTAGAGTTTTTCGTTATTCTGGTGTTTCATTTAAATCGATATGGTGTTTCATTTGAATAAATATGGTGTTATATTTTCCGTAGTACACGTTTCATTTCACTAAGCTTCATGTTTCATTTTGTTGGTTTTAATGTTTCATTTCCCTGAAATTTGGTCGACTCTTAAATTTACTGTACACTTCGCAAATGAAATCAAAATCCCCAACTCGGCTAAATAGAAGTCACAAATACAGAGCACCAAAAGTTAAATTAAAGAAAACTAATTAATAACAACCTCACCTATAGTTAATCAAAAATAATAATCAGATTTCTACTGATAGTATGGTGTTTCATTTAACCTGTCCGTGTGTTGAGCTAGGTTCTAGCTACAGTTTCACTTCCTGAATGTAAGCGTTACATTTCTTCAAGCCTGTTATTTCATTTCACAAACCTTTTTTGTTAACTCAGGGAAGTTCATAATGAGTACCGACAAAAACCACAAATCAAACCAAGGATAACCAGCATCCCATTTGTGCAATTATTGTAATACTCAAGAACCGATCAAACATACAAACAAACCAAGGATAACCAGCATCCCATTTGTGCAATTATTGTAATACTCAAGAACCGATCAAACATACAAACAAACCAAACCTAGGATAACCAAAATCGAAACCAAAACTGATGTATCAAGCTCTTGGAATCGAGAACAAACCAAGATAACTGAAATCGAAATCAAATATGTGAGATGCTTTAAATCAAAAACAGGATCAACCAAAAAACATCATCGAAAATTTTAGATTGGCATGGAGATAGAGAGATTAGTGCGACGGAGACCCGGATGGTGTCCGGCGACGGAGGCTCTGCAGCTGCTCGCCGGCAAGCGCGGTACGACAATCTATCGTTGAACCACACCCGTGCTCTGTAAATGTGTATGTTGTGGAGACGATCTGGAACCAACGACGACATGGTGGAGAAGATGCCGGTTGCAGAGAAGATCCGTAACTCGTAGAGGAAGGACGAGGTTGCGCCGTTAAGCCCACCATCGCTGACCAAGGCTTGCCTTCCCTCTTCAGCATCATGATCGGCCTTCAATATTTGTCCTCACTTGGATGGATCTTTCTTAAAGAAGAAGATTTCTGCAATAATGGGGTTAAAGTCGCCTATCAGATCTTTGTTGTCGCTTGATGGAGAAGTGGCGAGGAAATTGTTGCCGCAATACGGAAAAAACTGTTGCACAGAGAGTTAATGATATTGAAATGAGGGAGGAATCTGAATTGGGTATATAGAATTAGGGTTGGGAGTAGGTAAAAAGGAAGTTGAAATTACAGATACATCCTTCTAAGGCATAAAATGACTTAAAATTTTGACTTTTCTAATAATTACGGTTGACTGCCATTCAGATTCGGACCATTGATTCTCGTTGATCTAATGGTTATAATTTGTCCCTAGTTTGTATTAATGGACATGGTTTTTAGTGGTATCAAATACAAACCACCCCTTATTGTGCAAACTATGAACTCATCAGGTGCTGACACGTGGGCGCGCGCGCTGCTGGTGCGCGCGCACAGTGCTGACACGTGGCGCGCATAGTGCTAATAGTTTGGGCGCACAGTGCTAATAGTTTGGCACTGTGCTAAACTATTAGCACTGTGCGCGCCAAACTATTAGCACCGTGCGCGCGCGTGGTCAACACGCTCACGCGCGCGGGCAGAGGCGCGCACGAATCTGCCACGTGTGAGCATCGCGCGCGCTCTGCTGACGTCACTTTGACCGCATCCTGTGGCTTAGATTGGTTCGTAGTTTGCACAATAAGGATGGTTTTTACTGGATAGCTACCCTATATATATATATATATATATATATATAGGGGGACAATCGGGTACAAACCTTATTTCGGGTCAGAACGTAGAACTAATCTGGGCCATTGATTACCTAGATCGGATGGCCACCGAAATTCAGGGGGGGTGGGGGTGATTGATTACAAAATCAATTACAAGATATGCATTAATTAAAAAGATATTAGAAGATATGCATTAAATCTGGGCCTTTAATTCTATGATTCAAGGGCCCAGATTGAAAGTTCTATGTTCTGACGAAGTTACAAGGTTTGTACCTGATTGTTATCCTATATATATATCTTTCGTACAAACTTATATCTTTCGTCGGAATGTAGAACTATCAATCTGGGCCATTAGATCATAGAATTAATAGCCTAGATTTAATGCGTATCTTTTAATATCTCTTTAATTAATGCATATCTTATAATTGATTTCGTAATCAATCACCACCCCCCTGAATTTCGGTTGCCATCCGATCTGGGTAATCAATGACCCAGATTAGTTCTACGTTCTGACCGAAATAAGTTTTGTACCCGAAAGCTCCCTTATATATATATGGGTCAATTGTGTTGGCATACCCCCAAACTATACGCGTTTAATGGATTAATATCATAAAGTTCACTCATAACAATAACTTACCCCAAACTAACCATTAGTAACGACGTTACCCTCTTCCATCCACTTTTCCATCTTTTCACTGTTTATTATTTCTAAAGTTCCGAAAATGCCCTTACTGCTTATATTTTTTAAATTACAAATTGATTTTTCAGTATTTAGATTTTAAATTTAATATGACTAATTTATTTTCAATTCTTTTTTTCATTTTCTGTTAATAATTTTTATCTTTTAATTATTTTTCAAACATTCCATTTGTAATCTCTTTTATTAATTATTTGTATATATTTCTAAAAGAAATAAAAACTTATAATTAAATATATTTTTTTTTTCTTTTTTACACATTCAACAACATACTTTCTTATCCATATATTATATGTTTATATAAAATTTAATTTTAATATTTATTTTTTAATTCATTCTATATTATTAACTCCACATAGACAACCATCAATATTGTCTTCTCCAAGCGGATCAATTGGTAGAATAGCCTTATTTATTAATTTGTTTGGTGCAGTAGCCTTCTGCTGATAATTTATTGTTCTCTAGCCTTCTCATGGGATGAAACTTTAATTATTCCCTTACTGTCCTTTTGACTATTTTTGACCGCATTTAATGAAATTTGCATTATTCCCTCATTGCCCTTTTGACCAAAATGGCAAAAGGGGGTACCTAACCCTAACTAACCCCCTACACGCGAAAAAATTGCCAGCCACCGCAAATCTTCTATCCAGTTCTGCTGCATCGTGCGCCGATCACTGCTCCGTCGTCGTCCATCCCTAGTTGCCCTGCTTCAACTCGTCTTCTTGCTTCGTCTTCCTTCCTTCGGCTATAACCAATTAAGCAAGTCCTGTCTAATCTAATATATGCTTCTTAGTGTTATTCCTAATTGTCTTCTACGACATGTAATTCACGAATTGAATTGATGGATTCACGAATTGAATTGATGGATGGATGGATGTGTATGTAACGAAATTGAATTGTGGTGGCATCCATCCATCCACCCACCCACCAATTCGTCTGTTCGTTTCGTGGTCCGCCGCCGTAACCGGGTCTGCAGATGATGTCTCATCCGAGACTCTAGTGGACGGTCGATAAATATCCAAGCAACTATTCATAATCACGGCCGGCTATATATTGGGCCGATCGGTTAAAACCAAGGGACTGTATCACCTGGTCGTTCGACAATGACTGAGTTTGGATCGACACTAACATATTCTTCAGTAGTTTTAAATGTTGGCCGTGCAGCTTTAATATTTGGTTGGTTGACCTATTTTTATTGTGTCACCTGGTCATTCAACCATGAATGAGTCTCGGTCGAGACTAAGTTTTGCGGTTGACCGGTCTTCATATTGGGCTGGTCGACCTATTTGCAGCCTATCTCCTGGTCGTTCAACCATGAATGAGTCTCGGTCGAGACTAGGTTTTGCGGTTGGCCGGTCTTCATTTTGAGTTGGTCGACCTATTTGCACCTTATCTCCTGGTCGTTCAACTATGAATTACTCCCGTTCGAGACTTTACATAGAATTAAAAATACTTCTTTACGGTCATAATTGTTGCAGGAAATGGTAAAGGTTCCAGTGGAAATTCATTTTTCCTTTGGTGGGGAACATCAGTTAAATGATGATGGGAGGTATATCTCGGTTCCATCTGCCAATGAAACATTTAAGAGTCTAATGGATAAATTATATAGAAGGATCCGGGGTGACGAAAAGGACTTAGAGTTGAAGCTTAGTTACATGACTCAAATTCGTAATAGTAGTGGTGAGGATGTGACATGCTAGATAAGATAGTAGATGATGAAGATGTTCGGGATTTTATTTTGGAAAACCTGAACCCCAATTTTAGAGCCTCATTATTCGTAGAGATCCTTCAAAAAGGTACGCGTGGTGCAGAAGCTGAATCTATTGTTGCTGCAGATCATGCAACTGATGTTGCTGCCGATCGTGCGACTCTTGTTGCTACCGATCCTGAACCTATTGTTGTTGCTTCCGATCCTGCAACTCTGGTTGCTACCGATCCTGAACCTATTGTTGTTGCTTCCGATCCTAAAACTCTTGTTGATACCGATCCTGAACCTATTGATGTTGCTACCGAACCTGTCACGCTCCAATTTCAGCAAACCGAACTCGGGACGCGAACATTTAAAATAATAAAACATTTTGAAACCACTTTGAATAAACACTTTAAAAACACCATTTGTTCAACAAAATAATGTTACAACTTAAAATACGTCCCAACAAGTGGACAAAAGTATGGTATCCGTCACTAGACTCAAAATAAACCCAGAATCCCGCTCCTAGCTCTTCAAGCTTCAGAAGTTCACCTAGTCCAACCTGCGACCGGTACCTGTAGGAAAAGCAGCTAGGGGTGAGCGTTCGCTCACCACCACGGATAGCAGACTGACTACGGCATAATTAGCAGACAATGCCGGTAACACCATAACAAAGTCAACACCGCGGAACACTGTCCCCAACCCAAGTACTCTGACTGAACATACACCCACTGTTACCTTCTTTAACCAACTCAACACTCTGAAACGTAAAGTAGACCCGACACAACGATCTCGACCTCTTCCAAGGACTCAAAAGAAGGCTACGCAACACCAAACAAGATCACAAAGGATCGCACACCAAACAAGATCACAAAGAACCATCTCCGTCTCTCGCCCTTTCCGATCTCAGTCGGGCCAGGCGGTCGACCTGTCTCAGTAACCTCTCTGTCCTTCGCCCTTTCCGATCCCAGTCGGTCCAGGCGGTCGACTTATCTTATAACTTCTCTGTCCCTCGCCCTTTCCGATCCCAGTCGGTCCAGGCGGTCAACCTGTCTTACAACTTCCCTCACTCACGCGGTTCCCCGACACAAAGTCGGGTCAGGCGGTCGACCTGTCTCAGTAACCTCTCTCACTCAGGTAACCACAATCGATTACAAGCAAGTTCAACAAACAGCAACAACACAGGTTCAGCACTCCACAGGCACTCATGGCCACCCAAGACACCAACCATAAAACACGGACTCAACAGCCCCACAGGCACTCACGGCCTCCCAAGACACACCAACAGTAACTCACGGCTCAACAACCCCACGGGCACTCACGGCCTCCCAAGACACACCAACGATAAAGACACGGGTTCAACAACCCCACAGGCACTCACAGCCTCCCAAGACACACCAACAGTAAGGACACAGGTTCAACAACCCCACGGGCACACATGGCCTCCCCAGACGCCAACAGTCAAACATGGGCTCTCATGGCCACCCAAGACTCAACAGTCAAACACGGGCTCTCATGGCCACCCAAGACTCAACAGTCAAACACGGGCTCTCATGGCCACCCAAGACTCAACAGTCAAACACGGGCTCTCATGGCCACCCTGTTGGGTCTCGAGGTAGGGTTGGAGATGAACCAACTCGCAGCGGAAAATCAATGAAAACCAAGAGACGATTAAACCATGAAACAACTAACAAAGAATGGATTCACAAGAGAAAAATTCAGCACTATTTCTTACCAAAACAAGAACACCGGTTAACGAATGATTGGCTTGAGTCTCCAAGACGCCTACGTATCCACATGGGAATCAAAGCCACGTAGTTCTTCTCTTTGAGGACTCAAGAACACAAAAATGGAGGTAGAAACTAGCCAAACCCGAAATGGCCATGGAAGAGGGAGAGAAAATGTGTTTCCTATTCTTGTCTTATGTTTGTTATGTTGAAAAAAGATGACTTAAACATAACAAAACTCATACTTGTCCAACTAAAGGCATGGGACAAGTATGGTGTCAAGTAAGGTGTAAATAGGACAAAGTATGGCAAGACAAGATTGGGTTAGGTGGTGAATCACCAACACCTTAATCCTTGTCTTGCTTACTTAGTACTAATTAATCAAGACTTGATTAATTAGTTCCATGGGCCTTGGTTGCATGGGCCTCTTGGAACATGGCCCATGGCCATTTCCAACGAGGTCCCGTGATTCGCTCATCGCCTCCAAGCCTTCCATACCGGAAATGTCCAACATTATCCGACGCGATCAATCCCAAGACTCCAAGCCTTGTCTCGATCCGTAAAGTCCTATTCACGTACGGGCACATGACCCAAAACCCAGTTTTGGTCATGTCCCGAGACAACTCCCTTTTGGCCATTCTCCATAAATGTGTCAATGAGTTTCATCCTCCGGTGTGACCCTTAGGTTTATGCATGTCAATAGATCAACGAGACTTTAAGTGGCAACTAACGAGACTTTAGTATTGCCTGACACTGCATAACGAATCGACCCTGTCGATTCTAACCTTTCCGTCATCCTTGTCATTATCCTTTTATCTACGATATCCTGATCGAGATAAGGCATAGAGCCGTCATCCTTATTATTCTCAATCACCGTTCCTTGATATGTGAGATGACTGAAGATATGATACCCAATATCATGTGCATGGCCATGCTATTCTTTCAGTCACTCTTGATCAAGTGGCCGAGAACCGATATCTTTCCCATACCTCAGTATGAGGGATAAATCCCTTAGCCGCCTTTCGTGTCACTCATGTAGCCCGTCCCCAAGCCAATCCTGGCCGTTATGGAAGCCCTGTTACGGACAACGTTAGGCTCAGGTCAAACTCAGTTGTTGACTACATAGCGATCACAAAGACTCCTTGGTCTAAGGATACATGACAAGCTACGAGACTGAATATGTTCATGACTTAATCTATGGCACATATTCAAGGCGGGTCGTCCAATATCATGTCCCACATGATATCTATGATCAGACTCCGGAATCCCATTCCAATGACTAACAGAACGTAAGCCATAAAGAGCCATCTTTCATACTAGTCGCTTCTAGTGAAGCTTTGTTGACTAGGGACCCATCGAGTGTGATCTATCTCGATCTATGGTTCTATTCCCATGGTGGGCATAGATCATATCACACATCGATATATTACTCCAACACATAAGTAATATAAAGCCGCTTTAATTTTATTGATAACAATGATATATACATTTGGACATTTAGGATTAAACTACGGGCACTAAGACTAACACACCCAAGACTCAACAGTAAAGTACGGGCTCTCATGGCCACCCAAGACTCAACAGTCAAACACGGGCTCTCATGGCCACCCAAGACTCAACAGTAAAGTACGGGCTCTCATGGCCACCCAAGACACACCAACAGTAACTCACGGGCTCAACAACCCCACGGGCACTCACGGACACTCAAACCACCAACAGTAAAGACACGGGTTCACAACCCCACGGGCACTCATGGCCACCTAAAACACCAAAGGTAAAGATACGGGTTCGACGACCCCACGGGCACTCATGGCCACCCAAAACACCAAAGGTAAAGACACGTATTCGACGACCCCACGGGCACTCATGGCCACCCAAAACTCAACAATAATACACGCTCGCAATTTACCGAGTTTCTAACTCGTAAGCTAGCCAAAGAATGCTCGCAACCCCCCGAGACTCTAACTCGGTCAGGCCAGCCAAAGACACCAACCTTAGCACACGGGCTCTCATGGCCACCCAAACACAAATAATAACACGGGCTCTCATGGCCACCCAAGACTCAACAATAATAGCACGGGCTCTCAAGGCCACCCAAGACACCAAATAAACAATCAACCTCCGGCTTAACCAAAGCCTCCAACAGTCCTAATATCAACAGTTTCTCAATCAATCTCCGGGCATGGTCATATGCCTCCAGTACTCCTAATATCGATAAGTTCACAAACAACCTCCGGGCATGGTCATATGCCTCCAGTAATTCTATTATCGCTAAGTTCTCTATTCCTACGATACTACTAAGTATCACATGCTTTTCTAAGGTTCGCTACAATCCCGTATCATGCCTTTCTAATATTCGATAAACCTAATTAACCCACGACACCCAAGTGTCACATGCATTTCTACTGTTAACTTTCCCCAGTCAGGGCCGAGATCCGGCTACTTTTCCCTACCTCGTGCGTGTTCTCCCAAAGCCAACCAACGAGCTCCAGTGATGATCTCAGTCACTCACCCAGCTTTCCCTTGGCTCGGTCCGTGGCACGATCTAAAAGAACACAATTTAAAGACACTTAACAACTCGCAGGAATAAACTGAAAATCATTAAACTCGATGCCCAACCTTAACCCCGAAAATGTCGATCACTCCCAAACTTCCCAATTACTCGACATTGTCGATAAAGGACTCGTAAAGGCCCGATTCGCCCGACATGGCGAATCTGCCCGGGTTTTGTAAATGCCCTTCCGGGGCTCCAAAAATTCCCGTTTTCGTTTCTACGGTCTTAGAATAAATCAAGGGTCCCAATGTACTTGACGGAATCGAATTCCGACTTCCGAGTCAATTAAATGACGTTCCAAGTTTCTAAAACCCGTTAATTATAACTTTTCCAATTTAATTCCAATTTTAGATTCGGTTAAGGATAAAAAGTCCGGGGAACGTTTTAAACCACCCGAACGTTAAAACCCGAGCAACCGAGCACGTGGGCCCCACCCAACCTACTTGGCCGTGCCCTAGGGTTCAAGGGGGGGGGGGGCTCGGCCACCACCCACGGTGGCCGGAGCTCCTCCCGAGCCTCCGGTCACCGGAAAACGTGCAATTAAACCCCCAAACACCTCTAAAACGTCTCCAACACCTCCCCAACCTCCACACAACCCTAAATTATTCACTTTAACAAAACCCTAGCTTTCCAAAATAAACAAAACGAGAATCGGTTTGGGTATTACCGTAGAGGAGGATGAGGGGAACTAGATTGCTCCTTGCCTTAAGACGATCCAAGGGTTTGATTTCTCCAAACCCTATCTATTCCTCCCTACTCTCTTCTTCTTCTTCTCCTTCTCTCTCTAAACTCTCTCTTTCTTCTCTAAAACAACTAACTCTAATTTTGTATTTTTCTTTTCTTTTTTTGATATAGGTGGCCGGCCACACTTAAGCCCCCACCATTCATTTCCCCCCCAAAACTAACACCACCACTTGTTGGACAAGTGGCAAAGTGGGTCCCACACCTTTTGGAAAATATCTACTTGATATTTTCCAATCAGATTCGCGAAAATCGGACGTTTCGGGCCCCGAACAGGCACTTTTCCCAAGAAATTACGAAACTTGGTGGGCTACAAGGAAACGGCTCAACTAAGACCGCTGCGACGAAGGCTAAGCTTTTTGGATCCAAAACGGTCCTCGAATGGACCAAAACGTCGCTCGGTTGACTTTCCCAGCGAAAAGTCAACTTTTTCCAAATTGATCAGAAAGTTGCCCTGAGTCCCCCGGAACTCACTTTGGTCAATAACGGGGTCAACTTAAGTCCGGTATGACACTCGGGGTCATTTTAGGTTCACTTAACTATCAGTCTTAATTTTTTTTTAAATTTTCCTGTTTTTTCGCAGGTTTGACTGGCGTTGACCGAGATTGGTTATTACAATCTACCCCCCATAAAGGAATTTCGTCCGCGAAATTAAGAATAACGCTCACATAAGGTACAATAAACACGTACCCTGATAGGTCTCGCGGTAGGTAGGGGATCATGGGGCCCGAGAGTCGGTGACTGCATACACTCTCCCCTGCGAGGCCTACTGCCTCTGACCCGGCACACTGGCCGCTGAATACCCATGACTCTGCTGCTGTCTCGGAATCGGCGCGCTCGTAGAAGGCTGTGACGGTCTGGACTGCTGACTCTGACGTGGACGACCCCTGGGCGACCGTACTGTACGTGACTGCTGCGGTCGCTACGCTGACATTGCCCTCGACGGCTCACGGCACCATGCAATGGTGTGCCCAACCCGGCCGCATCGGAAACAGCCGGTCTCGTCGGCTCTCGATTCCGTGCCCTGGCCCGTACGGCTGGTCGCCGGCTTCGTTGTGGGCCCTCCTTCCATCGGACACTCGCGACAAAGGTGGCCTCGCTGGCCGCAGGTATAGCACTTCGGCGCCCTCTCTGACGTGACTGGCCCAACTGATGCCACTGACCCCAGCTGTCTCGCTCCACCCTGATGAGTCGGTGGTCGGAAGAACCCCGTGGTCCTCTGCCTCCGCGAGTCTCGTGAGTCGGACGGCCCTGTAAAGCTGGTCGGCCGCTGTCGAACCTCGCGGGTTCTGGCCGCATCCCGGATCCCCTGCTCCACCGTCGCTGCGGTGTCCATGAGATCTGTGTACTTCCGCAGTCTCAAGGCGAGAACCTGGTTCCGAATCCCCAGCCTCAGTCCTCCCTGGAACCGTAGGCAACGGTTCTGCTCGGTCATCACCATCTCCGGCGCGAATCTGGCCAAGGTCGTGAATCTGGCCTCGTACTCTTTGTTACCGTCATCCCCTCCTGCTCCAGATCCAGAAACTGCCGATGTCGCTCCAACCGAGTCGACTCGGGAAAGTACTGTTCCAGAAAGACCGTCTGAAAGATGCTGTAGTCATAACCGACCATGTCCTTCACACGCCCCCACCAGTGGTAGGCGCTGTCTCTCAGCTGATGGGCCGCGAAGGACACTCTGCGACGACCATCATCGATACCTGATGTATCCAGGTCTCGCGTGACCTGCTCTAGCAACCTCTCGGCTCGGTCGGGGTTCGGCTCCCCGACAAATGTAGGTATCCCGAGCTTCAGGAAGTCTAGTAGTGCTCGGGATGTGTGATCCTCTGTCTGACCGGGCCTCACTGGGACCGCGGCTGCCTCTGGGGCTGGTGAAGCCGACTCTCGGTTGGCAATGACCGCCACTAAACTCTGGACTGTCCTGGTCAGCTCATCCAGGGCAGTCATGACGGGTGGGTCTGCGACCGGCGGGACGCTGGGCGTGCCCGTAGAAGGTCCCGCATCACTCCTCATGCCCTCACTGATAGGAGTACCCTGCGCATCGGCGTACTCAGCGGGCTCAACGGTGGGCACTCGTCCTGGTGTCCCCGTTGACCGTCCCCGCCTGCCTCGCGAGGGCGCTCGTCCCCGTGCCACTGCTGCTCTTCCTCGTCTGCCACGAGCCATTAGCAGATATCCTCTGCACGGATACACACAAACGTTCAGTTTGCGAACTCAAATAAAGACAACAAGCTCAAACACACTAACGTTCACACGGTCTACGTCTACCCCAACGTACTTGTTACTAAACACCACACCGTTCACGCTAATCATACTTTAATTATAATAATACGTAGGCGGAACCTCAAATTTAACCACACAAACGTACACCAAGCCCTCATCCAGTCCCTTATGCACTTACTTATAACTTTCCGTAACCAAACCAGTGTTCGCTACTCGTCCCTTGCGGGAAAGTAGTAAAGGGGATGAGCGTTATGCTCACCTCCACGTACACCCGTTCGATTATGGCACACTAGTAACGCACCAAGGACTTACCACTCTAGTCAGGGTAAACAACCACCTCAAGTACTCGCTCGAGTAAGATAAACCTCAACACGGGAAACACGTCCTCAAACCAGTAAAACACTACTGCTCATGCTATTAATGCCTTAATTATAATAATACGCAAGCGTAAAACTCAACAACAGCCCAACCGTACACCAGGCCTACGGCCTCTACAACCCACAACCGCGAACACCATCCCGTAAAACCAACACTCAACCGCACGAACATGAACCAAGTCACACAACCACAAACCTAAACGCACAACGAAACAAACCCTTTTTTTTTTTGATAACCGGCTGGACCGGTCCGGTAGGTGGGCCGGACCATGTGGGCTTCCGGGCCGACACGTCAACCGTGCCGGGCTGGCTGCCGGGCCGGCACGCCATCCGTGCCATATTGGCTGCCGGGCCGGCACGCCAGCCGTGCCATATTGGCTGCCGGGCCGGCACGCCAGCTGGTCCATGCTGGCTGCTGGATCGGAACAGCGAGCCCTCCCTGGTCTCGTACCAGGTCGACCCGTGGTCCGTCCCGTAGTCGCGACCGTTTCGCCCCTAACTGCTCGTCATGGCTACCTTATGGCACTCGTATTCTACCCGTCTCTTGGCGACCCGCACACTTGTGCGTCGCAGATAATTAACCACCAAAACGACCAAACACGTACCACAAAACCCGACTAAACCACAAACAAGCCAAACCGGCCAAACACCCATAACAACAAAAACGACGACACCCGCCCACCGGGCCAACCAAAGTCAAATAGCGCCCACCGGGCCAACCAAAACTCCACAACACGCCCACCGGGCCAACATAAACAAGCACGCCCACAGGGCCAACCAAAACTCCACAACACGCCCACCGGGCCAACCAACAACAATCACAACACGCCCACAGGGCCAAACAAAATCAAAACAATCAAATTTTTAAAGCTTTCTTCACTTCATTAAAACCTCATTTCCTGACATCCGGTAGTTACAACTCGGTCCAGGCGTCCCCGAACTACATTGTACCCACTTGACGTCAACACCGTCACGCTCGACCACAGGGGCGCCCCTGAGTCGAGTCGCGACAGCTAAAAAAACTTTTCACGCAGTAACACACAAACAGCAAGCCAGCAATAAAACACTGCACATACACACCAACAAAACTCACAACACTACACACGGTTCCCGACCTGCGATGGGACTTTACCGACTCGACTCTCCCCACCTAATTGACGTACAGTCCGAGGTGTGAAACCTCGAGCTCTGATACCAAGATGTCACGCCCCAATTTCAGCAAACTGAACTCGGGACGCGAACATTTAAAATAATAAAACATTTTGAAATCACTTTGAATAAACATTTTAAAAACACCATTTGTTCAACAAAATAATGTTACAACTTAAAATACGTCCCAACAAGTGGACAAAAGTATGGTATCCGTCACTAGACTCAAAATAAACCCAGAATCCCGCTCCTAGCTCTTCAAGCTTCAGAAGTTCATCTAGTCCAACCTGCGACCGGTACCTGTAGGAAAAGCAGCTAGGGGTGAGTGTTCACTCACCACCACGGATAGCAGACTGACTACGACATAATTAGCAGACAATGCCGGTAACACCAATAACAAAGTCAACACCGGGGAACACTGTCCCCAACCCAAGTACTCTGACTGAACATACACCCACTGTTACCTTCTTTGACCAACTCAACACTCTGACACGTAAAGTAGACCCGAAACAACGATCACGACCTCTTCCAAGGACTCAAAAGAAGGCTACGCAACACCAAACAAGATCACAAAGGATAGTACACCAAACAAGATCACAAAGGATCGCAAACCAGCTGCCAAGAACCATATCTGTCTCTCGCCCTTTCCGATCTCAATCGGGCCAGGCGGTCGACCTGTCTCAGTAACCTCTCTGTCCTTCGCCCTTTCCGATCCCAGTCGGTCCAGGCGGTCGACCTGTCTTACAACTTCTCTGTCCCTCGCCCTTTCCGATCCCAGTCGGTCCAGGCGGTCGACTTGTCTTACAACTTCCCTCACTCACGCGCTTCCCCGACACAAAGTCGGGCCAGGCGGTTGACCTGTCTCAGTAACCTCTCTCACTCAGGTAACCACAATCACAATCACAAGCAAGTTCAACAAACAGCAACAACACAGGTTCAGCACTCCACAGGCACTCATGGCCACCCAAGACACCAACCATAAAACACGGACTCAACAGCCCCACAGGCACTCACGGCCTCCCAAGACACACCAACAGTAACTCACGGCTCAACAACCCCACGGGCACTCACGGCCTCCCAAGACACACCAACGATAAAGACACGGGTTCAACAACCCCACAGGCACTCACGGCCTCCCAAGACACACCAACAGTAAGGACACAGGTTCAACAACCCCACGAGCACACACGGCCTCCCCAGACGCCAACAGTCAAACACGGGCTCTCATGGCCAACCAAGACTCAACAGTCAAACACGGGCTCTCATTCCCACCCAAGACTCAACAGTCAAACACGGGCTCTCATGGCCACCCAAGACTCAATAGTAAAGTACGGGCTCTCGTGGCCACCCAAGACAAACCAACAGTAACTCACGGGCTCAACAACCCCACGGGCACTCACGGCCACTCAAACCACCAACAGTAAAGACACGGGTTCACAACCCCACGGGCACTCATGGCCACCCAAAACACCAAAGGTAAAGACACGGGTTCGACGACCCCAAGGGCACTCATGGCCACCCAAAACACCAAAGGTAAAGACACGTGTTCGACGACCCCACGGGCACTCATGGCCACCCAAAACTCAACAATAATACACGCTCGCAATTTACCGAGACTCTAACGCGTAAGCCAGCAAAAGAATGCTCGCAACCCCCCGAGACTCTAACTCGGTCAGGCCAGCCAAAGACACCAACCTTAGCACACGGGCTCTCATGGCCACCCAAACACAAATAATAACACGGGCTCTCATGGCCACCCAAGACTCAACAATAATAGCACGGGCTCTCAAGGCCACCCAAAACACCAAATAAACAATCAACCTCCGGCTTAACCAAAGCCTCCAACAGTCCTAATATCAACAGTTTCTCAATCAATCTCCGGACATGGTCATATGCCTCCAGTACTCCTAATATCGATAAGTTCACAAACAACCTCCGGGCATGGTCATATCCTCCAGTAATTCTATTATCGCTAAGTTCTCTATTCCTACGATACTACTAAGTATCACATGCTTTTCTAAGGTTCGCTACAATCCCGTATCATGCCTTTCTAATATTCGATAAACCTAATTAACCCACGACACCCAAGTGTCACATGCATTTCTACTGTTAACTTTCCCCAGTCAGGGCCGAGATCCGGATACTTTTCCCTACCTCGTGCGTGTTCTCCCAAAGCCAACCAACGAGCTCCGGTGATGATCTCAGTCACTCACCCAGCTTTCCCTTGCCTCGGTCCGTGGCACGATCTAAAAGAACACAATTTAAAGACACTTAACAACTCGCAGGAATAAACTGAAAATCATTAAACTCGATGCCCAAACTTAACACAGACAATGTCGATCACTCCCAAACTTCCCAATTACTCGAAATTGTCGATAAAGGACTCGTAAAGGCCCAATTCGCCCGACATGGCGAATCTGCCCGGGTTTTGTAAATGCCCTTCCGGGGCTCCAAAAATTCCCGTTTTCGTTTCTACGGTCTTAGAATAAATCAAGGGTCCCAATGTACTTGACGGAATCGAATTCCGACTTCCGAGTCAATTAAATGACGTTCCAAGTTTCTAAAACCCGTTAATTATAACTTTTCCAACTTAATTCCAATTTTCGATTCGGTTAAGGATAAAAGGTCCGGGGAACGTTTTAAACCACCCGAACGTTAAAACCCGAGCAACCGAGCACGTGGGCCCCACCCAACCTACTTGGCCGTGCCCTAGGGTTCAAGGGGGGGGGGGGGGGGGGGGGGGGCTCGGCCACCATGGTGGTGGCTGGTCCCAGCTCCGGCCACCCACCCTATGGCCGGCCGGCCACCCACCTTATGGCCGGCCGGCCACCACCCATGGTGGCCGGAGCTCCTCCCGAGCCTCCGGTCACCGGAAAATGTGCAATTAAACCCCCAAATACCTCTAAAACGTCTCCAATACCTCCCCAACCTCCACACAACCCTAAATCATTCACTTTAACAAAACCCTAGCTTTCCAAAATAAACAAAACGAGAATCGGTTTGGGTATTACCGTAGAGGAGGATGAGGGGAACTAGATTGCTCCTTGCCTTAAGACGATCCAAGGGCTTGATTTCTCCAAACCCTAGCTATTCCTCCCTTCTCTCTTCTTCTTCTTCTCATTCTCTCTCTAAACTCTCTCTTCCTTCTCTAAAACAACTAACTCTAATTTTGTATTTTTTTTTATATAGGTGGCTGACCACACTTAAGCCCCCACCATTCATTTTCCCCCCAAAACTAACACCACCACTTGTTGGACAAGTGGAGAAGTGGGTCCCACACCTTTTGGAAAATATCTACTTGATATTTTCCAATCTGATTCACGAAAATCGGACGTTTCGGGCCCCGAACTGCCTCTTTTCCCAAGAAATTACGAAACTTGGCGGGCTACAAGGAAACGGCTCAACTAAGACCGCTGCGACGACGGCTAAGCTTGTTGGATCCAAAATGGTCCTCGAATAGACCAAAACGTCGCTCGGCTGACTTTTCCAGCGAAAAGTCAACTTTTCCCAAATTGATCAGAAAGTTGCCCTGAGTCCCCCGGAACTCACTTTGGTCAATAACGGGGTCAACTTAAGTCCGGTATGACACTCGGCGTCATTTTAGGTTCACTTAACTGTCAGTCTTAAATTTTTTTTTAATTTTCCTGTTTTTTCGCAGGTTTGACTGGCGTTGACCGGGAGTGGTTATTACAGAACCTGCAACTCTTGTTGATAAAGAAACTGATCATGTTGGTGCCTAACCTACAACTCTTTTTGCAACCGAACCTTGACCTGTGGTTTTTGATATTGCGAGTTGTGTGGGTGGTATCTTAACCGTGTTTGTGGGACCTGAACTTGAACGCATGCCAACTAGAATTGAATCTGAAGTATCATCATCTCCTACGGGGAAACCACCACATAAAGTTCGTATGATGTCCAAGAAGGAGAAGAAGAAAACGAAGAGTGTCAAGTGGTGGAGTATGTTCAGGAAGACCGAGAGTTTCCGGAAGAAACCCTGGATCCACAACAAACTTCGATCGGTTTCAGAGATCAGTCAGATTTGGTAATTGGTCAAGAGTTTTCGAACAAGGAAGCGGTGTTAAAGAAGTGTGTGGATATTTCAGTTTCCGATAAGTTTAAGATACATACTAACAAATCAAATCAGACGTTGTATGTTGTGAAGTGCAAAGGGGTGAATTGTAAATGGTTCGTGCGTGCAGCAAGAAGGAAGGGTGAAGATAGCTTTTACATAAGAACTTACGAGCCTACTCATACTTGTTTGGTAAGTGAGCGAACGACAAAAGATACTCGCATAAGTATGGATAGACTTTCTGACATGCTGATTAAAGATTTTGGTTGTGTAACCGAGAATCCTTCCCCTAAAAAAATTCTAGAATTTTTCCAAATTAAAGGCGTTCCCCTAAAGTACTGGACAACTTGGAAGGCGGGATTAGTTACAAAAATTAAACTTGAAGGGGATCCTGAGTCAAGTTATGAACTTCTCCCAAGATATTTGCACATGGTTGAAAAGATGAATGAAGGCGCGGTAACTCATTTGGAGGTTGATTTAGAGAATAGATTTAAATATGTTTTTATAGCATATAAACCATGCATTGACGGCTTCATATATTGCGTGAGAAAGGTTATTGTAGTGGATGGTACTTGGCTGAAGACAAAGTACAAAGGGGTAATGATAATAGCAACAGCGCAGGATGGTAACTATAACCAATATCCTATTGCTTGGGTTGTGGTTGACAAAGAGAATGACGCTTCATGGTCATGGTTCTTCCACAAGTTAAAGCGTTGATTCCAGATGACACAAATGAGTTAGTCATCATTTCTGATAGACATAGAAGTATCATCAATGCAGTTGCCGATGTCTAACCAAACGCTCAATATGGACATTGTAGTTGGGATCTCTACCAAAATGTGAAACTCCATGGAAAAGACAAAGACAAAGACAAAGACAAAGGCGAAGGCAAAGGAAAAGGCAAAGGCTAATGCAAAGACGATGGTCTCCATAAATTATTCATAGAAGTTGCCGAAGCCTACACGATTAGCAAATTTAATGAAGCTTACGCAACTTTTAGAAGAAGGTTTGAGAAAGCGGCAATTTGTCTTAAATGAACAAATATAGAGCTAAGTCAATGTGCGAGAGCTCACTTCGAAGGTGCTCGATACAACATCCTGACAACGAATGGTTTAGAGTCTGTGAACGCGACAACAGTTACATCGAGGAAGAAGTCGATCATTTCATTGTTAAATGCTATGCAGGCAAAAGTAAGTGAGTGGTTCAACAAACGTCTCAATGTCATAAGAAAAATGGGTAAAGTAGTAGGAACACTTTAAACACCCAAGATAGACGCTATTGTGATAGAGAGGAACAATGAAGGGAGCACATTGCATTCAACACGACTCAGCCGACTGCAGTTTAAGGTTACAAGTTATGACGATGACGCCATAGTAGATTTGGGGGGATAAGAAATGCAGTTGTCGTGTGTTTGACATCGATAAAATTCCTTGTGTTCATGAATGTGCATGTTGCAAGGTTGCTAAAATTGATGCTTATGATTTGTGTTCTAAGTACTACTCGAGCGATACTTGGGTGCTTGTTTATAGCGGTGTCATTTGTCCAGTGTTACGACAATCTGCTTGAGATGTTGATGAGGAAGAAGAATTTATAACGGTTGTCCCTCCAAAGTTCGAACAAACGCGGGGTAGATTACAAGAAAAAAGGATTCCATCCGGAGGTGAGTTTTCCATCCCCATCCCAGAGGCAGATTCGATACGTAAACGAAAATGTGGACACCGTGAGACTCCTGGTCATAACAAGAGAACATGTCCAAAGCTCCTGAATTTATAATCTTGTGTTGTGTTGTGTTGTATTATTAAAAAAAACATTCGATTGGTTGTTGTTGGACGACCTATTTAGAAGTCGGGGGACCAATTAAATAAACAGGTTGGAATTGATTTGCTGTTGTGTTGTGCATTGTGCATAGAATATTGGTTGGCCCACTTCAACTTTGTATCTCGACCGACCCTCGTAAAAGGTCGACCAGTCACATAACTTGATCAACCCAAACCCTAACAAAAAAGGTCAAAAACATCCAATATGAATCGTTCTCTTTCTTCTCCATGAACCAAGAGAATATGTCCGAAGCTCTGGAATTTATAATCTTGTGTTGTGTTGTGTTATGTTGTATTATTAAATAAAACAAACAAACATTCAGTTGATTGTTGTTGGATGACCTATTCATAAGTAGGGGGACCAATTAAATAAACAGGTTGGACGACCAAATAAATAAATAAGAAGGTCGTAGACTGATGTATTCAAACAAAAGGTGGTCCATTTCATTGATGATAAGCATACCTAATGCTCTATAATAGAACCTTAAAACAAAAGGGTGTGCCCGGTTTTACATTCGTAAATTCTAGACTGCGGGAGGGAGCCCGTGGACCATAGAGGCACATAGAGCTGCATGCTCCGCCAATAGGGCCTCGTGCGCAGCAACGTCCTCACCCGGCCAGCCATCTGTGTTGATCTCCCTCATCGCATACATCTGGGCCATCAGTTGAACATGGACGCACATAATTCTCCCATTGATGCGCTCGAACTCCAGCTCACGACGGCTGTGGGCGACTCGACGGAGTGTTGCTTCTGCGCGCTCCACTGGAGAACCACGTCCACCCACGACTGTTGCGTCTTTGACATAATCACGGTCCATATTGCAAATTGCTTTCGTCTGTTTTGTTAAGGAATCTAGTAGTGTGTGAAGATTATATGTGAGATAGAAGTGTATTTATAGAAAAGCATGTTGACATCTTGGGAAGTTAGAAGGTTTACGTAGCACGTATCCTCAGAAACCGCGATAGGGTTTCGAGCACATCCGACGTCCTGTCACGTCATGCTCATAAATGGTTCACTGCTCGAAAGATTTGGCAGGATTTCCTTATCACTTTCTTTTAAATTAGGTCATATCTAATTTAATGATAATGTAAACCAAATCAACAAAGGGGACTACCTCCACTACTACCCACATTCAACAAAGAGGTCGACCTTCCACAAGAACTGGCTGACCCATCTCAGAAGGTTGTCTACATGCTAGTTTCATGTTTCTATAAACTAATGTGCAACCCTGTTAAATGTATATAGTCAAGGCCAATAATAATATTATGCAATTAAAACTTTAATGAAAGGCAACTGTCATGGTCCTGGTCATTAACATGCTGCCAACTGTCATGGTCATTACCTATTTCCTAGGACTGGACGTACGCCTATTGTCACGCCCCAAATCCGGTTTTGACCGGACTCGAGTCGTGAATTTAAAATAATAACTAATACAGCAGTTTAAAACCCAAAAAGAGTCTCCAATTATAGTGCAGCAGTTCCAAGTAACCTCACGAGTCAACAGCTCAGTAAAAACTACGTAATAAATAAGTTCAAAAGCAAGTAAATAGTACGTCTCTAGACAAAGCTAGCCTAAGACCATCACTAGCTCCCCAGCTCCGAGAATCTCGCTAGATCACATCCCGTTCAAACCTGTAAAACAATAAAGTAAAGGGGTGAGCTTTCGCTCAGTAGGATGAGTAGTTAAGGCGATGAGTATCCGCTCACCACCACGAGTAACCGTCCAATTAGGGCATACTAGCACAACACACAACTAAACACAACACGGACTTTCATAACCACAATCCTCAGTTCCAAGATTATAACCACTCTCACCTACATACTTACACGACCACTATCACACTATACTCACTTCACTTATTCAAGTATCATGCATACAACATACAATAAAATAAGCACACGTCCCGTACCGCAGTCGTCGACTCCGCCGGCTGTCCACAACCCGACTCTATCATATCACATCGGAACACACAGCATCGGCCTAGATATCTTCCTGGAAATCCGTCGGGGCACAATCACAATACATCACACCGGAACACACATCATCGTCCTAGATGTCTTCCCAGAAATCCGCTGGGGCATAAACTCGACACCTAGTGCCAAATCACAAACCGTCGGCCTAGATGCCCTACACCGGAATACCCCCTTGATGTAGGTATCATACCGGAATAACACACCGGGGGGCCGCGCATACGTGGGACCACACCGTCGGCCTAGGTAGTACCCTATACCGGCGTACCCCCTCGGTGTAGGTACCATACCGGAATACAACTCCTCTTGGAACACACATCAAGATAATATCACGCATCATAATGCCATAAATAAATCACGGCTTACCAAGCCCACCAATCTTACCACAACACGTCACGTCGGTCTATCAATCACCCGATCATATCACAACCATCGGTTCACGTCATAACAAGCATGACACACTGGCCCAAGCATATCAACGCACTACATCGAGCATATCATAACATGATTCTCAATCTAACAACGACTAAATCACACATCATGCATCTCAATCACAGATAATGGTATTTCAATCAACACACAACCTAAGGGCTCGACATGGCCCACATGCATTTCTACAGCACGGCAATCCCAAACTTACGGCTCGACATGGCTCGTAAGCTATCCGTCATTTCACTCTTTCCTCACATCCTAATAATGCAATTCTAACAATTTAAACAAGTAATTACAACCTATAGGTATACTAGTAACTTTCCGCAATCAAACCGGTATTCGCTACTTTCCCTACCTCAAAAGCAATTCAATCCAGCAGCGGACGACCTGGATAGCTTCCTCCTTCACTTCACGAGGTCCAAAGGTCTCCTCCTCCGTCAAGATCGGGTCCAAAGTCTTGGATTACAAAACAATTCGCGACTCAATACTAATTCAGATTCGGTTTAAAGAGAAAACATTAAATTAAGGCCGAAAGTCAAATCATGGGCTGAGAGGGAAATGGGCCGGAATGAGGCACAATCCGAGTGGCCCACAGGCCCGGAAACAGACCCGGCCCGTGCAGTGTACCGGCCCGATAACCGACCCGGCCCGTGCAGCACACCAGCCCGGAACCAGGCACGGTCCGTTCGGCACGCCGGCCTGGGACCAGGCACGGTCCGTGTGGCACGGCGGCCCAAGACCAGGCACGGTCCGTGCGGCACTCCGTGCCGGACCCTGGCACGGTCCGTGCGGCGTTCTGTGCCGGAACCTGGCCCGCTCCGTGCGGCGTTCCGTGTCGGTCTAGACAGACCCTTCTTCCTCCTTCTTCCACTTCGTTTTCAACAAATTTCTACCTCAAATCTCCATTGATGAATTCCTAAACCTCCAAAACAGACCCAATAATCTCCAATACTTCAATACCCTCAATGGGTTTCATCAAAACTACTCAAATCAAGTGATTTCTCATCATCCAACTTCACTTCCAACCACAAAACAACATCTAACACCAACAAACCTTAAACTCAACCGTTTCTAGCATTTCTCTATCAAACCCATGAATCAAATTCAACCAAAATGAAAATGGTTTGGATGATTACCTTTGTAATGAAGAGTAGATGAAGGAAATGAGGTTTTTGAGATGTTTTGAGGTAAGAACAAGCTAAAGTCTCCTCCTTTTCCTTCTTTCTTCTTCCTCAAGCCTCCTTGGTT
Organism: Erodium maritimum; assembly: GCA_963921825.1. Classification (NCBI taxonomy): domain Eukaryota; kingdom Viridiplantae; phylum Streptophyta; class Magnoliopsida; order Geraniales; family Geraniaceae; genus Erodium; species Erodium maritimum. Next base: position 36,815,161 of record OY997593.1, on the reverse strand, counting down.
CCTTTCTCTCTCTCCTCTCTCTCTATAATTCGCCCAATGCAGAAAAATGGGGTGATATTGGTCCAATTTGGTGTTAAACCTAGAGAAAATGATACCAAAAATACCCCCTTGCCCTTTCTCTTCTCAAGTTCAACCGTTAAGGGTAGAAGGGTCAATTCGCACCCATTTCTTCCCTTCCAAGCTAACATGGACACATGTCCATGTGGGGACCACTTCTAACTCAAATAATTCCAGCTCAAATAATTAATTAGGTTTAGTTTCTAATTGGACTGCGTTTGACCGAAAATGACCCCAGGTTGACTTCTCCCACAATTACAGCTGTTTGAAAGGAAACGACCCAACTAAGCTAACCATTATGGCTAAGCTTTTTGGGCCCCAGAAATGTCCTGAATGACTCACGGAGTCATCGGTTGACTTTTCCGGTAAAAAGTCAACTTTTGCCAAAAACCTCCGGTTCGACCGGGGCGGTTCTTACACCTATCCTAGGAACAATTAAAGTGCAGAATATATAAAGAGACCCTAACCGAAGTGCGCAGCAACTGCCAATGCTAGGCGTTGAGCCTGTTCTTCTGCAACCAACTTATCCATTTGCGTAAACGTGCTCACCCATAATTTGTTGCCGCGTTTAAACTATGTTGTTAATTACCCTCTGAGTACCTTCCTAATCTCGTCCACCAGCTGCGACGCTTCAGCTCGGAGGGCTAGTACGTTAGCCTTATATGAATCCAACCTCACAAGCCTCTCCTCCCCCGCTCTTCGAAAAATTTCATACGTCACTCTCTCAGTTGGGGTCATAACTACATCCGACTCCATTCTAGGTTATCGGCTTTGAGGAGTCGATCAGAAAAAAGGTAGATTAAATCTATGGTATGGGATGAGATGAGATGAGATGAGTTTTTATTTATATAGGAATTGGCAATTGTGGCTGAAGAAGGTGTACGGACCGAGGAGGACATGAAGGGGTGAAGAAGTAAGTAGGTTTTAAAATTCAAATTGACTGGAATTGGCATCAGGAATATATTCCTTGCCTTCGCAAGAAGACATCAACACGATCCATCCATCCATTTATCCATCATGGTCAGGACAGGTTATTCCATTTACCACAAGCTATTTGAAATGAAAGATGAGAAAAAAACAACTGACAAACATATCCAGTATGTACATCGATCGGAACGTATTAGTAAAATCCATGTTCAACAAAAAATGCATAATAATTGAGTAGTAACGTCGGGCGAATTCCATATTAGAAAGTGAGAGAGTGCATAATACAAATAACTTGATTAACCGAAACCCTAACAAAAAATGTCAAAAACATCCAATATGAACCGTACTCTTTCTTCTACATGAACCAACATTTGGAGTTTTGCAGTCGTCCTCTCCAACAACATGGACACACATGTAAACTCGGCTGTTGATTATCCTCCGGGGATAATCCTAATCTCTTCCAACCGCCGTGTCAAGTCATTAGCCAACGTCAGCACCTGATTCTAATTAGCCTCAACCGTCGACAGCGTGGCCAGCCAGTCACGTCGATATCTTGCCATTCTCTCCTCTCTGAGCTGGGGTAAAAAAAATTCTCTCTGGGTCCATAATAATTGTGGAGGTAGGGTTAGATGAGTTGAGATGAGCCATATTTACATATACTCCTGTATAGGCTGAAGAAGATGTAGTAACCGAGGAGGTGGAAGAAGGGGGTAGAAAGGTGAGTAGGTTTTGACCTAATTAATTGGATTTAACTTTAAGAGAGAATATATTCCTTGCCTTCCCAAGGAGTAATCCACTGTGACCATCCATCCATCCAATGTCCAGTCAAATAATGTGTTTAATAGGAATTGAAAGGTCGCCTAGTCAAATATAGGTCGGTCCACCGAGAAACTGCCCGCAGCAAATGCCGGCCAGTGTACCGTACCGGCAGACCCATCTCAAATGCGTCTCGACCTGCCTCGAAACATCGGTCGTCTACCAATGATTATCCATGAACAGTTGAACACTACCCCATATTACACTTTCCATACGTGTACGATATCCAGTCAAGTAATGTGTTTCATTTGAATTGAAAGGTCGCCTAGTCAAATATTGGTCTGTTTTCCGGAAAAGTGGCCGACCGCGCCATGATGTGCCGCAAACCATGTCGACCGACACGAGGAATCGGCCGGCTCAGCCCAAACGTGTCTCGACCAACCGCAAGATAGACCGACCGACAATAAATATTGGTCGGGCCACCTCAAGTGTGTCTCGACCAACCTCAAAACAACTATCTTCCACCGTTAATTCTTCATGAACACTACTCCACATTACCCTTTTCATCCAACCTATCCTCCAAGGAGTCCTCCAAAACTAACCTTCCGACCCTCCTCCATGACATCCTCCTCTATGAACTCTTTCACGAATCAACTACTACCCACATGCACTAATCCAACTCCAAAATGGAACTACCTCATCACAAGTCCCAAGCGTACTTCTGAATTTCAAAGGTGTAGGAGTAAAGAACACATTATTAGGTGTAAGATATCCAGACAAGTAATTTGTTTCATTCGAATTGAAAGGTCGCCTAGTCAAATATTTGTCGGTCTGCCTGAAAAGTGGCCTACCGCGCCATGATGTGCTGCAAAACATGTCGACCGACGTGAGGTATCGGCCGGCCCAGCTCAAACATGTCTAGAACAACCCATAAGACAGACCGACCGACATTAAATATTTGTCGGGCCACCTCAAGTGTGTTTCAACCAACCTCAAAAAAATGGTCGTCCATCAATAATTATCCATGAACACTACTCCACATTACCCTTTTCATCCAACCTATCCTCCAAGTAGTCCTCTAAAACAAACCTTCCGACCCTCCTCCATGACATCCACCTCTATGAACTCTTTCGCGAATCCACTACTACCCATAATCACTAGTTCAACTACAAAATGGAACTACCTCATCCCAAGTCCCAAGCGTACTTCTAAATTTCAAAGGTGTACGGGTACAGAACACATTATTAGGTGTAAGATAACCAAACAAGTAATGTGTTTTATTAGAATTTAAAGGTCGCCTAGTCAAATATTGGTCGGTATGCCGGGAAAGTGGCCGACCGTGCCATGATGTGTCGAAAATCATGTCGACCCACGCGAGTTATCGGCCTTCCCAGCTAAAACGTGTCTCGACCTACATGCAAGACAGACCGACCGACATTAAATATTGGCCACCCCACCTCAAGAGTGTCTCGACCAACATCAAAACAACGGTCGTCCACCGTTAATTCTCCATGAACACTACTCCACATTACCCTTTTCATCCAACCTATCCTCCAAAAGATCCTCCGAAACAAACCTTCCGACCCTCCTTCATGAAATCCTCTTCTATGAACTCTTTCACGAATCCACTACTACCCACATGCACTAGTTCAACTCCAAAATGGAACTACCTCATCCCAAGTCCCAAGCGTACTTCTAAATTTGAAAGGTGTACGGGTAGATAACACATTATTAGGTGTAAGATATCCAGGCAAGTAATTTGTTTCATTAGATTTGAAAGGTCGCAAGTCAAATATTGGTCGATCTGTCAGAAAAGTGGCCGACCGCGCCATGATGTGCCGCAAAACATGTCGACCAACGAGAGGTATCGGCCGACCCAGCTCAAACGTGTCTCGACCAACCCGCAAGACAGACCGACCGACATTAAATATTGGCCGGCCCACCTCAAGAATATCTGGCCCAACCTCAAAAACAACGGTCGTGCACCGTTAATTATCCATGAACACTACTCCACATTACCCTTGTCATCCAACCTATCATCCAAGTGGTCCTCCAAAACAAAACTTCCGACCCTTCTCAATGACATCCTCCTCTATGAACTCTTTCATGAATCCACTATTACCCACGTTCACTAGTCCAACTCCAAAATGGAACCACCTCATCCCAAGTCCCAAGCGTATTTTAAATTTCAATGGTGTACGGGTAGAGAACACATTATTAGGTGTAAGATATCTAGGCAAGTAATGTGTTTTATTATAAGGGTAAATTACAAATACCTACCCCAAACTTGTAGGGTTTAACTGATATTTACCCTAAAGGTTTTTTTTAACTGATACATACTCAGATGTTAAGTTATATAACAAATAGCCCAGGCTATCAGATGAAATTATGAAAATACCCTCAACTACACTTCAATAATTATTTAAAAAAATTATTTTAAAAATCACTTTTGTTATATATACATATTTACTTATTAAATCACTTCAGTTTTATTGTAAATATCACTTCAAATTTATTTTAAAAAAATTATTAAAAAAATAACTGAGGGCATTTTCGTCATTTTAGCTGACGGCTTGGGCTATGTGTTATATAACAAAACATTTAATTGGGTATCAGTTAAAAGAAACTTTAGGTTATGTACCAGTTAAACGCTACAAGTTTGGGGTACGTAGTAGTTTACCCTTATTAGAATTGAAAGATCGCCTAGTCAAATATTGGTCGGTCTACCGGAAAAGTGGCCGACCGCACCGTGATGTGCCGCAAAACATGTTGACCGACGCGAGGTATCGGTCGGCCCAGCTAAAACGTGTATCGACCTACCCGCAAGACATACCGACCGACATTCAATATTGGCCGGCCAACCTCAAGAGTGTCTCGACCAACCTCAAAACAACGGTCGTCCACCGTTATGTAAGAAATAAGTAAGAGTAACAAATTGTTCTTTTTGTCCCTCAAAGGACTCATAAGGGCCTCTGGTTGTGTATAGACATTGATACGCCTATTAAAGTACCCCACCAACAGTGGAAAAACTCAATCCGAGACCGTTTGTCCTTCAAACAAAATAGCCTCTCATCTAGACATACACTATAGTGTTTAAGAAATCAATAGGAGTAACAAATTGTTCTTTTAGTCCATCAAATGACTCATATGGGCCACTAGTTGTGTATACAAATAGATATTCCTATTAAAGTACCCCAACTACTGTGGGAACCCGATCCGAGACCGTTTGGGCTCTAGACAAGTTTTTCTCTCATCTTGACATACTATAGTATAGACATTGATATGCCTATTAATGTGCCCCACCAACTGTGGGAAAACTCAATCCGAGACCGTTTGTGCTTCAAACAAAATCGCCTCTCATCTAGACATACACTATAGTATTTAAGAAATCAATAAGAAAAACAAATTGTTCTTTTTGTCCATTAAAGGACTCATATGGGCATCTACTTGTGTATACAAGTAGATATGCCTATTAAAGTACCCCAACTACTGTGGGAATACAATCCGAGACCGTCTGGGCTCCAAACAAGTTTTTCTCTCATCTAGACATACTATAGTATGTAAGAAATAAGTAGGAGTAACAAATTGTTCTTTTTGTCCCTCAAAGGACTCATAAGGGCCTCTGGTTGTGTATAGACATTGACATGCCTATTAAAGTACCCCACAACCGTGGAAAAACTCGATTCGAGACTGTTTGTGCTTCAAACAAAATAGCCTCTCATCTAAACATTTACTATAGTATTTAAAAAATCAACATGAGTAACTAATTGTTCTTTTAGTCCATCAAATGACTCATATGGGCCTCTAGTTGTGTATACAAATAGATATTCCTATTAAAGTACCCCAACTACTGTGGGAACCCAATCCGAGACCGTCTGGGCTCCAAACAAGTTTTTCTCTCATCTAGACATACTATAGTATGTAAGAAATAAGTAGGAGTAACAAATTGTTCTTTTTGTCCCTCAAAGGACTCATAAGGGCCTCTGGTTGTGTATAGATATTGATATGCCTATTAAAGTACCACACCAATTGTGGAAAAACTCAATCAGAGACCGTTTGTGCTTCAAACAAAATATCCTCTCATCTAGACATACACTATAGTGTTTAAGAAATAAATAGGAGTAATAAATTGTTCTTTTTGTCCATCAAATGACTCATATGGGCCTCTAGTTGTGTATACAAATAGATATTCCTATTAAAGTACCCCAACTACTGTGGGAACCCAATCCGAGACCGTTTGGGCTCAAAACAAGTTTTTCCTCATCTAGACATACTATAGTATGTACGATATAAATAGGAGTAACAAATTGTTCTTTTTGTCCCTCAAAGGACTCATAAGGGCCTCTATTTGTGTATAGACATTGATATGCCTATTAAAGTACCCCAACTACTGTGGGAACCCAATCCGAGACCGTTTGGGCTCAAAACAAGTTTTTCTCTCATCTAGACATACTGTAGTATGTACGATATAAATAGGAGTAACAAATTGTTCTTTTTGTCCCTCAAAGGACTCATAAGGGCCTCTATTTGTGTATAGACATTGATATGCCTATTAAAGTACCCCAACTACTGTGGGAATACAATCCTAGACCGTTTGGGCTCCAAACAAGTTTTTCTCTCAACTAGATATACTATAGTATGTAAGAAATAAGTAGGAGTAACAAATTCTTCTTTTTGTCCCTCAAAGGACTCATTAGGGCCTCTGGTTGTGTATAGACATTGATATGCCTATTAAAGTACCCCACAACCGTGGAAAAACTCAATCCGAGACTGTTTGTGGTTCAAACAAAATAGCCTCTTATCTAGACATACACTATATTATTTAAAAATTCAATAGAAGTAACAAATTTATCTTTTAAGTCCATTAAATGACTCATATGTGCCTCTAGTTGTGTATACAAATAGATATTCCTATTAAAGTACCCCAACTACTGTTGGAACCCAATCCGAGACCGTTTGGGCTCAAAACAAGTTTTTCTCTCATCTAGACATATTATAGTAGGTATGATATAAATAGGAGTAACAAATTGTTCTTTTTGTCCCTCAAAGGACTCATAAGGGCCTCTATTTGTGTATAGCATTGATATGCCTATTAAAGTGCCCCACCAACCGTGGAAAAACTCAATCCGAGACCGTTTGTGCTTCAAACAAAATAGCCTCTCATCTAGACATACACTATAGTATTTAAGAAATCAAAAGGAGTAACAAATTGTTCTTTTTGTCCATTAAAGGGCTCACTTATCCTCTACTTGTGTATACAAGTAGATATGCCTATTAAAGTACCCCAACTACTGTGGGAATACAATCCGAGACCGTTTGGGCTCCAAACAAGTTTTTCTCTCATCTAGACATACTATAATATGTAAGAAATAAGTAGGAGTAACAAATTGTTCTTTTTGTCACTCAAAGGACTCATAAGGGCCTCTGGTTGTGTATAGACATTGATATGCCTATTAAAGTACCCCACCAATTGTGGAAAAACTCAATCAAAGACCGTTGGTGCTTCAAACAAAATAGTCTCCATCTAGACATACACTATAGTGTTTAAGAAATAAATAGGAGTAACAAATTGTTCTTTTAGTCCATCAAATGACTCATATGGGCCTCTAGTTGTGTATACAAATAGATATTCCTATTAAAGTACCCCAACTACTGTGGGAACCCAATCCGAGACCGTTTGGGCTCAAAACAAGTTTTTCTCCCATCTAGACATACTATAGTATAGACATTGATATGCCTATTAATGTGCCCCACCAACCGTGGAAAAACTCAATCCGAGACCGTTTGTGCTTCAAACAAAATAGCCTCTCATCTATACATACACTATAGTATTTAAGAAATCAATAGGAGTAACAAATTGTTCTTTTTGTCCATTAGAGGACTCATATGGGCCTCTACTTGTGTATACAAGTGGATATGCCTATTAAAGTACCCCAACTATTGTGGGAAAACAATCTGAGACCGTTTGGGCTCCAAAAATGTTTTTCTCTCATCTAGACATACTATAATATGTAACAAATAAGTAAGAGTATCAAATTGTTCTTTTTGTCCCTCAAACGACTCATAAGGGCCTCTGGTTGTGTATAGACATTGATACGCCTATTAAAGTACCCCACCAACCGTGGAAAAACTCAATCCGAGACCGTTTGTCGTTCAAACAAAATAGCCTCTCATCTAGACATACACTATAGTGTTTAAGAAATCAATAGGAGTAACAAATTGTTCTTTTAGTCCATCAAATGACTCATATGGGCCACTAGTTGTGTATACAAATAGATATTCCTATTAAAGTACCCCAACTACTGTTGGAACCCAATCCGAGACCGTTTGGGCTCAAAACAAGTTTTTCTCTCATCTAGACATATTATAGTAGGTATGATATAAATAGGAGTAACAAATTGTTCTTTTTATCCCTCAAAGGACTCATAAGGGCCTCTATTTGTGTATAGACATTGATATGCCTATTAAAGTACCCCAACTACTGTGGGAATACAATCCGAGACCGTTTGGGCTCCAAACAAGTTTTTCTCTCATTTAGACATACTATAGTATGTACGATATAAATAGGAGTAACAAATTGTTCTTTTTGTCCCTCAAAGGACTCATAAGGGCCTCTATTTGTGTATAGACATTGATATGCCTATTAAAGTACCCCAACTACTGTGGGAATGCAATCCGAGACCGTTTGGGCTCCAAACAAGTTTTTCTCTCATTTAGACATACTATAGTATGTAAGAAATAAGTAGGAGTAACAAATTGTTCTTTTTGTCCCTCAAAGGACTCATAAGGGCCTCTAGTTGTGTATAAACATTGATATGCCAATTAAAGTTCCCCTCCAACCGTGTAAAAACTCAATCTGAGACCTTTTGTGCTTCAAACAAAATAGCCTCTCATCTAGACATACACTATAGTATTCAAGAAATCAATAGGAGTAACAAATTGTTCTTTTTGTCCATTAGAGGACTCATATGGTCCTCTACTTGTGTATACAAATAGATATTCCTATTAAAGTACCCTAACTACTGTGGGAACCCGATCCGAGACCGTTTGGGCTCTAAACAAGTTTTTCTCTCATCTTGACATACTATAGTATAGACATTGATATGCCTATTAAAGTGCCCCACCAACCGTGGAAAAACTCAATCCGAGACCGTTTGTGCTTCAAACAAAATAGCCTCTCATCTAGGCATACTATAGTATGTACGATATAAATAGGAGTAACAAATTGTTCTTTTTATCCCTCAAAGGACTCATAAGGGCCTCTATTTGTGTATAGACATTGATATGCCTATTAAAGTACCCCAACTACTGTGGGAATACAATCCGAGACCGTTTGGGCTCCAAACAAGTTTTTCTCTCATTTAGACATACTATAGTATGTACGATATAAATAGGAGTAACAAATTGTTCTTTTTGTCCCTCAAAGGACTCATAAGGGCCTCTAGTTGTGTATAAACATTGATATGCCTATTAAAGTTCCCCTCCAACCGTGTAAAAACTCAATCTGACACCTTTTGTGCTTCAAACAAAATAGCCTCTCATCTAGACATACACTATAGTATTCAAGAAATCAATAGGAGTAACAAATTATTCTTTTTGTCCATTAGAGGACTCATATGGGCCTCTACTTGTGTATACAAATAGATATTCCTATTAAAATACCCCAACTACTATGCGAACCCAATCCGAGACCGTTTGAGCTCCAAACAAGTTTTTCTCTCATCTAGACATACTATAGTATGTAAGAAATAAGTAGGAGTAACAAATTGTTCTTTTTGTCCCTCAAAGGACTTATAAGGGCCTCTGATTGTGTATAGACATTGATATGCCTATTAAAGTGCCCCACCAACCGTGGAAAAACTCAATCCAAGACCGTTTGTCCTTCAAACAAAATAGCCTCTCATCTAGACATACAATATAGTGTTTAAGAAATCAATAGGAATAACAAATTGTTCTTTTAGTCCATCAAATGACTCATATTGGCCTCTAGTTGTGTATACAAATAGATATTCCTATTAAAGTACCCCCAACTACTGTGGGAACCCGATCCGAGACCGTTTGGGCTCAAAACAAGTTTTTCTCTCATCTAGACATACTATAGTATGTACGATATAAATAGGAGTAACAAATTGTTCTTTTTGTCCCTCAAAGGAATCATAAGGGCCTCACGTTGTGTATAAACATTGATATGCCTATTAAAGTTCCCCACCAACCGTGTAAAAACTCAATCCGAGACCTTTTGTGCTTCAAACAAAATAGCCTCTCATCTAGAATACACTATAGTATTTAAGAAATCAATAGGAGTAACAAATTGTTCTTTTTGTCCATTAGAGGACTCATATGGGCCTCTACTTGTGTATACAAGTGGATATGCCTATTAAAGTACCCCAACTACTGTGGGAACCAAATCCGAGTACGTTTGGGCTCAAAACAAGTTTTTCTCTCATCTAGACATACTATAGTATGTACGATATAAATAGGAGTAACAAATTGTTCTTTTTGTCCCTCAAAGGACTCATAAGGGCCTCTATTTGTGTATAGACATTGATATGCCTATTAAAGTACCCCAACTACTGTGGGAATGCAATCCGAGACCGTTTGGGCTCCAAACAAGTTTTTCTCTCATTTAGACATACTATAGTGTGTAAGAAATAAGTAGGAGTAACAAATTGTTCTTTTTGTCCCTCAAAGGACTCATAAGGGCCTCTGGTTGTGTATAGACATTGATATTCCTATTAAAGTACCCCACATACTATGGAAAAACTCAATCCGAGACCGTTTGTGCTTCAAATAAAATAGCCTCTCATCTAGACATACACTATTGTGTTTAAGAAATCAATAGGAGTAACAAATTGTTCTTTTAGTCCATCAAATGACTCATATGGGCCTCTAGTTGTGTATAGAAATAGATATTCCTATTAAAGTACCCCAACTACTGTGGGAACCCAATCCAAGACCGTTTGGGCTCAAAACAAGTTTATCTCTCATCTAGACATACTATAGTATGTACGATATAAATAGGAGTAACAAATTGTTCTTTTTGTCCCTCAAAGGACTCATAAGGGCCTCTATTTGTGTATAGACATTGATATTCCTATTAAAGTACCCCAACTACTGTGGGAATACAATCCGAGACCGTTTGGGCTCCAAACAAGTTTTTCTCTCATCTAGACATACTATAGTATGTAAGAAGTAAGTAGGAGTAACATATTGTTCTTTTTGTCCCTCAAAGGACTCATAAGGGCCTCTGGTTGTGTATCGACATTGATATGCCTATTAAAGTACCCCACAACCGTGGAAAAACGCAATCCGAGACTGTTTGTGGTTCAAACAAAATAGCCTCTCATCTAGACATACACTATAGTATTTAAAAATTCAATAGGAGTAACAAATTGTTCTTCTTGTCCATTAAATGACTCATATGGGCCTCTAGTTGTGTATACAAATATACATTCCTATTAAAGTACCCCAATTACTGTGGGAACCCAATCCGAGACCGTTTGGGCTCAAAACAAGTTTTTCTCCCATCTAGACATACTATAGTATGTACGATATAAATAGGAGTAACAAATTGTTCTTTTTGTCCCTTAAAGGACTCACAAGGGCCTCTATATGTGTATAGACATTGATATGCCTATTAAAGTTCCCCACCAACCATGGAAAAACTCAATCCGAGACCGTTTGTGCTTCAAACAAAATAGCCTCTCATCTAGACATACACTATAGTATTTAAGAAATCAAAAGGAGTAACAAATTGTTCTTTTTGTCCATTAAAGGGCTCACTTATCCTCTACTTGTGTATACAAGTAGATATGCCTATTAAAGTACCCCAACTACTGTGGGAATACAATCCGAGACCGTTTGGGCTCCAAACAAGTTTTTCTCTCATCTAGACATACTATAATATGTAAGAAATAAGTAGGAGTAACAAATTGTTCTTTTTGTCACTCAAAGGACTCATAAGGGCCTCTGGTTGTGTATAGACATTGATATGCCTATTAAAGTACCCCACCAATTGTGGAAAAACTCAATCAAAGACCGTTGGTGCTTCAAACAAAATAGTCTCCATCTAGACATACACTATAGTGTTTAAGAAATAAATAGGAGTAACAAATTGTTCTTTTAGTCCATCAAATGACTCATATGGGCCTCTAGTTGTGTATACAAATAGATATTCCTATTAAAGTACCCCAACTACTGTGGGAACCCAATCCGAGACCGTTTGGGCTCAAAACAAGTTTTTCTCCCATCTAGACATACTATAGTATAGACATTGATATGCCTATTAATGTGCCCCACCAACCGTGGAAAAACTCAATCCGAGACCGTTTGTGCTTCAAACAAAATAGCCTCTCATCTATACATACACTATAGTATTTAAGAAATCAATAGGAGTAACAAATTGTTCTTTTTGTCCATTAGAGGACTCATATGGGCCTCTACTTGTGTATACAAGTGGATATGCCTATTAAAGTACCCCAACTATTGTGGGAAAACAATCTGAGACCGTTTGGGCTCCAAAAATGTTTTTCTCTCATCTAGACATACTATAATATGTAACAAATAAGTAAGAGTATCAAATTGTTCTTTTTGTCCCTCAAACGACTCATAAGGGCCTCTGGTTGTGTATAGACATTGATACGCCTATTAAAGTACCCCACCAACCGTGGAAAAACTCAATCCGAGACCGTTTGTCGTTCAAACAAAATAGCCTCTCATCTAGACATACACTATAGTGTTTAAGAAATCAATAGGAGTAACAAATTGTTCTTTTAGTCCATCAAATGACTCATATGGGCCACTAGTTGTGTATACAAATAGATATTCCTATTAAAGTGCCCCAACTACTGTGGGAACCCGATCCGAGACCGTTTGGGCTCTAAACAAGTTTTTCTCTCATCTTGACATACTATAGTATAGACATTGATATGCCTATTAAAGTGCCCCACCAACCGTGGAAAAACTCAATCCGAGACCGTTTGTGCTTCAAACAAAATAGCCTCTCATCTAGACATACTATAGTATGTACGATATAAATAGGAGTAACAAATTGTTCTTTTTATCCCTCAAAGGACTCATAAGGGCCTCTATTTGTGTATAGACATTGATATGCCTATTAAAGTACCCCAACTACTGTGGGAATACAATCCGAGACCGTTTGGGCTCCAAACAAGTTTTTCTCTCATTTAGACATACTATAGTATGTACGATATAAATAGGAGTAACAAATTGTTCTTTTTGTCCCTCAAAGGACTCATAAGGGCCTCTATTTGTGTATAGACATTGATATGCCTATTAAAGTACCCCAACTACTGTGGGAATGCAATCCGAGACCGTTTGGGCTCCAAACAAGTTTTTCTCTCATTTAGACATACTATAGTATGTAAGAAATAAGTAGGAGTAACAAATTGTTCTTTTTGTCCCTCAAAGGACTCATAAGGGCCTCTAGTTGTGTATAAACATTGATATGCCAATTAAAGTTCCCCTCCAACCGTGTAAAAACTCAATCTGAGACCTTTTGTGCTTCAAACAAAATAGCCTCTCATCTAGACATACACTATAGTATTCAAGAAATCAATAGGAGTAACAAATTGTTCTTTTTGTCCATTAGAGGACTCGTATGGTCCTCTACTTGTGTATACAAATAGATATTCCTATTAAAGTACCCTAACTACTGTGGGAACCCGATCCGAGACCGTTTGGGCTCTAAACAAGTTTTTCTCTCATCTTGACATACTATAGTATAGACATTGATATGCCTATTAAAGTGCCCCACCAACCGTGGAAAAACTCAATCCGAGACCGTTTGTGCTTCAAACAAAATAGCCTCTCATCTAGGCATACTATAGTATGTACGATATAAATAGGAGTAACAAATTGTTCTTTTTATCCCTCAAAGGACTCATAAGGGCCTCTATTTGTGTATAGACATTGATATGCCTATTAAAGTACCCCAACTACTGTGGGAATACAATCCGAGACCGTTTGGGCTCCAAACAAGTTTTTCTCTCATTTAGACATACTATAGTATGTACGATATAAATAGGAGTAACAAATTGTTCTTTTTGTCCCTCAAAGGACTCATAAGGGCCTCTAGTTGTGTATAAACATTGATATGCCTATTAAAGTTCCCCTCCAACCGTGTAAAAACTCAATCTGACACCTTTTGTGCTTCAAACAAAATAGCCTCTCATCTAGACATACACTATAGTATTCAAGAAATCAATAGGAGTAACAAATTATTCTTTTTGTCCATTAGAGGACTCATATGGGCCTCTACTTGTGTATACAAATAGATATTCCTATTAAAATACCCCAACTACTATGCGAACCCAATCCGAGACCGTTTGAGCTCCAAACAAGTTTTTCTCTCATCTAGACATACTATAGTATGTAAGAAATAAGTAGGAGTAACAAATTGTTCTTTTTGTCCCTCAAAGGACTTATAAGGGCCTCTGATTGTGTATAGACATTGATATGCCTATTAAAGTGCCCCACCAACCGTGGAAAAACTCAATCCAAGACCGTTTGTCCTTCAAACAAAATAGCCTCTCATCTAGACATACAATATAGTGTTTAAGAAATCAATAGGAATAACAAATTGTTCTTTTAGTCCATCAAATGACTCATATTGGCCTCTAGTTGTGTATACAAATAGATATTCCTATTAAAGTACCCCCAACTACTGTGGGAACCCGATCCGAGACCGTTTGGGCTCAAAACAAGTTTTTCTCTCATCTAGACATACTATAGTATGTACGATATAAATAGGAGTAACAAATTGTTCTTTTTGTCCCTCAAAGGAATCATAAGGGCCTCACGTTGTGTATAAACATTGATATGCCTATTAAAGTTCCCCACCAACCGTGTAAAAACTCAATCCGAGACCTTTTGTGCTTCAAACAAAATAGCCTCTCATCTAGAATACACTATAGTATTTAAGAAATCAATAGGAGTAACAAATTGTTCTTTTTGTCCATTAGAGGACTCATATGGGCCTCTACTTGTGTATACAAGTGGATATGCCTATTAAAGTACCCCAACTACTGTGGGAACCAAATCCGAGTACGTTTGGGCTCAAAACAAGTTTTTCTCTCATCTAGACATACTATAGTATGTACGATATAAATAGGAGTAACAAATTGTTCTTTTTGTCCCTCAAAGGACTCATAAGGGCCTCTATTTGTGTATAGACATTGATATGCCTATTAAAGTACCCCAACTACTGTGGGAATGCAATCCGAGACCGTTTGGGCTCCAAACAAGTTTTTCTCTCATTTAGACATACTATAGTATGTAAGAAATAAGTAGGAGTAACAAATTGTTCTTTTTGTCCCTCAAAGGACTCATAAGGGCCTCTGGTTGTGTATAGACATTGATATTCCTATTAAAGTACCCCACATACTATGGAAAAACTCAATCCGAGACCGTTTGTGCTTCAAATAAAATAGCCTCTCATCTAGACATACACTATTGTGTTTAAGAAATCAATAGGAGTAACAAATTGTTCTTTTAGTCCATCAAATGACTCATATGGGCCTCTAGTTGTGTATAGAAATAGATATTCCTATTAAAGTACCCCAACTACTGTGGGAACCCAATCCAAGACCGTTTGGGCTCAAAACAAGTTTATCTCTCATCTAGACATACTATAGTATGTACGATATAAATAGGAGTAACAAATTGTTCTTTTTGTCCCTCAAAGGACTCATAAGGGCCTCTATTTGTGTATAGACATTGATATTCCTATTAAAGTACCCCAACTACTGTGGGAATACAATCCGAGACCGTTTGGGCTCCAAACAAGTTTTTCTCTCATCTAGACATACTATAGTATGTAAGAAGTAAGTAGGAGTAACATATTGTTCTTTTTGTCCCTCAAAGGACTCATAAGGGCCTCTGGTTGTGTATCGACATTGATATGCCTATTAAAGTACCCCACAACCGTGGAAAAACGCAATCCGAGACTGTTTGTGGTTCAAACAAAATAGCCTCTCATCTAGACATACACTATAGTATTTAAAAATTCAATAGGAGTAACAAATTGTTCTTCTTGTCCATTAAATGACTCATATGGGCCTCTAGTTGTGTATACAAATATACATTCCTATTAAAGTACCCCAATTACTGTGGGAACCCAATCCGAGACCGTTTGGGCTCAAAACAAGTTTTTCTCCCATCTAGACATACTATAGTATGTACGATATAAATAGGAGTAACAAATTGTTCTTTTTGTCCCTTAAAGGACTCACAAGGGCCTCTATATGTGTATAGACATTGATATGCCTATTAAAGTTCCCCACCAACCATGGAAAAACTCAATCCGAGACCTTTTGTGATGCAAACAAAATAGCCTCTCATCTAGACATACACTATAGTGTTTAAGAAATCAATAGGAGTAACAAACTGTACTTTTTGTCCATCAAATGACTAATATGGGCCTCTAGTTGTGTATACAAATAGATATTCCTATTAAAGTATCCATACTACTGTGGGAACCCAATCCGAGACAGTTTGGGCTCTAATCAAGTTTTTCGCTCATCTAGACATACTATAGTATCCAGGATGTAAATATGAGTCACAAATTGTTCTCTTTGTCCCTCAAAGGACTCATAAGGGCCTCTATTTGTGTATAGACATTGATATTCCTATTGAAGTGCCCCACCAACCGTGGAAAAACTGAATCCGAGACCGTTTGTGCTTCAAACAAAATAGCCACTCATCTAGACACACACTATAGTATTTAAGAAATCAATAGGAGTAACAAATTGTTCTATTTGTCCATTAAATGACTTATATGGGCCTCTAGTTGTGTATACTAATAGATATTCCTATTTAAGTACCCCAACTACTGTGGGAACCCAATCCAAGACCGTTTGGGCTCCAAACAAGTTTTTCTTTCATCTAGACATACTATAGTATGTAAGAAATAAGTTGGAGTAACAAATTATTCTTTTTGTCCCTCAAAGGACTCATAAGGGCCTCTGGTTGTGTATAGACATTGATATGCCTATTAAAGTACCCCACAACCGTGGAAAAACTCAATCCTAGACTGTTTGTGGTTCAAACAAAATAGCCTCTCATCTAGACATACACTATAGTATTTAAAAATTCTATAGGAGTAACAAATTCATCTTCTAGTCCATTAAATGACTCATATGGGACTCTATTTGTGTATACAAATAGATATTCCTATTAAAGTACTCCAACTACTGTGGGAACCCAATCCGAGACCGTTTGGGTTCAAAACAAGTTTTTCTCTTATCTAGACATACTACAGTATGTACGATATAAATAGGATTAACAAATTGTTCTTTTTGTCCCTCAAAGGAATCATAAGGGCCTCTATTTGTGTATAGACATTGATATGCCTATTGAAGTGCCCCACCAACCGTGGAAAAACTCAATCCGAGACCGTTTGTGCTTCAAACAAAATAGCCACTCATCTAAATATACACTATAGTATTTAAGAAATCAATATGAGTAACAAATTGTTTTTTTAGTCCATTAAATGACTCATATGGGCCTCTAGTTGTGTATACTAATAAATGTTCCCATTAAAGTACCCCAACTACTTTGGGAAACCAATCCGAGACCGTTTGGGCTCCAAACAAGTTTTTATCTCATCTAGACATACTATAGTATGTAAGAAGTAAGTAGGAGTAACATATTGTTCTTTTTGTCCCTCAAAGGACTCATAAGGGCCACTGGTTGTGTATAGACATTGATATGCCTATTAAAGTACCCCACAACCTTGGAAAAACTCAATCCGAGACTGTTTCTGCTTCAAACAAAATAGCCTCTCATATAGACATACACTATAGTATTTAAAACTTCAATAGGAGTAACAAATTCATCTTTTAGTCCATTAAAAGACTCATATGGGCCTCTAGTTATGTATACAAATAGATATTCCTATTAAAGTAGCCCAACTACTATGGGAACCCAATCCGAGACCGTTTGGGCTCAAAACAAGTGTTTCTCTGATCTACACATACTATAGTATGTACGATATAAAGAGGAGTAACAAATTGTTCTTTTTATCCTTCAAAGGACTCATAAGGGCCTCTTTTTGTGTGTAGACATTGATATGCCTATTAAAGTGCCCCACCAACCGTGGAAAAACTCAATCTGAGACCTTTTGTGCTTCAAACAAAATAGCCTCTCGTCTAGACATACACTATAGTATTTAAGAAATTAATAGGAGTAACAAATTGTTCTTTTTGTCCATTAGAGGACTCATATGGGCCTCTACTTGTGTATACAAGTAGATTTGCCTATTAAAGTACCCCAACTACTGTGGGAAAACAATCCGAGACCGTTTGAGCTCCAAACAAGTTTTTCTCTCATCTAGGCATACTATAATATGTAAGAAATAAGCAGGAGTAACAAATTGTTCTTTTTGTCCCTCAAAGGACTCATAAGGGACTCTTGTTATGTATAGACATTGATATGCCTATTAAAGTACCCCTACCAACCATGGAAAAACTCAATCCGAGACTGTTTGTGCTTCAAACAAAATAGCCTCTCATCTAGACATACACTATAGTATTTAAAAAATTAATAGGCATTACAAATTGTTCTTTTTGTCCATCAAATGACTCATATGGGCCTCTAATTGTGTATACAAATAGATATTCCTATTAAAGTACCCCAACTATTGTGGGAACCCAATCCGAGACCGTTTGGGCTCTAAACAAGTTTTTCTCTCATCTAGACATACTATATTATGTACGATATAAATAGGAGTAACAAATTGTTCTTTTTACCCCTCAAAGGACTCATAAGGGCCTCTATTTGTGTATAGACATTGATATGCCTATTAAAGTGCCCCACCAACCGTGGAAAAACTCAATCTGAGACCTTTTGTGCTTCAAACAAAATAGCCTCTCGTCTAGACATACACAATAGTATTTAAGAAATCAATAGGAGTAACAAATTGTTCTTTTTGTCCATTAGAGGACTCATATGGGCTTCTACTTGTGTATACAAGTAGATAAGCCTATTAAAGTACCCCAACTACTGTGGGAAAACAATCCGAGACCGTTTGGGCTCCAAACAAGTTTTTCTCTCATCTACACATACTATAATATGTAAGAAATAAGTAGGAGTAACAAATTCTTCTTTTTGTCCCTCAAAGGACTCATAAGGGCCTCTTGTTGTGTATAGACATTGATATGCCTATTAAAGTAGCCCACCAACCATGGAGAAACTCAATCCGAGACTGTTTGTGCTTCAAACAAAATAGCCTCTCATCTAGACATACACTATAGTATTTAAAAAATCAATATGCGTTACAAATTGTTCTTTTTGTCCATAAAATGACTCATATGGGCCTCTAATTGTGTATACAAATAGATATTCCTATTAAATTACCCCAACAACTGTGGGAACCGAATCCGAGGCCGTTTGGGCTCAAAACAAGTTTTTCTATCATCTAGACATACTATAGTATGTAAGATATAAATAGGAGTAACAAATTGTTCTATCTGTCCCTTAGAGGACTCATATGGCCTCTAGTTGTGTATACACATAGATATGCCTATTAAAGTACCCCACCCAACCTTGGGAAACTAATCTGCGACCGTTTGGGCTTGATTCAAAATAGTCTTTCATCTAGACGTATTGTAGTATGTAAGAAACCAGGAGTAACAAAATGTTCTTTTTGTACCTCAAGGGACTCTTATGGGCCTCTGGTTGTGTATAGACATTGATATGCAAATTAAATTACCCCACCAACCGTGGAAAAACTCAATCCGAGACCGTTTGTGCTTCAAACAAAATAGCCTCTCATCTAGACATACACTATAGTATTTAAGAAGTCAATAGCAGTAACAAATTGTTGTTTTAGTCCGTTAAAGTACTCATATGGGCTTCTAGTTGTGTATACAAATAGATATTCCTATTAAAGTACCCCAACTACTGTGGAAAACCAATCCGAGACCGTTTGGGCTCCAAACAAGTTTTTCTCTCATTTAGACATACTATAGTATGTATGATATAAATAGGAGTAACAAATTGTTCTTTTTGTCCCTCAAAGGACTCATAAGGGCCTCACGTTGTGTATAAACATTGATATGCCTATTAAAGTTCCCCACCAACCGTGTAAAAACTCAATCTGAGACCTTTTGTGCTTCAAACAAAATAGCCTCTCATCTAGACATACACTATAGTATTTAAGAAATCAATATGGGCATCTACTTGTGTATACAAGTGGATATGCCTATTAAAGTACCCCAACTACTGTGGGAACCAAATCCGAGTCCGTTTGGGCTTTAAACAAGTTTTTCTCTCATCTAGACATACTATAGTATGTACGATATAAATAGGAGTAACAAATTGTTCTTTTTGTCCCTCAAAGGACTCATAAGGGCCTCTATTTGTGTATAGACATTGATATGCCTATTAAAGTACCCCAACTACTGTGGGAATGCAATCCGAGACCGTTTGGGCTCCAAACAAGTTTTTCTCTCATCTAGACATACTATAGTATCTAAGAAATAAGTAGGAGTAACAAATTGTTCTTTTTGTCCCTCAAAGGACTCATAAGGGCCTCTGGTTGTGTATAGACATTGATATGCCTATTAAAGTACCCCACCAACTATGGAAAAACTCAATCCGAGACCGTTTGTGCTTCAAACAAAATAGCCTCTCATCTAGACATACACTATAGTATTTAAGAAATCAATAGGAGTAACAAATTGTTCTTTTAGTCCATCAAATGAGTCAATGGGCCTCTAGTTATGTATACAAATAGATATTCCAATTAAAATACCCCAACTACTATGGGAACCCAATCCGAGACTGTTTGGGCTCCAAACAAGTTTTTCTCTCATCTAGACATACTATAGTATCTAAGAAATAAGTAGGAGTAACAAATTGTTCTTTTTGTCCCTTAAAGGACTCATAAGGGCCTCTGGTTGTGTCTAGACATTGATATGCCTATTAAAGTACCCCACAACCGTGGAAAAACTCGATTCGAGACTGTTTGTGCTTCAAACAAAATAGCCTCTCATCTAAACATTTACTATAGTATTTAAAAAATCAATAAGAGTAACAAATTGTTCTTTTAGTCCATTAAATGACTCATATGGGCCTCTAGTTGTGTATACAAATAGATATTCCTATTAAAGTACACCAACTACTGTGGGAACCCAATCCGAGACCGTTTGGGCTCCAAACAAGTTCTTCTCTCTTTTAGACATACTATAGTATGTAAGATATAAATAGGAGTAACAAATTGTTCTTTTTGACCCTCAAAGGACTCATAAGGGCCTCTATTTGTGTATAGACTTTGATGTGCCTATTCAAGTGCCCCACCAACCGTGGAAAAACTCAATCCGAGACTGTTTGTGCTTCAAACAAAATAGCCTCTCATCTAGACATACACTATAGTGTTTAAGAAATCAATAGGAGTAACAAATTGTTCTTTTAGTCCATCAAATGACTCATATGGGCCTCTAGTTGTGTATAGAAATAGATATTCCTATTAAAGTACCCCAACTACTGTGGGAACCCAATCCAAGACCGTTTGGGCTCAAAACAAGTTTTTCTCTCATCTAGACATACTATAGTATGTACGATATAAATAGGAGTAACAAATTGTTCTTTTTGTCCCTCAAAGGACTCATAAGGGCCTCTATTTGTGTATAGACATTGATATTCCTATTAAAGTACCCCAACTACTGTGGGAAACAAAATGTTCTTTTTGTCCCTCAAGGGACTCTTATGGGCCTCTGGTTGTGTATAGGCATTGATATGCCTATTAAAGTACCCCATCTACCGTGGAAAAACTCAATTCGAGACCGATTGTGCTTCAGTCAAAATAGCCTTTCATCTAGACATACACTATAGTTTTTAAGAAATCTATAGGAGTAAAAAATTGTTCTTTTTGTCCATTAAATGACTCATATGGGCCTCTAGTTGTTTATACAAATAGATACTCCTATTAAAGTACCCCAACTACTGTGGGAACCCAATCAGAGACCGTTTGGGCTCCAAACAAGTTTTTCTCTTATCTAGACATACTATAGTATGTAAGATATAAATAGGAGTAACATATTGTTCTTTTTGTCCCTCAAAGGACTCATAAGGGCCTCTATTTGTGTATAGACATTGATATGCCTATTCAAGTGCCCCACCAACAGGGGAAAAACTCAATCCCAGACCGTTTGTGCTTCAAACAAAATAGTTTCTCATCTAGACATACACTATAGTATTTAAGAAATCTATAGGAGTAACAAATTGTTCTTTTAGTGCATTAAATGACTCATATGGGCCTCTAGTTTTGTATACAAATATAAATTCCTATTAAAGTACCCCAATTACTGTGGGAACCCAATCAGAGACCGTTTGGGCTCCAAACAAGTTTTTCTCTTATCTAGACATACTATAGTATGTAAGAAATAAATAGGAGTAACATATTGTTCTTTTTGTCCCTCAAAGGACTCATAAGGGCCTCTATTTGTTCATAGACATTGATATGCCTATTCAAGTGCCCCACCAACCGTGGAAAAACTCAATCCCAGACCGTTTGTGCTTCAAACAAAATAGTTTCTCATCTAGACATACACTATAGTATTTAAGAAATCTATAGGAGTAACAAATTGTTCTTTTAGTGCATTAAATGACTCATATGGGCCTCTAGTTTTGTATACAAATATAAATTCCTATTAAAGTACCCCAACTACTGTGGGAACCCAATCCGAGACCGTTTCGGCTCCATACAAGTTTTTCTCTCATCTAGACATACTATAGTATGTAAGATATAAATAGGAGTAACAAATTGTTCTTTTTGTCCCTCAAAGGACTCATATGGGCCTCTATTTGTGTATAGACATTGATATGCCTATTAAAGTGCCCCACCAACCGTGGAAAAACTCAATCCGAGACCGTTTGTGCTTCAAACAAAATAGCCTCTCATCTACACATACACTATAGTATTTAAGAAATCAATAGGAGTAACAAATTGTTCTTTTAGTCCATTAAATGACTTATATGGGCCTCTAATTGTGTATACAAATTGATATTCCTATTAAAGTACCCCAACTACTGTGGGAACCCAATAGGAATATCTATTTGTATACACAACTAGAGGCCCATTGACTCATTTGATGGACTAAAAGAACAATTTGTTACTCCTATTGATTTCTTAAATATTATTGTGTATGTCTAGATGAGAGGCTATTTTGTTTGAAGCACTAACAGTCTCGGATTTAGTTTTTCCACGGTTGGTGGGACACTTGAATAGGCACATCAATGTCTATAAACAAATAGAGGCCCTTATGAGTTCTTTGAGGGACAAAAAGATCAATTCGTTACTCCTATTTATATCTTACATACTATAGTATGTCTAAAAGAGAGAAGAACTTGTTTGGAGCCCAAACGGTCTCGGATTGGGTTCCCACAGTAGTTGGTGTACTTTAATAGGAATATCTATTTGTATACACAACTAGAGGCCCATATGAGTCATTTAATGGACTAAAAGAACAATTTGTTACTCTTATTGATTTTTTAAATACTATAGTAAATGTTTAGATGAGAGGCTATTTTGTTTGAAGCACAAACAGTCTCGAATCGAGTTTTTCCACGGTTGTGGGGTACTTTAATAGGCATATCAATGTCTAGACACAACCAGAGGCCCTTATGAGTCATTTGAGGGACAAAAAGAACAATTTGTTACTCCTACTTATTTCTTAGATACTATAGTATGTCTAGATGAGAGAAAAACTTGTTTGGAGCCCAAACAGTCTCGGATTGGGTTCCCATAGTAGTTGGGGTATTTTAATTGGAATATCTATTTGTATACATAACTAGAGGCCCATTGACTCATTTGATGGACTAAAAGAACAATTTGTTACTCCTATTGATTTCTTAAATACTATAGTCTATGTCTAGATGAGAGGCTATTTTGTTTGAAGCACAAACGGTCTCGGATTGAGTTTTTCCACCGTTGGTGGGGCACTTTAATAGGAATATCAATGTCCATATACAACCAGAGGCCCTTATGAGTCATTTGAGAGACAAAAAGAACAATTTGTTACTCCTACTTATTTCTTACATACTATAGTATGTCTAGATGAGAGAAAACCTTGTTTGAAGCCCAACCGGGCTCGAATTGGCTTCCCACTGTAGTTGGGGTACTTTAATAGGCATATCTATTTGTATACTCAACTAGAGTCCCATATGAGTCCATTAATGGACAAAAAGAACAATTTGTTACTCCTATTGATTTCTTAAACACTATAGTGTATGTATAGATGAGAGGTTATTTTGTTTGAAGCACAAAAGGTCTCCGATTGAGTTCTTCCACGGTTGGTGGGGCACTTTAATAGGCACATCAATGTCTATACACAAATAGAGTCCCTTATGAGTCCTTTGAGGGACAAAAAGAACAATTTGTTACTCCTTTTTACATCTTACATACTATAGTATGTCAGGATGAGAGAAAAACTTTTTTGGAGCCCAAACGGTCTCGGATTGGTTTCCCACAGTAGTTGGGGTACTTTAATAGGAATATCTATTTGTATACACAACAAGAGGCACAAATGGTCTCAGATTGAGTTTTTCCATGGTTGGTGGGGCACTTTAATAGGCATATCAATGTCTATACACAAATAGAGGCCCTTATGAGTCCCTTGTGGGACAAAAAGAACAATTTGTTACTCCTATTTATATCGTACATACTATAGTATGTCTAGATGAGAGAAAAACTTGTTTGGAGCCCAAACGGTGTTGGATTGGGTTCCCACAGTAGTTGGGGTACTTTAATAGGAATATCTATTTGTATACACAACTAGAGGCCCATATGAGTCATTTGATGGACTAAAAGAACAATTTGTTACTCCTATTGATTTCTTAAACACTATAGTGTATGTCTAGATGAGAGGCTATTTTGTTTGAAGCACAAACAGTCTCGGATTGAGTTTTTCCACGGTTGGTGGGGCACTTGAATAGGCACATCAAAGTCTATACACAAATAGAGGCCCTTATGAGTCCTTTGAGGGTCAAAAAGAACAATTTGTTACTCCTATTTATATCTTACATACTATAGTATGTCTAAAAGAGAGAAGAACTTGTTTGGAGCCCAAACGGTCTCGGATTGGGTTCCCACAGTAGTTGGTGTACTTTAATAGGAATATCTATTTGTATACACAACTAGAGGCCCATATGAGTCATTTAATGGACTAAAAGAACAATTTGTTACTCTTATTGATTTTTTAAATACTATAGTAAATGTTTAGATGAGAGGCTATTTTGTTTGAAGCACAAACAGTCTCGAATCGAGTTTTTCCACGGTTGTGGGGTACTTTAATAGGCATATCAATGTCTAGACACAACCAGAGGCCCTTATGAGTCATTTGAGGGACAAAAAGAACAATTTGTTACTCCTACTTATTTCTTAGATACTATAGTATGTCTAGATGAGAGAAAAACTTGTTTGGAGCCCAAACAGTCTCGGATTGGGTTCCCATAGTAGTTGGGGTATTTTAATTGGAATATCTATTTGTATACATAACTAGAGGCCCATTGACTCATTTGATGGACTAAAAGAACAATTTGTTACTCCTATTGATTTCTTAAATACTATAGTGTATGTCTAGATGAGAGGCTATTTTGTTTGAAGCACAAACGGTCTCGGATTGAGTTTTTCCACCGTTGGTGGGGCACTTTAATAGGAATATCAATGTCCATATACAACCAGAGGCCCTTATGAGTCATTTGAGAGACAAAAAGAACAATTTGTTACTCCTACTTATTTCTTACATACTATAGTATGTCTAGATGAGAGAAAACCTTGTTTGAAGCCCAACCGGGCTCGAATTGGCTTCCCACTGTAGTTGGGGTACTTTAATAGGCATATCTATTTGTATACTCAACTAGAGTCCCATATGAGTCCATTAATGGACAAAAAGAACAATTTGTTACTCCTATTGATTTCTTAAACACTATAGTGTATGTATAGATGAGAGGTTATTTTGTTTGAAGCACAAAAGGTCTCGGATTGAGTTCTTCCACGGTTGGTGGGGCACTTTAATAGGCACATCAATGTCTATACACAAATAGAGTCCCTTATGAGTCCTTTGAGGGACAAAAAGAACAATTTGTTACTCCTTTTTACATCTTACATACTATAGTATGTCAGGATGAGAGAAAAACTTTTTTGGAGCCCAAACGGTCTCGGATTGGGTTCCCACAGTAGTTGGGGTAATTTAATAGGAATATCTATTTGTACACACAACTAGAGGCCCATATGAGTCATTTGATGGACTAAAAGAACAATTTGTTACTCCTATTGATTTCTTAAACATTATAGTGTATGTCTAGATGAGAGGCTATTTTGTTTGAAGCACAAACAGTCTCGGATTTAGTTTTTCCACGGTTGGTGGGGCACTTGAATAGGCATACAAATGTCTATACAAAAATAGAGGCCCTTATGAGTCCTTTGAGGGACAAAAAGAACAATTCGTTACTCCTATTTATATCTTACATACTGTAGTATGTCTAGAAGAGAGAAAAACTTGTTTGGAGCCCAAACGGTCTCGGATTGTGTTCCCACAGTAGTTAGTGTACTTTAATAGAAATATCTATTTGTATACACAACTAGGGGCTTATATGAGTCATTTAATGGACTAAAAGAACAATTTGTTACTCCTATTGATTTTTTAAATACTATAGTAAATGTTTAGATAAGAGGCTATTTTGTTTGAAGCACAAACAGTCTCGGATTGAGTTTTTCCACGGTTGTGGGGTACTTTAATAGGCATATCAATGTCTATACAAAACCAGAGGCCCTTATGAGTCCTTTAAGGGACAAAAAGAACAATTTGTTACTCCTACTTATTTCTTAGATACTATAGTATGTCTAGATGAGAGAAAAACTTGTTTGGAGCTCAAACGGTCTCGGATTGGGTTCGCATAGTAGTTGGGGTATTTTAATAGGAATATCTATTTGCATACACAACTAGAGGCCCATTGACTCATTTGATGGACTAAAAGAACAATTTGTTACTCCTATTGATTTCTTAAATACTATAGTGTATGTCTAGATGAGAGGCTATTTTGTTTGAAGCACAAACGGTCTCGGATTGAGTTTTTCCACCGTTGGTGGGGCACGTTAATAGGCATATCAATGTCTATACACAACCAGAGGCCCTTATGAGTCATTTGAGGGACAAAAAGAACAATTTGTTACTCCTACTTATTTCTTACATACTGTAGTATGTCTAGATGAGAGAAAAACTTGTTTGGAGCCCAAACGGTCTCGAATTGGCTTCCCACTGTAGTTGGGGTACTTTAATAGGCATATCTATTTGTATACACAACTAGAGTCCCATATGAGTCCATTAATGGACAAAAAGAACAATTTGTTACTCATTGATTTCTTAAGTAGTATAGTGTATGTCTAGATGAGAGGTTTTTTTTTTTGGAAGCACAAGAGGTCTCGGATTGAGTGTTTCCACGGTTGGTGGGGCACTTTAATAAGCACATCAATGTCTATACACAAATAGAGGCCCTTATGAGTCCTTTGAGGGACAAAAAGAACAATTTGTTACTCCTATTTATATCTTACATAATATAGTATGTCTAGATGAGAGAAAAACTTGTTTGGAGCCCAAACGGTCTCGGATTGGGTTCCCACAGTAGTTGGGGGTACTTTAGTAGGAATATCAATTTGTATACACAACTAGAGGCCCATATGAATCATTTGGTGGACTAAAAGAACAATTTGTTACTCCTATTGATTTCTTAAACACTATAGTGTAAGTCTAGATGAGAGGCTATTTTGTTTGAAGCACAAACAGTCTCGGATTGAGTTTTTCCACGGTTGGTGGGGCACTTGAATAGGCACATCAATGTCTATAAACAAATAGAGGCCCTTATGAGTTCTTTGAGGAACAAAAAGATCAATTTGTTACTCCTATTTATATCGTACATACTATAGTATGTCTAGATGAGAGAAAAACTTGTTTGGAGCCCAGACGGTCTCGGATTGGGTTCCCACAGTAGTTGGGGTACTTTAATAGGAATATCTATTTGTATACACAACTAGAGGCCCATATGAGTCATTTGATGGACTAAAAGAACAATTAGTTACTCATGTTGATTTTTTAAATACTATAGTAAATGTTTAGATGAGAGGCTATTTTGTTTGAAGCACAAACAGTCTCGAATCGAGTTTTTCCACGGTTGTGGGGTACTTTAATAGGCATGTCAATGTCTATACACAACCAGAGGCCCTTATGAGTCCTTTGAGGGACAAAAAGAACAATTTGTTACTACTACTTATTTCTTACATACTATAGTATGTCTAGATGAGAGAACAACTTGTTTGGAGCCCAAACGGTCTCGAATTGGCTTCCCACTGTAGTTGGGGTACTTTAATAGGCATATCTATTTGTATACACAACTAGAGTCCCATATGAGTCCATTAATGGACAAAAAGAACAATTTGTTACTCATTGATTTCTTAAGTAGTATAGTGTATGTCTAGATGAGAGGTTATTTTTTTTGAAGCACAAGAGGTCTCGGATTGAGTGTTTCCACGGTTGGTGGGGCACTTTAATAAGCACATCAATGTCTATACACAAATAGAGGCCCTTATGAGTCCTTTGAGGGACAAAAAGAACAATTTGTTACTCCTATTTATATCTTACATAATATAGTATGTCTAGATGAGAGAAAAACTTGTTTGGAGCCCAAACGGTCTCGGATTGGGTTCCCACAGTAGTTGGGGGTACTTTAATAGGAATATCTATTTGTATACACAACTAGAGGCCCATATGAATCATTTGGTGGACTAAAAGAACAATTTGTTACTCCTATTGATTTCTTAAACACTATAGTGTAAGTCTAGATGAGAGGCTATTTTGTTTGAAGCACAAACAGTCTCGGATTGAGTTTTTCCACGGTTGGTGGGGCACTTGAATAGGCACATCAATGTCTATAAACAAATAGAGGCCCTTATGAGTTCTTTGAGGAACAAAAAGATCAATTTGTTACTCCTATTTATATCGTACATACTATAGTATGTCTAGATGAGAGAAAAACTTGTTTGGAGCCCAGACGGTCTCGGATTGGGTTCCCACAGTAGTTGGGGTACTTTAATAGGAATATCTATTTGTATACACAACTAGAGGCCCATATGAGTCATTTGATGGACTAAAAGAACAATTAGTTACTCATGTTGATTTTTTAAATACTATAGTAAATGTTTAGATGAGAGGCTATTTTGTTTGAAGCACAAACAGTCTCGAATCGAGTTTTTCCACGGTTGTGGGGTACTTTAATAGGCATGTCAATGTCTATACACAACCAGAGGCCCTTATGAGTCCTTTGAGGGACAAAAAGAACAATTTGTTACTACTACTTATTTCTTACATACTATAGTATGTCTAGATGAGAGAACAACTTGTTTGGAGCCCAAACGGTCTCGAATTGGCTTCCCACTGTAGTTGGGGTACTTTAATAGGCATATCAATTTGTATACACAACTAGAGGCCCATATGAGTCCATTAATGGGCAAAAAGAACAATTCTTTACTCATATTGATTTCTTAAATTGATGTGGACATCGAAATTCGCTCTCAATGGAAATCAAGAAGACATTCAAAATCAGTTCAAGATTCCAACAAATTTGATTTGGCTCATTCCAAAGAATTAATGAAGACATTTTGGCTATTTCCAAGGAATTAATGAAGGCAAATTGTTCCATATTTCCAAGGACAAATCAGCCACTCTATTCAATATAAGGGAGATGAATTCTAGACCATTAATGAGCTATTTATGCTGATTTTCAGATTTCTAACATTTAGATAAACAAAGAGTCATTTAGTTATCCAAAGCTATTAAATTCGAGTCTTGTTGTTGTCCTATATAAAGGTTCACATTCAGAATGTAATAGACAAGTTTATCCAAGTTTTATGAAATAAAAATTCGAGTTTTCTTCTGGGAAGAACCTATCACATTCAACCTTCTTGTGTGCGAAGCCTTGAAGCTTGTTTGTTCGACTTATCACAAACTTTCCATAATCTGTGTGGCGTCATTCAATCCACCATCTATCCTCCTAGTTACTTCGATTCTTCAAAAAGTGTTGTACGACCATTTGAAGCAATCTCCATCATCGACTCCATCTTCATCCATTTGAACCTTAGAAAGTGTTGTACGACCAGCTAAGGTTCTCCATCCACCACCACGTTCCTGTATCATCTGGTATCAGAGCTAAACGCTCCAAATTAGGTTTCTTTTTATATATGGCATATCATTCATATTGTTCACATTGGTCATACCAACCTCGACACCAAGCTCCAACAAATGAAGGGAGTGACATGCAGCAACTCCTCACAGAAATTTCAGACATGCTCCAAAAGTTGGCGGACTTAACGGTCAAGGAGCAACAATTAAAAGAAGAGAAGCAATTTCGCGCTAAGTTGTATGCACAACAATTTCCTAATGCGAAATATACGCAACAACAAAAATCTGGCCAAGAAGAACAAGAAATGTTGGAGCAAGACCAAATCTTATTGTCTGTGCACAACTTGTTCATTTTGGGTCCATCCAACAATGGCTATGATATGTTCTTGGATGGAATTGCAGAATTGTTCGAAAGTGATATTCAAATGACGAATGTGCTGATATCACAACCATGGCATGCGAATGCATTTATGGAGACAAATGATGTTTTACTTGGGCAAGCAGAACTATTTCAGGACCTTCTTGGGCCAACAAATGATGTTTTTCTTGTCAACATTGCTGATAAGGAGCCCTCTATGCGTTCTGGTCCCATGTTGATTATTGAAGAAAAATTCAAGGTATATTCAAGAACATTTCGTTTTGATTATCATGAATTATCAATACACTTCTTTGGATTGCTTTGTTGGCCAACGGGTATTGGCACTAAGTGGGAAGGAGGTTGCAACTCTATGGGGCTGGAAAAAATTAAGTTGAAAGGTTATGGATCAGTTCTGAGGACAGAACCTTGTCAAGAGGGAAGGAATGATGTGGACATCGAAATTAGCTCTCAATGGAAATCAAGAAGACATTCAAAATCAGTTCAAGATTCCAACAAATCTGATTTGGCTCATTCCAAGGAATTAATGAAGACAATTTGGCTCTTTCCAAGGAATTAATGAAGGCAAATTGTTCCATATTTTCAAGGACAAATCAGCCACTCTATTCAATATACGGGAGATGAATTCAAGACCATTAATGAGCTATTTATGCTGATTTTCAGATTTCCAACATTTAGATAAACAAAGAGTCATTTAGTTATCCAAAGCTATTAAATTCGAGTCTTGTTGCTGTCCTATATAAAGGTTCACATTCAGAATGTAATAGACAAGTTTATCCAAGTTTTATGAAATAAAAATTCGAGTTTTCTTCTGGGAAGAATCTATCACATTCAACCTTCTTGTGTGCGAAGCCTTGAAGCTTGTTTGTTCGACTTATCACAGACTTTCCATAATCTGTGGGGCGTCATTCAATCCACCATCTATCCTCCTAGTTACTTCGATTCTTCAAAAAGTGTTGTACGACCATTTGAAGCAATCTCCATCATCGACTCCATCTTCATCCATTTGAACCTTAGAAAGTGTTGTACGACCAGCTAAGGTTCTCCATCCACCACCACGTTCCTGTATCATAAATACTATAGTGTATGTCTAGATGAGAGGCTATTTTGTTTGAAGCACAAAAGGTCTCGGATTAAGTTTTTCCACGGTTGGTGGGGCACTTTAATAGGCATATCAATGTCTATACACAAACAAAGGCCCTTATGAGTCCTTTGAGGGACAAAAAGAACAATTTGTTACTCCTATTTATATCGTACATACTATAGTATGTCTAGATGAGAGAAAAACTTGTTTGGAGCCCAAACGGTCTCGGATTGGGTTCCCACAGTAATGGGGTACTTTAATAGGAATATCTATTTGTATACTCAACTAGAGGCCCATATGAGTCATTTAATGGACTAAAAGAACAATTTGTTACTCTTATTGATTTCTTAAATACTATAGTGTATGTCTAGATGAGAGGCTATTTTGTTTGAAGGACAAACGGTCTCGGATTGAGTTTTTCCACGGTTGGTGGTGTACTTTAATAAGCATATCAATGTCTATACACAACACGAGGCCCATAGAAGTCCCTTGAGGGACAAAAAGAACATTTTGTTACTCCTGGTTTCTTACATAGTACAATCTGTCTAGATGAAAGACTATATTGTATAAAGCCCAAACGGTCTCGGATTAGTTTCCCAAGGTTGGGTGGGGTACTTTAATAGGCATATCTATGTGTATACGCAACTAGAGGCCATATGAGTCCTTCGAGGGAGAAAAAGAACAATTTTTTACTCCTATTTATTTCTTACATACCATAGTATGTCTATAGAGAGAAAAACTTGTTTGGAGCCCTAACGGTCTCGGATTGGGTTTCCACAGTAGTTGGGGTACTTTAATAGGAATATATATTTGTATACACAACTAGAGGCCCATATGAGTCATTTGATGGACTAAAAGAACAATTTGTTACTCCTATTGATTTTTCAAATACTATAGTAAATGTCTAGATGAGAGGCTATTTTGTTTGAGCCACAAACAGTCTCGGATTGAGTTTTTCCACGGTTGTGTGGTACTTTAATAGGCATATCAATGTCTATACACAACCAGAGGCCCTTATGAGTCCTTTAAGGGACAAAAAGAACAACTTGTTACTCCTACTTATTTCTTAGATACTATAGTATGTCTAGATGAGAGAAAAACTTGTTTGGAGCCCAAACGGTCTCGGATTGGGTTCCCATAGTAGTTGGTGTATTTTGATAGGAATATCTATTTGTATACACAACTAGAGGCCCATTGACTCATTTGATGGACTAAAAGAACAATTTGTTACTCCTATTGATTTCTTAAATACTATAGTGTATGTCTAGATGAGAGGCTATTTTGTTAGAAGCACAAACGGTCTCGGATTGAGTTTTTCCACGGTTGGTGGGTCACTTTAATAGGCACATCAATGTCATACACAAATAGAGGCCCTTATGAGTCCTTTGAGGGTCAAAAAGAACAATTTGTTACTCATATTTATATCTTACATACTATAGTATGTCTAGATGAGAGAAAAACTTGTTTGGAGCCCAAACGGTCTCGGATTGGGTTCCCACAGTAGTTGGTGTATTTTAATAGGAATATCTATTTGTATAAACAACTAGAGGTCCATATGAGTCATTTGATGGACTAAAAGAACAATTTGTTACTCCTATTGATTTCTTAAATACTATAGTGTATGTCTAGATGAGAGGCTATTTTGTTTGAAGCACAAACGGTCTCGGATTGAGTTTTTTCACGTTTGGTGGGGTACTTTAATAGGCATATCAATGTCTATACACAAATAGAGGCCCTTATGAGTCCTTTGAGGGACAAAAAGGACAATTTGTTACTCCTATTTATATCGTACATACTATAATATGTCTAGGTGAGAGAAAAACTTGTTTGGAGCCCAAACCGTCTCGGATTGGGTTCCCACAGTAGTGGGATACTTTAATAGGAATATTTATTTGTATACTCAACTAGAGGCTCATATGAGTCATTTAATGGACTAAAAGAACAATTTGTTACTCCTATTGATTTTTTTTGTTGATAAATGATGGTTTTATTCATGGCGTTGTAATAACATTTTACAAAGCACGAGGTGCAATACCCCAAAATAACCTACTACAGAAAGGAAACACCAAGAAAGATAAAGAGGAGTACTTACTCCAAACATCGAAATGAAAACAAGATGAGGGGGATCAGCCAAAGAAGCAAGCTGACATCCTCCAAGATATCACCAGACATCCTGCAAATGCTGAAACTGAAATCAGCCATAGAGAACATGGAAGGCTTCCAAGCAGAAAGAAGTCCACCAGCAGCACCATCAGAGGGAAAAAGGCAGAAAACCCAACCCTGGAACAGGCCACACTCTCAGAGAAAGACTAACAAGAGGGAGAGTTGTCTCTAAGGAGAGCTAGTAGAGACAACGGGGTTGTCTCCACTAGTAACGCCGGAAGCTGTGCCTTCAAGTTGCAAGTATCCATCAAGTTCAGCCTCAATGTTCTCAAATTGATTCCCTCACGTCCCCACCAGCAGCCAAAGCCTTAAAGCCAATTCTCTTCACATGATTCCAGGTAGTCGGAGTAGGAGAGGGGAGTTTGGAAGGGCCCGTGACTTCAAAAGGTGTGGCAGGAAGTCGAGAGCGTCTCCTACTCGGACCAGAGGAGCTGGCTTGTGTCGCACGTAAGGCCGAGCTATCGCCCAAGAATGGCCGGTTTTTGGCCACTCCGCCCAGAGTTGGCCGATTCTTGGCCGCTCCGCCCAGGATGGGCCGGTCGTTGGCGAGGTCGCCCAAAAGTGGTCGGTTTTTGGCCACACCGCCCAAGGTTGGCGAGATGTTGGCGAGCCCGCCCGTACTTGGCCGATCATTGCCGATTGCGCCCAAAAGTGGCCGGTTTTGGGCCACTCCGCCCAGGGTTGGCGTGCTGATGGCGAGCCCGCCCGGACTTGGCCGGTCAGTGGCGATGGCGCCCAAAAGTGGCCGGTGTTGGGCCACTCCGCCCAGGGTTGGCGTGCTGATGGCGAGCCCGCCCGGACTTGACCGGTCAGTGGCGAGACCGCCCGAAGTTGGCCGGTAAGTGGCGAGACCGCCCGAAGTTGGCCGAACCTGGGCGAGGCCGCTCAAGGCTGGCCGATGGTTGGCGAGGCCGCCCAGGGCTGGCCGATGGTTGGCGAGGCCGCCCAGAATTGGCCGGTCCTTGGCGCGGTCACCCAGCGATGGTCGAGAATTGGCGATGCTGTCCTGAGATGGGAGATCCTTGGTGATAGGCACAACAGAGAGTCCCACAGAATCTGGGACAATATCCAAAGAGCCAGAGCCCAAGAAGGAGTCTTCGTATTCAAATCCCTGATTGGATAATGGCAATCTATCCTCTTCCACAACAAGCGTGTGATTTGAAATTTGAACCTCCTCATCACATGGCGAGGCAGGGGGAGTGGCCGGAGTTGAGTCAGACGGGGAGGAGACCGAGCTCTCCGAGAGTGGGACTCGAGGGGAAGGCGAGGGCACAACGTTAGCCAGGACCGGTTCTGCCCAAAGATCGAAGACCACCTCGTCCAAATGGAATTGCAACATCCTTTGGGTAAAACGAGATCGAGAATGAACCAAGTAGAACAAACTCTCAAACTCCAAACGGATGACTTGCAAAACATTCCCCAAAAGATCATCAATCTTGACGAAGTTGGCAGGGATCAAACCTTGAATGGGGAGGCCAGAGACTTGGACCCAGCTGAAAAAACCTGGCTGAGTGAGGAGCTCACCAGTGGAACGGGAGAGGTTGAACCAAGGCATGAGGGAACTCCAATCCGGGTCCGGAACAAGCGAATTGATCAGAAAAATCCTATGACCAAAACTCTTCAATTCAAAACCAAAAACATCT
Source organism: Erodium maritimum (assembly GCA_963921825.1). Taxonomy (NCBI): domain Eukaryota; kingdom Viridiplantae; phylum Streptophyta; class Magnoliopsida; order Geraniales; family Geraniaceae; genus Erodium; species Erodium maritimum. The sequence continues at coordinate 36,779,962 of OY997593.1, read as the reverse complement.
GCGTTAGACATGGCTTCCAACAATTGAGCAGAGGAGAGTGCTAAGTGGGCAACTCCGATGTAACTGGAGTTAGCCTTGGCCAAAAGGTCGGCATCAGCTGCGCCATGAGCTGACAAAGAGGGAGCAGGCTAGTCTTTGGCATGAGACGAGGGTTTCCAGGTCGAACGTGCTGGACGAGAGGAGTCCAACCAAGCCGGGACAACCAGGATCTTCTTGCCTCCAAAGCGCTTGCCATTAAGGGCCAACGCCATACTTTGGCAATCCTCAACCGAGGCGCCATGAATGAAGCAGAAGGGACGGCCATCGTTGATTGATCTTCTGCTGAGATAGATGCCAGTCAAAGCACCATGGGCAGAAAAAACCTTGTGAATCCACGGTTCTCTGACGAGGGGAGGGAGATTGGTCACAAAGAGCTTGCAAGGATCAGCCTGACGCCCGGAATCAGAATGCAAGGCCCGAGGAGATCTGGATCCCTCTCTGTTGGTGGCCGGAGCAGGGAGAATGGCAAGAGGAGCTGCTTCAAATCTGGTGATCAGAGAAGAGACTCGGTGTTTGGGAAAGCCGGGGTAGTTGGCGCGATCACCATCATCACGCGAAGGGGTGGACAGGGAGTGGCCGGAGACTGTGCTAGAGGCCGGCGAGAAAACAGAACCAACATGGAGACAGCTTCTCCCAAACCGAGCCATACCTATCATCCTATTGATTTCTTAAATACCATAGTGTATGTCTAGATGAGAGGCTATTTTGTTTGAAGCACAAACGGTCTTGGATTGAGTTTTTCCACGTTTGGTGGGGTACTTTAATAGGCATATCAATGTCTATACACAAATAGAGGCCCTTATGAGTCCTTTGAGGGACAAAAAGAACAATTTGTTACTCCTATTTATATCGTACATACTATAGTATGTCTAGGTGAGAGAAAAATTTGTTTGGAGCCCAAACAGTCTCGGATTGGGTTCCCACAGTAGTGAGGTACTTTAATAGGAATATCTATTTGTATACTCAACTAGAGGCCCATATGAGTCATTTAATGGACTAAAAGAACAATTTGTTACTCCTATTGATTTCTTAAATACTATAGTGTATGTCTAGATGAGAGGCTATTTTGTTTGAAGCACAAACGGTCTCGGATTGAGTTTTTCCACAGTTGGTGGTGTACTTTAATAAGCATATCAATGTCTATACACAACCAGAGGCCCATAGGAGTCCCTTAAGGGACAAAAAGAACATTTTGTTACTCCTGGTTTCTTACATACTACAATACGTCTAGATGAAAGACTATATTGTATAAAGCCCAAACGGTCTCGGATTAGTTTCCCAAGGTTGGGTGGGGTACTTTAATAGGCATATCTATGTGTATACACAACTAGAGGCCATATGAGTCCTTTGAGGGAGAAAAAGAACAATTTTTTACTCCTATTTATTTCTTACATACTATAGTATGTCTATAGAGAGAAAAACTTGTTTAGAGCCCAAACGGTCTCGGATTGGGTTTCCACAGTAGTTGGGGTACTTTAATGGGAATATCTATTTGTATACACAACTAGAGGCCCATATGAGTCATTTAATGGACTAAAAGAACAATTTTTTACTCCTATTGATTTTTTAAATACTATAGTAAATGTCTAGATGAGAGGCTATTTTGTTTGAGGCACAAACAGTCTCGATTGAGTTTTTCCACGGTTGTGGGGTACTTTAATACGCATATAAATGTCAATACACAACCAGAGGCCCTTATGAGTCCTTTGAGGGACAAGAAGAACAATTTTTTACTCCTACTTATTTCTTACATAATATAGTATGTCTGGATGAGAGAAAAACTTGTTTGGAGCCCAAACGGTCTCGGATTGGGTTCCCACAGTAGTTGGGGTATTTTAATAGGAATATCTATTTGTATATACAACTAGAGGCCCATATGAGTCCTTTAATGGACAAAAAGAACAATTTGTTACTCCTATTGATTTCTTAAATACTATAGTGTATGTCTAGATGAGAGGCTATTTTGTTTGAAGCACAAACGGTCTCGGATTGAGTTTTTCCATGGTTGGTGGCGTACTTTAATAAGCATATCAATGTCTATACACAACCAGAGGCCCATAGGAGTCCCTTGAGGGACAAAAATAACATTTTGTTACTCCTGGTTTCTTACATACTACAATATGTCTAGATGAAAGACTATATTGTATAAAGCCCAAACGGTCTCGGATTAGTTTCCCAAGGTTGGGTGGGGTACTTTAATAGGCATATCTATGTGTATACACAACTAGAGGCCATATGAGTCCTTTGAGGGATAAAGAGAACAATTTTTAACTCCTATTTATTTCTTACATACTATAATATGTCTATAGAGAGAAAAACTTGTTTGGAGCCCAAACAGTCTCGGATTGGGTTCCCACAGTAGTTGGGGTATTTTAATGGGAATATCTATTTGTATACACAACTAGAGGCCCATATGAGTCATTTAATGGACTAAAAGAACAATTTTTTACTCCTATTGATTTTTTAAATACTATAGTAAATGTCTAGATGAGATGCTATTTTGTTTGAAGCACAAACAGTCTCGGATTGAGTTTTTCCAAGGTTGTGGGGTACTTTAATACGCATATCAATGTCTATACACAACCAGAGGCCCTTATGAGTCCTTTGAGGGACAAGAAGAACAATTTTTTACTCCTACCTATTTCTTACATACTATATTATGTCTGGATGAAAGAAAAACTTGTTTGGAGCCCAAACGGTCTCGGATTGGGTTCCCACAGTAGTTGGGGTATTTTAATAGGAATATCTATTTGTATATACAACTAGAGGCCCATATGAGTCCTTTAATGGACAAAAAGAACAATTTGTTACTCCTATTGATTTCTTAAATACTATAGTGTATGTCTAGATGAGAGGCTATTTTGTTTGAAGCACAAACGGTCTCGGATTGAGTTTTTCCACGATTGGTGGGGTACTTTAATAGGCATATCAATGTCTATACAAAAATAGAGGCCCTTATGAGTCCTTTGAGCGACAAAAAGAACAATTTGTTACTCCTATTTATATTTTACATACTATAGTATGTCTAGATGAGAGAAAAACTTGTTTGGAGCCCAAACGGTCTCGGATTGGGTTCACACAGAAGTGGGGTACTTTAATAGGAATATCTATTTGTATACTCAACTAGAGGCCCATATGAGTCATTTGATGGACTAAAAGAACAATTTGTTACTCCTATTGATTTCTTAAATACTATAGTGTATGTCTAGATGAGAGGCTATTTTGTTTGAAGGACAAACGGTCTCGGATTGAGTTTTTGTCACGCCACAATTTTAGTAAACCGAACTCGGGACGCGAACGTTAAAATAAGAAAACACTTTGAAACCTTTTCCATTAAAACACCTTACAATACCAGTTTAGTTCAACAAAAGATAATTACAATTTTAAACAAGTTCCAACAAGTGGACAAAAGTAGGTATCCGTCACTAGACTCAAAAACAACCCGGACTCCGCTCCTAGCTCCACAAGCTTCGAGAGCTCACCTAGTCCGTCCTGTGATCAGTACCTGTAGGAAAAGCAGCTAGGGGTGAGCGTTCGCTCACCACCACAGATAACAGACTGACTACGGCATAATTAGCAGACAATGCCGGTAACACCAATAATAAAGTCAACACCGGGGGACACTGTCCCCAACCCAAGGACTCTGACTGATCAAACACCCACTGCTACCTTCCTTGACCAACTCAACACCTTGACATGTAAAGTAGACCCGACGCAACGATCACGACCTCTCCCAAGGACTCGAAAGAAACGACGCAACACCAAACAAGATCACAAAGGATCGCAAACCAGCTGCTCAGTAACCTCCCTCACGCCCTTTACCGATCTCATCAGGTCAGGCGGTCGACCTGTTGCACTCACAACCACCGAACCACACACGCGTGGCCAGGACCCCTTTTACTGACGGGCGGGCCCCCTACCCCGTCTGAACGTGCAGACGCGTGTGATCGAGGACCCCCGTTTCATGAAGCGGGCCCACAACCTCAGGTAACCACAATCACTGGCAAATTATGACTCACAACCCCGAACCACACACGCGCGGCCAAGACCCCTTTACTGACGGGCGGGCCCCCTACCCCGTCTGAACATGCAGACGCTTGTGATCGAGGACCCCCGTTTAATGAAGCGGGCCCATAAACTCAGGTAACCACAATCACAATCACAAACACAGTTCAACAAATAGCAACAAAACAAGTTCAGCACTCCACAGGCACTCATGGCCACCCAATACACCAATCCTAAAACACGGACTCAACAGCCCCACAGGCACTCACGGCCTCCCAAACTCAACAATAACTCACGGGCTCAACCGCCCCACGGGCACTCACGGCCCCTCAAGACACACCGACGGTCAAGACTCGGGTTCAACAACCCCACGGCACTCACGGCCACCCCAGAACATCAACAGTAAGACACGGGCACTCATGGCCACCTAAGACACCAATTTAACTACACGGGCTCTCATGGCCACCCAAGACATCGATAATAAAATACGGGCTCTCATGGCCACCCAATACTCGACAATAAATAACACGGGCTCTCAAGGCCACCCAACTCAACAATAAATAACACGGGCTCTCAAGGCCACCCAACTCAACAATAAATAACACGGGCTCTCAAGGCCACCCAACTCAACAACAATTAACGCACAACAACCTCCGGCATAGTCGATGCCTCCAACAGTCCTAAGATCACTAGTTTCACAAACAACCTCCGGGCATGGTCATATGCCTCCAGTAAATCTACTATCAACAGTTCTCTGCTCCTACGACACTACTAAGTGTCACATGCTTTTCCAATAATTGCTACAATCCCGTAACATGCATTTCTAATATTCGCTAACCTACTCAACCCACGACACCCCAGTGTCACATGCATTTCTACTGTTAACTTTCCCTAGTCAGGGCCGAGATCCGGCTACTTTTCCCTACCTCAACTGAAGAGCAACCGCTATGTTTCCTAGCTGCTGACGTTCTGGCTCGCTACCTCCGGGCTCCACTTCGATCGAAGTCGGACGCTAAAGAAAACACGAAAGCCATAGATTAATAACGGTTCCGCCGTTAAGTTAAAGGTTACGATTAGTCCAGTTTAAATCCGACAGTTGTCTTTCACACTCGAGCGGGATAAAAGTGGGATTACGACGGATCGAGTTCGAGCACCCGTGCACCGAACTCAGGTTGATCCAAAACCCAGTTAAAACCAATTTTAACTCAAATCGTCTTTGAAACTCCTTTGTTTTATCTAATTCCGACTTTGATTTTAAAACAAAACGATTCCTTTCTGTTCTTTTCCAAACTCAAGGTTTTGGTCCAAACCTTTCTAAATCTGATCTGAGTTCGTTTTCCCCTTTCGATTTAACTTAACTCAAGTCTAATCTTAACAACCGACTTTCGTTTTAAAAACCCTTTTAGTTTAACCAGATCTAGTTTTATCAATTTTCTTAAGAACTCAAACCGATTTCATTTCCCCCTTTTTCCCTTAGACCATCGTTGTTCGTTTCAAACAAAATTCCTCTTTAATTAAACTCTGATTTTTCTTTCCGTTTTAAAACAATTTCCTTTTTCTCATTTAACGGATCTGAGTCGTTTTTAATCACTTTCCTTTTAACCGATCCCTTTTTCGTTAGTTTTATGCTTCAACAAAGTTGTGCCCAATTTGTCTATCCAAGTAGAACACAGATCAATACCGATCAGATTCAAGGTAAATACGGGATAGAATATAAAGCGGGAAGACGTTAAGGAAACGGATCCGGCCACCAGCGAAGACATCGCCGGCGACCAACTCCGTGGGTGAGATTTCTCACCGTAGGAAAATAGAGATCGGTGGAGGGACGGCGGAGCACTGGAAGGTGGCGGTGAGCACGGTGGTCACCACGTGGGAGCCGGACCACTTTCCGGTGAAGATGAGGACGGAGACGGAAGCTCGGTGAGGGGCGTCGGCGACGGCTCGGCTGACGGAGAAGGCGAGGGGCTCGGGGACGAAAGTCGTGTCCCAGGCGCGCTTCGGCGGCGCCGGCGAGCTCGAGCGGACGGGGGAGAAGGAAAAAGGACGGCGGGGTTTCGGTTGAACGGTGAAGAGAGAGAGAGAGGAAGGTGAGAGGGGAGTGGCCGGAGATGGAGGCGATGTGGTGGTCGGCCGTTGCTGAGGAGGTGACGAGGATGGTCGGGAGAGGTCGGAGAAGGACGAGCTCGGGTTCGGGACTAGGTGAGGACAGAAAGAGACGGCCGGTGGAGGGGATCGATGGTGGTCGGATCCGGTGAGGGAGATGAACGAAGAAGAAGGCATGGAGGAGGAGGACGCGATGGGTGAGGTCGGGTTCGAGAGAGAGAGGGAGGCGTGGGTGAGGTCGGTTGCGTGAGGAAAGGGAGTATTTTAGGGTTTCAGAGCAGAAAATGAGGGTTAAATACCCTGGCCTGTTGGGCCTCAGGTAGTTCGCGGCCCAAGGACGGCTGGGCTGGGCTAGGCCTGCGCGCCTAGCCTGGTCCAGACTTGTTTTTTTTTTTGCTTGTTTCAAAAACCTACCCTAAGGTTTTCAAGTTGCAATTAAATACCCTTTTGAAAGCGAAGCGGGTTTTACAGTTTTTCCACGGTTGGTGATGTACTTTAATAAGCATATCAATGTCTATACACAACCAGAGGCCCATAGGAGTCCCTTGAGGGACAAAAAGAACATTTTGTTACTCCTGGTTTCTTACATACTACAATATGTCTAGATGAAAGACTATATTGTATAAAGCCCAAACGGTCTCGGATTAGTTTTCCAAGGTTGGGTGGTGTACTTTAATAGGCATATCTATGTGTATACACAACTAGAGGCTATATGAGTCCTTTGAGGGAGAAAAAGAACAATTTTTTACTCCTATTTATTTCTTACTTACTACTGTATGTCTATAGAGAGAAAAACTTGTTTGGAGCCTAAACGGTCTCGGATTAGGTTTCCACAGTAATTGGGGTACTTTAATGGGAATATCTATTTGTATACACAAGTAGAGGCCCATATGAGTCATTTAATGGACTAAAAGAACAATTTTTTACTCCTATTGATTTTTTAAATACAATAGTAAATGTCTAGATGAGAGGATATTTTGTTTGAGGCACAAACAGTCTCGGATTGAGTTTTTCCACGGTTGTGGGGTACTTTAATAGGCATATCAATGTCTACACACAATCAGAGGCCCTTATGAGTCCTTTGAGGGACAAAAAGAACAATTTGTTACTCCTACTTATTTCTTACATACTACAGTATGTGTAGATGAGAGAAAAACTTGTTTGGAACGCAAACGGTCTCGGATTGGGTTCCCACAGTAGTTGGGGTATTTTAATAGGAATATCTATTTGTATACACAAGTAGAGGCCCATATGAGTCCTTTAATGGACAAAAAGAACAATTTGTTACTCCTATTGATTTCTTAAATACTATAGTGTATGTGTAGATGAGAGGCTATTTTGTTTGAAGCACAAACGGCCTCGGATTGAGTTTTTCCACGACTGGTGGGGTACTTTAATAGGCATATCAATGTCTATACACAAATAGAGGCCCTTATGAGTCTTTTGAGAGACAAAAAGAACAATTTTTTACTCCTATTTATATTTTACATACTATATTATGTCTAGATGAGAGAAAAACTTGTTTGGAGCCCAAACGGTCTCGGATTGGGTTCACACAGTAGTGGGGTACTTTAATAGGAATATCTATTTGTATACTCAACTAGAGGCCCATATGAGTCATTTAATGGACTAAAAGGACAATTTGTTACTCCTATTGATTTCTTAAATACTATAGTGTATGTCTAGATGAGAGGCTACTTTGTTTGAAGGACAAAGGGTCTCGGATTGAGTTTTTCCACGGTTGGTGGTGTACTTTAATAAGCATATCAAACTCTATACACAACCAGAGACCCATAGGAGTCCCTTGAGGGACAAAAAGAACATTTTGTTACTCATGGTTTCTTACATACTACAATATGTCTAGATGAAAGACTATATTGTATAAAGCCCAAACGGTCTCGGATTAGTTTCCCAAGGTCGGGTGGGGTACTTTAATAGGCATATCTATGTGTATACACAACTAGAGGCCATATGAGTCCTTTAAGGGAGAAAAAGAACAATTTTTTTACTCCTATTTATTTCTTACATACTATAGTATGTCTATAGAGAGAAAAACTTGTTTGGAGCCCAAACATTCTCGGATTGTGTTTCCACAGTAATTGGGGTACTTTAATGGGAATATCTATTTATATACATAACTAGAGGCCAATATGAGTCATTTAATGGACTAAAAGAACAATTTGTTATTCCTATTGATTTGTTAAATACTATAGTGTATGTCTAGATGAGAGGCTATTTGTTTGAAGCCAAACAGTCTCGGATTGAGTTTTACATACTATATACATCTAGATGAGAGAAAAACTTGGTTGGAGCCCAAACGGTCTCGGATTAGGTTCCTACAGTAGTTGGGGTACTTTAATAGGAATATCTAATTGTATACACAAGTAGAGGCCCATATGAGTCATTTAATGGACAAAAAGAACAATTTGTTATTCCTATTGATTTGTTAAATACTATAGTGTATGTCTAGATGAGAGGCTATTTGTTTGAAGCCAAACGGTCTCGAATTGAGTTTTTCCACGGTTGGTGGGGCATTTTAATAGGCATATCAATGTCTATACACAAATAGAGGCCCTTATGAGTCCTTTGAGGGACAAAAAGAACAATTTGTTACTCCTATTTATATATTACATACTATAGTATGTCTAGATGAGAGAAAACTTTGTTTGGAGCCCAAACGGTCTCGGATTGGGTTCACACAGTAGTGGGGTACTTTAATAGGAATATTTATTTGTATACTCAACTAGAGGCTCATATGAGCCATTTAATGGACAAAAAGAACAATTTGTTATTCCTATTGATTTCTTAAATACTATAGTGTATGTCTGGATGAGAGGTTATTTTGTTTGAAGCACAAACGGGCTCGGATTGAGTTTTTCCACGATTGGTGGGTTACTTTAATAGGCATCTCAATGTCTATACACAAATAGAGGCCCTTATGAGTCCTTTGAGGGACAAAAAGAACAATTTGTTACTCCTATTTATATATTACATACTATAGTATGTCTAGATGAGAGAAAACTTTGTTTGGAGCCCAAACGGTCTCGGATTGGATTCACACAGTAGTGGGGTACTTTAATAGGAATATTTATTTGTATACTCAACTAGAGGCTCATATGAGCCATTTAATGGACAAAAAGAACAATTTGTTATTCCTATTGATTTCTTAAATACTATAGTGTATGTCTGGATGAGAGGTTATTTTGTTTGAAGCACAAACGGGCTCGGATTGAGTTTTTCCACGATTGGTGGGTTACTTTAATAGGCATCTCAATGTCTATACACAAATAGAGGCCCTTATGAGTCCTTTGAGGGACAAAAAGAACAATTTGTTACTCCTATTTATATATTACATACTATAGTATGTCTAGATGAGAGAAAACTTTGTTTGGAGCCCAAACGGTCTCGGATTGGGTTCACACAGTAGTGGGGTACTTTAATAGGAATATTTATTTGTATACTCAACTAGAGGCTCATATGAGTCATTTAATGGACTAAAAGAACAATTTGTTACTCCTATTGATTTCTTAAATACTATATTGTATGTCTAGATGAGAGGCTATTTTGTTTGAAGCACAAACGGTCTCGGATTGAGTTTTTCCACGGTTGGTGGTGTACTTTAATAAGCATATCAATGTCTATACACAACCAGAGGCCCATAGGAGTCCCTTGAGGGACAAAAAGAACATTTTGTTACTCCTGGTTTCTTACATACTACGATATGTCTAGATGAAAGACTATATTGTATAAATCCCAAACGGTCTCGGATTAGTTTCCCAAGGTTGGGTGGGGTACTTTAATAGGCATATCTATCTGTATACACAAATAGAGGCCATATGGGTCCTTTGAGGGAGAAAAACAACAATTTTTTACTCCTACTTATTTCTAACATACTATAGTATGTCTGGATGAGAGAAAAACTTGTTTGGAGGCCCATATGAGTCATTTAATGGACTAAAAGAACAATTTGTTACTCCTATTGATTTCTTAAATACTATAGTGTATGTCTAGATGAGAGGCTATTTTGTTTGATGCACAAACAGTCTCGGATTGAGTTTTTCCACGATTGGTGGGGTACTTTAATAAGCATATCAATGTCTATACACAAATAGAGGTCCTTATGAGTTCTTTGAGGGACAAAAAGAACAATTTTTTACTCCTATTTATATCTTAAATACTATAGTATGTCTGGATGAGAGAAAAACTTGTTTGGAGCCCAAACGGTCTCGGATTGGGTTCCCACAGTAGTTGGGGTATTTTAATAGTAATATCTATTTGTATACACAACTAGAGGCCCATATGAGTCATTCGATGGACTAAAAGAACAATTTTTTACTCCTATTGATTTCTTAAATAGTATAGTGTATGTCTAGATGAGAGGCTATTTTGTTTGAAGCACAAACACTCTCGGATTGAGTTTTTCCATCGTTGGTGTGACACTTTAATAGGCATATCAATGTCTATACATAAATAGAGGCCCTTATGAGTTCTTTGAGGCACAAAAAGATCAATTTCTTACTCCTATTTTTATCAATTTCTTTTAATAGAAATATCTATTTGTATACTCAACTAGAGGCCCATATGAGTCATTTAATGGAATAAAAGAACAATTTGTTACTCCTTTTGATTTCTTAAATACTATAGTGTATGTCTAGATGAGAGGCAATTTTGTTTGAAGCACAAATGGTCTCGGATTGAGTTTTTCCACGATTGGTGGGGTACTTTAATATGCATATAAATGTCTAGACACAAATAGAGGTCCTTATGAGTTCTTTGAGGGACAAAAAGAACAATTTGTTACTCCTATTTATATCTTAAATACTATAGTATGTCTGGATGAGAAAAAAACTTGTTTGGAGCCCAAACGGTCTCGGATTGGTTTCCCACAGTAGTTGGGGTATTTTAATAGGAATATATTTGTATACACAACTAGAGGCTCATATGAGTCATTTAATGGACTAAAAAAACTAATTGTTACTATTATTGATTTCTTAAATTCTAGTGTATGTCTAGATGAGAGGCTATTTTGTTTGAAGCACAAACGATCTCGGATTGAGTTTTTCCACGATTGGTGGGGTACTTTAATATGCATATAAATGTCTATACACAAATAGAGGTCCTTATGAGTTCTTTGAGGGACAAAAAGAACAATTTGTTACTCCTATTTATATCTTAAATACTATAGTATGTCTGGATGAGAAAAAAACTTGTTTGGAGCCCAAACGGTCTCGGATTGGTTTCCCACAGTAGTTGGGGTATTTTAATAGGAATATATTTGTATACACAACTAGAGGCTCATATGAGTCATTTAATGGACTAAAAAAACTAATTGTTACTATTATTGATTTCTTAAATACTATAGTGTATGTCTAGATGAGAGGCTATTTTGTTTGAAGCACAAACGGTCTCGGATTGAGTTTTTCCATTGTTGGTGTGACACTTTAATAAGCAGATCAATGTCTATACACAAATAGAGGCCCTTATGAGTTCTTTAAGGGACAAAAAGATCAATTTGTTACTCCTATTTATATCGTACATACTATAGTATGTCTAGATGAGAGAAAAACTTGTTTGGAGCTCAGACGGTCTCGGATTAGGTTCCCACAGTAGTTGAGGTACTTTAATAGGAATATGTATTTGTATACACAACTAGAGGCCCATATGAGTCCTTTAATGGACAAAAAGAACAATTTGTTACTCATATTGATTTCTTAAATACTATAGTGTATGTCTAGATGAGAAGCTATTTTGTTTGAAGCACAAACGGTCTCGGATTGAGTTTTTCCACGATTGGTGGGGTACTTTAATAGGCATATTAATTTCTATACACAAATAGAAGCCCTTATGAGTCCTTTGAGGGACAAAATGAATAATTTGTTACTCCTACTTATTTCTTACATACTATAGTATGTTTAAATGAGAGAAAAACTTGTTTGGAGCCCAAACGGTCTCGGATTGGCTTCCCACTGTAGTTGGGGTACTTTAATAGGCATATCTATGTGTATGCACAACTAGAGGCCATATGAGTCCTTTGAGGGACAAAAAGAACAATTTATTACTCCTATTTATTTCTTACATACTATAGTATGTCTATATGAGAGAAAAACTTGTTTGGAGCACAAACGGTCTCGGATTGGGTTCCCACGGTAGTGGGGTACTTTATTAGGAATATCTATTTGTATACTCAACTAGAGGCCCATATGAGTCATTTAATGGACTAAAAGAACAATTTCTTACTCCTATTCATTTCTTAAATACTATAGTGTATGTCTAGATGAGAGGCTATTTTGTTTGAAGCACAAACGGTCTCGGATTGAGTTTTTCCACGGTTGGTGGTGTACTTTAATAAGCATATCAATGTCTATACACAACCAGAGGCACATAGGAGTCCCTTGAGGGACAAAAAAACATTTTGTTACTCCTGGTTTATTACATACTACAATATGTCTAGATGAAAGACTATATTGTATAAAGCCCAAACGGTCTCGGATTAGTTTCCCAAGGTTGGGTGGGGTACTTTAATAGGCATATATATGTGTATACACAACTAGAGGCCATATGAGTCCTTTGAGGGACAAAACGAACAATTTTTTACTCCTATTTATTTCTTACATACTATAGTATGTCTATAGAGAGAAAAACTTGTTTCGAGCCCAAACGGTCTCGGATTGGTTCCCATAGCAGTTGGGGTACTTTAATGGGAATATCTATTTGTATACACAACTAGAGGGCCATATGAGTCATTTAATGGACTAAAAGAACAATTGTTTACTCTTATTGATTTTTTAAATACTATAGTAAATGTTTAGATGAGATGCTATTTTGTTTGAAGCCCAAACGGTCTCGGATGGAGTTTTTCCATGGTTGGTGGGGCACATTAATAGGCACATCAATGTCTATACACAAATAGAGGCCCTTATGAGTCTTTTGAGGGACAAAAAGAACAACTTGTTTCTTCTATTTATATCTTACATACTATAGTATGTCTAGATTTGAGAAAAAACTTGTTTACAGCCTAAACGATCTCGTTTTGGGTTCCCACAGTAGTTGGGGAATTTTAATAGGAATATCTATTTGTATACACAACTAGAGGCCCGTATGAGTCCTTTGAGGGACAAAAAAAAACAATTTGTTACTCCTATTTATATCGTACATACTATAGTAAGTCTAGATGAGAGAAAAACTTGTTTGAAGCCCAAACGGTCTCGGATTGGGTTCCCACAGTAGTTGGGGTACTTTAATAGGAATATCTATTTGTATACATAACTAGAGGCCGATATGAGTCATTTAATGGACTAAAGGAACAATTTGTTACTCGTATTGATTTTTTAAATATTATAGTAAATGTCTGGATGAGAGGCTATTTTGTTTGAAGTACAAACAGTCTCGGATTGAGTTTTTCCACGGTTGTGGGGTACTTTAATAGGCGTATATCAATGTCTATACCCAACCAGAGGCCCTTATAAGTCCTTTGGGGGACAAAAAGAACAATTTGTTTCTCCTACTTATTTCTTACACACTATAGTATATCTGGATGAGAGAAATACTTGTTTGGTGCCCACACGGTCTCGGATTGGGTTCCCACAGTAGTTGGGGTGCTTTAATAGGAATATTTATTTGTATACACAACTAGAGGCCCATATGAGTAATTTAATGGACTCAAAGAACAATTTGTTACTCCTATTGATATTTCAAATACTATAGTAAATGTCTAGATGAGAGGCTATTTTGTTTGAAGCACAAACAGTCTCGGATTGAGTTTTTCCTCGGTTGTGGCGTACTTTAATAGGCATATCAATGTCTATACACAACCAGAGGCCCTTATGAGTCCTTTGTGGGACAAAAAGAACAATTTGTTACTCCTACTTATTTCTTACATATTATAGTATGTCTAGATGAGAGAAAAACATGTTTGGAGCCGAAACGGTCTCGGATTGGGTTCCCACAGTTCTTGGTGTACTTTAACAGGAATATCTATTTGTATACACAACTAGAGGCCCATATGAGTCATTTAATGGACTAAAAGAACATTTTGTTACTCCTATTGATTTTTTAAATACTATAGTAAATGTCTAGATGAGAGGCTATTTTGTTTGAAGCACAAACAGTCTCGGATTGAGTTTTTCCACGGTTGTGGGGTACTTTAATAGGCATATCAATGTCTATACACAACTAGAGGCCATTATGAGTCCTTTGAGGGACAAAAAGAACAATTTGTTACTCCTATTTATATCTTACATACTATAGTATGTCTAGATGAGAGAAAAACTTGTTTGGAGCCCAAACGGTCTTGGATTGGGTGCCCACAGTAGTTGGGGTACTTTAATAGGAATATCTATTTGTATACACAACTAGAGGCCCATATGAGTCATTTAATGGACTAAAAGAACAATTTGTTACTCCTATTGATTTCTTAAATACTATAGTGTATGTCTAGATGAGAGGCTATTTTGTTTGAAGCACAAACGGTCTCGGATTGAGTTTTTCCACGGTTGTGGGGTACTCTAATAGGCATATCAATGTCTATACACAACCAGAGGCCGATAGGAGTCCCTTGAGGGATAAAAAGAACATTTTGTTACTCCTGGTTTCTTACATACTACAATATGTCTAGATGAAAGACTATATTGTATCAAGCCCAAACGGTCTCGGATTAGTTTCCCAAGGTTGGGTGGGGTAGTTTAATAGGCATATCTATGTGTATACACAACTAGTGGCCATATGAGTCCTTTGAGGGACAAAAAGAACAATTTGTTTTGAGGGACAAAAGGAACAATTTTTTACTCCTATTTATATCTTACATGCTATATAGTATGTCTAGATGAGAGAAAAACTTGTTTAGAGCCCAAACGGTCTCTGATTGGGTTCCCACAGTGGTTGGGGTATTTTAATAAGAATATCTATTTGTATACACAACTAGAGGCCCGTATGAGTCCTTTGAGGAACATAAAGATCAATTTGTTACTCCTATTTACATCGTACATACTATAGTAAGTCTAGATGAGAGAAAAACTTGTTTGGAGCCCAAACGGTCTCGGATTGGGTTCCCACAGTAGTTGGGGTACTTTAATAGGAATATCTATTTGTATACACAACTAGAGGCCCATATGAGTCATTTAATGGACTAAAAGAACAATTTGTTACTCCTATTGATTCCTTAAATACTATAGTGTATGATTAGATGAGAGGCTACGGTCCCCGATTGAGTTTTTCCACGGTCGGTGGGGTACTTTAATGCGCATATCAATGTCTATACAAAACCAGAGGCCCATAGGAGTCCCTTGAGGGACAAAAAGAACATTCTGTTACTCCTGGTTTCTTACATACTACAATATGTCTAGATGTAAGACTATATTGTATCAAGCCCAAACGGTCTCGGATTAGTTTCCCAAGGGTTGGGTGGGGTACTTTAATAGGCATATCAATGTCTATACACAACCAGAGGCCCTTATGAGTTCTTTGAGGGACAAAAAGAACAATTTGTTACTCCTATTTATATCTTACATACTATATAGTATGTCTAGATGAGAGAAAAACATGTTTGGAGCCGAAACGGTCTCGGATTGGGTTCCCACAGTTGTTGGTGTACTTTAACAGGAATATCTATTTGTATACACAACTAGAGGCCCATATGAGTCATTTAATGGACTAAAAGAACATTTTGTTACTCCTATTGATTTTTTAAATACTATAGTAAATGTCTAGATGAGAGGCTATTTTGTTTGAAGCACAAACAGTCTCGGATTGAGTTTTTCCACGGTTGTGGGGTACTTTAATAGGCATATCAATGTCTATACACAACTAGAGGCCATTATGAGTCCTTTGAGGGACAAAAAGAACAATTTGTTACTCCTATTTATATCTTACATACTATAGTATGTCTAGATGAGAGAAAATCTTGTTTGGAGCCCAAACGGTCTTGGATTGGGTGCCCACAGTAGTTGGGGTACTTTAATAGGAATATCTATTTGTATACATAACTAGAGGCCCATATGTGTCATTTAATGGACTAAAAGAACAATTTGTTACTCCTAGTGATTTCTTAAATACTATAGTGTATGTCTAGATGAGAGGCTATTTTGTTTGAAGCACAAACGGTCTCGGATTGAGTTTTTCCACGGTTGTGGGGGTACTCTAATAGGCATATCAATGTCTATACACAACCAGAGGCCGATAGGTGTCCCTTGAGGGATAAAAAGAACATTTTGTTACTCCTGGTTTCTTACATACTACAATATGTCTAGATGAAAGACAATATTGTATCAAGCCCAAACGGTCTCGGATTAGTTTCCCAAGGTTGGGTGGGGTACTTTAATAGGCATATCTATGTGTATACACAACTAGTGGCCATATGAGTCCTTTGAGGGACAAAAAGAACAATTTGTTTTGAGGGACAAAAGGAACAATTTTTTACTCCTATTTATATCTTACATGCTATATAGTATGTCTAGATGAGAGAAAAACTTGTTTAGAGCCCAAACGGTCTCTGATTGGGTTCCCACAGTAGTTGGGGTATTTTAATAGGAATATCTATTTGTATACACAACTAGAGGCCCGTATGAGTCCTTTGAGGAACAAAAAGAACAATTTGTTACTCATATTTACATCGTACATACTATAGTAAGTCTAGATGAGAGAAAAACTTGTTTGGAGCCCAAACGGTCTCGGATTGGGTTCCCACAGTAGTTGGGGTACTTTAATAGGAATATCTATTTGTATACACAACTAGAGGCCCATATGAGTCATTTAATGGACTAAAAGAACAATTTGTTACTCTTATTGATTTCTTAAATACTATAGTGTATGATTAGATGAGAGGCTACGGTCCCCGATTGAGTTTTTCCACGGTTGGTGGGGTACTTTAATGCGCATATCAATGTCTATACAAAACCAGAGGCCCATAGGAGTCCCTTGAGGGACAAAAAGAACATTCTGTTACTCCTGGTTTCTTACATACTACAATATGTCTAGATGTAAGACTATATTGTATCAAGTCCAAACGGTCTCGGATTAGTTTCCCAAGTGTTGGGTGGGGTACTTTAATAGGCATATCTATGTGTATACAAAACTAGAGGCCATATGAGTCCTTTGAGGGACAAAAAGAACAATTTGTTACTCCTATTTATATCTTACATACTATATAGTATGTCTAGATGAGAGAAAAACATGTTCGGAGCCGAAACGGTCTCGGATTGGGTTCCCACAGTAGTTGCGGTACTTTAATAGGAATATCTATTTGTATACACAACTAGAGGCTCATATGAGTCATTTAACGGACTAAAAGAACAATTTGTTACTCCTATTGATTTTTTAGATACTATAGTAAATGTCTAGATGAGAGGCTATTTTGTTTGAAGCACAAACAGTCTCAGATTGAGGTTTTCCACAGTTGTGGGGTACTTTTGTAAAACCCGCTTCAAAAAAAAAATTGTTTTGGGCTGGACCGGACTGACCCGGCCCGAGTCAGACCCGGCCCAAGTGCTGACCCGGCCCAACCCAGTCTTTATAAGCCAAAACCTAGGGTTTCAGCCAAACAAACCCACCTCCCTCTTCTTTCCTGCGCAGCCGACCCACACACCCATCCCTCACTTCGTCTTCGTCCTCTTCGAACCCACCCCCCGACTCCCTCTCATCTCGCCGGAAACGGCGTCCCGACCTCCTCCCTTCACGCCGTCCACTCCTCCACCGGCCGTCTCTCTCCGTCCTCACCCAGTCCCGAGCCCGTCTTTTTCTCCGGCTCAAACCCCGACCTTCCTCGTCACCTCCTCAGCAACGGCCGACCACCACCCGTCCTCTTCTCCGTCCAACCACCACCGCCGTCCCCGAGCTCGCCGTCCGACCCTCCTCCCTCACCAGATCCGTCCAACCACGCTTCCGTCAAGCCGCCGTCCCCGAGCTCCCCACGCCGTCTTCCTCTCCCGTGCTCGACTCCGGCGCGTTCGACAGATCTGGGACGAAGCCACCATGGTCGTCCGGATCTGAGCCGAGAAGGGCCCAGCCGTGCACCGCCGTGCCCGCCACCGCCCTTGCCGTCTCTTCTCTACGGTTAGGCCCCGGCCGACGCCGCCCTCGCCGGCGGCCGACCGGTTCGAAACCGAACCTCTACTTTTTCCCGTCTTCGAACTACTGTAAATCGGGTTTTGTTGTAACAAACAAGGAAAATGAAATAAAACCTTTTTCGATTTAATTTGGATCTGTTTAGGGTTAAAAATGTTAATGAAATCGTTTAATATTTGATTAAACCTGCTAATGAAATCGATTAATATTTGGAACGGTTTTTGAATCGAAAAGGGAAACAATTAAATCAAAAGCAGATTGGAGTAAAAGACGAATTTTGATTCTGCTTTGGTTGAAATCGAAATCACGGTTTTGGAAAGAAAGGTTGTAAACCGGAAAATCAAACTTAAGAAAAAGGGGTTTTAAAATAAAAAGGGAATTTGATTTAAAACAAAAACCGTTCTGTTTTGAATAAACGGTTGGTAATCGGATTTGGGAATGACTCGGGATTTCTGGGTAAAATGGACTGCTTTTGGGTTTAAAAGGGAACAAAAGCGGACCGCTGAATCGAACCTCGGGATTCGTGCATTGGGATCGTGCCTCGCATGCACCGGTTTCGGTGCTCGGGTACTCAAACCCGATTCGTCGTAATCCCGCTTTGGCCCGCTCGAGTTTAAAGGACAATTGTCGGATTTAAACTGGAGTAATCGTGACCATTAATTTAACCTTTAACTTAACGGCGGAACCGTTATTAATCTATGGCTTTCGTGTTTCCTTTAGCGTCCGACTTCGATCGAGGCGAAGCCCGGAGGTAGCGAGCTAGAACGTCAGCAGCTAGGAAACGTAGCGGGTGCTCTTCAGTTGAGGTAGGGAAAAGTAGCCGGATCTCGGCCCTGAGTAGGGCAAGTTAACAGTAGATTTGCATGTGACACCGGGGTGTCGTGGGTTGAGTAGGTTTATTTTAAATATTAGAAAAGCATGATACGGGATTGTAGCGTTTATCAGAAAAGCATGTTACGGGAACTTAGTAATTATTGAGAAAAGCATGTGACACTTAGTAGTGTCGTAGGAGCAGAGATCTTAGCGTTAATTGTTTTACTGGAGGCATATGACCATGCCCGGAGGTTGTTTGTGAACTCTTTGATATTAGGAGTATTGGAGGCATATGACCATGCCCGGAGGTTGTTTGTGAAACTAGTGATCTTAGGACTGTTGGAGGCATCGTTTATGCCGGATGTTGTTGTGTGTTATTTACGGTTGAGTTGAGTGGCCTTGGGAGCCCGTGTTATTTATTGCTGAGTCTTGGGTGGCCTTGAGAGCCCGTGTTATTTATTGCTGAGTCTTGGGTGGCCATGAGAGCCCGTGTTGTCGTTTCGGTGTTTTGGGGTGGCCGTGAGTGTAAAACCCGCTTCGCTTCAAGAGAGTATTAAATTGCAATTCGTAAAACTTAAGGTAGGTTTTTGAAACAAGTGCAAAAAAAAAAAAAAAAAGAAGCTGCTGGGCCAGACCCGACTAGCGACCCGGCCCAGGCCCAGGGTATAAAACCCTTGGTTTTAGGGTTTCAACCCATTCCCTTCTCTTCTCCTGCGCAGCCGACCCCTCTCACTCTCCCCACTCCTCTGCTTCGTCTTCTTCAACCCCCCCTTCCGATCCCGTCTCCCTCTCGTCTTGCCGTCGCCGGCCACTCTCCGACCTCGCCCCTCTCCCTCACCGAGCCGCCGCCGTCCGACCTCGCCCCTCTCCCGAGCTACCGGAGCCACCACCGCCCCCGTCTTCTCCAGCTCACGTCGCCGCCGCCGCTGCTGGCCGAGCCTCCGTCCAGCCACGACACCACCACCGAGCTACCCGTCGTCTCCGATCTGGAGAGGACCGGCCACGACCTCGCCATCGAGCCTCGCCTCTCTCCCTCGTCTTCTCGGACCAGAGCCGCCGTCGCCGGCCGTTCCCCACCGTCCCCGAGCTCCTCTCGCCTCTCTCGTCGTCGGAACCCTCGAACCCGAGCCCTATCGTCCCAGATCTGAGACGGGTGAGGGGCCACCGTGCCTCGCCGTGCTCCGCCACAACGCCCGGCACCGCGACCACCTCCTGCCGCCCTTATCTCCCTTACGGTGAGCCACCACCGTGAGTTTCCGGCCGACTTTATCGCCGTCGAGGGTTGTTGGATTTTATGACCGAGCCCTCCCTTTCGTCAATTGTTTTCGATTTATGTTAATCTGTTAACATTAGATTTGTTAATGTTAGATCTGTTAATGTAAAATCTGTTATTGTTAAATCTGTAAATGTTGATCTGTTAATACGAAAACAATTGTAAATTTTGGATCTATTTAGTGGAATCAAAATCGGATTTTGGAAAGAAAAGTTGTAAAACGAAAATCAGATTAAAGAAAAAGGGATTTAAAATAAAAGAGAATTGAAATCAAGTTGGGTTTTAAAAACGGTTTTAAATCGAGGAGTTGAGAATCAGATTTGTTAGGAAATAAACTAAAACGTCGGAAATAAAACTTGGGTTTTAGAAAGTCGATTTAAGTGAACAGTCAGATTTGATTTAAAATGGATCTTGATCCGTTGAGCGTGGAACGAATAATCGGGTTGTTAAAATGGACTGCAATTTGGGTTTAAAAGGGAACAAAAGCAGACCGCTGAATCGGACCTCGGGATTCGCGCATTGGGATTGTGCCTCGCATGCACCGGTTTCGGTGCTCGGGTACTCAACCCGATTCACCGTGACCCCTCTTTTATCCCGCTCGAGTTTAAAGGACAAATGTCGTTTTTAGACTGATTTAATCGTGACCTTTAGATTAACCTGGGAACCGCCTCTAATTTATGGCTTTCGTGTTATCCTTAGCGTCCGGCTTCGATCGAAGTGAAGCCCGGAGGTAGCGAGCCAGAACGTCAGCAGCTAGGAAGCGTAGCGGTTGCTCTTCAGTTGAGGTAGATAAAAGTAGCCGGATCTCGGCCCTGACTAGGGAAAGTTAACAGTAGAATTGCATGTGACACCGGGGTGTCGTGGGTTGAATAGGTTTATTTACTTTTTAGAAAAGCATGATACGGGATTGTAGCGTTTATCAGAAAAACATGTTACGGGAACTTAGTAATTATGAGAAAAGCATGGGATACTTAGTAGTGTCGTAGGATCAGAGAACTTAGCGATAATTGTTTTACTGGAGGCATATGACCATGCCCGGAGGTTGATTGTGAACTGTTGATATTAGGACTGTTGGAGGCTTGGGTTAAGCCAGAGGTTGATTGTTTATTTTTTTGGCGTCTTGGGTGGCCTTGAGAGCCCGTGTATTATTATTGTTGAGTCTTGGGTGGCCATGAGAGCCCGTGTTGTTAATCGTGTTTGGGTGGCCATGAGAGCCCGTGTATTTAAATTGGTGTTTTGGGTGGCTTTGAGAGCTGTGTACTAAGATTGGTGTCTTTGGCTGGCCTGACCGAGTTAGAGTCTCGGGGGGGTTGCAAGCTTCCTTTAGCTGGCTTACGAGTTAGAGTCTCGGTAAGTTGCAGCCGCGTTTTATGGTTGGTGTCTTGGGAGGCCGTGAGTGCCGGTGGGGTTGTTGAGTCCGTGTCTTACTTTCGGTGTGTCTTGGGAGGCGGTGAGTGCCTGTGGGGCGGTTGAGTTCGAGTTTTACTGTTGGTGTCTTGGTGGCCATGAGTGCCTGTGAGTGTTGAACTTGTGTTGTCACTGGTTGTTGAACTTGCTTGTGATTGTGATTGTGTTTGTGGTTACCGGAGGTTGGGGGCCCGCTTCCTGAAACGGGGGTCCACGAGCACACGCGTCTGCACGTTCAGACGGGGTAGGGGGCCCGCCTGCCAATAAAGGGGTCCTGGCCGCGCGTGTGTGGTTTGGGTTTGTGAGCATACCTTGGCTGGCTTATGGGTTAAAGTCCCAGTAAGTTGCAGCATTTTTCCGGCTGGCTTATGGGTTAGAGTCCTAGTAAGTTGCAGCATTTTCCGGCTGGCTTATGGGTTAGAGTCCCGGTAAGTTGCAGCATTCTTGGGTTGGCCTGACCGGGTTAGAGTCCCGGGAGGGCGTTCTTGGCAGCTGGTTTGCGATCCTTTGTTATCTTGTTTTGGTGTGCGATCCTTTGTGATCTTGGTTGGTGTGTGATCCCTTGTGATGCTGTTTGGTGTTGCGTACTTTCTTTTGAGTCCTTGGAAGAGGTCGTCAATTGTTGGGTCAGGTCTACTTTACGTGTCAGAGTGTTGAGTCGTTCGAGGAAGGTCATCGTGGGTGTTTGTTCAGTCAGAGTACTTGGGTTGGGGATGGTTTCCCCGGTGTTGAGTCGTTGTTGGTGTTACTTGCTTGCCTGCTAATTATGTCGTAGTCAGTCTGTTATCCGTGGTGGTGAGCGAACGCTCACCCCTAGCTGCTTTTCCTACAGGTAATGTTCGTGGGACGGACTAGGTGAGCTCTCGAAGCTTGTGGAGCTACGAGCGGAGTCCGGGTTTTGTCTTTTGAGTCTAGTGACGGATACCTTGTACCTTTGTCCATTTGTTGGGACGTGTTTTAAACTGTAATTATTATTTTGTTGAACCAAACTGGTATTTTAAATTGTTTAATGAAAACAGGTTTCAAGTGTTTTTATGTTTTTAAAACGTTCGCGTCCCTAGTTCGGTTTACTGAAATTGGGGCGTGACAGTGAGTGCCGTGGGGTGTTGAACCCGAGTCTTGGTCGTTGGTGTGTCTTGAGTGGCAGTGAGTGCCCGTGGGGTTGTTGGACCCGAGTCTTGATTGTTGAGGTGTCTTGAGTGGCCTTGAGTGCCTGTGTTGTCGAACTTGCTTGTGTTTGTGTTGGTGATTGTGACTGTGATTGTGGTTGCCTGAGTGAGAGAGGTGAGTGAGACAGGTCGACAGCCTGGCCTGAGTGGTTCGGCAAAGTGCGTGAGTGAGACAGGTCGACAGCCTGGCCTGAGTGGTTCGGCAAAGTGTGTGAGTGAGACAGGTCGACCGCCTGGCCTGAGTGGTTCGGCAAAGCGCATGAGTGAGAGAAGTTACTGAGCAGCTGGTTTGCGATCCTTTGTGATCTTGTTTGGTGTGCGATCCTTTGTGATCTTGTTTGGTGTCGCGTAGTTCCTTGAGTCCTTGGAAGAGGTCATGATCGTTGTGTCGTGTCTACTTACGTGTTGAGTGTCGAGTCGTTCGAGGAATGTCACCGTGGGTGTTTGTCAGTCAGACTACTTGGGTTGGGGACAGTGATCCCCGGGGGTTGAGGTTGTTGTTGGTGTTACCGGCATTGTCTGCTAATTATGCCGTAGTCAGTCTGTTATCCGTGGTGGTGAGCGAACGCTCACCCCTAGCTGCTTTTCCTACAGGTACTGTTCGTGGGACGGACTAGGTGAGCTCTCGAAGCTTGTGGAACTAGGAGCGGAGTCCGGGTTTTTACTTTTGGTCTAGCGACGGATACCTCGCCTTTTGTCCGCTTGTAGGACGTTTTATTGAATTGTAATTATCTTTTGTTGAACTAAACTGGTATTGTAAAATGTTTTAATGGAATTGTTTTCAAAGTGCTTTCTTATTTTAAACGTTCGCGTCCCGAGTTCGGTTTACTGAAATTGGGGCGTGACAACTTTAATAGGCATATCAATGTCTATACACAACCAGAGGCCCTTATGAGTTCTTTGAGGGACAAAAAGAACAATTTGTTACTCCTATTTATATCTTACATACTATATA
This sequence comes from Erodium maritimum, assembly GCA_963921825.1. NCBI lineage: Eukaryota > Viridiplantae > Streptophyta > Magnoliopsida > Geraniales > Geraniaceae > Erodium > Erodium maritimum. The sequence goes on along the minus strand of OY997593.1, from coordinate 36,756,141 downwards.
GTATGTCTAGATGAGAGAAAAACTTGTTTGGAGCCCAAACGGTCTCGGATAGGGTTCCCACGGCAGTTGGGGTATTTTAATAGGAATATCTATTTGTATACACAACTAGAGGCCCCTATGAGTAATTTAATGGACTAAAAGAACAATTTGTTACTCCTATTTATATCTTACATACTATAGTATGTCTAGATGAGAGAAAGACTTGTTTGGAGCACAAACGGTCTCGTATTGGGTTCCCACAGTAGTTGTGGTACTTTAATAGGAATACACAACTAGAGGCCCATATGAGTTATTTGATGGACTAAAAGAACAATTTGTTACTCCTATTGATTTCTTAAACACTATAGTGTATGTCTAGATTTGACGCTATTTTGTTTGAAGCACAAACGGTCTCGGATTGAGTTTTTCCACGGTTGGTGGGGCACTTTAATAGGCATATTAATGTCTATACAAATATAGAGGCCCTTATGAGTCCTTTGAGGGACAACAAGAACAATTTGTTACTCCTATTGATTTCTTAAATACTATAGTGTATGTCTAGATGAGAGGCTATTTTGTTTGAAGCACAAACGGTCTCGGATTGAGTTTTCCACGGTTGTGGGGTACTCTAATAGGCATATCAATGTCTATACACAACCATAGGCCGATAGGAGTCCCTTGAGGGATAAAAAGAACATTTTGTTACTCCTGGTTTCTTACATACTACAATATGTCTAGATGAAAGACTATATTGTATCAAGCCCAAACGGTCTCAGATTAGTTTCCCAAGGTTGGGTGGGGTACTTTAAAAGGCATATCTATGTGTATACACAACTAGTGGCCATATGAGTCGTTTGAGGGACAAAAAGAACAATTTGTTTTGAGGGACAAAAGGAACAATTTGTTACTCCTATTTATATCTTACATACTATATAGTATGTCTAGATGAGAGAAAAACTTGTTTAGAGCCCAAACGGTCTCGGATTGGGTTCCCACAGTAGTTGGGGTATTTTAATAGGAATATCTATTTGTATACACAACTAGAAGCCCGTATGAGTCCTTTGAGGGACAAAAAGAACAATTTGTTACTCCTATTTATATCGTACATACTATAGTAAGTCTAGATGAGAGATAAACTTGTTTGGAGCCCAAACGGTCTCGGATTGGGTTCCCACAGTAGTTGGGGTACTTTAATAGGAATCTCTATTTGTATACATAACTAGAGCCCCATATGAGTCATTTAATGGACTAAAAGAACAATTTGTTACTCCTATTGATTACTTAAATACTATAGTGTATGTCTTGATGAGATGCTATTTCGTTTGAAGCACAAACAGTCTCGGATTGAGTTTTTCCACGGTTGTGGGGTACTTTAATAGGCGCATATCAATGTCTATACACAACCAGAGGCCCTTATGAGTCCTTTGAGGGGCAAAAAGAACAATTTGTTACTCCTACTTATTTCTTACACACTATAGTATATCTGGATGAGAGAAATACTTGTTTGGAGCCCAAACGGTCCCGGATTGGGTTCCCACAGTAGTTGGGGTGCTTTAATAGGAATATTTATTTGTATACACAACTAGAGGCCCATATGAGTAATTTAATGGACTAAAAGAACAATTTGTTACTCCTATTGATATTTCAAATACTATAGTAAATGTCTAGATGAGAGGCTATTTTGTTTGAAGCACAAACAGTCTCGGATTGAGTTTTTCCTCGGTTGTGGCGTACTTTAATAGGCATATCAATGTCTATACACAACCAGAGGCCCTTATGAGTCCTTTGTGGGACAAAAAGAACAATTTGTTACTCCTACTTATTTCTTACATATTATAGTATGTCTAGATGAGAGAAAAACTTGTTTGGAGCCCAAACGATCTCGGATTGGGTTCCCACAGTAGTTGGGGTACTTTAACAGGAATATCTATTTGTATACACAACTAGAGGCCCATATGAGTCATTTAATGGACTAAAAGAACATTTTGTTACTCCTGTTGATTTTTTAAATATTATAGTAAATGTCTAGATGAGAGGCTATTTTGTTTGAAGCACAAACAGTCTCGGATTGAGTTTTTCCACGGTTGTGGGGTACTTTAATAGGCATATCAATGTCTATACACAACTAGAGGCCCTTATGAGTCCTTTGAGGGACCAAAAGAGCAATTTGTTAATCCTATTTATATCTTACATACTATAGTATGTCTAGATGAGAGAAAAACTTGTTTGGAGCCCAAACGGTCTCGGATTGGGTGCCCACAGTAGTTGGGGTACTTTAATAGGAATATCTATTTGTATACACAACTAGAGGCCCATATGAGTCATTTAATGGACTAAAAGAACAATTTGTTACTCTTATTGATTTCTTAAATACTATAGTGTATGATTAGATGAGAGGCTATTTTGTTTGAAGCACAAACGGTCCCCGATTGAGTTTTTCCACGGTTGGTGGGGTACTTTAATGCGCATATCAATGTCTATACAAAACCAGAGGCCCATAGGAGTCCCTTGAGGGACAAAAAGAACATTTTGTTACTCCTGGTTTCTTACATACTACAATATGTCTAGATGTCTATACAGGAAGGACTCATACTCTAGCTCCTACCCTTACTTTACTGTCGCTGACATAACACAAGCAAAGGAGAATTGGAAGCTAAAGAAGATAAATAAGGTAATCCTTCCTTATTGGCTAGCTCTTCGAAGAGATAGAAGAAGGGGGGAGCCGGAATCAAGTCTTAGAGGATCCGTATTAGCGAATTAGGTCATTTTCAAGAACAAAAAAAGTCTTTCTTGGGCTTGGATTTCTTCTTTGCAAGCAATCACTCTCGCCTCCCTCTTCGTAATGTAATTGTCTCTACCTCATAGAGGGTGGCGCTCGAGTAGCTAAAGCCCCTATTATGAGAATAGAAGTATTGAAAGCCTCGAAAGCAGTATTTTTACTTTCTTAAGCTAGGTATCTTAGGCAAGCTTTGGATAGAAGGTTCTAGGGCCATTTGCCAATTGAGTTCGTCTTTCCCTGCCCGTATCTTATAGCATCTTATAGCAAGCCCTACCTCTTAGCTAGCAGAAGAATGCTTTCTTTCTATAGTGTATGCTCTAGTTAGCAAGTTAGAAAAGAGAGTTCTAAAATAGGAGATATATTAACCCACTAGACCTAAAGAAATAGTCTTCCTAGCCAACCTATCTAATGTTCCTACCATTGGTATTTACGCTCCAGCTAGTTCATTGGTATTTTCCTATCTAATGTTCCTAGCCAACCTATCAATGTCTATACACAAATAGAGGCCCTTATGAGTTATTTAAGGGACAAAAAGAACAATTTGTTACTCCTATTTATATCTTACATACTATAGTATGTCTAGATGAGAGAAAAACTTGTTTGGAGCCCAAACGGTCTCGGATTGGGTTCCCACAGTAGGTGGGGTACTTTAATAGGAATATTTATTTGTATACACAATTAAAGGCACATATGAGTTCAGATTGCCTTCCTTCTCTTGCTGCTGCTATGCCAATTTCAATTGAAGTTGCTTTTGCTGTCGATCCAGCCACTAGGTAAGGTGCATAAGAGCAGTTCCTCAAAAGGCAGTTCGTTTTCAAACGTAGGTGAGATGAATCCTTTTTCTAAAGGGAGTGAAAAGTAACCCAGTTCATGGTGAGCCGAGGGTTAGGGGAAGAGAAGAGGTAAGTCCTTTTGCTCTTGTTCAACTCGACTGTGAACCGTTTCATGTGAAAAAGAATAATAAGCGGTCTTTGGTCTTCAGTGAAATGACATGGATCCCTTTAAGAAGAAGTAAGCTCTAATCATTCTACCTTGACACCCGAGGGGAGACAACTCAATAGGTAGAGTCAGTGCCCTATTGGCTATGGGGGTAATAAGGCTCTAGTTCGACTAGCAGCTTGAACGTGGCGAGAGGGAAATAAAGAGACCGTTGAGGGAAATAATAGACTTTCAGAGCTCAACGGTCTCTCACTTCCTAGCACGAGAGAAGGGGTCTCAGAGGCCAATCAAACACGTTTTAAGGCATAGTTCAGGGGGAAGATGAGTACAGTCTTTTAAAGTGGATAGATATATTACTATCATAGAATCGACATTTGTTGCGGTGGTATTTATTGAATTGAATTCAACTCAAGTGGGCAAGGGAGGATTGGTAAACGTAGAGAGATAGTAGCTTTAGCCACTTTCTCTTCTCTCCTGATTGTTGTCTAAGTATAGATCCTAGCTAGCGCATACTTGCATCTGTTATTACAGAAAGGGCTTGATGAAGACCACCCCCTGGTTAGTGATTGGTCACCCGCTTCCTTGACCTTTACGGCGTAGAATCGGCTTCCTTTAGAGTTTAGAGGGAGAACGGAGATGAGCAACCGGCTGGGAAGAGGTGAAGCCTCAATTGAAATGCTCGAGGAATAAGTCCTATAGTTTACCACTTAAATAATATATTTATATAGTTATAGTAGAGCTAGTCTAGCACGAATTCTGCTCACGAGCGGAAAGAGAGATTCACATCATGGATTTCGCGAGACATAGGCACAAGCAGTCTGCCCTTAGACAAGAGCATAAGCATAGATCAGGCCATTTCCCACCACCTCACGAGCCCAAGTAAACGAAAGTGTATGTGCACTAGTGGGTGCTGCGGAAAGCAAGAGATTCTCATTATAGCCATATCCCTTATGAAGGGTTTTAGGAGAGCCATAGGGGCCTATACAAGTTTCCATTAAGAAAGAATCCCCGATGCCACTTTGATAGATCCATCAAATAGAAAGATGCACAAGCTTCTATCCCTATCATGGACTGAATTCCGGGTGGGTTTCTTTAACTCATCGCGATTGAAAATGAAATATGTCGGGTTTCATACCAATGCTCGAAGCAGCCCCTCAAGGAACAATTACTTAACCTGGAGCTTATCTGGTTACCTTAATAATCATGGACAAAATAAGGTCTGTACCCCGCGGTTTTGATTGCTAACTCACGACCGGAACCCGTTTGGCTGGTCTTTCTCTCGCCTAAGTTGAAGCGATCGATAAAGTTCCGCAAAGTTCATAATTGCATAACATAAAAGGAGAAAAAGTAGTGGCAACAGCCTTTGAAAACAGCTTATCCGAAAAAACCTATTTTACACAACTTATTCTACAGCTCTTTCACACAAGGGAACGTATGGGGTTATCTAAAGAGAAAGTTTCTAGTTCTTACTTCCTGCCTTAAAAGCAGATTCAAAGAGACAAGAACCTATTCTTGTTCCAATCGTTTGAGGAAAGCCCACTCTCGCTTCACACTTGCTATATTCGCCTGAGCCCATGGTGAACATAGCGAACTTCAACTTATCTTATATGATAATTATCAATAAAATACAAGTCCTTTATATATAATAGATATTCTGGAAAAGTAGAAAGTCATTGAAGGTATCCCTTACTTTCTTTTTATTCGTAAGACTCTCTTAGGAGATTCAAGATTGAGGAGGGTTAATCTCAATTATCCAGGGGTCAGACAATGCTACTTTTCCAGAATACCAATGCTACGTCGGCTCTTATTCTAACTGGTGATTTGAATACTGTTCGTACTGATGATGAGGTACGTAATCACTCGACTATTCATCTTGATTGAGATGCATTCAATGATTTCATTTCGGCTGCTGGTTTGATTGATCTACCACTATCCAACAACAAGTTGACTTGGTTTGGTCCTGCTTCTAAGGCAAGTAAGTTGGTTTTGATTATCACCGGAGATGAATGGTGTCGGATCATGCTCCTTTGCTGTTGTCTCCCACGGAGATTGATTGTGGCCCTCGGCCATTTAGGTTTCTTAACCCCTGGTTGGATCATGAAGGTTTTTTACCATTTGTTAAAGAAAAGTGGGAAGGGTATGCTTTTTCACAAAATAGCTAGTGCGAGAGCAGCTCAGAACCGGCTTTCTTGTGTTCTGGTGGACGGGTGTTGGGTTTTAGCATAAATAAAGCAGCGGAAAAACCAAAATTCAATTCTAAAACCCGAACCCGGATCCATGTAATTCGATTAATCAATTGAAAAGATCGAATCAGAAAACAATACCTCTTGTAGATCGTGCCTGGTTCGAGACGGGGACCTCTTAATCTACGCTTCCGTGTCCTTCTCGGATTCATGACATCTTCAAAAGAATCCGTCCTCTACCGGTATCCACACGAACAAGCAATTCCAAATCTTTGCGTGTGCTAGCACAAGTATCTGCAGATTTCGGCTTTCGGTAGGTATATATATCAAGGAATTTCGAAAATACCATATATATATTTGTAAATTAGAAATAGAAACAATTTACGATTTCGGAAATATATCGTAAGGTATTGGCTTGTAAAGGTGACAAAGCTCTAGGACCGGATGGCTTCAATCTCAACTTCTACAAAGCTGCTTGGTCGATAGTTGGTCCCGATGTTATGGCATTCATTCACGACTTCTTTCGGTCTGGAGACATCCAAAACTTATTGATGGTATTCTGTTCTGGTCATCTTCTACTTACGTGTTCATGGTCTTGGCTTCTTTCGAGTCTTGTTGTCAATTGGTGGGCTGTTTTGGGGGCCGACTGACTTGAGGGGCCTTTTCGGTTCATGGGCTGGTTTGTGTCCTTCCCGTATGGTAAAGAAGGAATGGGTGCGTGTTGTATTTATAGTTGCTTGGTATGTGTGGCTTGGTCAGAACGAGCTGGTTTTTGAGGAGGTGCGGCATGATCCGGAGACCGTCCTTGCAAGGATTCAACGTGCTTCGTTTTCCATTTCTATTGCTCATGGGGGTGCCTTTTCCTTTTCAGATTGGTTAATTAGGCTGTCCTTTGTCTATGCAGTTGTATAAGGGTTTGGGGTTTCTTTTGTATCAGCTTATCTTTTGTTCTTTGCTTTACTCGTTTGGTTTAACTCCTAGAAGCCTTCGAGCATTAAAAAAACTTTCTATTATTGCTGATAAAAAAAAACGCAACATCTTGAGTGGACACCGTGTCGCTTGAACCCCTAACTATCACCAATATCCGAGGTCGAAAACTTAACCGTGTATTCTCCTACGTTTTTATTAGTAGTAGCCCTCTTAGGTAATCGCCTGATTCCAGAAGTCGTTTTCATCCAAGGAAAACCTTGGTCCGACCGTTCTTTCCCACACAACCCACACTTGGAGTAAGCATATCAACCGGATAGTCTCATTGACCGAGCCAGAGTAAGATACTAACACAGGGTGACCAAAACAAGCCGAGGCCAATACAATAGGTTCCATGTCCTCAATCACCTCCTTACCCACGACTAGGTTAGGTTCTGAAACGCATAAAGTTTCAGCCGGGCTCAGATTAGTTTCCCAAAGTTGGGTGGGGTACTTTAATAGGCATATCTATGTGTATACAAAACTAGAGGCCATATGAGTCCTTTGAGGGACAAAAAGAACAATTTGTTACTCCTATTTATATCTTACATACTATATAGTATGTCTAGATGAGAGAAAAACTTGTTTGGAGCCCAAACGGTGTTGGATTGGGTTCCCACAGTAATTGCGGTACTTAAATAGGAATATCTATTTGTATACACAACTAGAGGCCCATATGAGTTATTTGATGGACTAAAAGAACAATTTGTTACTCCTATTGATTTCTTACATACTATGTCTAGATGTGAGAAAAACATTTTTGGAGCCCAAACGGTCTCGGATTGGGTTCCCACAGTAGTGGGAGGTACTTTAATAGGAATATCTATTTGTATACACAACTAGAGGCCCATATGAGTCATTTGATGGACTAAAAGAACAATTTGTTACTCCTATTGATTTCTTAAACACACTATAGTGTATGTCTAGATAAGAGGCTATTTTGTTTGAAGCACAAACGGTCTCGGATTGAGTTTATCCACGGTTGTGGGGCACTTTAATAGGCATATCAATGTCTATACACAAATAGAGGCCCTTATGAGTTCTTTAAGGGACAAAAAGAACAATTTGTTACTCCTATTTATATCTTAAATACTATATTATGTCTAGATGAGAGAAAAACTTGTTTGGAGCCCAAACGGTCTCGGATTGGGTTCCAACAGTAGTGGGGGTACTTTAATAGGAATATCTATTTGTATACACAACTAGAGGCCCGTATGAGGCATTTGATGGACTAAAAGAACAATTTGTTACTCCTATTGATTTCTTAAACACTATAGTGTATGTCTAGATGAGAGGCTATTTTGTTTGAAGCACAAACGGTCTCGGATTAAGTTTTTCCATCGTTGGTGTGACACTTTAATAGGCATATCAATGTCTATACACAAATAGAGGCCCTTATGAGTTCTTTAAGGGACAAAAAGAACAATTTGTTACTCCTATTTATATCTTACATACTATATTATGTCTGGATGAGAGTTTGGAGCCCAAACGGTCTCGGATTGGGTTCCCACAGTAGGTGGGGTACTTTAATAGGAATATTTATTTGTATACACAACTAAAGGCACATATGTGTCGTTTAATGGACTAAAAGAACAATTTCTTACTCCTATTGATTTCTTAAATACTATATTATATGTCTAGATGAGAGGCTATTTTGTTTGAAGCACAAACGGTCTTGGATTGAGTTTTTCCACGGTTGGTGGGGCATTTTAATAGGCATATCAATTTCTATACACAAATAGAGGCCCTTATGAGTCCTTTGAAGGACAAAAAGAATAATTTGTTACTCCTACTTATATCTTACATACTATATAGTATGTCTAGATGAGAGAAAAACTTGTTTGGAGCCCAAACGGTCTCGGAATGGGTTCCCACACTAGTTGGGTACTTTAACAGGAATATCTATTTGTATACACAACTAGAGGCCCATATGAGTCATTTGATGGACTAAAAGAACAATTTGTTACTCCTATTGATTTCTTAAACACACTATAGTGTATGTGTAGATAAGAGGCTATTTTGTTTGAAGCACAAACGGTCTCGGATTGAGTTTTTCCACGGTTGGTGGGGCACTTTAATAGGCATATCAATGTCTATACACAAATAGAGGCCTTTATGAGTCGGTTGAGGGACAAAATGAACAATTTGTTACTCCTATTTATATCGTACATACTATAGTATGTCTAGATGAGAGAAAAACTTGTTTGAGCCCAAACGGTCTCGTATTAGCCTCCCACAGTAATTGGGGTACTTTAATAGGCATATCTATTTGTATACACAACAAGAGGCCCATATGAGTCATTTGATGGACTAAAAGAACAATTTGTTACTCCAATTGATTTCTTAAACACTATAGTGTATGATTAGATGAGAGGCTATTTTGTTTGATGCACAAACGGTCTCGGATTGAGTTTTTCAACGGTTGGTGGGGCACGTTAATACGCATATCAATGTCTATACACAAATAGAGGCCCTTATAAGTCCCTTGAGGGACAAAAGGAACAATTTCTTACTCCTATTTATATCGTACATACTATAGTATGTCTACATGAGAGAAAAACTTGTTTGGAGCCCAAACGGTGTTGGATTGGGTTCCCACAGTAGTTGGGGTACTTTAGTAGGAATATCTATTTGTATACACAACTAGGGGCCCATATGAGTCATTTGTTGGACTAAAAGAACAATTTGTTACTCCTATTGATTTCTTAAACACACTATAGTGTATGTATAGATGATAGGCTATTTTGTTTGAAGCACAAACAGTCTCGGATTGAGTTTTTCCACGGTTGGTGGGGCACTTTAATAGGCATATCAATGTCTATACACAAATAGAGGCCCTTATGAGTCCTTTGAGGGACAAAAAGAACAATTTGTTACTCCTATTTATATCGTACATACTATAGTATGTCTAGATGAGAGAAAAACTAGTTTGGAGCCCAAACGGTCTCGGATTGGCCTCCCACAGTAGTTGGGGTACTTTAATAGGCATATCTATTTGTATCTACAACAAGCGGCCCATATGAGTCATTTGATGGACTAAAACAACAATTTGTTACTCCTATTGATTTCTTAAACACTATAGTGTATGTCTAGATGAGAGGCTATTTTGTTTGAAGCACAAACGGTCTCGTATTGAGTTTTTCCATCGTTGGTGTGACACTTTAATAGGCATATCAATGTCTATACACAAATAGAGGCCCTTATGAGTTATTTAAGGGACAAAAAGAACAATTTGTTACTCCTATTTATATCTTACATACTATAGTATGTCTAGATGAGAGAAAAACTTGTTTGGAGCCCAAACGGTGTTGGATTGGGTTCCCACAGTAGTTGCGGTACTTTAATAGGAATATCTATTTGTATACACAACTAGAGGCCCATATGAGTCATTTGATGGACTAAAAGAACAAGTTGTTACTCCTATTGATTTCTTACATACTATAGTATGTCTAGATGTGAGAAAAACTTGTTTTGAGCCCAAACGGTCTCGGATTGGGTTCCCACAGTAGTGGGGGTACTTTAATAGGAATATCTATTTGTATACACAACTAGTGGCCCATATGAGGCATTTCATGGACTAAAAGAACAATTTGTTACTCCAATTGATTTCTTAAACACTATAGTGTATGATTAGATGAGAGGCTATTTGGTTTGATGCACAAACGGTCTCGGATTGAGTTCGGTCTCGGATTGGGTTCCCACAGTAGGTGGGGTACTTTAATAGGAATATTTATTTGTATACATAACTAAAGGCACATATGTGTCATTTAATGGACTAAAAGAATAATTTCTTACTCCTATTGATTTCTTAAATACTATATTATATGTCTAGATGAGAGGCTATTTTGTTTGAAGCACAAACGGTCTTGGATTGAGTTTTTCCACAGTTGGTGGGGCATTTTAATAGGCATATCAATTTCTATACACAAATAGAGGCCCTTATGAGTCCTTTAAGGGACAAAAAGAATAATTTGTTACTCCTACTTATATCTTACACACTATAGTATGTCTAGATGAGAGAAAAACTTGTTTGGAGCCCAAACGGTCTTGGATTGGGTTCCCACAGTAGTTGGGGTACTTTAGTAGGAATATCTATTTGTATACACAACTAGGGGCCCATATGAGTCATTTGTTGGACTAAAAGAACAATTTGTTACTCCTATTGATTTCTTAAACACACTATAGTGTATGTATAGATGAGAGGCTATTTTGTTTGAAGCACAAAAGGTCTGAGATTGAGTTTTTCCACGGTTGGTGGTGCACTTTAATAGGCATATCAATGTCTATACACAAATAGAGGCCCTTATGAGTCCTTTGAGGGACAAAAAGAACAATTTGTTACTCCTATTTATATCTTACATACTATAGTGTGTCTAGATGAGAGAAAAACTTGTTTGGAGCCCAAACGGTGTTGGATTGGGTTCCCACAGTAGTTGGGGTACTTTAGTAGGAATATCTATTTGTGTAAATAACTAGGGGCCCATATGAGTCATTTGATGGACTAAAAGAACAATTTGTTACTCCTATTGATTTCTTAAACTCACTATAGTGTATGTCTAGATGAGAGGCTATTTTGTTTGAAGCACAAACAGTCTCGGATTGAGTTTTCCACGGTTGGTGGGGCACTTTAATAGGCATATCAATGTCTATACACAAATAGAGGCCCTTATGAGTCCTTTGAGGGACAAAAAGAACAATTTGTTACTCCTATTTATATCGTACATACTATAGTATGTCTAGATGAGAGAAAAACTAGTTTGGAGCCCAAACGGTCTCGGATTGGCCTCCCACAGTAGTTGGGGTACTTTAATAGGCATATCTATTTGTATGCACAACAAGCGGCCCATATGAGTCATTTGATGGACTAAAAGAACAATTTGTTACTCCTATTGATTTCTTAAACACTATAGTGTATGATTAGATGAGAGGCTATTTTGTTTGATGCACAAACGGTCTCGGATTGAGTTTTTCAACGGTTGGTAGGGCACTTTAATAGGCATATCAATGTCTATACACAAATAGAGGCCCTTATAAGTCCCTTGAGGGACAAAAAGAACAATTTGTTACTCCTATTTATATCGTACATACTAAATTATGTCTAGATGAGAGAAAAACTTGTTTGGAGCCCAAACGGTGTTGGATTGGGTTCCCACAGTAGTTGCGGTACTTTAATAGGAATATCTATTTGTACACACAACTAGAGGCCCATATGAGTCATTTGATGGACTAAAAGAATAATTTGTTACTCCTATTGATTTCTTAAACACTATAGTGTATGTCTAGATGAGAGTATATTTTGTTTGAAGCACAAACGGTCTCGGATTGAGTTTTTACATCGTTGGTGTGACACTTTAATAGGCATATCAATATCTATACACAAATAGAGGCCCTTATGAGTTCTTTAAGGGACAAAAAGAACAATTTGTTACTCCTATTTATATCTTACATACTATATTATGTCTGGATAATAGTTTGGAGCCCAAACGGTCTCGGATTGGGTTCCCACAGTAGGTGGGGTACTTTAATAGGAATATTTATTTGTATACACAACTAAAGGCACATATGTGTCGTTTAATGGACTAAAAGAACAATTTCTTACTCCTATTGATTTCTTAAATAATATATTATATGTCTAGATGAGAGGCTATTTTGTTTGAAGCACAAACGGTCTTGGATTGATTCCACAGTTGGTGCGGCATTTTAATAGGCATATCAATTTCTATACACAAATAGAGGCCCTTATGAGTCCTTTGAGGGACAAAAAGAATAATCTGTTACTCCTACTTATATCTTACATACTATAGTATGTCTAGATGAGAGAAAAACTTGTTTGGAGCCCAAACGGTCTCGGAATGGGTTCCCACACTAGTTGGGTACTTTAACAGGAATATCTATTTGTATACACAACAAGAGGCCCATATGAGTCATTTGATGGACTAAAAGAACAATTTGTTACTCCAATTGATTTCTTAAACACTATAGTGTATGATTAGATGAGAGGCTATTTTGTTTGATGCACAAACGGTCTCGGATTGAGTTTTTCAACGGTTGGTGGGGCACGTTAATACGCATATCAATGTCTATACACAAATAGAGGCCCTTATAAGTCCCTTGAGAGACAAAAGGAACAATTTCTTACTCCTATTTATATCGTACATACTATAGTATGTCTACATGAGAGAAAAACTTGTTTGGAGCCCAAACGGTGTTGGATTGGGTTCCCACAGTAGTTGGGGTACTTTAGTAGGAATATCTATTTGTATACACAACTAGGGGCCCATATGAGTCATTTGTTGGACTAAAAGAACAATTTGTTACTCCTATTGATTTCTTAAACACACTATAGTGTATGTATAGATGATAGGCTATTTTGTTTGAAGCACAAACAGTCTCGGATTGAGTTTTTCCACGGTTGGTGGGGCACTTTAATAGGCATATCAATGTCTATACACAAATAGAGGCCCTTATGAGTCCTTTGAGGGACAAAAAGAACAATTTGTTACTCCTATTTATATCGTACATACTATAGTATGTCTAGATGAGAGAAAAACTAGTTTGGAGCCCAAACGGTCTCGGATTGGCCTCCCACAGTAGTTGGGGTACTTTAATAGGCATATCTATTTGTATCCACAACAAGCGGCCCATATGAGTCATTTGATGGACTAAAAGAACAATTTGTTACTCCTATTGATTTCTTAAACACTATAGTGTATGTCTAGATGAGAGGCTATTTTGTTTGAAGCACAAACGGTCTCGTATTGAGTTTTTCCATCGTTGGTGTGACACTTTAATAGGCATATCAATGTCTATACACAAATAGAGGCCCTTATGAGTTATTTAAGGGACAAAAAGAACAATTTGTTACTCCTATTTATATCTTACATACTATAGTATGTCTAGATGAGAGAAAAACTTGTTTGGAGCCCAAACGGTGTTGGATTGGGTTCCCACAGTAGTTGCGGTACTTTAATAGGAATATCTATTTGTATACACAACTAGAGGCCCATATGAGTCATTTGATGGACTAAAAGAACAAGTTGTTACTCCTATTGATTTCTTACATACTATAGTATGTCTAGATGTGAGAAAAACTTGTTTTGAGCCCAAACGGTCTCGGATTGGGTTCCCACAGTAGTGGGGGTACTTTAATAGGAATATCTATTTGTATACACAACTAGTGGCCCATATGAGGCATTTCATGGACTAAAAGAACAATTTGTTACTCCAATTGATTTCTTAAACACTATAGTGTATGATTTGATGAGAGGCTATTTCGTTTGATGCACAAACGGTCTCGGATTGAGTTCGGTCTCGGATTGGGTTCCCACAGTAGGTGGGGTACTTTAATAGGAATATTTATTTGTATACATAACTAAAGGCACATATGTGTCATTTAATGGACTAAAAGAACAATTTCTTACTCCTATTGATTTCTTAAATACTATATTATATGTCTAGATGAGAGGCTATTTTGTTTGAAGCACAAACGGTCTTGGATTGAGTTTTTCCACAGTTGGTGGGGCATTTTAATAGGCATATCAATTTCTATACACAAATAGAGGCCCTTATGAGTCCTTTGAGGGACAAAAAGAATAATTTGTTACTCCTACTTATATCTTACACACTATAGTATGTCTAGATGAGAGAAAAACTTGTTTGGAGCCCAAATGGTCTTGGATTGGGTTCCCACAGTAGTTGGGGTACTTTAGTAGGAATATCTATTTGTATACACAACTAGGGGCCCATATGAGTCATTTGTTGGAGTAAAAGAACAATTTGTTACTCCTATTGATTTCTTAAACACACTATAGTGTATGTATAGATGAGAGGCTATTTTGTTTGAAGCACAAAAGGTCTGAGATTGAGTTTTTCCACGGTTGGTGGTGCACTTTAATAGGCATATCAATGTCTATACACAAATAGAGGCCCTTATGAGTCCTTTGAGGGACAAAAAGAACAATTTGTTACTCCTATTTATATCTTACATACTATAGTGTGTCTAGATGAGAGAAAAACTTGTTTGGAGCCCAAACGGTGTTGGATTGGGTTCCCACAGTAGTTGGGGTACTTTAGTAGGAATATCTATTTGTGTAAATAACTAGGGGCCCATATGAGTCATTTGATGGACTAAAAGAACAATTTGTTACTCCTATTGATTTCTTAAACTCACTATAGTGTATGTCTAGATGAGAGGCTATTTTGTTTGAAGCACAAACAGTCTCGGATTGAGTTTTCCACGGTTGGTGGGGCACTTTAATAGGCATATCAATGTCTATACACAAATAGAGGCCCTTATGAGTCCTTTGAGGGACAAAAAGAACAATTTGTTACTCCTATTTATATCGTACATACTATAGTATGTCTAGATGAGAGAAAAAGTAGTTTCGAGCCCAAATGGTCTCGGATTGGCCTCCCACAGTAGTTGGGGTACTTTAATAGGCATATCTATTTGTATGCACAACAAGCGGCCCATATGAGTCATTTGATGGACTAAAAGAACAATTTGTTACTCCTATTGATTTCTTAAACACTATAGTGTATGATTAGATGAGAGGCTATTTTGTTTGATGCACAAACGGTCTCGGATTGAGTTTTTCCATCGTTGGTGTGACACTTTAATAGGCATATCAATGTCTATACACAAATAGAGGCCCTTATAAGTCCCTTGAGGGACAAAAACAACAATTTGTTACTCCTATTTATATCGTACATACTATATTATGTCTAGATGAGAGAAAAACTTGTTTGGAGCCCAAACGGTGTTGGATTGGGTTCCCACAGTAGTTGCGGTACTTTAATAGGAATATCTATTTGTACACACAACTAGAGGCCCATATGAGTCATTTGATGGACTAAAAGAACAATTTGTTACTCCTATTGATTTCTTAAACACTATAGTGTATGTCTAGATGAGAGGATATTTTGTTTGAAGCACAAACGGTCTCGGATTGAGTTTTTCCATCGTTGGTGTGACACTTTGATAGGCATATCAATGTCTATACACAAATAGAGGCCCTTATGAGTTCTTTAAGGGACAAAAAGAACAATTTGTTACTCCTATTTATATCTTACATACTATATTATGTCTGGATAATAGTTTGGAGCCCAAACGGTCTCGGATTGGGTTCCCACAGTAGGTGGGGTACTTTAATAGGAATATTTAATTGTATACACAACTAAAGGCACATATGTGTCGTTTAATGGACTAAAAGAACAATTTCTTACTCCTATTGATTTCTTAAATAATATATTATATGTCTAGATGAGAGGCTATTTTGTTTGAAGCACAAACGGTCTTGGATTGAGTTTTTCCACAGTTGGTGGGGCATTTTAATAGGCATATCAATTTCTATACACAAATAGAGGCCCTTATGAGTCCTTTGAGGGACAAAAAGAATAATCTGTTACTCCTACTTATATCTTACATACTATAGTATGTCTAGATGAGAGAAAAACTTGTTTGGAGCCCAAACGGTCTCGGAATGGGTTCCCACAGTAGTTGGGGTACTTTAACAGGAATATCTATTTGTATGCACAACTAGAGGCCCATATGAGTCATTTGATGGACTAAAAGAACAATTTGTTACTCCTATTGATTTCTTAAACACACTATAGTGTATGTCTAGATGAGAGGCTATTTTGTTTGAAGCACAAACGGTCTCGGATTGAGTTTTTCCACGGTTGGTGGGGCACTTTAATAGGCATATCAATGTCTATACACAAATAGAGGCCTTTATGAGTCCTTTGAGGGACAAAAAGAACAATTTGTTACTCCTATTTATATCGTACATACTATAGTATGTCTAGATGAGTTAAAAACTTGTTTGGAGCCCAAACGGTCTCGTATTGGCCTCCCACAGTAGTTGGGGTACTTTAATAGGCATATCTATTTGTATACACAACAAGAGGCCCATATGATTCATTTGATAGACTAAAAGAACAATTTGTTACTCCAATTGATTTCTTAAACACTATAGTGTATGATTAGATGAGAGGCTATTTTGTTTGATTGACAAACTGTCTTGGATTGAGTTTTTCCACAGTTGGTGGGGCATTTTAATAGGCATATCAATTTCTATACACAAATAGAGGCCCTTATGAGTCCTTTGAGGGACAAAAAGAATAATCTGTTACTCCTACATATATCTTACATACTATAGTATGTCTAGATGAGAGAAAAACTTGTTTGGAGCCCAAACGGTCTCAGAATGGGTTCCCACAGTAGTTGGGGTACTTTAACAGGAATATCTATTTGTATACACAACTAAAGGCACATATAAGTCATTTAATGGACTAAAAGAACAATTTTTTACTCTTATTAATTTCTTAAATACTATATTATATGTCAAGATGAGAGGCTATTTTGTTTGAAGTAGAAACGGTCTTGGATTGAGTTTTTCCACGGTTGGTGGGGCAATTTAATAGGCATATCAATGTCTATACACAAATAGAGGCTCTTATGAGTCCTTTGAGGGACAAAAAGAATAATCTGTTACTCCTACTTATATCTTACATGCGATAGTATGTCTAGATGAGTGAAAAACTTGTTTGGAGCCCAAACGGTCTCGTATTGGCCTCCCACAGTAGTTGGGGTACTTTAATAGGCATATATATTTGTATACACAACAAGAGGCCCATATGAGTCATTTGATGGACTAAAAGAACAATTTGTTACTCCTATTTATTTCTTAAACACTATAGTGTATGTCTAGATGAGAGGCTATTTTGTTTGAAGCACAAACGGTCTCGTATTGAGTTTTTCCATCGTTGGTGTGACACTTTAATAGGCATATCAATGTCTCTACACAAATAGAGGCCCTTATGAGTTATTTAAGGGACAAAAAGAACAATTTGTTACTCCTATTTATATCTTACATACTATAGTATGTCTAGATGAGAGAAAAACTTGTTTGGAGCCCAAACGGTCTCGGATTGGGTTCCCACAGTAGGTGGGGTACTTTAATAGGAATATTTATTTGTATACACAATTAAAGGCACATATGAGTCATTTAATGGACTAATAGAACAATTTTGTACTCTTATTAATTTCTTAAATACTATATTATATGTCAAGATGAGAGGCTATTTTGTTTGAAGCAGAAACGGTCTTGGATTGAGTTTTTCCACGGTTGGTGGGGCAATTTTATAGGCATATCAATGTCTATACACAAATAGAGGCTCTTATGAGTCCTTTGAGGGACAAAAAGAATAATCTGTTACTCCTACTTATATCTTACATGCGATAGTATGTCTAGATGGGAGAAAAACTTGTTTGGAGCCCAAACGGTCTCGGATTGGGTTCCCACAGTAGTTGGGGTACTTTAATAGGCATATATATTTGTATACACAACAAGAGGCCCATATGAGTCATTTGATGGACTAAAAGAACAATTTGTTACTCCTATTGATTTCTTAAACACTATAGTGTATGTCTAGATGAGAGGCTATTTTGTTTGAAGCACAAACGGTCTCGTATTGAGTTTTTCCATCGTTGGTGTGACACTTTAATAGGCATATCAATGTCTATACACAAATAGAGGCCCTTATGAGTTATTTAAGGGACAAAAAGAACAATTTGTTACTCCTATTTATATCTTACATACTATAGTATGTCTAGATGAGAGAAAAACTTGTTTGGAGCCCAAACGGTCTCGGATTGGGTTCCCACAGTAGGTGGGGTACTTTAATAGGAATATTTATTTGTATACACAATTAAAGGCACATATGAGTCATTTAATGGACTAATAGAACAATTTTTTTGCTCTTATTAATTTCTTAAATACTATATTATATGTCAAGATGAGAGGCTATTTTGTTTGAAGCAGAAACGGTCTTGGATTGAGTTTTTCCACGGTTGGTGGGGCAATTTAATAGGCATATCAATGTCGATACACAAATAGAGGCTCTTATGAGTCCTTTGAGGGACAAAAAGAATAATCTGTTACTCCTACTTATATCTTACATGCGATAGTATGTCTAGATGGGAGAAAAACTTGTTTGGAGCCCAAACGGTCTCGGATTGGGTTCCCACAGTAGTTGGGGTACTTTAATAGGCATATATATTTGTATACACAACAAGAGGCCCATATGAGTCATTTGATGGACTAAAAGAACAATTTGTTACTCCTATTGATTTCTTAAACACTATAGTGTATGTCTAGATGAGGGGCTATTTTGTTTGAAGCACAAACGGTCTCGTATTGAGTTTTTCCATCGTTGGTGTGACACTTTAATAGGCATATCAATGTCTATACACAAATAGAGGCCCTTATGAGTTATTTAAGGGACAAAAAGAACAATTTGTTACTCCTATTTATATCTTACATACTATAGTATGTCTAGATGAGAGAAAAACTTGTTTGGAGCCCAAACGGTCTCGGATTGGGTTCCCACAGTAGGTGGGGTACTTTAATAGGAATATTTATTTGTATACACAATTAAAGGCACATATGAGTCATTTAATGGACTAATGAACAATTTTTTACTCTTATTAATTTCTTAAATACTATATTATATGTCAAGATGAGAGGCTATTTTGTTTGAAGCAGAAACGGTCTTGGATTGAGTTTTTCCACGGTTGGTGGGGCAATTTTATAGGCATATCAATGTCTATACACAAATAGAGGCTCTTATGAGTCCTTTGAGGGACAAAAAGAATAATCTGTTACTCCTACTTATATCTTACATGCGATAGTATGTCTAGATGGGAGAAAAACTTGTTTGGAGCCCAAACGGTCTCGGATTGGGTTCCCACAGTAGTTGGGGTACTTTAATAGGCATATATATTTGTATACACAACAAGAGGCCCATATGAGTCATTTGATGGACTAAAAGAACAATTTGTTACTCCTATTGATTTCTTAAACACTATAGTGTATGTCTAGATGAGAGGCTATTTTGTTTGAAGCACAAACGGTCTCGTATTGAGTTTTTCCATCGTTGGTGTGACACTTTAATAGGCATATCAATGTCTATACACAAATAGAGGCCCTTATGAGTTATTTAAGGGACAAAAAGAACAATTTGTTACTCCTATTTATATCTTACATACTATAGTATGTCTAGATGAGAGAAAAACTTGTTTGGAGCCCAAACGGTCTCGGATTGGGTTCCCACAGTAGGTGGGGTACTTTAATAGGAATATTTATTTGTATACACAATTAAAGGCACATATGAGTCATTTAATGGACTAATAGAACAATTTTTTACTCTTATTAATTTCTTAAATACTATATTATATGTCAAGATGAGAGGCTATTTTGTTTGAAGCAGAAACGGTCTTGGATTGAGTTTTTCCACGGTTGGTGGGGCAATTTTATAGGCATATCAATGTCTATACACAAATAGAGGCTCTTATGAGTCCTTTGAGGGACAAAAAGAATAATCTGTTACTCCTACTTATATCTTACATGCGATAGTATGTCTAGATGGGAGAAAAACTTGTTTGGAGCCCAAACGGTCTCGGATTGGGTTCCCACAGTAGTTGGGGTACTTTAATAGGCATATATATTTGTATACACAACAAGAGGCCCATATGAGTCATTTGATGGACTAAAAGAACAATTTGTTACTCCTATTGATTTCTTAAGCACTATAGTGTATGTCTAGATGAGAGGCTATTTTGTTTGAAGCACAAACGGTCTCGTATTGAGTTTTTCCATCGTTGGTGTGATACTTTAATAGGCATATCAATGTCTATACACAAATAGAGGCCCTTATGAGTTATTTAAGGGACAAAAAGAACAATTTGTTACTCCTACTTATATCTTACATACTATAGTATGTCTAGATGAGAGAAAAACTTGTTTGGAGCCCAAACTGTCTCGGATTGGGTTCCCACAGTAGTTGGGGTACTTTAATAGGAATATCTATTTGTATACACAACTAGAGGCCGATATAGGTCATTTAATGGACTAAAAGAACAATTTGTTAGTCCTATTGATTTCTTATATACTATAGTGTATGTCTGGATGGGAGGCTATTTTGTTTGATGCACAAACGGTCTCGGATTGAGTTTTTCAACGGTTGGTAGGGCACTTTAATAGGCATATCAATGTCTATACACAAATAGAGGCCCTTATAAGTCCTTTGAGGGACAGAAAGAACAATTTGTTACTCCTATTTATATCTTACATACTATAGTGTGTCTAGATGAGAGAAAAACGTGTTTGGAGCCCAAACGGAGTTGGATTGGGTTCCCACAGTAGTTGGGGTACTTTAGTAGGAATATCTATTTGTGTAAATAACTAGGGGCCCATATGAGTCATTTGATGGACTAAAAGAACAATTTGTTACTCCTATTGATTTCTTAAACACTATAGTGTATGATTAGATGAGAGGCTATTTTGTTTGAAGCACAAACGGTCTCGGATTGAGTTTTTCCACGGTTGGTGGGGCACTTTAATAGGCATATCAATGTCTATACACAAATAGAGGCCTTTATGAGTCCTTTGAGGGACAAAAAGAACAATTTGTTACTCCTATTTATATCGTACATACTATAGTATGTCTAGATGAGTGAAAAACTTGTTTGGAGCCCAAACGGTCTCGTATTGGCCTCCCACAGTAGTTGGGGTACTTTAATAGGCATATCTATTTGTATACAGAACAAGAGGCCCATATGAGTCATTTGATGGACTAAAAGAACAATTTGTTACTCCAATTGATTTCTTAAACACTATAGTGTATGATTAGATGAGAGGCTATTTTGTTTGATGCACAAACGGTCTCGGATTGAGTTTTTCAACTGTTGGTGTGGCACATTAATACGCATATCAATGTCTATACACAAATAGAGGCCCTTATAAGTCCCTTGAGGGACAAAAGGAACAATTTGTTAATCCTATTTATATCGTACATACTATAGTATGTCTAGATGAGAGAAAAACTTGTTTGGAGCCCAAACGGTGTTGGATTGGGTTCCCACAGTAGTTGGGGTAATTTAGTAGGAATATCTATTTGTATACACAACCAGGGGCCCATATGAGTCATTTGATGGATTAAAAGAACAATTTGTTACTCCTATTGATTTCTTAAACACACTATAGTGTATGTCTAGATGAGAGGCTATTTTGTTTGAAGCACAAACGGTCTCGGATTGAGTTTTTCCATCGTTGGTGTGACACTTTAATAGGCATATCAATGTCTATACACAAATAGAGGCCCTTATGAGTTCTTTAGGGGACAAAAAGAACAATTTGTTACTCCTATTTATATCTTACATACTATATTATGTCTAGATGAGAGAAAATCTTGTTTGGAGCCCAAACGGTCTCGGATAGGGTTCCCACAGTAGGTGGGGTACTTTAATAGGAATATTTATTTGTATACACAACTAAAGGCCCATATGAGTCATTTGATGGACTAAAAGAACAATTTTTTACTCCTATTGATTTCTTAAATACTATATTATATGTCTAGATGAGAGAGGCTATTTTGTTTGAAGCACAAACGGTCTTGGATTGAGTTTTTCCACGGTTGGTGGGGCACTTGAATAGGCATATCAATCTCTATACACAAATAGAGGCCCTTATGAGTCCTTTGAGGGACAAAAAGAATAATCTGTTACTCCTACTTATATCTTACATACTATAGTATGTCTAGATGAGAGAAAAACTTGTTTGGAGCCCAAACGGTCTCGGATTGGCCTCCCTCAGTAGTTGGGGTACTTTAATAGGCATATCTATTTGTATACACAACAAGAGGCCCATATGAGTCATTTGATGGACTAAAAGAACAATTTGTTACTCCAACTTATTTCTTACATACTATAGTATGTCTAGTTGAGAGTAAACACTATAGTGTATGATTAGATGAGAGGCTATTTTGTTTGATGCACAAACGGTCTCGGATTGAGTTTTTCAATGTTTGGTGGGGAACTTTAATAGGCATATCAATGTCTATACACAAATAGAGGCCCTTATAAGTCCCTTGAGGTACAAAAAGAACAATTTGTTACTCCTATTTATATCGTACATACTATAGTATGTCTAGATGAGAGAAAAACTTGTTTGGAGTCCAAACGGTGTTGGATTGGGTTCCCACAGTAGTTGGGGTACTTTAATAGGAATATCTATTTGTATAAACAACTAGAGGCCCATATGAGTCATTTGATGGACTAAAAGAACAATTTGTTACTCCTATTGATTTCTTAAACACACTATAGTGAATGTCTAGATGAGAGGCTATTTTGTTTGAAGCACAAACAGTCTCGGATTGAGTTTTTCCACGGTTGGTGGGGCACTTTAATAGGCATATCAATGTCTATGAACAAATAGAGGCCCTTATGAGTCCCTTGAGGGACAAAAAGAACAATTTGTTACTCCTATTTATATCGTACATACTATAGTATGTCTAGATGTGAGAAAAACTTGTTTGGAGCCCAAACGGTGTTGGATTGGGTTCCCACAGTAGTTGGGGTACTTTAGTAGGAATATCTATTTGTGTAAATAACTAGGGGCCCATATGAGTCATTTGATGGACTAAAAGAACAATTTGTTACTCCTATTGATTTCTTAAACTCACTATAGTGTATGTCTAGATGAGAGGCTATTTTGTTTGAAGCACAAACAGTCTCGGATTGAGTTTTCCACGGTTGGTGGGGCACTTTAATAGGCATATCAATGTTTATACACAAATAGAGGCCCTTATGAGTCCTTTGAGGGACAAAAAGAACAATTTGTTACTCCTATTTATATCGTACATACTATAGTATGTCTAGATGAGAGAAAAACTAGTTTCGAGCCCAAACGGTCTCGGATTGGCCTCCCACAGTAGTTGGGGTACTTTAATAGGCATATCTATTTGTATGCACAACAAGCGGCCCATATGAGTCATTTGATGGACTAAAAGAACAATTTGTTACTCCTATTGATTTCTTAAATACTATAGTGTATGTCTAGATGAGAGGCTATTTTCTTTGAAGCACAAACGGTACGGATTGAGTTTTTACACCGTTGGTGGGACACTTTAATAGGCATATCAATGTCCTATACACAAATAGAGGCCCTTATGAGTCCTTTGTGGGATAAAAAGAACAATTTGTTACTCTTATTTATATCTTACATACTATGTCTAGATGAGAGAAAAACTTGTTTGGAGCCCAAACGGTCTCGGATTGGGTTCCCACAATAGTTGGGGTACTTTAATAGGAATATCTATTTGTTTACACAACTAGAGGCCCATATGAGTAATTTAATGGACTAGAAGAACAATTTGTTACTCCTATTGATTTTTTAGATACTATAGTAAATGTCTAGATGAGAGGCTATTTTGTTTGAAGCACAAACAGTGTCGGATTGAGTTTTTCCACGGTTGTGGGGTACTTTAATAGGCATATCAATGTCTATACACAACAAGAGGCCCTTATGAGTCCTTTGAGGGACAAAAAGAACAATTTGTTACTCCTACTTATTTCTTACACACTATTGTATGTCTAGATGAGAGAAAAACTAGTTTGGAGCCCAAACGGTCTCGGATTGGTTTCCCACAGTAGTTGGGTTACTTTTGTAATAACCAATTCTGGTCAACGTCAGTCAAACGTGCGAAAAACAGGAAAATTTAAAAATTTTGAGACATACACTTAATTTAACCGAATTTGACCCCGAGGGTCATACCGGACTTAAGTTGACCCCGTTATCGACCAAAATGAGTTCCGGGAGACTCAGGGCAACTTTCTGATCAATTTGGGAAATGTTGACTTTTCGCTGGAAAAGTCAACCGAGCGACGTTTTGGTCCATTCGAGGACCGTTTTGAATCCAAAAAGCTTAGTCGTCGTCGCAGCGGTCTTAGTTGATCCGTTTCCTTGTAGCCCGCCAAGTTTCGTAATTTCTTGGGAAAAGTGCCTGTTCGGGGCCCGAAACGTCCGATTTTCGCGAATCTGATTTGAAAATATCTACTAGATATTTTCCAAAGAGGTGTGGGACCCACCTTGCCACTTGTCAACCAAGTGGTGGTGTTAGGTTTTGGGGTTCGGCCAACACTAACCAAAAAGAAAAAAAAAAGAGAAAAAGAAATAGAAAAGAAGAGAGTTTGGAGAAGAAGGAGAAGAGAGAAAAGAGAAGAAGTTGGGCTAGGGTTTGTCATCCAACCCTTGGATCATCTCAAGGCAAGAAGGAAGCAACTTCCCCTCATCATCCTCTACGGTTTGTACTAAACCGATCGTCGTTTTGGTTAATTTTTGAAAGTTAGGGTTTGGGTAAAACTATGAGTTAGGGTTGTAGTGAGTTTGGGGGTTCGTTGGAGACGTTTTTGAGCGGTTTTGGAACGTTTTCCGGTGACCGGGAGCTCGGGGGAGCTCCGACCACCGTGTGGGGTGGCCGGCCGGCCGTGGTAGGTGGCTGGCCATGCCTTGTGGAGGCTGGCCGGTGCTGGCCGGACCTCGGGGTGGCTGGCCGGAGCTAGGGCTAGCCACCACCAAGGTGGGCCGAGCCCTAAAGGACCCTAGGGCCCACGGCCAAGTGGGTCGGGTGGGGCCCACGTGCTCGGGTGCTCGGGTTTTAGCGTTCGGGTGGTTTAAAACGTTCCCCGGACCATTTATCCTTAATCGAATCGAAATTTGGAATTAAATTGGAAAAGTTGTAATTAACGGGTTTTAGAAACTTTAAACGTTAATTAATTGACTCGGAAGTCGGAATTCGATTCCGTCAAGTACTTTGGGTTCCTTGAACTATTCTAAGACCGTAGAAACGAAAACGGGGGCTTTTGGAGACCCGGAAGGCCTTTTTCAAAACCCGGGCAGATTCGCCATGTCGGGCGAATCGGGCCTTTACGGGTCCATTTTTTTTTTTTGATAAATGATGGTTTTATTCATGGCGTTGTAATAACATATTACAATGCACGAGGTGCAATACCCCAAAATAACCTACTATAGAAAGGAAAAAACCATGAAAGATAAAGAGGAGTATTAACTCCTAACAGCGAAATGTAAACAAGAAGAGGGGGAAGTCAGCCAAAGAGGCAAGCTGACATCCTTCAAGATATCACCAGACATCCTGCAAATGCTGAAACTATGATGTTGGAGCCTGCTGAAGACTATATCAACTGAGTCAGATTGGCGCCTGAAAACACCAGAATTCCTCTGCAACCAAATATGCCAAAGAACAAGGTAGCCAACCTTGACCCATACCCTCCACCATCGCCTTCTACCCAAACAATCAGCTCGGTGTGCAAGGATAACTCTCCGAATGTCTCTCCTTTTGTGAGGAGAGTTAGCTCCTCTCACGTTCCATGAGAGGAGTTTCATGCTGCTAACAAGAGGGAGAGCTAGTAGAGACAACGGGATTGTCTCCACTAGGAACGTCGGAAGCTGTGCCTTCAAGTTGCAAGTACCCAGTAAGTTCAGCCTCAATGTTCTCAAATTGCTCCCTCACGTCTCCACCCGCAGCCAATGCCTTAAAGCCAATTTTCTTCACATGATTCCAGGTAGTCGGAGTAGGAGAAGGGAGTTTAGAAGGGCCCGTAACTTCAAAGGGTGTGGTAGGAAGTCGAGAGCGCCTCTTACTTGGGACAGAGGAGCTGGCTTGAGTCGCACGCAAGGCCGAGCTATCGCCCAAAGATGGCCGGTTGTTGGCCACTCCGCCCAGGGTTGGCCGATTTTTGGCCGCTCCGCCCAGGGTTGGCCGGTCGTTGGCGATGTCGCCCAAAAGTGGCCGGTTTTTGGCCACTCCACCCAGGGTTGGCGAGTTGTTGGCGAGCCCGCCCGGACTTGGCTGGTCAGTGGCAAGACCGCCCAAGTTTGGCCGAACTTCGGCGAGGCCGCCCAGGGTTGGCCGATGTTTGGCGAGGCCGCCCAGGGTTGGCCGATGTTTGGCGAGGCCGCCCAGAATTGGCCGGTCCTTGGCGCGGTCACCCAGCGATGGCCGAGAAGTGGCGATGCTGTCCTGAGATGGAAGTTCCTTGGCGATAGGCACAACAAAGAGTCCTACTGAATCTGGGACAATATCCAAAGAGCCAGAGCCCAAGAAGGAGTCTTCGTATTCAAATCCCTGATTGGATAGTGGCGATCTATCCTCCTCCACAACAGGCGTGTGATTTGAAATTTGAACATCCTTATCAATTGGCGAGGCAGGTGGAGTGGCCGGAGTTGATTCGGACGGGGAGGAGACCGAGCTCTCAGAAAGTGTGACTCGAGGGGTTGGCGAGGGCACAATGCTAGCCAGGACCGGTTCTGCCCAAAGATCAAAGACCACCTCGTCCAACTGAAATTGCAACAACCTTTGGGAAAAACGAGACCGAGAGTGAACCAAGTAGAACAGACTCTCAAACTCCAAACGAATGACTTGCAAAACAGTCCCCAAAAGGTCACCGATCTTGACGAAGTTTGCAGGGCTCCATCCTTGAATGGGGAGGCCAGAGACTTGGACCCAGCTGAAAAAACCTGGCTGAGTGAGGATCTCGCCAGTGGAACGGGCGAGGTTGAACCAAGGCATGAGAGAACTCCAATCCGGCTCCGGATGAAGCGAACTGATCAGAAATAGCCTATTACCAAAGCTCTTCAACTCAAAACCAAAAACATCTGCGTTAGACATGGCTTCCAACAACTGAGCAGAGGAGAGTGCTAAGATGTAACTTGAGTTAGCCTTGGCCAAAAGATCGGCATCAGCTGCGCCATGAGCCAAAGAGGGCGCTTGAGCAGGCTGGTCCTTGGCAGGAAACGAGGGCCTCCAGGTCGAACGTGCCTTACGAGTGGAGTCCAACCAAGCCGGGACAACCAGGATCTTCATGCCACCATAGCGCTTGCCATTAAGGGCCAATGCCATACTTTGACAATCATCGGCAGAGGCGCCATGAATGAAACAGAAAGGGCGGCCATTGCTGATTGATCTTCTGCTGAGATAAATGCCACTCAAAGCGCCATGGGCAGAAAAAACCTTGTGAATCCAAGGTTCTCTGGCGAGGGGAGGGAGAATGGTCACAAAGAGCTTGCAAGGATCAACTTGTCGCCCGGAATCAGAATGCAAGGCCCGTGGAGATCTGGATCCTTCTGTATTGGTGGCCGGAGCAGGGAGAATGGAAAGAGGAGCTGCTTCAAATCTGGTGATCAAGGAAGAGACTCGGTGATTGGGAAAACCGGTAGAGTTGGCGCGATCGCCACCATCACGCGAGGGGGTGGACAGAGAGTGGCCGGAGACTGTGCTAGAGGCCGGCGAGAAATCAGAACCACCGTGCAGAGAAGAGCTTCTCCCCAACCGAGTTATCGACAATGTCGAGCAATTGGGAAGTTGGGAATGATCGACATTGTCGGGGTTACGTTTGGGCGTTAAGTTTATTAATTTCTGGTTTATTCCTACTAGTTAAAAGTGCTTGAAATTTGTGTTCTTTTAGATCGTGCTGCGGACCGAGGCAAGGGGAGGCTCGGCGAGTGACTGGGATCACGTCGAGGTTTAGTGGAGCACTTTTGGAGTTATATACGAGGTAGGGAAAAGTAGCCGGATCTCGGCCCTGACTAGGGAAAGTTAACAGTAGAATTGCATGTGACACCGGGGTGTCGTGGGTTAAGTAGGTTATCGAATATTAGAAATGCATGATACGGGAATGTAGCGAATATTGGAAATGCGTGAGACACTTAGTAGTGTCGTAGGAGCAGAGAACTTAGCGTTATTAGGAGTACTAGAGGCATATGACCATGCCCGGAGGTTGTTTGTGAAACTGTTGATAATTAGAACTGTTGGAGGCATTGGGTATGCCGGAGGTTGTTGTGTATTATTATTGTTTAGTTTTGGGTGGCCTTGAGAGCCCGTGTTATTATTGTTGAGTTTTGGGTGGCCTTGAGAGCCCGTGTTATTGTTGTTGAGTTTTGGGTGGCCTTGAGAGCCCGTGTTATTATTGTTGAGTTTTGGGTGGCCTTGAGAGCCCGTATTATTATTGTTGAGTCTTGGGTGGCCATGAGAGCCCGTGTTGTTATTTTGGTGTTTTGGGTGGCCGTGAGTGCCCGTGGGGTTGTGAACCCGTACTTTACCGTTGGTGTCTTGGGTGGCCATGAGGGCCCGTAGGGTTGTTGAACCCGTGTTTTGTTGTTGGTGTCTTGGTGGCCTTGAGTGCCTGTGGAGTTGAGACTGGTGTCGTCACTGTCTGTTGAACTTTGTTTGTGATTGTGTTTGGTTACTTGATCATGGTGGAGGTTGTGTGGTGTAGCTAGCCTCCCGACTGGGATCGGGAGAAGCGGAGAGGTTGTGGGCTAGCTCCCCGACTGGGATCGGGGGAAGGACGCGCGGGTGTGGCTAACCACCCGACTGGGATCGGGAGAAGCGGAGAGGTTGTGGGTTAGCCTCCCGACTGGGATCGAGAGAAGTTGCGCGACAGGTCGACCGCCTGGGCCGACTGGGATCGGAAAGGGTGAGAGACAGAGATGGTTACTGAGCAGCTGGTATGCGATCCTTTGTGATCTTGTTTGGTGTGCGATCCTTTGTGATCTTGGTATTGCGTGGTTGTCAGTCGTGTCTTTGGAGGATGTTGTCAATTGTTGTTTGGGGTCTACATCACGTGTCCGAGTGTTTGAGTCGGTTGAGGAAAGTGTTGGTCGTGTGTGTGTCATTTGAGTCGTTGTTGGTGTCACCGGCTTTGTCTACTAAGTATGCCGTAGTCAGTCTGTTATCTGTGGTGGTGAGCGAACGCTCACCCCTAGCTGCTTTTCCTACAGGTACCGTTCGTAGGCTGGACTAGGTGAGCTTCTGAAGCTTGAAGAGCTTGAAGCGGGTTTCTGGGTGTTTTTGAGTCTAGTGACGTGTACCTCGTTTTTGTCCAATTGTTGGGACTTATTTTGAGATGTAAATATTATTTTGTTGAACTAAACTGCCTTTTTAAAGTGATTTAATGAAAACAGGTTTCAAGTATTGTATCTTTTTAAATGTTCGCGTCCCGAGTTCGGTTCGCTGAAATTGGGGCGTGACAACTTTAATAGGAATATCTATTTGTATACACAACTAGAGGCCCATATGAGTCATTTAATGGACTAAAAGAATAATTTGTTACTCCTATTGATTTCTTAAACACTATAGTCTATGTCTAGATGAGAGGCTATTTTGTTTGAAGCACAAACAGTGTCGGATTGAGTTTTTCCACGGTTGTGGGGTACTTTAATAGGCATATATCAATGTCTATACACAACGAGAGGCCCATAGGAGTCCGTTGAGGGACAAAAAAAACATTTTGTTACTCCTATTTATATCGTACATACTATAGTATGTCTAGATGAGAGAAAAAACTTGTTTGGAGACCAAACGGTCTCGGATTGGGTTCCCACAGTAGTTGGGGGTACTTTAATCGGAATATCTATTTGTATACACAACAAGAGGCCCATATGAGTCATTTGATGGACTATAAGAACAATTTGTTACTCCTATTGATTTCTTAAACACTATAGTAAATGTCTAGATAAGAGGCTATTTTGTTTGAAGCACAAACAGTCTCGGATTGAGTTTTTCCACGGTTGTGGGGTACTTTAATAGGAATATATCAATGTCTATACACAACCAGAGGCCCTTATGAGTCCTTTGAGGGACAAAAAGAACAATTTGTTACTCCTACTTATTTCTTACATACTATAGTATGTCTAGTTGAGAGTAAAACTTGTTTGGAGCCCAAACGGTCTCGGATTGGGTTCCCACAGTAGTTGGGGGTACTTTAATAGGAATATCTATTTGTATACACAACTAGAGGCCCATATGAGTCATTTGATGGACTATAAGAACAATTTGTTACACCTATTGATTTCTTAAACACTATACTGCATGTCTAGATGGGAGGCTATTTTGTTTGAACCACAAACAGTCTCGGAATGAGTTTTTCCACGGTTGTGGGGTACTTTAATATGCATATCAATGTCTATACACAACCAGAGGCCCTTATGAGTCCTTTGAGGGACAAAAAGAACAATTTGTTACTCCTACTTTTTCTAACACACTATAATATGTCTAGTTGAGAGTAAAACTTGTTTGGAGCCCAAACGGTCTCAGATTGGGTTTGCACAGTAATTGGGGGTAATTTAATAGGAATATCTATTTGTATACACAACTAGAGGCCCATATGGGTCATTTAATGTAATGGACTAAAAGAACAATTTGTTACTCCTATTGATTTTGTAAATACTATAGTAAATGTCTAGATGAGAGGCTATTTTGTTTGAACCACAAACAGTCTCGGATTGAGTTTTTCCACGGTTGTGGGGTACTTTAATTGGCATATCAATGTCTATACACAACCATAATCCCTTGTGAGTCATTTGAGGGACAAAAAAGAACAATTTGTTACTCCTACTTATTTCTAACACACTATAATATGTCTAGATGAGAGAAAATCTTGTTTGGAGCCCAAACGGTCTCGGATTGAGTTCCCACATTAGTCGGGGGTACTTTAATCGGAAAATCTATTTGTATACACAACTAGAGGCCCGGGTTTTGAAAATGCCCTTCCGGGGCTCCGAAAATTCCCGTTTTCGTTTCTACGGTAGTAGAATAATTCAAGGGTTCCTAGGCACTCGACGGAATCGAATTCCGGCTTCCGAGTCATTTAAATTGACGTTTAAAGTTTCCAAACCCGATAATTACAACTTTCGCATTTTAATTCCAAATTTCGATCCGTGTGTGGATTAGCGACTTGGAGAACGTCCTAAACCACACGAACACGAAAAACCCGATACCCGGGCATGTGGGCCCCACACGGCCACAATGGAAAAATTCCCTTTTTGCCCCAAAACGTTCCTAACGAACCCCAAACCTCAACCATTCATCTTTAACCAATTCTAACCAAAACCCAACCATAATCAAACCGTTTAAACTCAAACCCTAAATTTCAAACGTACCAAAACGAAAATCGGTTAGGCGCTCACCGTAGAGAATGACGGTGTGAGCTTGAATCTTCTATCGTTGAGACGATCCAACGGCTTGATGAACGAGAAATGTCACAAATTCCCCAAGCCTCTTCTCTTCTTCTCTCCTCCTTCTCTCTTCTTTTCTCTCTCTAAAAGTCTATTTTTTTTTCTAATTTGAAGTGTTGGCCGAGACCTCCTATTTGCTTCTCTTTTGTTTTGTTTTAAAAAATAACAACATAATACTTAAAAGCAAACTAACTCTCAAGTAGTCATGTCTTGTTTTGTCCAATAAACCTAACACCACCACATTGGTGACATGTGGCAAGTAGGTCCCAACCCAGATTCGCGAAAATCGGACGTTTCGGGCCCCGAACGGGTACTTTTTCCAAGAAATTACGAAACTTGACGGGCTACAAGGAAACGGCTCCACTAAGACCGCTGCGACGACAGCTAAGCTTTTTGGATCCAAAACGGTCCTCGAATGGACCAAAACGTCGCTCGGTTGACTTTTCCAGCTAAAAGTCAACATTTCCCAAATTGATCAGAAAGTTGCCCTGAATCCCCTGGAACTCACTTCGGTCAATATCAGGGTCAACTTAAGTCCGGTATGACCCTCGGGGTCAGATTTAGGTTCAATCAAGTGTCTGCTGAAATTTTTTAAGTTTTCCTGTTTTTCGCAGATTTGACTAGCGTTGACCGGGAGTGGTTATTACATGTCTAGATGAGAGAAAAACTTGTTTTAGAGCCCAAACGGTCTCGAATTGAGTTCCCACAGTAGTTGGGGGTACTTTAATCGGAATATCTATTTGTATACACAACTAGAGGCCCATATGAGTCATTTAATGGACTAAAAGAACAATTTGTTACTCCTATTGATTTTTTAAATACTATAGTAAATGTCTAGATAAGAGGCTATTTTGTTTGAAGCACAAACAGTGTCGGATTGAGTTTTTCCACGGTTGTGGGGTACTTTAATAGGCATATATCAATGTCTATACACAACCAGAGGCCCTTATGAGTCCGTTGAGGGACAAAAAGAACAATTTGTTACTCCTATTTATATCGTACATACTATAGTATGTCTAGATGAGAGAAAAAACTTGTTTGGAGCCCAACCGGTCTCGGATTGGGTTCCCACAGTAGTTGGGGGTACTTTAATCGGAATATCTATTTGTATACACAACTAGAGGCCCATATGAGTCATTTTATGGACTATAAGAACAATTTGTTACTCCTATTGATTTCTTAAACACTATAGTAAATGTCTAGATAAGAGGCTATTTTGTTTGAAGCACAAACAGTCTCGGATTGAGTTTTTCCACGGTTGTGGGGTACTTTAATAGGAATATATCAATGTCTATACACAACCAGAGGCCCTTATGAGTCCTTTGAGGGACAAAAAGAACAATTTGTTACTCCTACTTATTTCTTACATACTATAGTATGTCTAGTTGAGAGTAAAACTTGTTTGGAGCCCAAACGGTCTCGGATTGGGTTCCCACAGTAGTTGGGGGTACTTTAATAGGAATATCTATTTGTATACACAACTAGAGGCCCATATGAGTCATTTGATGGACTATAAGAACAATTTGTTACACCTATTGATTTCTTAAACACTATACTGCATGTCTAGATGGGAGGCTATTTTGTTTGAACCACAAACAGTCTCGGAATGAGTTTTTCCACGGTTGTGGGGTACTTTAATATGCATATCAATGTCTATACACAACCAGAGGCCCTTATGAGTCCTTTGAGGGACAAAAAGAACAATTTGTTACTCCTACTTTTTCTAACACACTATAATATGTCTAGTTGAGAGTAAAACTTGTTTGGAGCCCAAACGGTCTCAGATTGGGTTTGCACAGTAATTGGGGGTAATTTAATAGGAATATCTATTTGTATACACAACTAGAGGCCCATATGGGTCATTTAATGTAATGGACTAAAAGAACAATTTGTTACTCCTATTGATTTTGTAAATACTATAGTAAATGTCTAGATGAGAGGCTATTTTGTTTGAACCACAAACAGTCTCGGATTGAGTTTTTCCACGGTTGTGGGGTACTTTAATTGGCATATCAATGTCTATACACAACCATAATCCCTTGTGAGTCATTTGAGGGACAAAAAAGAACAATTTGTTACTCCTACTTATTTCTAACACACTATAATATGTCTAGATGAGAGAAAATCTTGTTTGGAGCCCAAACGGTCTCGGATTGAGTTCCCACATTAGTCGGGGGTACTTTAATCGGAAAATCTATTTGTATACACAACTAGAGGCCCGGGTTTTGAAAATGCCCTTCCGGGGCTCCGAAAATTCCCGTTTTCGTTTCTACGGTAGTAGAATAATTCAAGGGTTCCTAGGCACTCGACGGAATCGAATTCCGGCTTCCGAGTCATTTAAATTGACGTTTAAAGTTTCCAAACCCGATAATTACAACTTTCGCATTTTAATTCCAAATTTCGATCCGTGTGTGGATTAGCGACTTGGAGAACGTCCTAAACCACACGAACACGAAAAACCCGATACCCGGGCATGTGGGCCCCACACGGCCACAATGGAAAAATTCCCTTTTTGCCCCAAAACGTTCCTAACGAACCCCAAACCTCAACCATTCATCTTTAACCAATTCTAACCAAAACCCAACCATAATCAAACCGTTTAAACTCAAACCCTAAATTTCAAACGTACCAAAACGAAAATCGGTTAGGCGCTCACCGTAGAGAATGACGGTGTGAGCTTGAATCTTCTATCGTTGAGACGATCCAACGGCTTGATGAACGAGAAATGTCACAAATTCCCCAAGCCTCTTCTCTTCTTCTCTCCTCCTTCTCTCTTCTTTTCTCTCTCTAAAAGTCTATTTTTTTTTCTAATTTGAAGTGTTGGCCGAGACCTCCTATTTGCTTCTCTTTTGTTTTGTTTTAAAAAATAACAACATAATACTTAAAAGCAAACTAACTCTCAAGTAGTCATGTCTTGTTTTGTCCAATAAACCTAACACCACCACATTGGTGACATGTGGCAAGTAGGTCCCAACCCAGATTCGCGAAAATCGGACGTTTCGGGCCCCGAACGGGTACTTTTTCCAAGAAATTACGAAACTTGACGGGCTACAAGGAAACGGCTCCACTAAGACCGCTGCGACGACAGCTAAGCTTTTTGGATCCAAAACGGTCCTCGAATGGACCAAAACGTCGCTCGGTTGACTTTTCCAGCTAAAAGTCAACATTTCCCAAATTGATCAGAAAGTTGCCCTGAATCCCCTGGAACTCACTTCGGTCAATATCAGGGTCAACTTAAGTCCGGTATGACCCTCGGGGTCAGATTTAGGTTCAATCAAGTGTCTGCTGAAATTTTTTAAGTTTTCCTGTTTTTCGCAGATTTGACTAGCGTTGACCGGGAGTGGTTATTACATGTCTAGATGAGAGAAAAACTTGTTTTAGAGCCCAAACGGTCTCGAATTGAGTTCCCACAGTAGTTGGGGGTACTTTAATCGGAATATCTATTTGTATACACAACTAGAGGCCCATATGAGTCATTTAATGGACTAAAAGAACAATTTGTTACTCCTATTGATTTTTTAAATACTATAGTAAATGTCTAGATAAGAGGCTATTTTGTTTGAAGCACAAACAGTGTCGGATTGAGTTTTTCCACGGTTGTGGGGTACTTTAATAGGCATATATCAATGTCTATACACAACCAGAGGCCCTTATGAGTCCGTTGAGGGACAAAAAGAACAATTTGTTACTCCTATTTATATCGTACATACTATAGTATGTCTAGATGAGAGAAAAAACTTGTTTGGAGCCCAACCGGTCTCGGATTGGGTTCCCACAGTAGTTGGGGGTACTTTAATCGGAATATCTATTTGTATACACAACTAGAGGCCCATATGAGTCATTTTATGGACTATAAGAACAATTTGTTACTCCTATTGATTTCTTAAACACTATAGTAAATGTCTAGATAAGAGGCTATTTTGTTTGAAGCACAAACAGTGTCGGATTGAGTTTTTCCACGGTTGTGGGGTACTTTAATAGGCATATATCAATGTCTATACACAACGAGAGGCCCATAGGAGTCCATTGAGGGACAAAAAAAACATTTTGTTACTCCTATTTATATCGTACATACTATAGTATGTCTAGATGAGAGAAAAAACTTGTTTGGAGACCAAACGGTCTCGGATTGGGTTCCCACAGTAGTTGGGGGTACTTTAATCGGAATATCTATTTGTATACACAACAAGAGGCCCATATGAGTCATTTGATGGACTATAAGAACAATTTGTTACTCCTATTGATTTCTTAAACACTATAGTAAATGTCTAGATAAGAGGCTATTTTGTTTGAAGCACAAACAGTCTCGGATTGAGTTTTTCCACGGTTGTGGGGTACTTTAATAGGAATATATCAATGTCTATACACAACCAGAGGCCCTTATGAGTCCTTTGAGGGACAAAAAGAACAATTTGTTACTCCTACTTATTTCTTACATACTATAGTATGTCTAGTTGAGAGTAAAACTTGTTTGGAGCCCAAACGGTCTCGGATTGGGTTCCCACAGTAGTTGGGGGTACTTTAATAGGAATATCTATTTGTATACACAACTAGAGGCCCATATGAGTCATTTGATGGACTATAAGAACAATTTGTTACACCTATTGATTTCTTAAACACTATACTGCATGTCTAGATGGGAGGCTATTTTGTTTGAACCACAAACAGTCTCGGAATGAGTTTTTCCACGGTTGTGGGGTACTTTAATATGCATATCAATGTCTATACACAACCAGAGGCCCTTATGAGTCCTTTGAGGGACAAAAAGAACAATTTGTTACTCCTACTTTTTCTAACACACTATAATATGTCTAGTTGAGAGTAAAACTTGTTTGGAGCCCAAACGGTCTCAGATTGGGTTTGCACAGTAATTGGGGGTAATTTAATAGGAATATCTATTTGTATACACAACTAGAGGCCCATATGGGTCATTTAATGTAATGGACTAAAAGAACAATTTGTTACTCCTATTGATTTTGTAAATACTATAGTAAATGTCTAGATGAGAGGCTATTTTGTTTGAACCACAAACAGTCTCGGATTGAGTTTTTCCACGGTTGTGGGGTACTTTAATTGGCATATCAATGTCTATACACAACCATAATCCCTTGTGAGTCATTTGAGGGACAAAAAAGAACAATTTGTTACTCCTACTTATTTCTAACACACTATAATATGTCTAGATGAGAGAAAATCTTGTTTGGAGCCCAAACGGTCTCGGATTGAGTTCCCACATTAGTCGGGGGTACTTTAATCGGAAAATCTATTTGTATACACAACTAGAGGCCCGGGTTTTGAAAATGCCCTTCCGGGGCTCCGAAAATTCCCGTTTTCGTTTCTACGGTAGTAGAATAATTCAAGGGTTCCTAGGCACTCGACGGAATCGAATTCCGGCTTCCGAGTCATTTAAATTGACGTTTAAAGTTTCCAAACCCGATAATTACAACTTTCGCATTTTAATTCCAAATTTCGATCCGTGTGTGGATTAGCGACTTGGAGAACGTCCTAAACCACACGAACACGAAAAACCCGATACCCGGGCATGTGGGCCCCACACGGCCACAATGGAAAAATTCCCTTTTTGCCCCAAAACGTTCCTAACGAACCCCAAACCTCAACCATTCATCTTTAACCAATTCTAACCAAAACCCAACCATAATCAAACCGTTTAAACTCAAACCCTAAATTTCAAACGTACCAAAACGAAAATCGGTTAGGCGCTCACCGTAGAGAATGACGGTGTGAGCTTGAATCTTCTATCGTTGAGACGATCCAACGGCTTGATGAACGAGAAATGTCACAAATTCCCCAAGCCTCTTCTCTTCTTCTCTCCTCCTTCTCTCTTCTTTTCTCTCTCTAAAAGTCTATTTTTTTTTCTAATTTGAAGTGTTGGCCGAGACCTCCTATTTGCTTCTCTTTTGTTTTGTTTTAAAAAATAACAACATAATACTTAAAAGCAAACTAACTCTCAAGTAGTCATGTCTTGTTTTGTCCAATAAACCTAACACCACCACATTGGTGACATGTGGCAAGTAGGTCCCAACCCAGATTCGCGAAAATCGGACGTTTCGGGCCCCGAACGGGTACTTTTTCCAAGAAATTACGAAACTTGACGGGCTACAAGGAAACGGCTCCACTAAGACCGCTGCGACGACAGCTAAGCTTTTTGGATCCAAAACGGTCCTCGAATGGACCAAAACGTCGCTCGGTTGACTTTTCCAGCTAAAAGTCAACATTTCCCAAATTGATCAGAAAGTTGCCCTGAATCCCCTGGAACTCACTTCGGTCAATATCAGGGTCAACTTAAGTCCGGTATGACCCTCGGGGTCAGATTTAGGTTCAATCAAGTGTCTGCTGAAATTTTTTAAGTTTTCCTGTTTTTCGCAGATTTGACTAGCGTTGACCGGGAGTGGTTATTACATGTCTAGATGAGAGAAAAACTTGTTTTAGAGCCCAAACGGTCTCGAATTGAGTTCCCACAGTAGTTGGGGGTACTTTAATCGGAATATCTATTTGTATACACAACTAGAGGCCCATATGAGTCATTTAATGGACTAAAAGAACAATTTGTTACTCCTATTGATTTTTTAAATACTATAGTAAATGTCTAGATAAGAGGCTATTTTGTTTGAAGCACAAACAGTGTCGGATTGAGTTTTTCCACGGTTGTGGGGTACTTTAATAGGCATATATCAATGTCTATACACAACCAGAGGCCCTTATGAGTCCGTTGAGGGACAAAAAGAACAATTTGTTACTCCTATTTATATCGTACATACTATAGTATGTCTAGATGAGAGAAAAAACTTGTTTGGAGCCCAACCGGTCTCGGATTGGGTTCCCACAGTAGTTGGGGGTACTTTAATCGGAATATCTATTTGTATACACAACTAGAGGCCCATATGAGTCATTTTATGGACTATAAGAACAATTTGTTACTCCTATTGATTTCTTAAACACTATAGTAAATGTCTAGATAAGAGGCTATTTTGTTTGAAGCACAAACAGTGTCGGATTGAGTTTTTCCACGGTTGTGGGGTACTTTAATAGGCATATATCAATGTCTATACACAACGAGAGGCCCATAGGAGTCCATTGAGGGACAAAAAAAACATTTTGTTACTCCTATTTATATCGTACATACTATAGTATGTCTAGATGAGAGAAAAAACTTGTTTGGAGACCAAACGGTCTCGGATTGGGTTCCCACAGTAGTTGGGGGTACTTTAATCGGAATATCTATTTGTATACACAACAAGAGGCCCATATGAGTCATTTGATGGACTATAAGAACAATTTGTTACTCCTATTGATTTCTTAAACACTATAGTAAATGTCTAGATAAGAGGCTATTTTGTTTGAAGCACAAACAGTCTCGGATTGAGTTTTTCCACGGTTGTGGGGTACTTTAATAGGAATATATCAATGTCTATACACAACCAGAGGCCCTTATGAGTCCTTTGAGGGACAAAAAGAACAATTTGTTACTCCTACTTATTTCTTACATACTATAGTATGTCTAGTTGAGAGTAAAACTTGTTTGGAGCCCAAACGGTCTCGGATTGGGTTCCCACAGTAGTTGGGGGTACTTTAATAGGAATATCTATTTGTATACACAACTAGAGGCCCATATGAGTCATTTGATGGACTATAAGAACAATTTGTTACACCTATTGATTTCTTAAACACTATACTGCATGTCTAGATGGGAGGCTATTTTGTTTGAACCACAAACAGTCTCGGAATGAGTTTTTCCACGGTTGTGGGGTACTTTAATATGCATATCAATGTCTATACACAACCAGAGGCCCTTATGAGTCCTTTGAGGGACAAAAAGAACAATTTGTTACTCCTACTTTTTCTAACACACTATAATATGTCTAGTTGAGAGTAAAACTTGTTTGGAGCCCAAACGGTCTCAGATTGGGTTTGCACAGTAATTGGGGGTAATTTAATAGGAATATCTATTTGTATACACAACTAGAGGCCCATATGGGTCATTTAATGTAATGGACTAAAAGAACAATTTGTTACTCCTATTGATTTTGTAAATACTATAGTAAATGTCTAGATGAGAGGCTATTTTGTTTGAACCACAAACAGTCTCGGATTGAGTTTTTCCACGGTTGTGGGGTACTTTAATTGGCATATCAATGTCTATACACAACCATAATCCCTTGTGAGTCATTTGAGGGACAAAAAAGAACAATTTGTTACTCCTACTTATTTCTAACACACTATAATATGTCTAGATGAGAGAAAATCTTGTTTGGAGCCCAAACGGTCTCGGATTGAGTTCCCACATTAGTCGGGGGTACTTTAATCGGAAAATCTATTTGTATACACAACTAGAGGCCCGGGTTTTGAAAATGCCCTTCCGGGGCTCCGAAAATTCCCGTTTTCGTTTCTACGGTAGTAGAATAATTCAAGGGTTCCTAGGCACTCGACGGAATCGAATTCCGGCTTCCGAGTCATTTAAATTGACGTTTAAAGTTTCCAAACCCGATAATTACAACTTTCGCATTTTAATTCCAAATTTCGATCCGTGTGTGGATTAGCGACTTGGAGAACGTCCTAAACCACACGAACACGAAAAACCCGATACCCGGGCATGTGGGCCCCACACGGCCACAATGGAAAAATTCCCTTTTTGCCCCAAAACGTTCCTAACGAACCCCAAACCTCAACCATTCATCTTTAACCAATTCTAACCAAAACCCAACCATAATCAAACCGTTTAAACTCAAACCCTAAATTTCAAACGTACCAAAACGAAAATCGGTTAGGCGCTCACCGTAGAGAATGACGGTGTGAGCTTGAATCTTCTATCGTTGAGACGATCCAACGGCTTGATGAACGAGAAATGTCACAAATTCCCCAAGCCTCTTCTCTTCTTCTCTCCTCCTTCTCTCTTCTTTTCTCTCTCTAAAAGTCTATTTTTTTTTCTAATTTGAAGTGTTGGCCGAGACCTCCTATTTGCTTCTCTTTTGTTTTGTTTTAAAAAATAACAACATAATACTTAAAAGCAAACTAACTCTCAAGTAGTCATGTCTTGTTTTGTCCAATAAACCTAACACCACCACATTGGTGACATGTGGCAAGTAGGTCCCAACCCAGATTCGCGAAAATCGGACGTTTCGGGCCCCGAACGGGTACTTTTTCCAAGAAATTACGAAACTTGACGGGCTACAAGGAAACGGCTCCACTAAGACCGCTGCGACGACAGCTAAGCTTTTTGGATCCAAAACGGTCCTCGAATGGACCAAAACGTCGCTCGGTTGACTTTTCCAGCTAAAAGTCAACATTTCCCAAATTGATCAGAAAGTTGCCCTGAATCCCCTGGAACTCACTTCGGTCAATATCAGGGTCAACTTAAGTCCGGTATGACCCTCGGGGTCAGATTTAGGTTCAATCAAGTGTCTGCTGAAATTTTTTAAGTTTTCCTGTTTTTCGCAGATTTGACTAGCGTTGACCGGGAGTGGTTATTACATGTCTAGATGAGAGAAAAACTTGTTTTAGAGCCCAAACGGTCTCGAATTGAGTTCCCACAGTAGTTGGGGGTACTTTAATCGGAATATCTATTTGTATACACAACTAGAGGCCCATATGAGTCATTTAATGGACTAAAAGAACAATTTGTTACTCCTATTGATTTTTTAAATACTATAGTAAATGTCTAGATAAGAGGCTATTTTGTTTGAAGCACAAACAGTGTCGGATTGAGTTTTTCCACGGTTGTGGGGTACTTTAATAGGCATATATCAATGTCTATACACAACCAGAGGCCCTTATGAGTCCGTTGAGGGACAAAAAGAACAATTTGTTACTCCTATTTATATCGTACATACTATAGTATGTCTAGATGAGAGAAAAAACTTGTTTGGAGCCCAACCGGTCTCGGATTGGGTTCCCACAGTAGTTGGGGGTACTTTAATCGGAATATCTATTTGTATACACAACTAGAGGCCCATATGAGTCATTTTATGGACTATAAGAACAATTTGTTACTCCTATTGATTTCTTAAACACTATAGTAAATGTCTAGATAAGAGGCTATTTTGTTTGAAGCACAAACAGTGTCGGATTGAGTTTTTCCACGGTTGTGGGGTACTTTAATAGGCATATATCAATGTCTATACACAACGAGAGGCCCATAGGAGTCCGTTGAGGGACAAAAAAAACATTTTGTTACTCCTATTTATATCGTACATACTATAGTATGTCTAGATGAGAGAAAAAACTTGTTTGGAGACCAAACGGTCTCGGATTGGGTTCCCACAGTAGTTGGGGGTACTTTAATCGGAATATCTATTTGTATACACAACAAGAGGCCCATATGAGTCATTTGATGGACTATAAGAACAATTTGTTACTCCTATTGATTTCTTAAACACTATAGTAAATGTCTAGATAAGAGGCTATTTTGTTTGAAGCACAAACAGTCTCGGAT
Organism: Erodium maritimum; assembly: GCA_963921825.1. Taxonomy (NCBI): domain Eukaryota; kingdom Viridiplantae; phylum Streptophyta; class Magnoliopsida; order Geraniales; family Geraniaceae; genus Erodium; species Erodium maritimum. The sequence goes on along the minus strand of OY997593.1, from coordinate 36,713,970 downwards.
TGAGTTTTTCCACGGTTGTGGGGTACTTTAATAGGAATATATCAATGTCTATACACAACCAGAGGCCCTTATGAGTCCTTTGAGGGACAAAAAGAACAATTTGTTACTCCTACTTATTTCTTACATACTATAGTATGTCTAGTTGAGAGTAAAACTTGTTTGGAGCCCAAACGGTCTCGGATTGGGTTCCCACAGTAGTTGGGGGTACTTTAATAGGAATATCTATTTGTATACACAACTAGAGGCCCATATGAGTCATTTGATGGACTATAAGAACAATTTGTTACACCTATTGATTTCTTAAACACTATACTGCATGTCTAGATGGGAGGCTATTTTGTTTGAACCACAAACAGTCTCGGAATGAGTTTTTCCACGGTTGTGGGGTACTTTAATATGCATATCAATGTCTATACACAACCAGAGGCCCTTATGAGTCCTTTGAGGGACAAAAAGAACAATTTGTTACTCCTACTTTTTCTAACACACTATAATATGTCTAGTTGAGAGTAAAACTTGTTTGGAGCCCAAACGGTCTCAGATTGGGTTTGCACAGTAATTGGGGGTAATTTAATAGGAATATCTATTTGTATACACAACTAGAGGCCCATATGGGTCATTTAATGTAATGGACTAAAAGAACAATTTGTTACTCCTATTGATTTTGTAAATACTATAGTAAATGTCTAGATGAGAGGCTATTTTGTTTGAACCACAAACAGTCTCGGATTGAGTTTTTCCACGGTTGTGGGGTACTTTAATTGGCATATCAATGTCTATACACAACCATAATCCCTTGTGAGTCATTTGAGGGACAAAAAAGAACAATTTGTTACTCCTACTTATTTCTAACACACTATAATATGTCTAGATGAGAGAAAATCTTGTTTGGAGCCCAAACGGTCTCGGATTGAGTTCCCACATTAGTCGGGGGTACTTTAATCGGAAAATCTATTTGTATACACAACTAGAGGCCCGGGTTTTGAAAATGCCCTTCCGGGGCTCCGAAAATTCCCGTTTTCGTTTCTACGGTAGTAGAATAATTCAAGGGTTCCTAGGCACTCGACGGAATCGAATTCCGGCTTCCGAGTCATTTAAATTGACGTTTAAAGTTTCCAAACCCGATAATTACAACTTTCGCATTTTAATTCCAAATTTCGATCCGTGTGTGGATTAGCGACTTGGAGAACGTCCTAAACCACACGAACACGAAAAACCCGATACCCGGGCATGTGGGCCCCACACGGCCACAATGGAAAAATTCCCTTTTTGCCCCAAAACGTTCCTAACGAACCCCAAACCTCAACCATTCATCTTTAACCAATTCTAACCAAAACCCAACCATAATCAAACCGTTTAAACTCAAACCCTAAATTTCAAACGTACCAAAACGAAAATCGGTTAGGCGCTCACCGTAGAGAATGACGGTGTGAGCTTGAATCTTCTATCGTTGAGACGATCCAACGGCTTGATGAACGAGAAATGTCACAAATTCCCCAAGCCTCTTCTCTTCTTCTCTCCTCCTTCTCTCTTCTTTTCTCTCTCTAAAAGTCTATTTTTTTTTCTAATTTGAAGTGTTGGCCGAGACCTCCTATTTGCTTCTCTTTTGTTTTGTTTTAAAAAATAACAACATAATACTTAAAAGCAAACTAACTCTCAAGTAGTCATGTCTTGTTTTGTCCAATAAACCTAACACCACCACATTGGTGACATGTGGCAAGTAGGTCCCAACCCAGATTCGCGAAAATCGGACGTTTCGGGCCCCGAACGGGTACTTTTTCCAAGAAATTACGAAACTTGACGGGCTACAAGGAAACGGCTCCACTAAGACCGCTGCGACGACAGCTAAGCTTTTTGGATCCAAAACGGTCCTCGAATGGACCAAAACGTCGCTCGGTTGACTTTTCCAGCTAAAAGTCAACATTTCCCAAATTGATCAGAAAGTTGCCCTGAATCCCCTGGAACTCACTTCGGTCAATATCAGGGTCAACTTAAGTCCGGTATGACCCTCGGGGTCAGATTTAGGTTCAATCAAGTGTCTGCTGAAATTTTTTAAGTTTTCCTGTTTTTCGCAGATTTGACTAGCGTTGACCGGGAGTGGTTATTACATGTCTAGATGAGAGAAAAACTTGTTTTAGAGCCCAAACGGTCTCGAATTGAGTTCCCACAGTAGTTGGGGGTACTTTAATCGGAATATCTATTTGTATACACAACTAGAGGCCCATATGAGTCATTTAATGGACTAAAAGAACAATTTGTTACTCCTATTGATTTTTTAAATACTATAGTAAATGTCTAGATAAGAGGCTATTTTGTTTGAAGCACAAACAGTGTCGGATTGAGTTTTTCCACGGTTGTGGGGTACTTTAATAGGCATATATCAATGTCTATACACAACCAGAGGCCCTTATGAGTCCGTTGAGGGACAAAAAGAACAATTTGTTACTCCTATTTATATCGTACATACTATAGTATGTCTAGATGAGAGAAAAAACTTGTTTGGAGCCCAACCGGTCTCGGATTGGGTTCCCACAGTAGTTGGGGGTACTTTAATCGGAATATCTATTTGTATACACAACTAGAGGCCCATATGAGTCATTTTATGGACTATAAGAACAATTTGTTACTCCTATTGATTTCTTAAACACTATAGTAAATGTCTAGATAAGAGGCTATTTTGTTTGAAGCACAAACAGTGTCGGATTGAGTTTTTCCACGGTTGTGGGGTACTTTAATAGGCATATATCAATGTCTATACACAACGAGAGGCCCATAGGAGTCCATTGAGGGACAAAAAAAACATTTTGTTACTCCTATTTATATCGTACATACTATAGTATGTCTAGATGAGAGAAAAAACTTGTTTGGAGACCAAACGGTCTCGGATTGGGTTCCCACAGTAGTTGGGGGTACTTTAATCGGAATATCTATTTGTATACACAACAAGAGGCCCATATGAGTCATTTGATGGACTATAAGAACAATTTGTTACTCCTATTGATTTCTTAAACACTATAGTAAATGTCTAGATAAGAGGCTATTTTGTTTGAAGCACAAACAGTCTCGGATTGAGTTTTTCCACGGTTGTGGGGTACTTTAATAGGAATATATCAATGTCTATACACAACCAGAGGCCCTTATGAGTCCTTTGAGGGACAAAAAGAACAATTTGTTACTCCTACTTATTTCTTACATACTATAGTATGTCTAGTTGAGAGTAAAACTTGTTTGGAGCCCAAACGGTCTCGGATTGGGTTCCCACAGTAGTTGGGGGTACTTTAATAGGAATATCTATTTGTATACACAACTAGAGGCCCATATGAGTCATTTGATGGACTATAAGAACAATTTGTTACACCTATTGATTTCTTAAACACTATACTGCATGTCTAGATGGGAGGCTATTTTGTTTGAACCACAAACAGTCTCGGAATGAGTTTTTCCACGGTTGTGGGGTACTTTAATATGCATATCAATGTCTATACACAACCAGAGGCCCTTATGAGTCCTTTGAGGGACAAAAAGAACAATTTGTTACTCCTACTTTTTCTAACACACTATAATATGTCTAGTTGAGAGTAAAACTTGTTTGGAGCCCAAACGGTCTCAGATTGGGTTTGCACAGTAATTGGGGGTAATTTAATAGGAATATCTATTTGTATACACAACTAGAGGCCCATATGGGTCATTTAATGTAATGGACTAAAAGAACAATTTGTTACTCCTATTGATTTTGTAAATACTATAGTAAATGTCTAGATGAGAGGCTATTTTGTTTGAACCACAAACAGTCTCGGATTGAGTTTTTCCACGGTTGTGGGGTACTTTAATTGGCATATCAATGTCTATACACAACCATAATCCCTTGTGAGTCATTTGAGGGACAAAAAAGAACAATTTGTTACTCCTACTTATTTCTAACACACTATAATATGTCTAGATGAGAGAAAATCTTGTTTGGAGCCCAAACGGTCTCGGATTGAGTTCCCACATTAGTCGGGGGTACTTTAATCGGAAAATCTATTTGTATACACAACTAGAGGCCCGGGTTTTGAAAATGCCCTTCCGGGGCTCCGAAAATTCCCGTTTTCGTTTCTACGGTAGTAGAATAATTCAAGGGTTCCTAGGCACTCGACGGAATCGAATTCCGGCTTCCGAGTCATTTAAATTGACGTTTAAAGTTTCCAAACCCGATAATTACAACTTTCGCATTTTAATTCCAAATTTCGATCCGTGTGTGGATTAGCGACTTGGAGAACGTCCTAAACCACACGAACACGAAAAACCCGATACCCGGGCATGTGGGCCCCACACGGCCACAATGGAAAAATTCCCTTTTTGCCCCAAAACGTTCCTAACGAACCCCAAACCTCAACCATTCATCTTTAACCAATTCTAACCAAAACCCAACCATAATCAAACCGTTTAAACTCAAACCCTAAATTTCAAACGTACCAAAACGAAAATCGGTTAGGCGCTCACCGTAGAGAATGACGGTGTGAGCTTGAATCTTCTATCGTTGAGACGATCCAACGGCTTGATGAACGAGAAATGTCACAAATTCCCCAAGCCTCTTCTCTTCTTCTCTCCTCCTTCTCTCTTCTTTTCTCTCTCTAAAAGTCTATTTTTTTTTCTAATTTGAAGTGTTGGCCGAGACCTCCTATTTGCTTCTCTTTTGTTTTGTTTTAAAAAATAACAACATAATACTTAAAAGCAAACTAACTCTCAAGTAGTCATGTCTTGTTTTGTCCAATAAACCTAACACCACCACATTGGTGACATGTGGCAAGTAGGTCCCAACCCAGATTCGCGAAAATCGGACGTTTCGGGCCCCGAACGGGTACTTTTTCCAAGAAATTACGAAACTTGACGGGCTACAAGGAAACGGCTCCACTAAGACCGCTGCGACGACAGCTAAGCTTTTTGGATCCAAAACGGTCCTCGAATGGACCAAAACGTCGCTCGGTTGACTTTTCCAGCTAAAAGTCAACATTTCCCAAATTGATCAGAAAGTTGCCCTGAATCCCCTGGAACTCACTTCGGTCAATATCAGGGTCAACTTAAGTCCGGTATGACCCTCGGGGTCAGATTTAGGTTCAATCAAGTGTCTGCTGAAATTTTTTAAGTTTTCCTGTTTTTCGCAGATTTGACTAGCGTTGACCGGGAGTGGTTATTACATGTCTAGATGAGAGAAAAACTTGTTTTAGAGCCCAAACGGTCTCGAATTGAGTTCCCACAGTAGTTGGGGGTACTTTAATCGGAATATCTATTTGTATACACAACTAGAGGCCCATATGAGTCATTTAATGGACTAAAAGAACAATTTGTTACTCCTATTGATTTTTTAAATACTATAGTAAATGTCTAGATAAGAGGCTATTTTGTTTGAAGCACAAACAGTGTCGGATTGAGTTTTTCCACGGTTGTGGGGTACTTTAATAGGCATATATCAATGTCTATACACAACCAGAGGCCCTTATGAGTCCGTTGAAGGACAAAAAGAACAATTTGTTACTCCTATTTATATCGTACATACTATAGTATGTCTAGATGAGAGAAAAAACTTGTTTGGAGCCCAACCGGTCTCGGATTGGGTTCCCACAGTAGTTGGGGGTACTTTAATCGGAATATCTATTTGTATACACAACTAGAGGCCCATATGAGTCATTTTATGGACTATAAGAACAATTTGTTACACCTATTGATTTCTTAAACACTATAGTAAATGTCTAGATAAGAGGCTATTTTGTTTGAAGCACAAACAGTGTCGGATTGAGTTTTTCCACGGTTGTGGGGTACTTTAATAGGCATATATCAATGTCTATACACAACGAGAGGCCCATAGGAGTCCGTTGAGGGACAAAAAAAACATTTTGTTACTCCTATTTATATCGTACATACTATAGTATGTCTAGATGAGAGAAAAAACTTGTTTGGAGACCAAACGGTCTCGGATTGGGTTCCCACAGTAGTTGGGGGTACTTTAATCGGAATATCTATTAGTATACACAACAAGAGGCCCATATGAGTCATTTGAAGGACTATAAGAACAATTTGTTACTCCTATTGATTTCTTAAACACTATAGTAAATGTCTAGATAAGAGGCTATTTTGTTTGAAGCACAAACAGTCTCGGATTGAGTTTTTCCACGGTTGTGGGGTACTTTAATAGGAATATATCAATGTCTATACACAACCAGAGGCCCTTATGAGTCCTTTGAGGGACAAAAAGAACAATTTGTTACTCCTACTTATTTCTTACATACTATAGTATGTCTAGTTGAGAGTAAAACTTGTTTGGAGCCCAAACGGTCTCGGATTGGGTTCCCACAGTAGTTGGGGGTACTTTAATAGGAATATCTATTTGTATACACAACTAGAGGCCCATATGAGTCATTTGATGGACTATAAGAACAATTTGTTACACCTATTGATTTCTTAAACACTATACTGCATGTCTAGATGGGAGGCTATTTTGTTTGAACCACAAACAGTCTCGGAATGAGTTTTTCCACGGTTGTGGGGTACTTTAATATGCATATCAATGTCTATACACAACCAGAGGCCCTTATGAGTCCTTTGAGGGACAAAAAGAACAATTTGTTACTCCTACTTTTTCTAACACACTATAATATGTCTAGTTGAGAGTAAAACTTGTTTGGAGCCCAAACGGTCTCAGATTGGGTTTGCACAGTAATTGGGGGTAATTTAATAGGAATATCTATTTGTATACACAACTAGAGGCCCATATGGGTCATTTAATGTAATGGACTAAAAGAACAATTTGTTACTCCTATTGATTTTGTAAATACTATAGTAAATGTCTAGATGAGAGGCTATTTTGTTTGAACCACAAACAGTCTCGGATTGAGTTTTTCCACGGTTGTGGGGTACTTTAATTGGCATATCAATGTCTATACACAACCATAATCCCTTGTGAGTCATTTGAGGGACAAAAAAGAACAATTTGTTACTCCTACTTATTTCTAACACACTATAATATGTCTAGATGAGAGAAAATCTTGTTTGGAGCCCAAACGGTCTCGGATTGAGTTCCCACATTAGTCGGGGGTACTTTAATCGGAAAATCTATTTGTATACACAACTAGAGGCCCGGGTTTTGAAAATGCCCTTCCGGGGCTCCGAAAATTCCCGTTTTCGTTTCTACGGTAGTAGAATAATTCAAGGGTTCCTAGGCACTCGACGGAATCGAATTCCGGCTTCCGAGTCATTTAAATTGACGTTTAAAGTTTCCAAACCCGATAATTACAACTTTCGCATTTTAATTCCAAATTTCGATCCGTGTGTGGATTAGCGACTTGGAGAACGTCCTAAACCACACGAACACGAAAAACCCGATACCCGGGCATGTGGGCCCCACACGGCCACAATGGAAAAATTCCCTTTTTGCCCCAAAACGTTCCTAACGAACCCCAAACCTCAACCATTCATCTTTAACCAATTCTAACCAAAACCCAACCATAATCAAACCGTTTAAACTCAAACCCTAAATTTCAAACGTACCAAAACGAAAATCGGTTAGGCGCTCACCGTAGAGAATGACGGTGTGAGCTTGAATCTTCTATCGTTGAGACGATCCAACGGCTTGATGAACGAGAAATGTCACAAATTCCCCAAGCCTCTTCTCTTCTTCTCTCCTCCTTCTCTCTTCTTTTCTCTCTCTAAAAGTCTATTTTTTTTTCTAATTTGAAGTGTTGGCCGAGACCTCCTATTTGCTTCTCTTTTGTTTTGTTTTAAAAAATAACAACATAATACTTAAAAGCAAACTAACTCTCAAGTAGTCATGTCTTGTTTTGTCCAATAAACCTAACACCACCACATTGGTGACATGTGGCAAGTAGGTCCCAACCCAGATTCGCGAAAATCGGACGTTTCGGGCCCCGAACGGGTACTTTTTCCAAGAAATTACGAAACTTGACGGGCTACAAGGAAACGGCTCCACTAAGACCGCTGCGACGACAGCTAAGCTTTTTGGATCCAAAACGGTCCTCGAATGGACCAAAACGTCGCTCGGTTGACTTTTCCAGCTAAAAGTCAACATTTCCCAAATTGATCAGAAAGTTGCCCTGAATCCCCTGGAACTCACTTCGGTCAATATCAGGGTCAACTTAAGTCCGGTATGACCCTCGGGGTCAGATTTAGGTTCAATCAAGTGTCTGCTGAAATTTTTTAAGTTTTCCTGTTTTTCGCAGATTTGACTAGCGTTGACCGGGAGTGGTTATTACATGTCTAGATGAGAGAAAAACTTGTTTTAGAGCCCAAACGGTCTCGAATTGAGTTCCCACAGTAGTTGGGGGTACTTTAATCGGAATATCTATTTGTATACACAACTAGAGGCCCATATGAGTCATTTAATGGACTAAAAGAACAATTTGTTACTCCTATTGATTTTTTAAATACTATAGTAAATGTCTAGATAAGAGGCTATTTTGTTTGAAGCACAAACAGTGTCGGATTGAGTTTTTCCACGGTTGTGGGGTACTTTAATAGGCATATATCAATGTCTATACACAACCAGAGGCCCTTATGAGTCCGTTGAGGGACAAAAAGAACAATTTGTTACTCCTATTTATATCGTACATACTATAGTATGTCTAGATGAGAGAAAAAACTTGTTTGGAGCCCAACCGGTCTCGGATTGGGTTCCCACAGTAGTTGGGGGTACTTTAATCGGAATATCTATTTGTATACACAACTAGAGGCCCATATGAGTCATTTTATGGACTATAAGAACAATTTGTTACTCCTATTGATTTCTTAAACACTATAGTAAATGTCTAGATAAGAGGCTATTTTGTTTGAAGCACAAACAGTGTCGGATTGAGTTTTTCCACGGTTGTGGGGTACTTTAATAGGCATATATCAATGTCTATACACAACGAGAGGCCCATAGGAGTCCGTTGAGGGACAAAAAAAACATTTTGTTACTCCTATTTATATCGTACATACTATAGTATGTCTAGATGAGAGAAAAAACTTGTTTGGAGACCAAACGGTCTCGGATTGGGTTCCCACAGTAGTTGGGGGTACTTTAATCGGAATATCTATTTGTATACACAACAAGAGGCCCATATGAGTCATTTGATGGACTATAAGAACAATTTGTTACTCCTATTGATTTCTTAAACACTATAGTAAATGTCTAGATAAGAGGCTATTTTGTTTGAAGCACAAACAGTCTCGGATTGAGTTTTTCCACGGTTGTGGGGTACTTTAATAGGAATATATCAATGTCTATACACAACCAGAGGCCCTTATGAGTCCTTTGAGGGACAAAAAGAACAATTTGTTACTCCTACTTATTTCTTACATACTATAGTATGTCTAGTTGAGAGTAAAACTTGTTTGGAGCCCAAACGGTCTCGGATTGGGTTCCCACAGTAGTTGGGGGTACTTTAATAGGAATATCTATTTGTATACACAACTAGAGGCCCATATGAGTCATTTGATGGACTATAAGAACAATTTGTTACACCTATTGATTTCTTAAACACTATACTGCATGTCTAGATGGGAGGCTATTTTGTTTGAACCACAAACAGTCTCGGAATGAGTTTTTCCACGGTTGTGGGGTACTTTAATATGCATATCAATGTCTATACACAACCAGAGGCCCTTATGAGTCCTTTGAGGGACAAAAAGAACAATTTGTTACTCCTACTTTTTCTAACACACTATAATATGTCTAGTTGAGAGTAAAACTTGTTTGGAGCCCAAACGGTCTCAGATTGGGTTTGCACAGTAATTGGGGGTAATTTAATAGGAATATCTATTTGTATACACAACTAGAGGCCCATATGGGTCATTTAATGTAATGGACTAAAAGAACAATTTGTTACTCCTATTGATTTTGTAAATACTATAGTAAATGTCTAGATGAGAGGCTATTTTGTTTGAACCACAAACAGTCTCGGATTGAGTTTTTCCACGGTTGTGGGGTACTTTAATTGGCATATCAATGTCTATACACAACCATAATCCCTTGTGAGTCATTTGAGGGACAAAAAAGAACAATTTGTTACTCCTACTTATTTCTAACACACTATAATATGTCTAGATGAGAGAAAATCTTGTTTGGAGCCCAAACGGTCTCGGATTGAGTTCCCACATTAGTCGGGGGTACTTTAATCGGAAAATCTATTTGTATACACAACTAGAGGCCCGGGTTTTGAAAATGCCCTTCCGGGGCTCCGAAAATTCCCGTTTTCGTTTCTACGGTAGTAGAATAATTCAAGGGTTCCTAGGCACTCGACGGAATCGAATTCCGGCTTCCGAGTCATTTAAATTGACGTTTAAAGTTTCCAAACCCGATAATTACAACTTTCGCATTTTAATTCCAAATTTCGATCCGTGTGTGGATTAGCGACTTGGAGAACGTCCTAAACCACACGAACACGAAAAACCCGATACCCGGGCATGTGGGCCCCACACGGCCACAATGGAAAAATTCCCTTTTTGCCCCAAAACGTTCCTAACGAACCCCAAACCTCAACCATTCATCTTTAACCAATTCTAACCAAAACCCAACCATAATCAAACCGTTTAAACTCAAACCCTAAATTTCAAACGTACCAAAACGAAAATCGGTTAGGCGCTCACCGTAGAGAATGACGGTGTGAGCTTGAATCTTCTATCGTTGAGACGATCCAACGGCTTGATGAACGAGAAATGTCACAAATTCCCCAAGCCTCTTCTCTTCTTCTCTCCTCCTTCTCTCTTCTTTTCTCTCTCTAAAAGTCTATTTTTTTTTCTAATTTGAAGTGTTGGCCGAGACCTCCTATTTGCTTCTCTTTTGTTTTGTTTTAAAAAATAACAACATAATACTTAAAAGCAAACTAACTCTCAAGTAGTCATGTCTTGTTTTGTCCAATAAACCTAACACCACCACATTGGTGACATGTGGCAAGTAGGTCCCAACCCAGATTCGCGAAAATCGGACGTTTCGGGCCCCGAACGGGTACTTTTTCCAAGAAATTACGAAACTTGACGGGCTACAAGGAAACGGCTCCACTAAGACCGCTGCGACGACAGCTAAGCTTTTTGGATCCAAAACGGTCCTCGAATGGACCAAAACGTCGCTCGGTTGACTTTTCCAGCTAAAAGTCAACATTTCCCAAATTGATCAGAAAGTTGCCCTGAATCCCCTGGAACTCACTTCGGTCAATATCAGGGTCAACTTAAGTCCGGTATGACCCTCGGGGTCAGATTTAGGTTCAATCAAGTGTCTGCTGAAATTTTTTAAGTTTTCCGGTTTTTCGCAGATTTGACTAGCGTTGACCGGGAGTGGTTATTACATGTCTAGATGAGAGAAAAACTTGTTTTAGAGCCCAAACGGTCTCGAATTGAGTTCCCACAGTAGTTGGGGGTACTTTAATCGGAATATCTATTTGTATACACAACTAGAGGCCCATATGAGTCATTTAATGGACTAAAAGAACAATTTGTTACTCCTATTGATTTTTTAAATACTATAGTAAATGTCTAGATAAGAGGCTATTTTGTTTGAAGCACAAACAGTGTCGGATTGAGTTTTTCCACGGTTGTGGGGTACTTTAATAGGCATATATCAATGTCTATACACAACCAGAGGCCCTTATGAGTCCGTTGAGGGACAAAAAGAACAATTTGTTACTCCTATTTATATCGTACATACTATAGTATGTCTAGATGAGAGAAAAAACTTGTTTGGAGCCCAACCGGTCTCGGATTGGGTTCCCACAGTAGTTGGGGGTACTTTAATCGGAATATCTATTTGTATACACAACTAGAGGCCCATATGAGTCATTTTATGGACTATAAGAACAATTTGTTACTCCTATTGATTTCTTAAACACTATAGTAAATGTCTAGATAAGAGGCTATTTTGTTTGAAGCACAAACAGTGTCGGATTGAGTTTTTCCACGGTTGTGGGGTACTTTAATAGGCATATATCAATGTCTATACACAACGAGAGGCCCATAGGAGTCCATTGAGGGACAAAAAAAACATTTTGTTACTCCTATTTATATCGTACATACTATAGTATGTCTAGATGAGAGAAAAAACTTGTTTGGAGACCAAACGGTCTCGGATTGGGTTCCCACAGTAGTTGGGGGTACTTTAATCGGAATATCTATTTGTATACACAACAAGAGGCCCATATGAGTCATTTGATGGACTATAAGAACAATTTGTTACTCCTATTGATTTCTTAAACACTATAGTAAATGTCTAGATAAGAGGCTATTTTGTTTGAAGCACAAACAGTCTCGGATTGAGTTTTTCCACGGTTGTGGGGTACTTTAATAGGAATATATCAATGTCTATACACAACCAGAGGCCCTTATGAGTCCTTTGAGGGACAAAAAGAACAATTTGTTACTCCTACTTATTTCTTACATACTATAGTATGTCTAGTTGAGAGTAAAACTTGTTTGGAGCCCAAACGGTCTCGGATTGGGTTCCCACAGTAGTTGGGGGTACTTTAATAGGAATATCTATTTGTATACACAACTAGAGGCCCATATGAGTCATTTGATGGACTATAAGAACAATTTGTTACACCTATTGATTTCTTAAACACTATACTGCATGTCTAGATGGGAGGCTATTTTGTTTGAACCACAAACAGTCTCGGAATGAGTTTTTCCACGGTTGTGGGGTACTTTAATATGCATATCAATGTCTATACACAACCAGAGGCCCTTATGAGTCCTTTGAGGGACAAAAAGAACAATTTGTTACTCCTACTTTTTCTAACACACTATAATATGTCTAGTTGAGAGTAAAACTTGTTTGGAGCCCAAACGGTCTCAGATTGGGTTTGCACAGTAATTGGGGGTAATTTAATAGGAATATCTATTTGTATACACAACTAGAGGCCCATATGGGTCATTTAATGTAATGGACTAAAAGAACAATTTGTTACTCCTATTGATTTTGTAAATACTATAGTAAATGTCTAGATGAGAGGCTATTTTGTTTGAACCACAAACAGTCTCGGATTGAGTTTTTCCACGGTTGTGGGGTACTTTAATTGGCATATCAATGTCTATACACAACCATAATCCCTTGTGAGTCATTTGAGGGACAAAAAAGAACAATTTGTTACTCCTACTTATTTCTAACACACTATAATATGTCTAGATGAGAGAAAATCTTGTTTGGAGCCCAAACGGTCTCGGATTGAGTTCCCACATTAGTCGGGGGTACTTTAATCGGAAAATCTATTTGTATACACAACTAGAGGCCCGGGTTTTGAAAATGCCCTTCCGGGGCTCCGAAAATTCCCGTTTTCGTTTCTACGGTAGTAGAATAATTCAAGGGTTCCTAGGCACTCGACGGAATCGAATTCCGGCTTCCGAGTCATTTAAATTGACGTTTAAAGTTTCCAAACCCGATAATTACAACTTTCGCATTTTAATTCCAAATTTCGATCCGTGTGTGGATTAGCGACTTGGAGAACGTCCTAAACCACACGAACACGAAAAACCCGATACCCGGGCATGTGGGCCCCACACGGCCACAATGGAAAAATTCCCTTTTTGCCCCAAAACGTTCCTAACGAACCCCAAACCTCAACCATTCATCTTTAACCAATTCTAACCAAAACCCAACCATAATCAAACCGTTTAAACTCAAACCCTAAATTTCAAACGTACCAAAACGAAAATCGGTTAGGCGCTCACCGTAGAGAATGACGGTGTGAGCTTGAATCTTCTATCGTTGAGACGATCCAACGGCTTGATGAACGAGAAATGTCACAAATTCCCCAAGCCTCTTCTCTTCTTCTCTCCTCCTTCTCTCTTCTTTTCTCTCTCTAAAAGTCTATTTTTTTTTCTAATTTGAAGTGTTGGCCGAGACCTCCTATTTGCTTCTCTTTTGTTTTGTTTTAAAAAATAACAACATAATACTTAAAAGCAAACTAACTCTCAAGTAGTCATGTCTTGTTTTGTCCAATAAACCTAACACCACCACATTGGTGACATGTGGCAAGTAGGTCCCAACCCAGATTCGCGAAAATCGGACGTTTCGGGCCCCGAACGGGTACTTTTTCCAAGAAATTACGAAACTTGACGGGCTACAAGGAAACGGCTCCACTAAGACCGCTGCGACGACAGCTAAGCTTTTTGGATCCAAAACGGTCCTCGAATGGACCAAAACGTCGCTCGGTTGACTTTTCCAGCTAAAAGTCAACATTTCCCAAATTGATCAGAAAGTTGCCCTGAATCCCCTGGAACTCACTTCGGTCAATATCAGGGTCAACTTAAGTCCGGTATGACCCTCGGGGTCAGATTTAGGTTCAATCAAGTGTCTGCTGAAATTTTTTAAGTTTTCCTGTTTTTCGCAGATTTGACTAGCGTTGACCGGGAGTGGTTATTACATGTCTAGATGAGAGAAAAACTTGTTTTAGAGCCCAAACGGTCTCGAATTGAGTTCCCACAGTAGTTGGGGGTACTTTAATCGGAATATCTATTTGTATACACAACTAGAGGCCCATATGAGTCATTTAATGGACTAAAAGAACAATTTGTTACTCCTATTGATTTTTTAAATACTATAGTAAATGTCTAGATAAGAGGCTATTTTGTTTGAAGCACAAACAGTGTCGGATTGAGTTTTTCCACGGTTGTGGGGTACTTTAATAGGCATATATCAATGTCTATACACAACCAGAGGCCCTTATGAGTCCGTTGAAGGACAAAAAGAACAATTTGTTACTCCTATTTATATCGTACATACTATAGTATGTCTAGATGAGAGAAAAAACTTGTTTGGAGCCCAACCGGTCTCGGATTGGGTTCCCACAGTAGTTGGGGGTACTTTAATCGGAATATCTATTTGTATACACAACTAGAGGCCCATATGAGTCATTTTATGGACTATAAGAACAATTTGTTACACCTATTGATTTCTTAAACACTATAGTAAATGTCTAGATAAGAGGCTATTTTGTTTGAAGCACAAACAGTGTCGGATTGAGTTTTTCCACGGTTGTGGGGTACTTTAATAGGCATATATCAATGTCTATACACAACGAGAGGCCCATAGGAGTCCGTTGAGGGACAAAAAAAACATTTTGTTACTCCTATTTATATCGTACATACTATAGTATGTCTAGATGAGAGAAAAAACTTGTTTGGAGACCAAACGGTCTCGGATTGGGTTCCCACAGTAGTTGGGGGTACTTTAATCGGAATATCTATTAGTATACACAACAAGAGGCCCATATGAGTCATTTGAAGGACTATAAGAACAATTTGTTACTCCTATTGATTTCTTAAACACTATAGTAAATGTCTAGATAAGAGGCTATTTTGTTTGAAGCACAAACAGTCTCGGATTGAGTTTTTCCACGGTTGTGGGGTACTTTAATAGGAATATATCAATGTCTATACACAACCAGAGGCCCTTATGAGTCCTTTGAGGGACAAAAAGAACAATTTGTTACTCCTACTTATTTCTTACATACTATAGTATGTCTAGTTGAGAGTAAAACTTGTTTGGAGCCCAAACGGTCTCGGATTGGGTTCCCACAGTAGTTGGGGGTACTTTAATAGGAATATCTATTTGTATACACAACTAGAGGCCCATATGAGTCATTTGATGGACTATAAGAACAATTTGTTACACCTATTGATTTCTTAAACACTATACTGCATGTCTAGATGGGAGGCTATTTTGTTTGAACCACAAACAGTCTCGGAATGAGTTTTTCCACGGTTGTGGGGTACTTTAATATGCATATCAATGTCTATACACAACCAGAGGCCCTTATGAGTCCTTTGAGGGACAAAAAGAACAATTTGTTACTCCTACTTTTTCTAACACACTATAATATGTCTAGTTGAGAGTAAAACTTGTTTGGAGCCCAAACGGTCTCAGATTGGGTTTGCACAGTAATTGGGGGTAATTTAATAGGAATATCTATTTGTATACACAACTAGAGGCCCATATGGGTCATTTAATGTAATGGACTAAAAGAACAATTTGTTACTCCTATTGATTTTGTAAATACTATAGTAAATGTCTAGATGAGAGGCTATTTTGTTTGAACCACAAACAGTCTCGGATTGAGTTTTTCCACGGTTGTGGGGTACTTTAATTGTCATATCAATGTCTATACACAACCATAATCCCTTATGAGTCATTTGAGGGACAAAAAAGAACAATTTGTTACTCCTACTTATTTCTAACACACTATAATATGTCTAGATGAGAGAAAATCTTGTTTGGAGCCCAAACGGTCTCGGATTGAGTTCCCACATTAGTCGGGGGTACTTTAATCGGAAAATCTATTTGTATACACAACTAGAGGCCCGGGTTTTGAAAATGCCCTTCCGGGGCTCCGAAAATTCCCGTTTTCGTTTCTACGGTAGTAGAATAATTCAAGGGTTCCTAGGCACTCGACGGAATCGAATTCCGGCTTCCGAGTCATTTAAATTGACGTTTAAAGTTTCCAAACCCGATAATTACAACTTTCGCATTTTAATTCCAAATTTCGATCCGTGTGTGGATTAGCGACTTGGAGAACGTCCTAAACCACACGAACACGAAAAACCCGATACCCGGGCATGTGGGCCCCACACGGCCACAATGGAAAAATTCCCTTTTTGCCCCAAAACGTTCCTAACGAACCCCAAACCTCAACCATTCATCTTTAACCAATTCTAACCAAAACCCAACCATAATCAAACCGTTTAAACTCAAACCCTAAATTTCAAACGTACCAAAACGAAAATCGGTTAGGCGCTCACCGTAGAGAATGACGGTGTGAGCTTGAATCTTCTATCGTTGAGACGATCCAACGGCTTGATGAACGAGAAATGTCACAAATTCCCCAAGCCTCTTCTCTTCTTCTCTCCTCCTTCTCTCTCTAAAAGTCTATTTTTTTTTCTAATTTGAAGTGTTGGCCGAGACCTCCTATTTGCTTCTCTTTTGTTTTGTTTTAAAAAATAACAACATAATACTTAAAAGCAAACTAACTCTCAAGTAGTCATGTCTTGTTTTGTCCAATAAACCTAACACCACCACATTGGTGACATGTGGCAAGTAGGTCCCAACCCAGATTCGCGAAAATCGGACGTTTCGGGCCCCGAACGGGTACTTTTTCCAAGAAATTACGAAACTTGACGGGCTACAAGGAAACGGCTCCACTAAGACCGCTGCGACGACAGCTAAGCTTTTTGGATCCAAAACGGTCCTCGAATGGACCAAAACGTCGCTCGGTTGACTTTTCCAGCTAAAAGTCAACATTTCCCAAATTGATCAGAAAGTTGCCCTGAATCCCCTGGAACTCACTTCGGTCAATATCAGGGTCAACTTAAGTCCGGTATGACCCTCGGGGTCAGATTTAGGTTCAATCAAGTGTCTGCTGAAATTTTTTAAGTTTTCCTGTTTTTCGCAGATTTGACTAGCGTTGACCGGGAGTGGTTATTACATGTCTAGATGAGAGAAAAACTTGTTTTAGAGCCCAAACGGTCTCGAATTGAGTTCCCACAGTAGTTGGGGGTACTTTAATCGGAACATCTATTTGTATACACAACTAGAGGCCCATATGAGTCATTTAATGGACTAAAAGAACAATTTGTTACTCCTATTGATTTTTTAAATACTATAGTAAATGTCTAGATAAGAGGCTATTTTGTTTGAAGCACAAACAGTGTCGGATTGAGTTTTTCCACGGTTGTGGGGTACTTTAATAGGCATATATCAATGTCTATACACAACCAGAGGCCCTTATGAGTCCGTTGAGGGACAAAAAGAACAATTTGTTACTCCTATTTATATCGTACATACTATAGTATGTCTAGATGAGAGAAAAAACTTGTTTGGAGCCCAACCGGTCTCGGATTGGGTTCCCACAGTAGTTGGGGGTACTTTAATCGGAATATCTATTTGTATACACAACTAGAGGCCCATATGAGTCATTTTATGGACTATAAGAACAATTTGTTACACCTATTGATTTCTTAAACACTATAGTAAATGTCTAGATAAGAGGCTATTTTGTTTGAAGCACAAACAGTGTCGGATTGAGTTTTTCCACGGTTGTGGGGTACTTTAATAGGCATATATCAATGTCTATACACAACGAGAGGCCCATAGGAGTCCGTTGAGGGACAAAAAAAACATTTTGTTACTCCTATTTATATCGTACATACTATAGTATGTCTAGATGAGAGAAAAAACTTGTTTGGAGACCAAACGGTCTCGGATTGGGTTCCCACAGTAGTTGGGGGTACTTTAATCGGAATATCTATTAGTATACACAACAAGAGGCCCATATGAGTCATTTGAAGGACTATAAGAACAATTTGTTACTCCTATTGATTTCTTAAACACTATAGTAAATGTCTAGATAAGAGGCTATTTTGTTTGAAGCACAAACAGTCTCGGATTGAGTTTTTCCACGGTTGTGGGGTACTTTAATAGGAATATATCAATGTCTATACACAACCAGAGGCCCTTATGAGTCCTTTGAGGGACAAAAAGAACAATTTGTTACTCCTACTTATTTCTTACATACTATAGTATGTCTAGTTGAGAGTAAAACTTGTTTGGAGCCCAAACGGTCTCGGATTGGGTTCCCACAGTAGTTGGGGGTACTTTAATAGGAATATCTATTTGTATACACAACTAGAGGCCCATATGAGTCATTTGATGGACTATAAGAACAATTTGTTACACCTATTGATTTCTTAAACACTATACTGCATGTCTAGATGGGAGGCTATTTTGTTTGAACCACAAACAGTCTCGGAATGAGTTTTTCCACGGTTGTGGGGTACTTTAATATGCATATCAATGTCTATACACAACCAGAGGCCCTTATGAGTCCTTTGAGGGACAAAAAGAACAATTTGTTACTCCTACTTTTTCTAACACACTATAATATGTCTAGTTGAGAGTAAAACTTGTTTGGAGCCCAAACGGTCTCAGATTGGGTTTGCACAGTAATTGGGGGTAATTTAATAGGAATATCTATTTGTATACACAACTAGAGGCCCATATGGGTCATTTAATGTAATGGACTAAAAGAACAATTTGTTACTCCTATTGATTTTGTAAATACTATAGTAAATGTCTAGATGAGAGGCTATTTTGTTTGAACCACAAACAGTCTCGGATTGAGTTTTTCCACGGTTGTGGGGTACTTTAATTGTCATATCAATGTCTATACACAACCATAATCCCTTATGAGTCATTTGAGGGACAAAAAAGAACAATTTGTTACTCCTACTTATTTCTAACACACTATAATATGTCTAGATGAGAGAAAATCTTGTTTGGAGCCCAAACGGTCTCGGATTGAGTTCCCACATTAGTCGGGGGTACTTTAATCGGAAAATCTATTTGTATACACAACTAGAGGCCCGGGTTTTGAAAATGCCCTTCCGGGGCTCCGAAAATTCCCGTTTTCGTTTCTACGGTAGTAGAATAATTCAAGGGTTCCTAGGCACTCGACGGAATCGAATTCCGGCTTCCGAGTCATTTAAATTGACGTTTAAAGTTTCCAAACCCGATAATTACAACTTTCGCATTTTAATTCCAAATTTCGATCCGTGTGTGGATTAGCGACTTGGAGAACGTCCTAAACCACACGAACACGAAAAACCCGATACCCGGGCATGTGGGCCCCACACGGCCACAATGGAAAAATTCCCTTTTTGCCCCAAAACGTTCCTAACGAACCCCAAACCTCAACCATTCATCTTTAACCAATTCTAACCAAAACCCAACCATAATCAAACCGTTTAAACTCAAACCCTAAATTTCAAACGTACCAAAACGAAAATCGGTTAGGCGCTCACCGTAGAGAATGACGGTGTGAGCTTGAATCTTCTATCGTTGAGACGATCCAACGGCTTGATGAACGAGAAATGTCACAAATTCCCCAAGCCTCTTCTCTTCTTCTCTCCTCCTTCTCTCTCTAAAAGTCTATTTTTTTTTCTAATTTGAAGTGTTGGCCGAGACCTCCTATTTGCTTCTCTTTTGTTTTGTTTTAAAAAATAACAACATAATACTTAAAAGCAAACTAACTCTCAAGTAGTCATGTCTTGTTTTGTCCAATAAACCTAACACCACCACATTGGTGACATGTGGCAAGTAGGTCCCAACCCAGATTCGCGAAAATCGGACGTTTCGGGCCCCGAACGGGTACTTTTTCCAAGAAATTACGAAACTTGACGGGCTACAAGGAAACGGCTCCACTAAGACCGCTGCGACGACAGCTAAGCTTTTTGGATCCAAAACGGTCCTCGAATGGACCAAAACGTCGCTCGGTTGACTTTTCCAGCTAAAAGTCAACATTTCCCAAATTGATCAGAAAGTTGCCCTGAATCCTCTGGAACTCACTTCGGTCAATATCAGGGTCAACTTAAGTCCGGTATGACCCTCGGGGTCAGATTTAGGTTCAATCAAGTGTCTGCTGAAATTTTTTAAGTTTTCCTGTTTTTCGCAGATTTGACTAGCGTTGACCGGGAGTGGTTATTACATGTCTAGATGAGAGAAAAACTTGTTTTAGAGCCCAAACGGTCTCGAATTGAGTTCCCACAGTAGTTGGGGGTACTTTAATCGGAATATCTATTTGTATACACAACTAGAGGCCCATATGAGTCATTTAATGGACTAAAAGAACAATTTGTTACTCCTATTGATTTTTTAAATACTATAGTAAATGTCTAGATAAGAGGCTATTTTGTTTGAAGCACAAACAGTGTCGGATTGAGTTTTTCCACGGTTGTGGGGTACTTTAATAGGCATATATCAATGTCTATACACAACCAGAGGCCCTTATGAGTCCGTTGAGGGACAAAAAGAACAATTTGTTACTCCTATTTATATCGTACATACTATAGTATGTCTAGATGAGAGAAAAAACTTGTTTGGAGCCCAACCGGTCTCGGATTGGGTTCCCACAGTAGTTGGGGGTACTTTAATCGGAATATCTATTTGTATACACAACTAGAGGCCCATATGAGTCATTTTATGGACTATAAGAACAATTTGTTACTCCTATTGATTTCTTAAACACTATAGTAAATGTCTAGATAAGAGGCTATTTTGTTTGAAGCACAAACAGTGTCGGATTGAGTTTTTCCACGGTTGTGGGGTACTTTAATAGGCATATATCAATGTCTATACACAACGAGAGGCCCATAGGAGTCCGTTGAGGGACAAAAAAAACATTTTGTTACTCCTATTTATATCGTACATACTATAGTATGTCTAGATGAGAGAAAAAACTTGTTTGGAGACCAAACGGTCTCGGATTGGGTTCCCACAGTAGTTGGGGGTACTTTAATCGGAATATCTATTTGTATACACAACAAGAGGCCCATATGAGTCATTTGATGGACTATAAGAACAATTTGTTACTCCTATTGATTTCTTAAACACTATAGTAAATGTCTAGATAAGAGGCTATTTTGTTTGAAGCACAAACAGTCTCGGATTGAGTTTTTCCACGGTTGTGGGGTACTTTAATAGGAATATATCAATGTCTATACACAACCAGAGGCCCTTATGAGTCCTTTGAGGGACAAAAAGAACAATTTGTTACTCCTACTTATTTCTTACATACTATAGTATGTCTAGTTGAGAGTAAAACTTGTTTGGAGCCCAAACGGTCTCGGATTGGGTTCCCACAGTAGTTGGGGGTACTTTAATAGGAATATCTATTTGTATACACAACTAGAGGCCCATATGAGTCATTTGATGGACTATAAGAACAATTTGTTACACCTATTGATTTCTTAAACACTATACTGCATGTCTAGATGGGAGGCTATTTTGTTTGAACCACAAACAGTCTCGGAATGAGTTTTTCCACGGTTGTGGGGTACTTTAATATGCATATCAATGTCTATACACAACCAGAGGCCCTTATGAGTCCTTTGAGGGACAAAAAGAACAATTTGTTACTCCTACTTTTTCTAACACACTATAATATGTCTAGTTGAGAGTAAAACTTGTTTGGAGCCCAAACGGTCTCAGATTGGGTTTGCACAGTAATTGGGGGTAATTTAATAGGAATATCTATTTGTATACACAACTAGAGGCCCATATGGGTCATTTAATGTAATGGACTAAAAGAACAATTTGTTACTCCTATTGATTTTGTAAATACTATAGTAAATGTCTAGATGAGAGGCTATTTTGTTTGAACCACAAACAGTCTCGGATTGAGTTTTTCCACGGTTGTGGGGTACTTTAATTGGCATATCAATGTCTATACACAACCATAATCCCTTATGAGTCATTTGAGGGACAAAAAAGAACAATTTGTTACTCCTACTTATTTCTAACACACTATAATATGTCTAGATGAGAGAAAATCTTGTTTGGAGCCCAAACGGTCTCGGATTGAGTTCCCACATTAGTCGGGGGTACTTTAATCGGAAAATCTATTTGTATACACAACTAGAGGCCCGGGTTTTGAAAATGCCCTTCCGGGGCTCCGAAAATTCCCGTTTTCGTTTCTACGGTAGTAGAATAATTCAAGGGTTCCTAGGCACTCGACGGAATCGAATTCCGGCTTCCGAGTCATTTAAATTGACGTTTAAAGTTTCCAAACCCGATAATTACAACTTTCGCATTTTAATTCCAAATTTCGATCCGTGTGTGGATTAGCGACTTGGAGAACGTCCTAAACCACACGAACACGAAAAACCCGATACCCGGGCATGTGGGCCCCACACGGCCACAATGGAAAAATTCCCTTTTTGCCCCAAAACGTTCCTAACGAACCCCAAACCTCAACCATTCATCTTTAACCAATTCTAACCAAAACCCAACCATAATCAAACCGTTTAAACTCAAACCCTAAATTTCAAACGTACCAAAACGAAAATCGGTTAGGCGCTCACCGTAGAGAATGACGGTGTGAGCTTGAATCTTCTATCGTTGAGACGATCCAACGGCTTGATGAACGAGAAATGTCACAAATTCCCCAAGCCTCTTCTCTTCTTCTCTCCTCCTTCTCTCTCTAAAAGTCTATTTTTTTTTCTAATTTGAAGTGTTGGCCGAGACCTCCTATTTGCTTCTCTTTTGTTTTGTTTTAAAAAATAACAACATAATACTTAAAAGCAAACTAACTCTCAAGTAGTCATGTCTTGTTTTGTCCAATAAACCTAACACCACCACATTGGTGACATGTGGCAAGTAGGTCCCAACCCAGATTCGCGAAAATCGGACGTTTCGGGCCCCGAACGGGTACTTTTTCCAAGAAATTACGAAACTTGACGGGCTACAAGGAAACGGCTCCACTAAGACCGCTGCGACGACAGCTAAGCTTTTTGGATCCAAAACGGTCCTCGAATGGACCAAAACGTCGCTCGGTTGACTTTTCCAGCTAAAAGTCAACATTTCCCAAATTGATCAGAAAGTTGCCCTGAATCCCCTGGAACTCACTTCGGTCAATATCAGGGTCAACTTAAGTCCGGTATGACCCTCGGGGTCAGATTTAGGTTCAATCAAGTGTCTGCTGAAATTTTTTAAGTTTTCCTGTTTTTCGCAGATTTGACTAGCGTTGACCGGGAGTGGTTATTACATGTCTAGATGAGAGAAAAACTTGTTTTAGAGCCCAAACGGTCTCGAATTGAGTTCCCACAGTAGTTGGGGGTACTTTAATCGGAATATCTATTTGTATACACAACTAGAGGCCCATATGAGTCATTTAATGGACTAAAAGAACAATTTGTTACTCCTATTGATTTTTTAAATACTATAGTAAATGTCTAGATAAGAGGCTATTTTGTTTGAAGCACAAACAGTGTCGGATTGAGTTTTTCCACGGTTGTGGGGTACTTTAATAGGCATATATCAATGTCTATACACAACCAGAGGCCCTTATGAGTCCGTTGAGGGACAAAAAGAACAATTTGTTACTCCTATTTATATCGTACATACTATAGTATGTCTAGATGAGAGAAAAAACTTGTTTGGAGCCCAACCGGTCTCGGATTGGGTTCCCACAGTAGTTGGGGGTACTTTAATCGGAATATCTATTTGTATACACAACTAGAGGCCCATATGAGTCATTTTATGGACTATAAGAACAATTTGTTACTCCTATTGATTTCTTAAACACTATAGTAAATGTCTAGATAAGAGGCTATTTTGTTTGAAGCACAAACAGTGTCGGATTGAGTTTTTCCACGGTTGTGGGGTACTTTAATAGGCATATATCAATGTCTATACACAACGAGAGGCCCATAGGAGTCCGTTGAGGGACAAAAAAAACATTTTGTTACTCCTATTTATATCGTACATACTATAGTATGTCTAGATGAGAGAAAAAACTTGTTTGGAGACCAAACGGTCTCGGATTGGGTTCCCACAGTAGTTGGGGGTACTTTAATCGGAATATCTATTTGTATACACAACAAGAGGCCCATATGAGTCATTTGATGGACTATAAGAACAATTTGTTACTCCTATTGATTTCTTAAACACTATAGTAAATGTCTAGATAAGAGGCTATTTTGTTTGAAGCACAAACAGTCTCGGATTGAGTTTTTCCACGGTTGTGGGGTACTTTAATAGGAATATATCAATGTCTATACACAACCAGAGGCCCTTATGAGTCCTTTGAGGGACAAAAAGAACAATTTGTTACTCCTACTTATTTCTTACATACTATAGTATGTCTAGTTGAGAGTAAAACTTGTTTGGAGCCCAAACGGTCTCGGATTGGGTTCCCACAGTAGTTGGGGGTACTTTAATAGGAATATCTATTTGTATACACAACTAGAGGCCCATATGAGTCATTTGATGGACTATAAGAACAATTTGTTACACCTATTGATTTCTTAAACACTATACTGCATGTCTAGATGGGAGGCTATTTTGTTTGAACCACAAACAGTCTCGGAATGAGTTTTTCCACGGTTGTGGGGTACTTTAATATGCATATCAATGTCTATACACAACCAGAGGCCCTTATGAGTCCTTTGAGGGACAAAAAGAACAATTTGTTACTCCTACTTTTTCTAACACACTATAATATGTCTAGTTGAGAGTAAAACTTGTTTGGAGCCCAAACGGTCTCAGATTGGGTTTGCACAGTAATTGGGGGTAATTTAATAGGAATATCTATTTGTATACACAACTAGAGGCCCATATGGGTCATTTAATGTAATGGACTAAAAGAACAATTTGTTACTCCTATTGATTTTGTAAATACTATAGTAAATGTCTAGATGAGAGGCTATTTTGTTTGAACCACAAACAGTCTCGGATTGAGTTTTTCCACGGTTGTGGGGTACTTTAATTGGCATATCAATGTCTATACACAACCATAATCCCTTATGAGTCATTTGAGGGACAAAAAAGAACAATTTGTTACTCCTACTTATTTCTAACACACTATAATATGTCTAGATGAGAGAAAATCTTGTTTGGAGCCCAAACGGTCTCGGATTGAGTTCCCACATTAGTCGGGGGTACTTTAATCGGAAAATCTATTTGTATACACAACTAGAGGCCCGGGTTTTGAAAATGCCCTTCCGGGGCTCCGAAAATTCCCGTTTTCGTTTCTACGGTAGTAGAATAATTCAAGGGTTCCTAGGCACTCGACGGAATCGAATTCCGGCTTCCGAGTCATTTAAATTGACGTTTAAAGTTTCCAAACCCGATAATTACAACTTTCGCATTTTAATTCCAAATTTCGATCCGTGTGTGGATTAGCGACTTGGAGAACGTCCTAAACCACACGAACACGAAAACCCGATACCCGGGCATGTGGGCCCCACACGGCCACAATGGAAAAATTCCCTTTTTGCCCCAAAACGTTCCTAACGAACCCCAAACCTCAACCATTCATCTTTAACCAATTCTAACCAAAACCCAACCATAATCAAACCGTTTAAACTCAAACCCTAAATTTCAAACGTACCAAAACGAAAATCGGTTAGGCGCTCACCGTAGAGAATGACGGTGTGAGCTTGAATCTTCTATCGTTGAGACGATCCAACGGCTTGATGAACGAGAAATGTCACAAATTCCCCAAGCCTCTTCTCTTCTTCTCTCCTCCTTCTCTCTCTAAAAGTCTATTTTTTTTTCTAATTTGAAGTGTTGGCCGAGACCTCCTATTTGCTTCTCTTTTGTTTTGTTTTAAAAAATAACAACATAATACTTAAAAGCAAACTAACTCTCAAGTAGTCATGTCTTGTTTTGTCCAATAAACCTAACACCACCACATTGGTGACATGTGGCAAGTAGGTCCCAACCCAGATTCGCGAAAATCGGACGTTTCGGGCCCCGAACGGGTACTTTTTCCAAGAAATTACGAAACTTGACGGGCTACAAGGAAACGGCTCCACTAAGACCGCTGCGACGACAGCTAAGCTTTTTGGATCCAAAACGGTCCTCGAATGGACCAAAACGTCGCTCGGTTGACTTTTCCAGCTAAAAGTCAACATTTCCCAAATTGATCAGAAAGTTGCCCTGAATCCCCTGGAACTCACTTCGGTCAATATCAGGGTCAACTTAAGTCCGGTATGACCCTCGGGGTCAGATTTAGGTTCAATCAAGTGTCTGCTGAAATTTTTTAAGTTTTCCTGTTTTTCGCAGATTTGACTAGCGTTGACCGGGAGTGGTTATTACATGTCTAGATGAGAGAAAAACTTGTTTTAGAGCCCAAACGGTCTCGAATTGAGTTCCCACAGTAGTTGGGGGTACTTTAATCGGAATATCTATTTGTATACACAACTAGAGGCCCATATGAGTCATTTAATGGACTAAAAGAACAATTTGTTACTCCTATTGATTTTTTAAATACTATAGTAAATGTCTAGATAAGAGGCTATTTTGTTTGAAGCACAAACAGTGTCGGATTGAGTTTTTCCACGGTTGTGGGGTACTTTAATAGGCATATATCAATGTCTATACACAACCAGAGGCCCTTATGAGTCCGTTGAGGGACAAAAAGAACAATTTGTTACTCCTATTTATATCGTACATACTATAGTATGTCTAGATGAGAGAAAAAACTTGTTTGGAGCCCAACCGGTCTCGGATTGGGTTCCCACAGTAGTTGGGGGTACTTTAATCGGAATATCTATTTGTATACACAACTAGAGGCCCATATGAGTCATTTTATGGACTATAAGAACAATTTGTTACTCCTATTGATTTCTTAAACACTATAGTAAATGTCTAGATAAGAGGCTATTTTGTTTGAAGCACAAACAGTGTCGGATTGAGTTTTTCCACGGTTGTGGGGTACTTTAATAGGCATATATCAATGTCTATACACAACGAGAGGCCCATAGGAGTCCGTTGAGGGACAAAAAAAACATTTTGTTACTCCTATTTATATCGTACATACTATAGTATGTCTAGATGAGAGAAAAAACTTGTTTGGAGACCAAACGGTCTCGGATTGGGTTCCCACAGTAGTTGGGGGTACTTTAATCGGAATATCTATTTGTATACACAACAAGAGGCCCATATGAGTCATTTGATGGACTATAAGAACAATTTGTTACTCCTATTGATTTCTTAAACACTATAGTAAATGTCTAGATAAGAGGCTATTTTGTTTGAAGCACAAACAGTCTCGGATTGAGTTTTTCCACGGTTGTGGGGTACTTTAATAGGAATATATCAATGTCTATACACAACCAGAGGCCCTTATGAGTCCTTTGAGGGACAAAAAGAACAATTTGTTACTCCTACTTATTTCTTACATACTATATAGTATGTCTAGTTGAGAGTAAAACTTGTTTGGAGCCCAAACGGTCTCGGATTGGGTTCCCACAGTAGTTGGGGGTACTTTAATAGGAATATCTATTTGTATACACAACTAGAGGCCCATATGAGTCATTTGATGGACTATAAGAACAATTTGTTACTCCTATTGATTTCTTAAACACTATAGTGTATGTCTAGATGAGAGGCTGTTTTGTTTGAAGCACAAACAGTCTTTGATTGAGTTTTTCCACGGTTGTGGGGTACTTTAATATACATATCAATGTCTATACACAACCAGAGGCCCTTATGAGTCCTTTGAGGGACAAAAAGAACAATTTGTTACTCCTACTTTTTCTAACACACTATAATATGTCTAGTTGAGAGTAAAACTTGTTTGGAGCCCAAACGGTCTCAGATTGGGTTTGCACAGTAATTGGGGGTAATTTAATAGGAATATCTATTTGTATACACAACTAGAGGCCCATATGGGTCATTTAATGTAATGGACTAAAAGAACAATTTGTTACTCCTATTGATTTTGTAAATACTATAGTAAATGTCTAGATGAGAGGCTATTTTGTTTGAACCACAAACAGTCTCGGATTGAGTTTTTCCACGGTTGTGGGGTACTTTAATTGGCATATCAATGTCTATACACAACCATAATCCCTTATGAGTCATTTGAGGGACAAAAAAGAACAATTTGTTACTCCTACTTATTTCTAACACACTATAATATGTCTAGATGAGAGAAAATCTTGTTTGGAGCCCAAACGGTCTCGGATTGAGTTCCCACATTAGTCGGGGGTACTTTAATCGGAAAATCTATTTGTATACACAACTAGAGGCCCGGGTTTTGAAAATGCCCTTCCGGGGCTCCGAAAATTCCCGTTTTCGTTTCTACGGTAGTAGAATAATTCAAGGGTTCCTAGGCACTCGACGGAATCGAATTCCGGCTTCCGAGTCATTTAAATTGACGTTTAAAGTTTCCAAACCCGATAATTACAACTTTCGCATTTTAATTCCAAATTTCGATCCGTGTGTGGATTAGCGACTTGGAGAACGTCCTAAACCACACGAACACGAAAACCCGATACCCGGGCATGTGGGCCCCACACGGCCACAATGGAAAAATTCCCTTTTTGCCCCAAAACGTTCCTAACGAACCCCAAACCTCAACCATTCATCTTTAACCAATTCTAACCAAAACCCAACCATAATCAAACCGTTTAAACTCAAACCCTAAATTTCAAACGTACCAAAACGAAAATCGGTTAGGCGCTCACCGTAGAGAATGACGGTGTGAGCTTGAATCTTCTATCGTTGAGACGATCCAACGGCTTGATGAACGAGAAATGTCACAAATTCCCCAAGCCTCTTCTCTTCTTCTCTCCTCCTTCTCTCTCTAAAAGTCTATTTTTTTTTCTAATTTGAAGTGTTGGCCGAGACCTCCTATTTGCTTCTCTTTTGTTTTGTTTTAAAAAATAACAACATAATACTTAAAAGCAAACTAACTCTCAAGTAGTCATGTCTTGTTTTGTCCAATAAACCTAACACCACCACATTGGTGACATGTGGCAAGTAGGTCCCAACCCAGATTCGCGAAAATCGGACGTTTCGGGCCCCGAACGGGTACTTTTTCCAAGAAATTACGAAACTTGACGGGCTACAAGGAAACGGCTCCACTAAGACCGCTGCGACGACAGCTAAGCTTTTTGGATCCAAAACGGTCCTCGAATGGACCAAAACGTCGCTCGGTTGACTTTTCCAGCTAAAAGTCAACATTTCCCAAATTGATCAGAAAGTTGCCCTGAATCCCCTGGAACTCACTTCGGTCAATATCAGGGTCAACTTAAGTCCGGTATGACCCTCGGGGTCAGATTTAGGTTCAATCAAGTGTCTGCTGAAATTTTTTAAGTTTTCCTGTTTTTCGCAGATTTGACTAGCGTTGACCGGGAGTGGTTATTACATGTCTAGATGAGAGAAAAACTTGTTTTAGAGCCCAAACGGTCTCGAATTGAGTTCCCACAGTAGTTGGGGGTACTTTAATCGGAATATCTATTTGTATACACAACTAGAGGCCCATATGAGTCATTTAATGGACTAAAAGAACAATTTGTTACTCCTATTGATTTTTTAAATACTATAGTAAATGTCTAGATAAGAGGCTATTTTGTTTGAAGCACAAACAGTGTCGGATTGAGTTTTTCCACGGTTGTGGGGTACTTTAATAGGCATATATCAATGTCTATACACAACCAGAGGCCCTTATGAGTCCGTTGAGGGACAAAAAGAACAATTTGTTACTCCTATTTATATCGTACATACTATAGTATGTCTAGATGAGAGAAAAAACTTGTTTGGAGCCCAACCGGTCTCGGATTGGGTTCCCACAGTAGTTGGGGGTACTTTAATCGGAATATCTATTTGTATACACAACTAGAGGCCCATATGAGTCATTTTATGGACTATAAGAACAATTTGTTACTCCTATTGATTTCTTAAACACTATAGTAAATGTCTAGATAAGAGGCTATTTTGTTTGAAGCACAAACAGTGTCGGATTGAGTTTTTCCACGGTTGTGGGGTACTTTAATAGGCATATATCAATGTCTATACACAACGAGAGGCCCATAGGAGTCCGTTGAGGGACAAAAAAAACATTTTGTTACTCCTATTTATATCGTACATACTATAGTATGTCTAGATGAGAGAAAAAACTTGTTTGGAGACCAAACGGTCTCGGATTGGGTTCCCACAGTAGTTGGGGGTACTTTAATCGGAATATCTATTTGTATACACAACAAGAGGCCCATATGAGTCATTTGATGGACTATAAGAACAATTTGTTACTCCTATTGATTTCTTAAACACTATAGTAAATGTCTAGATAAGAGGCTATTTTGTTTGAAGCACAAACAGTCTCGGATTGAGTTTTTCCACGGTTGTGGGGTACTTTAATAGGAATATATCAATGTCTATACACAACCAGAGGCCCTTATGAGTCCTTTGAGGGACAAAAAGAACAATTTGTTACTCCTACTTATTTCTTACATACTATAGTATGTCTAGTTGAGAGTAAAACTTGTTTGGAGCCCAAACGGTCTCGGATTGGGTTCCCACAGTAGTTGGGGGTACTTTAATAGGAATATCTATTTGTATACACAACTAGAGGCCCATATGAGTCATTTGATGGACTATAAGAACAATTTGTTACACCTATTGATTTCTTAAACACTATACTGCATGTCTAGATGGGAGGCTATTTTGTTTGAACCACAAACAGTCTCGGAATGAGTTTTTCCACGGTTGTGGGGTACTTTAATATGCATATCAATGTCTATACACAACCAGAGGCCCTTATGAGTCCTTTGAGGGACAAAAAGAACAATTTGTTACTCCTACTTTTTCTAACACACTATAATATGTCTAGTTGAGAGTAAAACTTGTTTGGAGCCCAAACGGTCTCAGATTGGGTTTGCACAGTAATTGGGGGTAATTTAATAGGAATATCTATTTGTATACACAACTAGAGGCCCATATGGGTCATTTAATGTAATGGACTAAAAGAACAATTTGTTACTCCTATTGATTTTGTAAATACTATAGTAAATGTCTAGATGAGAGGCTATTTTGTTTGAACCACAAACAGTCTCGGATTGAGTTTTTCCACGGTTGTGGGGTACTTTAATTGGCATATCAATGTCTATACACAACCATAATCCCTTATGAGTCATTTGAGGGACAAAAAAGAACAATTTGTTACTCCTACTTATTTCTAACACACTATAATATGTCTAGATGAGAGAAAATCTTGTTTGGAGCCCAAACGGTCTCGGATTGAGTTCCCACATTAGTCGGGGGTACTTTAATCGGAAAATCTATTTGTATACACAACTAGAGGCCCGGGTTTTGAAAATGCCCTTCCGGGGCTCCGAAAATTCCCGTTTTCGTTTCTACGGTAGTAGAATAATTCAAGGGTTCCTAGGCACTCGACGGAATCGAATTCCGGCTTCCGAGTCATTTAAATTGACGTTTAAAGTTTCCAAACCCGATAATTACAACTTTCGCATTTTAATTCCAAATTTCGATCCGTGTGTGGATTAGCGACTTGGAGAACGTCCTAAACCACACGAACACGAAAACCCGATACCCGGGCATGTGGGCCCCACACGGCCACAATGGAAAAATTCCCTTTTTGCCCCAAAACGTTCCTAACGAACCCCAAACCTCAACCATTCATCTTTAACCAATTCTAACCAAAACCCAACCATAATCAAACCGTTTAAACTCAAACCCTAAATTTCAAACGTACCAAAACGAAAATCGGTTAGGCGCTCACCGTAGAGAATGACGGTGTGAGCTTGAATCTTCTATCGTTGAGACGATCCAACGGCTTGATGAACGAGAAATGTCACAAATTCCCCAAGCCTCTTCTCTTCTTCTCTCCTCCTTCTCTCTCTAAAAGTCTATTTTTTTTTCTAATTTGAAGTGTTGGCCGAGACCTCCTATTTGCTTCTCTTTTGTTTTGTTTTAAAAAATAACAACATAATACTTAAAAGCAAACTAACTCTCAAGTAGTCATGTCTTGTTTTGTCCAATAAACCTAACACCACCACATTGGTGACATGTGGCAAGTAGGTCCCAACCCAGATTCGCGAAAATCGGACGTTTCGGGCCCCGAACGGGTACTTTTTCCAAGAAATTACGAAACTTGACGGGCTACAAGGAAACGGCTCCACTAAGACCGCTGCGACGACAGCTAAGCTTTTTGGATCCAAAACGGTCCTCGAATGGACCAAAACGTCGCTCGGTTGACTTTTCCAGCTAAAAGTCAACATTTCCCAAATTGATCAGAAAGTTGCCCTGAATCCCCTGGAACTCACTTCGGTCAATATCAGGGTCAACTTAAGTCCGGTATGACCCTCGGGGTCAGATTTAGGTTCAATCAAGTGTCTGCTGAAATTTTTTAAGTTTTCCTGTTTTTCGCAGATTTGACTAGCGTTGACCGGGAGTGGTTATTACATGTCTAGATGAGAGAAAAACTTGTTTTAGAGCCCAAACGGTCTCGAATTGAGTTCCCACAGTAGTTGGGGGTACTTTAATCGGAATATCTATTTGTATACACAACTAGAGGCCCATATGAGTCATTTAATGGACTAAAAGAACAATTTGTTACTCCTATTGATTTTTTAAATACTATAGTAAATGTCTAGATAAGAGGCTATTTTGTTTGAAGCACAAACAGTGTCGGATTGAGTTTTTCCACGGTTGTGGGGTACTTTAATAGGCATATATCAATGTCTATACACAACCAGAGGCCCTTATGAGTCCGTTGAGGGACAAAAAGAACAATTTGTTACTCCTATTTATATCGTACATACTATAGTATGTCTAGATGAGAGAAAAAACTTGTTTGGAGCCCAACCGGTCTCGGATTGGGTTCCCACAGTAGTTGGGGGTACTTTAATCGGAATATCTATTTGTATACACAACTAGAGGCCCATATGAGTCATTTTATGGACTATAAGAACAATTTGTTACACCTATTGATTTCTTAAACACTATAGTAAATGTCTAGATAAGAGGCTATTTTGTTTGAAGCACAAACAGTGTCGGATTGAGTTTTTCCACGGTTGTGGGGTACTTTAATAGGCATATATCAATGTCTATACACAACGAGAGGCCCATAGGAGTCCGTTGAGGGACAAAAAAAACATTTTGTTACTCCTATTTATATCGTACATACTATAGTATGTCTAGATGAGAGAAAAAACTTGTTTGGAGACCAAACGGTCTCGGATTGGGTTCCCACAGTAGTTGGGGGTACTTTAATCGGAATATCTATTAGTATACACAACAAGAGGCCCATATGAGTCATTTGAAGGACTATAAGAACAATTTGTTACTCCTATTGATTTCTTAAACACTATAGTAAATGTCTAGATAAGAGGCTATTTTGTTTGAAGCACAAACAGTCTCGGATTGAGTTTTTCCACGGTTGTGGGGTACTTTAATAGGAATATATCAATGTCTATACACAACCAGAGGCCCTTATGAGTCCTTTGAGGGACAAAAAGAACAATTTGTTACTCCTACTTATTTCTTACATACTATATAGTATGTCTAGTTGAGAGTAAAACTTGTTTGGAGCCCAAACGGTCTCGGATTGGGTTCCCACAGTAGTTGGGGGTACTTTAATAGGAATATCTATTTGTATACACAACTAGAGGCCCATATGAGTCATTTGATGGACTATAAGAACAATTTGTTACTCCTATTGATTTCTTAAACACTATAGTGTATGTCTAGATGAGAGGCTGTTTTGTTTGAAGCACAAACAGTCTTTGATTGAGTTTTTCCACGGTTGTGGGGTACTTTAATATACATATCAATGTCTATACACAACCAGAGGCCCTTATGAGTCCTTTGAGGGACAAAAAGAACAATTTGTTACTCCTACTGATTTCTTAAATACTATATTGTATGTCTAGATGAGATGCTATTTTGTTTGAAGCACAAACGGTCTCGGATTGAGTTTTTCCACGGTTGGTGGGGCACTTTAATATGCATATCAATGTCTATACACAAATAGAGGCCCTTATGAGTCCTTTGAGGGACAAAAAGAAAAGTTTGTTACTCCTTATTCTATCTTACAACTTCATTAGGAATATCTATTTGATGCACTAAAAGAAGAATTTTTTTACTCCTATTTATTTCTTAAATACTATAGTGTATGTCTAGATGAGAGGCTATTTTGTTTGAGGCACAAACGGTCTCGGATTGAGTTTTTCCACCGTTGGTGGGGCACTTTAATATGCATATCAATGTGTATACACAACCAGAGGCCCTTATGAGTCCTTTGAGGGACAAAAACAACAATTTGTTACTCCCACTTATTTCTTACATACTATAGTACGTCTAGATGAGAGAAAAACTTGTTTGGAGCCCAAACGGTCTCGGATTGGCCTCCCACAGTAGGTGGTGTACTTTTAATAGGCATATCTATTTGTATACACAACTAGAGGCCCATATGAGTCATTTGGTGGACTAAAATAACAATTTGTTACTCCGATTGATTTCTTAAATACTATAGTGTATGTCTAGATGAGATGCTATTTTGTTTGAAGCACAAACGGTCTCGGCTTGAGTTTTTCCACAGTTGGTGGGGCACTTTAATAGGCATATCAATGACTATACACAAATAAAGTCCCTTATGAGTCCTTTGAGGGACAAAAAGAAAAATTTGTTATTCATTATATCTTACATACTATAGTATGTCTAGATGGAAGAAAAACTTCTTTGGAGCCCAAACGGTCTCGGATTGGGTTCCCACAGTAGTTGGGATACTTTAATAGGAATATCTATTTGTATACAGAACTAGAAGCCCATATGAGTCATTTGATGGACTAAAAGAAGAATTTGTTACTCCTATTGATTTCTTAAATACTATAGTGTATGTCTAGATGAGAGGCTATTTTGTTTGAAGCACAAACGGTCTCGGATTGAGTTTTTCCACCGTTGGTGGGGCACTTTAATAGGCATATCAATGTCTATACACAACCAGAGGCCTTATGAGTCCTTTGAGGGACAAAAAGAACAATTTGTTACTCCCACTTATTTCTTACATACTATAGTATGTCTAGATGAGAGAAAAACTTTTTTGGAGCCCAAACGGTCTCGGATTGGGTTCCCACAGTAGTTGGGGTACTTTAATAGGAATATCTATTTGTATACACAACTAGAGGCCCATATGTGTCATTTAATGGACTAAAAGAACAATTTATTACTCCTATTGATTTCTTAAATACTATATTATATGTCTAGATGAGATGCTATTTTGTTTGAAGCACAAACAGTCTCGGATTGAGTTTTTCCACGGTTGGTGGGGCGCTTTAGTAGGCATATCAATTTCTATACACAAATAAAGGCTCTTATGAGTCCTTTGAGGGACAAAAAGAACAATTTGTTACTCCTATTTACATCTTACATTCTATAGTATGTGTAGATGAGAGAAAAACTTGTTTGGAGCCCAAACGGTCTCGGATTGGGTTCCCACAGTAGTTGGGGTATTTTAATAGGAATATCTATTTGTATACACAACTAGAGGCCCATATGAGTCGTTTTGATGGACTAAAAGAACAATTTGTTACTCCTATTGATTTCTTAAATACTATATTATATGTCTAGATGGTAGGCTATTTTGTTTGAAGCACAAACGGTCTCGGATTGAGTTTTTCCAAGGTTGGTGGGGCACTTTAATAGGCCTATCAATGTCTATACACAAATAGAGGCCCTTATGAGTCCTTTGAGGGATAAAATGAATTTTTTTTACTCTAGTATGTCTAGATGAAAGAAAAACTTCTTTGGAGCCCAACTGGTCTCGGATTGGATTCCCAAAGTAGTTGGGTTACTTTAATAGGAATATCTATTTGTATACACAACTAGAGGCCCATATGAGTCATTTGATGGACTAAAAGAACAATTGCTTACTCCTATTGATTTCTTTAATACTATAGTGTATGTCTAGATGAGAGGCTATTTTGTTTGAAGCACAAACGGTCTCGGATTGAGTTTTTCCACCGTTGGTAGGGCACTTTAATAGGCATATCAATGTCTATACACAAATAGAGGCCCTTATGAGTCCTTTGATGGACAAAAAGAAAAATTTGTTACTCCGTATTATATCTTACATACTATAGTATGTCTAGATGAAAGAAAAACTTGTTTGGAGGCCACACGGTCTCGGATTGGGTTCCCACAGCAGTTGGGGTACTTTAATAGGAATATCTACTTGTATACACAACTAGAGGCCCATATGAGTCATTTGATGGACTATAACAACAATTTGTTACTCCTATTATTTCTTAAACATTATAGTGTATGTCTAGATGAGAGGCTATTTTGTTTGAAGCACAAACGGCCTCGGATTGAGTTTTTCCACTGATGGTGGTGTACTTTAATAGGCTTATCAATGTCTATACACAACCAGAGGCCCAGAGGAGTCCCTTGAGGGACAAAAATAACATTCTGTTACTCCTGCTTTCTTACATACTACAATATGTCTAGATGAAAGACTATATTGTATCAAGCCCAAACGGTCTCGGATTAGTTTCCCAAGGTTGGGTGAGGTACTTTAATAGGCATATATATGTATATACACAACTAGAGGCCATATGAGTCCTTTGAGGGACAAAAAGAACAATCTGTTACTCCTATTTATTTCTAACATACTATAGTATGTCTAGATGAGAGAAAATCTTGTTTGGAGCCCAAACGGTCTCGGATTGGGTTCCCACAGTAGTTGGGGTACTCTAATAGGAATATCTATTTGTACACACAACTAGAGGCCCATATGAGTCATTTGATGGACTTTAAGAAGAATTTGTTACTCCTATTGAGTTCTTAAACACTATAGTGTATGTCTACATGAGAGGCTATTTTGTTTGAAGCACAAACAGTCTTGGATTGAGTTTTTCCACAATTGTGGGGTACTTTAATAGGCATATCAATGTCTGTACTAAACCAGAGGCCCTTATGAGTCCTTTGAGGGACAAAAAGAACAATTTGTTACTCCTACTTATATCTTACATACTATAGTATGTCTAGATGAGAGAAAAACTTGTTTGGAGCCCAAACGGTCTCGGATTGGCCTCCCACAGTAGTTGGTGTACTTTAATAGGCATATCTATTTGACACACAACTAGAGGCCCATATGAGTCATTTAGTGGACTAAAAGAACAATTTCTTACTCCTATTTATTTCTTAAATACTATAGTGTATGTCTAGATGAGATGCTATTTTGTTTGAAGCACAAACGGTCTCAGATTGAGTTTTTCCTCGGTTGGTGGGGAACTTTAATGGGCATATCAATGACTATACACAAATAGAGGCCCTTATGAGTCCTTTGAGGGACAAAAAGAAAAATTTGTTACTCATTATATCTTACAAACTATAGTATGTCTAGATGGAAGAAAAACTTCTTTGGAGCCCAAACGGTCTCGGATTGGGTTCCCACAGTAGTTGGGGTACTTTAATAGGAATATCTATTTGTATACACAACTAGAGGCCCATATGAGTCATTTTATGGACTAAAAGAACAATTTGTTACTCCTATTGATTTCTTAAATACTATTAGTGTATGTCTAGATGAGAGGCTATTTTGTTTGAAGCACAAACGGTCTTGGATTGAGTTTTTCCACTGTTGGTGCGACACTTTAATAGGCATATCAATGTCTATACACAAGTAGAAGCCCTTATGAGTCCTTTGAGGGACAAAAAGAACAATTTGTTACTCCTATTTATATCTTACATACTATAGTATGTCTAGATGAGAGAAAAACTTGTTTGGAGCCCAAACGGTCTCGGATTGGCCTCCCACAGTAGTTGGGGTACTTTAATAGGAATATCTATCTGTATACACAACTAGGGCCCATATGAGTCATTTAATGGACTAAAAGAACAATTTTTTACTCCTATTGATTTCTTAAATGCTATATTATATGTCTAGATGAGATGCTATTTTGTTTGAAGCACAAACGGTCTCGGATTGAGTTTTTATACGGTTTGTGGGGAACTTTAATAGGCATATCAATGTCTATACACAAAAAGAGGCCCTTATGAGTCCTCTAAGGGACAAAACGAACAATTTGTTACTCCTATTTATATCTTACATTCTATAGTATGTCTAGATGAGAGAAAAACTTGTTTGGAGCTCAAACGGTCTCGGATTGGGTTCCCACAGTAGTTGGGGTATTTTAATAGGAATATCTATTTGTATACACAACTAGAGGCCCATATGAGTCATTTTATGGACTAAAAGAACAATTTGTTACTCCTATTGATTTCTTAAACACTATAGTGTATGTCTAGATGAGACGCTATTTTGTTTGAAGCTCAAACGGTCTCGGATTGAGTTTTTCCTCGGTTGGTGAGGAACTTTAATAGGCATATCAATGTCTATACAAATATAGAGGCCATTATGAGTCCTTTGAGGGACAAAAAGAACAATTTGTTACTCCTATTGATTTCTTAAATACTATAGTGTATGTCTAGATGAGAGGCTATTTTGTTTGAACCACAAACGGTCTCGGATTGAGTTTTTCCAAGGTTGTGGGGTACTCTAATAGGCATATCAATGTCTATACACAACCAGAGGCCGATAGGAGTCCATTGAGGGGTTAAAAGAACATTTTGTTACTCCTATTGATTTCTTAAACACTATAGTGTATGATTAGATGAGAGGCTTTTTTGTTTGATGCACAAACGGTCTCGGATTGAGTTTTTCAACGATTGGTGGGGCACTTTAATAGGCATATCAATGTCTATACACAAATAGAGGCCCTTATAAGTCCCTTGAGGGAAAAAAAGAACAATTTGTTACTCCTATTTATATCGTACGTACTATAGTGTGTCTAGATGAGAGAAAAACTTGTTTGGAGCCCAAACAGTCTCGGATTGGCCTCCCACAGTAGTTGGGGTACTTTAATAGGCATATCTATTTCTATACACTACAAGAGGCCCATATGAGTCATTTGATGGACTAAAAGAACAATTTGTTACTCCTATTGATTTCTTAAACACTATAGTGTATGATTAGATGAGAGGCTATTTTGTTTGATGCACAAACGGTCTCGGATTGAGTTTTCAACGGTTGGTGGGGCACTTTAATAGGCATATCAATGTCTATACACAAATAGAGGCCCTTATAAGTCCCTTGAGGGACAAAAAGAACAATTTGTTACTCCTATTTATATCGTACATACTATAGTATGTCTAGATGAGAGAAAAACTTGTTTGGAGCCCAAACAGTGTTGGATTGGGTTCCCACAGTAGTTGCGGTACTTTAATAGGAATATCTATTTGTATACACAACTAGAGGCCCATATGAGTCATTTGATGGAGTAAAAGAACAATTTGTTACTCCTATTGATTTCTTACATACTATAGTATGTCTAGATGTGAGAAAAACTTGTTCGGAGCGCAAACGGTCTCGGATTGGGTTCCCACAGTAGTGGGGGTACTTTAATAGGAATATCTATTTGTATACACAACTAGAGGCCCATATGAGGCATTTGATGGACTAAAAGAACAATTTGTTACACCTATTGATTTCTTAAACACTATAGTGTATGTCTAGATGAGAGGCTATTTTGTTTGAAGCACAAACGGTCTCGGATTGAGTTTTTCCATCGTTGGTGTGACACTTTAATAGGTATATCAATGTCTATACACAAATAAAGGCCCTTATGAGTTCTTTAAGGGACAAAAAGAACAATTTGTTACTCCTATTTATATCTTACATACTATATAGTATGTCTAGATGAGAGAAAAACTTATTTGGAGCCCAAACGGTCTCGGATTGGGTTCCCACAGTAGTTGGGGTATTTTTTTGGAATATCTAGTTGTATACACAACTAGAGGCCCATATGAGTCATTTGATGGACTAAAAGAACAATTTGTTACTCCTATTGATTTCTTACATACTATAGTATGTCTAGATGTGAGAAAAACTTGTTCGGAGCCCAAACGGTCTCAGATTGGGTTCCCACAGTAGTGGGGGTACTTTAATAGGAATATCTATTTGTATACACAACTAGAGGCCCATATGAGGCATTTGATGGACTAAAAGAACAATTTGTTACTCCTATTGATTTCTTAAACACTATAGTGTATGTAGATGAGAGGCTATTTTGTTTGAAGCACAAAGGTCTCGGATTGAGTTTTTCCACAGTTGGTGGGGCACTTTAATAGGCATATCAATGTCTATACACAAAGAGAGGCCCTTATGAGTCCTTTGAGGGATAAAAAGAACAATTTGTTACTCCTACTTATTTCTTAAACACAATAGTATGTATAGATGAGAGAAAAACTTGTTTGGAGCCCAAACGGTCTCGGATTGGGTTCCCACAGTAGTTGCGGTACTTTAATAGGAATATCTATTTGTATACACAACTAGAGGCCCATATGAGTCATTTGATGGACTAAAAGAACAATTTGTTACTCCTATTGATTTCTTAAACACTATAGTGTATGTCTAGATGAGAGGCTATTTTGTTTGAAGCACAAACGGTCTCAGATTGAGTTTTTCCACGGTTGGTGGGGCACTTTAATAGGCATATCAATGTCTATACACAAATAGAGGCCCTTATGAGTCCTTCGAGGGACAAAAAGAACAATTGGTTACTCCTATTTATATCGTGCATACTATAGTATGTCTAGATGAGAGAAAAACTTGTTTGGAGCCCAAACGGTCTCGGATTGGGTTCCCACAGTAGTTGGGGTACTTTAATAGGAATATCTATTTGTATACACAACTAGAGGCCCATATGGTTCATTTAATGGACTAAAAGAAAAATTTAATACTCCTATTGATTTTTTAAATACAACGCACGGCGGGACTTTACTGACTCGACTCTCCCCACCTAATTGACGGACAGTCCGAGGTGTGAAACCTCGAGCTCTGATACCAAGCTGTCACGCCCCAATTTCAGTAAACCGAACTAGGGACGCGAACGTTTTAAAAACATAAAAACACTTGAAACCTGTTTTCATTAAACAATTTAAAATACCAGTTTGGTTCAGCAAAATAATAATTACAGTTTAAAACACGTCCCAACAAATGGACAAAGGTACAAGGTATCCGTCACTAGACTCAAAAGACAAAACCCGGACTCCGCTCCTAGCTCCACAAGCTTAGAGATCTCACCTAGTCCGTCCCACAAACAGTACCTGTAGGAAAAGTAGCTAGGGGTGAGCGTTCGCTCACCACCACGGATAACAGACTGACTACGACATAATTAGCAGGCAAGCAAGTAACACCAACAACGACTCAACACCGGGGAAACCATCCCCAACCCAAGTACTCTGACTGAACAAACACCCACGATGACCTTCCTCGAACGACTCAACACTCTGACACGTAAAGTAGACCAGACCCAACGATTGACGACCTCTTCCAAGAACTCAAAAGAAAGTACGCAACACCAAACAACATCACAAGGGATCACACACCAACCAAGATCACAAAGGATCGCACACCAAAACAAGATCACAAAGGATCGCAAACCAGCTGCCAAAAACGCCCTCCCGGGACTCTAACCCGGTCAGGCCAACCCAAGAATGCTACAACTTACCGGGACTCTAACCCATAAGCCAGCCGGAAAATGCTGCAACTTACTGGGACTCTAGCCCATAAGCCAGCCGGAAAAATGCTGCAACTTACTGGGACTTTAACCCATAAGCCAGCCAAGGTATGCTCACAAACCCAAACCACACACGCGCGGCCAGGACCCCTTTATTGGCGGGCGGGCCCCCTACCCCGTCTGAACGTGCAGACGCGTATGCTCGTGGACCCCCGTTTCAGGAAGCGGGCCCCCAACCTCCGGTAACCACAAACACAATCACAATCACAAGCAAGTTCAACAACCAGTGACAACACAAGTTCAACACTCACAGGCACTCATGGCCACCAAGACACCAACAGTAAAACTCGAACTCAACCGCCCCACAGGCACTCACGGGCTCCCAAGACACACCGAAAGTAAGACACGGACTCAACAACCCCACCGGCACTCACGGCCTCCCAAGACACCAACCATAAAACGCGCCTGCAACTTACCGAGACTCTAACTCGTAAGCCAGCTAAAGGAAGCTTGCAACCCCCCCGAGACTCTAACTCGGTCAGGCCAGCCAAAGACACCAATCTTAGTACACAGCTCTCAAAGCCACCCAAAACACCAATTTAAATACACGGGCTCTCATGGCCACCCAAACACGATTAACAACACGGGCTCTCATGGCCACCCAAGACTCAACAATAATAATACACGGGCTCTCAAGGCCACCCAAGACGCCAAAAAAATAAACAATCAACCTCCGGCTTAACCCAAGCCTCCAACAGTCCTAATATCAACAGTTCACAATCAACCTCCGGGCATGGTCATATGCCTCCAGTAAAACAATTATCGCTAAGTTCTCTGATCCAACGACACTACTAAGTATCCCATGCTTTTCTCATAATTACTAAGTTCCCGTAACATGCTTTTCTGATAAACGCTACAATCCCGTATCATGCTTTTCTAAAAAGTAAATAAACCTATTCAACCCACGACACCTCGGTGTCACATGCAATTCTATTGTTAACTTTCCCTAGTCAGGGCCGAGATCCGGCTACTTTTCCCTACCTCAACTGAAGAGCAACCGCTACGCTTCCTAGCTGCTGACGTTCTGGCTCGCTACCTCCGGGCTTCACTTCGATCGAAGCCGGACGCTAAGGATAACACGAAAGCCATAAATTAGAGGCGGTTCCCAGGTTAATCTAAAGGTCACGATTAAATCAGTCTAAAAACGACATTTATCCTTTAAACTCGAGCGGGATAAAAGCGGGGTCACGGTGAATCGGGTTGAGTACCCGAGCACCGAAACCGGTGCATGCGAGAGTCCCAATGCGCGAATCCCGAGGTCCGATTCAGCGGTCTGCTTTTGTTCCCTTTTAAACCCAAATTGCAGTCCATTTTAACAGCCCGATTTTTATTTCCACGCTCAACGGATCAAGATCCATTTTAAATCAAATCTGACTGTTCACTTAAATCGACTTTCTAAAACCCAAGTTTTATTTCCGACGTTTTAGTTTATTTCCTAACAAATCTGATTCTCAACTCCTCGATTTAAAACCGTTTTTAAAACCCAACTTGATTTCAATTCTCTTTTATTTTAAATCCCTTTTTCTTTAATCTGATTTTCGTTTTACAACTTTTCTTTCCAAAATCCGATTTTGATTCCACTAAATAGATCCAAAATTTACAATTGTTTTTGTATTAACAGATCAACATTTACAGATTTAACAATAACAGATTTTACATTAACAGATCTAACATTAACAAATCTAATGTTAACAGATTAACATAAATCGAAAACAATTGACGAAAGGGAGGGCTCGGTCATAAAATCCGACGACCCTCGACGGCGATAAAGCCGGCCGGAAACTCACGGTGGTGGCTCACCGTAAGGGAGATAAGGGCGGCGGGAGGTGGTCGCGGTGCCGGGCGTGGCGGCGGAGCACGGCGAGGCACGGTGGCCCCTCACCCGTCTCAGATCTGGGACGATAGGGCTCGGGTTCGAGGGTTCCGACGACGAGAGAGGCGAGAGGAGCTCGGGGACGGCGGGGAATGGCCGGCGACGGCGGCTCTGGTCCGAGAAGACGAGGGAGAGAGGCGGGGCTCGGTGGCGAGATCGTGGCCGGTCCTCTCCAGATCGGAGACGACGGGTAGCTCGGTGGTGGTGCCGTGGCTGGACGGAGGCTCGGCCAGCAGCGACTGCGGCGACGTGAGCTGGAGAAGACGGGGGCGGTGGTGGCTCCGGTAGCTCGGGAGAAGGGAGAGGTCGGACGGCGGCGGCTCGGTGAGGGAGAGGGGCGAGGTCGGAGAGTGGCCGGCGACGGCGAGACGAGAGGGAGACGGGATCGGAAGGGGGGGTTGAAGAAGACG
The DNA here is from genome assembly GCA_963921825.1 of Erodium maritimum. NCBI lineage: Eukaryota > Viridiplantae > Streptophyta > Magnoliopsida > Geraniales > Geraniaceae > Erodium > Erodium maritimum. The sequence continues at coordinate 36,669,783 of OY997593.1, read as the reverse complement.
AAGTAGAGGAGTGGGGGAGAGTGAGAGGGGTCGGCTGCGCAGGAGAAGAGAAGGGAATGGGTTGAAACCCTAAAACCAAGGGTTTTATACCCTGGGCCTGGGCCGAGTCGCTAGTCCGGTCTGGCCCAGCCCGGTCCAGCAGCTTCTTTTTTTTTTGCACTTGTTTCAAAAACCTACCTTAAGTTTTTCGAATTGCAATTTAATACTCTCTTGAAGCGAAGCGGGTTTTACAATATCAATGTCTATACACAAATAGAGGCCCTTATAAGTCCCTTGAGGGACAAAAAGAACAATTTGTTACTCCTATTTATATCGTACATACAATAGTATGTCTAGATGAGAGAAAAAATTGTTTGGACCCCAAACGGTGTTGGATTGGGTTCCCACAGTAGTTGGGGTACTTTAATAGGAATATCTATTTGTATACACAACTAGGGGCCCATTGAGTCATTTGATGGACTAAAAGAACAATTTGTTACTCCTATTGATTTCTTAAACACACTGTAATGTATGTCTAGATGAGAGGCTATTTTGTTTGAAGCACAAACAGTCTCGGATTGAGTTTTTCCATGGTTGGTGGGGCACTTTAATTGGCATATCAATGTCTATACATAAATAGAGGCCCTTATGAGTCCTTTGAGGGACAAAAAGAACAATTTGTTACTCCTATTTATATCATACATACTAGTATGTCTAGATGAGAGAAAAACTTGTTTGGAGCCCAAACGGTCTCGGATTGTCCTCCCACAGTAGTTGGGGTACTTTAATAGGCATATCTATTTGTATACACAACAAGAGTCCCATATGAGTCGTTTGATGGACTAAAAGAACAATTTGTTACTCCTATTGATTTCTTAAACACTATAGTGTATGTCTAGATGAGAGGCTATTTTGTTTGAAGCACAAACGGTCTTGGATTGAGTTTTTCCACGGTAGGTGGGGCACTTTAATAGGCATATCAATGTCTATACACAAATAGAGGCCCTTATGAGTCCTTTGAGGGACAAAAAGAATAATCTTTTACTCCTACTTATATCTTACATACTATAGTATGTCTAGATGAGAGAAAAACTTGTTTGGAGCCCAAACAGTCTCGGATTGGGTACCCCCAGTAGTTGCGGTACTTTAATAGGAATATCTATTTGTATACACAACTAAAGGCCCATATGAGTCATTTGATGGACTAAAAGAACAATTTGTTACTCCTATTGATTTCTTAAACACACTATAGTGTATGTCTAAATGAGAGCCTATTTTATTTGAAGCACAAACGGTCTCGGATTGAGTTTTTCCACGGTTGGTATGGCACTTTAATAGGCATATCAATGTCTATACACAAATAGAGGCCCTTATGAGTCCTTTGAGGGGCAAAAAGAACAATTTGTTACTCCTATTTATATCGTACATACTATAGTGTGTCTAGATGAGAGAAAAACTTGTTTGGAGCCCAAACGGTCTCGGATTGGCCTCCCACAATAGTTGGGGTACTTTAATAGGCATATCTATTTGTATACACAACAAGAGGCCCATATGAGTCATTTGATGGACTAAAAGAACAATTTGTTACTCCTATTGATTTCTTAAACACTATAGTGTATGATTAGATGAGAGGCTATTTTGTTTGATGCACAAACGGTCTCGGATTGAGTTTTTCAACGGTTGGTGGGGCACTTTAATAGGCATATCAATGTCTATACACAAATAGAGACCCTTATAAGTCCCTGGAGGGACAAAAATTTATATCGTACATACTATAGTATGTCTAGATGAGAGAAAAACTTGTTTGGAGCCCAAACGGTGTTGGATTGGGTTCCCACAGTAGTTGGGGTACTTTAATGGGAATATCTATTTGTATACACAACTAGGGGCCCATATGAGTCATTTGATGGACTAAAAGAACAATTGTTTACTCCTATTGATTTCTTAAACACACTATAGTGTATGTCTAGATGAGATACAAAAAGAATTGAGTTTTTCCACAAACAGTCTCGGATTGAGTTTTTCCACGGTTGGTGGGGCACGTTAATAGGCATATCAATGTCTATACACAAATAGAGGCCCTAATGAGTCCTTTGAGGGACAAAAAGAACAATTTGTTACTCCTATTTATATTGTACATACTATAGTATGTCTAGATGAGAGAAAAACTTGTTTCGAGCCCAAACGGTGTCGGATTGGGTTCCCACAGTAGTTGGGGTACGTTATAGGAATATCTATTTGTATACACAACTAGAAGACCATATGAGTCATTTAATGGACTAAAGGAACAATTTGTTACTCCTATTGATTTTTAAAATACTATAGTAAATGTCTAGATGAGAGGCTATTTTGTTTGAAGCACAAACGGTCTCGGATTGAGTTTTTCCATAGTTGTGGGGTACTTTAATAGGCATATAAATGTCTATACACAAATAGAGGCCCTTATGAGTCCTTTGAGGGACAAAAAGAACAATTTGTTACTCCTACTTATTTCTTAAACACAATAGTATGTATAGATGAGAGAAAAACTTATTTGGAGCCCAAACGGTCTCGGATTGGGTTCCCACAGTAGTTGCGGTACTTTAATAGGAATATATATTTGTATACACAACTAGAGGCCCATATGAGTCATTTGATGGACTAAAAGAACAATTTGTTACTCCTATTGATTTCTTAAACACTATAGTGTATGTCTAGATGAGAGGCTATTTTGTTTGATGCACTAACGGTCTCGGATTGAGTTTTTCCACGGTTGGTGGGGCACTTTAATAGGCATATCAATGTCTATACACAAATAGAGGCCCTTATGAGTCCTTTGAGGGACAAAAAGAACAATTTGTTACTCCTATTTATATCGTACATACAATAGTATGTCTAGATGAGAGAAAAACTTGTTTGGAGCCCAAACGGTCTCGGATTGGGTTCCCACAGTAGTTGGGGGTACTTTAATAGTAATATCTATTTGTATACACAACTAGAGGCCCATATGAGTCATTTGATGGACTAAAAGAACAATTTGTTACTCCTATTTAAATCTTACATACTATATATAGTATGTCTAGATGAGAGAAAAATTTGTTTGGAGCCCAAACGGTCTCGGATTTGGTTCCCACAGTAGTGGGGGTACTTTAATAGGAATATATATTTGTATACACAACTAGAGGCCCATATGAGTCATTTGATGGACTAAAAGAACAATTTGTTACTCCTATTGATTTCTTAAACACTATAGTGTATGTCTAGATGAAAGGCTATTTTTCTTTGATGCACAAACGGTCTCGGATTGAGTTTTTCCAAGGTTGGTGGGAACTTTAATAGGCATATCAATGTCTATACACAAGTTGAGGCCCTTATGAGTCCTTTGTGGGACAATAAGAACAATTTGTTACTCCTATTTATATCTTACATACTATAGTATGTCTAGGTGAGAGAAAAACGTGTTTGGAGCCCAAACGGTCTCGGATTGGGTTCCCACAGTAGTTGGGGTACTTTAATAGGAATATCTATTTGTATGTCTAGATGAGAGGCTATTTTGTTTGAAGCACAAACGGTCTTGGATTGAGTTTTTCCACGGTTGGTGGGGCACTTTAATAGGCATATCTATGTCTATACACAAACAGAGGCCCTTATGAGTCCTTTGAGGGACAAAAAGAACCATTTGTTACTCCTATTTATATCGTACATACTATAGTATGTCTAGATGAGAGAAAAACTTCTTTGGAGCCCAAACGGTCTGGGATTGGTTTCCCATAGTAGTTGGGGTACTTTAATAGGAATATCTATTTGTATACACAACTACAGGCCCATATTAGTCATTTGATGGACTAAAAGAACAATTTGTTACTCCTATTGATTTCTTAAACACTATAGTGTATGTCTAGATGAGAGGCTATTTTGTTTGAAGCACAAACGGTCTCGGATTGAGTTTTTCCACAGTTGTGGGGTACTTTAATAGGCATATAAATGTCTATACACAAATAGAGGCCCTTATGAGTCCTTTGAGGAACAAAAAGAATACTTTGTTACTCCTATTTATATCGTACATACTATATGAGTCATTTAACGGACTAAAAGAACAATTTGTTACTCCTATTGATTTTTTAAACACTATAGTAAATGTCTAAATGAAAGGCTATTTTGTTTGAAGCACAAACAGTCTCGGATTGAGTTTTTCCAAGGTTGTGGGGTACTTTAATAGGCATATCAATGTCTATACAGAACAAGAGGCCCTTATGAGTCCTTTGAGGGATAAAAAGAACAATTTGTTACTCCTACTTATTTCTTAAACACAATAGTATGTATAGATGAGAGAAAAACTTGTTTGGAGCCCAAACGGTCTCGGATTGGGTTCCCACAGTAGTTGCGGTACTTTAATAGGAATATCTATTTGTATACACAACTAGAGGCCCATATGAGTCATTTGATGGACTAAAAGAACAATTTGTTACTCCTATTGATTTCTTAAACACTATAGTGTATGTCTAGATGAGAGGCTATTTTGTTTGAAGCACAAACGGTCTCGGATTGAGTTTTTCCACGGTTGGTGGGGCACTTTAATAGGCATATCAATGTCTATACACAAATAGAGGCCCTTATGAGTCCTTCGAGGGACAAAAAGAACAATTGGTTACTCCTATTTATATCGTGCATACTATAGTATGTCTAGATGAGAGAAAAACTTGTTTAGAGCCCAAACGGTCTCGGATTGGGTTCCCACAGTAGTTGGGGTACTTTAATCGGAATATCTATTTGTATACATAACTAGAGGCCCATATGAGTCATTTAATGGACTAAAAGAACAATTTGTTACTCCTATTGAATTTTTAAAGACTATAATAAATGTCTAGATGAGATGCTATTTTGTTTGAAGCACAAACAGTCTCGGATTGAGTTTTTCCACGGTTGTGGGGTATTTTAATAGGCATATCAATGTCTATACAGAACAAGAGGCCCTTATGAGTCCTTTGAGGGACAAAAAGAACAATTTGTTACTCCTACTTATTTCTTAAACACAATAGTATGTATAGATGAGAGAAAAACTTGTTTGGAGCCCAAACGGTCTCGGATTGGGTTCCCACAGTAGTTGCGGTACTTTAATAGGAATATCTATTTGTATACACAACTAGAGGCCCATATGAGTCATTTGATGGACTAAAAGAACAATTTGTTACTCCTATTGATTTCTTAAACACTATAGTGTATGTCTAGATGAGAGGCTATTTTGTTTGAAGCACAAACGGTCTCAGATTGAGTTTTTCCACGGTTGGTGGGCACTTTAATAGGCATATCAATGTCTATACACAAATAGAGGCCCTTATGAGTCCTTTGAGGGACAAAAAGAACAATTTGTTACTCCTATTTATATCGTACATACTATAGTATGTCTAGATGAGAGAAAAACTTGTTTGGAGCCCAAACGGTCTCGGATTGGGTTCCCACAGTAGTTGGGGTACTTTAATAGGAATATCTATTTGTATACACAAATAGAGGCTCATATTAGTCATTTGATGGACTAAAAGAACAATTTGTTACTCCTATTGATTTCTTAAACACTTTAGTAAATGTCTAGATTAGCGGCTATTTTGTTTGAAGCACAAACAGTCTCGGATTGAGTTTTTCCAAGGTTGTGGGGTACTTTAATAGGCATATCAATGTCTATACAGAACAAGAGGCCCTTATGAGTCCTTTGAGGGACAAAAAGAACAATTTGTTACTCCTACTTATTTCTTAAACACAATAGTATGTATAGATGAGAGTAAAACTTGTTTGGAGCCCAAACGGTCTCGGATTGGGTTCCCACAGTAGTTGCGGTACTTTAATAGGAATATATATTTGTATACACAACTAGAGGCCCATATGAGTCATTTGATGGACTAAAAGAACAATTTGTTACTCCTATTGATTTCTTAAACACTATAGTGTATGTCTAGATGAGAGGCTATTTTGTTGGATGCACTAACGGTCTCGGATTGAGTTTTTCCACGGTTGGTGGGGCACTTTAATAGGCATATCAATGTCTATACACAAGTAGAGGCCCTTATGAGTCCTTTGAGGGACAAAAAGAACAATTTGTTACTCCTATTTATATCTTACATACTATAGTATGTCTAGATGAGAGAAAAACTTGTTTGGATCCCAAACGGTCTCGGATTGGGTTCCCACAGTAGTTGATGTACTTTAATAGGAATATCTATTTGTATACACAACTAGAGGCCCATATGAGTCATTTGATGGACTTAAAGAACAATTTGTTTCCTATTGATTTCTTAAGCACTATAGGGTATGTCTAGATGAAAGGCTATTTTGTTTGATGCACAAACGGTCTCGGATTGATTTTTTCCACGGTTGGTGGGCACTTTAATAGGCATATCAATGTCTATACACAAATAGAGGCCCTTATGAGTCCTTTGAGGGACAAAAAGAACAATTTGTTACTCCTATTTATATCGTACATACTATAGTATGTCTAGATGAGAGAAAAACTTGTTTGGAGCCCAAACGGTCTCGGATTGGGTTCCCACAGTAGTTGGGGTACTTTAATAGGAATATCTATTTGTATACACAAATAGAGGCTCATATTAGTCATTTGATGGACTAAAAGAACAATTTGTTACTCCTATTGATTTCTTAAACACTATAGTGTATGTCTAGATGAGAGGCTATTTTGTTTGAAGCACAAACGGTCTCGGATTGAGTTTTTCCACGGTTGGTGGGGCACTTTAATAGGCATATCAATGTCTATACACAAATAGAGGCCCTTATGAGTCCTTCGAGGGACAAAAAGAAAAATTGGTTACTCCTGTTTATATCGTACATACTATAGTATGTCTAGATAAGAGAAAAACTTGTTTAGAGCCCAAACGGTCTCAGATTGGGTTCCCACAGTAGTTGGGGTACTTTAATCGGAATATCTATTTGTATACATAACTAGAGGCCCATATGTGTCATTTAACGGACTAAAAGAACAATTTGTTACTCCTATTGAGTTTTTAAAGACTATAGTAAATGTCTAGATGAGATGCTATTTTGTTTGAAGCACAAACAGTCTCGGATTGAGTTTTTCCACGGTTGTGGGGTACTTTAATAGGCATATCAATGTCTATACAGAACAAGAGGCCCTTATGAGTCCTTTGAGGGACAAAAAGAACAATTTGTTACTCCTACTTATTTCTTAAACACAATAGTATGTATAGATGAGAGAAAAACTTGTTTGGAGCCCAAACGGTCTCAGATTGGGTTCCCACAGTAGTTGCGGTACTTTAATAGGAATATCTAATTGTATACACAACTAGAGACCCATATGAGTCATTTGATGGACTAAAAGAACAATTTGTTACTCCTATTTATTTCTTAAACACTATAGTGTATGTCTAGATGAGAGGCTATTTTGTTTTAAGCACAAACGGTCTCAGATTGAGTTTTTCCACGGTTGGTGGGGCACTTTAATAGGCATATCAATGTCTATAAACAAATAGAGGCCCTTATGAGTCCGTTTAGGGACAAAAAGAACAATTTGTTACTCCTATTTATATCGTACATACTATAGTATGTCTAGATGAGAGAAAGACTTGTTTAGAGCCCAAACGGTCTCGGATTGGGTTCCCACAGTAGTTGGGGTACTTTAATCGGAATATCTATTTGTATACATAACTAGAGGCCCATATGAGTCATTTAATGGACTAAAAGAACAATTTGTTACTCCTATCGATTTTTTAAACACTATAGTAAATGTCTAGATGAGAGGCTATTTTGTTTGAAGCACAAACAGTCTCGGATTGAGTTTTTCCAAGGTTGTGGGGTACTTTAATAGGCATATCAATGACTATACAGAACAAGAGGCCCTTATGAGTCCTTTGAGGGACAAAAAGAACAATTTGTTACTCCTACTTATTTCTTAAACACAATAGTATGTATAGATGAGAGAAAAACTTATTTGGAGCCCAAACGGTCTCGGATTGGGTTCCCACAGTAGTTGCGGTACTTTAATAGGAATATATATTTGTATACACAACTAGAGGCCCATATGAGTCATTTGATGGACTAAAAGAACAATTTGTTACTCCTATTGATTTCTTAAACACTATAGTGTATGTCTAGATGAGAGGCTATTTTGTTTGATGCACTAACGGTCTCGGATTGAGTTTTTCCACGGTTGGTGGGGCACTTTAATAGGCATATCAATGTCTATACACAAGTAGAGGCCCTTATGAGTCCTTTGAGGGACAAAAAGAACAATTTGTTATCTGTAGTCAGTCCATTGTCTGCTAATTATGCTATAGTCAGTCTGTTATCCGTGGTGGTGAGCGAACGCTCACCCCTAGCTGCTTTTCCTACAGGTACCGGTCGCAGGTTGGACTAGGTGAGCATCCGAAGCTTGAACAGCTGGGAGCGGGATTCTGGGTTTATTTTGAGTCTAGCGACGGATACCATACTTTTGTCCACTTGTTGGGACGTATTTTAAGTTGTAAATATTATTTTGTTGAACAGTGGTTTTTTAAAGTGTTTTAATGTATAAGGTTCAAAAATGTTTTATTGTTTTAAAGGTTCACGTCCTGAGTTCGGTTTACTGAAATTGGGGCGTGACAATTGACAACTTGTTCGACCATTTGAGAGGGTCGACATGCTTCTCGAAGATCGATCTGCGATCCGGATATTACCAGTTGCGAGTCCGAAAGGGGGACGTCGCAAACACTGCATTCCGGACACGTTATGGGCATTACGAATTCTTGGTGATGCCAATTGGACTGACGAGCGCACCTGCAGCGTTCATGGATCTGATGAATAGTATATTCCGGCCGTTCTTAGATTAGTTTGTGGTGATGTTTGTGGACGACAACGTGATCTACTCGCAGAACAAGGCGGCGCATGAGGAACATCTGAGGGGTGTTCTGACCCTTGTGCGCACACATCAGTTATACGCCAGCCTGGAGAAGTACGAGTTTTGGCTCGCTGAGGTGAGGTTCCTCGGTCACATTGTGTCCCGTGATGGTATTTTGGTCGATCCGGCGAAGATCGACGCGGGTTTGAAGTGGGCGCAGTCCATGAGCGTCTTCGAGATCCGCAGCTTCTTGGGGGCTGGCAGGATATTATCGACGGTTGGTCCAGGACTTTGCGCGTCTAGCCACGCCTATGACTCTTTTGACACGCAAGGGAGTCGGGTTTGTGTAGACAAAGGATTGTGAACGTGCGTTCACGGAGCTGAAGGCTCGTCTAACTACCGCTCCAGTGTTGATAGTGCCAGAGCGCGACATCAGGCGACAGATCTAGTGGAGCGGGATGCGGAGAGCGGTTGCAGAGTTGGTATCGCGGTGCCTCACTTGTCAGTAGGCGAGAGCCGAACATCAGCGTCCCGCTGGGTTATTGCAGCCACTACCGGTTGCACAGTGGAAATGGGGGCACGTCACGATGGATTACGTGAGCGTTAAGCCGAGTTCGCCTACAACAACAGCTTTCAGGCCAGTATCATGATGGCACCGTTCGGAGCGTTGTATGGTAGGCCGTGTCGGTCGTCCGTGTGCGGGGCGGAAGTGAGGAATGAGGGTTTACTGGGTCTAAAACTAGACCGAGAGACAGCTGAATCGGTCGTGCCGAAGCGTGAGCGGTTGAAGACCGCGCAGAGTCGGCAGTAGCTACACTAACAGACGGCGCCGACCTCTCGAGTCAGCAGTCGGTGACCATGTGTTCTTGGAGGTGAGTCCGAAAGGTGGACTGGTGCGTTTCAACCGTGGCAGAGGCAGGTTAGCCCCGCGGTGTATCGGGCCTTTCGAGGTCTTGAGTAGAGTGGGAGCAGTTGCATACCGACTTGCACTGCCACCGCAGCTTGGGAATATCCACGTTTCCCAGTTGCGGAAGTATATGCGGACCCCTCGCACGTCATATAGTGGGCAGATGTCGAGGTAACGGGTGATGTCTCGTATAAGGATAAAACGGTTTGGGAAATGGTTCTACGGGAGCAGGTCCCGCGCGGAAAGGTTATCCGCTTAGAACGGGTGCATAGGCGGCACCACGAGGCTGAGTCGACTCGGGAGCGCGAGGACGAGGGTCGCGCGAAGTACCCCGATCTGTTCGACTCCTGAGGTACGGTTGTTTTAAATTTCGCGGACGAAATTCCTTAAGGGGGTAGATTGTAAGAACCGCTCCCAGTCAACGGCAGTCAAATCGGCGAAAAACACAAAAATTTAAAATTTTTGGACAGACACTTAAATGAACCTAAATTTGACCGTGAGGGTCATACCAGACTTAAGTTGACCCCGATATCGACGAAAGTGAGTTCCGGGGGACTCAGGGCAACTTTCTGACCAGTTTGGGAAATGTTGACTTTTCGTTGGAAAAGTCAACCGAGCGATGTTTTGGTCCGTTCAAGGTCCGTTTTGGTTCCAAAAAGCTTAGCCGTCGTCACATCGGTCTTAGTTGAGCCGTTTCCTTATAGCCCGTGAAGTTTCGTAATTTCTTGGAAAAAGTGCCCGTTCAGGGCCCAAACGGCCGAATTTCGCGAATCTGACTGAAAAATATCTGAGAGATGTTTTCCAAAAGGAGTGGGAACCACTTGCCGTATGTCACCAAGGTGGTGGTGTTAGGTTTATTGGACGAAACAAAAGATGGGACTTGAGGGTTAGTTTTGTAAATATGGTAAAGTAGTTGTTTTTAAAACAAAACAAAAGGAAGAGCAAATGGGAGGTCTCGGCCATATTGAAAAAAAAATGGAGTTTTGGAGAGAGAAAGGGAGTTAGAAGAAGAAGAGAAAAGAGAAGAAGGTGTTGGAAGTTTAGTGATTTCCCGTCGATCTAACTGTTGGATCGTCTCAAAGATAGAAGAATCAAGCTCACACCGTCATTCTCTACGGTGAGCATCTAACCGATTTTCATTTTGGAATGTTTAAATTTTAGGATTTGAGTTTAAATGGTTTGATTAAGGTTGGGTTGAGGTTTGGGGTTCGTTAGGAACGTTTTGGGGCGAAAAGAAACGTTTTCCGTTGTGCCCGTGTGGGGCCCACATGCTCGGGTATCGGTTTTTTCGTGTTCGGGTGGTTTAGGACGTCCCCCAAGTAGTTCATCCACACCTGGAACGAATTTTGGAATTGAATTGTAAAAGTTGTAAATGACGGGTTTAGAAACTTTAAACGCGAATTAAATTGCTCGGAAGTCGGAAATCGATTTCGTCGATTGCGTTGGAACCCTTGAATTATTCTAAGACCGTAGAAATGAAAACGGGAATTTTCGGAGCCCCGGAAGGACGTTTTAAAAACCCGGGCTGATGCACCATGTCGGGCGAATCGGGCTTTTCCAGACCCATTATTGACAATGTCGAGAAATTGGGAAGTTTGGGAGTGATCGACATTGTCGGGGTTGAGTTTGGGCGTCAAATTCATTAAAATTCAGCTTTGTCTGCAAACTTAAAAAGTGTTTAATTGTGATCTTGTTAGATCGTACCGAGGACCGCGGAAAGGGAAAGCTAGGCGAGTGATCGCGAGCACGCCGGAGCTTGGTTGTGGAATTTTTGGAAAGCGTTACGAGGTAGGGAAAAGTAGCCGGATCTCGGCCCGACTAGGGAAAGTTAACAGTAGAAATGCATGTGACACTTGGGTGTCGTGGGTTAAGTAAGTTTATCGAATAATAAAAAGGCAGGCGACACCAGGTGGTGTCGTATGATACGGGAACGTATCGAACAATAGTAAGGCATGTGACACTTAGTAGTGTCGTAGGATAAGTGAGCTTGGTATTATAATTACTGGAGGCATTTGTTTATGCCTGGAGGTTGATTGTTTAGTTTGTATCTTGGGTGGCCATGAGAGCCCGTACTCTACTGTTGTGTTTTGGGTGGCCATGAGAGCCCGTACTTTACTGTTATGTCTTGGGTGGCCATGAGAGCCCGTACTTTACTGTTGGTGTGTCTTGGGTGGCCATGAGTGCCCGTGGGGTTTTTGAACCCATGTTATTTTTATTTTTGGTGTCTTGGGTGGCCATGAGTTCCCGTGGGGTTGTTGAACCCGTGTTATTTTATTTTTGGTGTCTTCTGTGGTCATGAGTGCCCGTGGGGTTGTTGAACCCGTGTTCTACTGTTGGAGTCTTGGGTGGCCATGAGTGCCCGTGGGGTTGTTGAACCTGTGTTGTTGCTGTTGTTGACTTTGGTTGTGGACAGTCTCTGCCCGAGGTTGGGGGCCCGCCTGACAAGAAAGGGGTCCCGTGGTTCGCGCGCGTGTGCATTGTTCAGACGAGGTTGGGGGCCCACCTGACAAGAAAAGGGTCATGGGGTCACGTGTCGTGGGGCTTGGCCTGCCTTCCGGTTAACCACCGGAAAAGGGGTGCATTCATCGGCGATGGAGGGTTGCTCCCCTTCCGACTAGCTATCGGAAAAGTAGCTCTGTATATATCGCTAACAGGTCGACCGCCTGGCCCGATAGAGACCGGGGGAAGTTGCATGGGGCAGGCTCAAGCCCAGCCGGTTGGAAACCGGTACTGAGCAGCTGGAGTGCGATCCTTTGTGATCTTGGTTGGTGTGCGATCCTTTGTGATCTTGGGTGTTGCGTGGTTGTCTTTTGTGTCTTTGGTGGAAGTCGTAATCGTTGTGTCGGGTCTACATTACGTGTCCGAGTGTTGAGTCGGTTGAGGATGGTAACAGTTTGTGTGTCAGTCGGGTTACTTGTGTTTGGGGATAGTAGTCCCCGGTGTTGGGTTTGTTGTTGGTGTTACCGGCATTATCTGCTAAGTATGCCGTAGTCAGTCTGTTATCCGTGGTGGTGAGCGAACGCTCACCCCTAGCTGCTTTTCCTACAGGTACTGGTCGCGGGACGGACTAGGTGAGCTTTCGAAGCTTGAAGAGCTAGGGAGCGGGAGTCCGGGTTTACTTTTGAGTCTAGCGACGTACGCCTTGTATTTTGTCCGCTTGTTGGGACGTACTTTTGAGTTGTAAATAATTATTTTGGTTAAGTAAATGGTGGTTTTAAAGTGATTTATTTAAAAGGTTTGAAAATGTTTTATTGTCTTAAACGTTCGCTTTCTGGGTTCGGTTCTACTGAATTTGGGGCGTGACAAATAACACCTGCATTCTTTGCTTGATCATCTGTTTTCCTATCACAAACAATGACTTCATGTGCCAGTGACTGGTCTGTGTACTAATACCAACAGATTTTTCAAAACCTTTCAAAACTGCTGCCTGAGAAGATCTATTATTCATTATTTACACATTAGATGTTAAATTCTTTTCTATAGTCTCTTCAATTGCAACTTGTTTCTGTTGCTCAAAGTCGCTTAGAATGACTAAAGAATGTCTTTCACTTTTCTTGCTCGCGACATCATGTTCATCGGCTAACAACGAGTTATCTTCAGTACCATCAATGGGAATTTATGTCTCAGAATCACCAATACTTACCATTAGTATTGTTGTCTCATTACTATCAAGATGCACGGACCTTCAAAATAATCATCATCCTCATCATGACTTGCACAAAAGAATCCTCCATCCTCATCATCATCAGTATCATCATCCTCATCATCAGCATCATCATGATCAACAATACCATGTGTATTAATTTTTGCATCACCAAGAGTATCTTGACCTTCATTGTTTGGTAAGATATTAAAATTTGGTGTGCGGCCTATAATAGGAGACCCGTCACACATTCTGTGAAAACATTTATTGTTAATCTTCTTTAATTCAACCCGTTCAAGGGTAACTATTACTTCAAGGACATCATCTTGCTCCCAAAATTTGACATCCTTAAGCTCTTCATGATTTGAAGTTGGTTCATTAACTACTACTGGGCTTGTAATTCCAATGATATTTTGAAAAAACTCTGACAAGCGTCGAGCTTACTTGTTATTAGGGACAAGTCCTTGAGTAGTTTAATAGTGGTCCACAAATACTCATAGGTTTTCTGTAAACACTTTTGTTGCTGTTACAAAATTCTTAAAGCTTTCTTGCAAATATATATTTAAACAAAAATCAAAATGAATATATTACCAACATTTGATTTAATGCATAGAATATTAAGTGTTCACAATCACATACCCTATGGGACTACGATGAACTAGTAATACAAAGACTCAGTTTTGGAGTCTCCTGGGTTGTTTGTGTAGGTACTTGAACAACTTGTTCTTTGTTCACACGATCACGAGGAGGAGTATGGTCAATATAACACACGCCAAATTTAGGTCCAATTGACAGTTCCTTGTCCTCCCTTGCTTGAACAGACTATGTAGTCCATCCAATCAATACATGTCGATTCTTTGGTTTACTCATATTTTCAACAATGTTTCGGTCTAAATAAAAGAGCTGCAAAAATTATATAATCAAATTGTTATAATCCTTAAAAACGACATTAGTTGGAATACTTCAACTAATTACTTGCAAAAGGGACTAGTATGTCACACAAATATGTGCTGGTGAAGTACCAACATATTGCTGGTACATTAACATACAAGCTGCTTGTACCTTAACATGCATGCTACTGGTATATAAACATACATGTTACTAGTATAGATTACCAAGCATGTAACTACTACTGTGGACAAAACTGACTACTTAAAAAATATGAAAGGACAATAAGCACTAGAAAAATACTCGAATATTTAGAAACTAACCACCAAGGACGTCATTGGCCCTGTGAAAAAATTATCTGGAATCCAGCATTTGCAAGTGGTTACCAAACTATCGATAACAAATCGACACCAGTTGTAGTCCTTGATGGAATTCACATTCTCTAAAGCATTAAAGTAACTTTGATCGATATACCTAGAGGTGCTACCAAAGTCACACATCAATGTAAAGAAAAACACCATAAATGTCTTCTTCAAGAGTTCACATCCATTTCTCAACGTCAGCAGAATCTCATAGAGGTGTTGATGTGCGAGTCGATACTGAACATCAGGGCGTCTGGTGCTCTCCCTCCACTCTGCATGGCCTTGAGAGAAATCATTGTTTTGGTTTTTCAACACTTCTGTATTACCGCGTGGTATACCCAAAACATGCTCCACATCAAGCTCACCAATATGGAACCTAACTCTCATAGAAAGACATAGATAGCAGGTTCCCACTTCAAAATTCTTAACGAGGTAATAACATAGGCGAGTAGGAAGAGTACGCACATTCATATTTAGGATAGTACGAAATCCTATATCTTCAATAGACTTGCGCTGAGGATCAGTTAATCTTTTGATCATTTCATATAACTTCAACGGTGAAGAACATAAATAGATTTGCGGCACTGCATCTCTATTTATGCAGATCTGAGCAGCTTCTTCCTTTTCATTGGCAGTTCGATATGCTTTACACTTAACCTCTTTTACCTCTACACAATCAAGTGACGGGCTGGTTGAGGGTTTGCGCTTCAATAGATTGGCACCCTTAGATTTTTTTATTACTAAGCTTAGGAGAGGTGTTTATTTCCATTCTCCGTTTCTCCTTCAATATTTTCTTCCTAATGACCCCTAGTGGTGCGTACTCATCATCAATCCCCTTTGCAGGGATCGTATCCGGAACAACTGTATCTTCTTCCTATGCAAAAAGACAATACAATGTTGATACCTAAGAGTAGAAGTACATCAACCTAGTGCAACAAAAACCTCTTCAAAATATATACAAAAGAGTATTACTAATACCCCTTACAGGGTAATTTTGCTTCAACAATACAATTTCCTAGTACTTCCCATACATATACCCACAAAACAAAACACACAAAACCACAAAATCATATAGAAACATTATTACTCATCACTCTACGCCTGCTGGTACACCATCCATACACATTATGGTACTTCACATACAAACCAGCCACCAAATCTACCAATAATAATTGTGCTTTTCAAAACAAAATACACAACGATTACATAGAAACGATATTAACCTAAAACAGCCTTCTGGTACTTCATGCATACACATTACTGGTACTATCTCACAACTTCAGCACCAAAATCTAAACCTACAACAAAATGTACCTCAGAACACAGAAATATGACTTACCTCTTCTTCGTGACAACGGCAAATCCTTCTGAAACCTAGAGGACATTCCTCTAATGTGATTCTTTATAAAAAAAAAATGAAAAACATGTAGAAAAAGTCTGTTCAACTTCATAAATAACTAACATAAATATCGAAATAGACAAAATACAAAGTTTCATATAACAAACCTCTTCTTTTTCTCCACAACGACCTAACTCGAACTCGACGAACTTGACAAAATACAAAGTTGCAAGTAAAAATTCTTAGAATTATATTGAGAAAACGAAATTGCCAAAAGTATTAAATTGCCCCCCCCCCCCCCCCCCCCCCCCCCCCCCATACAAAAAGACTCTTCAATAACATAAATGTCGCGTAATTACAAAACTGTCACCGCGATTTTGACTTAGTCTGAGCCATCCACCAAAACAGATCAGACGCCTCATATGCGTCTGCAGTTTGCACAATAACACCATGTTATCACTTTATACCGATTATATATATATATATATATATATATATATATATATATATATATGACTAGTATCAGGTACAAACAAGCCCTTATTTTGCAAACTGCTATGCACAAGAGCCATAGGATCCGCCTAAAGTGATGTCAGTAGAGCGGACCAGATGCTGACACGTGGACAATTATATATAAAAAGTAAAAACACCGCACCTTATTGTGCAAACTACGAACGCACCAGATGCTGACACGTGGGCGCGCGCACGCGCACAGTGCTGATAGTTTACATAGCACGGTGCTGATAGTTTAGTACAAAATGTGCAGATAGGTTACATTTGTACTAAACTATCAACATTGTGCTATGTAAACTATCAGCACTGTGCGCGCGTGCCACGTGTCAGCATCTACGACGCTCTGCTGACGTCACTTTGACCGCATCCTGTGGCTCTCGTGCGTTAGCAATTTGCACAATAAGAGACGTTTGTACTGGATAGCTACCTTATATATATATATACGTTTGTACTGGATAGCTACCCTATATATATATATATATATATATATATATATATATATATATATAAGGTAACTATCAGGTACAAACCTCACAACTTCGTACGAACGTAGAACTATCAATCTAGGCCCTTGGATCGTAGAATTAAAGTCTCATATTTAATTAATATCTATCTATGTAATATATATCTTGTAATTAATTTCGTAATGAATCACCACCACCACCCCCGAATTTCGTTGGTCGTTCAATCCAGATAATCAATGGCCCAGATTAGTTCTACGTTTGTACCTGAAAATAGGTTTGTATTTGATAATCCCCTTATATATATATGGGTGGTATCAAGTATAAGCTGCTTTTGTCGTGCAAACTAAGAACTATTGTGAGTCGTCGGATTTGCAAGATCTAAAGGCCCAGATCTTCCCACATGCTGTGGAAATTTTGTAAATACTGCGAAATTTCCGGCGTCCTTGATCGCATTGCAGCGCGTGTTGACCACACCCGCAGGTACCAACACTTTTTTGTATGTAAGTTACCAGTCTTTGTACGTAATTACCAACACTTTTCTACGTACGGTACCAACACTTTGCTATGTAAGGTACCATTTGTGTTACAATTGTGGTCAACGCACGTTATAGTAATGGCTACCTAGGCTGAAATTTTCGCGCTATTTACAAGATTTTCACTACGTGCTAGTGGCATCTGGGCCTTAGGTCTCACGAATCAAACAATTGTTAATAGTTATTAGTTTTTATGATAAGGTGAGATTTGTATTTGAAACCAATTATATAAATGTATATCCCCTAGAGGCCATATGTACTAATACAAACCAGAGACTATTTCCAATAATTGGATGAAGCAAAATAAATGTTCCAGATTTTAAAAATAATTCTTTAACGAAATGAATTGTATATAATATATGTAATTTAGCATACTTTGTATGTAACAGGTGTACTTTTGGGGACTTTGTATTCTATTCTGAAACAGAGCCTATTGGCCTCATTTGTCCGGAAGAATCAGGTTGACTTCTTATTAATTTAGGAGACGAAGTTTTCATATATCTGCTTCAACTTTGCTCGTTCTGGTGGGTTGGGATCGGGCTTCTCTCATGTGTTTACTTTATCCAACGGTTTGCCTGGGGGAAGGCAATAGTCGGTGTTCCAAGTGAGGCAGTACGTAGTCATAAGCTACTTTTATATACTTCTATTACCAAAGAAAAAAAAAACTCGAATCATATAAGTAGTCATAAGCGAGTTGTACTATTTTATATTTCAATGGTCATCATTTATAATAAAATATATATACAATATGACAAATTTATTAAAGTAAGTGCATAGATATATACTTTTTAACGATAATTCTTGAAAATGGTTAGGTGTCTTGATTCGGGGTGGTTCAAAGTAGCGGACTGCTTTGAGTAGCGAGGCAAAGTAAACAACTATTGGACTTAGTTAACAACTGTTAAACTGATATTTTTATCATGACTTTTTTTTATATGGAAAAATATTATTGAAACACCAATCCTATAAGATATAGGAGAGGGAAAGGGCTAAAAACCCTAAAAAAACGTAACGGAGCACCAGCAATAAGGCTCGGCCTCAAACCAGTGATACCCCACAAGTCGGGGCTCACCAAAACCAAACCCTTCAAAGGGAAAAAATGGAAAGATAAGATAAGCAAAAAGAACACATTCATAACCCTAGAGCAGTAATAAACACACAATAAACAGAACAAGAAAAATAAGAAAAAGACCCTTCCAAGATCGAGAGAAAGCAACAGCTTCCCAAATAGCATAAAAAGTCGCACCACTACATAAATAGCATAAGCACATAGCCAGAAACCAGAGTGACCAACAAGACTTGCAACCCAAACAACAGAAGAGAACAATACCAAAGAAGCTTGAAACCCAAACAACAAAGTGTACACCAACACATAGCAGAAACTATTATCCGGGGCAACTGAGGGGAAGTGGGCACCACAAAAAAAAAAACCCCAAGCTCCCCTAAGCAGGCACAAAAGCAAAGAACCAATCTAAAAAAACCCAAGGTCCGAGAGAGGCCAAGAATAACACTTTGAGAATATAGAATGAACAGAAAGAAACCTAAATTAGAGTCACAAGTCTCAAACAACTCTTCTCATATGAGAAGAGTAAGAACAGCTAACAAGCCAATAGAGGGTCCTCAAGTGAGGTTAGATAGAAGGAGAAGGAAGAGAGGAAATCCCTTCCTAAATGTTCTCCCAAGTCAATAATATACTCCTCTTTTGAATTAGTCTCAAATTGCACACAATTATTGAGCTCACTTTTCAAATTGTTCTATCACATGAGCTTCGCTGATACAAGGCTTTACAATTACTCCAAGATCTATGACCCTCAGTAGCCTCTTTGATCTCAGCTCTCTTTGAAAATGAGCCTCTCTCAACAGGTTTGGATTTTACAATAGTATGCCTGTCTTTGACCTGGTGGAATAAGCAATAAGTTACTTTCTGATTTCTAGTCTTCCCTCCAAAACTAGTCATGTAAGGTTCAGAGCACAACCTAAAGGAGTGGTTACAGAAACTTCATTCGTGGCAGCTGCTTTCCTCATCTAATGTCGTTGTACTCACCTTAACCAGCCCCAACCTCCTCTCAGTATCCACCAAAGGTTGTAGACGAGGAAAATCTCCTTCATTAATTAAATTAAATATCACCAAATAATTGAGTCTTCTAAGTGGAAACTGGGAGAATCAACAATAGGTACCTGTAATGAAATTGATTAATCGCTGGGATAGCTAGGTGATCAACCACAGAATAGCAATAAAGAGTGAAAATTTTGACCCCGCAACAAATTAATTTCTTGGTTGCTCTGCACCGGATTTTTAGAATGAAGAAGAATTACTGATTCACTTAAAACACCATTGGTCAATTATAATATACATGTTAATTTATGAAAGATCTCTTTCTTTGGTTTCATCAGTTGAGTTATTCATTAATAATATAAACCCCCACCCCAATTTAGGCAAATATAAAATGAAATGATACAAAGAACGTTTATTTTAATTGATCAACTTGACCTATAGTTTGTCTTAAGCTAATAAAACTCATTATTGTGAAATGCTTGGAAGAGTTCCAAGCTTGGTTTATGGTGCTTCTTAATAAATATATTTTTTTTTGATCAGCTAATTATTATTGGAAAAATCACATCTACGAATTGTAGAGGTGATCAAGAGAATTACAACTCTCAGAACACAATTAACAGTTATAACCACAAAGGAAATAACAAGGGCCAAACTACCCCATCAACTAACTTACCTAACTTCCCCACCTACAAAACCACCCCAAATAGAAATTATGTTCTAATGAAGCACTTAGACATAAGATTCAACCACAGCAAACTACACTGATAATCCAGTGACACCATAGTAACTCATCTAATCATTTTGTCAAAAAGAACAAACTCCCCATAACATAAAAGTATCAGCTGCACTTATTATAACACCCCGCCGTCTCACACAGGGCCCCACGTGCGGCGATGTTAGGTCTGCAGCCCAATACACCCCAACCCCTCTGGTGTACTGTCCACAGACAAATACCAACCTAGGTTGTTGGTGAGACTTGAACCCAAGACCTCACCCTTTATAGCATTTTCTTGAGTGATGTTATCACCAATTGAGCTGCATGGATGGAGCTACTTGAGGAGTACGACTTTGAGCTACACTACCATTCGGGTAAGGCGAACGTGGTCGCCGATGCCTTGAGTAGGAAGTCGGTTCCGAGTCTTGCTAGCATATCCGTCCGAGAGTGGGACATGATGGGGGAACTGAGCACGTTCGGGCTCGAGCTGGAGGAGGTTACTGGTGGCGTGGCCATGTGCTCACTGGTAGCTCAGCCCTCGCTACTTTCCCAAGTGTTGGAGGCGCAGTCGGAGGACGTCGAGACGTCAAAGATCCGAGAGAGGGTCGTCAGTGGTGACGAGGTGGTAGGCTGGGAAATCAGTGCTGATTGGGGGTTACGGTATCGAGGAGGGTTGTTCGTGCCGGGCAACTGTAGAGACGACATGTTGCGAGAGTCACATCATTCGCATCTTACGGTGCACCCGGAGGGCACCAAGATGTACCGTGACATCAGGTGGCACTTCTGGTGGCGCGGGATGCAGAGAGCAGTCGCAGAATTTGTGTCGAGATGTCTCCTCTGTCAGCAGGTGAAGGCCGAACATCAGCGTCCCGCCGGATTATTGCAGCCACTACCGATCGCCCAGTGGAAGTGGGAGCATATCACGATGCACTTCGTGTGTGGACTGCCGAGATCGCCGAAGGGACACGACGCCGTATGGGTAGTAGTCGATCGGTTGACCAAGTTGGACCATTTCCTGACTATGAGGATGACTGATCCGGTCGACAAGTTGAGCAACCTGTACATTCAGGAGATAGTGCGTCTACATGGGGTCCCTGTGTCGATAGTGTCTGACAGGGATCCTCGTTTCACGTCAAGATTTTGGCCGAGTCTACAGACCTCGTTGGGGACCGAGGTTCTACTCAGTACAACACACCATCCCCAGACAGACGGTCAGTCCGAGCGCACTATTCAGATCTTGGAAGACATGCTGCGGGCATATGTGTTGGATTTCGGGGGATCATGGGAAACCCACCTGCCGTTGGTCGAGCTCGCGTACAACAACAGCTACCAGGCCAGTATTAAGATGGCACCGTACGAAGCGTTGTATGGGAGGCCGTGCCGATCGCCAGTGTGTTGGGCAGAGGTGGGGGACAAGAGTCTGCTAGGGCCAGATCTTGTCAGAGAGACGACATAGAAGGTCGCGCTGATACGCGAGCGGTTGTAGACCGCACAGAGTCGACAGAAGAGCTATGCCGACAGACGACGTCGACCTCTTGAGTTCGCAGTCAGTGATCACGTGTTCCTGAAGGTGAGCCCGAGGAAGGGACTGGTACGGTTCAGACGCAGCGGGGGCAAGTTAGCCCCGCGGTACATTGGCCCGTTCGAGATCTTGAGCAGAGTGGGAACAATGGCTTATCATCTGGCGTTACCACCGCAATTTGGGAGAGTTCACAACGTCTTCCACGTGTCCCAGTTGCGGCAGTACAATGCGGACCCCTCCCACGTCATTGAGTAGACAGATATTGAGGTGTCTGACGATGTCTCCTATGAGGAGCAGCCGGTTCGGATCATGGACACACGGGAGCAGGTCCTGCGTGGCAAGATTATCTGCCTGGTACGGGTGCAGTGGAGGCATCACGGGGCTGAGTCGACTTGGGAACGCGAGGACGAGGTTCGCGCGAAGTACCCCGACTTGTTCGACTCCCGAGGTACGTCTGTTTTAAATTTCGCGGACGAA
Organism: Erodium maritimum; assembly: GCA_963921825.1. NCBI lineage: Eukaryota > Viridiplantae > Streptophyta > Magnoliopsida > Geraniales > Geraniaceae > Erodium > Erodium maritimum. Next base: position 36,647,567 of record OY997593.1, on the reverse strand, counting down.
ATTCCTTTAAGGGGGGTAGATTGTAATAACCACTCCCGGCCAACGCTAGTCAAATCTGCGAAAAACAGGAAAATGTAAAATTTTTAGACAGACACTTAAATGAACCTAAATTTGACCCCGAGGGTCATACCGGACTTAAGATGACCCCGATATTGACCAAAGTGAGTTCCGGGGGACTCAGGGCAACTTTATGACCATTTTGGGAAATGTTGACTTTTCGCTGGAAAAGTCAACCGAGCGACGTTTTGGTCCATTCGAGGACCGTTTTGGATCCAAAAAGCTTAACCATCGTCGCAGCGGTCTTAGTTGAGCCGTTTCCTTATAGCCCGTGAAGTTTCGTAATTTCTTGGAAAAAGTGCCCGTTCAGGGCCCGAAACGTCCGAATTTCGCGAATCTGATTGGAAATATATTTTCCCAAAAAGGTGTGGGACCCACTTGCCACTTGTCAAACAAATGGTGGTGTTAGGTTTTTGGGGGCAAAACAAGATGAGTACAAGGGGGGAGAGGTTCGGCCAAGCATTCAAAAAAGAGAAAAAAATAGAGAAAGGTGTCCTGGGGCAACGTGTCGTGGGGCTTGGCCCGCCTTCCGGGTTAACCACCGGAAAAGGGGTGCATTATTTGGCGATGGAGGGTTGATCCCCTTCGGACTAGCTATCGGAAAAGTAGCTCGGTATATATCGCTAACAGGTCGACCGCCTGGCCCGACAGAGACCGGGGGAAGTTGCGTGGGGCAGGCTCAAGCCCAGCCGGTTAGCAACCGGTAGTGAGCAGCTGGAGTGCGATCCTTTGTGATCTTGGTTGGTGTGCGATCCTTTGTGATCTTGGGTGTTGTGTGGTTATCTTTTGAGTCTTTGGGTTGAGGTCGTAACCGTTGTGTCGGGTCTACATTACGTGTCCGAGTGTTGAGTCGGTTGAGGAATGTAACAGTTTGTGTGTCAGTCGGGTTACTTGAGTTTTGGGATAGTAGTCCCCGGTGTTGGGTATGTTGTTGGTGTTACCGGCATTGTCTGCTAAGTATGCCGTAGTCAGTCTGTTATCCGTAGTGGTGAGCGAACGCTCACCCCTACTAACTGCTTTTCCTACAAGTACTGGTCGCGGGACGGACTAGGTGAGCTTCCGAAGCTTAAAGAGCTAGGAGCGGGAGTCCGAGTTTACTTTTGAGTCTAGCGACGTACGTCTTGTATTTTGTCCGCTTGTTGGGACGTACTTTTGAGTTGTAAATAATTATTTTGTTTAAGTAAGTGGTGGTTTTAAAGTGTTGTATTTAAAAGGTTTGAAAATGTTTTATTGTTCTAAACGTTCGCGTTCCGAGTTCGGTTCTACTGAATTTGGGGCGTGACAGTTTGGTATCAGAGCAAACTGTCACGCCCCAAATTCAGTAGAACCGAACTCGGAACACGAACGTTTAGAACAATAAAACATTTTTACACCTTTTAAATAAAACACTTTAAAACCAGCACTTACTTAAACAAAATAATTATTTACAACTCATAGCATCACTCAAGGAAATGCTATAAAGGGTGAGGTCTTGGGTTCAAGTCTCACCCACAACCCAGGTTGGTATTTGTCTGTGGACAATACACCAGAGGGGTTGGGGTGTATTGGGCTGCAGACCTAACATCTCCGCGCGTGGGGCCCGGATCTGGGACGGCGGGGTGTTACACTTATGTGGTATGAGTCTCAATAACCTGCAGCACATTCAGCAAAGAAAGCTCTGCAGCCAATCCAATGTCAAATGTCTACTATGAGACCCTCTTTAACCTGATGCACATTATGCAGAAAAATAAAACTCTGTTGCCCAACCAGTGACATTGCCTCCTATATCCCAAGGAAGAAAACAAAGTCCCATATAACTCTCCCATCTCTTATCAAACAAAGCCAAATAGGATCAAAACAGCTACAAAATTTTCTTGTAAAAGTCCTCTTGAGCCTGAAGCAAATTATGCAGTAAATAAGTAGGCTGCAAGACCAAAGGCAGTGTCTCCTAAAGTCAAGGCAATCAAACTCCAAACTCCAGTCAGTACAGTGAAATGCAAACCTGCACAGACAAAAGTGAAGGAGAGAAAACAAAATAAATAAAAGAAACCCTCAAGCCTATACATCAAAAATCTACCCCACTCTCCAAAAGGAAAAGTCATAGGACGAAACAAAAGTTCCCCCACACCACACCAGACCAAGTCAAAATAACTTAGTCTTAAGTAGTAACCCCAGCCAAAAGACCTAACCTCACCAACTAGGAAGAAAACCCAAAAAACCAACCCCTTATCACCCAAACCCCCCAAATATCTCTTTAGTGACTCAAGGTAGAGACCTAGGGCTCTTGATCCTTCTCCTCACACAAAGAAGTGGCTTCTTCAAACAATCATTGAAAGAGAAAGGCTGCACTTTGTTAAACAGACTCCACTCTAAATTGAAAGTGTAGCTTTGAATTTTTTGTAAAATGATGAAAGTAGAGTTTAATGACATTTTCATTGTATTAGAGAATTGAGGGTGATGGCTATCGGTTAAAGGTGGAAAGGAATAAAGAAAATATACTTTTACACTTTATCATGTTTGTAAAAAATGCAATTTTTATTTGTGGAGTGAATTATTCTGACTAAGATTAAACCAACAAGTGAAACAGGAAACAATGAAGCGAGAAGGGGAGAGGAGGCTACATTTTCTCAAGTTAGATACATTGTTAATTGGAGTTCAAAGCCCAAACTGCGTTTACGGCCCAAACTGGTTTCAAGATGCGCCTTCCAGAAGTTTTGAACCATTTAAATAGAGAAAATGTCACCCTTCATTTTTGCTTATCTGATTTTTGCAAACCTTCATGTTTTTTTTGATAGGCTAAGAGATATTATTAAGCAATCGTTCTATAAGAGGATAGAACGACGCGAAAGAACGATCCTCAAAACGAGGATCTGTTCGCAGACCATAACAACTACAAAAGCTCAGAAAACATAAAAACAGAGCGTCCCCAACACAAACCTGGACACACAAACCTAAACAAAACAATATAAAGAGGAGACAAAAAAGAGAGACACGGCCAGAACAAAAGCCGGGCCTCTTCAGGCGATCGATCGATGAGTCCTCTTCCGTCCCGGCTTCAAACACCAAGAAGGATCCCTGCACCAATCCTCATAAGTCACTCCAAGACGGAGTGTACCAGAGACCAAACAAATACTAAAAGCATGGGCCTTAACCTTCGCCACCACCACATCCACTGTCTCCACCACCTGACTGAAAATACAACTGTTCCGCACCAGCCAAATGTGCCACAACGTCACATAACCAACCCGTACCCAACAAGACCACCATCTCCGCGATCCTAAACCCGAACTTCACCTATATTCTTAGGCATAGGACCCACAATTCTCCACCACCTGAAAATTCGACACCAAACCTCCCAAGCAAACATACAATATAATAGCAGATGACTCACAAACTCAAAACTGCACTTACATAAGGGACATAACATGCGATTTAGGGAGATCTGAACGCCCCTACTTTCCAAATACTCCATAGTGGGAAGCGCATTATGGGCCGCTAACCAAACAAAGACACTGAACTTCGGTGGTAAATGCTTCACCCACAACACCGAAGCCCACTCCAACGATTGAGTATAACCAGCCGGCCCTGAAAGCAAAGAATAAGTCGAGGCAACCGAAAACCTTTTGGAAACTTCTCCCAAACAAGAGAGTCAGCAATACCCGGTCTCAGGGAAAAAGTATCCAACAACCCCATCAAAACTATAGCATTAGCCTCCTCACTAGGCTCCAGATCACGAGAGAAACCCACCCTCCAAACTCCATGAACCCAAAAATACGCCACCTTCTCGTACTTGGCTATGGAAACCGCGAAAAGATCAGGAAAAGAGATGCACAACGGGGTTCTATCGATCCAAGCGTCATCCCAAAAAGAGATGCGAGAGCCATTCCCTACGTTCCAGTGAGCACCTTTGTTGCCAAATAAAACTCGGAAAGAGGTGTCCGAAGCTAGAGCCATAATGTGACTCACCAAAAAGGAAGATCCGGGCTTATCAACTTTCAGCAAGTCCCAATCAGTCAAATCCCAACCAAAGAGAGCACAGATCACCTGCTTCCACAGTGAATCGCTTTCACTAGCAAACCGCCACCACCACTTTGCTAATAGGCTCACATTCATTGCCTCCAGTCTCCTAATACCAAGGCCTCCCCACGCTTTGGGTCTACAAACTGAACCCCAATTGACCTTGCAGAACATTTTCCCTGTGTAAGGATTAGTCCATAAGAAACGTCTCTGCCAAGCCTCCAGAACTCCAATAACCTTCTTCGGGGTGTTGAACTTTTATTTTGGGTTGATATTTTTCTCTGCATGAAAATGTAACCATTTTATTATTAATAATAATAATAATCAAAGGGTCGCTATTATCATGAAATCGAAATACTGTAAAAACAAGTTATTGTTTTGGACTTCAGTCATGACTAGATTAGGGCCGATCAGATAACTCATTATATAACTCACCTTTCCAGCTAATCTAGGTAAACTTGTTGGGGGTAGGTTCTCTACTCAAATTATGACATGCCCAGAATATCCAATTATTTTTCCTTGACTTGACTCGGATGGATCTGTGTTGTCTAGATGACACGTTGATGCCTCGCAATAGATCCTTGGGCAGAGGTGGGGAGAATGTCATACCGCTAAGGAGGTGTCCGGGAGAAGGAGTGAGATCAGAAAGCGGGACATTTCTCCTTATTAGCACCCTCCGTTCTGTAGTATTTTATTATACCTTACAAAAAAGAGATAATCATAGAAAACAAAATAGAGGCAACCGATCATAATGTCCCAAAACGGGGGAGAGATTGAGAATGAGGCATCGGTGGAAGCCAAGGAGGAAGATACATCGAAGATAAAATCAGAGTCGGTGGAGGCTAGTTTTTTTTGAAGAAGCAAAGGAATTGTACTTATGCTCTCAAGAATCCGAGAAGGATTCAAGAGAGAGGAGGAGAGTACCTCCCAAGTGTAACCAAACACAACCAAGAGCACTGGCAATATGGCACAACCTCCAAACAGTCCCAACAAGGGGAAGAAACCGAACAAGTGGTCTCAATACCAGATATACCCAACATGAAGTAAACAGAAGCCAAAAGGGCCAAGAAAGCCGAACAACCAGTAAACCCTACTAGAACTACCTAGGAGTTCACTTGAACAAAAGAGGTCTACAAACCAAAAATAACTAAAATGAAGCTCTAGAAAACAAGGGTCTGTGATACCCGGATTGACTAACTTGAAGTCCAATGAACCTCCAGACAGCAACAACAAGCATTGAAACGAAAAATGTAAAAAGCGATCTATCTCATCGGAACCAAATACTCAGAGAGTAAAAAAGTCTCCGACACGCTGGCAGTCAACACTACTAAATCAACAGAGATAATCCAGTGATTAAAACCACCGGAACAATTAAACCCTAAAAACTAAATCAGTCGATTTCAAAACGGGTCATAGACCCAAACCTCCCGTCGGGGGCCAACACCACAACCGACGAGCCCCACACCAACTAAATGGGGGAAACTATGAAATCAAACTAAATCTAGTAAAGTGGTAAAATGATCGCTTTGAACAAAAACGTTATGAGGCCAAGACGAGCCTTACCAAAGACTTCGATGAACTGTGTGACTGCTGCAACACCTCAACTGGCCGAAATCCATCACCTCCTTGAAGACTCCAAAACTAACAACGAGAAACCGGTGAGCCGAGCTCAGGCCAACACCCTAGCAACCCAAAGAGGCGCGGCTCACTACAAACCCACGATCTACGGGTAAAAACCCAAGGAAACGCGTCCCAACCAATTCAGAAGTCGAGTCGCCAAGCACACCGGTGAACAGAGCAGCAGTTGTCGTAGGATCCGCCCGACCGAAAAGCAAAACCCAACTCAGGAGAAAAACTTGAGTAAATCCCCCCCCCCCCATCTACAGAGAGAAACAGTTCCCAACTAGGATGAACCCAAGGTACGCCGGAATCGTGAAGTGGACGGCCGGAGCGACGAAAAACGACCATGGAGAAGCAGATCTGGAGGGAAGAAGCGACAGAAGGTGAACAAAGAAGAAGGAGGGGTTAGCTACCGCCGGCAATAGACGAACGTCGCCGGCGATAGCTTCACCTATGGGAAAAAAGGTGGGAGACGGCGGAGGGCTTCGAAAATGGAAGGGTAGAAGCGGGATCTGAACGGTAAAGGGGGAAAGAGGGGAGAACCTCGCCGGAAATAGCCACAGCCGTGGTGGCCGTGGAGGCGGCTGGGGCGGTTTTAGGGTTAGGAGAAGACGATAGCACAAGTTTCAAGTCAGAGCTGTTTTCGATTACGCGGTGGATGCTAGTTAGGGGAAAGAATCAAAGATGGAGGGGACATTAACGCCAAATTCAACAGAGATAGCAGATAAGGCGGAGGCGGAAGCACTGGTGGAGGTCGATGGATCGCCCGATGAGGAAGGGGAGGAGGAAGTAATGATCGACAAAAGTAGGTGGACAATACGGGACCCGAAAAGCAGGGTCGGCCTTACCCTTAAGCGACCTAAGCGGTTGCTTAAGGCCCCCAATCAAGATAGACCCCAAGATATCATTTATACATATATATATATATTTTTATGTATGTCATCTATTGTAAAGAAACTGCTTACACAAATTACTGATTTGGCCCATGTTAACAGACACAAGTTAACTTAATTGGTCAAACAGAACCCAAAATACAATAGTTTGATAGCGAGTTTAGTCCATTTTTTAATAGAGGCCTTTTATTAGCTTAGGCCTAGCCAATTAGCATTAATTATAATTTATTTTAGAGTAACTTTTTCAATTAAACGCTTTAATAAAAAAATTTATTTTATGAAGCGAAGTATACAAAAAACTCTCCACAAAACCTTTCTGAGGTTCATCTCTTACCCTTTCTAGGGTTCCAGCCGCCGCCGCGGCCGTCTCTTCACTGCCATCCACGCCCCTTCTCCATCTGTCCACCGCCCCTCCTCCACCTGATAAAGTCTCCATCTCGTCGTTGATCTCCTTCTCCCTCCAACACCATGGTTTTGCCGTTCTCCCGCTGCCAACGTGATGGGTACCCCACCCGGACACCATGGTCGGCGAACCATCTCCCTCATGATCGCCTCCCTGAGTCCGGTAATCCGCGCCCTCCCATGCTCGACCAAGCCAACCCCTTTTTGGTCTTTCATAATCGTGGATGGTCCATGCACGATGTGCACCACGATCCGACGTGGTTGCACTCGTCTCCCTGGCATCGATCCACACCGGAGTTCGTCCGGCCTTTTGCAGCCAACCCCGACAATCAACGTCCTCTACCAGACCGAGATCAGGCACTCCGGCGCCAGGAGTCACTGTTTCAGGGTCTGGCTCCCGTTCCCCCACCGGATCGCACCGTGATTTCGGCCTACCAGTGGGATCCGGTGCACTGCTTCTCTTGTTCCTCGGCTTACCAACCGGAATATGACCAATCGGGGATTGGCCTACATCCGGGTAGGGCTCCCTACTACACGGGCTCAGCAAACCGTATGAGGTTCGCGGCCAGCATGAGTCGTGCACACCAGGAGGCTCGGAGTACTACCGTTAAGGTGTTGGTCCCGTCTCCGATGATAGCCAAACGTCAAGACAAGGACACCCCAAGCCCTAAATCTCACTTGAAGATCGGGGCCAAGTGGAAGAGGCCCAATCTGCGATTGGGTGACCTGATGAACTGCACATTGGCTCGACGGGGGATCCTGCGATTCACCACAACCGTTGGACCAAGACCCAGGGTGATCAAGACGGGTCACAAGCTGGAGTCCAAGATGTTTCCAACCTCTACTGACTAAGTACAGGAACAGGATGTTAGCGCGGGGGACTACAATCCCCTGGGGGATGAATGATCCTCCAGAGCGGGGGTGGGAAGGACCGTCAGGGACCTATACCCACAGACCCGGGACGTCTACAGCCGGGGAGTCTCGGGGAATCCGCAACAAAGGCCTTCTCTATTTTCAGGTTGATTGTTTTAGGACAAATAAAACTTTGGCTAGGCAGTTTTTAATCCATTAGTTATGCATTTTTTGAAACAGTGGATTGAGGAACTCTTGAGTTTGGATCTGCGAAACAAAGCAGACTATTTGTATGGAACCATGTGCGCCCGATGGGCCACGGCCGATCGGGACAAAAGCTGGTGTCCGGGACTGTTAGGTCCCCCATTGTAAGCACGATGATATCGTAATACTACTTCTTTCCCGTTTAAAAAAAAACATTTATTTTAATATCATTAAAATAAACCCCTCGCTAAAAACCATGTTTCAAGCTTCGTTATGTTTTTAATCAATGTAGGGTAATTTTACTATTTGGTGTGTATTTAGTCAAACATGAAAAGTAATTTTATTATTCGGCCGTTTCAAAAAAAATTGTTATTCGATTTGTTTTTAGTGTAGAGCAGTTGATGCGTTAATTTTCTAACTCAATTTGTATATTTTCTTTGCATGGTGCTTGTAAATAGATATGATTTTCATATGGTCTATAATCTATATAATTAAGACTTGGTTTGTTTGAATATCATTGGAGCCAGTACCTTTGGCAACCCAACCTTCCACCCAAGGTGGCAGCTTTCACTTGGTTGGCATGTCTAGGTGCTGTGCCCACCAAAGGTTTTCTGGAAAGTAGAGGCATTATTATTCCTATTGCAGACTCTTGGTGCAGGTTTTGTGCCAATAACTTTGAGGAATTGAATCATCTTCTTATAAGCTGCAAGAAGACTTGGAGGGTTTGGTCAAGTGTATTGAACTGGTGGGGAGTGTCTTGGTGTATCCAATCTAATGTTTTGGATTTCATCTCTTCTTGGGACTTTTTATGTAGTAAGAACAAAGTTTGGATCCTCTTATTCTCCATCACACTTTGGGAGATTTGGCTTGCTAGGAATGACTTGGTGTTCAACAACAACCTCAGGACAGTACATGATATCCTACTTAGAATTCAACACTCTTCCTTTGCCATAGAGTGGTCTTTGTTCAAGGATAATCTAGCTTTCTCTTTTCAGTCCTGGACTCTTTCTCCTTTCTTGTGCAAGAGGGTCAGTAGAAAGTCTCTGCAACAAAAGACTTGCTCTGGCATTCTTTGGCCTTGGTTGCTAACTTGGCCCTGCATCTTCATAATTGTTGGGGCATAGTTGGACTTGGTTTTTCTTGGGAGGGCTGGGGTGGTTTTTGGGAAGGGTCTGGGATTTTGTGAGGTTTTGGGGAGCTGTCTAGTAGTTTTGGTATTGCAAACTGTGTGTGGGTTTTTCTTCCCTATTCTCTTGTATCCTTAGCTATTTATTTGGAGTGTGGGTAGGTTTCTTTTTTCTAGTTTTGAGTGTTTCTTTTTGGTACTTGTTTGGTTTCTCCTCTGCTGTTTGTTTGCTCCACTGGCTCCTCTAAAGTTTTGGGAACTTTTACTGCTGGAAAGTTGCAGTGCTGCATTTAGGAGCTGGAAGGTTTGTCTGAGGTGGTTTGTGGTCCTGTTTTAAAGGGTTTTGGTTGGGTTTGTTTCAGGGTTTTTAGTGGTTTCTGGGTTTCTTGGTACACAAGGCATCTGTTCTGTGTTGCCCGGGAAGGTTTGGTTAGGTTTATAACTAACTTTCTTGGTGTATCTTTGGGTTGTTGGTGTTCTCTTCATTTGCTGGGGTAGTGTAGGGTTTTTTAATAGCTCTACTGGTATAGGTAGCTTAACCTTGGCTTGTAAGGTTGTGTTAGGGTATTTTAATAGCTCTACTGGTATTGGTAGCTTAACCTTGGCTTGTAAGGTTGTGTTTTAGCGCCACTTCTGTGGTCTTTGTTTGTATGAGAGGGTTCCCTCTTGCTTTGGGTTTTGAACTCAAAACCCTTGGCCTTTAATGTTATTGCTAGCTTTCCAAAAAAAATTTATAGGATCAAGAAATATACGGTTAAAATAAGACATGTAGGATAAATTTTACTTAATTTACCGTCATAATCATGTTATTACAATATATAATTGTGATTTATGAATAAAAATATAATTTCATTTATAATGTCAAATGGCATTATGCTCTATTATTTGGTCATATGATATATATTTCTATTTAAGTTGGATATTTTTTAATTTGTTATTGTATAAATGTTGATAACAAGCGGTGAATATTCAAGATAGAAATATGGTATCTTCTAGTAACACACAAACAAAATTGGCTATACACCTTTCAACTCGTATGAAGAAGTCATAGTTAGTTAAAGACGTATGATAAATTACACAATTGAAATTGTATAAACCACAAACATTTGTAACCTTACACCATAATGATAGAGTTTATTTACTAAATTAATAAAATTGTCAAAATAGCAACTCTTTTTATTTTTATAAAAAGCCCGTAACAAAAATTCGCTTTAGGCCCCACAAATCGTTGGGCCGGCCCTGCCGAAAAGGAGGACGACAAGAGTGACGGGGAGCTGGGCTGGTTGAGAAGGGAGGATCTCTCATCTCGTTCTTTATTAATGACAAATATTTTTTGTGTTGACGTTAGTTATTTTGTTGGAGTGGATATTTTGTCATCCATCTTTGTTTTTATTTTGAAATATTAAGAATCGACAATTAAAATACATCGAAGTCAATCCTAAAAGATCGTAACCAGACTAAACCAATGAGAATCATTTATAGCCGAATTCCAAACAAACTGGAGTTGCACATCTTTGAGGCTATATATGTGAGAAACCACCCACTGACTTCCTTTAGCACGAGGTCCTAGCGGAGTATATACTGACTTGTATAATAATTTCTAATCAAAGTGAGAATGGAACCATCAGAAGTCCGTTCCAGTTGACTCCGATCAATATAGAATGAATGGGAATGAAGATCTGATGATGCAAGATTAACAAGAATTGATTGATATTAAATCATAAATTAAAACTTCAAAATGTGAGACCGGTGTGTCAGATCTGCCAAAAGCGACCGCTTGAACACATTTCTGGTAGATCTTTCATACTGGTTTTGGATAACCACAAGCATGGGGGATTACATAGGAACTTCTACGGAGGGAGCATTAGTTGGTATCGTCACAGCAAGTGGAGGAAGAGTGAGTACGAGATCGGGAAAGAGTACTGAAATTGGAGGAGGTTACCGAGGGTGGTGCTCATTTTATGGGGATTGCAGGACTTTAACAGGGTAAAGACCTTCACCCTTCGTGAGTCTTTATTGGAGGGCTTACAACCATCCAGGGTGAAGACCATTTTTGACTCGGTAGGAGTTTTTACAAATGTTCGTTTGCCTCGAAAGCCAATCGCAAGAAGCCATTTTGTTGTCTTTGTGGATTTTCAGACGAGCACCGATTTGAGACTAGTGTAGTCCAAAAGTTGAGACACAAATTTGAGAGCCTAAACCCTTTTTGTAGCCCAAGCTTTGGTGAATGGGAGAAATCGTGTCACGCCCCAAATTCAGATTTGACCGGACTCGAGACGTGAACTAAATTATTATATGAATAAAACGAAAATACTAAAACAAACTTTCATAAATTCGAATAAAAAGAGTCAACAGCTCTTAAATAAACCGTAAAAACAGTTTTTGGTTCAAAACATGGTACGTCACTAGTCAACTAGCCTAGGACCCTCGTTAGCTCCCAAGCTTCGAGCATCCAGCTAGTACACCTCCCGCTCAAACCTGAAATACAACAAGGTAAGGGGTGAGCTTTCGCTCAGTAGGAAAATTAGTTAAAGTAATGCACATCGGCTCACCACCACGAGTAACCGTCCAATTAGGACATACTAGTACAGCATATCTAACTGCCGACACGGGGTTCATAGCCAAACTGACAACACGCTTAACGATCTCTTTCACAGGTAAAACCATAACCGAACAACAACGTATCCCATACGAAAACAACCAACAGAACATCCCCTAAAGTTATCGTATCATCTCGAATAGCCCCTCGGTCCAGAGGAGACACATGCATCGGGGCGACCGGAAACGTTCCCTAAGAACGCACCTCAACGGAGGGCCCGGAAACGTTCCCAAAGGATCATAGATCATCGGGGTGGAACACAACCCGTAGACTCAATCACGACCCGTAAGTCCCATGATACCCGTTATCCCATCACGACCCTCAGGCCCAATCACAGATTCTAGTACAACCATTTTCAACGGAACTCGTACCCACAATCCTCAACTCAAGACCAAACCACACTTAAAACAGAGCACACGACCAGTCAACAAGCATAGAGCACACAGCAGAACAAACGCATATCCCGTACGGCAGTTTCCAACGCCACCAAATGCACCCAGCCATTTATGTCGTACCATAACACGAATACTCGGTCCTGACACCTTCCCGTCACGTATAATCGGGGTAACATCAGACCGTAAATCCCTCAGTCGGACGTCTTCCTGTCATGTAGAATCAGGGCCATATTCCTCCCGTCACAGAGACTCGGTTATCAAACACGCCATCCTTGGCCTCGATACACTACACCAGAACTATCCCACGATGCAAGTATCACTCCGGTTATGTCTTTTCTCGGAACACACAAAAAGGATAAAACACACAGCACAAAGTCCAAGCTAGTCTCGGTATACCGACCGGACCATCACAACATATCACACAGCCGGTCTATCAATTTCCCGGTCATATTACAAACAAGGGTTCTCATTACAACAAACACGGCACACATGCCCACACACAATCACAATCATGCAACGCCAAGCAGTAATCTTATTGAACTCTTAAGCACACTCAAACCGTCACTTACTTACCATCACTTACCGACCCCACGCTCAACGTGGTAACCCTACCGGCTTGACCGGTATCAAATCCTCAACCATCCCACAGTTCAACATATCAATTAAACAGGACATAACCACACAGGTCATCCACATGCATCACCAATTCAGTTCTACTCGTTTTCATGTTCGTTATTTATTAACCGTTCAAACAACACAAGGCACACAGCAAACAATCCTACGGGCACAACATGGCCCAAAACTACCAGCACGGCAATTCCCAAGACAGAAAGCGTAAATGTTCACAGTTCATACGTCTACGCTAGTTGTTCACAACCTACATGCCAAACTACGATCTTTCCGGTTTTATTATTTCCTAGCATGCATACTAGTAACTTTCCGTAATTAAACCAGTATTCGCTACTTTCCCTACCTCAAGGCGATACCACAACAACGTCTCCTAGCTGCTGACGACCGGGCCAACACCGTCTTCTAAGGCGAAGTCCGCGTCTGGGTTTAACTCCGGTCTTCTTGTCAGAACCACTCCCGGTCAACGCCAGTCAAATCGGCGAAAAACAGGAAAATTTAAAAATTTTGGACAAACACTTAAATGAACCTAAATTTGACCCCGAGGGTCATACCGGACTTAAATTGACCCCGATATCGACCAAAGTGAGTTCTGGGGGACTCAGGGCAACTTTCTGACCAATTTGGGAAAGGTTGACTTTTTGTTGGAAAAGTCAACCGAGCGACGTTTTGCTCCGTTTTGGATCCAAAAAGCTTAGACGTCGTCACATCGGTCTTAGTTGAGCCGTTTCCTTGTAGCCCGTGAAGTTTCGTAATTTCTTGGAAAAAGTGTCCGTTCGGGGCACGAAACAGCCGAATTTGGGACCCACTTGCCACATGTCAATTATCTGGTATTTTTGGTTTTTGGGACAAAACAAAAGGAGACTACAAGGGGTGGGGGGGGGGGGGGGGTTCGGCCATGTTCAAAAAAAGGAAAAAAATAGAGTTTTAGAGAGAGAAAAGAAGAGAGAAGAATGAGAGAAAAGAGAAGAAGGAGTTGGGGGTTTTGTGATTTCCCGACGATCCCACCGACGGATCGTCTCAACGATAGAAGGACCGAGCTCCCATCGTCATTCCCTACGTTGAGCATCTATCCGATTTTCGTTTTGGTACGTTTAAAAGTTAGGGTTTGGGTTAAAATGTGTAGACTTTGGATGAGTTGAGGTGTGGGGTTCGTTGGAGGCATTTGGGAGCGAAAGATGTACGTTTTCCGGTGACCGGAGGCTCGGGGGAGCTCCGGCCACCGTGTATGGTGGCTGCCGGAGTTGGGGGTGGCTGGCCGGAGCTAGAACCGGCCACCACCATGGTGAACCGGCCTAAAACCGGCCCAACCACCCTCGGGTCTTTAGGGCCGGGTGGGGCCCACATGCTCGGGTATCGGGTTTTCGTGTTCGGGTGGTTTAGGACGATAACGAAGTCGTTAATCCACACCCGGAACGAATTTTGGAATTAAATTGTAAAAGTTGTAATTGACGGGTTTAGAAACTTTAAACGCGAATTGAATTGCTCGGAAGTCGGAAATTGATTCCGTCGATTGCGTTGGAACCTTTGAATTAATCTAAGACCGTAGAAATGAAAACGGGAATTTTCGGAGCCCCAGAAGGGCGTTTTCAAAGCCCGGGCAGATTCACCGAACTGGCGAATCGGGCCTTTCCGGGTTCATTATCAACAATGTCAAGTAATTGGGAAGTTTGGGAGTGATAGACATTGTCGGGATTACATTTGGGCGTCAAGTGTATTAAAATTCAGTTTATGCCTGCAAGCTTAAAAAGTTTTTTAAATTGTGTTCTTATTAGATCGTGCCGCCGACAGAGGAAAAGGAAAGTTAGGCGAGTGATCGTGAGCACGCCGGAGCTTGGTCGTGAGCTTTTGGGGAAAGCGTACGAGGTAGGGAAAAGTAGCCGGATCTCGGCCCTGATTAGGGAAAGTTAACAGTAGAAATGCATGTGATACTTGGGTGTCGTGGGTTAAGTAAGTTTATCGAACATTAGAAAGGCAGGCGACACCGGGTGGTGTCGTATGATACGGGAACGTATCGAACAATAGAAATGCATGTGACACTTAGTAGTTTCGTAGGAGCAGTGAACTTATCGATATTAGAATTACTGGAGGCATTTGGTTATGCCCGGAGGTTGATTGTTTTGTTTGTGTCTTGGGTGGCCATGAGTGCCTGTGGGGTTGTTGAACCCGTATTTTTATTGTTGATGTCTTGGGTGGCCATGAGTGTCCGTGGGATTGTTAACCCGTATTTTATTGTTGGTGTGTCATGGGTGGCCGTGAGTGCCCGTGGGGTTGTTAAACCGGTATTTTACTATTGGTGTGTCTTGGGTGGCCATGAGTGCCCGTGGGGTTGTTGAACCCATGTTTTATTGTTGGCGTCTTGGGTGGCCATGCGTGCATGTGGAGTGCTAAACCTGTGTTGTTACTGTTTGTTGAACTTTGCTTGTGATTGTGGTTGTGGTTGCCTGAGGTTGGGGGAGACCACTGCGTGTCGAGAAAAGTTCTGTGGGTATTGGCTAGCCTTCCGACATGGATCGGTGAGGTTGAGCGTCTTCTTTGGCGATGAGGGCGGCTCGCCTTCCGACCAGCTATCGGAAAAGTATGGCTTTATACATCGCTGACAGGTCGACCGCCTGACCTGACATTGTCGGGGAAGTTGCGTGGGCAGGCTCGAGCCCAGCCGGTTAGCAACCGGCACTAAGCAGCTGGAGTGCGATCCTTTGTGATCTTGGTTGGTGTGCGATCCTTTGTGATCTTGGGTGTTGCGTGGTTATCTTTTGAGTCTTTTGGTTGAGGTCGTAACCGTTTTGTCGGGTCTACATTACGTGTCCGAGTGTTGAGCGGTTGGGGAAAGTATCAGTTTGTGTGTCAGTCGGGTTACTTGAGTTGGGGATAGTAGTTCCTGGTGTTTGGGTTGTTGTTGGTGTTTCCGGCATTGTCTGGTAGTATGCCGTAGTCAGTCTGGTATCCGTGGTGGTGAGCGAACGCTCACCCCTAGCTGCTTTTCCTACAGGTACTGGTCGCGGGACGGACTAGGTGAGCTCTCGAAGCTTGAAGAGCTAGGAGCGGGAGTCCGGGTTTCCTTTTGAGTTTAGCGACGTACGCCTTGTCTTTTGTCCACTTGTTTTGGACGTGCTTTTGAGTTGTAAATTATTATTTTGATTAACTAAATGGTGATTTTAAGCAATTTATTTAAAAGGTTTTGAAAATGGTTTTATTGTTTATCGTTCACGTTCCGGGTTCGGTTATACTGAATTTGGGGCGTGACAGTTTGGTATCAGAGCTCGAGATTTCACGCCTTGGACTGTACGTCAATTAGGTGGGGAGAGTCGAGTCGGTAAAAGTCCCGTTGTGCATTGGTTGCGCAAGTCAGAAACCGTGTGTAGACCCGTAGTGTCTTGAGTCTTGGTTGTTGTTGTGTGTATGTGCAGTACGGTTATTACTTGCATACTGTTTGTGTGTGCTGCGTGAAACGTTTTTAAGCTATCACGACTCGACTCAGGAGAGCTCCTATAGTCGAACGTGACGGTGCTGATATCAAGTGGGGACAATGTAGTTCGGGGACGCCTGGACCGGGTTGTAACTACGTGATGTCAAGAAATGAGGTTTTATAATGAAAAGGAGAAAGTTTTAAAATTTGTTGGCCCAGTGGGCGTGTTTGTAGAATTTGTTGGCCCTGTGGGCGTGGTTTGATTGTTGGTTGGCCTTGCTGGCTTATGATTGAGGTCGGGTGACTTGAAATTGTCTGTGAATTATTGTGCGTGTGGTCGTTAAATTGGTGGTCGAGCGTGTGTGTCGCTTAAGGCTTTTGTTTGGGTTAAAAAGGGGTAAGGATCGAGTTTGAAACGAGCAGCGCGTTTTGGAAATTTTTGGGGCCTTCGTCACGGCTCCGTGACCCCAACCGTGACGGGGTCGGTCACGGATCCGTGATCCCTGTCTTTTCCACCGTCTTGATTTACGCAGTTTTCGTGTTGTTATTGAGTGACGTTCACGATTGCGTCGGGTCGTTTTGAGTTTTCCTTTACGTGTTCTGATATTGTAGTATTGATAGCGTGAGCGGTGTGGCGTTTTAGTAACGAGTACGCTATAGATAGGCGTAGACCGTGTGAACGCTAACATATTGAGCACGTCGTCGTTGTTTAAGTTCGCAAACTAAACGTTTGTGTGTATCCGTGCAGAGGATACCGACCACATGGCTCGGGGCAAGAGAGGACGATCAGCCATAACGCGGGGACGGGCACCCACTCGTGGCAGGAGGGGACGGTCAGCTGGGGCACCAGGAGGGATGCCCACCGCCGAACCCGCTGAGTCCGCGGAAGCCCAGGGTACTCCTGTCGGAGAGGACATGAGGAGCGACACGGGACCATCTGCGGGCACGCCCAGCGTCCCGCCGGTCGCAGACCCGCCTACTGCGACCGCTCTGGACGAGCTGACCAGGACGGTGCAGAGCTTGGTGGCGATCATCGCCAGTAGAGAGTCTGCATCGCCAGCTCCGGAGACAACAACGGTTCCAGCGAGGCCCGTTCAGGCCGAAGGCCATACGGCCCGGACACTACTGGACTTCCTAAAGCTGGGCATACCTACGTTCGTCGGGGAACCGAACCCCGACCTAGCTGAGAGTGTTAGTCTTAGTGCCCGTAGTTCAATCCTAAATGTCCAAATGTATATATCATCGTTATCAATAAAATTAAAGCGGCTTTATATTACTTATGTGTTGGAGTAATATATCGATGTGTGTTTTGATCTATGCCCACCATGCGAATAGAACCATAGATCGAGATAGATCACACTCGATGGGTCCCTAGTCAACAAAGCTTCACTAGAAGCGACTAGTATGAAAAATGGCTCTTTATGGCTTATGTTCTGTTAGTCATTGGAATGGGATTCCGGAGTCTGATCATAGATATCATGTGGGACATGATATTGGACGACCCGCCCTGAATAGGTGCCATAGATTAAGTCATGAACATATTCAGTGTCGTAGCTTGTCATGTATCCTTAGACCAAGGAGTCTTTGTGATCGCTATGTAGTCAACAACTGAGTTTGACCTGAGCCTAACGTTGTCCGTAACAGGGCTTCCATAACGGCCAGGATTGGCTTGGGGACGGGCTACATGAGTGACACGAAAGGCGGCTAAGGGATTTATCCCTCATACTGAGGTATGGGAAAGATATCGGTTCTCGGCCACTTGATCGAGAGTGACTGAAAGAATAGCATGGCCATGCACATGATACTGGGTATCATATCTTCAGTCATCTCACATATCAAGGAACGGTGATTGAGAATAATAAGGATGACGGCTCTATGCCTTATCTCAATCAGGATATCGGAGATAAAAGGATAATGACAGGGATGACGGAAAGGTTAGAATCGACAGGGTCGATTCGTTATGCAGTGTCAGGCAATACTAAAGTCTCGTTAGTTGCCACTTAAATAGGATCAAGTAAAATGGGATTTTACGTTGATCTATTGACATGCATAAACCTAAGGGTCATACCAGAGGATGAAACTCATTGACACATTTATGGAGAATGGCCAAAAGGGAGTTGTCTCGGGACATGACCAAAACTGGGTTTTGGGTCATGTGCCCGTACGTGAATAGGACTTTACGGATCGAGACAAGGCTTCGAGTCTTGGGATTGATCGCGTCGGATAATGTTGGACATTTCCGGTATGGAAGGCTTGGAGGCGATGAGCGAATCACGGGACCTCGTTGGAAATGGCCATGGGCCATGTTCCAAGAGGCCCATGAAAGGCCCATGCAACCAAGGCCCATGGAACTAATTAATCAAGTCTTGATTAATTAGTACTAAGTAAGCAAGACAAGGATTAAGGTGTTGGTGATTCACCACCTAACCCAATCTTGTCTTGCCATACTTTGTCCTATTTACACCTTACTTGACACCATACTTGTCCCATGCCTTTAGTTGGACAAGTATGAGTTTTGTTATGTTTAAGTCATCTTTTTTCAACATAACAAACACAAGACACGAATAGGAAACACATTTTCTCTCCCTCTTCCATGGCCATTTCGGGTTTGGCTAATTTCCACCTCCATTTTTGTGTTCTTGAGTCCTCAAAGAGAAGAACTACGTGGCTTTGATTCCCATGTGGATACGTAGGCGTCTTGGAGACTCAAGCCAATCATTCGTTAACCGGTGTTCTTGTTTTGGTATGAGATAGTGCTGAATTTTTCTCTTGTGAATCCATTCTTTGTTAGTTGTTTCATGGTTTTAATCGTCTCTTGGTTTTTATTGATTTTCCGCTGCGAGTTGGTTCATCTCCAACCCTACCTCGAGACCCAACAGAGAGATGGCTGGAGCAGGTCACTCGGGCCCTGGACACGTCGGGCATCGAGGATGGTCGTAGCAGAGTGTCCTTTGCAGCTCATCAGCTGAGGGACAGCGCCTACCACTGGTGGGGGCGCGTACGGGACAGAGTCGGGCACGACTAGGGTATCTTCCAGAAGGTCTTCCTTGCGCAGTATTTCCCTGAGTCGGCCAGGATGGACCGACATCAGCAGTTCCTGGAACTGCAACAGGGCGGGGCGTCAGTGGCAGAGTATGAGGCCAGATTCACGGCCCTGACCCGATTCGCACCAGAAATGGTGGCGACGGAGCGGAACCGTTGCCTGCGGTTCGAGGCGGGGCTGAGGCCGGCGATTCGGGATAGAGTTCTCGCCCTGAGGTTGCAGGAGTACTCAGAGCTCGTAGACACGGCAGCGATAGTGGAGCAGGGTCTCCGGGAGGCAGCGAGGACCCGTGAGGTTCGATAGCGGCCGACCAGTGTTGCGGGGCCGTCTGAGTCCCGAGATTCGAGGAGACAGAGGACCATAGGGTTCTTTCGACTACATGCTTAGCAGGGCGGAGCGAGACAGATAGGGTCGGTGGCGTCAGTGGGGCTAGTTGCTTCAGAGAGGGGGCCGATGTGCTTTACCTGCGGGCAGCCAGGCCATATGCATCGAGAGCGTCCGATGGGAGGACGACCCGCGTCGCTACCAGTGATCAGCCGAACAGGCCAGGGCACGGGGCCGAGGGCCGACGAGTTCAGGTGTTTCCGGTGCGGCCGGGTTGGGCACACTATTATGAGGTGTCGTGAGCCGATTGGGGAAACATTAGCGCCACGACTGCAGGAGTCGCATACCGTGCAGTCACCCAGGGATCGCCAGCATCAGAGTCAGCCGTCGAGGTTCTCGCAGCCGTCCACGAGCGCGCCAGTTCTGAGACAACAGCAGAGATCTAGATATCCGGCAATCAGTGCACCGGGTCAGAGGCAGCAGGCGTCACAGGGAAGAGTGTACGCAGTTACCGACTCCCGGGCCACAGGACCCACTACCTACCGTGAGACCATTCAAGGTACGTGTTTATTGTATGATTTATGGGCGTTATTCTTATTTGATAACGGGGCGTCGCACTCGTTTACTTCATCGAGTTGTGCTGAGAGGTTGGGGCTGAGTTTAGAGCCGTTGAGTCCACCCATATGCCTGACACCCCAGTTGGGGGTGATGTGTTGTTGACTAGCGTCTGTCGTGCCTGCGAAATTAGAGTCGCGGACTGTCCTTGCCCTAGTGACCTTCTCGTGCTGGGAATGACGACCTTTGACGTGATCTTGGGAATGGATTGGCTGGCGAAGTACCGAGCCAATATCGAATGCTATAGGCGACGAGTGACAGTATCAACAAGCAACACGAAGGTGTTGTGTGTGCTGGGTAGTAAGAGCGGGGTTCTCCTGTCAGCGTTGTCCGCAGTAGAGGAAGTATCGGCCGTGCAGAGCCGAAAGTTACCGCGAGTGAAGTTTCCTTGTAGCCCGTGAAGTTTCGTAATGTCTTGGAAAAAGTGCCCGTTCGGGGCCCGAGACGGCCGAATTTCGCGAATCTGATTGGAAAATATCTAGAAGATATTTTCCAAAAAGGGATGGGACCCACTTGCCACATGTCACCAATGTGGTGGGGTTAGGTTTATTGGACAAAACAAGACAAGACCACATGATGGTTAGTTTGCTTTTAAGTATTATTTTGTTACTTTTTAAAACAAAACAAAAGGGAGCAAATGTGATGTTTGGCAATTGCTTCAAAATTAGAAAAGATGATAGTTTTTAGAGAGAGAAAATAAGAGAGAAGAAACAGAGAGAAAAGAGAAGAGGGTTGGGGGTTTTGCCACTATTCACGAGCATCAAACCGTTGGATCGTCTCAACGATAAAAGAATCGAGCTCACATCGACATTCTCTACGGTGAGCACCTAACCGATTTTCATTTTGGTACGTTTGAATTTTAGGGTTTGAGTTTAAATGATTCAAATATGGTTGGGTTTTAGTTAGAATTGGTTTAAAGATGAATGGTTGAGGTTTGGGGTTCGTTAGGAACGTTTTGGGGCAAAAAGGGAATTTTTCCATTGTGGCCGTGTGGGGCCCATATGCCCGGGTATCGGGTTTTCGTGTTCGGGTGGTTTAGGACGTTCTCCAAGTCGTTAATCCACACCCGAATCGAAATTTGGAATTAAATTGTGAAAGTTGGAATTTCGGGTTTAGAAACTTTAAACGCGAATTAAATCGCTCGGAAGTCGGAAATTGATTCCGTCGATTGCTTTGGAACCCTTGAATTATTCTAAGACCGTAGAAACGAAAACGGGAATTTTCGGTGCCCCGGAAGGGCGTTTCCAAAACCTGGGCAGATTCGCCTTGTCGGGCGAATCGGGCCTTTCCGGGTCCAATATCGACAATGTCGAGTAATTGGGGAGTTTGGGAGTGATCGACATTGTCGGGGTTACTTTTGGGCGTCAGGTTTATTAAAATTCAGTTTATGCCTGCAAGTTTAAAAGCGTTTAAAAATTGTGTTCTTATTAGATCGTGCTGCGGACCGAGGCAAAGGAAAGCTAGGCGAGTGACTGAGATCACGCCGGGGATTATTTGGGCACTTTTGGAGAACATATACGAGGTAGGGAAAAGAAGCCGGATCTCGCCCTGACTAGGGAAAGTTAACAGTAGAAATGCATGTGACACTGGGGTGTCGTGGGTTAAGTGGGTTATCGAATATTAGAAAGGCATGATACGGGAACGTAACGAATATTGGAAATGCATGTGACACTTAGTGGTGTCGTAGGAGCAGAGAACTTAGCGTTAGTAGAATTACTGAAGGCATATGACCATGCCCGGAGGTTGATTGTGAAACTGTTGATATTAGGACTATTGGAGGCATTGGTTATGCCGGAGGTTGATTGTGTATTTTTTGTCTTGGGTGGCCATGAGAGCCCGTACTTTACTGTTGTGTCTTGGGTGGCCATGAGTGCCCGTGGGATTGTTGAACCCGTGTCTTTACTGTTGGTGTGTCTTGGAAGGCCGTGAGTGCCTGTGGGGTTGTTGAGCCCGTGAGTTACTGTTGGTGTGTCTTGGAAGGCCGTGAGTGCCTGTGGGGTTGTTGAGCCCGTGAGTTACTGTTGGTGTGTCTTGGGTGGCCATGAGTGCCCGTGGGGTTGTTGAGCCCGTGAGTTACTGTTGGTGTGTCTTGGGTGGCCATGAGTGCCCGTGGGGTTGTTGAGCCCGTGAGTTACTGTTGGTGTGTCTTGGGTGGCCATGAGTACCCGTGGGGTTGTTGAGCCCGTGAGTTACTGTTGGTGTGTCTTGGGTGGCCGTGAGTGCCCGTGGGGTTGTTGAGCCCGTGAGTTACTGTTGGTGTGTCTTGGGTGGCCGTGAGTGCCCGTGGGGTTGTTGAGCCCGTGAGTTACTGTTGGTGTGTCTTGGGTGGCCGTGAGTGCCCGTGGGGTTGTTGAGCCCGTGAGTTACTGTTGGTGTGTCTTGGGTGGTCGTGAGTGCCCGTGGGGTTGTTGAGCCCGTGAGTTACTGTTGGTGTGTCTTGGGTGGTCGTGAGTGCCCGTGGGGTTGTTGAGCCCGTGAGTTACTGTTGGTGTGTCTTGGGTGGCCATGAGTGCCCGTGGGGTTGTTGAGCCTGTGAGTTATGGTTGGTGTGTCTTGGGAGGCCGTGAGTGCCTGTGGGGTTGTTGAGCCCGTGAGTATGGTTGGTGTGTCTTGGGAGGCCGTGAGTGCCCGTGGGGTTGTTGAGTCCGTGTTTTACTGTTGGTGTCTTGGGTGGCCATGAGTGCCGGTGGAGTGTTGAACCTGTGTTGTTGTTGTTTGTTGAACTTTGCTTGTGATTGTGATTGTGTTTGCCCGAGGTTAGTGACCCGAATGTGTTCGAGTCTCGGGAGGTTGCGAGCGTCCTTTGGCTGGCCTGACCGAGTTCGAGTCTCGGGAGGTTGCGAGCGTTCTTTGGCTAGACTGACCGAGTTCGAGTCTCAGGAGGTTGTGAGCGTTTTTAGGCGATGGAAAGGGCAGCTCCCCTTCCGACTAGCTATCAGAAAAGTAGCTCGGTTTATCGCCAACAGGTCGACCGCCTGGAGCCTGACAGGGATCAGCAAAGCGCGTGGGGCAGGCTCGAGCCCAGCCGGTTAGCAACCGGCACTGAGCAGCTGACAGGAGTGCGATCCTTTGTGATCTTGTTTGGTGTGCGATCCTTTGTGATCTTGGGTGTTGTGTGGTTGTCTGTCGTGTCTTTGGAGGAGGTCGTCGATCGTTGTGTCCGGTCTACTTTACGAGTTCGAGTGTTGAGTCGGTTGAGGAAAGTATTAGTGTGTGGGTGTCGGTCGGGTTACTTGAGTTTGGGGATAGTGATCCCCGGTGTTGAGTTGGTTGTTGGTGTTACCGGCATTGTCTGCTAAGTATGCCGTAGTCAGTTTGTTATCCGTGGTGGTGAGTGAACGCTCACCCCTAGCTGCTTTTCCTACAGGTACCGGTCGCAGGTTGGACTAGGTGAGCTTCTGAAGCTTGAAGAGCTAGGAGCGGGATTCTGGGTTTATTGTTGAGTCTAGCGACGTATACCATACTTTTTTCCACTTGTTGGGACGTATTTTAAGTTGTAAATGATTATTTTGAGGAGCAAGTGATGTTTTTAAAGTGATTTATGTAAAAGATTTCAAGATGTTTTATTGTTTTAAAAGTTCGCGTCCTGAATTCGGTTTGCTGAAATTGGAGCGTGACACGACTTGTTTCTCGAAGATCGATCTGCGATCCGGATATTACCAGTTGCGAGTCCGAGAGGGGGACGTCGCAAAGACTGCATTCCGGACATGCTATGGGCATTACGAGTTC
Source organism: Erodium maritimum (assembly GCA_963921825.1). Lineage (NCBI taxonomy): Eukaryota > Viridiplantae > Streptophyta > Magnoliopsida > Geraniales > Geraniaceae > Erodium > Erodium maritimum. The sequence goes on along the minus strand of OY997593.1, from coordinate 36,623,676 downwards.
TTGGTGATGCCGTTTGGACTGACGAACGCACCTGCAGCGTTCATGCATCTGATGAACAGTATATTCCGGCCGTTCTTAGATCAGTTTGTGGTGGTGTTCGTAGACGACATCTTGATCTACTCGCAGAACGAGGCAACACATGGGGGACATCTGAGGACTGTTCTGACCCTGCTGCGCACGCATCAGCTATATGCCAACCTGGAGAAGTGCGAGTTTTGGCTCGCTGAGGTCAAATTCCTCAGTCACATTGTATCCCGTGACGATATACTGGTCGATCCGGCGAAGATCGACGCGGTTTCGAAGTGGGCGCGGCCCAAGAGTGTCTTTGAGATCCGCAGCTTCTTGGGGTTGGCAGGATATTATCGGCAGTTCGTCCAGGACTTTGCATGACTAGCCGCGCCTATGACTCTATTGACTCGTAAGGGAGTCGAGTTTGAGTGGAAAAAGGATTGTGAACGTGCGTTCACGGAGTTGAAGACTCGTCTGACTACCGCTCCAGTATTGGTAGTGCCAGAGCGAGGGATCGGGTATGAGGTCTATTGTGACGCGTCCGGGGAAGGACTGGGCTGTGTACTAATGCAGTTGGGTAGAGTTGTTGCTTATGGCTCCAAGCAGTTGAAGACACACGAGCGCAACTATCCTACCCACGACTTGGAGCTAGCAGTAGTCGTTTTCGCGCTAAAGGGCTGGCGGTATTATCTGTATGGCGAGGGATTTCAGGTGTTCTCGGATCACAAGAGCCTCAAGTACGTCTTTTCCCAACGAGACCTGAACATGCACCAGCGACGATGGATGGAGCTACTTGAGGAGTACGACTTTGAGCTACACTACCATCTGGGTAAGGCGAACGTGGTCGCCGACACCTTGACTAGGAAGTTGGTTCCGAGTCTTGCTAGCATATCAGTCCGAGAGTGGGACATGATGGGGGAACTGAGCACGTTCGGGCTTGAGCTAAAGGAGATTACTGGTGGCGTGGCCATGTGCTCACTGGTGGCTCAGCCCTCACTACTTGCCCGAGTGTTGGAGGCGCAGTCAGAGGACGTCGAGACGTCAGAGATCCGAGAGAGGGTTGTTAGCGGTGATGAGGTGGTAGGCTGGGAACTCAGTGTTGATTGGGGGTTACGGTATCGAGGAGGGCTATTCGTGCCGGGCAACTGTAGAGACGACATGTTGCGAGAGTCACATCATTCGCCTCTTATGGTGGAGCGGGATGCGGAGAGCGGTCGCGGAATTTGTGTCGAGGTGTCTCGTCTGTCAGCAGGTGAAGGTCGAACATCAGCGTCCCGCCGAATTATTGCAGCCACTGCCGATTGCCTAGTGGAAGTGGGAGCATATCACGATGGATTTCGTGAGTGGGTTGCCGAGATCGCCAAGGGGACATGATGCGGTGTGGGTGGTAGTCGATCGGTTGACCAAGTCGGCCCATTTCCTGGCCATGAGGATGACTGATCCAGTCGACAAGTTGAGCAGCCTGTACATTCAGGAGATAGTGCGCCTCCATGGGGTCCTTGTGTCGATAGTGTCTGACAGTGATCCTCGTTTCACGTCCAGATTTTGGCCGAGTCTGCAGACCGCGTTGGGGACCGAGGTTCTACTCAGTACAGCACACCATCCTCAGACAGACGGTCAGTCCGAGCGCACTATTCAGATCTTGGAAGACATGCTGCGGGCATGTGTGCTGGACTTCAGGGGATCATTGGAAACCCACCTGCCGTTGGTCGAGTTCGCCTACAACAACAACTTCTAGGCCAGTATTGGGATGGCACCATTTGAAGCGTTGTATGATAGGCCGTGTCGGTCGACAGTTTGCTGGGCAGAGGTGGGGGACAAGAGTTTGCTGGGGCCGGATCTTGTCCGAGAGACGACAGAGAAGGTCGCGCTGATACGCGAGTGGTTGAAGACCTCACAGAGTCGACAAAAGAGCTACGCCAACAGACGGCGTCAACCTCTTGAGTTCCCAGTCGGTGACCACGTGTTCCTGAAGGTGAGCCCGAGGAAGGGACTGGTACGGTCCAGACGCAGCGGGGGCAAGTTAGCCCTGCGATACATCGGCCCTTTCGAGATTTTGAGCAGAGTGGGAGCAGTGGCCTATCGTCTGGCGTTACCACCGCAACTTGGGAGAGTTCATAACGTCTTGCACGTGTCCCAGTTGCGGCAGTACAATGCGGACCCCTCCCACGTCATTGAGTGGGCAGATATCGAGGTGGCTGATGATGTCTCCTATGAGGAGCATCCGGTTCGAATCATGCACACACGGGAGCAGGTCCTGCGTGGCAAGATCATCCGCCTGATGCGGGTGCAGTGGAGGCACCACGGGGCTGAGTCGACTTGGGAACGCGAGGACGAGGTTCGCGCGAAGTACCCCGATCTATTCGACTCCTGAGGTACGTTTGTTTTAAAATTTTGCGGACGAAATTCCTTTAAGGGGGGTAGATTGTAAGAACCACTCTCGGTCAACGCTAGTCAAATCGGCGAAAAACCGGAAAATTTAAAAAATTTGGATAGACACTTAAATGAACCTAAATTTGACCCCGAGGGTCATACCGGACTTGAATTGACCCCGATATCGACCAAAATGAGTTCCGGGGGACTCAGGGCAACTTTCTGACCAATTTGGGAAAGGTTGACTTTTTGCTGGAAAAGTCAACCGAGCGACGTTTTGGTCCGTTCGAGGTCCGTTTTGGATCCAAAAAACTTAGTCGTCGTCACAGCAGTCTTAGTTGAGCCGTTTCCTTGTAGCCCGTGAAGTTTCGTAATTTATTGGAAAAAGTGCCCGTTCGGGGCCCGAAACAGCCGAATTTTGCGAATCTGACTGAAAAATATCTAGAAGATATTTTCCAAAAAGGTGTGGGACCCACTTCCCACATGTCGTGGATGTGGTGGTTTTAGGTTTTTGGGACAAAACAAAAGGAGACTACAAGGCGGTGGGGGGGGGGGGGGGTTCGGCCATGTTCAAAAAAAGGAAAAAAATAGAGTTTTAGAGAGAGAGAAGAAGGAGAGAAAAGAGAAGAAGGAGTTGGGGGGTTTTGTGATTTCCCGACGATCCAACCGACGGATCGTCTCAACGATAAAAGAACCGAGGTCCCATCGTCATTCCCTACGGTGAGCATCTATCCGATTTTCGTTTTAGTACGTTTAAAAGTTAGGGTTTGGGTTAAAACGTGTAGACTTTGGATGAGTTGAGGTGTGGGGTTCGTTGGAGGCGTTTGGGGGCGAAAGATGAACGTTTTCCGGTGACCGGATGCTCGGGGGAGCTCCGGCCACCGTGTATTGTGGCTGCCGGAGTTGGGGGTGGATGGACGGAGCTAGAACCGGCCACCACCATGGTGAACCGGCCCAAAACCGGCCCAACCACCCTCGGGTCTTAAGGGCCGGGTGGGGCCCACATGCTCGGGTATCGGGTTTTCTTGTTCGGGTGGTTTAGGACGATCCCCAAGTTGTTAATCCACACCCGGAATGAATTTTGGAATTAAATTGTAAAAGTTGTAATTGACGGGTTTAGAAACTTTAAACACGAATTGAATTTCTCGGAAGTCGGAAATTGATTCCGTCGATTGCGTTGGAACCTTTGAATTATTCTAAGACCGTAGAAATGAAAACGGGAATTTTCGGAGCCCCGCAAGGGCGTTTTCAAAACCCGGACAGATTCACCGACCCGGGCGAATCGGGCATTTCCGTTTCCATTATCGACAATGTCGAGTAATTGGGAAGTTTGGGAATGATCGACATTGTCGGGATTACATTTGGGTGTCAAGTGTATTAAAATTCAGTTTATGCCTGCAAGCTTAAAAATTGTTTTAAATTGTGTTCTTATTAGATCGTGCCGCCGACAGAGGAAAGGGAAAGCTAGGCGCGTGATCGGGAGCACGCCGGAGCTTGGTCGTGAGCTTTTGGGGAAAGCGTACGAAGTAGGGAAAAGTAGCCGGATCTTGGCCCTGATTAGGGAAAGTTAACAGTAGAAATGCATGTGACACTCGGGTGTCGTGGGTTAAGTAAGTTTATCGAACATTAGAAAGGCATGCGACACCGGGTGGTGTCGTATGATACGGGAACGTATCGAACAATATAAATGCATGTGACACTTAGTACTGTCGTAGGAGCAGTAAACTTATCGATATCAGAATTACTGGAGGCATGTGGTTATGCCCGGAGGTTGATTGTTTTGTTTGTGTCTTGGGTGGCCATGAGTGCCCGTGGGGTTGTTGAACCTGTATTTTTATTGTTGATGTCTTGGGTGGCCATGAGTGCCCGTGGGATTGTTAACCCGTATTTTACTCTTGGTGTGTCTTGGGTGGCCGTGAGTGCCCGTGGGGTTGTTAAACCCGTATTTTACTATTGGTGTGTCTTGGGTGGCCATGAGTGCTCGTGGGGTTGTTGAACCCGTGTTTTACTGTTAGCGTCTTGGGTGTCCATGAGTGCCTGTGGAGTGCTAAACTTGTGTTGTTACTGTTTGTTGAACTTTGCTTGTGATTGTTGTTGTGGTTGGCTGAGGTTGAGGGAGACAGGTCGACCGCCTGATCCGACTGTGTGTCGGGAAAAGTTACGTGGGTATTGGATAGCCTTCCGGCAAGGATCAGTGAGGTTGAGCGTCTTCTTTGGCGATGAGGGCGGCTCCCCTTCCGACCAGCTATCGGAGGTTGTGTGGGCAGGCTCGAGCCCAGCCGGTTAACAACCGGCACTGAGCAGCTGGAGTGCGATCCTTTGTGATCTTGTTTGGTGTGCGATCCTTTGTGATCTTTGGTGTTGCGTGGTTATCTTTTGAGTCTTTGGGTTGAGGTCGTAACCGTTGTGTCGGGTCTACATTACCTGTCCGAGTGTTGAGTCGGTTGGGGAAAGTATCAGTTTGTGTGTCAGTCGGGTTACTTGAGTTGGGGATAGTAGTTCCCGGTGTTTGGGTTGTTGTTGGTGTTTCTGGCATTGTCTGGTAGTATGCCGTAGTCAGTCTGGTATCCGTGGTGGTGAGCGAACGCTCACCCCTAGCTGCTTTTCCTACAGGTACTGGTCGCGGGACGGACTAGGTGAGCTCTCGAAGCTTGAAGAGCTAGGAGCAGGAGTCCGGGTTTCCTTTTGAGTTTAGCGACGTACGCCTTGTCTTTTGTCCACTTGTTTTGGACGTGCTTTTGAGTTGTAAATTATTATTTTGATTAACTAAATGATGATTTTAAGCAATTTATTTAAAAGGTTTTGAAAATGGTTTTATTGTTTATCGTTCGCGTTCCGAGTTCGGTTCTACTGAATTTGGGGTGTGACACTTCTCTTCGATCGAAGCCGGACTCTAATTTAAAACGAAAGCCATAATTAAAAACTGTTTCACAGATAAATTAAAAGTGATGACGGTTTCGATTTAGGTTTAACAGTTTCCTTTTAAACTCGAGCGGGCTAAAAGCGGGATTATGACGAATCGGGCTCGAACACCCGCGCACCGAACTCGGTGCACGTTTTCTGAAGCATGGGTTCTGATGCACGGTTTTCGAGGCATGGTTCAGCGTTCTCACTTTTTGTCCCGTTCTAGACCGATTTAACGTCCAGTTCACTCGATTCACGTTTCTCGTTAAACAGTCCAGAATAACGTTTTAAAATCAAATCTGATTTTAAATTTCTTTTTATTTAAATCTTTCCCTTTCTTTTAAAACTGTTTTTAGTTTCAAATTGATTTTCTTCTCAACTTCCAATTATTTTGCTTCCAATCGATCCAGAACCAAAAAGAACTCGGCTTAAACAATACCCAGAACCAAATCCAAAAGGTTCAGCTTCGCTTAACAACCAAAATTTAACCTTTTTCAAAACGAAACTGATTTTGTTTCGGTTTACTTCCCTTCTAATTTTAAAACTGATTTTTTTTCATGTTTGTTTTTAAATCTTTTCTGTTAAAAACTTTAACGTTTGTTTCCAAAATTCCAGATCCAAACAAGGCTCAAGAAACAGAAAAGAAACGAAGAAGAAAGGGGAAGTCGGGTTTGAGTCCGGCCGACCATCGGCGGTGACTAAACCCGCCGAGGTCTCACGAAGCGAAGCTCACCGTGGGGGAAAAAATAACGGTGGCGGGCGGTGGAGAACGGTCACGTGCGTCGAAGGTGGCGGTGGTCGAAGTTGAACCGAGAGGCTCGGTGGCTCTTCCTCGCCGACGAGTCCGAAGCCAATGGGGCGGGAGCTTGGGACGAGGAGATCAGTTTCCAGGTTCGGGAGAGGCCGGAGATGGAGGGACAGCAAGAAGAGGATGGTCGGGGGAGAGGGAGGTTTGGGGCGGCGGGCGTGCATGGGAGAAGAGGACGGCCGAGCTAGAAGAGGAGGGAGAGGGAGTCTGCTCGTGGGGGAGAAGGGAGTGCACAGTGACCAGAAAACCTAATCTGAGGGTTAAATACCCGGTCGGCTGAAAGTTGGCTTCAATCATGCCATTGGTCTTCGCGACCCAAATTGCAGGCTGGAGCTGGGCGGGCTGGCTTGGCCGGCCTGTTGGTCTGGTCGGGTTCAGCCTCATACGGTGTTCCGATCGAACCACAAATTAGATAATAGTTCTTTTATCATTGGCAGTCTTTAAAAATCGTAAGCAAAACCCGTTGACTTGAGGGATAAGCTCTCGAGTAGGAGGTTGGTGGTGGATGACGAAGTTGCTAGGCCAGTACAAAACACATTGGTACATGTCAGTATGGTGGAGGAAACGTCCCTCGAGGTGGAACGGGGATGGTTGTGGGTCGCACAACACAACACCAAACCATCTCTGATTCAGTAGGACGTCGTTCGACATGGTCTGCTCAGATTAGTTGGCCGGCCTTTCAATAATAGCATCGTGATGATAACTTGATCTGATAAGGATTTTTAGGAAAGGATGGTGGAGCAGGGGTGGACATGGTTGGCCCCTTGGGTGACGATGGGGTTGGATAAAAAGAAAGTTCTGTCAAATGGTGGGATGTTTTGTTGGGTTAAGTTGTAGGGTTTGCCTGCGTAGGTTTGGAGCATGGAAAATATATCGAAGGACGTTTCGTGTTTGAGGTCAGTTCTTATGATCGATCCGGAAATGACTTCTGCGTTATTTTGAATGCATTCATAGTGCTTGTGCAGATGAATCCTTGGGACCCTTTCCAGCATAGAATCGAGTTGGAGGTAAAAGGTGACCGTTTCCCGTTTTTGGCTTTATTAGTTCACCAATATAAGGTAAATTTGACCGGTTCTATGGAGGTGGAGGAGGACGTGTTGGATCCTATTATAGTTGATAAGGAAGATGCAGCCGAATCTCCGTTTTCTAGTTTCAAACCAAATTCGAATTAGGACAGATCCCCTTTATCCAATCAAGGGTTTGAAGTCTCTAAGGACACCTTCCTGGGTTCGATGGTTCTGGTTTCACATCCTTTGGGATAAGTTGTGGTCTTTAATCTGGTGGATTTAGAGGCTTTCACACATCCTCTCAAATTGCGTGACTCACAAGGCAAGTCAATTCTTGCATCGTCTCGGCTTGGTCATAGTAGACCATTTAAAGGGTCCAAATTATCTAGCCAAATGAAAACCTATGTTGTGTTCCAAAAGTCAAATTAGAGAGGCTCTGAAGGATACCTAGGCATATGTGATGACTATGGGGCACAAGGCTTTGGTTTCGGTGGAGGGCGCTCGGGTGCAGTTCCAGAACCTTGGCGTAGAAATCTTCGACAAGCTTCAATTGGAGGCGAGCAATTGTCTGAACCGGTGGTGGAAAGTGGTGGGGGACCTTATTCCCCCTCTTACCTTCTCCCTCTTATTGAGCATTTTTCTCACTAGTATCGTAAGCGTTGGGGAGGTCACTTGTGGTTACGATAGCTTGGTTTGTTTTTTACTTTTTCATTGAGTGCTCTATGTTGCGTTTTTGTTTGGCATGCGGTTGGGGTTCTCAATTTTTTGGCTATGTATGGCTTCTTGTTGAGAAGGCTGGTGGGGTCAAGGTATCTAGTTGGCTTGGTGTCTTTAGTATGGTTTGTGGTGTGACTATGCCAATTTAGGTTTAGGGGGCTCTGTTGTCCCTTTTGGCCCCTATTTTTTTATTTTTCTTGTTCTTGGTTTTTTTTCTTAGAGCCATCTTGAATAATCTCCGATTCTCGGGTTGATCTCCTTACTATGTATTTTTTCTCTTAGTAGATGATCATTAATAAAACCATCATTTATGAAGAAAAAAAGTTTCCTAGTTGAAAACTTTAATCTTCGAACGAAATGGAAATTTCGGGTCCAACGTCCTGTGAACCTAAACTGTCACGCACAAAGAGCAAACCCAAAACGAAATGGACTTTTGAAGTCTGAATTACATAAATATAGTTGATTATATTTTATATAAATAACATATTTGTTTAATTACATTTTCTCATTAAATATGTGTTATTTACATTGAATAAATTACATGCTTGATATTTATTTTCTGTGAAATTAATTACAAATATATTCATAATTATTTTGTTTAAATCTGGGTCTTCGATTTCACGATCCAAGGATCCGGATCGATAGTTTGTATTTTGTACAAAAGATACAAGTTTGTACCTGAATGTTATTATATATATATATATATATATATACATAGGGGCACAATCCATTGTAAATGAAGCTTAATTTGTAATATGTAAATAGATTGTAACCATTGAATTGGATTAAATGAAAGGATAAGATTAAAATACTCATTAATGGCATAGATGTAAATATAAGGAACTTTAAATATATTAAATACATTTTATATGAAAGAGGTAAATTTGATTTTATTATTGCAATATGATTTTTTTTACGGTTTTAAGAAAATCGAAAGTATCATTTTCTAATATTTTATTTTTGGCTAAGTTTTTAAAAAAAATCAGTTTTTTTCTATAATTTTATAGTTAGTGCTAATGTTACAAAATTTTATAGCTAGTGTTATAGAATTTATAGCTGATATTACAAAAGTTTATATTTAATGTTACAAAATTTTACAATTTATGTTTCAAATACTCATTGTTGTTGTTACAGAATTTCATTGTTGTTGTTACAAAATTTAACAAATGATATTTCGATATTTTAAACCTGTTATTACATAACTAGGTTTTTGCTCCGCGCTAATGCGCATTGCTAGGCTTACTCAATTGTTATAGATTTAGTATAAATAGTTTCATGATTGTGTACATGCTACCACATGAACAAATGGCTTGAGTTCTTTCATATTTGTAAGAACCGCCCCCGGTCGAACTAGTGAAATTTGGGAAAAGTTGACTTTCCGCCGGAAAAGTCAACCGATGACTCCGGGAGTCATTTGGGACCTTTCCGGGACCCAAAAGCTTAGCCGTCGTTACGGTTAGCTTAGTTGGGTCATTTCCTTTCAAATGAGTACTTTTGCGAAAAAGTCAAATTCGGGTCAAACGGGGTCGAATTAGTGGTTTTATCGTATTAATTTAACTGGGCTGGGAAAATTGTGAGTGGAGGTGGATCCCACTGTACACATGTCCATGTGTCTTGGAGGAGAAGAAAGGGATGGGAGAAGAGCCATTTGACCCCACCTTTTGGGCTTAAGGGGGAAAAGGACAAAAGGGACAAAAGGTGCATTTCCCTTTTAGGTTAAAGGTCATTTGGAGAAAAAATCATCTCACTTTTTGAGCATTGGCCGAAACTAGCTAGAGAGAGAGAGAGAGGGTGGAGCTCCATTGAAGAAGAGAAGAAGAAGGTGAAGAAGAAGGCCTGTTTCCCTTGATTTCTACCACAAACTTCTCCAAATCTTCTCCAAACCTTCATATTTCTCATCCCCTCTTCATTTCTCAAGGTGAGCACTCAATAAAACCCTCTTTTGATGAACTTTGGGTTGTGGGTTTGGTAGAAAATGCATGAACTAGCTTGGGTTGTCACGCCCCAAATTCAGTAGAACCGAACCCGGAACGCGAACGTTTAAGACAATAAAACATTTTCAAACCTTTTTAAATAAATCTCTTTAAAACCATCAATTAGTTAATCAAAATAATAATTTACAACTCAAAAGTACGTCCCAACAAGCGAACAAAATACAAGGCGTACGTCGCTAGACTCAAAAGGAAAACCCGGACTCCCGCTCCTAGCTCTTCAAGCTTCGAGAGCTCACCTAGTCCGTCCCGCGAACAGTACTTGTAGGAAAAGCAGCTAGGGGTGAGCGTTCGCTCACCACCACGGATAACAGACTGGCTACGGCATACTAGAAGACAATGCCGGTAACACCAACAACAACCCAACACCGGGGACTACCATTCCCCAAATCAAGTAACCCGACTGACACACAACCAGTACTTTCCCCAACTAACTCAACACTCGGAACGTATTGTAGACCCGACACAATGATTACGACCTCCTCCAAGGACACGAAAGATAACCACGCAACACCCAAGATCACAAAGGATAGCACACCAAACAAGATCGCAAAGGATCGCACTCCAGCTGCTCGGTAACCCCCTGCCCTTTTCCCAACACGACGGTTGGATCAGGCGGCCGACCTGTCGCACTTTTCCCAACACGACGGTTGGATCAGGCTGTCGACCTGTCGCACTTTTCCCGACCCCAGTCGGATCAGGCTGTCGACCTGTCGCACTTTTCCCAACACGACGGTTGGATCAGGCGGTCGACCTGTCGCACTTTTCCCGACACAAAGTCGGATCAGGCTGTCGACCTGTCACTCACCAACCCCAAGTAACCACAATCACAATCACAAGCAAAGTTCAACAACAGCAACAACACCGGTTTAACACTCCACAGGCACTCATGGCCACCCAAGACACCAACGGTAAAACACGGGCTCAACAACCCCACGGGAACTCACGGCCACCGAAGACACCAACGGTAAAACACGGGCTTAAGAACCCCACGGGCACTCATGGCCACCCAAGACACCAACGGTAAAACACGGGCTCAACTACCCCATGGGCACTCATGGCCACCAAAGACACCAACGGTAAAACACGGGCTCAACAACCCCACGGGCACTCATGGCCACCAAAGACACCAACGGTAAAACACGGGCTCAACAACCCCACGGGCACTCATGGCCACCCAAGACACCAACAGTAAAATACGGGCTCCACAACCCCACGGGAACTCATGGCCACCCAAGACACACCAACAGTAAAACACGGGCTCAACAACCCAACGGGCACTCATGGCCACTCAAGACACACCAACAGTAAAGACACGGGCTCAACAACCCCACGGGCACTCATGGCCACCCAAGACACACCAATAGTAAAGACACGGGTTTAACAACCCCACGGGCACTCATGGCTACCCAAGACACACCAACAGTAAAACACGGGTTTAACAACCCCACTGGCACTCATGGCCACCCAAGACACAAACTAAACAATCAACCTCCGGGCATAAACAAAAGCCTCCAGTAATTCCAATATCGATAAGTTCACTGCTCCTACGACACTACTAAGTGTCACATGCATTTCTATTGTTCGATACGTTCCTGTATCATACGACACCACCCGGTGTCGCCTGCCTTTCTAATATTCGATAAACTTACTTAACCAACGACACCCAAGTGTCACATGCATTTCTACTGTCAACTTTCCCTAGTCAAGGCCGAGATCCGGCTACTTTTCCCTACCTCGTACGCTTTCCCCAAAAGCTCACGACCAAGATCTGGCGTGCTCACGATCACTCGCCTAGCTTTCCCTTTCCTCTGTCGGTGGCACGATCTAATAAGAATACAATTGAAAACACTTTTAAGCTCGCAGGCATAAACTGAATTTTAATACACTTGACGCCCAAATGTAACCCCGACAATGTCGATCACTCCCAAACTTCCCAATTACTCGACATTGTCGATAATGGGCCCGGAAAGGCCCATTTCGCCTGACCCGGCGAATCTGCCTGGGATTGGAAAACGTCCTTCCGGGGCTCCGAAAATTCCCGTTTTCGTTTCTACGGTCTTAGAATAATTCAAGGGTTCCAACGCAATCGACGGAATCAATTTCCGACTTCCGAGCAATTTAATTCGCGTTTAAAGTTTCTAAACCCGTCAATTACAACTTTCACAATTTAATTCCAAATTTCGATCCGAGCAAGTGGGCCCCACCCGGCCATCTTTGGCCGTGGGTGGCTAGGGCCGGGTTTGGGACGGTTCACCATGGTGGTGGCCGGTCCTAGCTCCGTCCAGCCACCACCCCAACTCCGGTAGCCACCATACACGGTGGCCGGAGCTCCCCCGAGCCTCCGGTCACCGGAAAACGTTCATCTTTCGCTCCAAAACGTCTCCAACGAACCCCACACCTCAAACCACCCATAGTTTACTCGTTTTAACCCAAACGTTAAACTTTAAACGTACCAAAACGAAAATCGAAAGGGTACTCACCGTAGGGAATGACGATGGGAGCTCGATTCCTTGATCGTTTAGACGATCCACCGGTTGTATCGTCGGGAAATAACAAAACCTTAAACTTCTCTTCTCTTTTTCTCTCCTTCTTCTTCTCTCTTCTTTCCTCTCTCCACTTTCTCTCTCTACTAACTCCCTTTTTTTCAAATGGCCGAGACCTACACTTTCTTTCCTTTTTAAATTTGTTTCAAACACACCACTTTTCCATATTTACAAAACTACCATCAAAGGCTCATCTTTTGTTTTGTTCAAAAACCTAACACCACCATATAATTGACATGTGGCGAGTGGGTCCCACACCTTTTGGAAAATATCGTCTAGACATTTTTCAGTCAGATTCGCGAAATTCGACTGTTTCGGGCCCCGAACGGGCACTTTTTCCAAGAAATTATGAAACTTCACGGGCTACAAGGAAACGGCTCAACTAAGACCGCCGCGACGACGGCTAAGCTTTTTGGATCCAAAACGGACCTCGAATGGACCAAAAAGTCGCTCAGTTGACTTTTCCAGCAAAAAGTCAACCTTTCCCAAATTGGTCAGAAAGTTGCCCTGAGTCCCTCGGAACTCACTTTGGTCGATATCAGGGTCAACTTAAGTCCGGTCTGACCCTCGGGGTCTAATTTAGGTTCATTTAAGCGTCTGTCCAAATTTTTTAAATTTTCCTGTTTTTCGCCGATTTGACTGGCGTTGACCGGGAGTGGTTCTTACATGGGTGTTAAGTGATTTAAGCTCTTCCATGATTAAATAGATGATTTATGGTGAAAAAGTGGAAGCTTGTAATGAAAATGGATTGGGTTTTGTTAATTTGATGAAACCCAACCTTGGGTCTTGAAGCTTTAGAGTTGTTGAGGCTAATTTTGAGGTTTTGGAGCTAATCAATGGAGTTTTGGAGAATCTAGAGCTTGTTAGGAACTTTTGGGAGGAAGGAGATATTTTTCTGACAACCGGAGCTCAGGCCAACGAGTGATGAGACCGGCCATGACCGGAGGAAGAAACACGGACCCGTGACCGGTCACAACAGCGGCGGTCCGGTCCGGCCACTCACGGTCCAAGTGTGGCTGTGGGGCCCACTTGGCCGAGGTGCGGGTTTGTCGTGTTCGGGTGGTCTTGGGTGAACCCCGGATCGATAATTCACACCCGGAACGAATTATGGAAGTGATTCGTGAAAATTCGGAAAATGTGGTTAGAAACTTTAATTGCGGAATTAGAACGCTCGGACATCCGAAATTGATTCCGCCAACTGCTTTGTAACACGTGAATTTAATTAGGATTGATAGAAACGAAAATGGAAATTTTCGGGACACCGAGGGACGTTTTCCCGATCCCGGACATATTCGCCAAACCGGGCGAAATGGGCCATTCCGGGCCCATTTTGACAAGTTGAGTAATTGGGGATTAGTTTGGGTGTTTTCTCTTTGAATCACCATTGAATTATTATTAAATCTCGTATTACTTTGTGATCTTAGACGTTGTTTCCTATCGCGGCGGAGTAGACTACTAGGCAACTCGTGGTTGTTCGTGTTGGATCGCGGTTGAGGTAGGGAAAAGTAGCGCATATCGGTTTAAATGTGGAAAGCTACTAGAATTGCATGTAGGATTTAAATAAACGGAATATTGTAGAATCACATGTAGGATGTGAATAACTAGGGTAGTCATTTAAAATATGGAACCACTTGCGGGCCAGGTCGTGCCCGTAGGTGTGGGACTTGCTGTGCGGTAGAACTGCATAGGGGCCATGTCGTGCCCGTAGGATTGTGTGATGATTGCGCTGTTTGTGATTAGTAGTTGGTAATGTTTGGTCTGTGGTACGTTCCGTTGTTAATTAATGGTCGTGATATGCTATGAGAATGTGTGACTATTAGTGTGAACTATTGCCTTGTGACATGTTTGAGACCCTGTATGTGTATACCCCGGTAGGATATCTAGGCCGAGGATGGTGTTCCGGTCCAATATCGTGGCTGATGATGTGTATTCTGGCACGATATGTTCCGAGGCTAGGTGTTCCGGTACGATATCTATTCCGATGGAGGATTTCGGTTAGATATCTAGGCCGAGGCTGGTGTTCCGGGTACGCGGTACATGAGGCTAGGTGTTCCGGTATGATATCTATACCGTAGAGGATTCCGGTATAGGATATCTAGGCCGAGGATGGTGTTCCGGAGAGATATCTAGGCCGATGTTGTGTGCCAGGTAGATATGTTCCGAGGCTAGGTGTTCGGGTATGATATCCTGACCAATATTGTGTGTTCCGGTATGATACCTATACCGTAGAGGATTCCGGTACAGGATGTCTAGACCGATGATGTGTGTTCCGGTGTGTATTGGTAATGATTTACTGTGCGTATTTACTCCGTGACTCTTTGAGATATGGTTTGGGAGTGAACATTGAGAAATTGTTAATTGTTGAGCAGGGTTGATGTCATACGCTAAGTGTGGTGATTAGGTAAGTGGTGTGAACAAATGAGGTATGGTTAAGTGAGTTGGGTTATGATTACCGTTCGATTCGTCAGTTGTTTTTTTTATCGACAATGACAAAATTTAGATTAAAACCTCTTCTGAGGTAGAAAAGGTTACATATACAAAAAAAGCAACCAAACTAGAGATTGCTAGAGATCAAGCAAGTATCTGGAGTCAAGTATCCTAATCTAACCAAGTAGAAGAGATTGTTGAGAGAAGTTGAATTATGTAGTTAAAGATTAGCAGCATCAAGTGTAGCCTCAAATGTAGATCCGAGAAGTAATGTAGCAATACGACCTTAACAAGATAGAATAAGACAAGCTCGTACTCTTGACAATACTCATCAACTTGAAAGGTTGCATGAAAGAATTAATATAAGGTATCATAACGATTAAATAGGAGTAATTGATATCACACCAACCACTTGCTTCCTCAAGCCTCCGATCCATGCATAGATTCTAGTGTCACCTTGGTTCCCATATTCCGATCCACTAGAGTATTCATATTCCATCAGATTTTCCCTCAGTCCGGAGGACACACATACATCGGAGCACCGGAAACCATCCCATAGGGATGCTCATCTTCGGTATTCTCGAAAATGTCTCCAAAGGACCCTAGTCATAGGGAACCAAGGTAGTGCTCCCGTAGGACGCTCACTGTAAAACCCGCTTCGCTTCAAAAGGGTATTAAATTTGCAACCTGAAAACCGTAGGGTAGGTTTCTGAAACAAGTGGTAAAGCAAAAAAAAAAAAACAAAAAAAAACTAGCAGGCCAGGCCTGTTTCGGCCAGCCAGCCGTTTGGGCCTTGGGCCCGTTTCTCAACTGAGGCCCGAGAGGGCCGGCCCATTGCGTTTCTGATAAAAGCTGAAACCCTAGGGTTTCAGCATCAGAAACGCAGCCTCCCTCTCCTTCGATCCTCTCAACCCTCTCGGTCCAGCCTCCCTCTTCCTTCGTCGTCCTCGCCGAACTCCGGCCGTCCACCACCGAGTTCCGGCCGCCACACCTCCTAACCCCGACCTCCTCTCCCGTCCCTCGACCCTCTCCCTCCTCTGGTTCGAAACCCCCTCCCCACGGCCACGCCACCGTCCGACCCACGGCCTCGCCGCCGTCCGACCCACGGCCTCGCCACCGTCCGACCCACGGCCTCGCCACCGTCCGACCCACGGCCTCGCCACCGTCCGACCCACGGCCTAGCCACCGTCCGATCCACGGCCACGCCACCGTCCGTTTCACGACCACACCACCGCCCCGAGCCCCTCTTCTCCGGCCAGCATCGACCATCACCGTCCCTCTCGACTCCACGCCGTCCTCACCGCGCCACCACCGAGCCGCCGCCCTACTCCGCCCCTCACGCTCGCCTCCGTCCAGATCCGGCCACCACCCGACCTCCCTCTCCAGATCTCCGGCGAGACAAGCTCGCCTGGGACACGATCGAGCCCGAGCTCGTCTCGCCTTCGTCCCGAGGCAGCCGTCGTGCACCGCCGCCGTGCCCGCCGCCGCCCTTGCCATCCCTTCTCTACGGTTAGGCCCCGGCCGACGCCGCCCTCGCCGGCGGCCGACCGGTTCGAAACCGAACCTCAATTATTTCTCGTCTTCGAACTACTGTAAATCGGGTTGGTTGTAACAAACAAGGAAAATGAAATAAAACCTTTTTCAATTTAGTTTGGATCCGTTTAGGGTTAAAATTGTTAATGAGATCGTTTAATATTTGATTAAACTTGCTAATGGATTTGAGTAATATTTGGAATGGTTTTTGAATCGAAAAGGGAAACAATTAAATCATATTGGAGTAAAAGATGGATTTTGGATCGGTTGAAATCGAAATCACAGTTTTGGAAAGAAAAGGTCGTAAAACGGAAAATCGAACTTAAGGAAGAAGGTTCTACAATGAAAAGGAATTTAAAAGCGTTTCGGTTTTAAAAACGGTTTAAATCGAGGAGTTGCGAATCTAAGTCGTAAACGGGATTTAGGGACGGTTGTTCAAAAACCGAACCTAATTCATTTTGGGCTCAAAGATCGGAATAGAATCAGATTTGAAATAAAAAGGGAATTCGTTTTAAAATAAAAACCGTTCTGTTGTGAAAAAGGGTTATTAATCGGTTTTGGGAACGACTCTGGAACTCTGAGTAAAATGGACTGCTTTTCGGGTGTAAAAAAGAACAAGAGCGGACCGCTGAATCGGACCTCGGGATTCGTGCGTTGGGACCGTGCCTCGCATGCACCCGTTTCGGTGCTCGGGTACTCAAACCTGATTCGCTGTGACCCCGTTTTTATCCCGCTCGAGTTTAAGGGACAACTGTCGGTTCTAAACTAGACTAATCGTAACCTTTAGTTTAACGGTGTAACCGTTATTAATCTATGGCTTTCGTGTTCTCTTTAGAGTCCGGCTTCGATCGAAGTGAAGCTCGGTGGTAGCGAGCCAGAACGTCAGCAGCTAGGAAGCGTAGCGGTTGCTCTTCAGTTGATGTAGGGAAAAGTAGCCGGATCTCGGCCCTGACTAGGGAAAGTTAACAGTAGAATTGCATGTGACACCGGGGTGTCATGGGTTAAGTAGGTTATCGAATATTAGAAATGCATGATACGGGAACGTAGCGAATATTGGAAATGCATGTGACACTTAGTAGTGTCGTAGGAGCAGAGAACTTAGCGATAATTGTTTTACTGGAGGCATATGACCATGCCCGGAGGTTGATTGTTTATTTTGGTGTCTTGGGCGGCCTTGAGAGCCCGTGTTTTATTATCGAGTTTTGGGTGGCCTTGGGAGCCCGTATTATTATTGTCGAGTCTGGGGTGGCCATAAGAGCCGTGTTATCATTCGTGTTTGGGTGGCCATGAGAGCCCGTACTTTACTGTTGGCGTTTTAGCTGGCTTACGAGTTAGAGTCTCGGTAAGTTGCAAGCGTGTTTTATGGCTGGTGTCTTGGGAGGCCGTGAGTGCCCGTGGGGCTGTTGAGTCCGAGTTTTACTGTTAGTGTCTTGGTGGCCATGAGTGCCTATGAGTGTTGAACCTGTGTTGTCATTGGTTGTGAACTTGCTTGTGATTGTGATTGTGTTTGTGGTTACCGGAGGTTGGGGGCCCGCTTCCTGAAACGGGGGTCCACGAGCACACGCGTCTGCATGTTCAGACGGGGTAGGGGGCCCGCCCGCCAACAAAGGGGTCCTGGCCGCGCGTGTGTGGTTTGGGTTCGTGAGCGTACCTTGGCTGGCTTATGGGTTAGAGTCCCAGTAAGTTGCAGCATTTTCCGGCTGGCTTATGGGTTAGAGTCCCAGTAAGTTGCAGTATTTTCCGGCTGGCTTATGGGTTAGAGTCCCGGTAAGTTGCAGCATTCTTGGGTTGGCCTGACCGGGTTAGAGTCCCGGGAGGGCGTTCTTGGCAGCTGGTTTGCGATCCTTTGCGATCTTGTTTGGTATTGCGTGGTTGTCAGTCGTGTCTTTGGAGGAGGTCGTCAATCGTAGTATGAGGTCTACATCACGTGTCCGAATGTTGAGTCAGCTGAGGAAGGTACTGGTCGTGTGTGTGTCTTTTGGGTCGGGGTTGGTGTCACCGGCTTCGTCTGCTAAGTATGTCGTAGTCAGTCTGTTATTCGTGGTGGTGAGCGAACGCTCACCCCTAGCTGCTTTTCCTACAGGTATCGTTCGTGGGACGGACTAGGTGAGCTCTCGAAGCTTGTGGAGCTAGGAGCGGAGTCCGGGTTTTGTCTTTTAGTCTAGCGACGGATACCTCGCCTTTTTGTCCGCTTGTGGGACGTTTATGTTGATTTGTAATTATCCTTTGTCGAACTAAATGGTTATTGTAAATTGTTTTAATGGAAGTGTTTGCAAAGTGTTTTCTTATTCTAAACGTTCGCGTCCCGAGTTCGGTTTACTGAAATTGGGGCGTGACACTCACCCTTGGGTGAAATCTCAGAAACCATCTCTCATGAAGTACTCCCATCAATATCCCGTAGGATCTGCCGAGCCATAGGCTCCTAAATCTATCAATATCCCGTAGGATCTGCCAAGCCATAGGCTCCTCACATCACTCAATATCCCGCAGGATCTGCCGAGCTCTCAGGCTCCAATAATCAATCAATATCACGTAGGATCTGCCCAGCCATAGGCTCCTCACATCACTCAATATCTCATAGGATCTGTCGAGCCATAGGCTCCTCACATCACTCAATATCCCGCAGGATCTGTCGAGCCATAGGCTCCTCACATCACTCAATATCCCATTGTGCATGTCCAACTCCAACCACCACAACGACACATGTTCATGACTTAATCTATGGCACATATTCAGGGCGGGTCGTCCAATATCATGTCCCACATGATATCTATGATCAGACTCCGGAATCCCATTCCAATGCCTAACAGAACGTAAGCCATAAAGAGCCATCTTTCATACTAGTCGCTTCTAATGAAGCTTTGTTGACTAGGGACCCATCGAGTATGATCTATCTAAATCTATGGTTCTATTCGCATGGTGGGCATAGATCAGAGCACACATCGATATATTACTCCAACACATAAGTAATATAAAGCCGTTTTGATTTTATTGATAACGATGATATATACATTTGGACATTTAGGATTGAACTATGGGCACTAAGACTAACAATCTCCCACTTGCCCTAGTTCCAATCTAAACTCCAATATGTCCCCATCGACTTTACATGTCTAACATGTTCAGGCAGCGACACCGCCTTAGTCAAAGGGTTGGCTATGTTATCATCTGTTGCAATATAGGTTATCTTCACTTCACCTCAATTCAGTATTTCTCTGATTAGATGGATACGCCGTAGTACATGTTTGGATTTGTTATGCGATCTGGGCTTTTAGCTTGCGCAATGGCCCTTGTGTTGTCGCAAAATGGATTCACTGGGCTGGATGGGTTTTTAATTACATCCAACCCTGCCGTGAATTTCCAAATCCACATAGCCTCCTTAGCTGCCTCTGCAGCATCCATGTACTTGGCCTCTGTTGTAGATTCGGCAATGGTATCTTGCTTTACGCTCTCCCAGCTAAAGCTCTGCCATTCAGCATAAACACATATCCTGACTGACTTCTAAAGTCATCTGGATTTGTCTTGAAAAACTAACGTCTACTCATCCTTCGACGACTAGTTCAACATCATCTTTCCCGGGTTAGACTAATGTCTACTGGTACAACATAAGGCTTACGAGACAGCCGGTCTCATACATGTCATGGCATATATGATCGATCTTGCCCCCAGGCGCATAGGATTCTCATCATCCTTTTCAGCTCATCAAGTGTCTTAGGACACTGAGTCTTGCTGAGATGAATGCCATGACTAGTGGGTAAGAGTCCTTTCTTTGAATCGAGCATTAAGAACCTACTCAATGCCTTGTTCACATAGGTTCCCTGACTTAAATCCAAGACCCTCTTGGTGCGATCTCTACATATTTTAATCCTAAAGATATAAGAAGCACGCCTAAGTCCTTTATTGAAAAACACTTCCTCAACCAAGCTTTAGTCTCGTGCAAGGTTGTGATGTCGTTTTCAATGAGAACCAGAAAGGTAATCTTGCTCCCACTAGCCTTCTTATAAACGCAAGATTCATCCTCGTTCTTGATTAAGCCAAATCCAATTACAACTTCATCAAAATGAAGGATCCAACTCCGAGAAGTTCGTTTCAATCCATAAATGGATTTCAACGACTTATAAATCTTTCCCGTATTCTTCGGATCGTCAAAACCTTTGGGCCGAGACATACAAACGTACTCAGTCAAATTTCTATTTAGGAAAGCGGTTTTGACATCCACTTGCCATATCTCGTAATTATGATACGCAGTTATGTCAAGAAGAATTTGGATCGATTTTGACCATAGCCACTAGGGAGAAGGTTTCCTCATAGTCAATCCATTGGATCTGCCTATAACCTTTCGCCACCAGTTGAGCTTTGTAGGTCAGAGGGTTGTTGTCCATGTCCATCTTCCCCTTGAAGATCCATTTGCATCCGATGGTCCTCACACCATTGATGGGATCAACCGGTTCCCAGACTCGGTTGTCCGACATGGATTGCATTTCCTCCCTCATGGCTCCCAGCCATAACTCGGAGTCGGGCCCATCCACGACTTCTTGAAAGGTGGCTGGATCATCGTGATCCACCATGACTTCATTGTCACCTCCGGATACCATATCTTGGAGGTGGAAGATTGACCCTTTCAAATCGCCTTGGACCTTCCGGAATTGTAACAGGAATTGGTTCTCACTCTACGACAATCTCTGGCTCCTTTCTACTGGGTTGTCAATTGGTTTAGACAGATCTGTACCATCCTGAATTTCTTCGAGATGCACAGTCCTCCCAATGACGTCTTTGGAAACAAAACTTCTTTTCCATAAAGACCCCACCCCAAGCGACGAACACCATGTTCTCACTGGGATTGTAGAAATAGTATCCCCTTGTTGCTGTGGGATACCACACGAAGGTGCATATCTCAGATCTTGGTTCGAGCTTAGTCGAAACCAAATGTTTCACATAAGCCTCGCAACCACAAATCTTTAGGAAGGACAAAGCGGGCATCATCCCGTACCATTTTTAAAATGGTGTCCCTTCCACACCATTCGTCGAAGCCCGATTCACTATGAATGCGGTCGTCTCTAGAGCAAAACCCCTAAAAGAGATTGGGAGATCAGTCCAACTAATCATGGAACAGACCATTGTCTAACAATGTCCAATTTCTCCGTTTGGCTACACCTTTCAACTACAGTGACCTAGGAGGAGTCCATTCCAAAAGGATCCCATTCTCTTTTAGATGATCTAATAACTCTGTGGTCAAGTATTTTCCACCTCGATCCAATCGTAGTGCCTTAATACCTTTGTCGAGCTGGTTTTCTACTATAGTCTTAAACTCTTTGAATTTATCAAAAGCTTCAGACTTATGTCTCATCGAATAGACATAACCATATTTACTGTAATCATCAGTAAAGGTGATAAAGTAGCTAAAACCCCTCCTGGCAAGTGAACTTATTGGTCTACACACATTCGAGTGTATCAGCCCCAATAATTCACCCGCCCTTTCATCGCGATCGATAAAGGGCACTTTAGTCATTTTTCCCATCAAACAAACCTTGCACCTATCGATCGAATGGAATTCGAATGAACCTGAAAGCCCGCACTTCTGAAGTGCTGATAGGCGCTTCTTGTTTATGCGACCCAAATGACAGTACCATAACAGAGTTAGGTTTAAATCGTTGGATTTAGACCTCTTGGTATTAACGGAATATATAGAACTTGAGGCATTGTTACCCATATCTAATATGTACAATCCTCCAACCATGTCAGTACTGGTATAAAACATATCATTGCATAGAACATTGAAAACTCCATTTCCAATATTAACATTATATCCTTCCTTGTCAAACACGGATACAGATATAATATTCCTACTAAAAGTAGGTATGCAATATACATTATACAATACTAAGACAAGGCCTCTTGGCAAAGCAAGACTCATGGATCCTACAACAGTTGCCACAACTCTGAGGTCCATTTCGTGCTTTCCAAATCTCTCCTACTTTCAGCCACCATATATTAGTGCATGTGTGAGATTCAGTCATGGTATCTAATACCCATGAATCTTTGGAAGTAGAGAGATGTAGCTCTATAGAGTTAATACCGAATGAAGGCACGGTCCCACCGCCCTTCCTTAGATCATCCAGGTTTCCTGATGAAGGCGCAGTCCTACTGCCCTTCTTCAGATCATCCAGGCTAATTGATGAAGGCGCAGTCCCACTGCCCTTCTTCAGATCAGCCGTGAACTTCCTGTAATCCCGGTTCCAATGACCAGGCTGTTGGCAGTAGAAGCAGACATTCTCAGGTGTCTCATCTTTCCTGCCAAGTGCGCATGGGCCCAGCCCTTGCCACTTCCAATTCCCTTGTTGACCATCAGAATATCCTTGGATCCCAGATCCCTGAGATATTCTTCTCAGCAGTTAATGACACTTCATGTAACTCTGATATGGTCTTAGAGACAGCCTTGTCAAGGACATATTCTTTGCGTTCAGACTTGAGGACTATCCTCAAAATTCTGTACCAGTCCAAATAGTTTGTCCCATTTAGCTTGACCCTATCAAGAATGGTTTTTAATGACAAACTATTAATGTTCGCTGAATTTGCCATTTGATCTACAACAGATAAAATTCAATCAGTAAACTGAATAAATTTTATGAAGATCAAGCTTAAACACCAACAATCAATTCTAAACCTTTAGAATCTGAAACCAAGATCCTTGATTCACTCGATTAAGCTGAACTAATGCTCACCACTTAATCGAGCTATGTAGGTAGGACTCCATCCAATCACATCCAATATGACTCTTGGCTAGGGTATGCACTTATGTACACGGCTTACCCTATCTGTTACCCTAGCTCAACCTCAGGCTGAGAATCGTAGTCGGGTCCACCAATTTTCAACTATGGCCCGTCACTATGTAGGTGCTCCGCTAATGCGCACGACACCCACATATGTCGTCCAAACCTACTACCCCGCTTTCCTATGGATGCTCCGCTAATGCGCACGACACCCATAGGACGGGGAGGTAGTAAGGTGTTGATAATTGGGAGGTATCGGACATGACCCGTTTTTACTTGTCCGGTTGTGTTTAAAACTTTGACACATCCTAGATGCGATGAGCACATCAACTACATTCCAAATGCAATGATGCCTCAAATTACATCCAATGTAATTCTTCCTTCGAACCCGTCAACTACATCCAATGTAATGACGATTCTAAGGGCTCACACACAAGGATTAAAATTCCAATTTTATCTTTGCATGTGAGGTGATATGCTCGGTAAATAAAGTTAAGCATGCAATTCTAAAACACAGAATTAATCATGCATAAACTAAACCAAGCATAAAGCGATAAATATGCACATAATAGCCCCCTAAACTAACTCCCACTAGCTTCTTGAGCTCCACCGACTCCAAGCCGATGCCAACACCCGAAAAGCCACCAAATGACCTTTTCGCCCTTTCTTCATCTTGAGTAAAATATTACAATTTAATACACGACTCGCAGGTCGGGAATAAATAAATATTACAAACAAGTGGTTCGACGACCACGCCTTGAAAGAATAATTACACGCTAACACTAACGGTTCGCAGGCCGTGAAAAGCGATAAATAATTAAATTGAGCTCGGGGCTATTATGTACACCATGCCAACATCACATCACACATCGTGTTATCAAACAAGCATGTTATCAAACATCATGTGATTTTCCGGTTTTAATTAATAGCCAAGTTTCGAAATTTTTTGATGCTCGGTTTATCGAAACTGTTCAAAAATGAAACTTTTGAACATTTGATCTTCGAGTTCGTCATGACGGTTCCAAACTCGTCATAACTAACAAAACGGTTTAGCCTTGGCATATCAACCATCTAATGGTCATGCTTGGCCTAGCTCCGTCCAACGGAGCCCCGTTCGGTCCCGGTTTCGGCTCCCCGAGAGTCCCGCTCCCGAGACCCGAAAAATCAAAAAAAATTCAAAATTTCCAGATTTGAAATAATTTTCAAAAATTAATTTTACATGCATTAAATCCATAAACAAGTATTTAAAACATGTTATCAAACAATTTAGCAAAACAACACGCCAAAAACGAAACTTTCAAGCAAAACAGAAACTTTGAACACCGTCTTGTGAATCCCGAAGGTAGCACGGCTCTGATACCACTGTTGGGTCTCGAGGTAGGGTTGGAGATGAACCAACTCGCAACGGAAAATCAAGGAAAACCAAGAGACGATTAAAACCATGAAACAACTAACAAAGAATGGATTCACAAGAGAAAAATTCAGCACTAGTTCTTACCAAAACAAGAACACCGGGTAACGAATGATTCGCTTGAGTCTCCAAGACGCCTACGTATCCACATGGGAATCAAAGCCACGTAGTTCTTCTCTTTGAGGACTCAAGAACACAAAAATGGAGGTGGGAGCTTGCCAAACCCGAAATTGCAAGGGAAGGGAGAGAGAAGTTGTGTTTCCTATTCTTGTCTTGTGTTTGTTATGTTGAAAAAAGATGATTTAAACATAACAAAACCCATACTTGTCCAACTAAAGGCATGGGACAAGTATGGTGTCAAGTAAGGTGTAAATAGGACAAAGTATGGCAAGACAAGATTGGGTTAGGTGGTGAATCACCAACACCTTAATCCTTGTCTTGCTTGCTTAGTACTAATTAATCAAGACTTGATTAATTAGTTCCATGGGCCTTGGTTGCATGGGCCTTTCATGGGCCTCTTGGAACATGGCCCGTGGCCATTTCCAACGAGGTCCCGTGATTCGCTCATGCCTCCAAGCCTTCCATACCGGAAATGTCCAACATTATCCGACGCAATCAATCCCAAGACTCCAAGCCTTGTCTCGATCCGTAAAGTCCTATTCACTTACGGGCACATGACCCAAAACCTAGTTCTGGTCATGTCCCGAGACAACTCCCTTTTGGCCATTCTCCATAAATGTGTCAATGAGTTTCATCCTCCGGTGTGACCCTTAGGTTTATGCATGTCAATATATCAACGTAAAATACCATTTTACTTGATCCTATTTAAGTGGCAACTAACGAGACTTTAGTATTGCCTGACACTGCATAACGAATCGACCCTGTCGATTCTAACCTTTCCGTCATCCCTGTCATTATCCTTTTATCTCCGATATCCTGATTGAGATAAGGCATAGAGCCTTCATCCTTATTATTCTCAATCAATGTTCCTTGATATGTGAGATGACTAAAGATATGATACCCAGTATCATGTGCATGGCCATGCTATTCTTTCAGTCACTCTCGATCAAGCGGCCGAGAACCGATATCTTTCTCATACCTCAGTATGAGGGATAAATCCCTTAGCCGTCTTTCGTGTCACTCATGTAGCCTTCCCCAAGCCAATCCTGGCCGTTATGGAAGCCCTGTTACGGACAACGTTAGGCTCAGGTTAAACTCAGTTGTTGACTACATAGCGATCACAAAGACTCCTTGGTCTAAGGATACATGACAAGCTACGACACTGAATATGTTCATGACTTAATCTATGGCACATATTCAGGGCGGGTCATCCAATATCATGTCCCATATGATATCTATGATCAGACTCCGGAATCCCATTCCAATGACTAACAGAACGTAAGCCATAAAGAGCCATCTTTCATACTAGTCGCTTCTAGTGAAGCTTTGTTGACTAGGGACCCATCGAGTATGATCTATCTAAATCTATGGTTCTATTCGCATGGTGGGCATAGATCAGAGCACACATCGATATATTACTCCAACACATAAGTAATATAAAGCCGTTTTGATTTTATTGCTAACGATGATATATACATTTGGACATTTAGGATTGAACTATGGGCACTAAGACTAACACCTCTTACCGTCGATACCAGTTCACACTTCTGATAAAACCATCTTACGAGTCGCTTCGTAAAAGTCATTGCCTCTACGAGACCATGGTTCTCAAACCCGATGCACGGTTCCGCACAACCACGAAGTCTACTAACATCTTGTCGGACGAACGACGCACAACAATACACACAGTGGAACCTCGTACTGGCACTCTAGCCGAAAGTAGGTGTCCTTCAAGACACCAAAATAAACGTACAATAAATACACTCGACAGCGAAACACAATCCAAGATTTATCAATAAAGTTGATCCCGATCGGTGGTAATCCTTATACCGTTGACACTCGTTCACGAGCTGTGGATCAAAACAACTTATAGTCAAGTCCACCCAAATCACCCCATAAGAAGTAATCATCATGCACTGAGATCTCGATAATTTGAACAGTTCATAAACTAGCGCGGTTCCTTCCATCGTTCCTCGAATAACTCAAAACCAGCAACGATTAACTCATAACCTTACATGTGCCCATGCATGGCACAAAATCCGACCTACCACACAACGCTTCGTTCGGTGCCATCTTGTTACTGGTCTGGAAGCTTGTGGTAGTTTCCCTCGGTTATCTGTTGCCGGGTGTCAACGTGAGGTGCTTTCACTTCTAAGGTGTAACCTTGTGGTTATGCTTAGTCCTCGCGGGATGTTTGGCGTTTGTTCTTCTCTTGCTGACAAAGGTACACCTTGGTACCTGGTTCTCGTTTTCCGTATTCTTCTCCGCTGGGAAAGTCGTCTGAACAACTCTCGATGTTATTCGCCTATTCCGCGTGAACTGGCGGCAAACCGTTTAGTCCCTCCGGGACGAACGTAGGGAGCACATTCTAATCCAATCTCCGCGTGAACTGGCACACACTTGTGCAACTTTTCGCTCGCTAAACGGGATTTTGAAACAAAATCGCCTTGAAGGTTCGAATCTTATGACCTAAACCTTCTAGCGGAGGTAGAAGAAGCTGGAGATTACTACTCCTCTGGGTTATGGGCCCACCACGCTTTCGATGCGCTACTCCGATCTTATCGTTGCTCGGTCATCTCCGGTGACCCGTCGGACTGTTTACTGGTCAAGGTTGCAGCTTTCTACTGCTCAGCATTCGCTGCTGATGACATTCGATGAACGTCTGCTGTTTCACCCATCGGTTCTTAAAACTCGATCAGTACTCTCGACGAGAGAAAAGAACTTTCAGTACGACAAGGCATGTCACTCCTCTTTCAAACTCAAACTGACATTAACCGGTACTACCACACCACTAGTCGGTGTGTTAAGAAACGGATAGGGTTTACCAGTTTTAATTTCTACCCAAACAGAAAATAACCACGAGAACAATACGACCAAGTGTAAAGCTCAAGTGTTAGCAAACACAATCCTCAATGTAAATCGTAAGCAGTTACTCTAAGCGATCTCAAGATCGGTATCAACTCCCTCAGTTCGGGCCTAGCAATCGCGTGTGCTCGGCCCTGCTGAAACAGAAGTCCTCCTCTCGGTGGTGGTGGAAGAATCTGCTGCTGTGATAGCATATTCTCTTATCGGCTCTCGTAGGCCGACCTGCAGGACGGTTTGTGAATAAAACAATCCATGGGCAGTTCCGGCCCAGATGTCCAAACTGTTTGCACGAAGGACCAAAATTGTGCCACCGGAGCAGGTCCCACCGATGCTGCTGCCCCACCCGTCGTGTCCCATCGGACTGGGTCCGTTGGTAGAAACAATCCTGAGGTCCTCTGCCTCATAGTATTGTAAATCCTTGACTGCCTTAGGAAGCCACTCGGCCTCGGCCTGTTCTTCCGTGCTCTGGCGGTCTCTTGTGTTAGTCTTAGTGCCCATAGTTCAATCCTAAATGTCCAAATGTATATATCATCGTTAGCAATAACATTAAAGCGGCTTTATATTACTTATGTGTTGGAGTAATATATGGATGTGTGCTCTTATCTATGCCCACCATGCGAATAGAACCATAGATCGAGATAGATCACACTCGATGGGTCCCTAGTCAACAAAGCTTCACTAGAAGCGACTAGTATGAAAGATGGCTCTTTATGGCTTACGTTCTGTTAGTCATTGGAATGGGATTCCGGAGTCTGATCATAGATATCATGTGGGACATGATATTGGATGACCCGCCCTAAATATGTGCCATAGATTAAGTCATGAACATATTCAGTGTCGTAGCTTGTCATGTATCCTTAGACCAAGGAGTCTTTATGATCGCTATGTAGTCAACAACTGAGTTTGACCTGAGCCTAACGTTGTCCATAACAGGGCTTCCATAACGGCCAGGATTGGCTTGGGGACAGGCTACATGAGTGATACGAAAGGCGGCTAAGGGATTTATCCCTCATACTGAGGTATGGGAAAGATATCGGTTCTCGGCCGCTTGATCGAGAGTGACTGAAAGAATAGCATGGCCATGCACATGATACTGGGTATCATATCTTCAGTCATCTCACATATCAAGGAACGGTGATTGAGAATAATAAGGATGACGGCTCTATGCCTTATCTCAATCAGGATATCAGAGATAAAAGGATAATGACAGGGATGACGGAAAGGTTAGAATCGACAGGGTCGATTCGTTATGCAGTGTCAGGCAATACTAAAGTCTTGTTAGTTGCCACTTAAATAGGATGAAGTAAAATGGGATTTTACGTTGATCTATTGACATGCATAAACCTAAGGGTCACACCGGAGGATGAAACTCATTGACACATTTATGGAGAATGGCCAAAAGGGAGTTGTCTCGGGACATGACCAAAACTGGGTTTTGGGTCATGTGCCCGTACGTGAATAGGACTTTACGGATCGAGACAAGGCTTGGAGTCTTGGGATTGATCGCGTCGGATAATGTTGGACATTTCCGGTATGGAAGGCTTGGAGGCGATGAGCGAATCACGGGACCTCGTTAGAAATGGCCACGGGCCATGTTCCAAGAGGCCCATGAAAGGCCCATGCAACCAAGGCCCATGGAACTAATTAATCAAGTCTTGATTAATTAGTACTAAGTAAGCAAGACAAGGATTAAGGTGTTGGTGATTCACCACCTAACCCAATCTTGTCTTGCCATACTTTGTCCTATTTACACCTTACTTGACACCATACTTGTCCCATGCCTTTAGTTGGACAAGTATGGGTTTTGTTATGTTTAAGTCATCTTTTTTCAACATAACAAACACAAGACAAGAATAGGAAACACATTTTCTCTCCCTCTTCCATGGCCATTTCGGGTTTGGCTAGTTTCCACCTCTATTTTTGTGTTCTTGAGTCCTCAAAGAGAAGAACTACGTGGCTTTGATTCTCATGTGTATACGTAGGCGTCTTGGAGATTCAAGCGAATCATTCGTTAACCGGTGTTCTTGTTTTGGTAAGAGATAGTGCTGAATTTTTCTCTTGTGAATCCATTCTTTGTTAGTTGTTTCATGGTTTTAATCGTCTCTTGGTTTTTATTGATTTTCCGCTGCGAGTTGGTTCATCTCCAACCCTACTTCGAGACCCAACATCCTAAAGATGCTTCTCAACGGCTAGCGCCTGATCCACTAGTACAACAAAATCCTCGTTCTGAAGGTAATAACTTGATCCGCGACAGACGGGGTGAGTCCTCTCTCGAACGCTTGTGGCTACTCTCCTCGGTTTGCACCATCTCGGCGCGAAGCGGTACAGGAACGTGAACGTCATCTCATACTTAGAGATGGTTATCCCTCTCTGTTGCATATCAAATGACCGCTGGTGTTGGTCCTCTCGAATGGATCGAGGGAAAGGTACTGTTCCATGAACAATCAATTGAATATCTAAAAGTCACCTCCAACCCCGATCTGTACAACTGCCACCAGTATCATGCTTCTTTCTCAAGCTGAACGGTCGCGAAAACAAACTCGGATGATCATCCGAATACTCTCGATGTAACAAAGTTGTGGGTAATCCGCTCTAACCATACCACAGCTGCCTCGGGGTCTGAACCCCCTATGTTGATTGGTGTACTCAACCTACGAAAATTCCTGAGAGCCTGGCCGTGTGGCTGTGCATCCGGCCTGGCCTCTCGATAATGACTGCGTCGGCCGTAGGCACAGACTCAGGTGCCGGTACTGCAGTCTCCGTTGAGCGCTGGGCGCTGCTGGTACCGCGCGAACCACCTCATCCATGGGGGGTTGCCTGAGTCGAATCTACGACTGGAGGAACTCTAGGTGGTAACCCTGACGGTCCACTCTCAAACTCTGGTGCTCCATAGGAGTAGTATCCTGGGCACCCGCTGCCCTTGCCTGCTCAACAGTTGGTGCCTGGCTCTGCCCCACAGCTGGGCTGCTCCTGGTCCCTCTCGGACCGTAAACACGGAACCTCTCGTGTACTCGTTGCATTTAAAACGTAATTACTCATAACTCAATTTAACTCAAGTGATTCAAATTATCATAAAGGGACGTTCTCATGCGTCTTAAAGAGATCCCACTTGGATTGCTAGTACGAAGTCTCGTTTAGAACAACCGGTTCGATCAAAACACAAGGACGTTCACACGTGTCCCACAAAGATCAAATAAGACCAACCGCACTTGGCTCAGTAGATATACATATATAATACTTTATATATAGGCAGAAAAGACCGCAACTTAGTGCGTCTCACAACAGCAATCATCGGTTCAATCACATCAATCAACTCCCATAGGAGGGACAATCTCAATCGATTCACACAATTTGCAGAGCAACAAGCATACCCCTCGATTTGGGTAACTTCCCAACACTAGGGTTTTATAATCGTAACCCGATAAATTTTACAATTTATGTCTTCAACTCTTTTCCATAATCTCCAACCCTTACTTTTTCCTTATAACATTCATGTCGATCTCACGTCGTTACAACCCAATTCAGGTGTCCCCGAATCTTGTTGTAACCACTTGATATCCCTCTATCACGCTCGACTACAGTGGCGCCCCTGAGTCAACCCTTGATAGTGCAAACACTTCAGTTTCTACCGAAAATTCAGCATGACCCGTTTGTATTTTCCTCCAACCATCCGCTTAAGCGGGACATTATATAATAACCTGTATACAGAGTCCTACCCATAAGGTGCACACAAAACATCTCAAATACACAACCTCTTGAACACCATAAATAACCCACGCGGGTCTTAGCAAATATCTTAATATCAACCGGTTAAATTTAACTTTTCAGGGTATACATCAATTAGTGGATGCTTCAAACGGCAATTCCCTCAATAATTATTTAACTAACGTGTCATAACCAACCCGAGCATCGCTCGTTCATCCGATCTAAACCCGATCTTAATCTCGACCTCAATCCCTGTCTCGACTTACTTTCCATTTCAAATTCAATTTCCAAATCAAGTTAAGCCTCGGCTTCAAACTCAAAGTCAATTTCAACTCACCATCGATTTCGATTCAATAGCAATTTCAACTTTAGTCCTTAAAGAACGGTGGTCACTTAAACAAGTCGACAATTACCAATTAATTTTCACAAGGCATTCAATACTTAGAGTTCTCATGCTCTGCAAAGTACACAACACAATCAATACGCAGAGTTCTCATGCTTCGTAAAGTACACACACAAACAAAGAGGGTGCAAGAATACTCGAGTTCTACTCTTTTCAAAAGTTATCCCAATTGGATCATCTTTTCAACCTTGATTCCATAAACGATTCTCAATATCATAATGGATTCAATACTCAAACAATTTCAAAATCTTAACAGTCCAAACCTTCCATAAGTTCACCCTTCGGTCAATCACCACTCCAACAATAACACTCCAATGAATCCAATCTCCAACCTCATCAATACCTCAATCACTTAACCCTTCAACCTTAACAAACATGAAACGACCAACACGGTAGTAACATACTTAACAGATAATTCACTCAATAATTAATATATAACGGTTCGCGCATTGCTAGTTAACCCAATACCGATCTCAACCATTCGGTTTCACCGATCACTGTACCTGACAGTTCATAGGGTAAGGATACCACTCAAGCAATGGAACCGTTGTAAACAAAAGGTTTAAATTTAAACGACCATTGAAATCAGTAAGACTCGAGTCGTCCTCACTCTATGCATCAAAGTCTTTAACTTGCATCACTTAGTACACGACTTAGACCTCCTAACTCTACCCACCTAACTGACGTTGGTCCGAGGTTTTGAAAAAAAGTTCAAAATTTTCAACCTGTTTCAAATGAAACCAGGCTCTGATACCAAATTGTCACGCCCCAAATCTAGTTTTGACCGGACTTGGGACGTGAATAGAACTTGTAAAAGAAAAGCAATAAATAACAAATATAAACCTTTAAATAGACAAGTAAATCTCCTCAAATCATCAGTAAATAGTTTAGAATCTCCAGTGAGTCACAGCTCAACAAGTAGAGTAATAAATAAAATGTTTAGTACAAGGACCAACATAAGTCTACGCTAAAACCCAAGATAACTGAAGCTCCTAAGCCTCGCCTCTCTAGACATCGGGTACTCCTGTAAAACAGTAAGAGAAACAAAGGGGTGAGCTTACGCTTAGTAGGAAAAACCTTAACAATTCAACCCTTGGATCAATACTGTACTGTGTAAACAGATGGCTCAAATAACAACAAAATACGACCAACAATGAAATAATGTGTAACAAGATAGAATTAGAATGTATAAACAAGATAGAATAAGATAAGCTCGTACTCTTGAAAATACTCATCAACTTGAAAGGTTCCATGAAAGAATTAATATAAGGTATCATAACGATTAAATAGGAGTAATTGATATCACGCCAACCACTTGCTTCCTCAAGCCTCCGATCCATGAATAGATTCTAGTGTCACCTCGGTTCCCATATTCCGATCCACTAGAGTATTCATATCCCATCAGATTTTCCCTCGGTCCAGAGGAGACACATACATCGGAGCACCGGAAACCATCCCATAGGGATGCTCATCTTCGGTATTCTCGAAAATGTCTCCAAAGGACCCTAGTCATAGGGAACCAAGGTAGTGCTCCCGTAGGACGCTCACCCTTGGGTGAAATCTCATAAACCATCGCTCATGAAGTACTCCCATCAATATCCCGTAGGATCTGCCGAGCCATAGGCTCCTAAATCTATCAATATCCCGTAGGATCTGCCGAGCCATAGGCTTCTCACATCACTCAATATCCCGTAGGATCTGTCGACCTCTCAGGCTCCAATAATCAATCAATATCCCGTAGGATCTGCCGAGCCATAGGCTCCTCACATCACTCGATATCCCGTAGGATCTGCCGAGCCATAGGCTCCTCACTTCACTCAATATCCCGCAGGATCTGCCGAGCCATAGGCTCCTCACATCACTCAATATCCCCACTGTGCCTGTCCAACTCCAACCACCACAACGGCACCGGATTACGCCCCCCCCCCGGTGTAGTGCCGAACCAAACAAACAAACAAGCATTTCAAGAATAAGAGTAATTAAATAAACACTAGATTTGTCCAACAATGAACACTTCCCAAATCACGCTTTCATCACAGCAAAGACACCCAATAACATTCCACACTTACCGTATACTTACCTGTCACGAACCATCGGTACATCGATCAACTGATTGTGCCCCGTGGCACAACCAGTCATACTCGATCATCCGTTCACACAATAAGTAATTCAACACGTAACCACTCAACCAAGCAGGTAAACATTCAACCAATAAGCAATCCTGTGAACAAACAATTAAACATTCGATCATGCTAGCTAACTAGTTTCATTAGACCCTTGGTTTATCCTAATACTAACAACCAAGCATGTGAACCTAGCACACAACTAATCCGAGAGCTCTTCACAACCTCTCTACTAGTAAACCAATTTCCAAGTATTGAAAGCAAGCTTCACTAGTCATCTTCATCCTAAGCATGCATTCTAGACATTCCGATTATTAATAATTGAAAGACGATTATTCTAGTTATTCGTATCCTATAGGCAATTCTAGGACATTTCCGATTTTATTATCCTAACATGCACTCTAAGCATTTAATTAAGAACTTAAGACTTTCCCTACCTTATGGTCTTCCTCTAACGAATCTCTGATGTAATGCTTGCTTCACCAATCCTCCTTTCTTCACACGGGTACCAGAAGGGTCTTCGATCCTCGAGCTCAAAACCATGGTCTTTGAACACAAAACAAACTCTAATTAGACTCCACTTAACAGCAAGTAAAGTCCCCAAAATCCTCCAAAAAGTTCAGCTCCAAACAAAGATCGAAAACGGTGGAAAACTCTCAAAAGGCACCAGAACTGGTCGGCCACGGACACGGTCACGGATCTGTGACATCATCCCTCACGGATGACGTCACGGAGCCGTGACGAGTGCCGTCACGGACTCCCTCACGGATGACGTCACGGAGCCGTGACGAGTGTCGTCACGGACTCCCTCACGGAGCCGTGACGTCGCCCGTCACGGAATCCGTCACGGATCCGTGGCGCTCCAGGGCAGATTCGCCCTTCTTCAACCTCCAACTCCTTTTCTCCGAAAATTCGCTACCAAACTCCATTTTCAACCATCTCAAGTTCCCAAAACAGTCAAATACCTCCAATACTCCTCTACCCATGGTAGGAATCAACAAATAAACATGTTTCCAAGGATTCTCCGAATCAAAATCAAATCAAAAACTCCATTAAACCCAAGTTCTTCCATCAAAAACCCACCAAAGCTTCTTATCAACATCACTAACCTCATTTCAATCAAATCCAACAACTTCTAGCCAACCCAAACCAAAACCCATGAAATGAGATGAAGGGAAAAGAGATGAGGCTAGTTCCATTACCTTTAGAAGAGTGAGATGGAGAAGATGATGATGAAATGGAGAAGGTAGGGGTAGGAAATGGCACCAAGTTGCTCCTTTTTCCTTTGCTTCTTCTTCAAGACTCCATGGGAGCTCCTCTCTCTTCCTTTCCTCTCAAAATTTGGCTACACCCACCAAATGAAATGATTTTGGTCTTCCAATTTCATATAAGACCTAGAGTTGGTTAATGACTAAAAGCCCTTTAGATATTTTCCCTTGTAGAGGCTTTTAGGAGGGCACAATGGTCCAATACCACTCCATTTTCTCTCTTCTAACCAAATAGGGACAAGTGTCCAAGTGGGTCCTCTAGCTTCCAATTAAATTTCCAGCACAATAATTAATATTGTTTTAGTCGATATAAAGTTCGATTTTGACCAACTTTGACTTCCTCCAATATTATACTAAAACGAAAGGAAACGGCCCAACTAAGCCAATCGTGATGACGGCTAAGCATTTTGGGCCCCGGAAAAGCCCCGAATGACCTTCTGAGTCATCGGTTGACTTTTCCGGTAGAAAGTCAAACTTGCTTTTAAAAGTCACCGGTTGGACCGGGATCGATCGGGAGCGGTTCTTACAATCTAGCCCGAGACTGTTCCAGGAGCAGTAGGCCCGCAGCTCGTCCAGCGAGCACTCAGACGAGACCTGAGTGGAGGCCTAGTGCCGGACAGTCGATATGTTACCGGTGCGGATGGCCAGGGCACTTCTCTGCTAGGTGCCCCGATCGGATTGGAGGGATATCGGCCCCGCGACCGCAATAGTCGCAGACCGATCATTCGCCTTAGTTTCGTCCACGTCAGACCCAGGCGCCGAGAGTTCCACGCTATGCAGCGAGCGCGCCAGCGCCGAGACAGCAGTAGGTGGCCCTTCCACCACCTCCAAGGGGAGGACCTTACGCACCGCAGGGTAGAGTGTATGCTGTAAGAACCGCCCCCAGTCAATCCTGATCGAACCGGTGATTTTTGGCGAAGTTTGACTTTCGGCCGAAAAGTCAACCGATGATTCTGGGAGTCATTCGAGACCTTTCCGGGACCCAAAAAGCTTATCCGTCATTACGGTTAGCTTAGTTGAGTCGTTTCCTTTCAATTGATTGTCTTTGCGAAAAAGTCAACTTTTGGTCAAACTAAGAGTATTTATCGACTAAACCTAGTTAAACTAATTGTGCTGGGAGTAATTAAAGACAAGGTGGTCCCAACATGGACATGTGTCCATAGTGGCTTGGATGAGAAGAAATGGGTCTCTAATGACCCATTTGCCCTCACTTTTGCCTAAAGAAAGGAAATAGAAGAAGGGGGCAAAATAGACTTTTCTCACAAATAGGTTTAAGTACACTTGAGACAACCAATTCAGCTCATTTGTCCCCTTGGTGGCCGAAAATTGCAAGGAAGAGAGAAGAGGAAGAACACCATTGCTTGGAGAAGAAGATAATGGAGAAATGAGGCAACTTGAAGGGCTTTTCTTCACTAAATCATCTCCAAATTAGCTAATCTTCATCCCCTTTCCATTTCCAAGGTAAGTACTCTCTAAAATCCTACTTTCAATCAAGTTGGGGTTGTGGGTTTTTATGGAAATTGCATGAACTAGATGGGTTTTGTTTCCTTGGTTGTTAGTTGTTGTTTTTGTTGAAGAATGTGAAGTTTTGGTTGGTTTTGATTAGATTATTGCTGTCTAGAGGAAACACATTATGGGTATTGAAGTTTGAGGGGTTTGATGTCTGATTTTGGAGTTTGAGGATGTTAAAAATAGAGTTTTTGAAGGAGTTTTTCGTGAAAACGAAGTTGGAGAAGAAGGAGTTGAGTCTGCCTAGTTTCGGCACGGAAAGGGCTTGGTTCCGGCCCTCTGAGCGGCACGGAATGGGCTTGGTGCCGGCCTTCTGAGCGGCATGAAACGGGCTTGGTGCCGGCCCTTTGAGCGGCACGATCCGTTCTCGGTACCGGCCCTCTGAGTGGCACGGTCCAGGCTCGGTACCGGCCCTTTGAGCGGCACGGTCCGGGTCCCAGACCCGCCCTCAGAGGGGCACGGTCCGGGCCTGGTACCGGGCCTTTGAGGGGCGCGGTCCAGGTCTGGTTCCGGGCCTTCTGAGAGGCACTGTCCAGGCCTCTAAGAGGCACGGTCCGTGCCTGGTTCCAGAACTGTGGGCTACCCGAATTGGGCCTTGTTCAGGCCCAATTTACCCTTTTGGCCCAAGTTTTGTCATTAGGGGAATTTTAGGTTTTTCACTTTAAAACCGACTTTGAATGTTTGTTAATTATAGTATAAGTTTATGTTCCTAGACCTTTTTCACGAGCTCGGAAGAGGAGACTACTAGACGGATTTGGTGATTAAGCGTTGGAGAATATTTGAGGTAGGTAAGAGTAGTAAATTTCCGCTTTTAATTAAGAAATGCTAATAGTATGCATATAGGATAATAATAACCGAAAGAGTCTTAGTTTGCATATAGGATGTGATTCACTAGAATAACCGCTTTCAATTATGGGAATTGTCGTGCTGTAGAATGGCCATGTCGAGCCTTAGGATTGATTGTGGTTGTGTTTGATTGTGGTTAATAGTCCTCAAATGTTGGTGCATGTTCCATCCTTTGGTTAATCTAAGAACCATATTATGCCATGTGAACTATAATAATTGTGATATGAATGGTTACCTCGTGACATGATTGGTTGAATGAGTGTGTTGAATGTAATATGATTGTTGCCTTGTGACATAATCGGGTGAATGATAGACCGATGTGGCGTGCTTGGTAAGTGTGTGGGTAAGATTGATGGTTGACGTATTGGTGTGTTTGGTATTGTGGGGTATGTTATGTTATTTACTTGCTCCGAGGTGTGTTCCGGGAAGACCTTTAGGCGATGTGCGTTTCTGGTATGAGGTATGATGTTGTTGCCCCGAGGTGTTTTTCCGAGAAGACACCTGGGCCGATGTGCGTTTCCGGTATGGTGTATTGTTGTTTCACCCCGATGCTCTGTGTTCCGAGAAGACATCTGAACCGATGGGTATTCTGGTACGATGTATATAGTTTCACCCCGATGCTCTGTGTTCCGGGAAGACAGCTAGACCGATGGACATTCCGGTAGGATGTATATTGTTTCACCCCGATGCTCTGTGTTTCGAGAAGACATCTAGACCGATGGGTATTCCGGTATGATGTATGTTGTTTCACCCCGATGCTCGGTGTTCCGAGAAGATATCAAAGCCGATGTGCGTTTCCGGTACGATATGTTGAGATTGTGTGTGGATCGGAGTCCCGTAGTTTAACTGTCTTATATTTCGGTATCCGTGTGTCTCTTTAGTTGGTTTCTATTGGTGAATAAGTTGTGTCCCTGTTGGTCTCTCTTTGTATTGTCATTTTAACAATTGTTGTTAATCGAGTAATTTGGTGACGGAGCGGGAGTCTTTTTCCCCTTTGCTACTTTTTCCTACTGAGCGTAAGCTCACCCTTCTTGTTTTTACTGTTTTACAGGTTTCGTTAGTGAGTAGGCTTAGAGGACGTCTCAGGGCTCGGAAGCTCATTGAGGGTCCGGGTTGACTTCCATTTTCGTATTAAACTTTGTCATTATTTTTATCTGGGTGTTGAATTTTGACTCGTTTTATCAGACTTTTATTCAGAGATTCATGTTAATTTATTTGCTTTTATCTTTATTTTATTTTCTTTTTAGTTCACGTCTCGAGTCCGGTCAAAACCAGATTTGGGGTGTGACATATGCGGTTGCCGACTCCCGAGATGAGGGACGTCATTCCGGTCATGAGACCACCCAGGGTACGTGCTTGCTATACAATTCTTGGGCGTCTTTTCTATTTGATACTGGAGCATCACATTCCTTCATTTCTTCTACCTTTGCTGAAATGTTGGGGTTAAGAGTAGGACCTTAAGTCGACCCTTGTGTCTTGACACCCCGGTTACGGGTGATGTGACTTTGAGTAGTGTGTGCCGTGCTTGTGAGATTAGAGTAGCTGACTGCCCTTTTCTTGGTGATCTTCTGGTGTTGGACATGACGGCGTTTGATGTGATATTGGAGATGGATTGGCTTGCGTGGTACCGAGCGTCAATTGACTGCTATCGGCGATAGGTGACGGTGATATCGGGCGACACGACAGTCACGTGTGTATTGGGTAGTAGGAACGGAGTCCTCCTTTCAGCATTGACCGTGGGAGAAGAAGTGGCGGCCGTTCAGAGCAGAGATTTGCCACGAGTGGTGTGTGACTTCCCGGAGGTCTTTCCGGAGGAGTTGTCAGGATTGCCGCCAGTGCGCGAGGTCGTGTTCAGGATTGAACTGATACCGGGGACGACGCTGATATCGATGGCTCTGTACCGGTTTGCACCAGCCGAGTTGATCGAATTGAAGCGCCAACTAGAGGAGGTTCGGGAGAAGGGGTTCATCCGTCCGAGCACTTCGCCGTGGGGAGCGCCCGCACTCTTCGTGAAGAAGAAGGGTGGAGCATTGAGGATGTGTATAGACTACCGGATGTTGAACCGGGTCACGGTGAAGAACCACTACCCGATGTCGAGGATCGACGACTTGTTCGACCAACTGAGAGGGGCGAAGTGTTTCTCGAAGATCGATCTGCGATCCGGATACTACCAGTTACGAGTTTGGGAGGAAGATGTGGCGAAGACCGCATTTCGGATGCGGTATGGACATTTTGAGTTTCTGGTGATGACGTTCGGACTGACGAACGCGCTTGCAGCGTTCATGGATCTGATGAATGGTATTTTCCGGCCGTACTTAGACCAGTTCGTGGTGGTGTTCGTGGATGACATCTTGATCTACTCACCGAGTGAGGAGGTACACGTGGAGCATCTGAGGACAGTTCTGACTTTGTTACGCACCCACCAGCTGTATGGAAACTTGGAGATGTGCGAGTTTTGGCTCGCCGAGGTGAAGTTCCTCGGTCATGTCATGTCCCAGGAGGGTATACTGGTCGATCCGGCGAAGATCGGCGCAGTTTTGAAGTGGGCACGGCCCACGAGTGTCTTTGATATCCGCAGCTTCTTAGGGTTGGCAGGCTACTACCGACGGTTCGTTCAGGATTTCTCACGCCTGGTCGACTTTTGGGAGAAAGGAGATATTTTTCCCACAATCAGAGCTCCGGCCACCGAGTGATGTGACCGACCATGACCGGAGGAAGAACCACGGACCCGTGACCGGCCACAACGGTGACGGTCTGGTCCAGCCACTCACGGTCCAAGTGTGGCCGTGGGGCCCACTTGGCCGGGGTGCGGGTTTGTCGTGTTCGGGTGGCCTTGGGTGAACCCCGGAACGAATTATGGAAGTGATTCGTGAAAATTCGGAAAATGTGGTTAGAAAGTTTAATTGCGGAATTAGAACGCTCGGACATCCGAAATTGATTCCGCCAACTGCGTTGTAACACGTGAATTTAATTAGGATTGATAGAAACGAAAATGGAAATTTTCGGGACCCCGATGGACGTTTTCCCGATCCTGGGCGAAATGGGCCATTCCGGGCCCATTTTGACAAGTTGAGTAATTGGGGATTAGTTTGGGTGTTTTCTCTTTAAATCACCATTGAATTATTATTGAATCTCGTATTACTTTGTGATCTTAGACGTTGTTTCCGATCGCGGCGGAGGAGACTACTAGGCGACTCGTGGTTGTTCGTGTTGGATCGCGGTTGAGGTAGGGAAAAGTAGCGAATATCGGTTCAAATGCGGAAAGTTACTAGAATTGCATATAGGATTTAAATAACCGGAATATTGTAGAATCACATGTAGGATGTGAATAACTAGGGTAGTCGTTTAAAATATGGAACCACTTGCGGGCCAAGTCGTGCCCGTTGGTATGGGACTTGCTGTTGGGTCTCGAGGTAGGGTTGGAGATGAACCAACTCGCAGCGGAAAATCAAGGAAAACCAAGAGACGATTAAAACCATGAAACAACTAACGAAGAATGGATTCACAAGAGAAAAATTCAGCACTATTTCTTACCAAAACAAGAACACCGGTTAACGAATGATTGGCTTGAGTCTCTAAGACGCCTACGTATCCACATGGGAATCAAAGCCACATAGTTCTTCTCTTTGAGGACTCAAGAACACACATGGAGGTGGAAACTAGCCAAACCCGAAATTGTCAGAGGAGGGAGAGAAAAAAGTTGATTCTCATTTGTGTCTTGTGTTTGTTATGTTGAAAAAAGATGACTTAAACATAACAAACCTCATACTTGTCCAACTAAAGGCATGGGACAAGCATGGTGACAAGTAAGGTGTAAATAGGACAAAGTATGGCAAGACAAGATTGGGTTAGGTGGTGAATCACCAACACCTTAATCCTTGTCTTACTTACTTAGTATTAATTAATCAAGACTTGATTAATTAGTTCCATGGGCCTTGGTTGCATGGGCCTTTCATGGGCCTCTTGGAACATGGCCCATGGCCATTTCCAACGTGGTCCCGTGATTCGCTCATCGCCTACAAGCATTCCATACCGGAAATGTCCAACATTATCCGACGCGATCAATCCCAAGACTCCAATCCTTGTCTCGATCCGTAAAGTCTTATTCACTTACGGGCACATGACCCAAAACCCAGTTTTT
This sequence comes from Erodium maritimum, assembly GCA_963921825.1. Lineage (NCBI taxonomy): Eukaryota > Viridiplantae > Streptophyta > Magnoliopsida > Geraniales > Geraniaceae > Erodium > Erodium maritimum. The sequence continues at coordinate 36,582,200 of OY997593.1, read as the reverse complement.
GTCATGTCCCGAGACAACTCCCTTTTGGCCATTCTCCATAAATGTGTCAATGAGTTTCATCCTCCGGTGTGACCCTTAGGTTTATGCATGTCAATAGATCAACGTAAAATCCCATTTTAATTGATCCTATTTAAGTGGAAACTAATGAGACTTTAGTATTGCCTGACACTGCATAACGAATTGACCTTGTCGATTCTAACCTTTCTGTCGTCCCTGTCATTATCCTTTTATCTCCGATATCCTGATTGAGATAAGGCATAGAGCCGTCATCCTTATTATTCTCAATCACTGTTCCTTGATATGTGAGATGATTGAATATATGATACCCAGTATCATGTGCATGGTCATGCTATTCTTTCAGTCACTCTCGATCAAGCGGTCGAGAACCGATATCTTTATCATACCTCGTTATGAGGTATAAATCCCTTAGCCATCTTTCTTGTCACTCATGTAGCTCGTTCCCAAGCCAATCCTGGCCGTTATGGAAGCCCTGTTACGGACAACGTTAGGCTCAGGTCAAAATCAGTTGTTGATTACATAGCGATCACAAAGACTCCTTTGTCTAAGGATACATGACAAGATACGATAATGAATATGTTCATGACTTGATCTATGGCACATATTCATGTTGTGTCGTCCAATATCATGTCCCACATGATATCTATAATCAGACTTCGGAATCACATTCCAATGACTAATAGAACGTAAGCCATAAAGAGCCATCTTTCATACTAGTCGCTTCTAGTGAAGCTTTGTTGACTAGGGACCCATCGAGTGTGATCTATCTCGATCTATGGTTCTATTCGCATGGTGGGCATAGATCAGAGCACACATCAATATATTACTCCAACACATAAGTAATATAAAGTCGCTTTAATTGTATTGCTAACGATGATATATACATTTGGACATTTAGGATTGAACTACGGGCACTAAGACTAACACTTGCTGTGTTGTAGAACTGCATAGGGGCCATGTCGTGCCCGTAGGATTGTGTGTTGATTGCGCTATTTGGGATTAGTAGTTGGTAATGCTTGGTATGTGGTACATTCTGTTGTTAATTAATGGTCGTGATATGCTATGAGAATGTGTGACTGTTAGTGTGAACTATTGCCTTGTGACATGGTTGAGACCCTGTATGTGTATACCCCGGTGAGATATCTAGGCCAAGGATGGTGTTCCGGACCGATATCGTGGTTGATGATGTGTGTTCCGGCACGATATGTTCTGAGGCTAGGTGTTCCGGTAAGATATCTATTCCGATGGAGGATTCCGGTTAGATATCTAGGCCGAGGTTGGTGTTTTGGGTACGCGGTACCTGAGGCTAGGTGTTCCAGTATGATATCTATACCGTAGAGGATTCGGGTATAGGATATATAGGCCAAGGATGGTGTTTTGGAGCGATATCTAGGCCGATGCTATGTGCCGGGTAGATATGTTCTGAGGCTAGGTGTTCCGGTATGATATCCTGACCAATATTGTGTGTTCCGGTATGATAACTATACCGTAGAGGATTCCGGTATAGGATGTCTAGACCGATGTTGTGTGTTCCGGTGTGTATTGGTAATGATTTACTGTGCGTATTTACTCGGTGACTCTTTGAGATATGGTTTGGGGTGAACATTGAGAAATTGTTAATTGTTGAGCAGGGTTGATGTCATACGCTAAGTGTGGTGATTGGGTAAGTGGTGTGATCAAACGAGGTATGGTTAAGTGAGTTGGGTTATGATTGTGGTTGTCATTACCGTTCGATTCATCAGTTGTTGAGCTTTACTAGTATGCCATATTTGGACGGGTATCAGTGGGGTGAGCGACATGTTCATCCCCTTTACTACTTTTTCCTACTGAGCGAACGCTCACCCCCCTTTCTACTGTTCTACAGGTTTTGAGCGGGATTTGATTTAGAGGACACCTCGGAGGTTGGGAGCTAGCGAGAGTCCTAGTTGGATGGTCTAGAGACGTACTTCATTTTTCATACATAAACTTTTATGTTGGGATTTCGAGTGTTTGACTCGTGTTATCAGGATTACTGAATTTAAATTGATTTCGGAGTTTATTTCGTTTAAAATTGCATTTATTATTATTATTTTCGGTTCACGTCTCGAGTCCGGTCGAAACCAGATTTGGGGCGTGACAATATCTTCCATAAGCTACTTCAACTTTATTTGAAAAATGCGACATAGTATATCATGGCGATTGTAGACATTGTTTTGGCCTACCATATCCAACATGTATTGAATCTCGGGCCATTTCGGATTACACGTAAAGGTCGTAAAAATATCAGGATAACCAGCCCATTTGCAGACTGCCATAACATCTTGATACATTTGTTGTTTATACCTTGGGCTCCCTGTGTGAGTTGATGGCAGAATGACTGATTTACCTACACATCTTGCATCTGTATCCCCTTCATGAAAGCTTCAATAAAGAATTTAGATGGAAAAAAGAATTGAACAATTTGAAAGAAGAGAAATACGTACTTGAGGAATTGAGGGCTTTGAAACAACCTACCCATCTTTAGTAATTAAATGCATATTAAAGCTTGGTACCCCTCCAAAGTTGCATAAAATACACAGCTGCAACTCAAACACATAAGTAGTACTACAAAGTAATACTGGCATGTGAGTTTGGAAAGTTGTTCAGTTTTTTTTTTATCGGCAATACATATTTAAATTGATAAACCTCTTTTGAGGAGAAAGAGGAACCAAAAAAAACCCAACTCCTACCCCCAATCAATCATATGTTGATTATAAGAAGTAAGGAGGAGGGGAAACTAAACAAAGAACAAATACAAAGACAAACAACAAAGAAGAAATAGATGCATCCTGTGTGTGATGAGAGGCGTGCTTGACTCATGTTTGAGGGCTTTCAGTGCTTGTGGAGGTGTAAATGTGTAATGTAAGATGATCAATGTATTGAGTGGTGTTGAAGATGTCCCAATGAATAGATGAGTTGGTCGGGACCCGGGCCATTGCTTGTTATGTTGTGAGCCAACCACGAATTGCTTGCTGGGCTATGTTTGAACATGAAATCAATTTGCACTTGTTGTGTTGTGTGCAAACACTTTGATGGACTAGGCAGGAAATATTTGTTGAGTAGTTGCAGAAACAGGGTAAAGTGGAGGTTGTTTATCCACCTGAATGGTTTTCTTGGGGACCATCACGACCTTACTGTTGCAGGTGCTACTACCCTTTTGCAGTCTCTCAAGCTACTACTCATCAAACTTATCCTCACCATAGAAATGGATTCAATCACAGCGAGCAAAAAAACACGGTACCACCGGCTCTGGCCCATCCAAACCGACCTTGCCCAAGATCCGACCCTGCTGGATCAGAACTGGCCAGACCGGGCCGAACCCCGCCCAAAAGCATCAACCAAAACACGCAGCTGCCAACACGATCTGAGCGAACCCTAACTCACCGAGGTCGGCAACCGGCGAGAACAAGCCCTGGACGACATCAACCTTCGAGAAAGGACCCAAGCACCAAGGGGACGGCAGCCAAGCTCCGGGAAGGGGTCGCCGACGAGGCACGAGCTCCAAGACGTCAGATCTGCAACCAGGGCAGTGCCGAGGACCTAGATCGGAAGTCCACAGCCGGCGAGCGTCCATGAATCACCCGAGGCCGGTCACTGGATTCAAACAAGCACAGGTCGCCGGAATCAGGAAGATCAGGAGGCTGGGAGGAGAGAAGGAAAAGGGAGGCGAGGGGAGGGGAGGGGAAGAAGGGAAACGATGAAGAAGAGAGGAAGAGGAGAGGGAGTAGCCTCCGCCGGTCACAGCCGAGGCCGGAGCCGGCGGGGACGCGGGGCTGCGGCAAAGGGGCTGGGCTTAGGGTTTTTTCGCAGAGAGGATTTTTTTTTTGGTCGTAGACTTGTTAGTCCTCGATAGTTGTTCAGTTAAGGTATGTGCCTATTGTCGATTGTCATGAACCAAATCATATTCATCATCAAAATCATATTATGACCACCAAGTGAAAGAGCTCCAAGATTTGATGATAAACCAAAAGAAACAAATTAAAATCGATTAAAATTGTCATACGATACCGATCAAAATCGAAATGTTGTCGAAATGATAAATACATAGACAACATAATCATATATAGCTAAACAAAATTCCCTTTATGATCACATTATCAGCATATTACTAATCATAAGATGTTATATATGCATTTCAAACACACTTCTTTAGTGCCAGAGATTGAAGCTTACCTGACCTTATAGGGAACAAAACCTAAAAAGTCCCCAGAAATTGGGAGATCATCGCTCTTCACTACCTGAAACAATCAAACATGGATCTTTGTGGGATCTTACATACTCCAGCATGTTAATGATAAAGGTATATATTTCTATGCGCAAGAAATAATTACATTGAGTTTGGTAGGAAGAAAAGACGCAACATCTTACTGGTTTGTAGGCCGAAACAGTCCAGATTCCATCTTGTACTCTACCGTGGAACCATGGTCGCTGACCACATCCGTATTAGTAAAGGTAAACTAATGAATGAAAATAGGTAATGCAAATTATGTGCCCAATAAAGGAATTACTAAGAATCCATATCCATTCTTACATGAACATGAATGTGGATTTCGTTGGACGACGATAAAAAAAAACATAAAAATGGAATAAAAAGTCACGAATTTTAACTGCTAGAAGAATGATAATAGGGGTTACATATGGGACATTATCCCTAATCAAGATCACATGCACATAATTTTATATGCACTTGCGCGCTGATCCTGTGGCATTTGACTTTTGAAAGGGAGTAAAAGACAACAATGCCATTTGTTGAGCTAAAGGAAAAAAGTTATGGTTTAAGAAGTTAAGAATGTGAATACACATTGTGTCACCCAACTTCGAAACTTGATAATTACTATAACATACTGAAGTATCAAATATATGTGTATGTAATACTCTGGTTATTACAGGGCAATAGAATGGCCCAATAAAGATAAAATCTAAATTTGCACCTTTTAAGAATCTAAAATTACAACTTAATCCCCAAAGGGTATTGTACCCACAAAAATATGTGAGTAATATGTAAAAAAATACTTCAATTCAATTCATATTGTAGACCTAACAGGACATAAACATCAGAACCACAATAAGTGGCTAATTGAATTGCTCGCCTCATCAAAATCTACTCCACTCTCAACCCCAATTCCCCTAATCAAATCAGAAGCATTAGTATCAGCAGCAACAATTAGATCAAGGTCACTGTCAACAAAATCCATTCTAACTGGTAGGTCAGTGGCTCCTTCGATGCAATTTTACCTGTTAAGTCACATTTCCAAAGAATTAAAGTCATTTCTCATCATTCAATCCGAAAAATATACATCCTGAAGTCCATTAAATTTCTAGAAATAAAGGCATGATAAATAAATGAATAAAATGGTAACTTAACTTGTCATTGAAATAAGAGTCACCAAACAGATTTGAATCATTTTGAGCCTTCAACTTCTCCGCAACTCGTATTGCCTGAGCATCCAAAAAATCATCAGAAACCAAAACGCCCTAAGAACATCTCATCAGCAACAAAAACCAGGGAAAATAACCAGTACCCTCTTCCAAACATTGTTCTTGTCATGTAATGCCAAATTGGAAATGTTCACAACATGATTTCAAATGCTCATCAAAATAAACCAAAATCAAGAAATGGTGAAATCAATCTTATATGTTTGAAATTTGAACATACCAGGTACTGCAATTGAAATAAGTATTATTATCACACATAAATTTGAGCATACCAGGTACTACAACTAACTGAAATAAATATCATTAGCACAAATAAATCTTACCTTGTCATGTAGTTCAAGGCCAAGCTCGATTCTGTAACATCAACACTTTTCCTAATGACTCCTTGTGCCACCGTTTCTAACTATGACGAATGTTTATCCTGGACACACAATTATTTATTGGTGCAATATTCACAAACACCTCAGGATAACGTCTTGGTAGATAAATTTTCACAATTGAAACATTGTATAACTAAAAACAGAGCACATAAACAAACATACTAATCACGATTGGATTATCAGAGTATACGATTTTCCTGCTTCTAAAAAGCTCTTACTAACGTATTGGAGTTTCGTAGTATGTTTATTGGATCTTTCGATACAAGAAATCATGAATCATCACAAATGAAATCATGAACACAGCAAAAACTCTCTAAACTCTGAAAAAACCTAGTCGCCTCGTAGGATACTCCCCCTTCTTCTTCGCCTTCCCACCGGCGACGTCTATTCCACAATTGGATCATTTTGTAACCCAAAACACAGCACATAAACAAACATACTAAACACGATTGGATTATCAGAGTATACTGTCATGCCCCATATTCGGCAGGACCGAACCCGGAACGCGAACGGTGAAACAATAAAACAATTTTTAAACATTTTAATAAAACCACTAAAAACCACTTTGAGTTAATTAAAATAATATTTTACAACTTAAAATACGTCCAAAACGAGCGGACAAAAACCAAAGCGTACGTCGCTAGACTCCCAAAAACCCGGACTCCCGCTCCCAGCTCTTCAAGCTTCGAGAGTTCCCCTAGTCCGCCTCGCGACCAGTACCTGTAGGGAAAGCAGCTAGGGGTGAGCACTTCGCTCACCACCACGGATACCAGACTGACTACGACATACTAGATGAAATGCCGGAAACACCAACCACAACCCAGAACACCGGGGACTACTATCCAAAACTCAAATGACCCGACTGTCATACAAAAACTGTTACTTTCCCCAACCAATCTAAACACCCGTACACGTAATGTAGACCCGACACAGCGGTTACGACCTCAACCCAAAACGCAAATAATAACCACGCAACACCCAAGATCACAAAGGATCGCACACAAAAATCAAGATCACAAAGGATCGCACTCCAGCTACTCAGTGCCGGTTGCTAACCGGCCGGGCTTGAGCCTGCCTGACGCAACTTTCCCTGACACTCAGTCGGGCCAGGCGGTCGACCTGTTAGCGATATATATATCAATACTTTTCCGATAGCTAGTCGGAAGGGGAGCCGCCCTTCATCGCCGAAGAATGCACAACTTTACCGATGGTTAGTCGGAAGGCTAGCCAACCCCCACGCGCGCGACCACATGACCCCTTTTCTGTCAGGCGGGCCCCAACCTCCATGCAATCACAGTCATCACCCAAGGCTCAACAAATAGCGACAAAGATACACGACTCACTACCCCCCGGCAGGACAGTCAGCAACAATACAGGTTTAACACCCCATAGGCACACATGGCTACCCACGACACACAAACAGTAATACACGGGTTCCACACCCCATAGGCACACACGGCCACCCGCGACACACAAAACAGTAACTCACGGGTTCAACACCACAAAGGCACACACGGCCACCCGCGACACACAAAACAATACCACATGGGTTCAACACCCCAAAGGCACACACGGCCACCCACGATACAAAAACAGTGAAATACGGGTTCAACACCCCAAAGGAACACATGGCCACCCACGATACAAAAACAGTGAAATACGGGTTCAACACCCCAAAGGCACACATGGCCACCCACGACACAAAAACAGTGAAATACGGGTTCAACGCCCCAAAGGCACACATGGCCACCCACGACAGACAAACAGTAAAATACAGGTTCAAGTCCCCACAGGCACTCATGGCCACCCACAAACAAAAACGATTCAATCAACCTACGGGCACAACCAAATGCCACCAGTATTTCTATTGTTCGATATGTTCACTTATCCTACGACACTACTAAGTGTCACATGCATTTCTACTGTTAACTTTCCCTAGTCAAGGCTGAGATCCGGCTACTTTCCCCTACCTCTTGAAGCGTGTTAAAACCGATGCTCGCGCTCCGGCAATGCTCCAGATTTCCCGCTTAGCCTCCTCTTTCCACGGTCGGCGACACGATCTACAATGATCCCAAATAACACACTTTTTAAGTTTGCAGGCAAAGCTGAATTTTAATGAATTTGACGCCCAAATGCAACCCCGACAATGTCGATCACTCCCAAACTTCCCAATTACTCGACATTGTCAATAATGGGCCCGGAAAAGCCCGATTCGCCCCGCTTGGCGAATCTGCCCGGGATTGGAAAACGCCCTTCCGGGGCTCCGAAAATTCTCGTTTTCGTTTCTACGATCTTAGAATAATTCAAGGGTTCCAATGCAATCGACGGAATCAATTCCCGACTTCCAACTTTCACAATTTAATTCCATAATTCGTTCCGGGTGTGAATTATCGATTCGGGGATCGCCCAAAACCACCCGAACATGAAAAACCCGAGGCTCGGCTAAGTGGGCCCCACACGGCCACAATGGGAAAATTTCCTTTTCACCCCAAAACGTTCCTAACGAACCACAAACCTCAACCATTCATCTTTAAACCAATCTTAAACACAACCCAACCTTAATCGAACCGTTTAAACTCAAACCCTAAAATTCAAACGTACCAAAACGGGAAAAAGTCGAGCTCTCATCGTAGGGAATGACGAGGGGAGTTCGAATTCGCAGTCGTTGAGTCGATTCGTCGGTCAGATCATCGAGAAATCGCAAAAACCTAACTCCTCCTTCTCTTTCTCTCTCTTCCTCCTTCTCTCCACTTTCTCTCTCTTCCCTTTCTTTTTTTCTCTGAAATGGCCGACCATCTCACCCTCTCTCCTTTTTATTTTGTTTCAAAAACCCAACACATCACCTATTTACAAAACTACCCCTCATTCCCTTTTCTTTTATTTTGTTCAAAAACTATCAACCACTAAAAGTGTGACAAGTGTCAAGTGGGTCCCAACCTTTAAAAAATATCTTCATAGATATTTTTCTGTCAGATTCGTGAAATTAGGCCGTCTCGGGCCCCAAACGGGCCCATTTTCCAAGAAATTATGAAATTTCATGGGCTATAAGGAAACGGCTCAACTAAGACCGCTGTAACGACGGCTAAGCTTTTTGGATCCAAAACGGGCCTCGAACGGACCAAAACGTCGCTCGGTTGACTTTTTCGGCAAAAAGTAAACCTTTCCCAAATTGGTCAAAAAGTTTCCCTGAGTCCCCCCGAACTCACTTTGGTCGATATCGGGGTCAACTTAAGTCCGATATGACCCTCAGGGTCAAATTTATGTTCATTTAGGTGTCTGTTAAAAAAATTTAAATTTTCTTGTTTTTCCGCCGATTGACCGGCGTTGACCGGGAGCGGTTTTTACATATACGATTTTCTTGCTTCTAAAAAGCTCTTACTAACGTATTGGAGTTTCGTAGTATGTTTATTGTATCTTTCTATACAAGAGATCATGAATTATCACTAATGAAAACATGAACACAACAAAAAATCTCTCAACTCTGAAAAAACCTAGTCGCCTCATAGAATACTCCCCCTTCTTCTTCGCCTTCCCACCGGCGACGTCTATTCTTCAATTGGATCATTATGTAACCCAAAACACAACACATAAACAAGCATACTAAACACGGGCGTCACCAACGACGACGACATGGCCTCTGGCCATGGACGTCTATGGTGGTGACTCTTCCATCTTCCTGATCTTACCAAATAAAAGCATTAGATTATGTCTTCCAACATGATTTTCGTTGCTCATCAAAATACACCAAAAAACAGAAATGGTGTAACCAATCTTATATGTTTGAAATTTGAGCATACCAAGACTGCAATTGACATAAGTATTGTTAGCACAAATAAATCTTACCTTGTTATCCTTATCCTTAATTTGCCGCATGTAGTTCTAGGCCAAGCCCAATTCCATAACAACAAATCTCTTCCCAATAAGTAAAAAAACATGATCATAAATATAAAGAAGAAGAACTAATCACATAAACAAACAATAAAGAACAACAATAAGCGGGCTGCCTAAATTTGCGATCGCATATTTCTCTAGAAGCAAAAAAGTTATTAGAGTTCTGTTTGTACTGTTGTAATTTCATTGTAGTAATGATCATGACAACGAAAATTTATTTTGGAGGTCACATTAAAAGCATGTACAATTTAATAAAAAGAAAATTTAAATTCTCAACTCAACCTCCAACCTTAGTAAATACATAAAAAAAAAATCTTAACTTGGTAATTCGAACTCAACGCTACAAATACAATAGTTATCAGTGGAGTTTTATCAATGCAAAGATCGATTCATAGAAACCAATGACAATAACAGTGAATAGAAAAACTATATTACCAACGGTAATTGATATCATGTTGGGCTAACAGTAAGGACGACAACCGAAAGAGGTGTACCCAATTCCGATCATTGGTTCCGTGCAAAAACCAAATAAACTCAAGCCTGACTAGCTATTCTTACAGCTGACCCCCAATTCCAAGGAAGGGATCAGTTCACATGTCACTCCCCAATTTCAGCGGACCGAACTCGGGACGCGAACATTTAAAAAGATACAATACTTGAAACCTATTTTCATTAAATCACTTTAAAAAGCCAGTTTAGTTCAACAAAAATAATATTTACATCTCAAAATAAGTCCCAACAATTGGACAAAAACGAGGTACACGTCACTAGACTCAAAAACACCCAGAAACCCGCTTCAAGCTCTTCAAGCTTCAGAAGCTCACCTAGTCCAGCCTGCGAACGGTACCTGTAGGAAAAGCAGCTAGGGGTGAGCGTTCGCTCACCACCACAGATGACAGACTGACTACGACATACTTAGCAGACAAAGCCGGTGACACCAAAAACGACTCAAATGACACACACACGACCAACACTTTTCTCAACCGACTCATACACTCGGACACGTGATGTAGACCCCACACAACAATTGACGACCTCCTCCAAAGACACGACTGACAACCACGCAATACCAAGATCACAAAGGATCGCACACCAAACAAGATCACAAAGGATCGCATACCAGCTGCTCGATAACCATCTCTGTCTCTCGCCCTTTCCGATCCCAGTCGGGTCAGGCGGTCGACCTGTCGCGCAACTTCTCCCGATCCCAGTCGGGAGGCTAACCCACAACCTCTCCGCTTCACCCGATCCCAGTCGGGTGGTTAGCCACACCCGCGCGTCCTTCCCCCGATCCCAGTCGGGGAGCTAGCCCACAACCTCTCCGCTTCTCCCGATCCCAGTCGGGAGGCTAGCTACACCACACAACCTCCACCATGATCAAGTAACCAAACACAATCACAAACAAAGTTCAACTGACAGTAACGACACCAGTCTCAACTCCACAGGCACTCAAGGCCACCAAGACACCAATAACAAAACACGGGTTCAACAACCCTACGGGCCCTCATGGCCACCCAAGACACCAACGGTAAAGTACGGGTTCACAACCCCACGGGCACTCAGGGCCACCCAAACCACCAAAATAACAACACGGCTCTCATGGCCACCCAAGACTCAACAATAATAACACGGGCTCTCAAGGCCACCCAAAACTCAACAATAATAACACGGACTCTCAAGGCCACCCAAAACTCAACAATAATAACACGGGCTCTCAAGGCCACCCAAAACTCAACAATAATAACACGGGCTCTCAAGGCCACCCAAAACTCAACACTAATAACACGGGCTCTCAAGGCCACTCAAAACTCAACATTAATAACACGGGCTCTCAAGGCCACCCAAAACTCAACACTAATAATACACAACAACCTCCGGCATACTCAATGCCTCCAACAGTCCTAAGATCACTAGTTTCACAAACAACCTCCGGGCATGGTCATATGCCTCCAGTTATTCTAATATCGCTAAGTTCTCTATTCCTACGACACTACTAAGTGTCACATGCTTTCTCGTATTTGCTACAATCCCGTATCATGCTTTTCTAATATTCGATAACCTAAAATAACCCACGACACCCCGGTGTCACATGCAATTCTACAGTTAACTTTCCCTAGTCAGGGCCGAGATCCGGCTACTTTTCCCTACCTCGAGTAAGTTCTCCAAAAACCAACCGACGAGCTCCGGTGTGACCTCAGTCACTCACCCAGCTTTCCCTTGCCTCGGTCCGCGGTATGATCTAAAAGAACACAAATTTCAAGGCACTTTTAAACTAGTAGGAATAAACCGAAATTCAATAAACTTAACGCCCAAACATAACCCCGACGATGTCGATCACTCCCAAACTTCCCAATTACTCGACATAGTCGATAAAGGACCCGTAAAGGCCCGATTCGCCCGACATGGCGAATCTGCCCGGGTTTTGTAAAAGGCCTTCCGGCTCTCCAAAAGCCCCGTTTTCGTTTCTACGGTCTTAGAATAGCTCAAGGAACCCAATGCACTTGACGGAATCGAATTCCGACTTCCGAGTCAATTAATTAACGTTTAAAGTTTCTAAAACCCGTTAATTACAACTTCTCCAATTTAATTCCAAATTTCGATTCGGTTAAGGATAATTGGTCCGGGAACGTTTTAAACCTCCCGAACACTAAACCCGATCACCCGAGCACGTGGGCCCCACCCGACCTACTTGGTCGTGAGCCCTAGGGTTCAAGGGGGGGCTCGGCCACCATGGTGGTGGCTGGTCCCAGCTCCGGCCAGCCACCCCATGGCCGGCCGGCCACCACCCCATGGCCGGCCGGCCACCACTCACGGTGGCCGGAGCTCCTCCCGAGCCTCCGGTCACCGGAAAACGTCATCCTTCCCCTCCAAACACCTCCAAAACGTCTCCAATACCTCCCCAAGCTCAATACAACCCTAACTCATCAATTAAAACCAAACCCTAACATGTGAAAAATTACCAAAACAACGATCGGTTTAGTACAAACTGTAGAGGAAGACGAGGGGAAGACGATTGCTCCTTGTCTTGAGACGATCCAATGGTCAATCTCTCCCAACACTAACCCTTTTCTCCTTCTCTCTTCTTCTTCTTCTTCTCCTTCTCTCTCTAAAACACTCTCTTCTTTTCTATTTCAAACAACTAACTCATATTTTCTCGCGAATCTGATTGGAAAATATCTACTTGATATTTTCCAATCAGATTCGCGAAAAACGGGCGTTTCGGGCCCCGAACGGGCACTTTTCCCAAGAAATTACGAAACTTGACGGGCTACAAGGAAACGGCTCAACTAAGACCTCTGCGACGAAGGCTAAGCTTTTTGGATCCCAAACGGTCCTCGAATGGACCAAAACGTCGCTCGGTTGACTTTTCCATGGAAAAGTCAACATTTCCCAAAATGATCAGAAAGTTGCCCTGAGTCCCCCGGAACTCATTTTGGTCGATAACGGGGTCAACTTAAGTCCGGTATGACCCTCGGGGTCAAATTAGGTTAAATTAAGTGTCTGTCTCAAAATTTTTAAATTTTCCTGTTTTTCGCAGGTTTGACTGGCGTTGACCAGAAGTGGTTATTACAGTCTACCCCCTTTAAAGGAATTTCGTCCGCGAAATTTAAAACAGACGTACCTCGGGAGTCGAACAGGCCGTGATACTTCGCGCGAACCTCGTCCTCGCGTTTCCACGTCGACTCAGCCCCGTGATGTTTCCACTGCACTCGTACCAGGCGGATAATCTTGCCTCCCCGCAGAATCTGCTCCCGTGTGTCCATGATCCGAACCGGCTGCTCCTCATAGGAGACATCATCAGCCACCTCAATACCTGTCCACTCAATGACGTGGGAGGGGTATGTGTTGTACTACCGCAACTGGGACACGTGGAAGACGTTATGGACTCTCCCAAGTTGCGGTGGCAACGCCAGACGATAGGCCACTGCTCCCACTCTGCCTAAGATCTCGAACGGGCCAATGTACCGCGGAGCCAACTTGCCTCCGCTGCGTCTGAACCGTACCAGCCCCTTCCTAGGGCTCACCTTCAGGAACATGTGATCCCCGACTGCAAACTCCAGAGGTCGACGTCGCCTGTCGGCATAACTCTTCTACCGACTCTGCGCGGTCCTTAACCGATCGCGTATCAGCGCGACCTTCTCCGTCGTCTCTCGGACAAGATCCGGCCCCAGCAGACTCTTGTCTCCCACCTCTGCCCAACACACTGGCGATCGACACGGCCTCCCATACAATGCTTTGAACGGTGCCATCTCGATACTGGCGTAGAAGCTGTTGTTGTAGGCGAACTCGACTAACGGCAGGTGGGTCTCCCATGATCCCCTAAAATCCAGCACACATGCTCGCAGCATGTCCTCCAAGATCTGAATAGTGCGCTCGGACTGACTGTCTGTCTGGGGATGATGTGCGGTACTGAGTAGAACTTCGGTCCCCAATGCTTTCTGCAGACTCGGCCAAAACCTGGACGTGAAGCGGGGATCCCTGTCAGACACTATCGACACCGGGACCCCATGGAGCCGCACTACCTCCTGAATATACAAACCGCTCAACTTGTCGACCGGGTCAGTCATCCTCATAGCAAGGAAATGGGCCGACTTAGTCAACCAGTCGAATACCACCCACACGGCGTCGTTACCCTTCGACGATCTCGGTAGTCCACACACAAAGTCCATCGTAATGTGCTCCCACTTCCACTGAGCAATCGATAGTGGCTGCAACAATCCTGCGGGACGCTGATGCTCGTCTTTCACCTGCTGACAGACGAGACATCTCGACACAAACTCTGCTACAGCTCTCCGCATCCCGCGCCACCAGAAATGCCGTCTGAGGTCACGGTACATCTTGGTGCCCCCCGGGCGCACTGTAAGACGCGAATGATGTGCCTCTAGCAACACGTCGTCTCTACAGTTAACCGGCACGAACAGCCCCCAGCGGTACCGTAACCCCCAATCGGTGCTATTCTCCCAGCCTACCACCTCCTCACCCCTGACGACTCTCTCGCGGATCTCTGACGCTTCGACGTCCTCCGTCTGTGCCTCCAACACTTGGTCAAGCAGTGAGGGATGAGCCACCAATGAGCACATGGCTACGCCGCCAGTAATCTCCTCTAGCTCAAGCCCGCTCAGCTCCCCCATCATGTCCCACTCTCGGACTGATATGCTGGCGAGGCTCGGAACCGACTTCCTACTCAAGGCGTCGGCGACCACGTTCGCCTTTCCCGGATGGTAGTGTAGCTCGAAGTCGTACTCCTCGAGTAGCTCCATCCACCGTCGCTGACGCATGTTCAGGTCTCGCCGGGAAAATATGTACTTGAGGCTCTTGTGATCCGAGAACACCTGAAACCCCTCGCCAAAAAGATAATATCGCCAGCTCTTTAGCGCAAACAAGACTGCTGCTAGCTCCAAGTCGTGGGTAGGATAGTTGCGCTCGTGCGTCTTCAACTACCTGGAGCCATAAGCCACAACTATGCCCAACTGCATCAGCACGCAGCCCAGACCCTCTCCGGACACATCACACTCGACTGACTACAGCACCACTAACACTGGAGCTGTAGTCAGTCGAGTCTTCAACTCCGCGAATGCACGCTCACAGTCATCTGTCCACACAAACCCGACTCCCTTGCGCGTCAACAGAGTCATCGGTGCGGCTATTCGTGCAAAGTCCTGGACGAATCGCCGATAGTAGCCTGCCAACCCCAGAAAGGTACGAATCTCGAAGACACTCGTGGGCCGTGCCCACTTCGAGACCGCGTCAATCTTCGATGGATCGACCAGGATACCGTCACGGGACACGATGTGGCCGAGGAATCTCACCTCAGAGAGCCAGAACTCGCACTTCTCCTGGTTGGCATATAGCTGATGCTCGCGCAGTAGTGTCAGAACAGCCCTCAGATGTGACTTATGCGCCGCCTCGTTCTGCGAGTAGATCACGATGCCGTCCACGAACACCACCACAAACTGATCTAAGTACGGCCGGAAGATGCTGTTCATCAGGTCCATGAACGCTGCAGGTGCGTTCGTCAGTCCGAATGGCATCACCAGGAAGTCGTAGTGCCCATAGCGTGTCCGGAATGCAGTCTTTGCGACGTCCCCCTTACGGACTCGCAACTAATAATAACCGGATCGCAGATCGATCTTCGAGAAGTAGGTCGCCCCTCTCAACTGGTCGAACAAGTCGTCGATCCTCGGCATCGGGTATCGGTTCTTTACCGTAACCCGGTTCAGCTTCCGGTAATCTATACACATCCGTAGCTCTCCAATCTTGTTATTCACGAAGAGTGTTGGTGCTCCCCACGGCGATGCACTCGGACGGATAAACCCCTTCTGCTGAAGTCCTCTAGCTGACGCTTCAGCTCAGTCAACTCTGTCGGCGCAAACCTGTAAGGCGCCACCGATATCGCCGCCGTTCCTGGCACCAGGTCAATCCCGAACTCCACCTCACGAACTGGTGGCAGCCCGCTCAACTCCTCAGGAAAGACATTGGGGAACTCGCATACCACTCGCGGTAACTCTCGGCTCTGCACAGCCGATACTTCCTCCTCTACGGACAACGCCGACTGGAGGACCCCGCTCTTACTACCCAGAACACACGTCACCTTCGTACCGCCCACTGACACTGTCACTCGTCGCCTGTAGCAATCGATATTGGCTTGGTACCTCGACAGCCAATCCATTCCCAAGATCACATCAAAGGTCGTCATTCCCAGCACGAGAAGATCACCAGGGCAAGGACAGTCTGCGACTCTAATCTCGCAGGCACGGTATACCCTAGTCAACGATGCACCACCCCCAACTGGGTGACCAGGCATAGGGGTGGACTCAACGGCTCTACGCTCAACCCCAACCTCTCGGCAGAGCCCGAAGAAATAAAAGAGTGCGACGCCCGGTATCAAACAAGAATAAAGCCTATAAATGATACAATAAACACGTACCTTGGATGGTCTCGCGGTACGTGCTAGGTCCTGGGGCTCTGGAGTCGGTGACTGCATACACTCTCCCCTGCGAGGCCTGCTGCCTCTGACCCGGCGCACTGGCCGCTGAATACCCATGACTCTGCTGCTGTCTCGGAATCGGTGCGCTCGTAGAAGGCTGTGACGGTCTGGACTGCTGACTCTGACGAGTACAACCCCTGGGCGTCTGTACTGTACACGACTGCTGCGGTCGCTGCGCTGACGTTGCCCTCGATGGCTCACGGCACCACGCAATGGTGTGCCCAACCCGGCTGCATCGGAAACAGCCGATCTCGTCGACTCTCGACTCCGTGCCCTGGCTTGTCCAGCTGGTCGCCGGCTACGTCATGGGCCCTCCTTCCATCTGACACTCACGACGGAGGTGGCCTCACTGCCCGCAGGTAAAGCACTTCGGCGCCCTCTCTGACGCGACTGGCCCAACTGATGCCACTGACCGCCGATGTCTCACTCCACGCTGATGAGTCGGCGGTCAGAAGAACCCCGTAATCCTCTGCCTCCTCGGGTCTCGTGACTCGGACGGCCCTGTAAAGCTGATCGGCCGCTGTCGAACCTCGCGGGTCCTAGCCGCATCCCGGATACCCTGTTCCACCGTCGCTGCGGTGTCCACGAGATCTGTATACTTCCGCAACCTCAAGGCGAGAACCTGGTTCTGAATCACCGGCCTCAGTCCTCACTGGAACCGCAGGCAACGGTTCTGCTCGGTCATCACCATCTCCGGCGCGAATCGGGTCAAGGCCGTGAACCTGGCCTCGTACTCCGCTACCGTCATCCCCTCCTACTCCAGGTCTAGAAACTGTCGATGTCGCTCCAACCGAGCCGACTCGGGAAAGTACTGTTCTAGAAACACCGTCTGGAAGATGTTGTAGTCGTATCCGACCATGTCCTTCACATGCCCCCACTAGTGGTAGGCGCTGTCTCTCAGCTGATGGGCCGCGAAGGACACTCTGCGACGGCCATCCTCGACACCCGATGTATCCAGGTCTCGCGTGACCTGCTCTAGCCACCTCTCGGCTAGGTCGGGGTTCAGCTCCCCGACAAATGTAGGTATCCCGAGCTTCAGGAAGTCTAGTAGTGCTCGGGATGTATGATCCTCTGTCTGAACGGCCCTCACCGGGACCGCGGCTGCCTCTGGTGCTGGTGAAGCCGACTCTCGACTGGCGATGATCGCCACCAAACTCTGGACTGTCCTGGTCAGCTCATCCAGGGCAGTCATAACGGGAGGGTCTGCGACAGGCGGAACACTGGGTGTGCCTGTAGACGGTCCCGCGTCGCTTCTCCTGTCTTCTCCGACAGGAGTGCCCTGCGCCTCCGCGTACTCGGCGGGCTCAACGGTTGGCACCCTTCCCGGTGTCCCCGCTGACCGTCCCCGCCGGCCTCGCGTGGGTGCCCGACCCCGTGTTCCCGCTGCTCGTCCGCGTCTACCGCGAGCCAATAAGTCAGTATCCTCTGCACGGATACACGCAAACGTTCAGTTTGCGAACTCAAAAAACACAACAAGCTCAAATACACTAACACTCACACGGTCCATGTTTACTCTAGCATGCTTAATACTGATACGTCACACCACTCACGCTATTAGTACTTTAAATATTAGTATTAGTAAAAGAAACCTCAAAGAGACCGCACCAAAACACGCGACGACAAACCCAACCACAGAACGAAACAACAACAACAACCAATTCGACCACTCAAGACCGACCTCAAACATAAGCCAACACGGCCGAGCAACAACAATACATGCCCACCAGGCCAACCAAAGTCACACACGCCCACCGGGCCAAACAAAGTCACGCACGCCCACCGGGCCAACCAACCCAAAACACGCCCACAAGGACAACCAAATTTTAAAAAATTTTCCACTCCATTAAAAGCTTCATTTCTTGACATCAGGTAGTTACAACCCGGTCCAGGCGTCCCCGAACTACGTTGTAGCCACTTGACATCAACACTGTCACGCTCGACCACAGGAGCGCTCTTGAGTCGAGTCGCGACAGTTTAAAAACGTTTCCCGCAGCAACACACAAACACTATGCCAGTAACCCCGTACTGCACAAGCACATAACAAAACAGGACTCAAATCCTAACGGGTCTACACACGATTTCCGACTTACCCAATGCGAGACGGGACTTTACTGACTCGACTCTCCCACCTAATTGACGTGCAGTCCGAGGTTTGAAACCTCGAGCTCTGATACCAAGCTGTCACGCCCCAATTTCAGCGGACCGAACTCGGGACGCGAATATTTAAAAAGATACAATACTTGAAACCTGTTTTCATTAAATCACTTTAAAAAGCCAGTTTAGTTCAACAAAAATAATATTTACATCTCAAAATAAGTCCCAACAATTGGACAAAAACGAGGTACACGTCACTAGACTCAAAAACACCCAGAAACCCGCTTCAAGCTCTTCAAGCTTCAGAAGCTCACCTAGTCCAGCCTGCGAACGGTACCTGTAGGAAAAGCAGCTAGGGGTGAGCGTTCGCCCACCACCACAGATAACAGACTGACTACGTCATACTTAGCAGACAAAGCCGGTGACACCAACAACGGCTCAAATGACACACACACGACCAACACTTTTCTCAACCGACTCATACACTCGGACACGTGATGTAGACCCCACACAACAATTGACGACCTCCTCCAAAGAAACGACTGACAACCACGCAATACCAAGATCACAAAGGATCGCACACCAAACAAGATCACAAAGGATCGCATACCAGCTGCTCAGTAACCATCTCTATCTCTCGCCCTTTCCGATCCCAGTCGGGCCAGGCGGTCGACCTGTCGCGCAACTTCTCCCGATCCCAGTCGGGAGGCTAACCCACAACCTCTCCTCTTCACCCGATCCCAGTCGGGTCGTTAGCCACACCCGCGCGTCCTTCCCCCGATCCCAGTCGGGGAGCTAGCCCACAACCTCTCCGCTTCTCCCGATCCCATTCTGGAGGCTAGCTACACCACACAACCTCCACCATGATCAAGTACAACAATATTACAATTGTGTATGAAATAGGTTACAATTGAAAATATTAAATATTAGGTGAAATCAAATACAAACCATGTCTTAACCTAAAAACTAGAGAACCAATCTAAGCCATTCATTTTAAGAATGAATGGATGAGATGCAATTGAGTAGTTGACTTGTTGACTGCAAAAAAACAACACTTTTTAGTAAGTGGTAAGGGCTTTTTAGTAAAACTATCCTATTATTTTTTTTAATCAATTCACTAATTTAATTTTTCCCGCTTCGTTTGAACTTCGATTGGCTTCAAACTTGCGCCATTAGTTTTGTTTTTTTAAGGGCTTTAAATCAAGATCAGTCATGAATATATTTTGAAGCACAAAAAAAAAAATTCGGCGTTGATTTTTTTTAAAAAAATATGGGTAATTATTATCAACACTTTGCTCTAGATTTATCAACACTTTTACACTGGTTTTATCAACACTTTACACTGGTTTTATCACCTCATTTTCCAAAACTGATCATGATTTTATCACCTCATCGCGTGCTTTTTATGAACACTAGTTTTATCAACACTACACACTAGGTTTATCATTCAATTACGTGTGTTTTTTCACTCTCATCACATGTTTTTTTTGAAGTACGGAATTTTTTTTATTTCGGGGCTGGTTTTTAAAGAAATTATATCTAGTTAATTTTTATCAACACTTTGCTATGTTTTTATCAACACTTTACACTAATTTTATCAACACTCTACACTGGTTTTATCACCCAATTCTCCAAAACTAATCATGATTTTTATCATCTCATCACGTGCTTTTTATGAACACTAGTTTTATTAACACTAAACACTATGTTTATTATTAAATTACATGTGTTTTTATCACCTCATCACATGTTTTTTTATCAACGATAAACTCTAGTTTATCACACTTATTATCAAAATTGAACATGGTTTTTATCACCTCAGTACATGTTTTTATCAACATTTAGCACTAGTTTGTTACCTCCGATATAAAACATTTAGTAGTGAAGATTTATCAACACTCAACATTATTTTTATCACTCCGATATACCTTTTTATTTTCGTGCTTCAGAATATATGCATGATTGATCTTGATTTAAAGCCCTTGAAAAAATAAAAATATTGGCACAAGTTTGAAGCTAATCGGAGTTCAAACGAATCGGGAAATATTAAATTAGTGAAGAAAAAAAATGGACACTTGTCCACATGGCACCATTCTTTTACAATTATGCCCTTGCTTGTGTGAGAAAGAATGAAAGTGACGTGAGTTTGGTGAAATTGGGGTGATGATGTGGCATCATGGTGAATGTTGGATGTTAGGTGTGTGTGGCTAGGATTGGTTCTCTAGTTTTTAGGTTAAGAGTGGTTTGTAGCCGATTTCACCTCTATTAAATAAATTTATTATTTTTTTATTAATATAGAAAAGTTAAATTTACAAATAAGAACAAACCGACCAAATTAGAAGATTAATTACAATTCAAACGTGCGCAGCCTCTCGTATCCCTCTGCTAGGGTTTAAAAGCGGTTTTGCGATTTCCACCTTTCTCAATGACGTTCTCGAGCACTGTGGACGGCAGGGACGTGGGTGGTGACGGCGGGGTCCATTGGGGACCACGTCTATCGGGGCAGGACGCTGGGGCCGGGGATATCGTCGGAGAAGACGGCGTCTGGGCTGGTACGTAGCACCCGGTTTTGATCCCGACGAGCGAGACGCCGCCTGTGGAGGAGGCGTGGTCGGGGGAGGTTCGTGAGGAAACTGATCCGGAGGAGGACTCGGAGGAGACGGGCTCCCTGTGGCCGGTGGAGGTGGCGGAGCGGGAGACTACGCCGGCGATCTCGCCGGGGGTGATGATGCCCCGTGTGTCGGGATCGCCGATGCGGTTCTCGGCCAGCCGTGATGAGGAGGCCGGCTGGGTGATTGGGGGCCGTATTCGATCTGGTCCGGCAACCCTTCGCCGTACGCAGGTGAGAGGCCCACGGCCGAGGCGGGGGAACACGGGGGTAGCTCGGCGTGTCCCGGAACAACCGGCGAGGCAGGGGAGTAGTTGAGTCCGATCCAGATCTCGTCGGGATCGGAAATCAGGCCGGTGGAGGCGCCGGCTGAGGTTACTTGGCGTCGAAGGAAGGGGAAGGAGTCGGTTGTGGAGGAGACTAAGGTTTCCCCTATTCGGGCCGGGGAGTCGGGTCTGGGCCGAGGCTTCATGGGTGACGCTAGATGGGTGGGAGGTGGTCCGCGGGTTGGGCCGAGACCACATACGGGCTGGACCCGTGGAGGGGCGGGCGATGTGACGGAGTGGGCTGCCCGGTTCGGCTCGGGTCGAGCCTAGCCGGATGGACCACGGGTCGGGGGTATGGACGGACCTCGAACCCGGTTGGTCGGGATGTCCAGTCGGATCAGGGGGTCTGGTGTTCTGGAATGTTTCAGCGTCGGGAGGTGGGGATTCTCGGGGGGATCAGGCTGCACTGGACTGCCAAATGAGAGCGATGAGGATCAAAGAAGTAGTGGTGCCGGTCCAGGAGGTCACTAGTAGAGGGAGCTCGTACAAATTTCCTCTGGCAGCCAAGGTTCTGACCACCAGGAGGATCTTTTGGAAGTCGGTGGTGGCCCGAATGGAGGATGTCTGGGGAATGAAGGTTGAGGCTAAACCTTTGGAAGGGGGTCTGGTTGCCTTTTTCTTCAGGACAGCTAAGGAGAGGGAGAGGGTCCTGCTGGGGGAGCCCTGGTCTTTCTGGGATTCTCTGATCCTGTTTACGGATCTGAGAGCCCATATGCAGGTCAAGGATCTGCAATTCCATCATTTCTCGGTCTGGGCGAGGGTGTCGAACTTGCCAATTGGAGCTTGGACGAGAGATGTGGGCTTTAGAGTGGGCAACACGCTGGGAGTTTGTCAAGGCGTGGATGTGGACGAGGATGGCCTTTGCTGGGTAGATTTTATGAAGGTCCGGATCAGGGCAGATATCAGAGTCCCACTACAGAGCCAACTCTGGTTCCGACTTTCTGTCTCACAGGTACGCACACGCTTGTACATCTCGTACGAACATCTTCCTGAACATTGTTTTGGATGTTGTTGTGCGGGACATCTATTCCCGGTCTGCCCGGTTGTGGGAGGAGTCAGGGGGTCCTCACTAAAAGCACCAGGGGACCCGAGGTCAGCCCTAGAGAAAGCTAAGCATGGAAAGGCTACACCGGGGATGAACTGGACGTATTTAGGGGGTTCTAGGAAGGGGGGCCGGTCGAAGGAAGCACCAAAGACACCACCACGGAAGGAAGGGACAGGGTGGTGGAGTCAGAGGGAAGTGGATGAGGAGGACGGGCCGAGGGGTTGGCTACCAAGGGATCCGACACCAACACTATCGGGTACCAAGAGGACTATGAGGGGGTAGGATCCCGAGGAGGATGAAGACTCGGCGGCGTCAAATGAGGCGTCATCTGCAGCGGCGGGGGGCTTTAAGCACCCTCGCCTCCAGGAATGAGTCAACAAGTAGCCAGGGAGGGTTTGGTCGGCTGTACCTTCTCCCTGGTGTATAGGTGGCACTGGTATCACCAACAGCTGATGTGTTACTCCCCTACCACTTCGGGGTCAGCATTCCCGCGTTCAGGAGCCCTACCATTATCAATCAAGGGAGGACGACGCACGCTGACATACCGGGGGAGTAATTGGTCCACCGTTGTTCGTTTATCCTCTGATCTGCTCGGTCAGTTTCTTCTGGTTGGGGTATACTGTATCGGTATCCCTGGATGCTACCGCAGTCCCACCACCCCCCCCCCCCCCCCCCCGACCGCAATTATGCTACAGAGCACTTTTAAGTTTCCTGTACTTGTCTTTCCAGTTATGTTAGCTTGGTTTATGTACGGTGATCTCCATGAGTGGGATCACCAAGTTACATTAATAATATCTCCATTTCCTCTAAAAAAAAAGAAGAAGAGTAATTACATGTTGCCACTGGTATGACCAAACTTATACAAGTTTCGTTGAAATATTGCCACAATCGTTCTAAGATACTAACCACCTATTGTTATGACCAACCTTTTTTTTTATCAGCAATATTTTATTAAGAGACCAATTCTTCAAAATGAAGAAAAGGCCAAGTGACTACAATAGCCACTCAAAGGAACCCAAACCCGAACCTAAAACACCCAAGTTAAGAGGCTTTAATTGCCCCACACGAAAACTAACCAAACTTTAGCAAATAGAAAATTGGAACCTACCCCTTGCTTGAGTCACAAGCAATAACCGAACCTACCCCTTGCTTGAGTCACAAGCAATACCCGAGATCCCCCACAGGGTATCACAGAGGCCTAAAATTTGTCTAAAAACCCACAAAACCAGCACATCCAAACACAATACACCAGTTAACAATCGTTTGGCACAAAACACCAGCCAAAAACTTGAAGAGTAAAGCTAAGACACTACACCAGTAGACACTTTCCTCCCTCACAAGATGTCAACACTTAGAGAAGTCTTCAATTATCTCCCTACCAGCACCCAACCAATCTGCATAATCTTGTCTGCAACATAGCCTTCCAATGAACTTGAAAGAAGACAGTCAACACTCAAAACAAACAGGTACAAAAGGGCCACCAAAGGCAGAACATAACACTCCACTCAAACCTAAACCAGAAAAAAACCCATACACAGCCTAGAACCAAACAGGAGAAGAGCAAGTACTGCAGCTCCAATCTACCCCCACACAAGTACAGAAAACCCCAAACAAGACACCCAGCAAGAGACCTAACCTCACCACTACAAAGAAAAACAAAAGAGACCACCCAAACACCCCAAAATACCCAACCCAACCAAAAATAAGAGCAGACACCAAACAAAAGAACTCAGACCTTTTTTCTCAAACAAAGAGAAGGAGCCATTTGCCACTGAATAAAGGAGAAAGACTTGGATTTTTTGAAGAGGCTTCACTCTATGTTGAAAGAGTAGCTTTGAATTTTTTGGAGAATGATCACTGCAGTTGTTGATGAGCAGTTGAAAACCAGATCATTCCTAGATAGCCAAATAAACCAAAGTGAGACCAGTATAATAATTCTCCACTGTTCTGAAGAGGAAGCATGTCCTAGTTCCATCCAACTATAAAAGAAACTGAGGAAATTGTCAGGCATAACAGCAGAGATCCCCCACCAATTTAGTATTGCTGACCAGATGAGCCAAACTCTGTTGCAAGTCAAAAACAAGTGATTTATCTCCTCAAAGTCCATATCACAGAAGGGGCACAGTGTATCATCAAAAGCCAGATTTAATCCCCTGGACTCAAGAAAGAGTTTTGTGGGAACAGCACCATGACAAGCTAGCCAAACAAAGGCTGATATTTTTGGAGGAGCAAGAGGAGACCACAGAAATTTGCTCCAGGGTTGGTCTTGAAGGGAGTAATCTTCTAAATGATTATACATTCTTTTAACTCTAAAACCTGCTTCATGAATTTTCCAGATGATTTTATCTTCCCCAATGTCTTGTAGAGAAAATAGGTTTAGAGCTTCTGATAGCCCTCTAAATAGCCCACCCTCTTAGAGGCCTCCTGAAATTTAAGTACCAAAGACCATTGTTCCAAAAGTGTACTACCTTCATCTTTTTATGCAAACAAAGATAATAAAGCATTCTGAATCTGATCTTTAGGGGTCATCTATTAACCAGATGTCTTCCCAGAAGTTAACCCTCAAGCCATTGTTAACAAACCACTCCATGCCAGCAAATCCCACAGCACTACAGAACCTTTGATCAGATAATAATGATTGGACATGGCTGAGAAAGTTCTGGTTTCCTGAGATAATGATTTTAGAAAGGTCCCAATCTTCTAAACTCCATCCATATTTAGCACATAAGAATCTCTTCCATAATGAGTTTGTCTCCACAGCAAACCTCCACCACCATTTAGCTAGGAGGGCAGAATTCATGATATACAAGCTTTTGATCCCCAACCCTCCCTTCTCCTTTGGAGTGCAAATTAAATTCCATTTGACCTTATGTAGCACTTTCTTTGTGACAGAACCATTCCAAAGAAACCTCCTTTACCACATTTCCATTTCTCTTATCACTTTCTTTGGGGCTTTATACAGAGACATGTAATATAATGGTAGAGAAGAGAGTGATGACTTGATCAATGTTACTCTCCCACCAAAGTTCAGATTTTTTGCTTGCCATAAATTTAGCTTCTTCTTGAATTTGCTCAGAACAGGAAGCAAAATATTGTATCTTCTTGGGTTTGCTCCTAATTTAATTCCCAAATACTCCAGGGGGAGTTGTACACTCTCACAACCAAGTATAGAAGTGATATCTGACTCTGCAATTGTAGAAGCATTCAACAGAACTACTTTAGATTTATAAAAGTTGATTTTTAAACCTGAGGCCAACTGAAAAGCAAAGAGAGAGGTCTTGAGATTCTGCACATGATTGAGATTGGCTTTAAAGAAAATAAGTATGTCATCAGCAAACTGGAGATGGGAAATAATTGGCCCTCCACTTCCACAGGTTATCCCTTTTAGATTGCCAGAACTGATACCTTGCTCTAGTATTAAGTGTAACCCTTCTGCAGCTAAAGCAAAGAGTAGTGGGGATAAAGAACATCCTTGCCTAAGACCTCTTGTGAGTTGGAAATCTTTTGAGGGAGATCCATTAATTAACACTGAGGCCCAAGCATTAAAACAAGACTTCAACCAACTGATCCACTGGACTCCAAACCCCATGATTCTAAGAACAGCTTCCAAATATCCCCAGTCAAGGTGATCATAAGCTTTTTCAAAGTCTACCTTGAATAAAATCACTTCTTCCTTTGTAGCTTTAACTGAATGTAGCACCTCAGAGGCTATCAAAATGCCATCTAAAATTTGCCTTCCACCAATAAAACCTGTTTGCACATCACTGACCAAGAAGTCCATCACTGTCTTCAATTTTGCAGCTAAAACTTTGGATATAATTTTATATAGGGCTCCCACCAAGCTAATGGGTCTATAATCATCAAAGGAGGAGGGACTAGTGGTCTTAGGAATAAGGGTGAAGAAGGATGAGTTAATTCCTTTTCCCAAAAAACCAGTTGAGTGGAAGTGGTGGCAAAAATCAAGGACATCCCTTTGTAGGAAACTCCAGCATTTTTGAAAAAATTTAAGGGTGTAACCATCAGGGCCAGAGGCTTTATCACCATTGCAATCCATAACAGCAGAGAGGATTTCTTCATCTGAAAAGGGTCTTTCCAAAAATTCTGCTTTTGAGGAGGAGATATTGTTGAAAGGTAACTGAGAAAGGCCAACAGTAATAGAGGAATTCTTCTTGAATCTATTTGCAAAATGAGAAGAAGCTGCCAATTTGATATCAGATGGAGATGTTAGGAAAGAGTCTTCAACAAGGATCTGAGTGATTTGTTTTCTGGTTGAGGAATAGTTGGCTATTATGTGATAGTATTTGGAGCATCTTTCCCACTCCTTGATCCATTTAGCTCTAGCCTTTTGCCTCCAAACCTTTGCCAGGGCCTTCAATATTTGAATCAGCTGTGCACTACAAAGGGCTCTAACAGATCTTTCCTCATCAGTGAGGCTTCTACTTTCCAGGATGCTATCAAGATTATTTATCTGTGCTTGTAGATTGGCAATATTCTTCTCTAACTAGCCAAAGACCTCCAAGTTCCAAGTCTTAATTAAGAAAACCCTTTAGCAATTTTAACTTCAACCAGATGGCATATGAAGGCTCCCCCACAACATTCAATGAAGACCAGAAATGATTCACATCTGTGTAGAAACAAGGGTGATCCAACCAAGCATTCAAAAATTTGAAAGGCCTAGGTCCCCAATCAATGAAAGGATCAGCTAGTAGAACTGGTTTATGATCTGATATAGACCTTGGGAGGCAACACTGAGAGAGATTTTTTATATCTAAGCAGACTTGAGGTGCAAGCAAAAATCTGTCTAGCCTAGAGGCTTTTGTCTTACTTTGGAACCAAGTAAACTGGCCCCCATTGAGAGGAAGATCAACCAAAGGAGTTTGATGCAGAAGATTGTTAAAATCTCTTATGGAGATAACAGCATTAGAGGGTGGGACTCTTTCAGAGGGATTTAGAATAGCATTAAAATCACCAGGAAATATATAGTAATCTCCCAAATTCTGTGCTTCTTCAACCAAGGTTGCCCAAAGTGCTCTCCTCAGAGGAATGGAACAGGGAGCATAGATGTTGAGAATAGCTAAATCAATGTTCCATTCTTCCACAAAGCCAAACCAAATCAGTGCATGATCTATTGGTTTGATGTAATGCACTTTGAAAGCATCTGCTAGCCACATTGTGATTAAACCCCCAGACAAACCCTGAGCCTCAATACTAGCCAACTTCCAACCATTGTTTAAGCCCACAGATCTCAGAAAAAAAAGGAGGTAAATTTTGACATTTGGTCTCTTGTAGTAGGATAAATAATGGCCTGTGGATCTGAATCACATCTCTCAGCACCCTTCTCTTCTGCTCAGAGGATGCTCCTCTCATATTCCAAGAGAGGAGCTTCATGGTGGTTGTTATTTGAAAAGAGGGGACTTAGCTTGAGAGAGTATATCTTCAAGACAAGTCCCAGTTATCCCCACTTCCTCCACTTCTTCTTTAGCCAAAGCTGCACCTTCTTCCCTAGAATAAGAATCCACAATTGCCTTCTGATTAATTTCAACTTCAAGGTTATCAAATTGATCTATTACTAACTCATCTGCCACAAAAGCCTTCAAACCAATTGCTTTACAATAATCCCATGGACTCTTTTGTTTTTCATTGCTACTAATTCCTTCAAGTCCCTTTTGCTTCTTGACTGAGAGATTGGCCAAGGGGATTTCTTTGCCTCTTCTGGATCTTGTATCATACACATAGGACACTTGTGGTTTTTTTGATTTTCTATGTACTGAGGATTTGTTGTGGCTGCTACCAAGTAAAGGAGTGACAGATTTACTGTAGTTAGAAGATGCTATATTTCCCTCCAAAACCCCCTCTAAATTCTTGTGTAAATCTTCAAGTGGACCCTCAATATTTCCTTTAAGCTCAACACTTAACTTCACATTAATTGCTTCTGATTTTCCCCTAACCAATGAGGTATTTTTCACTGTTGAAGCTGACAGAACCCTACCCTCAGCAGGTTTACTGTCATTGACAAGTGAGAGTACTATTCCTTCATCCTTCTCAACAGATTGTTAGTATGTCTGCAAGATCAGAGTATCTTCCATAACAGAAAGATTTTTTGAAGGAGTTAAGGAATCACTTACCACAGCAAACTCCAAATCCCTCTGTGAAGAACCAATCATATTCACCACATCAACACCAGAATCTTTCAATACTATTGTCTCTTCAACTGTAACTGCTAGTGTGATTAATTCACCAACCTTAACTGTTTCAGAAATAGGTTCCAGGGATAATAAATTCTCAGGGTTCCCCAACTGAGGTTGTCCAACAACTGGATTGTCTACAACTTCTTTTTCTTCTTTATCCACCAACTCAACCTTCTGAACTAAGTGTAATGGAGAGGGGGAAAGAGGCTGACTCATAGTTTGTGTGGGAGTTGTGAAGTTTGTAGACATAGATTTTGTTGGTGAAGTACTCTCACTCCCAGAACACAAGGGATCCCATTGAGGCAGGAGATTTTTGTCAGTAGAAGCTACCACAGCCTTGAAAATACTCCCTTGTAACCAGTAGCTTGTAGTCATTCTGAATTCTTCAAGTTTAGGAGTATGGAGTAAAGCATAAGCTGTTTCCAGATTAAAACCATTGATAGATTTGGGGTGTGTATAGATGAGATCTCCAAGCCCCACCAGTGCAGCAGCAAAAGTCTCCACACACCAGCCATGGAAAGGTAGGCCAGACAAAGAGACCCACCGGAATCTTCCCTTTGTTGTGCAATAGTGCTGAGTGTTTGGTAAAATGCAGAACCAATTCTCAAGCCATTTTGTATTTTCTTCAATCATCAATCTCTCATATTCTTTGTCTAGAAAGGTTAATAACACACACCTGCCCCCCAGATCTCTTACTTCAATCTCTGAAATTCCTTCTAAAGCCATTTCTCTCATTATTGCTATGGCATTGAGATTTCTCACTGAAATGGCCACCTGAGATCTTTGAAGCTTGTTGACATTATTGGTAATTACTAAGCCAAGTAACTGTGGATTTGCTTGATAATTCTTCTCAACACTAAGATCCTCAACCATCTTTGCCTTTTCCACCTCAGGAGAGTGAGAGGCTTCAGACTTGCTCTTTTCCTTCCACTGGTAATTAGATTGATCCTGGAACAATGCAGCTTTCTTCCTCCAAGCTCTAGCTATCAGTATTCTTAAACCACATACAAACCTCCCACTGAAACTTTGAATAGCTTTAATCAACCCAGCTTCATTCCTAAATCTGATGAAAGCAAACCATCTTCCTCTTAGATTTGGTTTGGAAGGCGCTTTGACAACAACAACCTCCACAGCTGATTTGAATTGGTCTTCCAGCCATAGAGGTGAGGAGTGTGGAGGGATGTTACTGACAAAAGCCCAATGCTCAACTTCTCCACTCTTTATATCTCCCCAGCCTCTATCCCCTTCATTTCTCAATGGAGTACTAACTCTCCTTCTCCATTTCTTCCCACCTTCAAAGTTGTCTTTGTTGTCTCTGGTGTGTTTCTTTGTTTTCTCCCTTTCTGATAATAGGCTCTTTTCGAAGCCAGGAGGGGGACCATTGGATGAAGATGCTTGGTTCAAAGCACCCAGCTTTCTCCCTTCAAATCTCAGAGCAGTGGTTTGAAATGCTCTGTTTTGTTCATAGAACTCCGGTGTAAGATCAGTATCAGAGCTCAGTGGTCTGAACTTCTTGTCATAGAACATTTTCTGGCCATCCAACCACTTTGTCTTTCCACCTGGGGAGTATTCTTGAGTCCGATCTGAAGCCTCCACCGAATGATAGCGCTGCAACTTTCCTTTGTGAGTGTTAATCGGTCTCGATCTTCCCCTCTCCATATCAGGTGTTTGGAATATTTCCAATGCTCCACAAAGTTCTTGGTGTGTAAGGTTTACTCCCTCTGAGGCAGACATGAATCCCTCAGCCCAGAGCTGATGAAATGCTGGATGATTTGTGAAAGGATTGAGGTGGTCCGAAGTCCTGTGGTGGACAACCAGGACACTACACCTTAATCCAGGAAGAGAAAGGAGGTTGTAGCTGATAGATGTAGCAGGATGTTGAAGTAGATGGTGGAGAAACAAGAAACTTGGTTGCAGATTGATGCAGATGGAACAGTAACTAAGAACACTAACACTTTAGCAGCTTGATGGTTCGATGACTTAGAGGCTTGTCAACATGAACACTACATCAAAGTTAGGGCCTTGAAGTACCCCAAGAAGATTTGAGATTTGAAGAAAGAAAGAGGATGACCAATCTTCATGAGCTGCGAAGATCTTCAAAGCGTTACTGTTGTGTTCTTCAAACCTTCATGAAGATACTGTAGCTACTTGAGAGAACATCACTTTGCTTTCTTTTTGGCACTGTTATGACCAACCTGATACAAGTTTAAAGCAAAGTAAGTTTCAAAGACAAAATAACACCAATTAATTGCCACATCCTTTGCAAATATACAAACCACCCATTAATTACTAGTGAAGAATCAAATAATTGCCACATCCTTTGCAAATATACAAACCACCTATTAATTACCACTGAAGAATCGCTTATACGTCAAGCTCATTCACAATAGTCGCAATTATTATTCTGCAATCCAAACAATGCTAAGTAATAGCTATCTTTTGCAGCTCCTCAATGGAAACTGAACTGACTCGACCATCACTTTCTCTTCTACTGCTCTTTGCCTTTAGAGAATGATTAAATTTGGAAGATGCATTTAGTGCTTTCTTTTTCAAGGAACTAATCTTAGTCCTCCTTTCATCCTCAAGAGTTCTCAAAGTCTGACTTCCTCTCTCTTCTCTCATCACTACCAGAGGATCCTTCAAAGCCTATGACATAGCATACATTTATAAAGAATCAATTACAAATTACAAAAACAACACTTGGATGGACGAAATTGTATTATCAAATATTTATCAACTATTGAAGATTAAAAGGTTCATAACCCAAGGGAAATAATATAAGATAAGTAGGTTGTCACTTAAACAAGAACACAAAATTGTATTATCACATATTCATCAACTACTGAAAATTAAAAGGTTCCTAATCCAAAGGAAATGATATAGAATGAGTAGGTTGTCACTGAAACCTAATGATCCTGCTCATATTTTGTGTAATAGGTGCACAAAATACAAGATGGTCAGAGTAATCACCAAGCCCAAAAAAACAAGTAAAAAAATCCCCTAACACATTCATATAGTACTCAACACCTCAGCTGACACATCCAAAGATTAAACTAATTATAATGTACGATGATTTTTTTCTACTAATTAAAGTGGGGCTTATATAGTTTGGATCCTCTAGTTTAGAAAAAAAACTGGTCCTATCTCACTTACACCAATCACAGTAAAAATTCAGAAGCATGCTATAATCTAGAGTTCTCATAATAAAAATTAGGGCAATTTTCATCTCAATACCCTAACTATAGGGTTAGCGTCATTTCAGTACCCTAACTATTTTTCGTGGCACCTCAATACCCTAGAATGACATTTTCCGTCACTTCAGTACCCGTCGTCAACTTTCCATCCATTTTGGATGGAAAATGCTTGAAAAATCCAAAATACCCCTCACTAACAGTCAAATTTTCAAACTAATGCCATTGATTTTCAAAAATTATATTTATTTATTTATTTTATAAAAATCTGTTTTTAATTTTAAAAAACTAGATTTTATTTTTCAAAATTCAATTTTTTATTTAAAAATAATAATATTTAATGTAAAAAATCAGATTTAATTTTTTGAAAAACAATTTTTACTACAAAAATTCATTTTTATTTTTAAAAATAAGTTTTTATTGTTAAAAAATAAGTTTTTATTTTAAAAATCAGCTTTTATTTAAAAAATCAATTTTTACTTTTAGAAATCAGTTTTTATTTTTAAAAAAACCTTTTTTATTTCAAAAAAATCAATTTTTACTACAACAATTCATTTTTGTTTTAAAAAATCATATTTTATTGTTAAAAAATCAGTTTTTATTCAAAAAATAATACAAATATCAGATATATATCATATTTTTTTTCTATTTTTTAATTCACTTCTTTTTGTAATTACTGTTTTTAACCTTTTTTGTTTAATTTATATCTTATTAAATTCTTTTTTTTTTTCAATTTACTACCCTTCTTCAGCCTCAGAACACACCCTATTTTTTTTCAATTCACTACCCTTCTTCAAGACCACAAATCCTTAATCACTACCATTACATGGAATTGCATTACACAAGACATGATTTTTACCCATTATTTCTACCCATGATTTCCACCAAATGCCAACTCTTGACTTTAACTCCATTGAAACCAGAGATGTTTGAATGTTGAACAATGAAACCCAGAATCACCAAAATTGCACAGTACTTCTATCTATCACCTCTTTATTGGAATAGAGGTCTGAAACTGAAACAACAAAAAACCAATCTCACACATAGATGTAACAACAAATACTCAGTTTTGAACAAATGGGTATAAAACAAACACGAATCTAAACAACAACATAGTAGGAGTCGACAAAACAGAGCTCTGGCAAGCCTGAACGGACAGAGGAGGTCTGGGAACCGAGGAAATCTCAGTGAGAACCCAGATCTGTCGACGAACCAGATCCGAGACCGTCGATGTCCGGCGAGCAACAACTTCCCACCGGAGAAGGAGGAGTCGGAGCATTGAAGGGAGAGGGCGTAAAGGAGCTGAAGGGTATAGAGAATGTTCGGGGAGCAAGGTGTGGAGGAGAGGATTCTCGGACCAGTGAGGAGAATCAGAGATAGAGGCGAGGGAAGAGTTGAGGAGAGTAACGGCTAGGGTTTCAACAAAGATGGAGATGAGAGTTGCAGAGAGTAGAAATGGGATAGATGAGAGGTTGTTTAGAGAGAGGTTGAAATGAGAGAGAGAAAGGGGTTGAGATGAGAGAGATAAAGAGAAATTAGGGTTTTAATAGAACAAATGGTAGTTTAGGTATTTTAAAAGAAATAGGGTCATGTGCGATGCACATGACCCTTTTCCATCAAAAAATGGATGGAAAGTTGACGGTAGGTACTAAAGTGAAACAAAATGGCATTTTAGGGTATTGAGATACCGCAAATGAAAGTTAGGGTACTGAAATGACGCTAACCCTATAGTTAGGGTATTGAGATGAAAAGTGCCCTAAAAATTAAGAAGCATGCTAGAATCTAGTGTTCTCATATAATCTCAAATTTGAGTTCCAGGAGCAATAAAAATTCAGAAGCATGCTAGTTCAATTTAGAATTCTCTGTCATGGTTTCATTGCTTCTCGATCTTGGATTTAGTTTTTTCTTCTTCCGTACTTCTAAAACCAAACATTAAACAAGTAGATGTGTCCGTATGAGTGATAACTGATAAGACTTCAAGGAAAGAAAACAATGTCAAGAAAATTGTGCTACTAAATGGCTTTTAACACAAATGAAAACTCTATACCTGCTCTCTGGTTATAAACAACATGCCAATTGACCAAACATGTAACCTACGAAGCGTGTGTACTTCATGCAAGGGGACCTACAGTATGACTTATTGCATACCTAATCGAGAGAAGTGAACAAATTTAGTCGGGTAAACTACAAATGCATACTCTAAAGTTTGCACGTTTAACCGATAATTACCTTAAAGTTTAAAGTTAATTGATGCATACCCTGAAGTTTCGTGTTATAACCCAGAACCCCTTCCGTCCATCTCTGTTAGTCTTCTTTTTATTAAATGACGAAAATACCCTCAACTTTCTTCCAATATTACACAACCTACCATATATTTTCTTTTTTAGATTTTATTTTCTAAATTCAGTTTCTATTTTTTAAAATTCATTTTTATTTTAAAAAACTTGTTTTATTAAAAAGTGTTTGTATCACAAATATATAAAATTCAGATTTCTTTTTCCTTTTTCTTTCTATTTTTTTTATTATTTCTTATTTCATTTCATTTTTTAATATCTCTTTCCTTATGTCTGATTTCTTCTAATTCTATTTTTATTTCATTTATTTCTGTTTTTTTCTAATTCTATTAATTATCATTATTGTCGATGATTAGGTCGAGTGTTAAATTTGTTGATTTCTTTCCTGTTTTTAGTTCCTTTCCCATGGCAGTACCTTCTTCTCCTCTTTTTTTTTTGTTATGTAGAAAGAGAAGTTGATGGTGGTATTAATGAATTTGCAGTGTTTGGGTTTAACAAAATCCTAATACTAATTATATAAAAGAGTCGAATAAATTTCATTTTACCTTTTCATCAACGCATTAATTGGGAGAAGCTCTGCCCTAGTGCGCAGCACCGCACGCAGTAGCAGAAAGGGGATCATGGCCAAGTTCACGGCCATGATCTTAAACATGGTATTGTTTGCGCTCTGGGGCGGCGGCGAGCGGCGGGCTATGGAGTTGCTACCACCGCTCTCTCTGGTGGGAAACGGAGCCGATGAAGGCATATGGTATCTATCGTATCGTCTGATCTTCCATGCACTCACTCTGTTGTTTCCTTTGTTTCTTTTCTGTTTGAGGGATAGATGCAGTGGCCACCAAATCAATATTGGGGTTCATGTAGTATTGTTTGGTGATCTGAGCATGAAGCTAGCACTCAAAACTGGTGCTCAATCACTATTGGTTGGTGATCTCACCATGAAGCTTGCATGGGATTGGAGGCTAGCACTGTATAACATGGTTATGCAGGTACGGGAGGAAGTTATTCCGTGGCTTAGGGTTCCGATCACAATGTTCAAGGTACGAAGACGGAGCTCTCTTCTAGGGTTTTGCGATTTACAGCCGGCGGCGATGGAATTTTCCTCTCTCACCGAGCACCATCAACACTCGAGAGTCGATGAGGACGGAAAGGAGATGACGGCGTCTGACCGTTCGTCAGCGGCAAAGACACAACCGAGGGGTGGTCCACCGGTGGAAGGAAAAGGGTGGTGGGGACATCAGGAAGTAGGGGATGAGGAGCACCGGTGGGTTGGTTACCACGTGACCCGACGCCGTCACTGTATGAAAATAAGAGGGCGGTGAGGGAGGAGGATCCTGCGGAGGAAGAGGAATCAGCGGCGTCGAATGGGGCGTCATCTGCAACGGCGGGGGGCTTCAAGCACCCTCGCCTCCAGGAATGAGTACTGAGGGGGCCAGGGAGGGTTTGGTCGACTGTACCTTCTCCCTGGCGTATAGGTGGCATTGGTACTACCAACAGTTGATGAGTTACTTCTCTACCACTTCGGGGTCAACAGTCCCGCGTTCAGGAGCCCTACCATTATCAGTCAAGGGAGGACGACGCACACTGACTTACCGGGGGAGTAATCGGTCCACTATTGCTTGTTTATCCTCTGATATGCTCGATCAGTATCTTATGGTTGGAGTATACTGTATCGGTGTCCTTGGACGCTACCGCAGTCCCACCCCTCCGACCGCCCCTATGCCTAAGAGCAAAATTTACTTTTCTGCATTTGTCTTTCAAGTTCTGCTAGATTGGTTACTATGTATGGTGATTCTTGCATTCGCAGGCACCATAATGCTTTTGTATTTATAATATCATCGTTTCTACCTCAAAAAAAATTAATTATCATTATTACTAATTTTTCAAACATTAAAATTCTTTAGTTTTTTTTTTCTCTTTTTCTTGGTTTAGTTCTGCAGTTCCAGCAAGCTCCAACATTCCAAACTCATCCTTTCGAACCATAGATTAGCACAAGGAAGAAGATGGACAAACCCAAATCAAAAAGTTCAAATTTTTTTATCCTCACAAACCCAAGTAAAAAAACCTCAAATCAGATATGTTTTTCTCACAAACCCAAATAAAAAAACCCTAAAAAAAATTCAGAAACCCTCATTCCCAAATAAAAAACCCTTAAACCCAAACCAAAAACCATCAATCGCCGGAGAAGAAGAAGGTATCGCCATATTTTGCAGGTTTGAACTCGAGAGGTGGGAGAGAAGAAACCGGAGCCACCGACCTCGTCCGACCATTCCTATTCCTTAGACGAAGAGACGAACACGGAGCTCTGATTCTCGCCGCGTGGTCTCTGTTTCTCGCCACCGTGAGCTCGAGCTCACGGGTGGTGCCTCACCGTGGCCGGAGCTCCTTAGCCTCTCACGGTTCCAAATCGGGAAGGATAACCATGGTTCTAGATCTATTCTACGGCGAGAGGCAAATCTACGATCCCTTGGCCGGAGCTCCTTGGCCTCGTCATGGCCGGAGCTCTCACTCTCTCTCTCTTTGAACTCTGTGATGCCGTAGCCAAATACAACTGCAATTCCGTGGCCAAATGAACACTTAAATGAGTAAAGGATAAAGATAAAGGAAGTGATAAGGATAAAGCAAGTTGCTGTTTTTTGACTTTTATTTTATTTGTTTGTTTATTTATTGTTTATTAATTTAGTTTTTTAAAATGAAGGGTATTTTAGGTATTTTTGAAAAAGTGAATAGTAAATAGACGGAAGGGGTTTTGAGTTATATTTCGAAACTTTAGGGTATGTATCAGTTAAAAAAAATACTTAAAAATAAACATCAGTTAAACGTGCAAACTTAAGGATATGCATTTATATTTTTCCCGGATACTTCTTAGTTAGGAAAAAGAAGATGCATCCATTTGGTTTAGAAGACCAATATTTTCCATTTCTATCTACTTGTCTTCCCCTTCTCAACACAGATAAAAAGTTGAAAATTCTCAAACACTCGGCTTCTCATGTCTCTAATCTGCAGTGCTCCAACCCATCTCATCCCAAATATGTTCCAAGCACAATTCCAAGGGTTGCTGATTTGGCCAAAACCAAATAATCTGATTCCGGTACCATCGTCCTGAGTCGAACGTTCCTCATCTCCTTTCTCACCCGCCGCTCCTGTTGCTGCGCTGCCACAATACTCGATTGCTGTCTTTGACTCGGGCAAGAATCGCGTGAAATCACTTCTCCCAATCGCATCTCTACACATGAAAGTTGAAGCCACAAGTTTCAACATGTGTTAATAATGCTTGTGTCCATGATTCGTGCATCAATTTCGTTGTTGAATTGATGTTGCATTTTTCAGATTCCGGAGTTGGTTTCTCTTTATCAGGTCCGTGTCCGTATCATATGATGTTATCACATCACTTAGAGCATCTCCAATGGTTAGACACTGTGCAGTGTCTAGGAGCAGTGTCTAACCATTGTTTTTGGCTTCCAGACACTGCTCCTCCAATGGTAGTGTCTACGCAGTGTCAGGAGCAGTGTCTACACAGTTTCAGTAAATTAAAAAAGCACCCAAATATTTGTGACACTTTTAATTAAACCCAAATACGAATTGCATAACAATTTTTTTATTACAAACAAAATAGAAATTACATTAACATTGATAATTAATATTTAATTGCGGCCGCCATCTCCAAATTTTGCCCAAATGTGTTCGATGAGATTATCGTGGAGTTGGTGATGAACATTCTGATCCTGAATCCTTGCTCTATGGCCCAGGATACTGTCGTTGGTCACCGCTGGTGGTGGTCCTCTACGTACGGTGTGGTCCGAGACAACAAGATCTGCAAACGGATCAGTGGGCCACGGCCTACGCTCATCCTCAACGATCATGTTGTGTAGGATCACACAAGCAGTCATGATCCCTGCAAATGAGCCCCTATCCCACATTCGACCCGGGCGAGTAACGATGTGAAACCGGGCCTGTAGAACTCCAAACGCCCGTTCGATGTCCTTCTTACACGCCTCTTGGTATCTAGCAAAGCATCGTTGTTTCAGCGTTTGTGGAACAGGTATGGACTTCACAAATGTTGCCCAAGCAGGTTAAATTCCATCTGTCAAGTAATACGGGGTTTCGTATTCTCTACTGTTGATCTTGAACTTCACATATGGGGCGAAGCTTTTTAGTACTTGGGAGAATAGTGTAGACCTATTGAGCACGTTCATGTCATTGTTGGAGCCCGGTGTCCCGAAGAAAGCGTGTCAAATCCAAAGGTCTTGGGATGCTACGGCTTCGAGCATGATTGTGGGGACGTTTCCGTGGTCCCTACTTGCGAATTGTGAAGCCCATGCCACATGACAGTTCTTCCAATCCCAATGCATGCAGTCCAGGCTCCCTAACATCCCCGGAAAGCCGCGCTCTTCGTTGATTCGCAACAACCGTTTCGTATCGTCCACGGTCGGGCGTCGTAGATAGGTCCGCCCGTACACCTTGATGACACCAATGCAAGACTTCTTCAGGCAGTCCAGCGTAGTGGTCTCCGCCATTCGCAAATACTCGTCGCAAGCATCAGCTGGACTTCCATAACAGAGCTGACGAAGTGCTACTGTGCACTTCTGGTATGGAGTGAAAGAGGCCCTCCCCGTAGCATCCTTTCCATTACGGAAGTAGGCGTAACGGCCACTTAAACCATTCATGATCCGGATGAACATGTCCCTCGACATCCGGAACCGTCGTCGAAATTGTTGGTCGCTGTACACCGGTTGAGGCGCGAAGTAGTCATGGATCAGCCCTTCATGTGCATCTTCGCGGTTGCGCTCAATCACTCTCCACTTGGGTCTCGGCATCGACAATGAGCTCTCGGCCTCATCATCATCCTTACTCATTGGTTGTACGGCTGCCATCAGTTGATCCTCCAATGCTTGTTGTGTTGCCTCCAGATACCTATCCACCGCGGCGTCTATTTGTTCTTCTGTCATTTGCTTCATATCGTCTAGCGTCGGAAGACTCTCCATCGAAAACAATAGAATATGAAAAACTATAGAGTATGAAAAACTATGGGATTTGGAGAGGAATAGATGAATAGAAGCTTGAAAGAAGAGAGGAGAAGTGAGATTTCAATTGGGGCAGATCTGAATTTATAGAAAATTCTTGGGCACTATGGGAGTCGGCGTCGCCACGTGTCGGGTCGTGACTGGCCAACCGACTAGCCGTCGGTGCCAGACACGACCAGTTGCGTCGTTGCTAGAACCAACAACGACCAGCAGCATCGACCCCGTAGAGACGGCTTCTAGGCACGACAAGTCGTGTCTACGCGTCGTGCCTGGGTCGTGCCTACGCCAGACACGACGGGTAGACACGACCCGTTGGAGGTGCTCTTAATATTTAGTTGTGTACATTACGTTCAAAGTCCAATTCTTTTTTTGTTGGTGGTAATTGCTTTAGTGCTGCCACATGGCTCTCTGCCCTAGGGGAGAGAAGAGGAGGAATTTATGTTCATTGAATTGAGGCAGTGATATTCACCTTTGAGATGTTCTTGAGGGTCTTCGTAGGTCAAAAGGGTCGAATGGTAACTTGAGGGCTGTTGATTAAATGAAAGGGTTAATTCCACCTCAGTACCTTAAATCTTTCATATTTCATTTAGAGTACCCTAAATCTTTTTTGTGTCATCTCAATACCCTAAATCTTTCATATTTCATTTAGAGTACCCTAAATCTTTTTTGTGTCACCTCAGTACCCTAAACTTTTATTAATTCCATGTTAGTACCCTAAACTTTCATTAATTTTATTTTAGTACCCACCGTTAACTTTACCATAATTTTGGTTGTTGGTGAGGGGTAGTATGGTCATTTTACCTGTTTTGGATGGAAAATCATATGTAAAGTTAACGGTGGGTACTAAAATGTAATTAAGGAAAGTTTAGGGTACTGAGGTGACACAAAAATGATTTAGGGTACTCTAAATGAATTAATGAAAGTTTAGGGTACTGAGATGACACAAAAAAGATTTAGGGTACTCTAAATGAAATATGAAAGATTTAGGATACTGATGTGGAATTATCCCTAAATGAAACACCAATTGCACAGAACAAAAGACTCTGTTCTAGGGTTGACACACTTATGAAAACAGGTAAATGCTAATTATTAATCTCCTCTATATTGTGGTGCTCTGTGTTCTCTAGTTTTGACTTGTCGTTCTATCCTCTTGCTTAAGTCAATTGAAATCACTATTATCACATGCCTAACTTGGTTTCTATAAAAAAAAAAATTGTCTACTTAATCAAGTGTATCAAAACATTTGGTCTTAAGGCCTTACTTATGTAAAAGCAAGGGAGCACCTAATATTTTTTTATTTTAAAAGAACTTTCAAACATTGATGTATCAAGATTCAAACATAAGCTCACTTATGTAGAAGAGCTCTATTTTTTTTGACCCCTACCTTGGAAGAAACCCTACAAAGGCTGAATAGATAGGGCCAAAGGGTTGGATAGAGGGTAGTCCAATAGAAGTTGAGAACAAATAAATAAATAAATAAGGAGTGAGGTACCATTGTTGGGACTTAAACCCAGATCCCGAGATCCAAGTTTGAAGTTTGTATACTTATTTCCTAAACTCTGTTGTTGTGATTGTGGCAGTGGAGATGGGTCGGCGCTATTTCCCCCATTGCTCTGAAGTGCGGGATAAGTTCATGGAGGATGATCTTCCAGATTTGTTTATCCTTGACCAAGGCACACCCGAAGAACATAGAATCAAGAGAATGCGCTTCAGTGAGCTCAAAGATGATGTGCAGAAGGCATTCAACAAGGACAAGGCTGAGTTCAGCCACAATGCCCCATCTCCCTCATCGTTTTCATCTTCTTTAAAGCATGGTGTAAATAAGCTTAGAAAACAGTAGAATTATGTGCAATACGTTTCGAATGAAGGCAGAGTAGAATTGTGCTCTTTCTTTTCATTTTCTTGAGTTATTCTGTAAAGTAGTTAGTAGTCTGGTCTCTTATTTTTTGTTCTTCAACTGAGACTAAATCTCAGCTTCAGTCCTATAGGCATATATACTCTTGTTTTTCAAGATCAATTTCATGAAGAAATAAATATTCTCGGAAAGTAGTCATCTTGCTACATAGGCATCCTCACAATCTTCATTCTAAACAGCATCTTGTACAATATTATTCAAGTGACAGTTTAGCAATTTCTGCAAGTAAAACCATGGATGCAACAGAAAAATGCAGATGTACAAGGCAACGACAAAATGTTACTATTAGATTTCTAGTTTGTCTAAACAGAGTTGTAACACTAGTTGTAAAGTGGCTCCGAGTGAGTGAGTTGGGCTCTTAGCTTGAAACTGGAGCTTTCTTTAAGACATTTCCACATGGCTGGATAGACATTTACAAAATGTGTGCTTCTGACCCTGCAAGTATAGTGGATAAGGATAACACGGGGTTTACTGCACATCTTTTCTTCTTCAGCCAAGCATACATTGAGAATCTAAGGTAGATCCTCTCAATATTATACCCCAAGTATATTCCCAAAATGTTTATTAAATAATCAATCTTCTTTTCAATTACTTGTTTGTTCTGGTTCAGCACTGCAGTAGCTCTTTTGACCATATCTACAACTGTTTCCTAGTCCAAACCAGCTTTTAATAGACAATCAAACCTTTCCTGCAACTGATCCCCTCTACCTCGGAACTCTTCCAATGCTTTTGACATCTCATCTGAGTTTTCAACATACCTCATACTCAACAGAAAGTTGATATTTTCTAGATTGAACCCTTTACTTTTACTTTGAACTTTGGAGTCTTGCTGCTCATTGCTGTTGACTTTGGAGTTAGAAGCCAAGCTGAAGACCTTAAGTGGATCTTGCTTTATGACTTGACATAATAAGCAATATTTATTAACATTGAATATCTTTTGATGAACCCAGAAGTTGGTGGTGAGCAGACACAATACCTGCAATGTCTTCTATTCCCATTTGAATCTGAAACAGGAAATCTACTGCATGCAGAAGATTTATTCAGTAGGATTTTATTCTTCTTTGGAAACAAAGAATAAACCTCATCCAATTTCAGTAACCTCTCAAACACTACATATATCTTCTTCCCCGAACCTCCAAATAGCAATGCCGGATCTGTTGTCAACAAATTGCTCATTCGGTCCTCACTATAGCCCATAGTACCAAGAAAATCCATAGTATCAATAATTCTTCTCCAATCATATGTACTAGTGACAGATAAATACCCTCCAATCCAATCAGTTTCAAATCCAGCTTAATTACTGTGGGTTTACTTAAACCCAAGTTTTCATAAGACTCAAGTCTGGTGTTTAGTATCCCATGATCATATTCAAAAATTTCCATCCGTGAAATCCCATAATTGCAAAATTCTCTAGCAATACAGCATCATCAGTGAGGAATATCTTGTTCCGGGCAACTACTCAGATGGGGTTAAACCCAAGCTCTCAAAGAAGGTTCACACTCATTGATAGGATGGTAGTGAAGAAGTTTGGTTAAAGAATCAAAGTCTGGATAAAAAGTGTCGAGTTTCTCAGCATCAGAAAAGATAATATTCCTTGTAGAATGCAGGTAATCACAGAGCACTTCCTGGGCCTCATTTCTCATACGGGTCGCGTGAGAAGAACTGAACAGGTAATGGCTGGGAAAATGACTGTCCCTGAACCTGGGAAGCCATGAAAGCATCGAATATTAAGCAATATGAAAGAATCGACACATCCCTTGAGCGAACCAACACAACACATTGTTCTCTCCGAAATACATGAACCTCTCCCAATCTTCTCCTTTTCCTCAATTGACTGCACTGCTCTGCTTCTAATGGTGGTGATGGTGATTCCTCGGAATCCCCAAACCCACCTCCGAATCGCCGCCGATGATCTCACAGACACACGCTCGTCAAAAGATTCATCACCCAGTGAGACCCATTCTAGATGCTATACTGACATCATTTGCTGGTCTAGGCAACAAACTAAAATCTCATACCACACACACCACTATATGCCTAATCATAAGCATCTTGTCAGGCTCAGGAGATGAGCAGAACCAAAACGGTGTTGTAAGGGTTGTTAGGAAGCTGTTAGTTTGTTACGGCTGGTACGCCACGTGGCTCCTTGACGCTGATGTGGCCGTTGACTAGACAAGGCCTTAAATAAGGCCTTCATCTTCTTCCTCGAGAATCCTGATTCTTGCTGATTTGGAATCATCTCTAGTAAGAGATAGGACCTCTGATTCTAGAGAGAGAACTAGAGGATTAGAGGTAGATTTTGTAGAGTGTTGGGGAGAAAAGGCTTGTATCTAATGAGAGATTAAGGCCTGTAACCTTCAATTTCATCAATAAAGCTTGTGAGTTTCTGTTCTAGAATCCAAGATCTTATCAATTGGTATCAGAGCCCTAGATCCTGCGAACACGGCATGTTTTCATCGGAGATAGGTTGGGAATCACCGGAATCGGAGGTGGAATGGGAAGCTTCCGTCGCTGACGAGCCCAATTTTGGCGATTCCGACGAAAGGTGGCTCCATGAGGAAGATGACTACCAAGTCCAGTGGCCAGCGACATTTGTGGCTTCTCCGGCATCGGTGACAAATTTCAGCCGGAGTTCACAGCAAACACAACCGGCGTCGTATGGGTTTTACGATCCCGACGACGACTTGGTGTGTTTCACTCCGGGAAGAGGGGCGACGAGTTCTTGGTGGCAAGCACGGCAACCACAACCAGCTCGGGATCAGATTCACAGCTTCGACGATGATGTGGTGTGCTTCATTACTGAGAGGACAAACCGATGCACAAGAACCCAATTTCAGGCGGCAGATCGGGCCCGAGACCGATTCACGGTAGAGATGGAAAGATCGGCGAACTTGGAGGCGGCTTCGCAACAGGAAGAAGGGGCTACGCGTCGAGAGGTCGACGTCGGCGTCCATCATCCGCCGGTGCAAGGCCTTGCCGAGGGAGTGCAGCAGATCAGCCCCCGTGTGGAAGCCATCGACAGACGATCGGAGCGTACGGCGGAACAGTTCACCGAGATCCTCTCGTTGCTACGGAATCTGGTGAGCCGTGTCGTTCATCTCGAGCGGCGAAGGGACGCAGGCCAAAGAGCCATAGAAAACAAGGACGCATCGGCAACAAGACGGCCAACACCGGCCATGACGGAGCCACCCAGA
Organism: Erodium maritimum; assembly: GCA_963921825.1. Taxonomy (NCBI): domain Eukaryota; kingdom Viridiplantae; phylum Streptophyta; class Magnoliopsida; order Geraniales; family Geraniaceae; genus Erodium; species Erodium maritimum. The sequence goes on along the minus strand of OY997593.1, from coordinate 36,537,593 downwards.
CGCAAGGCCGTGTTGCCAACTTCACCGGGTGAGTCAAGGTGGGGCGAGGAAGCACCGTTGGAACGCCGTAAAGAGCGAGAGCGAGGTGCGCAAGATCGGATTGTGAGCTCTGTGCGCAATTTGTTCAAGGTCGGTCCGTACACCAATGGATACCTCCAGTTCCTCGATGGCGTCGATCTCTTGCTCCGAGAAGTATCTACCGGGGAAGAATTGATGCTTGAAGAATCGGTCACACCGAAACAAGTTCCAGACATCGGTAACTTGGACGGGAAGGACCAGACCCGACAAGAACGTCCGGAGGGACGGAGTCAATTCCGGAACGCTGCGGACGCCATGTTTGAAGCCATACCGAACATAGAATGTGAGGTAATTGAAGCTTTCTCCATAGGCTTTTGCTTTCATGTTCCTGTTGTGGAATGTTATGGATTGCTGTTTTGGAGAATCGAAATTGGTACTAATTGTTGGGGGTGCGAGCGTGTTAAAGTACAGTCAATCTTGTTTGGGTTCGATTACCATGATTGGGTTGCACCATGCTTTGGGTTATTGAGTTGGCGAACGGGAATTGGCACTCCGGAGAGAGTGGGTTACGATTCTGAGGGTGGTGATTGTGTTACTGTCATGAGGGAATTAAAAAGGGAAAAATGGGTGTTTAAGCAAGCAATGGGGGAGGGATATGACTTGGTGTCTATGATTACTGCGGAATTGATGCTCATAATCTCTCTGAGGCTGGTGTTTGTAATGGGAATAATGGTGTTTTGAAATTTGGGTTGCCAATAAGGAAAAAATGGGAGTTAGAAGCCTGGGAGTACAAGGGTTATGAGCCCATGTTGTTGGCAGCTTGTTATAGGGTCAATCTAGTGCTGATAGCAAAGGAGGTTGAGGAGGCATTCAAGCCCAACTATCATTTTGTTCTGGAAAAACACAAGGTAGAAGGGTTGAGTTTTTTGTTGCGAAAGGTGGAGTCTAGCTCAGTGGTTGGCATTAGGGGTAAAGCTCTTCAAGAAATAGAGCTCAAGTGAGGTGCTTCAGGTTTTGGAAAACATTGTTTAGCTGCAACATCACTATTAAATGGGCAAGGTTATGAACAAGGCTTGAGGACAAGCCTGTCAAAAGGGAAGGGTGATGGACATAATGAGAAAAAGAGTTGGAATAAGGAGGTAATGGCTTGGGGTAGTTATGAACAAATAGATGCAAAAAGTGAGGTTATTGTTTCAATTTTACCTAACAAGGATACAAGTGGGGTTGTCTGTAATTTTGATGCTCATAGGCTCTATGGAATTGGTGGTATTCAAAATGTTTCTCAGCAATTGACTGAGGGTCATTACGGGGAACTTGGGCTAGATTGCCATGATTTTGATAGTTATAATCAATATGAAGTTGGTGGTGCAGCGTATTTGGGAGCAAATCCTATGGTTGGAAGTCTTGGGACCATGTTAGTGCGGGGGTGCCTTGGTGTGGGAAAATGGTCAGCGGGTACACAGAGGTATAAGTGTGAGCATGCTGTGATGATTGCAAAAATGGTGATTCGAGAATGGGTAATTAGATGTACAGTTTTAACCAACAAGAATACAGAGATCTCTGATTGTGATTTTGATACCCTCGATCACTATCTTAGTGAGCCTAATGACGTTTATAACAGGGATGACGATATGGTGAATTTTGAGATAAATGATATGTCTGGGTTCTCTAGAGGCAGGGGTAGGCAAGGGTTTGAGCCAGCTGAGCCCGAGCAAGACGATTCTCGTTCATCAAGGTTGTATCAGGAACCTAAGAGTCCAACACAGGATGCACTTTCTCCATTGCTGATAATATTGGTTGCTAACAAGCTTCTAAATCATCATGATTATGACATCAAGGTTGCTTCTGTGGTTAGCAATTCAAATGGTCACAGTGAGAGATGGGGGTCGGAGGCATCATGAGCCAAGCCAAGGTATACTCGACATCACTTGGGTTCATTTACAAGGCACTAACTATTTCTCCTCTGGGATTGCTATCTGGGCGAGCTGGTAATGGTACTAAGTGGAACATTAGTTACAAACTGATGGGTATGGAGGGATTACCGTTGGAAAAAAGAAATGAGTTGAGTGTTAAGCTCTTGTGCCGAGAGGAAGCTATTCGGGACAATTTGGTTCTCTGCGCGCCAACCACATCGGAAGGATTGAGGAGCCGCCCTACTAGGAAGCCGCCGTGGAGACACTGCCGGGGGAAGACCATCTCCGTGCTTGTCCCGAGAAGAACTTCGCTGCAGAAGCTTGAGGACAAGCCTCGCGAAGGGATGAGCATTTGTCAGGCTCAGGAGATGAGCAGAACCAACAAACTAAAATCTCATACCACACACACCACTATATGCCTAATCATAAGCATCTTGTCAGGCTCAGGAGATGAGCAGAACCAAAACGGCGTCGTAAGGGTTGTTAAGAAGCTATTAGTCTGTTACAGCTGGTACGCCACGTGGCTCCTTGACGCTGATGTGGCCGTTGACTAGACAAGGCCTTAAATAAGGCCTTCATCTTCTTCCTCGAGGATCCTGATTCTTGCCGATTTGAAATCATCTCAAGTGAGAGATAGAACCTCTGGTTCTAGAGAGAGAACTAGAGGATTAGAGGTAGATTTTGTAGAGTGTTGGGGAGGAAAGGCTTGTATCTAATGAGAGATTAAGGCATGTAACCTTCAATTTCATCAATAAAGCTTGTGAGTTTCTGTTCTAGAATCCAAGATCTTATCACATCTATTCTACTCACTTAGGAGATGAAAACAATACTTGTGACAAGCGAGAACATGAACAGGTTGGGGTTCTGAGCGTCGACCTGATTGAAATCGGATGGCGAAGATTGGGGCAAAAAAACACAACCCAGAATTAAAACAAAAACATAATTCAACAGAGAAGAAAAAGAGGGATACCAGGACATCGTTGGGGCATCATCTGAGAGGAAGAGTGTCATCCTCATCGGAAACGGACGAAGAAGATCAAGACAAACTCACACACAATTCCCGCGACCCGAAGAACAATATGGAGTCGGGAATTGAAAGGACAGGTACCTCCTTCAAATTATTTTGCGATTGGGGATTTAAATAACAAAAATCACACCGTTTTCTAATACAACTTCGAATTAGATTGGTCATGTGAAAGCCTAGATCTTCAGGGATATTTTGACAGGTAGCTATTCCTTATATATATATATATATATATATGGGGGGCTATCAAGTACAAACCCATTTTCGGGTCAGAACGTAGAACCAATCTGGACCATTGATTACCCAAATCGGATGGCCACCGAAATTCAGGGGGTGGGGGTGAATGATTACGAAATCAATTACAAAATATGCATTAATTAAAAAGATATTAAAAAGATATGCATTAAATCTGGGCCTTTAATTCTATGATCCAAGGACCCAGATTGAAAGTTCTACGTTCTGACGAAGTTATAAGGTTTGCACCTGATAGCTATCCTATATATATATAGATATATATATTGATTTCAAACATATTGTTACATAATAACTTTGAGAGGATAAATCAGCTAGAAATTCCTCTTATCCTAAAAACTGTGTGAACCAATCCAAGTCACACACACTTAAGATCTAACATTCACCATGATGCCACATCATCACCCCAATTTCACCCAAATTCACGCCACTTTCCTTTCTCACACAAGCAATGACATGATTGTAATAGCATGGTGTCATGTGAACAAGTGTCCATTTTTTTCTTAACCAGTTCACTAATTTAAGATTTACCGATTTGTTTGAACTCCAATTAGCTTCGAACTTGCGCCAATATTTTTCTTTTTCCAATGGCTTTAAATCAAGGTCAGTCATTAATATATTTTGAAGCACGAAAATAAAAAGTAATATTGGGGTGATAAAAACAATGTTGAGTGTTGATAAATTTTCACTAATAAATTTTTTATATCGGGGTATCAAACTAGTGCTAAATGTTGATAAAAAACATGTACTGGGGTGATAAAAAACAGATAATGAGGTGATAAAAAGATCATGTTCAATTAAAAATAAGGGTGATAAACTAGAGTTAGTGTTGATAAAAAAACATGTGATGTGATGATAAAAACACATGTAATGTAATGATAAACATAGTGTTTAGTCTTGATAAAACTTTTTTTTGATAAGCGATATAAATTTTATTAGCCAATCGTTCTATAAGAGGATAGAACGACGCAAAGAAAAGATCCTCTAACAAAAGACCTAATCATCCGACCATAACAGCTACGAAAGCTCACAAAACAACACGATACGAAAAACCCCGAAGAAACACCACCCAACACATCCCAACCAACATACATAAGCCAAAAATAAAACAAACCAACATAAAAGCCATCACGCCACCGACCTCCCACCCCGCTTCCTGCCAGAAACTAAGCACCACTTCGGGTCCCTGGACCAATCCTCACAAGTCACCCCAGGACGAAGAAGCCCAGCATACAAGCAAACACCAAAAGAATGGCCCTTAATTCTCTCCACCACCATATCCACCGTCTCCATTACCTGGTTAAAAACAACACTATTTCGAACCAACAAGATATGCCATAGAGATAAGTAACCAACACACACCCAGCAGGACCACCACTTCCTCGAACCCAGACCTTTCCACCACACAAGAAGTCCACTTACACACGACGGCATCGGTCCACAAAAGCCCCACCACATCAAGACCTTAGACCAGATCTCCCAAGAGTATAAACAATGCAGCAGAAGGTGATCACAACATTCAAATTATTTTGCGATTGGGGCTTTAAATAACAAAAATCACACCGTTTTCTAAAAAGCACCAAATACAACTTCGAATTAGAACTGGTCACGTGAAAGCGTAGATCTTCAGAAACTTTTTGACAGGTAGTTATTCCTTTGATATATATATATATAGGGTTGGTATCAGGTACAAACCCCCCCCCCCCCCTTATTGTGCAAACTACGAACCCACGAGAGCCATAGGATCCCCCAAAAGTGATGTTAGCAGAGCGCACCAGATGCTGACACGTGGACAATAAATATATAAAACACCGCGCCTTATTGTGCAAACTACGAACTCACCAGGTGCTGACACGTGGCGCGCACAGTGCTAATAGTTTGGGCGCACAATGCTGATAGTTTGGCACTTTGGTAAACTATCAGCACTGTGCGCCCAAACTATTAGCACCGTGCTGCGCAAACTATCAGCACTGTGCGCGCCACGTGTCAACACCTGGTGAGTTCGTAGTTTGCACAATAAGGGTGGTTTTTACTGTATAGCTACCCTATATATATTGATTTCAAACATATTGTTACATAATAACTTTGATCCCAAAAATCTAACCAAACATAATTACATTACAAAACATAAAGTTTCTAAGTCGAACATCAATTGTTTTGGTTCTTCACATCTTTCAGCTTTCATGTCCTGTGCAAGTTGAGCAAATAAATTAGTGAAACAATTAATCTGCAACATCCTTATTTATTTTCTAAAACTCAATACATTTAATCTGAATGTTCAATTTCATAAGCATTATATTAAATTTATTTTAGGCATTATTACAGTTTTGTCAAACATTAATATAGTTCTTATCAATCATTATAATAGTTTCCGGAATATTATGTTATATTGTTTATCAAGCTTTATTACAATTATTGTTACAATTTTTGCCAACCATTAATACAATTTTTAGAATATTGTGTTACAGTTTTTCTCTTGTATTATTACCGTTCCTGTTCTAGTTTCTATAATGCATTATCAAATACAATAACAAAACTACAAATACCTTAATGTACGTGTAAACAATCCTCCCATATATGATGTACTCATTCCTAAATCATATCACAAGAGAATTTGCACCTAATATCCTAACCATTGGCATCTTCACAAGTTCCTTTGGAGTTGCCATATCTATCTAGTCATCTACCTATTCAATTTTAAGACCATTTTACATCATACGGATTCTGAAGTGAAAATGAACTATACTATCACAAACAAAGACCCACTATTAGGTGGATGGGAAATTTGAGCAGTAAAAGTTTACCCAGATATTTAATGTAATAATGTCAATCACAAGAAAACATTAATAGCATAATATTAAAAACAATACATAATTACTAACCGTTTCTTTTCATGAACAACTTAGAACATGGAAGCAACCCGTTGTTACAGTTTTTATCGAGCATTATTAAAGTTCTCTGGAACAATATGTTACAGTTTCTGTCGAACATTATTACATTTTTGATCAAGAATTGTTATAGTTTTTGTCAAGCACTATTACAGTTGATGTTACTCTATATTACAGTTTTTGCATCATTATTATAGTTAGGGAAAATTTCACTTTAACACTCTGCCAAACATTTAATTTCATTTTGATACCCTAGCATAAATTTTTAACACTTTCATATCCTAACCAAACTTTTAATTTCACTTTCATACCTAGCCGTCAGATTCTGTTAACTTTCCATTCAAAATTGGTAAAATGTCCAAAATACCCCTAACTATTACTCAAATTTTCAAACTCATGTCATTGGTTCAGAACTTGAAAATAAGTGAAATGACAATAATACCCTTCATTGTTAGGGTGTTAAAATGAAATTTTCACTATTTTAAAAATAAAATCAGTTTTTTTTTATATAAATTTAGTCTTTTTTATGAAAATTATTTTTATTTTTCGAAAATTCAGTTTATTTTTTATAAATTCAGATTTTATTTATGAAAATTATTTTTATTTTTGAAAACTATTTTTATTTTCATAAAAAAACTAAATTTATATGAAAACCTGATTTTATTTTAAAAATAATGAAAATTTCATTTTAACACCCTAACAATGAAGGGTATTATTGTCATTTCACTTATTTTCAAGTTGTGAACCAATGGCATGAGTTTGAAAATTTGAGTAATAATTAGGGGTATTATGAACATTTTACCTATTTTGGATGGAAAGTTAACATAATCTAACGGCTGAAGGGTATTACTATCATTTCACTTATTTTCAAGTTCTGAACCAATGACATGAGTTTGAAAATTTAAGTAATAGTTAAGGGTATTATGAACATTTTACCTATTTTGGATGGAAAGTTAACATAATCTAACGGCTGGGTATGAAAGTGAAATTAAAAGTTTGGTTAGGATATGAAAGTGTTAAAAATTTATGCCACCATGTCAAAATTAAATTAAATATTGGGAAATTTTCATTTTAGCACCCTGGCAAACATTTATTTTCAGTTTAATACCCTAACTTGTTTTCTTTGCATTTTAATACCCTGGCAAAATTTTATTTTCAATTTCATACCCGCCGTTACTTTTCCGTCTGATTTTGGACGGAAATTGGTCATGTGCGAAGCACATGACCATTTATTTTCTGAAAATTCCAAACCTACCCTTACTCCTTTTAAAAACCTTATTTCCATTAATCATTTCTTATCCCATTATTCCCTCACGTTTCTTCTCCGACAACGTCACTGCTCATCTTCAACCTCATGTCTCCTCCGACAACCATAAAACCACAAGATCTGACCTCCGACTCCGCCCCTCCTTGCTCCACCGCCCCTTTTTGATTGTGCCCTGGAACTTTTAGTTGAAATCATTGAGAGAGGAAGACGAAGAGCGAGCAAGATTTTTTTCAATTTGGGTATGGACCACGGCGCTGAACGGCGGCGAGTGTGGGTCGTTGATTGCATGGGCGTGTCCAGGTCCAGGTCTCTCTTCCTTGGTCGAGTTCTAGCTCGTCTTACTCCGGCGACTATGTCCGTGACGGGCGCGTGTTCTACTCTCCGGTGTCTTTCAGCCGTCCACCACACTCTATGCATCTCTCCTCTGCTATCGTTCACCGTTGTTCAGTGCTTTCGTCTCCATAAGAGTATGTTATGAACTGATTCTTGTAAATTAGGGATTTTGTACGGAAGTTGTGCAAATTTTGTGTACTATGAAATAGGGATTTTGGTTCGAAGTTGAAAGGAATGATTTGAGATATGGGTATGAATTTTGAGTTTGAGTTTTGATTGAGAATCGTGTGGTTTGGGTTACAGAAGGTTTGGTGAATTGGAATATATCAATGATTTAAAAAAATTAAAACTGAATAAGGAATTAAATGGGAAAAAAGAATGAATAAAATCTAGTTTTTTTAATATAATTTTACAATAAACCAATAAACAATACAAAAACATATTTTTTAATAAAAAAAGATTTTAGAATTAAATAAAAGAAGTTGAAAATAAATAATAATTAAAGAATTTAAAATTTTGAAGATTTAAATAAAATGATTTTTTAAAAACCAATGGCATGTGTTGAAAATTTGATTGTTATTGAGGGGCATTTTAGACTTTTACACTTTTTTGGATGGGAAGTTAACGGAAAAGTAACATTGGGTACTAAACTGAAAATAAATGTTTTTCAGGGTATTATATTGCAAGAAAAACAAGTTAGGGTATTATATTGCAAATAAATGTTTGCCAGAGTATTATATTGAAATTTTCCCTTAAATATTTGACAGGGTGTTAAAGTAAAATCTTTCCTTATAGCTATTGTGAAATATCATTACAATATCTAGAACACTATGTTGCATTATTTTGTCATAAACATAAAAATACAAACTTTAAACTAAAATATCACCATAAACACTTGTAATTACGAGCACTGAGTTTTACAATGAATAATGAATCGAAAAATCATAAACAACAAGCAAAATTAAGTGTTACTTATGAATCCAAAATAATGATATATTTTTGGGGGCTGCGAAGTATAAAGCTAAGACAAGACCTGTGAACTCGGTACGAGAAACACAACCACATCAATAAGAACATCAAGTTCTTGTGAAGCATAAAGCTAAGTAGCTTTCACTTCCTACTTTTGGTTTCATGTTTTACGCCTTTAGACTTGCGCATAATTACAAAACAACATCCAAACAATCAACAAAGTAGAGAACACTACAAATGGTAAGGATAATCATAACGACACCTACTGATTACCAAATGATTTCGGAAACAGGAACATCAAGAATTAAAGCACAAATGTCTGGGTGGTGTAGTTGGTTATCACGTTAGTCTCACACAGTAAAGGTCCCCCGTTCGAACCTGGGCTCAGACAATTCATTTATTAACAAGTCAACCAAAAATGGTTGCTTAGAAACGTAGAATCAAAGGCTTAGGAACCTTCTCAACTGAGCCCTTCAAACCCTAGAGTTCCAGCCGCTTCGTCCTTCCCTCGTCGGCTCCGATCTTTGGCTCCGGCCTTGATCGAGGCCGGCGAGGAAGCTCGCTTCTTCCTTCTTCCCTTGCCCCCTCTTCCCTTCCCCTCCCCTTTCGCTCTTTTCTTCTTTTTACTTTCAACCCCCATATTTGTTCATTTCTTCGACTGCCGCCGGCTTCTCCCTTTTGGTCGACCAGTTGTTTGGTGTCTCCGGCTTCAATCGGACCTTTTATCAGTCTGTGGGAAGCTTTTCTTCTTCTCTTGAGTTGATGGTTGCTGGTTGGTTCCAATTTGGGTCGCCGACTCGTTCTCTGCTCTCACATGTGTTCGTCGCGCTGCTCATCGCTGGTTCAGGGGTGGTTCAGTTCAGAACTAGTGTGGGACGCTTTTCTATCGAGTAGTGGTCGTAGATCTGCTCTTTTCTGCTCTAGGAGCTCCGCTGTTGGCGTGTGTCTCCTTGCCCTGCTCCAGATCCGGCGCTCTGGATATCAGATTTACTCTTCTTCTTAGGTGCCGCCCTCTCGCATCACCGGATCTCCGCACTCGTATTTTGGAGCTCCCTCTCCGGTTCCAAGTTGTGGTTCCGGGTCCCGCCGTGGTGTTGGCCAGTAGGGATTGTTCGGGTCGTTGACTCTTGTTGGAGCTGCTTTATGAGTCTTCCTATCGTTCCTCAGGTCAGTACTTCCCCTCTTTTTCTCTCTGTTGTCTACATTCCCATTTGTCCCCTTTCTTTGAGATCGATTCTAACTGGTACTGGACCCTTTTGGGACTAGGACATCATCGTTATTATGGTGTTGGCCAACAATGATGTTAGACCCTCGGGTCTCTGGTGAACGTTTTGATTTCGTTGAATGGGGATGGCTACTTCTGGTGGTGAATTGCCACTGCCGGACTTCGATTGTTTGTGGTGTTGACCACCAATCGGTTGTCTTCCTCTCTGTGGGGGAGTCAATAGCTTGGAAGTGTAGTCACAGATTGGATTAGGGGTGTGTGGTGGTGTTGCTGTTTTTCTTGGGTGGGTTTTGAGGACTGAGCATTTTGGTTAGTAGTAGTGTTTTTTCCTTCCCGCTCTTCATGGTAGTTAAATTTGAGTATCAAGACTCTGTTTTTCCATTGGTGCTTCATGTCTGTAAAATCGAGTATTAGACTGCTTGTTTTTGGATTTTTAGGTTCTAAACTACTTGTTCTGTACTCCCCTTGTTGGGTGTTGTTTGGGTTGAGGTGGTGTTTTGAAAGCCAGTGCTCTTGGTTGTATTGTTTCTGTTTGTTTCGTGACTCGGTTGTGGTTTGAGATGTCTGTAGACATGCTCGGTTTGTTTGGGCATTGCCCATGTTGTTAAGATGGTTGTTCTGAGGAACTTCGTTCCTTGCCCTCCTTTTTTTTTCTAAAAAGATTCGGTTATATAAAAAAAAATTGATGATAAAAAAAATCAAGAATTAAAGCACATACTACACATATAATATGAACAATGAAAAATATCATATTTATTGGAATTCTTAACAATTATATATAAATTGATCCCATGTGTAGTTAAGTGGAGTGTGAAATGTCGATTTTGGCCTTAACCAATTCAGCCACACGAATTTTAAATAGAAAATTACCATTCTACCACCCTCTTATAATAATAATTAAAATTTAATAAGAATAATAATAATACTAATAACTAAACTAATAAAAATAAACATACTTATTTTATAAAAGATTTAAAATTAAAATTTACAAAATCATTTATCAAAGTTTTAAAAAATCCTAATCTAGAACTAAACCTAATCAATTTATCATCGTTAACTCTTACACTCCCTTTCTATCCCGGTGCTTCAACTTCACCTCTGTTGCGCCTCTCCTTCAATTTCCGAGACGCCACCGTACCAAGTCAAGCCTTATTGAGATCCAGCGAAGATCTGACTGGTGTGTTGCTGGAAGGTGAGGCGTCGGCCTTCATCGTCTCTCTGTAGATCTCACCCTCAACTCTAGTGTTTTAGAGAGGGCTTCATTTCCAGGTCGTCGACGGGGACGAAGAACTCAACTTCTTCTCCAAATCATGTAGATCTACTCGAACCTTGAGATTTCTCCGGTGCATGTATGCTCCACGGCAGCGATGGTGGTGGAGATGTGTTTCCCAAAACCCTCACCGAAGGTGAGAGCAGCAGCAACGCCATACGTCTCGCTATCACGTCCTCGCATAAGTTCTTTGTCTTAATTTAGGGAGTTTGAGCACGGGTCTGATGGTTGGTTCATACACTTGTGGCAATGTTGGGGTTTTGGATTTTCGTTGTGGATTTGGGTTCTTTTGTTCTTCATTCTACGGCGAGCGGAAACGCCGAGCTCTTCGTCCATGACCGACGTGAAACCATCTGAGCCAAAGTTGGGGTTCGACCATCAGTTCATATCTGGATTTGGAGCTGGAGCGAGGAAGCCCTATCTCTTCGTTTTTTCTTTGTTTCGTGTTCTTTTTGTTTGTTCTTCGTATAATATTTTCTCTGTTAATCGATGATGTTGAAAAAAAACTGGAAATTAAAGAACAAACGAAGATGAACATGGAGTTGGGTTGTTCATCTTCGAAGATGAACTTCAAAGAAAAGTTCTTAGATCAACGTTTCATAAGAAGGAACTAAAATCTTTCATATTTCATTTAGAGTACCCTAAATCTTTCATATTTCATTTAGAGTACCCTAAATCTTTTTTGTGTCATCTCAGTACCCTAAATATTTCATATTTCATTTAGAGTACCCTAAATCTTTTTTGTGTCACCTCGGTACCCTAAAATTTTATTAATTCCATTTTACTACCCTAAACTTTCAATAATTTCATTTTAGTACCCACCGTTAAGTTTACCATAATTTTGGTTGTTGGTGAGGGGTAGTATGGTCATTTTACCTGTTTTGGATGTAAAATCATATGTAAAGTTAACGGTGGGTACTAAAATGGAATTAATGAAAGTTTAGGGTACCGAGGTGACACAAAAAAGATTTAGGGTACTCTAAATGAATTAATGAAAGTTTAGGGTACTGAAGTGACACAAAAAAGATTTAGGGTACTCTAAATGAAATATGAAAGATTTAGGGTACTGAGGTGGAATTAGCCCTTAAAGAAATAAAAAAAAACTAAAACAAAAGATATAGATAAAGATAAAGAAAATAAATAAAAAATTGATAAAATTAAGAAAAGACTTCACAAAATTTTCTAAAAATATATAAAAGTTAAAATTTCAAATTATGAAAAAAAGACTTCAGAAAAATGAATTTTTTACTTTTATTGAATCAATTAAATATATAAAAAAATTATAAATATAAATTTTAAAAAAATATTTTAAATTAAAAATGAATAGAAAATTATGAAAATGGTAAATTACAAATACCTACCCCAAACTTGTAGCGTTTAACTGATACCTACCCTAAAGTTTTTTTTAACTGATACGTACTCATATGTTTAGTTATATAACAAATAGCCCAAGCTGTCAGCTAAAAAGACGAAAATGCCCTCAGTGATTTTTTAAAAATAAAACTAAAGTGATTTTTTAAATAAAACTGAAGTGATTTAATAAGTATATATGTATTTTCATCATTTTAGTTGACTACTTTGGCTATTTGTTATATAACTAAACATCTGAGTATGTATTAGTTAAAAAAAAACTTTAGGGTAAGTATCAGATAAACGCTACAAGTTTGGGGTAAGTATTTTTAATTTAACCTTATGAAAAGAAAATAATTTTTTAGTGAAAAAAAAATTAAATAAGAATTAATAAAGAAGTTAATGACAATATTAATAATTAATTAATATGTTAATGAAATTAAATCTACAACTAAGGGTATAATGGTCTTTTTACTCTTAAGTCAAAAGTCAACTGAAATAACAAAGGGTAAAACGGTCATTTAACATTACTCTGTTAGTTTTTTAACCGCAAAGGCTCAAATCGTACGTGTACCGAACATTAGGGTACCCAAATGTATTAAAAAATCACAAGGGTACCAAAAGGTCTATGGACCGAATATAAGGGTATCGTAATGTATTTAATCCAATTTTAAAATTAGGTTTAAGAAAACCTAACTCTATAAATAAGACCCATTTGTTAGTTTTGTGCCATAGGCCAATCTTTTCATGTATGACATTATCATTTATTTATACATTGGAAGTTTCATTATCATTTTGTTAAATGTTAATTGCGTGAATAATCAACTCTTTCTAAGATCATCAAGTACATGACTTGATAGTAAAACTTTTAGATGAGTAAGGAGTATTATTCTAAGGAATAATTCCAACTCAGTACCTTAAATCTTTCTTTTTATTCATTCAGAGTACCATAAATCTTTTTTGTCACCTCAGTACCCTAAACTTTATTAATTCATTTAGAGTACCCTAAATCTTTTTTGTGTCACCTCAATACCCTAAAATTTTATTAATTTCATTTTAGTACCCGTCGTTAACTTTACCTTAAATTTCGTTGTTAGTGATGAGTATTATGGTTATTTAACCTGTTTTGAATGGAAAATCAGATAGAAAGTTAACAGTGGGTACTAAAATGTAATTAATGAAAGTTTAGGGTAATGAGGTGAAACAAAAAATAATTAGGGTATTCCTAAATGAATTAATAAAAGTTTAGGGTACTGAGATGACACAAAAAGAATGTAGGGTACTTTAAATGAAATATGAAAGATTTAGGGTACTGAGATGTAATTACCCCTTATTCTAATGACCCTTAGTCTTATCGATATACTAAGACTAATATGATATTGACTGATGATCATATTTTACTAATCATTCATATCAGATATGAAGTCAAATCATAGATACTATTTGGTGAAATGGTATTGTATAACCCAATGTTGTAGAAATTGTCATGAGTATTTCTCAGTACTATAATATGGCTTAAGTCCTTTGATCTTGTAGTCATCGTGGATTTCTATATAGGTGGTTTTGTTTCTTGACATAATTCAACGTTGTCTTTAACTAGACAATAATAAAGATTGTTGTTAGGTATATAATTATTTATGTGAGAAATATGAGTGACTGATAAGAAATTTGTTCCTCATGTAAACATGGGATAGATATCGTTTGTGCCCCTTGATAAGTGAGACTGTGGAAATGCATGGCCACGCGAATCGATAATAAGTTATCACTCGCAGTCTACTTTAGATCAAGAAACTAACGATCGAATAAAATAAGGATGACGATCATGTGCCTTATTTCGATCGAGATATCGATAACAAAGGGATTAAGACATTAACGGTAAAAGGTTGAATCGGATTGTCGATCTTCATATGACTTGGGAAGTCATAATGTCTTGTTAGAGGCCAGTTATGACTTGTGGAGTAAATATGGATTTTAGGCTCACTACCAACGTTATGTGAACCTGTAAGGTCACACATAGAGCAAGCCCAAAATGAATTGGATTTTTTAAAAGCCTAATCAAATGTGAAAATATATTTATGTATATTTATATGATAAATATAATAAATATATATTTTTTTAATATTTATTTAAATATAAAAATAATATTTAATATACAATTTATTTTTGATAGAATGAACATCAAATGAGATTTGATATTTTAATATAAGATTTGAAAGTTAAAGTTTTAATACTTTTGGTTTGAAAGCCAGGCCAAAACATAACAAAAGGGTTTTAAATTTCAAAGTATGTTGTAAAACATTTATATTTTGGTTTGAGAAAGTCACGCCTAAGTCAAATAAAAGTAGTTGAAAAGCTTTTGAATTAAATTAAAAGTTTTATTTGTTTAAATAAAAGGCCACAAACTTGAACTACATCAGTTGTTGTGGGAGGATATATGCGAATCAGGGTTCCCTCTCAAGAAAAATCCTTAATTCTTTGTTTGCTAGTCTTTGACCCTACAAAAATGAAATCAGAGAAAAGAAAAAAGACCCACTCAATTAGCCTGATCCAGAATCGAGAAAGAGATCGTGGAGGGTGCGTCGGTGGATGCCAAGGAGATGGACGCGTCGGTGGTGGCTTTAGAGACGGTGGGGGTTGATTAGGAGAGATGATCTGATACATGCAGATCGAGACACGATATTGGTGGCGAATGGGAGGCAACGTCGCGGTGGCTAGAGGCGGTTTGAGAGGAACCCTAGCAGAAAAAACCGTAGCGAAGCTCATAAGGTGCATCGGTGGAGACCAAGGAGATGGACACACCGGCTGCGGCTTCGGAAACGGTTGAGGTTGATCAGGGAGTAGTGATGGTGAAGACGGAGAATGCACCGGAGATGGTGATTGAAGAACCGTGGGATAGATGAAGGAAAAGAAGAAATCGGGAGAGATCCACTCACCAGAGGACTTACTAGGGAAGAGGGCCGATGTACTTCGCCTCTTTGAGAGAAAATCCCCTCCAATCCAAAGTGGGAGGAATCAGAAGAGGCAAAGGGGTGGGGAGAATGCCATGGTGTGGGGGGGGGGGGATTGGAACTATGTGGGGAGGACGAACTGTGGCTGGGCCGTGTCGGAGCGCGACGCGACGACACTGAAACCCTAACATAGCTCTTCATTGGTATTCAAAGTTTGGTAATTCTTCATTGTTTCACGGAAATAGAATTTATTGGTGCTACTTTTTGGAGGTTTGAATACCACGTTCAACTCTTTGAAAACAGGTAGGAGAATTATATAGAATATAGTTCATTCTTAGTCTTGTCGTGTGATAGCTTTTTGCTCTCTGTTATGCTACCAAAATATACATTTTCACATTCGAGTTCTCAATATTGTTTTGAGATTTGTAAGTGCTAACACACATATTATCGGGCTTGTTCGTGTGGATACATACAGAGGGTGAATCCTGTTGAAGGCGTCTCGATCGCAAAAGGTACAGAAGCGACTCTAATCAAAGGTCCCCGTCTCGAACCGGCCACAAAAACTACAAGAGGTAATAATTTCTCTTCATTATATCGGTCAACTAAATTACATGGATTTGGCTTTTGGGTTTTAGATAAATTTTCAATTTTCCGCTAGTTTATGTATGTTAAAATCCAACACTATTCGGGAAAAAATTATCATTGCACTTCATTGGTGATTTCATTTGAGCGACGAATATCATCCGTCGATGAGTATCTAGTACAACTATAGAAATTTCATGTCATTTTTTTTTGGAACTTGGGAGACTTATATTATTCGTTGATGTTGTTAATGACTTCCAAGACGGATGGAGTTCGATAGTGTTGAGACATCCCGATATGTGTCGCTGTGGGTAGTAGCTCAACCATGGATAACTTCTGTCGGCGTGGGTAGAACTAAAGCGACGGATGTATTCGTCGCTTTGGAAGACAATATTGCAATGGAGTTGGTCATCTACATAGTCCGATAGATACCACCCGTCGATGATGGACCATCTTCATCGATGGATAATTGCGTTGTACCGACGGATACATACACAAGGATGACAAGTAGTTTGCGAAGGAGCATTATGTTTCAGCAATAATGGATGTATTTGTAGTGGTGTAATAAGCTTTTTCTCATTGTCGTAAAATATGATAATACTATTTTATTTACCGTCCTCGCATGTAATTTTCCTTTCACTTTTATCCAAAAATAACGTGAATTTAGGTAGGGCTAAAGGTTTTTTTTTAGCATATAAGGAGATTTTATTAGATGGAAAAACGTAACATACTATGTATATAACTAGAAAAGAAAAAAGTTACACTAGGTTATATTCCGTAGACATGAAATGCTAACTCTATAAAAGATTGATCGGCTAAACCAAGGGTAATAGTGATGAGACCAGTGCCTCAAGAGGATAGGTAGACGCTATGACGTTGGTATTTGTTACTTCTTGTCTTGACCTGAGGATGCTCGTAGTAAAGGATCCGAGGTACTTGAGAGGATAGCAGGCATCTTGAGAATAACCTAGGAAGTGGGGGAAACATGGGGTCGGTTGTGACTTGACCGTGGAAGAGTGAGGTATGCTTCCCCACACACACCCCGTGCTGGTGGGGCCACTCATGGGCTCTGATGACACCTCTTGACGGGTCTCGCCTTGATCGTAGTCGGATGTATTGTAACTGTTCCCCTTCCCCTGAGCTGATCGGCCGTTAGAATGTCGTGGAGGACCTCTAAGGCATGCAAGGTCCTTTTTCCAACCAGAAGAGACCCCGGGTTAGGCAGGAGGTCCTGTATCTCCTTTGCCTCACCTAGTCCTAGGGTCCGTCCCCTATCGAGATGACTGGTTTGAAGGAGTGGACACAACGCACCTCGTCCCCACAAGTGACAGTGCTTTAGGCAGAAGATCCTTGACCGGTGATGGGTTGAGGAGGGACCAACATGCAGGCCTCAGTATGGGAGGAGGACTCGGACGTGGGATTTTCCGGTTGACATCATGCGTTCCCGCCTGTGGTTGTTGGGACTACTCCCACCTCGGATGCTCCGTTTCTTGACCCATTGTCAGGTGGTGCAACAGAGACGGCGGATCATAATAGGCTCGTCCGCGGCGTTCAAATCCCTCCGACAGAGGACATTGTGTCATCCTCCTAGTCAACGGCAAGTTGGTGACGACGTCCTGATATCGCAATATTCCACACCTAGGGCATGACAAGGTTTAATTTTCTAAAGCCGTGATGGTTCGGATCCTCCTACTGTCAGCGAGGTGAGCCATCCAGATGTGGCGACAGAAAAATGCGGATATCCTCACTTGGGGAAAATGGTAGGCATAAGAGGCGCCCGATGCAGGCAAAGGTCAATCGCATCGGGTTGGGAGTCGGTTACAATCCTCTTGTTGCAGGGTAACGACAGTTGAAAGATCAAAGTTGTCGGTGGTCGTTCTTTTAGAGGGGCGTGGTCAGAAAGGAGGGCATAGCTTTTTCGGGTCGGACTGAGGTAGATCGGTCGAACAATGAGGTTCGAGTGCTCTGCTATTATAACCTCCAAGATGGGTCCCGGTGTGTGGTGTTGGTGGTTCAATAAAAATTTATTGCGTTCGTTTAATGTAATTATGCGAAAAGGAAAATTGCATCCAAGGAAAAGTACATATATTTGATGTCAGATACGTACCAAATTAAAACGAAGAAACGAAATACAAAGTAGATAATTAATTTTGATAGACGTATTGAGAGATGAATATGATAAAGTATATATGATAAGTAGAAATAAAGCTCGGTTTGAATGAAGTAGGTAGGTAGAGCTAGTAGTTGTAGCCCTTGACGAACAAGCTCTCGGAAGCCAAGGCTCCGGCAGTGCCTCCAGCATACTTTCCCAAAGTGGCATCGGAATTGGCTTTGCATCGCACTAAGAAGGCTTCCTGAGCCTTTGCGACGTTCTCCTTCTTGCCTCCCCATGTCTTGAGCGTGCTGCTCTGCAGTGCTCGCCCAAAGGAGAAGGACAGCGTCCATGGCTTCCCCACAACCAACTTGTTCATGGCATCTAGGTTCACCGTCGCGTCTTCCTCGCTCTGTCCCCCGGACAAGAACACTATTCCTGGCACTGCAGGGGGCACGGTCCTGCGAAGAGCCCTCACCGTGTACTCCGCTATCACCGTAGCTGCAACCTGTTGTTAGGTGGTTAGTATATAAACGCAAAAACAAATTCAAATTACACTAAAGAGATGGATGGGTGGATGGATGGATGGACAATGGCAGAGCCACATGATCCCCAGGGAGGCACGAGCCCTCCTATTTTTTTTGAAAAATTCTTATATATTTTTCGATTTTTTTAAAATACCCTTTAATTCTTTTTAATCCCCTAGTTGTTCCCTCCTCAAACTTTTTTCCAATCCCATATCATAACTGAAAATTTTCTGTGCTCCTCATTGAAAAAGCTAATTGCACCACTGGATGGATGGATTGTAGAATGTAATTAATTACCTTGGGACTATCAGAGCCCGGAGTGACCATATTGGGTTTAAGGAGGGTTCCTTCGAGGAGGACATGGTGGTCGTTCAACGCCTTGTAAACCGCCGCAAGAACGGTCTCTGTGGCGGCGGCGCACTTGGCGATGTCATGAGTGCCGTCGGTGAGTATCTCAGGCTCGACGATGGGGACGAGGCCGTTCTCCTGGCAGATGATGGCGTAGCGGGCGAGGCCCTGGGCGTTCTGCTGGATGGATAGCTGAGAGGGCTCGGTGGGGCCGATCTTGAGGACGGCGCGCCACTTGGCGAAGCGGGCGCCGGCCTTGTAGTACTGGGCGCAGCGGGCGGCGAGGTTGTCGAAGCCCTGGGTGGTGGTCTCGGCGTTGGTGCCGGCGAGGTCGACGGTGCCCTTGTCGACCTTGATGCCCGGGAGGACGTGGTTGTCGAGGAGGACGTCGACGAAGGCCTTGCCGTCGGAGGTCTTCTGGTAGAGGGTCTCCTCGAAGAGGATGACGCCGGAGAGGAAGGGGAGGGCGTTGGGGGACGTGAAGAGGAGCTCCCGGAGGGCTTGCCGGTTCGCTTCGATGTTCTCTACGTTGATGCTCGACAGCCGCTTCCCGATCGTCCCCGTGCTCTCGTCTGCCGCCAGGATGCCCTTTCCCGGGGTGGCGATGTACTTGGCATTCTTCATCAGTTCATCTGATCATTAAACAAATAATTATTAATTATCTAAAAAAGAGGAGCACGAGCCAACAGGTATAGTATAGATATATAGAAAGAGAATATAAAATATATTCCTACCTGCATACTTTCCTACGAAGGCAGACATGTTTCAAGTCTGGTAGTGGAAGTGGATGAGATAGAGTGAGTGAGATCAGGAAATACATAATAAATAGATTAATCCGGAGAGAATATTCCAAGAGAATCCACGTGTCCAGCTGTTAGGCCTCAGAAGCCTCTCATATCATATCCTGGGATAACAGAATGAGTGACAGCCAAGTGGCAGTAGCTCTTCCTGTAATGTGTGGAAAGCCTCCAACACCTCATCCACTGCCTTCTCTTCTCTTCTCTTGGACCCAAACCCACCAAATCAAAACCGACCCTTCTAACCACTATATATCACTCGCACATAACATCCGTTTATTTGTTTTTGATTAAAAAGGAAGAAACTTCATTGAGAATCAGTAATGAGAATACTCGTAAGTGCCTCAAATAAGGCTCCTGATCATTGGAAGACTGGCACAGAATGAGTCTTTTTGACTAACCAGTGGACGACTGATGAGTGGTGATGACTATGCGTCAAATCCCTCTTTTAACGTGCATCAGGACACGATCATCAAGTAATATATTTGACGGTTAAGTATCGGTCGATCCCCAGGGAGTAAATGTGTCACTAATATTTTGCTAAAACCTGGGACATGGGCTGTCACTTCCACATCCCCGAAAGGGAAAACAAATATGGAGATAGTATAGTATACTTTCATTATTCTAATTGAATCCAATATGGAGATTAACCAAAAACCAATAGACTCATCAAATTTTATGATATGACATGATCGGTTAGGCCATTCGGGTTCAATAATGATGCGAAGAATCATAGAAAATTCACATGGACATACCCTGAAGAGTAAAAATGTCCTTTTGTCAAAATATTACTCATGTGTTGCTTGTTTTCAAGGAAAACTTATTACAAGACCATCTCCAATGAAAGTTGCGACTGAATGTCCAACAATTTTTAGAAAAAATTCACAGAGATATATTGGAACCCATGACAGGTGATATGTTTATGCATGATTTGCCGACTGTCAATTGGATGAGACAATTTTTCCTGCATTAGGGGAAGATAAAAGAACATCTAATAAATAAAGACAAGAAATTTCATGGAATGCATTGACATTGTCTCATTTTGATCCTCATACGAATCAATGTGAACTAGAAGTTTAAAAGATTATCCACTTATATAAATTTGCAAATACATTGCCTGATGCATTTACAGATGTTAAAACTATGATAAAATCACATATACCAGTTGCTAATGTTCCTTGTAGAATTACTCTTCCTGATGAAGAAATGAGAAATTAGCGCAAATGAGTCTAAAGCATGCCAGAAGCGTGGTAGACTTATTGGATCCAAAGATAAAAACACAAGAAAAAGAAAGGAACAAATTCGGCAAGATGGTAAATCAAATGATATCACAATTTCTAAAAAAAAATGTGATAAATGAAGAGACATATTCAAAAGATGATGAAACACTTGAAAAAGATGACAATGAAAAGATCTCGATTAACTATGTCACTTCAGGTGAAAGATCGAATAGAAAAGAAATTATTGTTGATAATATATTTTCACATGCAGATGTATAAGGTATTTCAAAAGAAAACGAGGATCATTAACCAAGATCGGTCAGAGAATACCGACAAAGAAATGATTGGCCAAAATGAAAAAAAATTATTGAGACGAAATTGAATTCACTCAATAAACGCCAAGTATTTGGACCTGTAGTCCACACACATGAAGATGTCAAACCTGTAAGATATAAATGGGTATTTGTGCGCAAAAAAATAAGAAAAATGAGGTCGTAAGATGCAGAGCGCGACTCGTCGCACAAGGATTTTCACAACAACTAGAAATTGATTATGAAGAGAGTTATTCACCGGTTATTGATACAATCACGTTCAGATTTTCACTTAATATGTCAATTTCAGAGGGACTCCAAATGAACTTGATGGATGTCGTGACAACCTATCTATATTCAAAAGACTCGAAGTCTGGACTGATTGGATATGCTAATGTCGGATATATATCTGATCCCCACAAAGTGCGGTCATAAACTAGGTATGTATTTACATATGGTGACACCGCTATATCTTGGCGCTCAAGAAAACTGACCATTGTAACCACTTCTTCAAATCACGTTGAGTTGATAGCTCTTCATGAAGTAGGTCGTGAATGTATATGGCTAAGGTCCTTGATCCATCTTATTCGAGAATCATGTGATCTTTCAATAAATAAAGGAAGTCCAATTGTCTTGTATATAGATAATACAACTTGTATAGCTCATATCAAAGGAGGTTACATCAAAGGAGATAGAACGGAACACGTTTCTCCCAAGTTTTTTTTACTCATGAACATCATAAAAAGGGAGATATCAATGTTTGTCAAATTCGTTCTTGTGACAATCTTGCATATTTGTTCACTAAAACGCTTCCTACAACTTCCTTTGAAAAATTGGTCTACAAGGTCGGCTTGAGAAAACTCTGTGATTTATGAGGAAATAAATGGAGATGGTGCAATGAGGGGGAGAGATACGTGTTACACTCTTTTTATCTTGCTTTAGGTTTTATTCCAATGAGTTTTCCTAACAAGAATTTTAATGAGGTAACTTGTCACGCCCCAAATTCAGTAGAACCGAACCCGGAACGCGAACGTTTAAAACAATAAAACATTTTCAGACATTTTAATTAAATCACTTTTAAAACCACCATTTACTTAAACAAAATAATTATTTACAACCCAAAAGTACGTCCCAACAAGCGGACAAAATACAAGGTATACGTCACTAGACTCAAAGTAAACCCGGACTCCCGCTCCTAGCTCTTCAAGCTTCGGAAGCTCACCTAGTCCATCCCGCGACCATTACCTGTAGGAAAAGCAGCTAGGGGTGAGCGTTCGCTCACCACCACAGATAACAGACTGACTACGACATACTTAGCAGACAATGCCGGTAACACCAACACCAACCCCAACACCGGGGACTACTATCCCCAAACTCAAGTAACCCGACTGACACACAAATTGTTACATTCCTCAACCGACTCAACACTCGGACACGTAAAGTAGACCCGACACAACGATTGACGACTTCCTCCAAAGACAACCACGCAACACCCAAGATCACAAAGGATCGCACACCAAACAAGATCACAAAGGATCGCACTCCAGCTGCTCAGTAACCCCCTCACGCCCTTTACCGATCCCTGTCAGGCCAGGCGGTCGACCTGTCACCCTGTAATAACCACTCCCGGTCAACGCTAATCAAACCTGCGAAAAACAGGAAAATTTAAAAATTTTAAGACAGACACTTAATTGAACCTAAATTGACCCCGAGGGTCATCCCGGACTTAAGATGACCCCGATATCGACCAAACTGAGTTCCGGGGGACTCAGGGCAACTTTCTGATCAATTTGGGAAATGTTGACTTTTCGCTGGAAAAGTCAACCGAGCGACGTTTTGGTCCATTCGAGGACCGTTTTGGATCCAAAAAACTTAGCCGTCGTCGCAGCGGTCTTAGTTGAGCCGTTTCCTTGTAGCCCGTGAAATTTCGTAATTTCTTGGAAAAAGTGCCCGTTCGGGGGCCGAAACGTCCGAATTTCGCGAATCTGGTTGGAAAATATCTTCTAGATATTTTTCCAATAAGGTGTGGGACCCACCTTGCCACTTGTCAAACAAGTGGTGGTGTTAGGTTTTGGGGGGAAAATAAAGATGAGGCTTATAGGGGGGTTCGGCCAACTATCAAAAAAAAGGGGAAAAAATAGAAAAAAGAAGAGAGAAGTTTAGAGAGAGAAGGAGAAGTAGGAAAGGGAGAGGAAGAGAGAAAGCTAGGGTTTTGGGGCACTATTCACGAGCTTCAACCTTTGGATCGTCTCAAAGCTAGGAGAATCGAACTCACACCGTCTTCCTCTACGGTAATCACCAAACCGATCTTCGTTTTGTCAAGTCCTAAATTTAGGTTTTGGTTTACAACTATTAGTTTAGGGTTGTATTGAGGTTGGAGAATCGTTGGAGACGTTTGGGAGTGGAGAGGGACGTTTTCCGGTGACCGGGAGCTCGGGGGGAGCTCCGACCACCATAGGGGGGTTACCGGCCGGCTATGGGGTGGTTGGCCGGAGCTAGGGCCGGCCACCACCATGGTGGTCCGGGCCCACTTGAACCCTAACCACCCACGGCCAAGGTGGGCCGGGAGGGGCCCACTTTCTCGGGTGCTCGGGTTTTGTGTTCAGGTGGTTTAGAACGTTCCCCGGGTCATTAATCCACAACCGGATCGAAATTTGGATTTAAATTGTGAAAGTTGTTGTCACGCCCCAATTTCAGTAAACCGAACTCGGGACGCGAACATTTAAACATAAACCATTTGAAACTTGTTTTGAATAAACACTTTAAAATCACCATTTAGTTAAACAAAATAATATTTACAACTCAAAATAAGTCCCAACAAGTGGACAAAACAAGATATCCGTCACTAGACTCAAAAGTAAAACCCAGAATCCCGCTCCTAGCTCTTCAAGCTTCAGAAGCTCACCTAATCCAACCTGCGACCGACACCTGTAGGAAAAGCAGCTAGGGGTGAGCGTTCGCTCACCACCACGGATAACAGACTGACTACGGCATAATTAGCAGACAATGCCGGTAACACCAACAATAAACTCAACACCGGGGAACACTATCCCCAACCCAAGTACTCCGACTGACACACGCCCACTGTTACCTTCCTTGACCAACTCAACACTCTGACACGTAAAGTAGACCCGACACAACAATCACGACCTCTTCCGAGGACTCAAAAGACCACCACGCAATACCCAAGATCACAAAGGATCACACACCAAAACAAGATCACAAAGGATCGCATACCAGCTGCTCAGTAACCTCCCTCAATCACGCGCTTTGCCGTACTCTCAGGCCAGGCGGTCGACCTGTATCAGTAACCTCTCTCTCTCACGCGCTTCCCCGACACAAAGTCGGGCCAGGCGGTCGACCTGTCACACTCACAACCCCGAACCACACACGCACGGCCAGGACCCCTTTACTGATGGGCGGGCCCCCTACGCCGTATGAACATGCAGACGCGTGTTCTCGAGGACCCCCGTTTCATGAAGCGGGCGCACAACCTCAGGTAACCAGAATCACAATCACAAACAAAGTTCAACAAACAGCAACAACACAAGTTCAGCACTCTACAGGCACTCATGGCCACCCAAGACACCAATCATAAAACACGGACTCAACAACCCCACAGGCACTCACGGCTTCCCAAGATACACCAACAGTAACTCACGGGCTCAACAACCCCACGGGCACTCACGGCCACTCAAAACCACCAACAGTAGAGACACGGGTTCAACAACCCCACAGGCACCCACGGCCTCGCAAGACACACCGCCAATAAAGACACGGGTTCAACAACCCCACGGGCACTCACGGCCACCCAAGACACCAACAGTAATTCACGGGCTCTCATGGCCACCCAAGACACAACAGTAAAACACGGGCTCTCATGGCCACCCAAGACACAAAAATACACAATCAACCTCCGACATAACCAATGCCTCCAACAGTCCTAATATCAACAGTTTCGCAATCAACCTCCGGGCATGGTCATATGCCTCCAGTACTCCTAATATCGATAAATTCTCTGCTCCTACGAAACTACTAAGTGTCACATGCTTTTCTACTATTTGCTACGTTCCCGTATCATGCCTGTCTAATATTCGATAAACCTACTTAACCCATGACACCCCGGTGTCACATGCAATTCTACTGTTAACTTTCCCTAGTCAGGGCCGAGATCCGGCTACTTTTCCCTACCTCGTGCGTGTTCTCCAAAAGTGCCCAAATAAGCCCCGGCGTGATCTCCGTCACTCGCCTAGCTTTCCTTTGCCTCGGTCCGCAACACGATCTAGAAGAACACAATTTTAAACGCTTTTAAGCTTGCAGGCATAATGCTGAATTTTAATAAACCTGACGCCCAAAAGTAACCCCGACGATGTCGATCACTCCCAAACTCCCCAATTACTCGACATTGTCGATATTGGACCTGGAAAGGCCCGATACGCCCGACATGGCGAATCTGCCCGGGTTTTGAAAACGCCCATCCGGGGCTCCGAAAATTCCCGTTTTCGTTTCTACGGTCTTAGAATAATTCAAGGGTTCCTAGGCACTCGACGGAATCGAATTCCGACTTCCGAGTCAATTAATTAACGTTTAAAGTTTCTAAACCCGTCAATTACAACATTCACAATTTAATTCCAAATTTCGATCCGGTTGTGGATAAATGATCCGGGGAACGTTTTAAACCACCCGAACATAAAACCCGAGCACGAGGGCCCCACCCGGCCCAACTTGTCCGTGGGTCATAGGGTTCAATTTGGGGCCCGGCCACCATGGTGGTGGCTGGTCGCAGCTCCGGCCAGCCACCCCATGGCCGGCCGGCCACCACCCACGGTGGCCGGAGCTCCTCCCGAGCTTCCGGTCAACGGAAAACGTCAAATTTCACCTCCAAACACCTCCAAAACGTCTCCAACACTCCCCCAACATCAAAACAACCTTAAACTAATAGTTTCAAACCAAAACCTAAATTTAGAAAATGACAAATCGAAGATCAGTTTGGTGTATACCGTAGAGGAAGACGAGGAGAGTTTGCTTCTTCGAACTTTGAGACGATCCAAGGGTTAGATGACGTGAATAGTGCCTCCAAACCCTAACTTTCTCTCCCTTCTCTCTTCTTCTCCTTCTCCTTCTCTCTCTAAACCACACTCTTCCTTTTTCTATTTTTTTTTCTTTTCTTTTTAGGTGTGGCCGAACCCCGGGGTGTCTTCTTTATTTTCCCCCCAAAACTAACAGCACCACTTGTTTGACAAGTGGCAAGGTGTGTCCCACACCTTTTGATAAAATATCTACTAGATATTTTCCAATCAGATTCGCGAAAAATCGGACGTTTCGGGCCCCGAACGGGCACTTTTTCCAAGAAATTACGAAACTTGTCTGGCTACAAGGAAATGGATCAACTAAGACCGTTGCGACGACGGCTAAGCTTTTTGGATCCGAAACGGTCCTCGAATGGACCAAAACGTCGCTCGGTTGACTTTTCTAGCGAAAAGTCAACATTTCCCAAATTGACCAGAAAGTTGCCCAGAGTCCCCCGGAACTCACTTTGGTCAGTATCAGGGTCAACTTAAGTCCGGTATGACCCTCGGGGTCAATTTAGGTTCAATTGAGTGTTTGCCTTAAAAAAATTTAAATTTTCCTGTTTTTCGCAGGTTTGACTGGCGTTGACCGGGAGTGGTTATTACAGTTGTAATTGACGCGTTTAGAAACTTTAAAAGCTAATTAAATGACTCGGAAGTCGGAATTCGATTCCGTCGAGTACATAGGAACCCTTGAATTATTCTAAGACCGTAGAAACGAAAACAGGAATTTTCGGAGCCCTGGAAGGGCGTTTCCAAAACCCAGGCAGATTCGCCATGTCGGGCGAATCGGGATTTTCCGGGTCCATTATCGAAAATGTCGAGTAATTGGGAAGTTTGGGAGTGATCAACATTGTCAGGGTTACTTTTGGGCGTCAAGTTTATTAAATTCCAGTTTGTGTCTGCGAACTTATAAGTATTTAAAATTGTGTTCTTATTAGATCGTGTCGCACCCCGAGGGAAGGGAAAGCTAGGCGAGTGACCGAGATCACGCCAGGGATTATTTTGTGCGCTTTTGGAGAAACTTACGAGGTAGGGAAAAGTAGTCGGATCTCGGCCCTGATTAGGGAAAGTTAACAGTATAATTGCATGTGACACCGGGGTGTCGTGGGTTAAGTAGGTTTATCGAATATTAGGAAGGCAGGTGACACCGGGTAGTGTTGTATGATACGGGAACTTAGCGAACATTAGAAAGGCATGTGACACTTAGTAGTGTCGTAGGAGCAGTGAACTTATCGATATTAGAATTACTGGAGGCATATGACCATGCCCGGAGGTTGATTGTTTAGTTTATGTCTTGGGTGGCCATGAGAGCCCGTACTTTACTGGTTGTGTCTTGGGTGGCCATGAGAGCCCGTACTTTACTGGTTGTGTCTTGGGTGGCCATGAGAGCCCGTACTATACTGTTGTGTCTTGGGTGGCCATGAGAGCCCGTACTTTACTGGTTGTGTCTTGGGTGGCCTTGAGAGCCCATGTTTTACTGTTGGAGTCTTGGGTGGCCATGATTGCCCGTGGGGTTGTCGAGCCCGTGAGTTACTGTTGGTATGTCTTAGGTGGCCATGAGTGCCCGTGGGGGTTGTTGAACCCGTGTTTTACCGTTGGTGTTTTGGGTGGCCGTGAGTGCCCATGGGGTTGTTGAGTCCGTGTTTTACAGTTGGTGTCCTGGGTGGCCATGAGTGCCTGTGGAGTGTTGAACCTGTGTTGTTGCTGTTTGTTGAACTTTGCTTGTGATTGTGATTGTGGTTACCTGAGGTTGGAGACCCGACTTTGTGTCGGGGAAGTTGCGTGAGGTGTGTCTAGCCACCCGACTGAGATCGGGGGTAGGGGAGAGGTTGTGGGCTAGCCTCCCGACTGGGATCAGGAGAAGGTACGCGCGGTGTGTGGCTAGTCACCCGACTGAGATCGGGGGTAGGGAAGAGGTTGTGGACTAGCCTCCCGACTGAGATCGGGAGAAGTTGCGCGACAGGTCGACCGCCTGACCTAACTGGGATCGGTAAAGGGCGAGAGAGAGATGGGTTACTGAGCAGCTGGCGTGCGATCCTTTGTGATCTTTTTTGGTGTGCGATCCTTTGTGATCTTGGGTGTTGCGTGGTTGTCTGTCGTGTCTTTGGAGAAGGTTGTCAATCGTTGTGTCGGGTCTACATTACGTGTCCGAGTGTTGAGTCGGTTGAGGAAAGTAACAGTGTGTGTGTGTGTTGGTCGGGTCACTTGAGTTTGGGGATAGTAGTCCCCGGTGTTGAGTTGTTATTGGTGTTACCGGCATTGTCTGCTAAGTATGCCATAGTCAGTCTGTTATCCGTAGTGGTGAGCGAACGCTCACCCCTAGCTGCTTTTCCTATAGGTACCGGTCGCAGGTTGGACTAGGTGAGCTTCTGAAACTTGAAGAGCTAAGAGCGGGATTCTGGGTTTACTTTTGAGTCTAGCGAGGTATACCTTGCTTTTTGTCCATTTGTTGGGACGTACCTTTAAGTTGTAAATGATTACTTTTGATGAACAATTGGTGTTTTTAAAGTGATTTATGTAAAAGGTTTCAAAATGTTTTATTGTTTTAAACGTTCGCGTCCTGAGTTCGGTTTACTGAAATTGGGGCGTGACACGCCCCTTTGCCGATCCCTGTCAGGCCAGGCGGTCGACCTGTTGCACTTTTCCCGACACAAAGTCGGATCAGGCTGTCGACCTGTCACCACCAACGCACGCGCGGCCAGGACCCCTTTCCTCACGGGCGGGCCCCCTACCCCGTCTGAACATGCAGACGCGTGCGATCACAGGACCCCCGTTATTATGAAGCGGGCCCCCAACCTCGGGTAACCATAATCACAATCACAAACAAAGTTCAACAAACAGCAACAACACCGGTCTAACACTTCACAGGCACTCATGGCCACCCAAGACACACCAACAGTAAAGACACGGGCTCAACAACCCCACGGGTACTCACGACCACCCAAAACACCAACGGTAAAACACAGGCTCAACAACCCCACGGGCACTCACGGCCACCCAAAACACCAACGGTAAAACACGGCTTAACAACCCCACGGGCACTCACGGCCACCCAAAACACCAACGGTAAAACACGGGCTCAACAACCCCACGGGCACTCATGGCCTCCCAAGACACACCAACAGTAACTCACGGGCTCAACAACCCCACGGGCACTCATGGCCACCCAAGACACCAACAGTAAAACACGGGCTCTCATGGCCACCCAAGACACAAACTAAACAATCAACCTCTGGGCATAACCAAATGCCTCCAGTAATTCAAATATCAATAAGTTCACAGCTCCTACGACATTACTAAGTGTCACATGCATTTCTATTGTTCGATATGTTCCCGTATCATACGACACCACTCGGTGTCACCTGCCCTTCTATTTTTCGATAAACTTGCTTAACCCACGACACCCAAGTATCACATGCATTTCTACTGTTAACCTTCCCTAGTTAGGGCCGAGATCCGGCTACTTTTCCCTACCTCTTGAAGCGTGTCAAACCCAATACTCTTACTTCGGCAAAGCTCCATAATTCCCGCTTAGCCTCCTATTTCCACGGTAGGCGACACGGTCTACAATCATTACAATTAACACACTTTTTAAGTAAGCATGCGAAACCCGAATTTAAAGAATTAAACGCCCAAATGTAACCCCGACAATGTCAATCACTCCCAAACTTCCCAATTACTCGACATTGTCGATAATGGGCTCGGAACAACCCAATTCGCCCGATATGGCGAATCTGCCCGGGTTTTGAAAACGCCCTTCCGGGGCTCCGAAAATTCCCGTTTTCGTTTCTACGGTCTTAGAATAATTCAAGGGTTCCAACGCAATCGACGGAATCAATTTCCGACTTCCGAGCAATTTAATTCGCGTTTAAAGTTTCTAAACCCGTCAATTACAACTTTCACAATTTAATTCCAAAATTCGTTCCGGGTGTGGATTAACGACTTGGAGAACGTCCTAAACCACCCGGCCACGTTGGCCCCACCCGGCACGTGGGCCCCACCCGGACAACTTTGGCCGTGGGTGGCTAGGGCCATTTTTGGGCCGGCCCACCATGGTGGTGGCCGGTCCTAGCTCCGGCCAGCCACCATACACGGTGCCCGGAGCTCCTCCCGAGCCTCCGGTCACCGGAAAACGTCATCTCTTCGCTCTAAAACACCTCCAACAAACCCCACACCTCAACTCATCCATAATCAACCCATTTAAACCCAAACCCTAACTTTCAAACGTAACAAAACGAAAATCGATTAGGTGCTCACCGTAGGGAATGATGACGGGAACTCGATTCTTCGATCGTTGAGACGATCCGTCGGTTGGATCGTCGGGAAATCACAAAGCTCCAACCATTTCTTCTCTTTTTCTCCGTTTTCTCCTTCTCTTTCCTCTCTCCACTTTCTCTCTCTAATTCTACCCCTTCTTCTTAGTTGTGGCCGAACACCTCAATTTCTTTCCCTTTTGTTTTGTTTAAAAAACCAAATCTATCCCTTAATTACCAAACTACCATCAAGTCTTCCTTTGTTTTGTTCAATGTTACCTAACACCACCACATTGGTGACATGTGGCAAGTGGGTCCCACACCTTTTTGGAAAATATCTCCTAGATATTTTCCAATCAGATTCGCGAAATTCGGCCGTCTCGGGCCCCGAACGGGCACTTGTACTCTTTTTCCTTTTAGAATTTTCCGATTGGGTTTTTCGTAGAAAGGTTTTAACGAGACATAATAATATTTGTATGTGTCATCCAAAGGGGGAGTGTTATGAATATATGTGTTGTATAACTTTTTTTAATTCATGGAGACTTTTAGACTTATGTTGCAAGACCTTTGGCTTTTCCATTTACGTTCTTTATGTATGGATTAATGTATATAGATTAATATGTCATTAAGGTTGTGACATCTAATTTACATGTTATGAGCCTATAAATGAAGCCTATTGTAAAGGATGAAGTGATATCAATACAATGATTTATTCTATTCTCTTCATGTTCTCTTATGCTCTCTAATATTGTTCTTCCATTGGCAACACATTGTTCTTCCATTGACAACATATTGTTCTTCCTTTTATAACAAATTTATATTATTTCCTAATTTTTCAAAAGTTTTGAAATTTATTTAATTTCATAATATTATTGTTCTTCTATTTACAACACACATTGTTCTTCCATTGACAACATATTGGTCTTCCTTTCACAACAAATTTATATTATTTCCTATTTTTTAAAAATATTTTTGAAACTCATTTAATATCTGAATATTATATTATTTTGAAATTAATAATGAATTATGGAATTATATGTTTTCGAAGTTTGGTATTTCATAAAATTGGTGTTTCCAAAACCTCGCTATCAACTGTCTCTCCTTTTCCTATTTAAGCTCTGTTCTAGTCATTATTCGTAGAGACAAAAATAGCACGAAAATTACCCATAGAAATATTCTCTCATTTTCCAAGATCAGAGCTATCGTTTTCTTCTTACTCGGTGCTACTTCTCGTACACGGTTTCGAGTTCGTTTAAGTTTTCTTTGTATCCTGAGAGACTTGCTCATACGAGGTAATAAAAAGTCTTAAGGAAACCAGTTCGCGGGCCTCGATAAACCAGTTTCCTCTCCGATCATCGCGTAAAGTTACTGTATCGATTATATATCGTTTTTATGATTTTGTTACTTTATGTAATTCGATCTTCATTAATTATATTTGTCTACTTTCTATCAACTCTTTATGGTTTATGGGCTAACCCGTCTAACAGAAATAAGGAGTAAAGAGATTTTAAATATGTAGCTTCTAGAGAATAGTTTTTTTTTATCAGCAAAGACATATTTAAATTGATGTTGCTCTTTGAAGTAAAGAACAAGGAGCGGAAGAAATACCAACCACTAAGCATTCCAATTAAGGAACCTCCACCAACAATAACAGAATGATGCCACCGGCACCTCGAACCACCAGAACAGATATTAGAAGAAGGTCAAACAACAGACCTGAAAATAAAGCCCACTACCTAAAATAGATGTGAGCGCTAGCATGATAGCTCAGCCTCAAGACAATCCCAACAAAGGGAGAAACAAAGTAAAATGTTTATGTACCCAAATATTCCAACCTTTAAGCCCAAAAATAGATAAGGTCTAAAAATCGGATTTTCAAACCATGAAGCACAAGCAATACTTAATATACCAAAATCCACTACCTGAGTGTGTAGAACACCCTGTCTCATTAGGACCATTGAGCTCTCACAAAGAGAGAAGACGATCACTAACAAGTCGCCAACCAACACTACAATAACAGAGATAGATCTAGGGGACGAAGTCCACCAGAGCACACTGAAACGTAAATCGAATTTGATGGAACTCAATCAAACAGGCACAATTGCCTGAACCACTCGCAGATGACCAACACCGAAAACCGACGAGCCCTTACCCCGAAGAGTAAGGAAGCCGATTAGAACCAAACAGAGACAGTAAAGGATAACATGAGGAACTACAATACAAAAGCAAAAGGAATGGAGAATAAGTACCCTCACCTGAAAAAGGAGAAGTAACGGAAGAATGCACTACCTCGTTGAAGCCAACACATAGCTAAGAACAAAGAGGCACTACTCGAAAAGATCTTCATCAATCAACGATAAGGGAGATCAAGAAACATGTCCCACGCAGGATCAAACCGAGTATCCGGAGTCACACCAGAAACAGAGAGACAAGAGCCGAAGAAACGAAGC
This sequence comes from Erodium maritimum, assembly GCA_963921825.1. Taxonomy (NCBI): domain Eukaryota; kingdom Viridiplantae; phylum Streptophyta; class Magnoliopsida; order Geraniales; family Geraniaceae; genus Erodium; species Erodium maritimum. The sequence goes on along the minus strand of OY997593.1, from coordinate 36,504,484 downwards.
CCCATCTAAGAGAGGACCAAACCCGTTACAATCGCAACCAATGAGATTGAGAAAGTAGTCCCATGGCGGATCGGAAACCCCACTACCAGTACAGAAAATCGAGCAAAGACCCCACCACCGAACAAAGTAACCGAGTCTAAAAAGCCTTCCACCAAACAGAGATCGAGAGCATAATCCAAGAAGTTCGCGGTAGGTAAAGCACCAGAAGCAGCTAGAGAAGCTCAGCAACGATCCACACCCAATAGGATATAATGTTGGGTCTCGATGGAGGGTATGAACGCATACTCGCAGTGGAAGCCATTAAAACCCGAGACAATGCAAGGAAAAACTACCATGATTAGATTCACAAAACAAAATAAAATCATTATTTCTAACAATTGTTCAAGAACACAATAAGAGAAGAGAACACCACGGAAAGGATGATCGGCTAGAGTCTCCAAGACGCCTACGTTTCCACTTGGGAATCAAAGCCACGTAGTTCTTCATATGAGGACTCAAGAACACCAAAAATGGAGAGAAACCAAGCCAAACCCGAAATTGTAGGAGGAGGGAGAGAAAAAAGTTGCTTCTCATTTGTGTCTTGGGTTTGTTAGGTTGAAAAAGGATGACTAAAACCAATTAAATTCCATCAACATAATAAATAACAGTATATGACAAGCATGGTGTGAAGCATGGTGTAAATAGGACAATCATGGTGTTAAGTATGGCTAGACAAGATGGTGTTAGGTGGTGAATCACCAACACCTTAATCTTTGTCTTGCTTACTTAGAACTAATTAATCAAAACTTGATTAATTAGTTCAATGGGCCTCTTGGAACATGGCTCGTGGTCATTCCCAACGAGGTCCCATGACGTGCTCATCGCCTCCAAGCCTTTCATACCGGAAATGTCCAACATTATCCGACATAATCAATCCCAAGAATCCAAGCCTTGACTCGATCCGTAAAGTCTTATTCACTTACGGGCACATGACCCGAAACCCAGTTTTGGTCATGTCCCGAGACAACTACCTTTTGGCGTTTTGTCATAAATGTCTTAATGAGTTTCATCCTCCGGTGTGACCCTTAGATTTATGCAAGTCAATAGATCAACGTAAAATCCCATTTTCCTTGATCCTATATAAGTGGAAACTAACGAGACTTTAGTATTGCCTGACACTGCATAACGAATCGACCCTGTCGGTTCTAACCTTTCTGTGGTCCTTGTCATTATCCTTGTATCTCCGTTATCCTGATTGAGATAAGGCATAGAGTCGTCATCCTTATTATTCTCAATCACTGTTCCTTGATATGTGAGATGACTGAATATATGATACCTAGTATCATGTGCATGGTCATGATATACTTTCAGTCACTCTCGATCAAGCGGCCGAGAACCGATATATTTCCCATACCGTAGTATGAGGGATAAATCCCTTAGCCGTCTTTCGTGTCAGTCATGTAGTGCGTCCCCAAGCCAATGCTGGCCGTTATGGAAGCCCTGTTACGGACAATGTTAGGCTCAGTTCAAACTCAATTGTTTACTGCATAGCGATCACAAAGACTCCTTGGTCTAAGGATACATGACAAGCCACGACAATGAATATGTTCATGACTTGATCTATGGCACATATTCATGTCGGGTCGTCCAATACATGTCACACATGATATCTATGATCAGACACCGAAATCTCATTCCAATGACTAACATAACGTAAGCCATAAAGAGTCATCTTTCATACTAGTCGCTTGTAGTGAAACTTTGCTGACTAGGGACCCATCGAGTGTGATCTATCGCGATCTATGGTTCTATTCGCATTGTGGGCATAGATCAGAGCACACATCGATATATTACTCCAACACATAAGTAATATAAAGTCGCTTTACTTTTATTGCTAACGATGATATATACATTTGGACATTTAGGATTGAACTACGGGCACTAAGAGTAACATATAGAAGCGTGTCCCACGACCTGAGCTGGAACTAGACACCTCCAATGACCCGAGAGAACCTCCACCATCGAGATCGCTCCGTCAAAACAACTAGATACAGAGAAGACGACGAAGCTCGCACTCAACCCTCTGATACCTAATTCCGGTAAACACCGAAAAAGGCCCAAAAAGGGGGAGGACCGATATTTCTACCGAGTACGAGCTTAGAACTCCAAGCCGATAGCTGCGAATCAATACTTACGAGAAAACGATACTGTAAAACATACTGAGCGTTCCGATACCTATACTGGTAACCCTTCGCCAACCGACAGCGAGGACCCAAAGAAGAAGGCATGTAATGATACAGAGCACGATCCAATCCAGACTCAGACAGAGGAGACACCAAAGGCAGCAAGCAGAGCAACAGTCAACTCTGATGGATGACCCTCAAAACACCACACGACAACGATGTCGGGAATATCCATTCTCCGGCTAGCCAAATGGCAGGACGACAAGAAGAACAACGACCCAACACACTAGCGAGCAACACCAACACACGAGCTACAAACGCGCGTTGGTGAGTCCTAACTAACAAGTCCCAAACACAGGTCTAGCCCAGATCTGAGCCGATCCCGATTTGCTCCAGACCCGCCCAGAGCAAAACCTGATCTGCTCCAACCCGAACAGACCCGTCCTTTCCGGTGAGCACCAGCCACCACATGGTCTGGTGGGTAGGAGTTCTGGCATCACCAACCCCCAAACCAGAGACCACACGAGAGCCAGATTCTTCTGCAGATGAACGGAAGCAACCGAGACCTAACATAGCTGGACGACGAGGAGGATATGGTCCCGTCCCGACGAACGAACGATCAGCCGAGACACTACAAGACCTCAATGCCACTCCTCTCACCCAGCCAGACCACCCACGCTCCCAACCGGACAACGAGCTCGTAGGTCTGAGCCTCACAACCAGCAGTGCCCCCCGGCCAGGCATAGGAGCCAGAGATCGAAGCATGGCGGGCCATCCCGGACAAGTCCACCGATCTCACACCAGAGATAAGGAAAACGAGAGAACAAGGGGAAATAGAACATGGGAAGGAGGGAGGAGGTTAGAAGGGGAGGGAAGAGAAGGTCCTCACCAGCGAAAACCATGGTCGGAGCCATGGACAACGGCCTATTTACCCAAATGACCTTTTTATAGTAAAGTCTTACGGTGGCAGACCTCGTAATTTAGCTGAACTTATTTCTATTCTTTTTTTATTTTCTTTTTGTATGATAAAATTATAAGATTACCTATATACCCTTTCAACACTTAGAAGTTAGATCCCAAAAGCTTTGTTTTTTTTTCTCCTCTTTATCTATGTGGCTTTAATTTTCCCTCCCAAATAATCAATCGGGTCGTGGGCAGATATGAGTCGGGTTTTAAACTAAATCTGGGTCGTGGGCCAGGTTTCGGGTCAAATTTCGTTTATTTTACAAAAAACTTGAGCCACTGGGATTCAAACCCAAGAATATGCTAGGTAATCTAGCTACTTACCACTAGGCTTGTATGAGTACCAAATAATATTTATTTATTGGTTTTCAGTAGAATGAAAACAAAAATATATACACTTTTTGAATATAATGGGATTCAAACCAAGGTGTAGCCCAAGCTAGATGAGACCCTTACCATTGGGCTACATTGCATTTTGTTGTTATGTGAATACCAAATAATATTTATTTATTGGCTTTCAGTGGAACTGAAAACAAAAATATATAGATTTTTTGAATATAGTGGGATTCGAACCCAGGTGTAGCCCAAATTAGATGAACCCTTACCACTAAGCTAAGTGAGCTTATAGTAAGAATGTCCAAAATATGCTTATTTTTTTTATGTTGTGGAATATCGAATTGTCCGTTCTAGAAATTTATTTCCTGATCCTCATACTGCCATGGGAATTATTTTCCACACCCTCAAACTACTCTAAAAAATTCTAATCAGATCTACAACTAGTACCCAACCTGAAATAAATTTACATGTCCTGTTTATGGATATGGAAATTATGTATCGGAAAAGAAATCAGATCTGGACATTCTTATACGGATCTATAGATCTGAACATGTCATGTTCACGTGTGTGTTGGGTTGTGTTTTTAGGAAATATTATCGTTAACAAACTAACGGATTCTGTCAAAAAGTAACGGTTGGGTGTGAAAAACTAACGTATGTTTGCTTTATTATTAATTTTAAATTTTAATGGTCCTAAGTCAACCATTTTATTAGTCCTGTCACGCCCCAATTTCAGTCAAACCGAACTAGGGACGCGAACATTTAAAACAATAAAACATTTGTAACCTGTTTTGAATAAACGTTTTGAAATTACCATTTAGTTAATCAAAATAATATTTACAACTCAAAAACGTCCCAACAATTGGACAAAGTACAAGGTATCCGTCACTAGACTCAAAGGATAAAACCCGGACCCCGCTCCTAGCTCCTCAAGCTTCGAAAGCTCACCTAGTCCGTCCTGTGATCAATACCTGTAAGAAAAGCAGCTAGGGGTGAGCGTTCGCTCACCACCACGGATAACAGACTGACTACGGCATACTTAGCAGACAATGCCGGTAACACCAAAACCAAACCAAACACCGAGACTACAATCCCCAACTCAAGTACTCAACTGACACACAACCCGTTACCTTCCTCAACAAACTCAACACTCGGACTCGTAATGTAAACCCGACACAACTATCGACGACCTCCTCTAAAGACACGACAGAATACTACGCAACACCAAACAAGATCACAAAGGATCGCACACCAAACAAGATCACAAAGGATCGCATTCCTGTCAGCTGCTCAGTGCCGGTTGCTAACCGGCTGGGCTCGAGCCTGCACCACGCGCTTTACCTATCACTGTCAGGCTCCAGGCGGTCGACCTGTTGGCGATAAACCGAGCTACTTTTCCGATAGCTAGTCGGAAGGGGAGCTGCCCTCTCATCGCCTAAAAACGCTCACAACCTGCCGAGACTCGAACACGGATCAGGCTAGCCAAAGAACGCTCGCAACTTACCGAGACTCGAACTCGGGTAAGCCAGCCAAATTCTACACCACTTCCCGACACAAAGTCGGGTCACTAACCTCGGGCACCCACAATCACAATCACAAGCAAGGTTCAACAAACAGCAACAAGACCAGTTCAACACTCCACATGCACTCATGGCCACTCAAGACTCCAACGGTAAAAACACGGGTTCAACAACCCCACGGGCCCTCATGGCCTCCCAAGACACACCAACAGTAACTCAAGGGCTCAACAACCCCACGGGCACTCACGGCCTCCCAAGACATCCCAACAGTAAAACACGGGCTCTCATGGCCACCCAAGACACAACAGTAAAGTACGGGCTCTCATGGCCACCCAAGACACCGACAATAAAACACGGGCTCTCATGGCCACCCAAGACATAAATTAAACAATCAACCTCCGGGCATGGTCATATGCCTCCAGTAATTCTAATATCGCTAAGTTCTCTGCTCCTACGACACTACTAAGTATCACATGCATTTCTAAGGTTCGCTACGTTCCCGTATCATGCCTTTCTAATATTCGATAACCTACTTAACCCACGACTCCCCAGTGTCACATGCAATTCTACTGTTAACTTTCCCTAGTCAGGGCCGAGATCTGGCTACTTTTCCCTACCTCGTGTGTGTTCTCCAAAAGCTAACCAACGAGCTCCGGCATGATCTAAGTCACTCGCCCAGCTTTCCCTTTCCTCGGTCCGCGGCACGATCTAAAAGAACACAATTTTAAGGCACTTTTAAACTTGCAGGAATTAACTGAAATTCAATAAACTTAACGCCCAAACGAAACCCCGACAATGACGATCACTACCAAACTTCCCAATTACTCGACATTGTCGATAAAGGACCCGTAAAGGCCCGATTCGCCCGACATGGCGAATCTGCCCGGGTTTTGGAAACGCCTTTCGGGGCTCCGAAAATTCCTGTTTTCGTTTCTACGGTCTTAGAATAATCCAAGGGTTCCTAGGCACTCGACGGAATCGAATTCCGACTTCCGAGTCAATTAATTAACGTTTAAAGTTTCTAAACCCGATAATTACAACTTTCGCATTTTAATTCCAATTTTCGATTCGGTTGTGGATAAATGGTCCGGGGAACGTTCTAAACCACCCGAACACAAAACCCGATCACCCGAGCACGTGGGCCCCACCCGTCCAAGCTTGTTCGTGGGTGGCTAGGGCTCCTTGTGGCCCGGCCCACCATGGTGGTGGCCGGCCCCAGCTCCGGCCAGCCACCCCACATGGTGGCCGGCCACCCCCCTATGGTGGCCGGAGCTCCTCCCGAGCTCCCGGTCGCCGGAAAACGTCCCCCTTCACCCTAAACCGTCTCCAACGATCCCCCAACCTCAATACAACCATAAACTAATAGTTTTACTCAAGCCCTAACTTTCAAAATTAAACAAATCGAAGATCGGTTTAGTGATTACCGTAGAGGAAGACGATGGGATTGTGAATCTCCTAGCTTTGAGACGATCCAAGGGTGGAAGACGTGAATAGTGGACACCCAAACCCTAGACTTCTCTTTCTCTCTTCTTCTCCTTCTTCTTCTCTCTCTAACTCTCTTCTCTTCTTTTTCTATTTTTTTTGTTTCTCTTTCTACAAGGGTGGCCGAACCCCCTTATGTCCTCCTCTCATTTCCCCCCCAAAACCTAACACCACCACTTGGTTGACAAGTGGCAAGGTGGGTCCCACACCTTTTTGGAAAATATCCACTAGATATTTTCCAATCAGATTCGCGAAAATCGGATGTTTCGGGCCCCGAACGGGCACTTTTTTCCAAGAAATTACGAAACTTGACGGGCTACAAGGAAACGGCTCAACTAAGACCGCTGCGACGACGGTTAAGCTTTTTGGATCCAAAACGGTCCTCGAATGGACCAAAACCTCTCTCGGTTGACTTTTCCAGCGAAAAGTCAACATTTCCCAAATTGATCAGAAAGTTGCCCTGAGTCCCCCGGAACTCACTTTGGTCGATATCGGGGTCATCTTAAGTCCGGGATGACCCTCGGGGTCAATTTAGGTTCAATTAAGGGTCTGTCTTAAAAATTTTAAATTTTCCTGTTTTTCGCAGGTTTGACTGGCATTGACCGGGAGTGGTTATTACAAGTCCTAAGTCATCCATTTTAATAGTTTTTTTTTACAAACCATTTTAATTCATTTGTTTTGTTGCTTTTAAATATTTTGGAAGGATATCCAAACTTTAATAGGATTGGTAAAAAAATATTGTATGCGAAGTATGAATGAACACAATTTCTAGTGTTCTGTACCTTATACTCGTGTTTCTGGGAAGCAACAATTCTATTATCATTTTGTCTAAAATCTGCTACTCTGGAAAATATTTACTAGTTCTAGAAGAAATTTATAGATCTTCACTTTATTTTGCAATTTGTATGTGTGTTCTAGGAGTTAATGTCCAGGTTTAATGGAAAGTCTGAAATTGTTATTAGCGTTCTAGATTCCAGTCTAGAAACATTATTCCAATTTGAACTAACAGTCTGGTTAATGTCTTACGTATCTGGAAAATAACTATTTAATAAATCTAAGCAACAAATGGACTACAATATAAAAAAAATACCATAACATGCAAAAATAACAATAACAAAGTGTTTCTGAACTTCATTGGTTGTCTGCTTTATTTTTTGTTGAACTTGTTTTAATTTTATTTTTTAGGATGGAAGTCATATTTTAGATTTTAATTGTGTTTTTTAGAGGCCATTTTTATTCGTTTGTTGCTCTTTTAAGAATTTTGGAAGGATGCCGAGCTTCTCTTGAAGGATGAGACGAGACCAACGCTCTGACATACTATAGTATGCCGAGCTTCTCTTGAAGGATGAGACGAGACCAACGCTCTCTCTTCTATGGTCGGAAATCTTTTTCCGGGAAGCATGATTGTGATCCTGTGTCGTTCACCTCTTTTGCTTCGACCATGTTGTCTCTTTACAGTGATTATATGTCAATCTTCACTGCTAAGAAATTGGGTGGTCCAGTCAAGGAGAAACGTCCGGCCAGTGCAAACCATGGGTGCGGTGGAGTTAAGGAAGCCCGACCAGTCCGAGGCAAGAAACGTCATCGCACGAACACTGTTTGTGATGCGGATGAGGCAGTGAATCCAGCTTTCTCTGCCCCTCTGCCAATCGTCGACGAGAAAGCTACAAAGGAGGCTGGTGTTGTGGACACAAAAGCGGATCGCCGGCGACGGACCCGAGATCGTTTTGTGTTGAGCGATGTCGAGATCTACGTACGGAATCTACCTTATGCTCTCTCAGAAGACTCGTTCAGGGGTATGTTTCTGGCTTTTGGTGAGATCGCGTCTCTGTCATTGATGAAGAGACCAAACAAGAAGGGCTTTTTCTTTGGTTTCGTACGTTTTGTGTCGCCTTCTGCAGCCTCTCATGCAATTGAATCGTTACATGGCTTTAAGTTGAACGGTCATGTATTATTCGTGGCCTTCTCGCGGTGTGTCGTGTGGTCGCCGACGACTGTTTCAGACGAGTTTGTAAAACAGAGCACATGCTCTGTTTTACGTGGTGACTCGGAAGTTCGTTCTGGGGATCTCTCTCGGACGTTGGGTGAGGGGAAGGAGTGTCGTGAGTCCAGGCCCAGATCTCTGCCGGTAGTCACTGCTTCGTCGCCTCCTCAGGTCGCCGGTAACCTGCAATTTCCAGCCTCAATCATCTCCGGTTCTGTCGCAGATCCCTCGTTTCCGGGGATGTCGAATCCGAAAGAGATGTTTCCTTTTTCGATTCGATGTCCTCCAAACTCGGGATTCTCAGCACCGGCAATCACGGCATCCCCTGTTTCGTCTCCTAGCGCGCCACTGATTCAAGAGCAGGAGGGTGGGCTTGGAGATCATGGTTTGGGCCTACATTTACAGGATGGGCCTGTTTTTGACAAAGAAGGCCTGGGTGACCATTTCGGTTTGGAACTTATATAAGGAGTTAGCGGGCCAACCAAAAAGGCTCATTCGGCCATGAGGACCCAAGTTTGGGTGCTGTTTTCCATCGTATTGGAAATGATCTAAGCCCGCTAGCTGTGAGATCGGACCTAGTGGAAAACGGGAATCTTTCTTGGGATGGTGTACCGTTTCTGGAAATCGGGTTGCAAGGAAGTCCATGGAAGGAAGCCTTGGAAAAGCCGGCCGAGCCAAAGAAACGTGGACGTCCAAAGAAGGGTCACTCGAAGACGATCTTTCCACCAACCGTGGTTTATCAGACAAGAGCCAGGACCTCTGCTGATAGAGGGGATAAAATGGGACGTTTTATTGTGGATGTCGCCAAAAAAGATAGCTCGGGAAAGTGGAGGTACAGTACTAAAGTTGGCCATAAACCTGTTCATCTTTGTGCTTTGGCGCTTGTGAAGGACACCGGGGGCAGGAAGAACAAGGAGTTTTTGGAACCGACCTCCGAACTTGCTTTATCCCCCGTTCCGGTTTCTAACCGATTCACTTGCTTGAATCCGGATACGAAGTAGACAAGTTGTTTTTTTCTCTTGTTCTTGTTTCTCTTTGTTTCTCGCTCTTTGGGGCTGGTAATGGTCTGAGGAAAGGTTCTTTTTGGATCCTTTCCTGCTTTGTTCTATAACCTTATAAAATATTTGCTTAATAAATTCTTTAGCTTATCCAAAAAAAAAGGAATTTTGGAAGGATATCCAAACTTTAATAGGATTGGTAAAAAAAATTGTATGCGACATATGAATGAAGGGTTATTATCATCGGAGTACCCTAAAAATACTTGGTTTTTATCCGAGTACCCTAACCAAACTTTGTGACACATCAGTACCCAAACGAAACATGTTGTTTCAACTTAGTACCCGCCGTTAGTTTTTGTCTATTTTCCATCCATTTTTCCATCCAAAACACTAAAAAGTCTAAAATACCCCTCCCCAACACTCAAATTTTCAAATCCATGCCATTGAATTTCAAAATTTCTTTTTATTTATTTTATAATTTTTTTAAAATTAATTTTTTTTTATAAAATTGATTTTTATTTAAAAAAAATCAGTTTTTATTTTTTAGAAAATCAGTTTAATTTTCAAAATATCAGTTTTTATTTTTTAAATATCAGTTTTATTTTCAAAAATCAGTTTTCATTTTCAAAAAATTCAGTTTTTATTTTCAAAAAATCAGTTTTATTTCGAAAAAATCAGTTTTTATTTTGAAAAAAAATCAGTTTTACTTCCAAAAACTCAGTTTTTATTTTTGAAAAATCTAATGCAGACTTTTAAAAATCAGATTTTATATAAATAATATATATATATATATAACAATACATATGAGGGTAGGGAGAGAAAAATTAATAAGAAAAATTATTTAAACAGAGTACACACTAAAATAACAATAATATTAATAAACATTAAACAACATTATTTTTAATTTTTTTATTATTATTATTTTTATTATTTTTTTTAAATATAATTAAAAATAATAAGTACTTAAATAAAAATAAATACTAAAATAACAATAATTATAACGTACAAGATTACACTAAAAACACACTAATTAATTCTTTGACAAATTAAAACACACTAATTAAACTAAATGACAGATTACGCTAGATGACAGAATATGCATATATCCTATCAACATGCAAAAACTAATAACATACTAATTTAATATGCAACAAATAATTATATGACAAATATTAACTACTTTTTTTAGGATAAATATTAACTACTTAAAACAAAAATAATATTAAAACAAAATTATACATAATATTAAAACGAAATAACAAAAATATTAATTAAACATAAACATTAACTTTAAACGACAATAATTTTTTTTTAATATAAATAGATAAAAACAATGACAATAACAACAATAATTATATGACGATAAACATATTTATATCAAACTTAAATATTACAACGAGAATAAACATAAATAAAAACAGGCGGTGTAATCAGCCATTTATTTAAGAGTAATTAAACAACAAAATGGAAAATTTAATACATAGATAATTTTTTTTAATTAACTTACATGAAATTTGAACGAATGGAAAAATGGTAATTTTGCCAACTAGAAGACACCACTTGAAGGGAGTTGTGTAGGAGAACTTTCGTAACTTTGTGAATTTTCTCCAAAATTGTTGTGTGTTGGAGCCATGCATCCAACTTCTATTTATAGCCCCCATGCAATCATTTATGGGTTGTCTTCTTCCTCCTCCATGTTGAAAGAGCATGGGTCTTCGTGAGATGGACCTCCAAAACACTTCAAAACAAGGCTTCATCATGCACAAGAGGACGAATGAGTTGAAATGTTGTCTTTTTGCTCCAATTATGCATATGCTCCAAATTTGCCAAGTTGGAGATAAACCAACCAATAATGGCAAAAGTAATAATTATTTGCTGTATTTTTTGCAATTTTCAGATTTTTCCCTTTTTTATAAATAGTAATAATAATAATAATAAAATACTATTAATTATTACTATTAATTTACGGTTAAACCGTATTATGAATAATACAACATACAAAGAAAGATAATTTTGTTTTTTGCATTTTTTTTTCATTTCTTTTCTTTTTTCTCTTTTTTTTCATTTCTTTTCTTCTTCTTTTTTCTATTTTTTTCTTTCTTTTTTTCTTTCTTTTTTTTTGTAACAAAAGCTTACCAATATCAGAACCCTGAGTTCCCAAAAAATGGGGGTTGAGACAATTGCTCCTCATTATCGTCAGCAAGGTTGATTATTGGTGCTTGGGACGACGTGTCTGACTCGGATCCTTCTTCTGACGAAGCTTTGGTAGAGCCATTGATACTCTGCAGGATTTGTTTTAGAGCATTTTCATACTCTCTTTCGGTTTTGGCTGAAGAAAGCAGTGCATTTGCTCTAGATTTCTAGGTGAGAAATAGAGCTTGTTGATGTCCGGCGATGTTCCCAGTTGACCTAGTCCAGGATATCCAATCTCTGACTGCGTCTAACGCCAGGGTTTTGGGAATGTTGAATGATGACCACCATTTGATCTGAAACTTTCGCTGGATGAGCGGGATGGAACCATCTCGGTTATGGATGAAAGTCCATGACAAAACCCAAGGTAGGAAGAAGTGCATAGAAAATAGGCATAAGGCTGGAAATCTGGCTTCTTCTGGAGAAGGGTTATACGAGTTTGAAAATATCTGAAAGGATTGTGAGACATCTGGGTGGAGGTATTCTGGAGTAGAGCCAAATATTCTCCATCATTGAGCAAACCAATTTGGAATTTTTGAAGGGATGATGGTTTTATTGTTGAAATAAAACAACCAAGAATGTGAAAAGTTTGAGTTTTGAATGTAAAATGTATTATACCATGCAGTAACATAATCCCAGTAGGAGTATGTCCGACAATGGGGAATGGTAGTTTTGAAAGAAATGGGAAATGTTTTTGAAGATGTCAAAGGGATGCCCCAATCAGCAATGGTAAGTATCTTTTGGATTTTTGCTGTTGAATATGAGGGTGAATCTGACACCGGGTTTGGCTTTGGGTCGACAAAGTCTTTGAACTCAACTGACTTCGTGTCTTCCAAAATACTTAAATAATAGGCTGGGGTTTTTGTTAAGTCGAGAGGAGTGAAAAACCAGCCTTTAGGAACAAATTTTTCAACGGTTTTGAAAGGATCAGAGTCAAAAAAACCCTGGTTCTACAGTAAGAACCGGAAGTACATCAACTTTGTCTATGTAAAAAGATTTTTGATATTTTGAGTTTGACCGAAAAACAGTTTGAGAATTATATGGAGAAACCAAAATATTTTTTGAAAAAGATTGTTCTCCTTTTTCATGTTTTGAAATGTTTTGGGAAAATGGTTGAGAGGGTGATATAATCTCCTTCTCGGTTTTGAGGACAAGGGTCTGACCTGAGGACACCGGCTGAGATGGAAGAGTTTGAAGCTTCTTGAGTAACGAAGGGTCTTCAGACAAGGCCACGAGCCACTTTTTGAATTCTGGTGTTTCGCTAGCCTTAGATGGAGACGCTGATTCTAGGTTTTGCTTTGTTGTTTCTGCATATGTCTGTAACGGTTTTTCCGCTGAGATGACTGTAACTTCTTTCTTCTTCTTAGGCATTGGCTTGTTTGTGCTTGGATCTGTTTTGCAAGAATTCACGAGTTAGGAAATCTGGTAGGGAATTTGTATCTCCTTTAATAAATTCGATGTCAAAGTCAAAAGAACTTAAAATAGCCTGCCATCGGGCAAAAATTTGTTTCGAGGCAATATTTTTAACATCCTTTTGTAAGATTTCTTTTGCAGACTTGCAATCAATACGAAGAAGAAACTTTTGATTTAGAAGATCCGATTGGAACTTTGAAATACATAGAACAATACTCAAAAATAATTTATTGATGGTGGAATAATTTATTTGTGTATCGTTCCAATGACCTGAGGTATATGCAATTCTAGACTCTTTTCCTCCTATATTTTGCTTTAAGATTCCCCCGTATCCTATATCACTAGCATCAGTCTCTACGACCTTAGGGAGGCGAGGATCTGGTAAATGCAAGCAAGGGATAGTAAGGACCTATTGTTTAATCTGTTGGACGAGCATAGTGTGTCTATCTGTCCATGGTTCAGGGTTTTTCTTTAACCTATTATGCAGAGGTTTTGCTAACCTATTGATATTATGGAAAAAGTCTAAGACATAGTTTAGGCTACCAAGAAACCTTTGCAATTGGGTTTTATCAAGAATCCGATCCGGAAACTTTTTTGCAAACTATAGTGAACGCTCAATGGGCGCTATCTTTCCACAAGAAATGTTATGCCCAAGGAAAGGAATTGTAGTTTTGAAGAGGGATATTTTTTTGGCTGAGACAACAAGACCACTCTTCTTTACTGCGGAAAAGAATGTCTTGAGATGCTTCACATGCTGGTCAAAAGATTTTGAGAAAACAAGTACATCATCAATGTAAACAATACAAAAATCAGAGTAAGGGTTAAAAATATCATTCATAATTCGCTGAAATTCAGAAGGAGCATTTTTTAACCCAAATGGCATGACATTCCATTCATATTGACCGAAAAGAGCAGTAAATTCCGTCTTGTATCTATCTTTGGGGTCAATTTGAATTTGCCAAAAACCCGATTTTAAATCAAATTTTGAAAAAAGAAAAGAAGAATGAAGTTTTTGTAACAAATCTTTTTTATTTGGAATCGGATAACTAATCTGGGCGTGCCGCGTTCTATTTCGGAAGCTTTGTTGACATAAAAAGCAGCACATGACCAAGGAGATCTAGATTTTGAAATTAATCCTTTGGTCTCAAGGTCTTGGATCTCTGTCTTACAAAACCGTTCAATATCAGCATTCATCTGAATTGGACGTGCTTTTGTAGGTATAAGTTTATCACTGAAATCCGGTTCATATGGGAGATCGACCATATGGTGTTTCCTGTCCCAAAAGGCATTAGGTAAGTCAGAACAAACATGTTTTTCAAAAAGGTTTTGGAAGTATAGCACTTGTGTTTTTGCTGAATCACTTTCTAAGAACTGTTCTATTCTTTAATAGTGAACTTCATTTTTGAGATGCAAAACGTCTGCCTGTTTTCCAGATATAAGGACATTAATCTCATTGTTATAAATAGTCTCAGCTTTGATTATGTTCAAACTCCTGGTTTTGGTTGCTCTAGGAAAGGGAAAACAAGTTTTGAGAATTTGGATTTAAAACTGATACCTTCAAGATCAACTTCATATGGTGTAATCATGTTAATTTAGGGAGTTCCTCAAATTACTGTATGGTGAACGTCAGGACATAGGAGAAAGATAGTTTTGAGAAAAAATCCGTTATTAAAGACAGAGGCATTGGTCTTTCCAACGATTTGAAGTCTTGAATCGTTGGCGGTATTGAGCCTTTCTTTTGTTTCTTCTTGAAAACGAAGAGGCACAATTCCTGGCTTTATGACGTTTTGGTCAGCACCAGTGTCAAAAAGGGCAATGGTGTCTATGCTGGAGTTATCGGGAAAGACTATAGTGATTTTAATAAAATACTTCCGCGAGGTAACTTCTTTGAGGACACATATGAAATCCTCAGGAACTTCCTCTAAACCCTCTGTTTTAAGAGGAAGGAATGTTTCACCTTCCTCATTATCTAAGTCTTGGTTTTGAACATGAGATATAAGAAGTTGGATATTTCCTGAATCCTCCTTCTGTTTGTCTTTTAATAGTCTTATCTCAGTTTTAATGGTCTTAATTTCGGCATGTAGGTCAGTTATAGTGGTTTTAGGGGTTTGTACCTTCTTTCTCCTATTCAGGATAGTGGTAAGGTCATATAGGTTAGTACTAGAAGACGGTGCAGCTAGAGTTTGGGTTTTGGTAACTGGCTTGGTTTCTAGGGAGGTCTTGAGCTGACTCAAGTATTGTTTTTTCAGAGTGGGATCATCAATATTACCGATCATGTCCAGTATTAGAGACTGGTCACTTGTAAGCATACAACAACGCTTAACGGGGGCTTCTTCAGTCTCAGTGTCGGAGGAACTAGTTATGAGTTCGTCTATTACGGGCTCAAGATTATCGGATGGTGAGATAGAACCATCTTCAGCATCGGAAATCTCTAAAAGGAGAGCTGAAATTCTTTCCTTGATTTCGTCTGCTGTGTCAAGTTCTTGGATCTTTTTTGAGACTTTGCAAAATCGGGAGATGTGACCCTTTTTACCACAACGGTAACACTTCATATCTTTTGAGTACGACTTTGGGGTTCCGGTTTGTGTATTGGGGTTTGCAAATGTTTGCTTATAAGGTTTCTTATAATAAGTAGGTTTTTCAAATGAAGTCCTTCTATGTCTTCTATAAGGTTTTGATGTGGACAAACCTTTGTTACAGTCCCTATTACATGAGCTAGGTTTTGAAAATGAAGATTCAAACTGTTTACAAAAAGAGCCGACTTCTTTCTTTGATTGTCTCAGTTCCCACTTAAGGTGCTTTTGAAGTTTTAAATCTTGGCATATTTGAAGGCCTTGCTTTTGGGAGGTACTAATTAATTCTCCATAGGTGAGTTTATCATAAGGGATTATATGGCTACCATAGGTTTCTCTAATTTTGTTTATGACTTTCTCTCCTAAGAGGGTAGGGAGACCAACAAGGAATTTTTCTTTCCAGAATGGCTGGTTAGAGTCTTCACGAAGCATGACTCTAGAAAGGAATGTGGATTTGTACCACTGAAAATCTCCTAGCTTCTTGCATCGGAGATTCGACAAGATGTCTGCGTTCTTGTCGTTCAAATGAGAAGAGTCTCCAATAAAATGGAGAGATATGGTAAGAATGAGGACCGAAACAGCCTCCTGGGTGGTTTCTCCTAGACTTGTTAGTATAGGAATTCCTTCATTATCTGTTTGGACACTATTGAGGATGTCTGAATGCTCTTGCGAGGTTAGGTAATGGTCCCACCACCCTTTCAGTTGTCCAGAGAACCCCGCAATTAGAAGTTCAGCCACAGTCTTATCTGAGGTTTCTTGTTGGGTTTTGTAGGCATTAGATGCCATGGTCATTTGTTAGAGGAGGTTGAGGATTTGATATTCTGACATTCCATCTAAGTTCCACTCGTAGATGGAAGAGGCTTTGTAATTTGGTTGGGCAATCCTATGAGGTTGGGGTCCTATATTGATGTCATCATTTTGTATTGGTACTAGAGAGAGGGGAAGAATATGGGAGGGAAATGTAGGAGGTTTCAAGGGTGAACTAACAGATCTTTCACTATCAGATGAGTTTGGTTCTAGGTTAAGAACGTGGCATCTAGAGATCTGGTCAGTTGTGTCTGGTACAACGCTATGTGATGTGGATGGTTTATCTATTTTACTAAGTTGGTCTGTGATGGCTTTAAGGAATTCACTCCTACTTGAGGTAAGTTTCTGTTGGGCAGGTTTTGAGACCTGAAAAGGTTTGAACATGGGTTTCTTGAGGTTTTGTGTTCTTTCGGGAGGATGGGAAGAAATTACGGTAGTTTCAGTACTACGTTTTTCTATCCTGCTCAACTGTTTTGAGATTGTCGATAGTGATATGTTGGTGTAATTATTTTGTTTGAGGACACTTTTTAGATCCTCAGTTGTATCTCCTCGTGCATTCCTTAGAGGGGAAGCTTCTACCTTATGTGATGTTCCTTTGATGACATATTCAAATTTTCGAAGAGGTGGGTGTTCAGCTTCTACTAGGCCATCAGATGTTTCCCAGATAGGCAATCTTCTTTTCGTATTAACAGGAAGAATATTTTTGAAAGGGTATACAATCTTATTTTGGGATGCATATATCTCGAACCATTCAAAGAACAATATATGGACCTTGTTTTGTAAAATAAAGTCATAAAAAGACTGTTGAATCTCTGCTTTTTAGTGTGTGAGATTTTGAAAAAACCATATGCGTTTTTCATGGTTATGTGGTGCATAAAAATCTGACCTCAAATAGTTTTTGTCAAGCTCAAAGTCACTTTCTAATACATTTATTTCATTTGCAATGTTTTCAGTTATAACGGATGCGGATGGGGAACCAGGTGCGGGCATGTAAACAGGTTGGGCGATTTGGGTGCTACAATCTACATTTCTTATTGAGGCGGGTTGTGATGTTTCGGTGGGGGAAGGCTGGTAATCTTGGGGTAAGAAGATAGTGGGTCTAAAATTGGTTGGATCGCTAGATCTATAGGGAAATCCTAGGTTTGAAGGAACTCTAGAGATCCTATCTGAATGGATTGAATTTGATCGTGACATATCAGAGAAACGAGAGCTGGTACTAGGCCTTGATCTGTCAAAGCTTATTTCCACTTTTCCGTCTTGATACTGGGTTATGTTGCTAATTTGTGTGTTTGGTTGGGGAACTTTAAGGCTTTGTTCTACAGGATTGGTTGCTCCGTCAAGGATCCATTCCCGAGGGAGCGATACTTCGCTCCATTGAATGGGTTTGGGTACTACAGCATGGGATTTGAAGAGGTCAGTTTCTAAAAGGATGGTTTGACCGCTTGTCCTACGATGTCTATAATTTGTGTGAAAAGAACTCATCATAGCTTTGTAATGGATTTTGTATATCAAAGCAACGGGGATAGATCCTTCCATCATTTTGTAATTATGTAATTTTAGTTGAAGAACCAAAGATTTTAAAATGTGTTTGTCATTAAGAGAGACCGATAGATCTGGGTAACAATCAAAGGAAACTGGTCCTTTGCATAAACTTGATTCGATGGTTCCCAACAGGGAATCATCGAAATGGATAAACCTGGCATCCCTTAAGGCGGCCAGAACAGAGGTATTTAGTCCCTCACGTGTGAAGGGTTTTAAAGCGACTTGAACCAAACCTATGGATGTATTTATAATTATTTTGTCTATGGGACTCTAAAGTGGTAGGAGAAAAAAGGGTAATATTTTCAAGAGGTTTTGAAAGCTGAATGTCCCTTTCCTCGGTTTTGATGGAAAAACTAGTTCTGAAAACATCAAGTTTACTAGTTTTATATATTTGGGTTTTTCTAACTTTTGGGATATCCCAATCATCTAAACATTTCTCAAAATCTTCAAAGTTTAGTTCGTTAGACTCATAAGTAATTTCTTCACTTTGTATTATATTTTTATTTTTCTTAGAAGAAGAGAAGAAGAAGAAGAAGAAGAAGAAGAAGAAGAAGAAGAAGAAGAAGAAGAAGAAGAAGAAGAAGAAGAAGAAGAAGAAGACCTTACGAATGTGGATGAAGGGTTCCTGCAGAAAATAGAATCCATGGCACAAAGTTTTGGTAAAACTAAACTTTTAGAGGGCAAAGAATCAAGACAAGGGACTATCGCACCTCAAGAGAACGGGGCATACCTGCAAACCATAGAAGATGTCGTTAACGCACTAATCTGGCCGTAGGAAAAGGGGGTCACCAAAAAGGTCGTGACATTCTCCCCCACCCATTCTCTCGCCGTCCTCGGCGAGGACCTTCAACCTTCGGCCCTTGACCATCTCTTGTCTGCATCTTGCTGACGGCACATTCCCTCGGCCAACCAGCGCACCTTGCGCTCCTTCACATCCAACGGTCCGTGGCGTACTCGGGCACCCGGTACCCTACATGTTGGCAACCCTTGGCTCGCACCAACCCGCGCTACCTCGCGCACTTGCCTACCTCGGCACACGCACACGACACTGTGGTTCCTCGGCACCCAGTGCCTACGTGTTGGCATTCACCTCGTCAGCTCAGTGCCCTGCGCTCGGCACACCGTCTTTCTTGAGCGATTCACGATGTTGAGTTCTCGCGCGGGGTACCCTCATCGACCCGCTCTGATACCACTTGAAACGCCCCGGCAGGACCCGTCCCGGTCTCCCAGGCGCGCCCGGCACCCGAGCCCTATATATATATATATATATATATATATATATAAGGGACCTTTCAGGTACAAACCAATATTTAGATACGAAATACGAATTAATCCTATTTTTAGAATCGTAGAAATCCCAAGGCTGCGATTTCGCAAGATTGGATTTTTTTTTTCACCGAGTTTCTTATTTTGATCTTTCCCGCTTCGTTTCAACTCCGATTTAATTTTTTCTTGCGCCAAAAACTTTATTTTTTCAAGATCTATCTATCAAGTAGCATATTGAATATGTACAAGCAAAACACAAAATGCCAACCGTGCATTAATGTATGTATTTGCAAATGCATTTGTATGAATAAGCTAATCTTAATGTATTTGTAAGTTAATCTTAATTTATTAGCTTACACGTACAAAACATAC
Source organism: Erodium maritimum (assembly GCA_963921825.1). Classification (NCBI taxonomy): domain Eukaryota; kingdom Viridiplantae; phylum Streptophyta; class Magnoliopsida; order Geraniales; family Geraniaceae; genus Erodium; species Erodium maritimum. Next base: position 36,484,877 of record OY997593.1, on the reverse strand, counting down.
ATACACATACAAATGAAAATAGTAAGAACATACATTAAGTTTAGTGTATACATACAACTGAAACAACATGCATTAAGGTTGGCTTACACATACAAATGAAAATGGCAAGAACATACATTGAAAAATGCATAAACACACATTATGTTTAGCGTACACATATAACCGAAAAGTACAAAACATGCAGTTGCAAAAACATATATACAAAACATACATTACGATTAGCTTATTCATACAAATGCAGTTGCAAACACATACATTAATGCGCGGTTAACAATTTGTGTTTTGCTTGTACATGTCTTTTTTTTGCTTCAAAACATATTGAATATGCTACTTGATAGATAGATCTTGAAAAAAGAAAGTTTATGGCGCAAGAAAAAATTAAATCGGAGTTGAAACGAAGCGGGAAAGATCAAAATAAGAAGCTTGGTGGAAAAAAATAAAAAAATTCAGCCTTGCGAATTGCGATTACATGCGATTCCAAGGATGGGAATTGGTTCGTATTTCGCAAAAAAATGGCATGGTTGTACCTGAATATTATTCTATATAGGGGGGCTATCAAGTACAAACTGTCCCTTAGATCAGAACATAGAACTAATCTACATCATTCAATATAGCTAATCAAGGGCTAAGATTTTTGAAAAATTCTGATTCCAAAATAGGTTCACGCGCATTGTTTGTGGGTATTTTCGGGATAAAAATAGTTGGAAATCGTAAAATACAAGTGGGAAATCGAAATTGGCTGCTATTTTCGTTTTTTTTTTCACCAAGTTTACTATTTTGATCTTTCCCGCTTCGTTTCAACTCCGATTTAATTTTTTCTTGCCCCAATAATTTTATTTTTCCAAGACCCATCTATCAAGTAGCATATTGAATACGTTTTGAAGCAATAAAAAACGATTTACTCAAACAAAAAAAAAACGAAATTAATGTATGTTTTGTAATTTTCAGTTGTATGTGTACGCTAAACCTAATGTATGTTTATAGGAGCTAAACGCAATGTATGTTCTTTCCATTTTCATTTGTATGTGTAAGCTAAACTTAATGTATGTTTTTATGTTTCCGCAACTGCATATGTGTAAACTAAAGTTAATATATGTTTGTACCATTTTCATATGTATGTGTAAGTTAACCTTAATTTATGTTTTTGCAAATGCATTTGTATGTATACTACCCATAACTTTTCACTTTACAACATAAGCATACATTAAGTTTAGCGTACACATACAACTGAAAATTACAAAACATACATTCATTTCGTTTTTTTTTTGTTTGAGTAAATCGTTTTTTTATTGCTTCAAAACGTATTCAATATGCTACTTGATAGATAGGTCTTGGAAAAAGAAAATTATTGGCGCAAGAAAAAATTAAATCGGAGTTGAAACGAAGTGGGAAAGATCAAAATAGTAAACTTGGTGAAAAAAAATTCAAAATTACCCTCAAATTCGAAATTAAAACCAATTTCAGCATACTTTTATGCGCGTGTAGTTAAAATTGGAAAACAAATCTCACCCATCCAATAAAATATTTCAAAGGATGAGATTAGTTCTACGTTCTGACCAATTTGTGAGGTTTGTACCTGATAGTGATCCTATATATATATATATATATATATATATATATGTATGTATATATAGGGAAGCTTTCAGGTACACACCACTTTTAGGATACAAATGGTGCGGACCATGTAAATCTGCGGAAATAAAATGTAATTACATTTTATTTTGGAGATATTATATTTTGAATATATTTCGTTTCTGTAAATCAAAAATAGGTTAGTCTACGTAAATGTAAATCGGAAATGTAAATCTACAGAAAATAATTTGTAATTACATTTCATTTCCGCAGATTTACATGGTCCGCAGCGTTTGTATCCTAAGAGTGGTGTGTACCTGAAAGCTATTCTATATATATATATATATCCTTTTTATGTTTCTCTTTTCAATTTGTTTATACTTTTTTTCCTTTTCAATATGTTTATACTTTTTTTCCTTTTCAATTTACTACCCATTTCTTCTTCTTCTCTGTTCTTTTCATTAATTCTTAAAATTCCATAAAACTACCCAAGGAATTTTTGAGGTTCATCTCTCCAAGAAAAAAAAACTAACAACCTAATCAAAATCAAAATCAAAATTTCTTCATCTCAGATCTGTAACAGTTTCACGTTTTGGTGCTCATCTTAGATAGAGAAAAAAAAATCAAAATCAATAAAGAAGATGAGCATTTTGGTGTTCTTCATCTCAGATCTGGAAAAAATGAAAATCAACCCCCCAAAATCAACATAGTTCCACACGAGCTCTGGACCTCATCTACCCAAATTCCAACCTAACCCGGAGTCTTCAAGCTCGGTGTGGTCATGTAGGATCTCCCAGAGAGAACGTAGAGAGAGCTCAAGCTCGATGGATCGGTCTTCCACAAAAGTGGTCTTGTTGTGTTGATGAAGAAGATGATTAGGTTGAGAACTTGTAGATTTAGATAAGGATATGTAAATATGAAACAAAGACTAAGGATAAGGATGTGTAAGTACGAAGAAAAGGGTTTTGATTTCTGCAAATGAGAAGTGGATATTTGATTTTGATTTCAACAAATGAGAAATAGATATGTGGAGAAGAAAGGGTAGACGTGGTTGTTGTGGAGATGAGAGGATAAGATGTAATTTTTTTTTGTGGATGAGAGAGATGAGAGGATGAGAGAGGTGAGAGGATGAGAGATGGTTTTTTTAATTTTTATTATTGTTATTTTATTAAAATTTGGGGGTTAAAAGAAATAAGGGGTACTTTGGGTATTTTTAAAAAAATTGGGGTCATGTGCCAGGCACATGACCATTTTCCATCCAAAATGGATGGAAAACTAACGGTGGGTACTAAGTTGACACAAAATGTTTCGTTTGGGTACTGATGTGTCACAAAGTTTGGTTAGGGTACTCAGATGAAAACCAAGTATTTTTAAGGTACTCGGATGATAATAACCCATGAATGAACACTATTTATAGTGTCATGCACCTTATACTCGTGTTTCTGGGAATCAACAATTATGTTCTCATTTTGTCTAAAATTTGCTACTCTGGAAAATATTTACTAGTTCTAGAAGAACTTTTATATATCTTCACTTTATTTTGCATATTTAAGTGCCAGTCTGAAAAATTCATTTCAGATCGACACCTAGATCGAATGAAAACATCAAAGGATTGACATTCAGATCTGGCTACCTCTCTCATCAGATCCGGGAGACGGAAAATAACTAACTATAATCTTAAGAACACAAAATCCTGAAATTTATGTTCAAATGTAGTTTGAAATAAGTAATTCAATAGTTCGACGAATCAACAAATTAATATTTCGAGTGATTTTAAGTGGAGATTGTTGGTCCAATTTATAATTGCAGCTTCATCAATTAATTAACGACGTGCACTTTTTTGGCGGGAAGACTAAAATGGAGGTGACTTGGATGATGATTGATGAGCGTAATTGTGTCCTAGTTAATTTGACCATTTCCCCATATACTTATACCTAGTTTGTGTCTCGTTTTTATATTTTTAGCGTTTAGTAATAACTGCGCATAACCTCGTTCTTGGTCGATATTTTTCAAGTGTTCAAAATATATTAATGATTGGTCTTGTTTTGTAGGCCTTTAAAAAAGAAAATTATTGACGAAAGAACGAAACAAATGGGAGCTAAAACGGAGTAGATATGAGCGAAATAGTGAAAATAACATTAAAAATGAAGGAGCGAACCAGAGCGCGCCACATGGCGCGTTGACCTGACCAGTACCGGCTCTTTCTTCTCATTTCCTTTTTATTTTTCAAAAAATATTAATAGTCAAAAGGGTAAAGTTGGCATTATGAAACTTTCATTAAAGAGGAGACTAGTTTGGTGAGAGCATAGAATGCTGAGGCTATTTTAATTAGACTTTCCTAAAAAAAGGTCATTTGAGTAAATAGGCCCATGGACTACGCCGATGGAAAAGACGGAAAGAGAGGGTGGCGGTTAAATTACACAGGCGGGGCTTTTTGTTAAATTGATTATTTCAGTGATTAGGTCATAAGGCACTTTGTTTGTAGAGAATAGTTAATGAATCTTTCTTATTTGAATTTGAAACCCAATAGACCAAGCGAAGGTTTTATACTATGGAAGTTGCTTTAAGCCCATGGCGAGATCTGCTATGGACGAACCTGTCCAAAAAGGTCCTACAACAAGGGCTCAGGCTTTTCTTTCAGTCTCAGAGCCTCTATGAGAGAGCCACACAAGGGCCGAAGCACAACGAGCCTATCAATCGCTAGCCCAAGTCCGTACAAGAAGGCCCACCAGATCTGTCCAAATCCAAAGCCTATCAATGGCTCCTCCTATGAAGTATCTCTGTAACTATCACATGAAATAACTAATTAGTTACTTAAATAGAATGTCTTGGTGTGATATTGTAGCTAAATCCAATCCTTACTCATCTCGCCTCTCAATCCCTCTTGATAGTTGCAAATGTAAGATCTCGATCAAGAGAAGGTTAGCTCTAGTAAACTCGACGACGAGTCTTCAATTTGTGTTTCTTCCCCCAATGAGGGTTATAATCTTCAAATTAAAAAAGCAGTATCCTACATGAAAATAATCACATAACCAGTTTTGTTGTTTCGAAGAGAATGATGGCCTCGGCGTAAGATAACATAGAAGTAGGGGAAAAAGTCAACTTTCGGTAGAAAAATCCACCTCAAAAGTCGATCATCTAAACATCAAGATCTTGCTGGGAGAAAGATTTAACACGAAACCGAACCATGCAATCAAAGAAACATGCTATGTTAGTAACATTCATGAGCCATAGTAAATACCAATAATGCATTGTCATGTTACAAAACCATAATGCATATCTCTCTCCCTCTCTATAGTTCATTTGCATAGAAAGAATAGAGCCCCCAAAATTTTAGGCATCTCAGTTTACCTTCTATCGCGTTTATTATCCTTGTCTAGCTCTTTCAAGAAGCCTAAGAATGCAAGAAAGCCAAAAAAGAAAAATCCACCTGAGAAGTTCTCTCCTCCTCCACCTCCGCCGCCCCCACCTCCGTCATCACGCGGCGGAAATCCGCCCCCGCCATCAGCAAGTTGCGGTCCCTTTTCCTTACCTGGAATCCAATTATCATAACCATTACCCAAACGATTCAGAAATTAATAAACACGGAGGAGCAAAAGTGAATTGTGAGCATCACGAGATTAGAGCTTCAAATTTTGAATTAAGAAAAGAGAGGGACATGATTGGATTCCATCTAGGTAAATATTCGTGGAGATGAACAATGTCGAAGTGCGTATAAGCCCACCGATGCCAATGCTGTAATAAAATTATGGTTTTAACTGAGAAAGGAGCATTAACCTGGAACATGCGTTATAGTGGGTGCTTTGTGTGTCACTGTTTGGGTCTGCTCAGCAGAACACTGCAAACAAGATGACAGAATTAGCAACATTACTAGAAAAATACTTCTAGTCATCATCTTACACTACAGCTTCTGGGCATATTCGAAATATACTTACTGTTATAGCAGCGGCACATACAATAGAAGCAGGTTGCATCCGAGTAGAATGTGTTATGGGTTTTCTTCTACCGATACAAAGTGACTGTTCATTGAGCCCTGCCTTAGATTGTATTCTTCTTCTTCCATCACAAGCCATAGAAACTCTTAGTGGATATGAATGACTAAGCTTTCCCAGACCTTTCACTGCATTCATTGGGAGAAAAAAGAAAAGTAAGTAAAAGATAAAGATGACAAAACGTACTTAATATGACAAATCCCATTCTATGAAGCTGCGTAGAATTCCCACAAGTTTTTCATTTCAATATTGAACAAACAGACTAAATCCATATACATACCCACACCAATAACAAGTGTCGCACAAACGAAACAAAGACAAATCATATCCTAAAAGGACATACACAAAGAAAACAATAAGTCACGGGTAATTATCACAGACACTGAAAAGTTTAGTATCCCATCAGACGGGTAATCATGCAGAAAGTTCTTAACCTTCAAAATTAATCTCTCAGTGAACTAACCAACCTATAAATCTTTCAGACGACTATACCTATAAGCAAGATGCCTAAATTCGGAATTAAAGCAAATGTGAAAAATGATTCTAGATGTCAACTTCATTACAGAAAGACCTCCGATTTCCACTTGAAGGTTTTCCAGAAACAAAACATACAACATCACTAAATCCACACAAACTCAATGATCAGTTCATAATATTCATAAATCTCAGTCAAATGGAACTATCACAGAATTCGATACCAAATTTTTATACTTCCTAATTCTACAGATAACAATGCAGTAGCACCTGAAATTTACCTGAAAAACTTGAATTCGACTGAATAATAAATTAAAACAAAATAAATACCTGGAGATGATAAGGGCAAGAAGGCAACGGTACTGGTAGTGATTGTCGTCATCTCTAAGCCTGCCAAAGAATACCAACTTAAAAGTTGCAGACTTTCGGACAAGAAGCACGATTTCGGAGACGTATAGGCGATGCCCACAAAAATAATCACCTTCAAACAACATCAAAATATGGAAATGAAATTATCCAATGCCATGAGATAGACAAAAAATAAAACAACACAACAAAACGAAGAAAGAAATTGTCATATCCATAGCAGTTCCTTTCGGTTGTGTCGTTCATTTTTCTCGGGAACCAAACGAAGATGAGAAGAAAAAAGAGTACCTCAACGGAGAGAGTCCTGAGGGACTCGAATGGATGAAGAGATGGGGGAGTTTTTTGGGATTAAAAGTTTTTTCTTCGGACGGAATCTCAATTGACCCACAAGCTGTGAAAGTGACGACTAGACTAAACTAAACGACGTCGTGTTTCTCCCAAACAACCAGGCATGTAAAAATCGCCTAGGCCAATGACGCCCAGACATGTAAAAATCGATTCAGCCCAATTAATCGGCGGCTTGGCCCAAGCCCCTCCAAAAACAAAAAAATTTAACTAATAAAAGGCTTCAACTTGAAACTTTTTTTTTAATTCATTACTAAAGTTGAGCCCAAAAAGGATGGAGCCCAAAATTAGTAAAGAATTAAGTGATTAGTAGTTGGCACAAGGGATAGACTTATATAAATAAATAAAAAGAGTGTTATTGAAACTTGGGCGATGTGGGACTTTAAAATAGTTTATTCGAAATACTTCCATACTATATCAGTATTTATATTTTACAAACTAAATATTACTATTAAATTGTGCTAGTTGAGTTGGTTGTGGACACTTTAATCGAGTTTTAGGTCTTGAGTTCAAATCAGCTTATTGATATTTTTTTGTTAAGTCATATTTATTTATATTGTTTTTAAGGATGATATGATAGTTTTAGACTATATATATATATATATATAATCTTTAATTTTTTAATATTTTTATATAGTATAATATTAAATTTGATAATCTATATTTATTAATAATTAAAAATTAAAAAAATACACATTCGATTAATCCCCGCCTAACGCCTAAGACCCCTCGCTGCCCGATTGGCGCTTAGCGATTTTTACAACACTACAAACAACTATAGGAAATTTTCCCTGTACTCATTTATCGTTATAAGGCTCACAAAGTTATAAAAAGAAAAAAATATACATAATTCTTTTTACTATCGTTTTTCTTACATCACTCTCTTAACATTATTTCTTAACATTTAAACCCTTTTAACTATTTTTTTTCACTTTGTTATGTTTCAGTCTACTTTTGGACACATAACTCTCTAGCACATGCTGCTTTTCTCACCGGGGACGCCTCGGTTTCAGGCAGTGGACATCGTCGGTGAGGCCTTCCTCTCCCCTCCTTTTCAAACTCTCTTTTGCTATCTTTTGCATCTTCTCGTCCTGTTTTGATCGACCTGGGGGTGGCTTCTTCTCGTCCTTGCTTCCCAGAGTAGGTCTCAGCGTGCTGGAGCTGGTGCGGTCTTCGTCGCCTTGGTGTGGGGCAGCCAAGCCCGGCGTTGAGGGGGGGGGGGGGGGGTTAGACTCCACCACACCCTCTCAGAGCTAGCCTTTCCAGCCAGATCTTAGCTGGATTCCGAGCTCGGTGGAGTCTCGTTCTCGTGGCGGGTTGCTCGGGTTCCTCAGTTGTAGTGCTCTTGGAAGACTGCTTCAGGGTGGTCGGTTTGTTGTAGTGCCCGTGGAAGGAGGCTCGGGGCGGCCAGTTCGTGCTGATTGGTTTTGGACCGGGTAGGGTAGAATCCGGGTCTAGATGGGTACGGGTCGGTTTAGATGGGTTCGGGTCCTAACAGATCCGGGTCTAGCTTTCGCTTCCGGTTCGGAGCAGCTCAAGAGTTCCGACAAAGGTTTGATCAGTTTCTCCCTTGTTATAGCTTCATTTCCGTTGGCTGTTGTTGGGTTCTTGCATGTGTTCATTGTCTCCCTTTACCTACACCATGTCGGGTTGGTCAGAGACTAGGTGGTGTCTCTGCTCAGGTTGTTTCCCACTTTGTTTGTTATTGTTTTGGTTGTGTGTTATGTTGGTGGTTCAATCGATGATGACCGGTGATCGATGGCTCGATTCTTGGGTTCTTTGGTCCTATTTTTGGGACTCTCCGATTAAAGTGGGGGTGCGTGGGTGCTCGTGGCAACAACTTGTTTCATGGCTTGAAGAACCGCTCTAGGTGTTGTGTCGTTCTCCTTTTCTAGCTTAGGTATTAGATTTGTCAAGGTCCGGGTTGGCTCGTGCTCGGTATAATTACATGCCTTCCCTTTTGGGTCCTCGCTTAGTGCTGCCTGGCGAGGGGTTAACGATTCCAGTAGCGGAACGCTAAGCTCGAGTTCCAGCTTTGGATTCCCGATAGTGATGATTTTCTCTGCTAGCTAAGATGTCTGGTCTCACTCTTGTTAGAAATATTGGTCCTTCCCTTTTAGGGCTTTTCTTGGTGTTGGCCGGAATTGTTTTTGGAGGATTGAGTGTGAGCTTCAGAGACTGACAGTTAGGAGTGCAGTTCTTGAAGGGTTGCTGGTTGGGCTTTCGTTATGGCGTTGCACTTCCAGGTTGAATTTGGTGTTAGATCTATTTGGATTCAGGTTGGATCGTGCTCGGTATTATTATAGGCCTCCCCCCTCGGGTCCTCGCTAGGTATTGGTCGGCGAGGGGTTACCAATCTTAGTTTTGGAATGCTCAGCTTGAGTCCATGCCTTGAATTTTTGGAAGATTGTCTTGATGCTGTCTGCTATGAGGGCTGAGCTCGTTCTTGGTAGATATATCAGTCCTCCCCCTTAGAGGCTTTTCTCGGTGTTGACCGAAATTGGTTGGAGGACTGAGTTCGAGCTCTAGCGTCTATTGGAAGTCTTTTCTCTTTATGTTTCATGTTGATTAAATATAGATGCTTCATATCCTTTTCTTTTACCACTTAATGGTTGTTAAATCTAGGTATTAGACCTTGTTTTTGTGGTGGCTTCCTGCGTGAAGCGGTTCGTTTGGGGTAGCTTCTTGCGCGAAACGGTGTGTTTGTGGTAACTTCTTGCGTGAAGCGGTGTGATTTCTGGTATTGGTCTTCTTTGAATGTTGTGGTTGGTTGGTTGTTGTAACTCCTCTTTATCCTCAATAGAGGTTTAATTTAAATTTGCTTTGCTGACAAAGAAAAGGTTTTCTTCTTCGATTCTCTCTGGTTCTAGCTTCTACTTTCTTGACTCATACTAATTAGATTATGAGTTTTGGGATGAAATTTTATATGGATCTGATCATCGCCTACCCGATCCACCCGCCTAAATGCCGACCAATCCGCCTGACCGGATTCGAACCGGGTACCGCCCGGCTTCTCTCGAATACCCCCAAATATGGCATTTTTACGGTTTTGGGTGCCTAGGCGCCCGACTTTTACAACCTTGATAACTTAACGTGATAAAGGTACAAAAGCATGGTCATAAACAGAGAGACTGTGCTGAATGTTCATAAATCCTATGAGACAAGCCCCGATGGTGAAACAAGTGATGCCGCAGAAATAGTTTGAGTTTGAAAATTTATTTTTATTTTTATTTAAATAATTTCTTTCTTTTATATTTTAAAACCGAGGCTCAATAATATTTTATACCCCTAATTTTTTGTATTATAAAATTAACCAAAAAATATCTAAAGCGTCATCATAATGCTCTAAGACGATGATCCGGGGCTCTTCTTCGCTGGTCCGTGGTCTTTCGTTGCTGGAAAATGTCCTTGTGGATGGTCAACGTCTTCTGGTTAATGGCTCGACTAATGCAGGGAAGAAATCTGTCACGATTGAATCTAAAGTTCACCGGCCGGGGCCAGAGATCCCGACAGAGCCTGTTACGACTCCGATCAAATTTTTTGTTTCTAATCTTCCAAATGAGGCTTCATCCAATTGGATGTGTTCATATTTTGGAAATGTGGTGCCGATCATCAAAGCTCAATCTGTTAAACATCCGAATCTAAGAGGGAAGTTCTTCGGTTTTCTATTTGTTCACTCTATGTTTGATGCTGAAAATTGATTTTGTGTCAAAATCAATTTTTGCAAAGTTAAGGGGTTCATTTTGCTTATAGCCTTGGACTGGTCAGAAACAAATCCCAAAGTTCAGCCAAAGAAGAAGATGGTCTGTAAAGCCAAAGAGGTTTCAGCTCAGACCCGGACTTATCCTGCAGATGTAATTGAGAATCGAACAGATTTGTGTGATTTCGCTAAATTGCGACTCCTTGAAGCTGGGATCATCAGGGTCTTGAGGAAGGGTCTCACGTTAGTTGATGCCATATCGAAGATGGATTCACATGGTGCGAAAGGGATGGAGGTTCGAAAGATTTCAGGCAACATTTTCTCTATCACTTGTTCTGATTTAGTGTTTTCTTCCATGTTTAGAGAAACGAAGTGGAAATAGATCAATTCCTGGTTTCATATTGTTAATTTAAATGTTTCTTTGGTTGCATAAGGAGGTCTTTGGGAGTGGATCAAAATTTCAGGCATGGCTTTTTTTGCAAACCAGGATGCAACTGTGAAGCTTGCGTGTTACGACATCGGTGTGCCAGTCTTTCACCATTGTGTGATCCCTGCTACTAAGTTCTATGGTGATGTTTGGACGCTGGTTCGTTGTTTAAAACCGGTTGCTGGTGATGGTGTGATTAATATTAAGTTGGGAATGAGGAGTTTTTATTGTCACTCTGTGCCCTGTTTTGGATGAAAATGTGCTTAGCATCTTGGAACTCTCTGATCGTGTTTCCTTTGCAGAAACGTCTCCGATTGCATCTCCGGCGCCGGATGTTGGTTGTTCAAAGTATGTTGTCAATCCCTTGTTTGTCGCTGTAGAATAGGTTTCAAATGCAAAGCAATTTTCAAGTGCAGATAAGGTGGATCAGTTTGTTGAGGGATTTAAATCCAATCAAGCACATGTTGCAGACAAGTCTGTTCCCGATTTGTTTTCTAATCAGGACACGGTGTTGGTTGCAAATTCAAACACTGATATTCCACCTAATAAAATCGCGGTTGTGGTTCAGGACAAAGAGTTGGAACCTGTCTCAGTTACTACTCTAGCAATTTCTCAAACTGTCGAACCTGCGATTAAGTCGACACCTTCAGCAATTCGTACTATCACTCGCACTATTCAGACGCGGACTCAGACCCGTTCCTTGGATCGAGAACGCGCAAGAGCGGCAACCCCCTCCTATTTTCAAGCTCTTGTGAAACCGGTTGTTAAACCTGTTGTGAAACTGGTGGAGAAGTACAATTATGTGAAGCATTGCAATACGAAAGCTATTAAGAAAAATAAGGAGGTGATCGGACAACTAGACAACTTGGATATTGAGGTTCCTCAGAAGCTCTTATTTGACGATCCTCTACTTACCCCAATGGGGGGGGGGGGGGGAATGGGTCGAGTATTCAAGTGACAGTGGCAGCTTGGAAGAAGGAGTTGTTGCAATTCAGCATTGAATCATGAGAGTCCTTTCATGGAATGTGAAAGGACTGAATTCCTCTCAAAAGCAGCGTTGTTTGAGAGATATTATTTAAAAAAAGAAACCGTTGTTTATTATGTTACAGGAGGTGAAAGTTGATTCGATTGATTATGATTTTTTTACGTTTGATTGGTTTACATGGAGGGTGTAATTATCACTTGATTCCTGCGATTGGAAGTGCTGGTGGTGTTTTGAGCTTGTGGTAGGATTCATCCTTTTCTGTAAGTAATGTGGAGGTTTTTAATAACTCTCTTTGTTGGTCAAGCATTTTCCGGCCTCGCAGTGTGCAGGTCTCTTTCTGTAATGTCTATGCTCCCGGGTCTGTTGCGAGGAGGCGCTCACTTTGGGAAGGTCTGGCCCTTATTGCTCCTCGATTGTTCGAATCTACCTTGTGGGCCAGCGATTTTAATACTGTTCTTTCACCATCCGAGCGTCACAACACTACTTTTAACAGATCGGACAGTCGGAAATTTCCAATCTTTTATTTCGAATTTGGGTTTGATCGATATGCCATTATCAAGGTCGTTTTTTACGTGGTATTGTGGTTCTAAAGCTTCCCGCATTGATCGATGTATGATTATTGATGCTTTCCTGAGTAACTTTGGCCCTTTGATTTAGACTAGCAACCCCAGGCTGCTTTCAAATCACCGCCCCTTATCTGTGTATGTTGAGGAAGAAAATTGGGGTCCTCGGCCTTTAAATTTTTTGAATGCTTGGGTAGAGCATGTTGATTTTTTGCCCCCGGTACGTGCGCAGGTTATGGGAGTCGTATCCTTCGAGTACTTCTGCTAGTTATTCTTTGTGGAGCAAGTTGAAGGCTTTAGGTCATGATTTGCAAACTTGGAATGCCGAGGTGTTCGGAAATGCAGAAGAGAAGGTTTGTTTGTTGGTTAATGAAATTAATTCGATTGATTTGGTGCATGAAACTAGGGAGCTAGCGGATTCGAAAATTTCTCACCGGAATTGGTTAAATGCTTTACTTATACTCCAACAGAAGATCGTGGAAAAATTTTTGAGGCAAAAATCCCAGCTGTACTGGTTTCGTAATGGTGCTAGGTGAACACGTCATTTCCATAAGATTGCAAAATTTCGGGCATTACGTAACAAGCTTTCTTTTTTACGATCGGGTCGGGGTATTATTTCTGATCCGGCAAACATTAAGGAGGAGGCAGCGGCTTATTTTGAGAAAAGATTCCGAACGGAGGTGGGAGATGGGGTACACATTCCTCTTTTTCCTTTTAAAACTCTTTGTACAAACCAGAGGTTAGATCTTGATAAACCTTTCTCCTTAGCTGAAATTGAATATGCTATTGATGCATGCATGGGGGGGGGGGGGGGGGGGGAGGGGGGGGAAGGGGGAGAAATCTCTAGGTCTGGATGATTTTACTTTTAAGTTCTTTTCGGCTGCGTGGGAGATTGTTAAATTGGATGTTTTGAGGTTTTTTCAGGAGTTTTATGATTCTTGTTTGCTGGGAAAGGGCATTAGTTCTACCTTTATCACTTTAATCCCGAAACATGCTCAGGCTGAATGCTTGAATGACTATAGGGCGATCAGTCTGATTTCAAGCCCTTACAAAATTTTGGCAAAGGTCCTTGCTAATCGTCTTAAAGGTGTTATATGTGATCTTATTAGTGATAATCAGAGCGGGTTTATTGTTGGTAGACAGTTAGTTGATGGGAGTGCTAATTTCTTATGAGGTTATTCATTTTGTTAACCGGGCTAAGGTTGAGTCGGTTTTATTAAAGCTTTATTTCGAAAAAGCTTATGATATGGTGCTTTGGGATTATTTAGATGAGGTGTTTATCCAAATGAACTTTGGTGATCGGTGGAGAAGATGGATGAGAAGTTGTTTTCATGCTTATTTATAGGTCTTGGTTAATGGTGTACCGAGTAGGGATTTTGCTATGTTGAATGGGTTACGCCAGGGGTGTCCTATGTCCCCTTTCCCGTTTCTTATTGCATCAGAGGGTCTTCATCTGTTTTTTGAAGCAGGGAAGTCGGTCGGTCTGTTTCAGGGCATTGATATTCGCCATTCAGGTTTATCTATTTCTTACTTACAGTTTGCTGATGATACTTTGCTCTTCTTACGTGGTTCTTTGGATGATTTGTCTAACGTTAAACGGTTTTGTTGGAGTTTCAATCTTCCTCGGGTCATAAGGTGAATTTTAATAAATCAAAAGTTGTTATGTTGAATGTGGAGTCTTTTTCAGCTAATGACGTGAAGCTGGCCTTAGGATGTGGGGTCATTGAGCTGCCGATGACTTATTTTGGGGCTTCGCCAAAAAGACTATCCACTTGGGATCCAGTTTTGAGCAAGTATAAATCAACATTGGCTTTATGGCACGCTAAATATCTCACTATGGCAGGAATAATCACTCTTATTCAATCCACTCTTTCAGGTTTGCCTTTATTTCACATGTCCTTATTGCAGGCGCCTAAATGTGTTATCAAGGCGTTGGAAGCTATGCAAAGGAAGTTTTTATGGCGCAATGGAGGGGATGGGCGGGTCTTGAACAAAGTCAAGTGCTCCATTGTGTGTACCCCGAAGAAATTGGGGGGCCTTGGTTTGAGAAGGTTGGAGGAAATGAATTTGGCGCTCCTAGCCAAATGGTGGTGGCGCTTTGCCACCTCTCCTAATTCCCTTTGGAACGAGCTGATTTGTATTTGAATGAGGTGGTCTAGTGAGGATTGGGATCTCTGTAGGCTTGATAAGGGTGGGAATTGCTATTTATTGAAGCATATTCTTAGCCTGGCTGCTAACCCAGTTTTTTTTCAGTTTGTTTGGCAACCAAGGCGTCAGGTGGAACTTGGGGAAGGGAGACCGTGTCTCCTGTTGGGAAGACGTGTGGATAGGGGAGGCTTCTTTGCGGGAAAGGTTTCCTGCAGCTTTCTCATTGGTTGTGAATAGGCAAGGGAAGGTGGCTGATTTTTGGAATGGTTCGGGGTGGTCGGTGGAATTGAGGTGGACCGGTTGAGATTGGGACTGGGCCGAGATTGAGGCTTTTTAGGAGACTATTTCCCAGCATATGGTTTATTCAGATTTGGATGGCTATTTTATTTGGAAGAAGAATAGATTGGGCTTCTCTGTTACTGCAGCGTATTCTCTCCTCATGGGCGAGGAGAATTATTCCCCACAACCGTGGGCCTCGTTGTTGTGGGTTAATGGCATCCCGCCCAAACATTGTGTGTTGGTCTGGTTTGCGGCTCAACAAGCTCTTCCTACTGCGGTTTTCTTGGAAGCTAGGGGTCTCCCGTTGACCATTAGCCAGATGTTTTGCTCCCTTTGCAAAACAGGTATGGAGACCTTTGATCATTTACTTTTACACTGCTCGGTTTCTTGGTGTATTTGGAGCCTTGCGAATGCATGGTGGGGAGTGGTGTGGGTCATACCTAGGACCTTTGGTGAGACTCTATGTTCTTGGAAAAGTCTAGGTTCAAATCATTGGTGGAAGTCGTGGATTAGAGTCTGTTATATTGTTATTTGGCATATTTGGTTTCTTCGTAATGGTTTGGTCTTTAATGCAGTGATGGACTGTTGTGGTGTAGTGTTTGGGAAGATTCAGAATCACTCTTTTTGTGTGCTATGGCAAGCAGAGTCTTTGAGATCCTCAATTTCATTCCTTGATTGGCAGCGCCGCCCTGGGTGGTGCATCCGCTCTAGGAAGCGGGGGAGATGGCTGTTGGATAGAGTGTGATTGTGTCCTGTTTTGGACGAGTTGGGTCCGATGAGTGCTTGTTCAGGAGTTAGTCCAAGTTACGCCTGTTCCCAACAGGGTCCGGTGAGTACTATCCAGGGAGACTTTTGGGGTCGATCTGCTAGGATAGCGGAGAGGCACGAAATACTTAGTCCCTTAGGGCCTAGAGGATTCACCCTGTCTACCCTGAGGTACCGTTCATCGGTTCGGGTGGGACGCCTGGTTTCTGGTCTCTTGAGTCACTGTTCATCGGCCTGTTTTTACGTTTTTAGGTTTATTTTTTCCTGTTTGTTTGGATTGCTCTTTTCTCGGGGTTTGTTCCCGCAGCTCCAGCTAAGAGCTCCTCTATTATGGTTGTGTTATGTATCGATCCTCCTTGGATCTTTCTTTTTATTAATAAAATTTTATGAGCTTATCCAACAAACATTACTTTCTAGACATGTGAAATTCTTTTTGTAATAGCATTTAACTTATTTATCGTATATTTAATCTTAACTTTAAATTCCTATAAGGGATATCTCAAAAGTATACAGTGTGGTTTATGACATTAAAATATTTTGAAATTAAATATTCTCTTTCTACTCATTTATCATCGAGAAAGAAATTTATAAATTAAAGGATGTTGTAGTTCACCAAACCAAAATCCAATAATACGTTAAAAAAGAAGAAGAAGCAAAAATGAAAATAATACATAGAAATGTCTACCCCAAGTCTGAACAAAAACCCAAACCCAATCAAACTAGTGAATATTGTCATCAGGGACCAAACAGAGCAACCCCAACCAGAATAATAAACAATACCATAAGGGACCGCAAGGGTAGATCCTTTGAGCTTATAAAGGATAAGTAATATGCGCCCTTATCAACCAAAGACTCGTGAACCAGTCTCAAATGTGACTCCTGAGCAAGTACTTACCAAACCCAATAGAAGAACAGGGACCTCGAACATATTTCGATCAATCACTCACAAGACATGACCATGGAAGAAGAGGCATCGAAGAAGGTTGGGGAACAAAGAAAACACACGAACATACCTTAAAACGACCATTCAACGCAACAACGAAGACTCAAGCCACTCGAGGATGCTAAACAGGGATGTAATCGAACCGGATACCTTGTCCAGAGACGATTTAATTACCTTGTCTGGATCCGTATATTTGGATTTCGAACCGTTTTTTGTTCAACTTCGTCCGGATTGGTTATTTTCCGCATCAGACCAGTCCGGATTCACCCGAATTTCCAGATTTTGGATGCTTTGGCACAACTCTAGCCTAAAGGCCCTTAAGCTAGAAAAGGACCCCTTTTGCACCCTGGTTAGAAGAACACTCGATTTGATAGTTGCATACCTAGCGAAGAGATGCATTTCGCGCTCAAGTCGAAGAAGGCATAACCTCAAAAGCCCAATACCATCCCAATCCATCTATAGTCTCCCCAAACTCTATGTATAAAAAATTATACAAATCAATCTACCAATCAGTTATTTATCATTACATGGACCCAACAACTAACTGGTAGAAAAGTTCTTTTCCAACAATTTAATGTTAAAATAAGGATACATGAGACAAATCCTCGATATCAGCTACTTCGGGATTTGACTCCCTATCAGAAGAAACAAAAATTATTTGTTTCGATTTTCTGTTTATGGAACAAAACATGGTGTCATTTACTGTATATTAGAACAACAACAAGAAACCGTAGATGTGGGATACTTATATCCTTCCTCTTGTGTAGGTGGGAGCAAGAATATTCACATTCCATTAACGATTGAAGATGCATATCACATAGAATACAAGTGATAAACATGTTTTAGATGTGTAGCACTAACATATCACTGTAAGAAAAAATAAGTAAATTTTAGTCAAAACGGTATTCCACAAATAAAAGATCACCCTTATTAATTGGATGCAGCTGTAACCTTTATAACTTTTTTTTAAGGAAAGGAAGATATCATTTAGCGAAACGGAAGCTATAACCCAAAGGCTACAAGGAGAAGGCCCTAAAACAGCTATACTGGTGTGAGCTACCACAATATTTTTGTCCAAACGGCTACAAAAGGAGAAATCTAAAACAACAACAAAAATAAATGTAACAAAAGAAACGATACCAATATATTCTACTGTGTTCCTCCAACGTATGGCTATTCTTATCAGCAACGAAAATATCTTTAAACAACCCGAAATAAAAAAAAGTGAACCACAAGAATAGAGGAGATATGCCGAGGAGAAATACAACCCAAACGAAAAGATACACATAGAGCGAGAATGAGAGAAAAGAAAAGAAAAACTAAAAAAAACTAGCTTAGAGATACACAAAATTCTCTTTATAATTATATTGAATTTGGCTCGACCATTGAGAGGACTATTCATGGAAGGAGACCGAATATTGCTTAATTACCTGTTCACCACTAACATTCAAAGAGAAATCTAGGGCCTTATAGACGTTTCAAGATCTCTTAGCCTCTGTGCTTTTTTAACTAAGGAGTGTGAAGGGCTCACGTCTTATGGAGACTTGATTATATGGGGTATATGGATGTATTTTTGACAACCAGTTTTTTTACATTTTTTCCTTTCGCTTAAATTTCTTAGAAAAATCGATGGGTGAACCAACGAGCTAGAGGCCAATAATGTAGAATCCAATTATAGAATGAATCTCTTGAAGGAAAAGACCTTGATATTAAGGCTCAATGGAATTTAATCCATCAACTAGGCCAAAGCATTAAAAAGGGGGCAAATTCCTCCATCAAGCCCAAAAAGTCTTGGAACACTCAATGCGATTTCAATTGATTTTTCTTCGGACTGATGAGATGTAGTATTTAAGCCATATGCATACACTTGGGAGAAAAAGAGGTTCCTTTTGGAAACAACAACTTCTCCACGGAGACGACTATTTGCCAAAATTAACAATTGGAGAAAAAAACTTCGGTCTCTAAAATCGCCGATGATGCGGAACCCAGATGTTGCCGAACTACTTCAAACAAAGAAAAAAAAGAAGACCAGTCATGAAAAATGAAAGAAGGAGCTAGAGTTTCCCTTCCTCAAGGTTCTACAAAACATCATTAGAGACGTAAAAGAAGAAATCCATTCAGAAACTTGGATGAGGGTTTGAAAACTCTGATCAAAGATGAGAAGCTCTACTTTGACCTTTCAAAAAAGAAGGTGATTTGCATGGATGAAGATGAAATCGAAGAGTCACAAAGTCACCCTAGCAGAACTAGACATTCAAATACTTGGGCTTCCTTCTTGGCGCCAATCCTAAGAGAGTCTCTACCTGGTCGCCGATGATCGCCAGATTCAAGTAAGCCACGGATCATTGGTAAGATAAGTTCCTTACTATCGGGGGCCGATATACTCTAATCAGAGCGACGTTAAGCTCAATTCTAGTTTTCATGATGTCCCTCTATAAGGCCCCGGTGAAAGTAAACAAAGAATTAGAAGCTATTGAGCGCTCTTTTCTCTGGGGAGCCAAACCCAATCGCCGACCACTTTGCAAAACCCGTTGGTCCATGGTCAAACAACCGAAAGCCTCAGGCGGCCTAGCCATCAGATGTTTATCATATTTCAATCTCGCCCTTTTATCAAAATGGCTCTGGAGATTTGCCTCAGAATCAAACCCGCTTTGGAAGAAAGTCCTCTACTCAATTTATGGTTGGTCCGACCATGTCTGGGATCTCTCATCGGTTTCTTCTTCCCTTTGCTCCCCTAATATCGCCAATATTATCTGTTTGTTCAAGGACTCCAGGATTGCAGCTCTGTTCAGACCAGATGGACTCAGATGGGTACTGTGCTCTAGCAACATAATCCGATTCTGGACTGACTGTTGGGCCGGCCTGGAGCCTCTCTCATCCCTGTTCCCACGACTCTTTCTAATCGCTGAAAACAAGAGGCTCTAGTGTGTGGCTATTGGTTAGCAGATCATTGGGAGCCCAGGTTTTGTCGCCCCCGAATGGTATATGAGGCGGAAAAGAGGCCCTTCTTCTCCATCTCCTCGACCTGTTTCTCCCCTCCTAAAACCCTGATCAGGTCAGTTGGGTTAACTGCTCCAAATCATTCTCTGTCAAGGCTGTTTATGAGGAAATCCGGAAAAATTCGGCTGGGCCAAAGCTTGAATGGGCGTCTATCTTGTGGAAGGCAAAACTACCACCAAAAATCACTCTGTTCGGTTGGTTGGTGGATCTCAATGCTATTCCAACAAAAGATTTCCTTGAAAATCGAGGCATGGCCTTCCCTATTGCCTCTGCTCTGTGCTCCTTTTGTTCTTTGGCTTTTGAAGATAGCGTCCATCTCCTCTTGCTTTGCCCGAGATCTATGGCTTTTTGGCTTCATATTTTCAGATGGTGGAATATCCACGGTTGCTTGGCGAACTGCCCGCATTCTCTCATTTTGCAGTGGGGTGGTCTGATTGCGAAGAAGGCCTCAAAGCCCATTTGGATGAAAACTCTGTTCGTGAGTTTCTGGTTCCTCTGGTTATCCCGCAATTCGGCGGTTTTCTCAACAATTCGTGAGTCCCCGGAACTAATTTTACTGCGAGTCCAGCTCTTCACATTCTCATTGCTCAACCTCAAGCACTCTAGCATCTCAGAAGCCGATATATTGCTTTGGAAAAGCTCTGCAAACTTTATTTCTATTATAGCTTCTAGAAGCTAATGTATGATCTTTACTTTCTGAGTTCGGCTCTCAATTTCTCTTGTCCAATCCCGACTCATGCCTTTCAATAAAAAAAATTTTTTTGCGGAGGAAAAAAACATTCTTAAAGGAGAGATAACAGGTGAAATTGATGAGTGATTAGTCTTAAGCTTCGAGATAATAAGACCCTAATATGATTCGTAGGAGAAGTCCACAATAAGATGCTCAGAACCTGCAATTGAATGATTGAGGGTAAAGATAGCCTTGGTGGTAATTTCCAAATCATGGAAGAGCACAAAACCAATCTATTTCCATTCCTGATGCGTTTATTAAGAAAAACTAAGAGTCGGATGGGTACGAAACCAAGTAATAAAGCTTCTGTTAGAGTGAGGGTGAAGTCAATAGGTAGGTTACATACGAAAACTCAAGAACTATGAGATCCTAATAAAGAAAGAGAGGCAAGAGATTGATGA
This sequence comes from Erodium maritimum, assembly GCA_963921825.1. NCBI lineage: Eukaryota > Viridiplantae > Streptophyta > Magnoliopsida > Geraniales > Geraniaceae > Erodium > Erodium maritimum. The sequence continues at coordinate 36,464,187 of OY997593.1, read as the reverse complement.
GAAAGAACATCACGAGAAATGGAAGGAACGAGAGGGTCTTGAGACTTCATCTTTCAGTTTTTTTAGTTGCTCTTGCTTAGTAGCTCTCTAACTGCTCTAATGAGAGGTTAATCTTATACTTTTTCGATGTGGATTCAATATAGATCAACAAAATGTATAGCGAAAAACAATTCCCATGGAGGATCTTGAAAGAACAATTTGAAAAAGTATATTCCAACATTGTTGAAAAGACTAGGGGTGTCCATGGGCCGGGTCCCCGCCCCGTGGCTAATTTTTTGAACCGACCCGTAGTGACCGGGTTCAAAAAATTTAACCCGCTCCCGGCCCCAGGCCCGAAAAGACACCTTTGAACCCGCCCGTCCGGATTATGGGCCGGTTCACCAGGTTGGACCAACCCATCCGAATTTGTTAATAATTGATCACATTAATCGTAAGTAGTAGCACGTATACTTTCAAATATTTTTTCATTATCCAAAAACCCTTAAAAAGTCATCAAAGAGTGCTTATAAGCTCTCAATTTGGTCACTTCTTAATTATGAAAAAACTCTCTACCCTATTAAAATTTTATCAAAGGTTCAAGGATTAAAAACGTCAAACAGGAAGTTCAAGTTGACTCAAAACAGATTATGATTACAAAAGATGAGTTCAACTCAACACAAAACTATGACATGTTCTATTACAAAATTGGTAATCATCTTCAAAATCTCAAACAATCAATCTTCATCTTTATACGTAAAAGTAATTAAAATTGTAAGAGTGTAGCTTTAGGCACTGAACTTGTACCATATCCGGATGGTCCGGGTTATGTAGGAAAGCATGTGACGAATCCGCAACCCGGACTGCTCACTCTGAGTTTGGTATTTCTGAACCCGGGCCGTCCTCGTAACCTATGGGGACAAACCCACTGGGACCGGGTGAGCCGGGTTGACCGGGTGGATTGGGTTCCGGGCCAATTTTGGACACCCCTAAAAAAGACACTTACCGAAAAGACACTTTTGATTTACACTTTGATTTTTTTACGCTTTTTCTTCCACATTTTCGCGACCTATATTACCACTATTTTTCTCTAAACATCCGTTTGATATCACTTTTTTGCTGAAACACTCTCACTCTCAATCTCCTCTCTTTCTTACTAAATGAATAAAAGTTAGTGTAAGTCAAGTCATAAGGATATTTTGGATAGTCCACAAAGATATAATAAACATAATTTTAAAATAAAAATAAAAAAACAGGATACTTTGTAAACTTTAAAGAAGTATGGAGAACTCTTTTGCAATTTGGTCTGATGTAAAAGGGGAGGTACAGATTGAATTGCACGCTACCAAGTATATACTTTATTGCTTCCTGCTATAGGTACATGTATTTCACAAGATAAAATGTGAAAAAATACACGTACAAGATTGTTGAGGATGACGATGATCCCATCTGCTATGCTTTGAAGCATGGATGTAAAGATGTATCTGGTGACTGGTGAGCTCAAGCAACAAAGTTACAAGGTGTGTTTCTATCTCTGCAGTCCTTTTTTGCAGAGAGGACAACAAGATATTATCCTAAGCCACTGATCGACGCACTCGAGGTGAAACATGTGGGAGCAAGGTAACTGCCTCACCTCTTCCTTGTCCTTGTATTTTGCTAGGCAAATACAGCATTCCTGTCAACAGAAAAGAGGTTTGAGTGATTTCATATGGTTTTCAGTGATTTCATATGGTTTTGACTTACTTGGTCGTTGTCCTTCCCAAGCTCCAAGTCATCTGCCTGATTGTACTTCCAGCAGGGCAGGCCCGAAATTTGATCGTGAGACGCTCCTTTGGCGACAGATCCCTTGTTCATGTTGTATCCGAGGAGGTTGCTCAAGAGGGGCACACAGCAGCATAGCAACAGAAACAGTAGGAAGGGGAAGGAGTAGCACACAGCATTCCAGCCAAGCAGGGAGATGCAAAGCATGTGAAGCTTTGGAGCGTGCTGGAACGATCCAAATCGAGCGTCGAAGACCCAAACATTACCCATCACAAACCATATTGCAAAGAAGAGCTCAACACAAGTGCGGCACTTGTTCATCAAATGTGAGCCCCTACTCCTGTAATACAAGAAAGGTTTAGGCTTGTTAAGTTCACACTAATTTCAAAAGAATTCTGAAATTGTATACATACAGTACCTGAGTTCAACAACATTGCCTCTCTGCTGTTCCATAACCGAATCTTCCTGAGTCATACGAATACGACCAAATAGAGGCACAAGACTAAGGATGCAGCCAACGTTATAACCAACAATCCACATCCTCATAGGCCAAACTGGCTTCTCCGTCGTGGAAATGGCCAAAGTGACAGATATGATGCTTATTTGAACAAGCAGAGCTATCAACTCCAACACAATCCATAGTGTAGAATTAAAAGGATTTGAGCCAAGTTCAGACCCGGTACCATTCTGGTAGTGGTACACTCTTCTTAAGAAGCTAAACCACCTTGCTCTCGATATCCTTACCGCTATTCTTATCAACAAGGAAGGAGGAGGAGGATCATGAGTTGGTGGTGCTGAAGAAAATGACATCCCAGCATCTGAGTCACACAATGAATCTGGTGCAAAGGAGTAACGGGTATTCATTGTATCTGCCAAACAATGAGCACAGAGTTAAATAACACTGATTCTACTAGCTGATGATGAAAAACATATTCTCAACTTAAATCGCAATACCTGCACCAATTATGGTGTAAATACCAGCTAGAAGAGGAACAAGCTACCAAGCACTCTGAGAAAATCACAGAGACAAATCATCGAACACCTAGCGGGCATGACTGAAATGAACACCTTAGGTACCAAAAAGCCTCAATTCTTTAGAGAGGTGAAGGTTGGGGATGGATGAGATGGTGAGCAAGAATCAACGGCTTTGCTTGGAGGCCAAGGGAAGCCACAACGGTTGGCCTAACCTCCCTCTGGGTTTTGTTTATTGAGCAAGCAAAGGCCAAACCAATTTTCCTGATGATGAGAGAGCAACTCAAAGGGGGCTTGAATTGTGGCGGGTGGGAGAGATTTTACAGTTGGCCACCAAATCCAACAAGCCAATTTTGATATCCTCTTTGCTCTTTTTACAACTCACACCAAGCTTGCATGTCAACACCTTCCATGCCATTTTTGCTTCTTTGGGAGTAAAATTAATGTGTTCATCAATTTGACCATGATTACACATTTGATTAATTGATTTGACTAATTTACTCATAACCGCTCGATTAATTTCTATTGATTTATTGGGGTTTACTTTTGTTTAGGGGATTCAGGCTAATAGCATTGTTGATCTACTATGGTAATTTTGGGTCTCTCATGTTTATTATGCACTTGAAAACATGACAACTGCAACTTCATTATATTCATGTGAACCCAAAGCCAACTAGCATTGTGCACCTATAATCGTCAACTATTGCACCACCTCCACAATATTTATCTTCTTTTTGTAAAATGGATATTTCAAAATATACCCAACTAAGATGTAAAATCTAGGTTATAGATATGTTTAGACTCTTTGATTGAATTTGGTTATGTGGTTTGAGGTGTCATTCTTGACATACTCGTATTTGTAACTTCAGGGACTTACTTTCGAAAACTAAGTCTTCTAATAAAAATTTCATTTGCTGATAAAAAAACTTATACAGATAAGAACAATCTTTTAATAGTACATTCTAATAATATAGTTTGTGAGGAGAAATCTGGTGAGAACCATGTTTTAACGTAGAAATCGCGAGACCAATCTAAGTCATCCATTTTAAGAATGGATGGATGAGATGCAATGAAGTAGTTGACTTGTTGAATGCAAAAACACAGCATTTTTAGTAAGTGGTAAGGACTTTTTAGTAAAACTATCATATTACTTTTTTTTAACCAATTCACTAATTTAATTTTTCTCGCTTCGTTAGAACTCCGATTGGATTCAAACTTGCACCATTAGTTTTGTTTTTTAAGGGTTTTCTATCAAGATCAGTCATGAATATAATTTGAAGTACGAAAAACAAATTTATTTTAAGTTTTTTTTTAAAAAAAATGGGTAATTTTTATCAACACTTTGCTCTGAATTTATCAACACTTTTACATTGATTTTATCAACACTTTACACTGGTTTTATTACCTCATTTTCCAAAACTGATCATGGTTTTATCACCTCATCGCATGCTTTTTATGAACACTAGTTTTATCAACACTAAACACTAGGTTTATCATTCAATTTATGTGTGTTTTATCACCCCCATCAAATGTTTTTTTTGAAGCACGAAAAAAAAAATATTTCGGGGCTGGTTTTTAAAGAAATTATATCTTGGTAATTTTTATCAACACTTTGCTCTGGGTTTATCAACACTTTACACTGGTTTAATCAACACTTTACACTAGTTTTATCACCTCATTTTCCAAAACTGATCATGATTTTATCACCTAATCGCGTGCTTTTTATGAACACTAGTTTTATCAACACTAAACACTAGGTTTATCTTTCAATTTACGTGTGTTTTATCACCCCCATCATATGTTTTTTTTGAAGCACGAAATTTTTTTATTTCGGGGTTGGTTTTCAAAGAAATTTTTCTGGGTAATTTTTATCAACACTTTGCTCTGAGTTTATCAACACTTTACACTGATTTTATCAACACTTTACATTGGTTTTATCACCCCATTCTCCAAAACTGATCATGAGTTTTATCATCTCATCACATGCTTTATATGAACACCAGTTTTATCAACACTAAACACTAGATTTATCATTGAATTACGTGTGTTTTATTACCCCATCACAAGTTTTTTTATCAACGTTAAACTCTAATGTATCACACTTATTATCAAAATTGAACATGATTTTTATGACCTCATTAGTTGTTTCATATCACCTCATTATATGTTTTTTTTTATCAACATTTAGCACTAGTTTGGTACTCCGATATAAAACATTTATTAGTGAAGATTTATCAACGCTCAACATTATTTTTATCACCTTGATATAATTTTTTATTTTCGTGCTTCAAAATATATTTATTTTTTTTGATCAGCAGTTTTTTTGTTTTATAAAAAACCAGGTTTTCAAATTGAAAACGTGGCTAAGGGAAATCCCTCATTACAACAAGGAGAATGTCATCGGCACCTCAAAGAGAACCAACCCAGTAGAAACTGGAACCAACAAAGGGCAAATCCCCAGATTTTACACAAATTAAGCAACACAAATTAAGCAACACGGATCAAGTCGCAGCTCGTCCAAACCAGTAGAAACCAACAAAACAGAAACAACAAAAACAACCTAACAACAGGTCTAAAAAATCAGATTCTCAAACGATTGAAGAGCAGGAAGAAGAGACTCGGTGCAACGAACCAAAGTCGTCACAACCACTCTCAGCCAGAGAAAGACTACAAATGCCAACACACAACCCTACCCCAACCTGATCCTAACCATCCCAGCTATTGCCTCCTTCAAAACGAAGTCAACAACCGATTGGTGGCCAGCACCACAAACAATCGTTGTCTGAAAATGGAGCGAACTCCACCAGACAAAGCCAAAACTTAGACACCCCTAACCCAAGCTATCACCAGAAATCCGAAGATCTCCATCCTCGTTGGCCAACACCAGGATAATCGATGATGTCCTAGATCCAAATCGGATCCAGGACCAGTGAGTAGCAGTCACGGGTGCAAAGGTTAAAGGAGGAAAAGGAAACAGAAAGGGAGAGAGGGGAAAAGCTCACATGAGAATGATAATCCGATGCCCGAAGAGCCGCTCCAACAGGGGCCTTCTCGACCCGAACAAACCAGACCGGCCAACACCAGCGACGGGCCTGGAACCACCACTAGGAACCAGTAGAAGAGAAGCGAGCCACGAACAAAGAGATCCGGTATCTAAATGACAGTGATACCTGAGCAGATGGATAATCCCGGAGCAAAACGAAGCAACCTCAGAGACAAGGAGGGGTGAGAGCGCCAAAAGAAGCTGCAAGCCGGGAGACCTTCGACCAAAAAACGCCACAAAGCCAGCCCAAAGGGGGAAGGCAGCCCCGGTTCAGACCAGCGCCAGCAAGCCCGGGAAGCCCAACCGGGAATGGCCCGACCCGGAACGTGCAGCTTCAACCTAGGGCCCAGTCCAAGTCAGGCCCAACCCGAGTCAGGCCCAACCCGAGTCAGGCCAACCGAGTCGAAACCCTACCCGAACAGAAGACCGGACCCGAGCCGCCACAAGTACAGTCTCCTCCGGTGGAAGTGAACAACACCAGTCCGACGAGCACTGTAATAACCACTTCTGGTCAACGTCAGTCAAACCTGCGAAAAACAGGAAAATTTAAAATTTTTTAAGACAGACACTTAACTTAACTTAAATTGACCCCGAGGGTCATGCCGGACTTAAGTTGACCCCGTTATCGACTAAAATGAGTTACGGGGGACTCAGGGCAACTTCCTGGTCATTTTGGGAAAGATTGATTTTTCGCTGGAAAAGTCACCCGAGCGACGTTTTGGTCCATTCGAGGACCGTTTTGGACCCGAAAAGCTTAGCCGTCGTCGTAGCGGTCTTAGTCGGGCCGTTTCCTTGAAGCCCGTCCAGTTTAAAATATTTTTGGGAAAAGTGCCCGTTCGGGGCCCGAAACGTCCGTTTTTCGCGAATCTGATTGGAAAATATCAACTAGATATTTTCCAAAAGGTATGGGACCCACCTTGACACTTGTCAAGTAGATGGTGGTGTAATTTTTGGAGGGAAAATGGGTGGATGTGGTGTAGCCGAGAATGAGGTTTTAAAAGGGAAAAGGTTTAGTTTTTTAATTAGTTGTTAGTTGTTAGTTGTTTAAATTAGAGAGAAGAAGAGAGTTAGAGAGAGAAGAAGGTGGAGAAGAAGATAGAAGATTAAAAGCTAGGGTTTGAGAGATTATTCAACCGTTGGATCGTTTCAAAGCAAGGAGAAAACGTCTTCCCCTCGTCTTCCTCGTTGGTAAGACCTAACCCGATTCTCGTTTCGATTATTTATCAAAAGCTAGGGTTTGGTTATAAACTATGGGTTAGGGTTGTATGGACGTGTTGGAGGTGTTGGAGACGTTTTAGAGGTGTTTGGGGGTGTAATGGCACGTTTTCCGGTGACCGGAGGCTCGGGAGGAGCTCCGGCCACCGTGGGTGGTGGCCGGCCGGCCATGAGGTGGCTGGCCGGAGCTGGCAGCAGCCACCACATGGTGGCCGAGCCCCCCCTCAAACCCTAGGGTCTCGGCCAAGCCTCTTGGGTGGGGCCCACGTGCTCGGTTGCTCGGGTTTTAATGTTCGGGTGGTTTAAAACGTCCCCCGGACCACTTTTTCCTAATCGAATCGAAATTTGGAATTAATTTGGAGAAGTTGTAATTAACGGGTTTTGGGAAACTTTAAACGTTAATTAATTGACTTAGAAGTCGGAATTCAATTCCGTCAAGTGCGTTGGGTTCCTTGAAATATTCTAAGACCGTAGAAACGAAAACGGGGACTTTTGGAGCCCCGGAAGGCAATTAACCAAAACCGGGCAGATTCGCCATGTCGGGCGAATCTGGCCCTTTCGGGTCCTTTATCGGCAACATCGAGTAATTGGGAAGTTTGGGAGTGATCGGCATTGTCGGGGTTACGTTTGGGCGTTAAGTTTATTAATTTTCGGTTTATTCGTACTAGTTTAAAAGTACTTTGAATTTGTGTTCTTTTAGATCGTGCTACGGACCGAGGCAAGGGAAAGCTCGGCGAGTGACTAGGTCCACTTCGGGTTTTGTTGGAGCGCTTTTGGATCTATATACGAGGTAGGGAAAAGTAGCCGGATCTCGGCCCTGATTAGGGAAAGTTAATGGTAGAATTGCATGTGACACCGGGGTGTCGTGGGTTGAGTAGATTTATTTAATTATTAGAAAAGCATGATACGGGATTGTAGCGTTTAAGAGAAAGGCATGTGACACTTAGTAGTGTCGTAGGAACAGAGAACTTAGCGATAATTGAATTACTGGAGGCATATGACCATGCCCGGAGGTTGTTTGTGAAACTAGCGATTTTAGGACTGTTGGAGGCATCGAGTATGCCGGAGGTTGTCGTGCGCTTTATTTAATTGTTGAGTTTGGGTGGCCTTGAGAGCCCGTATTTAATTGTTGAGTTGGGTGGCCTTGAGAGCCCGTATTTAATTGTTGAGTCGGGGTGGCCATGAGAGCCGTGTATTTAATTTGGTGTCTTGAGTGGCAGTGAGTGCCCGTGGGGTTGTTGAACCCGAGTCTTGACTGTTGAGGTGTCTTGAGTGGCCTTGAGTGCCTGTGTGATTGAACTTGCCTGTGATTGTGATTGTGGTTACCTGGGGTGGTGAGTTCTAAAGGTCGACAGCCTGATCCGACTTAGTGTCGATGAATTGCGAGTTCTAAAGGTCGACAGCCTGATCCGACTTAGTGTCGATGAATTGCGAGTTCTAAAGGTCGACAGCCTGATCCGACTTAGTGTCGATGAATTGCGAGTTCTAAAGGTCGACAGCCTGATCCGACTTAGTGTCGATGAATTGCGAGTTCTAAAGGTCGACAGCCTGATCCGACTTAGTGTCGATGAATTGCGAGTTCTAAAGGTCGACAGCCTGATCCGACTTAGTGTCGATGAATTGCGAGTTTTAAAGGTCGACAGCCTGATCCGACTTAGTGTCGAGGAATTGCGAGTTTGAAAGGTCGACAGCCTGATCCGACTTCGTGTCGAGGAATTGCGATAGGTCGAACCCTGACCTGATTGAGATTGGTTACTGAGCAGTTGGTGTGCGATCCTTTGTGATCTTGTTTGGTGTTGTGTCGTTTCGTTCGAGTCCTTGAGGAGGTCGTCGATAGTTGTATTGGGTCTACACTGTTTTTATCGAGTGTCGAGTCTGTTGAGGAAGGTGACGGGTTGTGGGTCAGTTGAGTACTTGAGTTGGGGACTGTAGTCCCGGCGTTGGGTTTGGTTTTAGTGTTACTGGCTCTTTCTGCTAATTATGCCATAGTCAGTCTGTTATCCGTGGAGGTGAGCGAACGCTCACCCCTAGCTGCTTTTCCTACAGGTACTGATCACCGGACGGACTAGGTTAGCTCTTGAAGTTCATGGAGCTTGGAGCGGAGTCTGGTCTTTGCTTTTGTTGAGTCTAGTGACGGATGTTGTACCTTGTCCACTTGTTGGGACGTTTTTGTATTGTAAATACTATTATTTTGAGAAGTAAATGGAAATGTCAAAGCTGTTATTGAAAACAGGTTTCAAGTGTTCATGTTTTTAAAGGTTCGCGTCCCGAGTTCGGTTCGCTGAAATCGGGGCGTGACAGCTTGGTATCAGAGCTCGAGGTTTCAAACCTCGGACTGTCCGTCACTTAGGGGGGAGAGTCGAGTCAGTGTAGACCCGTCATGTCTTGAGTCTTCTTTTTGTTTGTGCGTATGTTACAGTATTTTGTTGCTGGCATACTGATTGTGTGTGATTGCGTGAACTGTTTTTTAACTGTCGCGGGTCGACTCAGGAGCGCTCCTGTAGTCGAACGTGACGGTGTTGATGTCAAGTCGGTACAACGTGGTTCGGGGACGCCTGAACCGGGTTGTAACTACGTGATGTCAAGGAACGAAGTTTTAAAATGAAAGGGTGAAGGTTTTAAAATTATTGGCCCTGTTGGCATGTCTTGAACTTGATTGGCCCTATGGGCATATGTTTGATTTTTGATTGGCCCGGTGAACGGGGGTCGTCGTGTTGTGTGGGTTGGTTTGCCGTCGCTTGTTTGGTGCACGTCGGTGCGGTCTCGTTGTGGTCTCGTTTACTAATGCTAGTATATAAAGTACGTTTAGCTTGAGCGGTGTAGCGCTTTAGTGATAAGCACGTTAGTGTAAGCTTAAGAGGGTGGACGTTAGTGCGTTTGTACTGTCGTTTTTATTTAAGTTCGCAAACTGAACGTTTGCGTGTATCCGTGCAGAGGATACTGTTTATGGCTCGCGGTAAGCGGGGACGACCATCAGGAACGCGGGGCCAGGCACCCACGCGAGGCCGGCGGGGACGGTCGGCAGGGGCACCAGGGAGGGTGCCGACCGTCGAGCCCGCCGACTATGCAGAGGCACAGGGTACTCCTGTCGGAGAAGACAGGAGGAGTGATGCGGGGCCGTCTGCAGGCACCCCCAGTGTTCCGCCAGTCGCGGACCCTCCAGTGATGACTGCCCTGGATGAGCTTACCAGGACCGTTCAGAGTTTGGTGGCGATCATCGCCAGCCGAGAGTCGGCTTCGCCAGCACCAGAGGCAGCCGCAGTCCCGGTGAGGGCCGCTCAGACAGAGGATCTTACCTCCCGAGCACTACTAGATTTCCTGAAGCTCGGGATACCTGTTTTTGTCGGGGAGCCAAATCCCGACCTGGCCGAGCGATGGATAGAGCAGGTCACACGAGACTTGGACACATCGGGTGTCGAGGATGGCCGTCGGAGAGTGTCCTTCGCGGCCCATCAGCTGAGAGACAGCGCCTACCACTGGTGGGGGCGGGTGAAGGACACGGTCGGATACGACTACAGCGTATTCCAGGAGGTATTCATGGCACAGTACTTCCCCGAGTCGGCTCGGCTGGAGCGACATCGGCAGTTCTTAGACCTGGAGCAAGGGGGGATGACGGTAGGAGAGTACGAGGCCAGGTTCACAGCCTTGGCCAGATTCGCGCCTGAGATGGTGACAAGCGAGACGAACCGTTGCCTGCGGTTCCAGGACGGACTGAGGCTGGGCATCCGGAACCAGGTTCTCGCCTTGAGGATACGGAAGTATACCGACCTCGTGGACACCGCAGCTACAGTAGAGCAGGGCGCCAGGGATGCAGTCAGGAGCCGTGAGGTCCGACCTCGGCCGATCAGTTGGGCAGGGCCGTCAGACTCACGAGACTCGCGGAGGCAGAGGACCGCGGGATCCTTCCGACCACCGCCTCATCAGAGTGGATCGAGACAGCAGGGGTCAGTGGCATCAGTGGGGCCAGTCGCCTCAGAGAGGAGGCCGTCATGCTATCACTGCGGGCAGCCAGGCCACTTACTGCGAGACTGTCCGACGAGGGGAGGAACCGCGGCAGTACCAGCTACTAGCCGGACAGGCCAGGGCTCGGGGTCGAGGGCTGACGAGATCAGCTGTTACCGATGCGGCCGGGCCGGTCACACTATGGCATGGTGCCGAGAGCAGTTGGGGGAGACATCAGTGCAGCGACCGCAGCAGTCGCGGACAGTACAATCGCCCAGAGGTCGCCCTCGACTGGGTCAGCAGCCGAGATCATCACGGCCGTCTACGAGCGCACAAATTCCGAGACAGCAGCAGAGTCACGGGTATCCAGCAGCCAGTGCGCAGGGTCAGAGGCAGCAGGCCTCGCAGGGGAGAGTATATGCAGTCACCGACTCCAGAGCCCCAGGACCTAGCACGTACCGTGAGACCATCCAGGGTACGTGTTTGTTGTATCATTTATGGGCTTTGTTCTTGTTTGATACCGGGGCATCGCACTCTTTTATTTCGTCGGGTTGTGCTGAGAGGTTGGGGTTGAGCTTAGAGTCGTTGAGTCCACCCCTATGCCTGGACACCCCAGTTGGGGGTGGTGCATCGTTGACTAGAGTATGTCGTGCCTGCGAGATTAGAGTCGCAGACTGTCCTTGCCCTGGTGACCTTCTCGTGTTGGGGATGACTACCTTTGATGTGATTTTGGGTATGGATTGGTTGTCGAGGTACCGAGCCAACATCGATTGCTACAGACGACGAGTGACAGTGACAGTGGGCGGTACGAAGGTGACGTGCGTGCTGGGGAGTAAGAGTGGGGTCCTCCTGTCGGCGTTGTCCGCAGAGGAGGAAGTACCGGCTGTGCAGAGCCGAGAGTTACCGAGAGTGGTATGCGAGTTCCCCGAGGTCTTTCCTGAGGAGTTGAGCGGGCTGCCACCGATTCGTGAGGTGGAGTTCGGGATTGACCTAGTGCCGGGAACGGCGGCGATATCGATGGCGCCTTACAGGTTTGCGCCGGCAGAGTTGACTGAGCTGAAGCGTCAACTGGAGGAGCTTCAGCAGAAGGGGTTTATCCGTCCGAGTGCATCGCCGTGGGGAGCACCAGCACTCTTCGTGAAGAAGAAGAGTGGAGAGCTACGGATGTGTATAGATTACCGGAAGCTGAATCGGGTTACGGTGAAGAACCGGTACCCGATGCCGAGGATCGATGACTTGTTTGACCAGTTGAGAGGGGCGACTCACTTCTCGAAGATCGATCTGCGATCCGGTTATTATCAGTTGCGAGTCCGTGAGGGGGACGTCGCAAAGACTGCATTCCGGACACGCTATGGGCATTACGAGTTCCTGGTGATGCCATTCGGACTGACGAACGCGCCAGCAGCGTTCATGGACCTGATGAACAGCATCTTCCGGCCGTACCTGGATCAGTTTGTGGTGGTATTCGTGGACGATATCCTAATATATTCGCAGAACGAGGCGGCGCATGAGGCACATCTGAGGGTTGTTCTGACCCTACTGCGCGAGCACCAGCTATATGCCAACCGGGAGAAGTGCGAGTTCTGGCTCTCTGAGGTGAGATTCCTCGGCCACATCGTATCCCGTGACGGTATCCTGGTCGATCCGTCGAAGATCGACGCGGTCTCGAAGTGGGCACGGCCCACGAGTGTTTTCGAGATCCGCAGCTTTCTGGGATTGGCAGGCTACTATAGGCGATTTGTCCAGGATTTTGCACGACTAGCCGCACCGATGACTCTGTTAACGCGCAAGGGTGTTGGGTTCGTGTGGACAGATGACTGTGAGCGTGCGTTCGCGGAATTGAAGACTCGACTGACTACAGCTCCAGTGTTAGTGGTGCCCGAGCGAGGGATTGGCTATGATGTTTACTGCGATGCATCCGGAGAGGGACTGGGTTGCGTGCTGATGCAGTCGGGAAGAGTTGTGGCTTATGGCTCCAGGCAGTTGAAGATACACGAGCGCAACTATCCTACCCACGACTTGGAGCTAGCAGCAGTCGTGTTTGCGCTAAAGAGCTGGCGATATTACCTGTACGGCGAGGGGTTTCAGGTGTTCTCGGATCACAAGAGCCTCAAGTACATATTTTCCCAGCGAGACCTGAACATGCGTCAGCGACGGTGGATGGAACTACTCGAGGAGTACGACTTCGAGCTACACTACCACCCAGGCAAGGCGAACGTTGTCGCCGACGCCTTGAGTAGGAAGTCGGCTCCGAGCCTCGCCAGCATATCTGTCCGAGAGTGGGACATGATGGGGGAGCTGAGCACATTCGGGCTTGAGCTAGAGGAGGTTACTGGCGGTGTTGCCATGTGCTCCCTAGTGGCTCAGCCCTCACTGCTTGCCCAAGTATTGGAGGCGCAGAGGGAGGACGTCGAAGCATCAGAGATCCGCGAGAGAGTCGTCAGGGGTGACGAGGTGGTGGGCTGGCAGGACAGTACTGATTGGGGACTACGGTACCGCGGGGGGTTGTTCGTACCAGTTAACTATAGAGATGCCGTGTTACGAGAGGCACACCATTCGCGTCTCGCAGTGCATCCGGGGGGCACCAAGATGTACCGTGACCTCAGGAGGCACTACTGGTGGCGCGGCATGAGGAGAGCAGTCGCAGAGTTTGTGTCGAGATGCCTTGTCTGTCAGCAGGTGAAGGCAGAGCATCAGCGTCCCGCGGGATTGTTACAGCCACTACCGATTGCTCAGTGGAAGTGGGAGCACATTACGATGGATTTCGTGTGTGGACTACCGAGATCGCCCAAGGGAAACGACGCCGTGTGGGTGGTAGTCGACCGGTTGACCAAGTCGGCCCATTTTCTGGCTATGAGGATGACAGACCCGGTCGACAAGTTGAGCAGTCTGTATATCCAGGAGATAGTGCGCCTCCACGGGGTCCCGGTGTCGATAGTGTCTGACAGGGATCCCCGCTTCACGTCCAGGTTCTGGCCGAGTCTGCAGAAGGCACTGGGGACAGAGGTCCTACTCAGCACAGCACATCATCCTCAGACAGACGGTCAGTCTGAGCGTACCATTCAGATCTTGGAGGACATGCTGCGAGCATGTGTGCTGGATTTCAGGGGATCTTGGGAGACCCACCTGCCATTGGCCGAGTTCGCCTACAACAACAGCTTCCAGGCCAGTATCGGGATGGCACCGTTCGAAGCGTTGTATGGTAGGCCGTGTCGGTCACCAGTATGCTGGGCAGAGGTGGGGGACAAGAGTCTGCTGGGGCCAGATCTAGTCAGAGAGACGACGGAGAAGGTCACATTGATCCGCGATCGGTTGAGGACCGCGCAGAGCCGGCAGAAGAGTTATGCAGACCGGCGACGTCGACCTCTTGAGTTTGCAGTCGGGGATCACGTGTTCCTGAAGGTGAGCCCGAGGAAGGGGCTGGTGCGGTTCAGGCGCAGCGGGGGAAAGTTGGCTCCGAGGTACATAGGCCCGTTCCAGATCTTAGACAGAGTGGGAGTCGTGGCTTATCGTCTGGCGTTGCCACCGCAGCTTGGGAGAGTACATAACGTCTTCCACGTATCCCAGTTGCGGCAGTACAACGCAGACCCCTCCCACGTCATCGAGTGGACTGATATCGAGGTGGCTGATGATGTCTCCTATGAGGAGCAGCCGGTTCGGATCATGGACACACGGCAGCAGATTCTGCGGGGAGGCAAGATTATCCACTTGGTCCGAGTGCAGTGGAAACATCACGGAGCTGAGTCGACGTGGGAACGCGAGGACGAGGTTCGCGCGAAGTATCCCGGCCTGTTCGACTCCCGAGGTACGTCTGTTTTAAATTTCGCGGACGAAATTCCTTTAAGGGGGGTAGACTGAAATCATCGAACACCTAGCGGGCATGACTGAAATGAACACCTTAGGTACCAAAAAGCCTCAATTCTTTAGAGAGGTGAAGGTTGGGGATGGATGAGATGGTGAGCAAGAATCAACGGCTTTGCTTGGAGGCCAAGGGAAGCCACAACGGTTGGCCTAACCTCCCTCTGGGTTTTGTTTATTGAGCAAGCAAAGGCCAAACCAATTTTCCTGATGATGAGAGAGCAACTCAAAGGGGGCTTGAATTGTGGCGGGTGGGAGAGATTTTACAGTTGGCCACCAAATCCAACAAGCCAATTTTGATATCCTCTTTGCTCTTTTTACAACTCACACCAAGCTTGCATGTCAACACCTTCCATGCCATTTTTGCTTCTTTGGGAGTAAAATTAATGTGTTCATCAATTTGACCATGATTACACATTTGATTAATTGATTTGACTAATTTACTCATAACCGCTCGATTAATTTCTATTGATTTATTGGGGTTTACTTTTGTTTAGGGGATTCAGGCTAATAGCATTGTTGATCTACTATGGTAATTTTGGGTCTCTCATGTTTATTATGCACTTGAAAACATGACAACTGCAACTTCATTATATTCATGTGAACCCAAAGCCAACTAGCATTGTGCACCTATAATCGTCAACTATTGCACCACCTCCACAATATTTATCTTCTTTTTGTAAAATGGATATTTCAAAATATACCCAACTAAGATGTAAAATCTAGGTTATAGATATGTTTAGACTCTTTGATTGAATTTGGTTATGTGGTTTGAGGTGTCATTCTTGACATACTCGTATTTGTAACTTCAGGGACTTACTTTCGAAAACTAAGTCTTCTAATAAAAATTTCATTTGCTGATAAAAAAACTTATACAGATAAGAACAATCTTTTAATAGTACATTCTAATAATATAGTTTGTGAGGAGAAATCTGGTGAGAACCATGTTTTAACGTAGAAATCGCGAGACCAATCTAAGTCATCCATTTTAAGAATGGATGGATGAGATGCAATGAAGTAGTTGACTTGTTGAATGCAAAAACACAGCATTTTTAGTAAGTGGTAAGGACTTTTTAGTAAAACTATCATATTACTTTTTTTTAACCAATTCACTAATTTAATTTTTCTCGCTTCGTTAGAACTCCGATTGGATTCAAACTTGCACCATTAGTTTTGTTTTTTAAGGGTTTTCTATCAAGATCAGTCATGAATATAATTTGAAGTACGAAAAACAAATTTATTTTAAGTTTTTTTTTAAAAAAAATGGGTAATTTTTATCAACACTTTGCTCTGAATTTATCAACACTTTTACATTGATTTTATCAACACTTTACACTGGTTTTATTACCTCATTTTCCAAAACTGATCATGGTTTTATCACCTCATCGCATGCTTTTTATGAACACTAGTTTTATCAACACTAAACACTAGGTTTATCATTCAATTTATGTGTGTTTTATCACCCCCATCAAATGTTTTTTTTGAAGCACGAAAAAAAAAATATTTCGGGGCTGGTTTTTAAAGAAATTATATCTTGGTAATTTTTATCAACACTTTGCTCTGGGTTTATCAACACTTTACACTGGTTTAATCAACACTTTACACTAGTTTTATCACCTCATTTTCCAAAACTGATCATGATTTTATCACCTAATCGCGTGCTTTTTATGAACACTAGTTTTATCAACACTAAACACTAGGTTTATCTTTCAATTTACGTGTGTTTTATCACCCCCATCATATGTTTTTTTTGAAGCACGAAATTTTTTTATTTCGGGGTTGGTTTTCAAAGAAATTTTTCTGGGTAATTTTTATCAACACTTTGCTCTGAGTTTATCAACACTTTACACTGATTTTATCAACACTTTACATTGGTTTTATCACCCCATTCTCCAAAACTGATCATGAGTTTTATCATCTCATCACATGCTTTATATGAACACCAGTTTTATCAACACTAAACACTAGATTTATCATTGAATTACGTGTGTTTTATTACCCCATCACAAGTTTTTTTATCAACGTTAAACTCTAATGTATCACACTTATTATCAAAATTGAACATGATTTTTATGACCTCATTAGTTGTTTCATATCACCTCATTATATGTTTTTTTTTATCAACATTTAGCACTAGTTTGGTACTCCGATATAAAACATTTATTAGTGAAGATTTATCAACGCTCAACATTATTTTTATCACCTTGATATAATTTTTTATTTTCGTGCTTCAAAATATATTTATTTTTTTTGATCAGCAGTTTTTTTGTTTTATAAAAAACCAGGTTTTCAAATTGAAAACGTGGCTAAGGGAAATCCCTCATTACAACAAGGAGAATGTCATCGGCACCTCAAAGAGAACCAACCCAGTAGAAACTGGAACCAACAAAGGGCAAATCCCCAGATTTTACACAAATTAAGCAACACAAATTAAGCAACACGGATCAAGTCGCAGCTCGTCCAAACCAGTAGAAACCAACAAAACAGAAACAACAAAAACAACCTAACAACAGGTCTAAAAAATCAGATTCTCAAACGATTGAAGAGCAGGAAGAAGAGACTCGGTGCAACGAACCAAAGTCGTCACAACCACTCTCAGCCAGAGAAAGACTACAAATGCCAACACACAACCCTACCCCAACCTGATCCTAACCATCCCAGCTATTGCCTCCTTCAAAACGAAGTCAACAACCGATTGGTGGCCAGCACCACAAACAATCGTTGTCTGAAAATGGAGCGAACTCCACCAGACAAAGCCAAAACTTAGACACCCCTAACCCAAGCTATCACCAGAAATCCGAAGATCTCCATCCTCGTTGGCCAACACCAGGATAATCGATGATGTCCTAGATCCAAATCGGATCCAGGACCAGTGAGTAGCAGTCACGGGTGCAAAGGTTAAAGGAGGAAAAGGAAACAGAAAGGGAGAGAGGGGAAAAGCTCACATGAGAATGATAATCCGATGCCCGAAGAGCCGCTCCAACAGGGGCCTTCTCGACCCGAACAAACCAGACCGGCCAACACCAGCGACGGGCCTGGAACCACCACTAGGAACCAGTAGAAGAGAAGCGAGCCACGAACAAAGAGATCCGGTATCTAAATGACAGTGATACCTGAGCAGATGGATAATCCCGGAGCAAAACGAAGCAACCTCAGAGACAAGGAGGGGTGAGAGCGCCAAAAGAAGCTGCAAGCCGGGAGACCTTCGACCAAAAAACGCCACAAAGCCAGCCCAAAGGGGGAAGGCAGCCCCGGTTCAGACCAGCGCCAGCAAGCCCGGGAAGCCCAACCGGGAATGGCCCGACCCGGAACGTGCAGCTTCAACCTAGGGCCCAGTCCAAGTCAGGCCCAACCCGAGTCAGGCCCAACCCGAGTCAGGCCAACCGAGTCGAAACCCTACCCGAACAGAAGACCGGACCCGAGCCGCCACAAGTACAGTCTCCTCCGGTGGAAGTGAACAACACCAGTCCGACGAGCACTGTAATAACCACTTCTGGTCAACGTCAGTCAAACCTGCGAAAAACAGGAAAATTTAAAATTTTTTAAGACAGACACTTAACTTAACTTAAATTGACCCCGAGGGTCATGCCGGACTTAAGTTGACCCCGTTATCGACTAAAATGAGTTACGGGGGACTCAGGGCAACTTCCTGGTCATTTTGGGAAAGATTGATTTTTCGCTGGAAAAGTCACCCGAGCGACGTTTTGGTCCATTCGAGGACCGTTTTGGACCCGAAAAGCTTAGCCGTCGTCGTAGCGGTCTTAGTCGGGCCGTTTCCTTGAAGCCCGTCCAGTTTAAAATATTTTTGGGAAAAGTGCCCGTTCGGGGCCCGAAACGTCCGTTTTTCGCGAATCTGATTGGAAAATATCAACTAGATATTTTCCAAAAGGTATGGGACCCACCTTGACACTTGTCAAGTAGATGGTGGTGTAATTTTTGGAGGGAAAATGGGTGGATGTGGTGTAGCCGAGAATGAGGTTTTAAAAGGGAAAAGGTTTAGTTTTTTAATTAGTTGTTAGTTGTTAGTTGTTTAAATTAGAGAGAAGAAGAGAGTTAGAGAGAGAAGAAGGTGGAGAAGAAGATAGAAGATTAAAAGCTAGGGTTTGAGAGATTATTCAACCGTTGGATCGTTTCAAAGCAAGGAGAAAACGTCTTCCCCTCGTCTTCCTCGTTGGTAAGACCTAACCCGATTCTCGTTTCGATTATTTATCAAAAGCTAGGGTTTGGTTATAAACTATGGGTTAGGGTTGTATGGACGTGTTGGAGGTGTTGGAGACGTTTTAGAGGTGTTTGGGGGTGTAATGGCACGTTTTCCGGTGACCGGAGGCTCGGGAGGAGCTCCGGCCACCGTGGGTGGTGGCCGGCCGGCCATGAGGTGGCTGGCCGGAGCTGGCAGCAGCCACCACATGGTGGCCGAGCCCCCCCTCAAACCCTAGGGTCTCGGCCAAGCCTCTTGGGTGGGGCCCACGTGCTCGGTTGCTCGGGTTTTAATGTTCGGGTGGTTTAAAACGTCCCCCGGACCACTTTTTCCTAATCGAATCGAAATTTGGAATTAATTTGGAGAAGTTGTAATTAACGGGTTTTGGGAAACTTTAAACGTTAATTAATTGACTTAGAAGTCGGAATTCAATTCCGTCAAGTGCGTTGGGTTCCTTGAAATATTCTAAGACCGTAGAAACGAAAACGGGGACTTTTGGAGCCCCGGAAGGCAATTAACCAAAACCGGGCAGATTCGCCATGTCGGGCGAATCTGGCCCTTTCGGGTCCTTTATCGGCAACATCGAGTAATTGGGAAGTTTGGGAGTGATCGGCATTGTCGGGGTTACGTTTGGGCGTTAAGTTTATTAATTTTCGGTTTATTCGTACTAGTTTAAAAGTACTTTGAATTTGTGTTCTTTTAGATCGTGCTACGGACCGAGGCAAGGGAAAGCTCGGCGAGTGACTAGGTCCACTTCGGGTTTTGTTGGAGCGCTTTTGGATCTATATACGAGGTAGGGAAAAGTAGCCGGATCTCGGCCCTGATTAGGGAAAGTTAATGGTAGAATTGCATGTGACACCGGGGTGTCGTGGGTTGAGTAGATTTATTTAATTATTAGAAAAGCATGATACGGGATTGTAGCGTTTAAGAGAAAGGCATGTGACACTTAGTAGTGTCGTAGGAACAGAGAACTTAGCGATAATTGAATTACTGGAGGCATATGACCATGCCCGGAGGTTGTTTGTGAAACTAGCGATTTTAGGACTGTTGGAGGCATCGAGTATGCCGGAGGTTGTCGTGCGCTTTATTTAATTGTTGAGTTTGGGTGGCCTTGAGAGCCCGTATTTAATTGTTGAGTTGGGTGGCCTTGAGAGCCCGTATTTAATTGTTGAGTCGGGGTGGCCATGAGAGCCGTGTATTTAATTTGGTGTCTTGAGTGGCAGTGAGTGCCCGTGGGGTTGTTGAACCCGAGTCTTGACTGTTGAGGTGTCTTGAGTGGCCTTGAGTGCCTGTGTGATTGAACTTGCCTGTGATTGTGATTGTGGTTACCTGGGGTGGTGAGTTCTAAAGGTCGACAGCCTGATCCGACTTAGTGTCGATGAATTGCGAGTTCTAAAGGTCGACAGCCTGATCCGACTTAGTGTCGATGAATTGCGAGTTCTAAAGGTCGACAGCCTGATCCGACTTAGTGTCGATGAATTGCGAGTTCTAAAGGTCGACAGCCTGATCCGACTTAGTGTCGATGAATTGCGAGTTCTAAAGGTCGACAGCCTGATCCGACTTAGTGTCGATGAATTGCGAGTTCTAAAGGTCGACAGCCTGATCCGACTTAGTGTCGATGAATTGCGAGTTTTAAAGGTCGACAGCCTGATCCGACTTAGTGTCGAGGAATTGCGAGTTTGAAAGGTCGACAGCCTGATCCGACTTCGTGTCGAGGAATTGCGATAGGTCGAACCCTGACCTGATTGAGATTGGTTACTGAGCAGTTGGTGTGCGATCCTTTGTGATCTTGTTTGGTGTTGTGTCGTTTCGTTCGAGTCCTTGAGGAGGTCGTCGATAGTTGTATTGGGTCTACACTGTTTTTATCGAGTGTCGAGTCTGTTGAGGAAGGTGACGGGTTGTGGGTCAGTTGAGTACTTGAGTTGGGGACTGTAGTCCCGGCGTTGGGTTTGGTTTTAGTGTTACTGGCTCTTTCTGCTAATTATGCCATAGTCAGTCTGTTATCCGTGGAGGTGAGCGAACGCTCACCCCTAGCTGCTTTTCCTACAGGTACTGATCACCAGACGGACTAGGTTAGCTCTTGAAGTTCATGGAGCTTGGAGCGGAGTCTGGTCTTTGCTTTTGTTGAGTCTAGTGACGGATGTTGTACCTTGTCCACTTGTTGGGACGTTTTTGTATTGTAAATACTATTATTTTGAGAAGTAAATGGAAATGTCAAAGCTGTTATTGAAAACAGGTTTCAAGTGTTCATGTTTTTAAAGGTTCGCGTCCCGAGTTCGGTTCGCTGAAATCGGGGCGTGACAAGCACGAACACGGCAGTAGCAAGGACACCCCAAAACGCACGAAAACGACCAAATCCGGCGAGACCCAAGCCTGTCGGGTCGGAGAGCCAAAGATCTGCCCGGAGGGGACAAATCTGACCAAAGCCGAACTCCTTGAGTGACAAAACCCGAGTGGAAACGCCCATATCAGCCTAAAAACTCACAAATCTGCAACAATCCGAGGACGGGGAGCCAAGGAAAGCCGACCCACCCCAAATCTGTGGGTAAATGGCCGTGAAACCCGTCGGAGGATCGAATCCGAACAAGAGGTGTCCAAAACAGAAACAGGAAGAACAAATCGCGACCAGAGAGGGAAATAGGAAGTAAAACGGGGAAGGAAAGGAAAGGACAGAAGAAGGGTGAGAGGGTGGGGTCTTCGCCGGAAAACGACCTTGGCTTGAAGGCCTTGGCCGTCACCGGCGAAGAAGGGAGGCGGCGAAGGAGTTAAGGAAAGTAGGGTTGAGAGAGGTTGTGTTTGAGAGAAAAAGGATTCGAGTTTGGTTGACTGTGTATTTCCTGAGCCAAGTTTCAAAATATATTTATGATTGATCTTGATTTAAAACCCTTGAAGAAAGAAAAATATTGGCGCAAGTTTGAAGTTAATCGGAGTTCAAACGAATCGGGAAATATTAAATTAGTGAATTGATTAAAACAAATTGACACTTGTCCACATGGTACCATGCTATTACAATTATGCCCTTGCTTGTGTGAGAATGGATGAAAGTGGCGTGAATTTGGGTAGAATTGGGGTGATGATGTGACATCATGATGAATGTTGGATCTTAGGTGTGTGGGGCTAGGATTGGTTCTCACGGTTTCTATGTTAAGAGTGGTTCTCAATAGATTATCCCTATATAGTTTGATTTTAATAATTTCTTTTGTTCACCCTAAGGAAGGGATGAGTTGCTCAGAGAAGTGAAATGTTTCCCAAAAGACCTATTCCAAGACCAAGTGAAATCAGCTCAAAAATTTATTAACAAGACCTATTCCAAGTAAGGAACGAGGTCCGAACAGACCGAGTCTAAGGAAGACCAATCCTAAGAAAACCAACGATTACAAGAGAACTCTCGAAAATAGCTAAAAGGTCAAAGCTCGAAAAAAATGATTACAAATCCAAACCAAACGGCCAAAAAACCAACCATCGTCAATGACCCACTCTTCACCTTCCGAATTCTCATTGGAAGGCTTCTCCTAAGCAAGTTGAGCAACTTGAGCTTTTCGAGCTTGCGCAACCTGCTTCTAAACATCGACATGATCTGCAACTCTTTCACGAGTCAATTATATTATTAAGCATTAATAACTATTTGCTATAAATTTATTTTAGTAATCATGATTCTTTGAAAAAATAAATAAAATTTTAATTAAAAAATAATCGTGGATTTAGGGTTGGACTTGATTTTAGGATTGTAACACTAAGAGCAATATTTGCATTTCAAAAAAATTGAACGGTAAATTGATGGACAAATGGATGTTGTAATAAGTTGTTACTTTAGGGTAGATATTCATTACCTTTTTTAGTTTAGGGTACACATAGATAAACGTGTATAACTTAGGGTAGTGCAATGTAATTTACCATAATTTGTTCATAAGGGGTCAAGTAATGTAAGGGTATCTCTAATGAGGAGTTGCAGTCTTGACGAAAGCTACTCGCCGCAACCGGTGCAACGAGCTAGTCAGCGAGCACTTGTCATAGAACTTGGTGAAAGCAGGTCGTACAAGTGTCCCTTCAATAAATATCCAAACCTACTTTTTCCTCATAAAATCATACTTTATCCCTTTATTTATTCACGTATCTACACTAATCTCCTTCTACAAACTTCTCTTTCTCGATTTTTCTGTCAACCCACCCAATCTCTATGGATAAGGAACGAACCTGATGATGGGAGAGAGCTACAGTAAAAAATACGATCTTTAGGCTTGCTCATCCAACACGCCCAATCAACGGAACCATCCATACCGTCATAATCAACGTCGTCCAAACCCTCGATGAGCTGTGCCAAGAATGCAAAAATATCAAACCCAACTCCGATGTTTAAATGGTCAATTTGTAGAGGTGGAACGACTGGCATGAGCATTCAACCGCTCTTTGGGTAACATCGAGGGGAAGAGAAAAAAGATCGAAGTTTATTAGACTCAATTGCAATACAGGTTGGAGCGATCGGGGATCCACCCGTCCCTATACGGTTGTGGAAGAATGGCAACGACTACTACCATCAACTATACATAAAGATCCAATAACTCTATGATTATTGGGCCCACATTGTGGACGCTTACCAACATGGGAGGTATAACAATCAAATACTGACTGAGACAAAAATCAAGTACAAAAAGGATGAGAAACATGAATTTTCTTGGAAGCATGTTTCAAAGATTTTGAAGGAAGTGTCCAAATGATAGGTCATCAAGTTCCCTCAATGTCAATCGGAGGTGGATCCCGAACCAGAACTCGATTTAAAATATGAAACTAGCTAGCGGGCAAGGTTGAATAAGGATTACAACTACACACTGATGTCTAGTAGGTTAGAAAAAAAATAAAGACTAAAAACAGAACGAAGGGGCAGATGATTGAGGAAGAAGAGACACATAATATTGCTAAAATTACAACCACAAAGTTTTTGAGTGGTCAAGAACACCTTGCAACTAAGTACAACAAGGCACAATACATCATTATTTAAAATGTATCAGATAGCGCATACTAAAGACAACTCGATCACGACTCTAACATAATTGAAAGCTCATAATCTACTTCTGGCGAGCATCACAAAACAAATTAGAGGACTTTAAATTAGTTTTCATCTTAAACTATGTTTTCATTAATTTCTTATGTCGTTATTTTATTACTTGCACATCTACATATATACTTTGGTATCAGTTCCATAATTGAGGGTTTAGGTTAAATATTCTGCGTTTCATATATTTTTTTTGTTTTTCGAGGAAATTATTGACATGGGTCTCCAATCGCCGCAACCACAACGTAAGATCGGCGCAATTGACTGCTTCCTCCTTACAAAGACCCCCATTCATCCTCCATTTCCTCTACACCTCTTCTCAATCTTCTCCTACTTCATATACTTCTTCATCTCCCATTCTAAAACTGATTGCAACTCCGAATCGCCACGCCTGAGGTCAGTTGAGTAAGAGATGTGTCTCATCTCATGGGTGGAACATGCGGAGATCGGGGATGTGTATTGGGCGAACCATTACTTACACAAAAACAAGTGACGGGTTATTGGGTGTAGAATAGTCAGAAGGTCAAAAAACTACGATGAAATCTATAGAGGACATGTCGTATTCGAAGACCCTACTCAATCGACGAGCATATCTTACATGGGAACGAGGATGATTACAAACATAAATACAATATAAAATTAAATAAACATGCATGGTGTGACATCCTCAAAAACCATGCAAAGTGGCGGTTGTATATAAGGGCAGTTTAAGTTTAAATTACACCCTCGTTTTATATTGTTTGTGTAGTATCGTTTTAATTTCCAATAGAAATCGCAACTTCTTATTAATTTGTATTATTTTGAACGAAAGGTGCAAACTTTATTAATACTATAAAATAAGAGTCATTATAGCGAAAAACCCCTATAAGGTCTTTAATCAAAAAACTATAAGACATATCGAGTGTAAGAGACGGTTTTGAAGAAGCTTGATAGCTTGGTAATATTGAAGGCAAAAACTGAGAAAAACCGCTCAAAGCGATGTCTAAATTTTTGTACTATATTTTTATAATTAATTACGATTAAATCTGACTAGTGATTTTCACTACAAAATTAAGTTAACAATTCGGCTCCTAAAAGATAGAAAAAGTCAAAAATAGTACTTAAGCTCTTGGGTTAACCCAAACTGATTGTTTAATATCATAGATGCTCGTGACCTAAAAAACCCCTCTCTGATTAGCCACCTAAGGCCATGGCATCCATGGTTATTTCAATGGTTTTTGTCATGGCTCCTCTCCTCCTACTCGCATTCTATGGATTTGCTTTCGACAATTACTCCCCTGCGCCTCTTCCTGAGGATTTTGTTAGGGTTTTATCGGCTAGGGCTCCCTTCGAGCCGGCTCTAGCCACCACGACGTTGGCTCCCTCCCGCCACCAACGACGTGTCCCCTGACTCTGTTCGGCACCACCTCTACAACTCCGATGGTTTTCACTGAAGCCGCCACCGGCGCGTCCTTCTCCCTGGACTCCACCACCGCACTCTCTGAAGCCGCCGCTGCTGCCGTCTCTTAAACCGCCTCCTCCCTGGCCTCCACCACCGCACCGCCCTCGACCCCTCCCTCGTTTATGGATCTGGAAAATCGAGTGGGCCTTTTTATTTTATTTTATCTGACTTCTTCTTTACAGGGTCAATGGCGAAAGGAATTCAGCGCTCTATGGATTGACCTTAGGAGGGGTCCCTAGTAAGAGCTATGTCTCCCTATGAACCTGATGATAGCAGGTTAGGTCGCAATCTCCAAATTATGCAGCGTTTAGGTAATACCTTGAGCAGCCGTTGCAGTTTCGCCATACTTTAGAAGTGGATGATAGCAAGTTTGGTCATATTCTACTGTGCATGCAACGTTTAGGTAAGACCTTTAGCATCCGTAGTCAACTTCGCCTAATTTTAGTTCTACGTCGCTTTTATGGTACCCCATTCAATACCACCAATAGCGGTTATAGTTTAACAAGAATTTTGTTAGGGTTTTATCCGTAAAAAACGTTTAGGTAAGAGTTCAATGTCATGGCTTGTTCTATGGACATCTCTTTGGTGCCATTTGTGTGTCCCACTAGACATACCTTGTCTGATTCCTCCACTTCTGAGTATACTAGATCAGAAAATTCCTTATCTACTGAAGTTTTTATGGCTACGGAGATTATTCCCTCTGGTGATTCTGGTAGAACTGCTGCAGACTTGGCCCTTGATGGTTCAGATAAGAAAGTAATGGTTGGTGCAGAGGTGATGGGTGTTAATGAGGTTGGTGATCCTAGAACATTGATTATTCCCACTAAAAATCATGTTCTTCTGGCTTCAGATGTTGATTTTCCAGCCTTGGAAATTTGAGCAATGGGAAAAACAAAATCACCAACACTTTTACTGATTGCAACCTTTCCTTCACATACAAAGAAGTTTTGATTGCACCAGACACATTTGGAGAAGATAATTCAGTTACTCTGAATAATGTTCAAACTCCTTTGGCCACTGTTCAGACTACATTGGGGACTGAGAATCAATTAACTGGAAAGGATGGGATGGCTATCGAAGTACAAGAACAAAGTGCTTCATTGGAAGCTGTTGACATTAATGAGAATTTCTGTTTGGGACCCAATATTATGACAGTTAGGGTTAACCCTTCAAATTTGGAGGGAATTCTTAATTCAAAACCAATTACTTTGAGCTCTAATTTTTTACAGTCTACTCCTAAACATAAAGGAATTACTGGTAAAAAAAAGCTCTACTTAGGTTTCCTACAACACAAGATCAAAGGCTAAGGTACCTCTCCCCTCCATCATTTCTACCTCTAACAGCTAGTATTCAACTGGGAACAACTCTGGCTCTGGAACCTTCAGACTTTCAAGCTTGGAGGGGTTGGCAATCTGGAGTATTGTAAAGCCTTGGGTCTGAAGGCTTATATCTCTAATGATCTGGCAGCTGAACAATTTGATAACCTGGAATTAGAGGTCAACCAAGCACTTGAACTTGAGGCTAACACTGATGATGATTTTTGTGATTTGGAGGATGTGGAGGAGGGACAGGTTTCACCTCTGACTTCTATCCCTATACAAAACCTTTCATCACCATGAGAATTCTCTCATGGAACATGAGAGGAGCTTCTTCTAGACAAAAAAGAAGAGCTCTTAGGAATGTGTGCTACAAACAGCATATGTCTATGGTTCTAATTCAAGAAACAAAATTTGCTACTCTCCCTGATTATTTTTTATCTGCCTGTGGTTTTTCTAGAGCCCGGGAGGCTCTCTGTTGTCCAGCTGTGGGGAATGTTGGTGGGGTTCTTACCTTATGAAACAAGGATTGTTTTCAAATGCTTTCTTCATTGGTGGATGATCAGGCTATCTACTGGTCTGAGATTTTTTTTGGCTAATAATCTTAACATCACAGTGGTAAATGTATATGCCTCTTGCTTGATACGTTTGAGGACTCGACTATGGATTGATATCAGATTGAGAAGTAGCCACTTTGATAATACTCTTATTGTGGCTGAGGACTTCAATGCAATTTTGGATCCTCTAGAGAAAACTGGACCAACATTTTCTTCTTCTTGCATTAGAGAATTCAAACACTTCTTGGATTGCTTTGGGCTGGTGGATTTACATTTATCAGGAGGCAAATACACATATTTTGTACTGGTTCTAGGGCCTCTAGAATTGATATATTCTTGGTCTCTCCAGATGTTTTGAGTGCCTTCAATTCTCTTTCACAATCTTGCCTGGCTATATGCTTATCTGATCATAAACCTGTACTCTTAAGTAACCCTTGTGTAGACTGGGGTCCTAGACCATTTAAATTCATTAATGTTTGGGTGGAGCACCCCTCATTTCTTATGGATACCAAGACCTTTTGGAATGATATCCAAGTAGCTGGTTCTCCTTCTTTTAGGCTTTGGTTCAAGTTGAAAGCACTTAAGAATTTTTTCAGAGGCTGGAACATTAATACCTTTGGGATGTTGGATAAGGCTATTGAGGACTTGAAGGCAGATATTAAGAGCTTGGATGACCTGTTAGATACCAGACCACTTGTTTCTGGTGAGATTGTGCAAAGATCATTACTTAATGCTTTTCTCACCAGGAGCTTGAAATGGTAAGCTAAGCTTTGGTGTCAAAAGGCCAGACACAGTGGACTAAAGAGGGTGATAGATGCTCAAAGTTTTTTTCACCTGGTGGCCAACTATAATCAGGTTAAAAAGCAATTGGTTATGATTCAGGAAGAGGGGGTTATCTACAACAGTCCTGCAGAGATTAAATTTGTTGCTAAGCTTCATTTTCAGAAGAGTTTTTTTGAATAACTTTGAGGTTTACATAGATTTATCATCTTTGCCTTTCAATTCTCTCACTTTACTGCAAGCCCAAGAGCTTGAGAAGGCATTCACTGAAGATGAAGTTTGGAAAGCAATCAAGTCTTGTAATGGGGACAAGTCATCTGGTCCAGATGGATTCACAATGAGGTTTTATCAAGTTTGTTGGGATTTTATCAAAGCATACATTATGTGTTTTATGAATCACTTTTTCCATAAGGGTTCTCTTGGCAAAGACATTAACTCATCATTTATTACTCTCATTCCCAAACTCAGTTCTCCTCAAAGCTTTGAAGATTACAGACCAATTAGACTCATCTCCAACACTTATAAGATAATCTCAAAAGTTCTTGAAGCTAGATTGAAGGAGGTGATGAACCATTTAGTACACGATGTCCAATCTGGCTTTATTACTGGAAGACAGATTTTGGATGGCATTCTAATTGCATCTGAGCTATTACATTCCATCAAGAACTCCAGGCAAGAGGTTATTGTATTGAAAGTTGATTTTGAAAAGGCCTATGACCATATTAGTTGAGATGCATTACTTAAAATTCTTCAAATTATGGGTTTTGGCTCTCTTTGGGTTGCTTGGATTGCTGAATGCATTAATTTTTGGTCTTCAGTCCTTATTAATGGATCCCCATCTGATGATTTTCCACTTTTGAGAGGGCTTAGACAAGGTTTCTCATTGTTTCCCCTCCTCTTTGCTTTGGTAGCTGAATCTCTACACCAACTTATGATCAAATGGATTGCTTCTAGGATGTTTACTGGTATTAGATGCAATAATCAGGGCCCTGAAATCTCACATTTACAATTTGCTGATGACACATTGATCTTTATAGAAGCTGGTATTCAATAAGTGATAAATCTTAAGCTCACACTTAATTGTCTACAAAAAGCTACAGGGCTGAAGATCAACTTTCACAAGTCTAAAGTTTTATTGTTGAATCCTACTTCAGTTTCAGTTGAGGAGGTGTGTGATATATTAGGTTGCTCAGAGGTTCAGTTGCCTTTCAACTATCTTGGTTTTCAGTTGGGAGCTAACCCCAGAAGGAAAAAACATGGGAACCTGTGATTGCTAAATTCAAGAGCAAGCTGAGCCTATGGCAAGCCAGAGCCAAGTCCTTTGGGGGCAGGATCACCTTGATCAAGTCCTCTCTCAGTTCATTACCACTATATTACATGTCACTCTACAAAGTCCCCAAGGGTTTTATTAAAGAAATGGATTGCTGACAAAGGAGGTTTTTGTGGAATGGAACCATTACTAAGAAAGTTTTGTATAAGGTGAGATGGAATTTGATTTGCAGGCCTAGGTCAGTGGGGGTTTTAGGCATTAATAATTTACACATTATGAACAAGGCATTGCTAGCTAGATGGTGGTGGAGGTTTGCTGTGGAGAAAGACTCCTTGTGGAAACAGTTGTTGTGTGCTAAATTTGGATGGGGCTATGCCTCTTGGGATCTTACTAAACTAATGATCCTTGATGGTCAATCCTTATTTAGTCACATTCAATCTTTGTTGGAATGTCCATTATTTGCTGAGGCTTTTGGTGTAGAGGGTTTGTTGTGGACTGTAAACTCAGGTGATTGTGTGCAGTTTTGGGAGGATTCTTGGTTGTTGGAGGTACCACTAAAATTTTTGTTCCTAAGACTTTATCACCTCAGCACACAAAAAAACACACTAGTGTCCAATTTTTGGTTGGATGGAGACTGGCTACTTATCTTCAGAAGAGATCTCTGGGGGTGGGAATTGGATTTATTTTCCATATTGTGTGATTACCTTAACAATTTTAAGTTGCAGAACACTGGTGGAGATTCTGTTACTTGGCTTCTGGATCCTAAAGGCTTTTCAGTGCATAGGTTGTATGAAGCCTTAGATGTCAGGGAAGAACAAATTCCTGAGTGGCCTGCATTGCTTTGGGCTCCTCTTCTACCTCCTAAAATAGCTGCCTTCTCCTGGTTGTTATGTATGCAAGTCATCCCCACAAAATGC
Organism: Erodium maritimum; assembly: GCA_963921825.1. Classification (NCBI taxonomy): domain Eukaryota; kingdom Viridiplantae; phylum Streptophyta; class Magnoliopsida; order Geraniales; family Geraniaceae; genus Erodium; species Erodium maritimum. Next base: position 36,433,891 of record OY997593.1, on the reverse strand, counting down.
TTTCCCTTGGCTAGAGGCTTGTATGCTGAAAATGTGTGGTGCCCTTTTTGTCTTGATGAGCTTGAAGAAATGGACCATTTGTTCTTAACTTGTACTTTGGCCAGCTCTGTGTGGAATCTTTGCTTGGAGTGGTGGGGGTTTAAAACAACAATTCCTGATAATATTGTACAATGGTTTGTATCTTGGAGATAGTTGGCCCCTTTATCAGCTAGGAAACAATGGGATATCATATTTTCAATCATCATTTGGAGGATCTGGCTTGGTAGGAACTCTGTCATCTTTAGAGGGACGGACATTTCTCCTGATTTATTGCTTCAACAGATTCAAAATGAATCCTATCAGATACTTTGGGCTAATTTCAAAAGGGGTCACAACTTTTCCTTTCTATCTTGGCTGGCTGATCCTTGTTCCAGCCCCAGGCCAGGTTTTTGATTTATAGGACTTGCTTCACAAGGTTCTCCTCTGGATTTGAATTGGGCCTTTAGGGGGGGGGGGTTGGTTGGGTTGGGTGGGTACTGTGGTGAGCTGTAGTAGGTGAGGTTAGGTCATTGTGGGGTGGTTACTTGATCATTATTGTGTGTGGGTCTTTTGTTCTTCTCTTCCATCTTTGTCCTGTTGCAGTGTGGTTAGTACTATCTTAGGTTGAGTGGTTCAGTTTTTCTCTGGTCTGGTGTTGCTGCTGGTATCTATTTTGCAGCTCTTTATTGGCTTCTCTGGTAATTGATGTTGTGGAGGATTGGTTTTGATCTGAAGTGATTGCCTTTGTTGCTGTGGATTTTTTACTGGTTGTGTTCTATCTGGTGGAGTGGTTCTGATGTTGTTTTGGGCTTTTGGGAATTTTTTTGTAACTCCTCCGAATGATGGTGGGTTTTTAAGGTGTCTGAGATGATTCATATTGATTGATTAGGAGTCTTCTTTTGTTTTGGGTAGTATTGTTTAAACCTGTTTGAATTCAAATCCGGTTGGTTTCTTGCCATTCAAGGCAAGCTTAGCACTGGTAAGGTTTGGTTACAAATCTGGTTTGAATTCAAACCAGTTAATTTCTTGCCATTCAAGGCAAGCTAGGTACTTTTCTTGGGTTGGGTATTGGTGGTTCTAGTTTCCATTTGACCAATTGTGGTCCATATAGGTTGTAATTTTATCTGAAGGGCCTCCCCTTGACCTTGCTTTTCATTTCGAAATCTCGGTTTTAATACAAAAAATTGCTGATAAAAAAAGTTATTGTGTCTTATATCTGTTTTTCGTGGCCAGAGATTTATTTTTGATGCACTCATATATACGAAATTTTAAGTTCATGAAACTGCATCTTTCGCTATAAAATTTTTTTCGGGGATGCTCTAAAAAAACTAGAGAGTTTCAGCAGTGCACACATCTTATGTTGTATAATCATACGTTGGTAGCGTCTCGGCGTCTCCTATATGTCATGTTGGTGCCTTGGTGGGGTGAGTGGCTTATTATTATACACAGACCATAAAATTTGTAATAAATTGATTATCATATATTGGCCACGTGTGTTGCGGCTAGTGATTGATTCTATTTTGTTTGAATGTGACATTAAATAACTTGTAATAGAGAGCAAATATGTGCTGTTTGATCATGTTTCAGTGAAACTGATAACGTAGTAGTTATGCTTTGTTTTTTTTGAACAAGAATTTTAATCGTTTGAAACAAGGCACTAAATTATAAATGGATTAGATTTTTATATTACCACTTTCTTCAATGACATACAAAATGATTACGACCTTTTATCTTTTAATCAGAAATATACCATATTTTTCATTTATTTATCTCTGGTAAATTGCCACGACTCTATTTTTGAGGTGAAGTTTGAATTGAATTTTTACTCTTTCCCCATTATTTAGGATTGAATTTTAGATCAAGATTCATGACAAGTATAGAAAGATTTGATAACAAATGTCGGAAATAAAGAAAAGAGAGATTAGGTGCAATCACAAAACAGTGAAGTCGAGCAAGATGAGTAGGAGAAGGACCATTGGAAAAAAATTCATATCGTTTCGTAGCACACTACCTCGCTTAACGATGGTACTCTGCAATCCAGGATTCAACGACAATTCCTCTAGTCTGGTGAACTCGACAGCTCCCCCCCCGTGCATGTGTTGTGCTCAGATTAAATAAGATAACATACTGAACATAAGAGCAAAAATACACTCTTAAACTCTCCCCCAAACATTCAAATTGAGCGCGGGTTATGATCACGCCCCTCTACATTCAGCAGACCATACCCGTCTAAAGGAGAAAGTAATATCCTTCAAATAAATCCAAGTTATAGTCCGAGTTTTTGAGTGATCAAGCACTTAGATTTACCATAAAACGACTAGAGCAAACAAGAACCAAGAACATAAAATTAAGACACGAAAGACAAGACTCAAAACTACTACCTATGCTTAATCCAAAAACCATATCCGGCTCCCACACATCATAACCTGAAAACTTGTGGATCCCCTAACCGAGAGCTCTAGATGTTGGGAAGACACACGTGGTGTGGGGAAGGATCACGTGATATGGTGGAGAGACCCTATAACATGGCGGGCTGCCCTTCTTCTGATGCAACCCAGGGTCGGGTGGCCTTATTGGACCTGACGATGATGCATAGCAGACCTCGCCTAAGTCGCCTGATTGTTTGGGCCAACGAGAGCCCCTCCCGCTGTGACAGTGTGTTTGCTCCTAGCGTGGGAGGCTAATACGGAGAGGGCGATCACCACCACAGTAGGGAGTTGCAGATCGTCGCGAAACAGACACCATCCTTCCGATACAACATAGTCGTGATAAGGAGGTACAGAGAAGAACAACACGAAGGTTGCAAAGAGGAGACTCACGAGAAGTCTCTTGGTGATGGAGGTCTTGCACGATAGTGACATCCTGAATAGAGGCGGAAGGAGGCTAAATGCGGCGGCTAGAGTTAGGAGCTCTCAACCCTAGCGGAAACTATTGCTTATTAACATTAATTATATGATACGGTACTGACATTTTACAAGCTTATATATGCATATGTTTTGAGGTATTATTTATTTACGAATTCAAGATAAATAAGTCTTTTATAAAGTTTTATGCATCATAAAACTTTCTTGAGGTCCTTTTTTTTAGCATAAAATTTAATTTCATTTATACGAAAGATAATGTGGAACAAAATAAGTATTAGTTGTGTTTGGTGGCCCTTCTGAGATGGAAGATGGGGGTGGTAGTGTACTAGTGGTTATGGAGGGAAGATGGGGGTGGTAGTGTACTAGTGGTTATGGAGGGATCCTCCACATGGGTGCAGGTTCAGCTCCTAGTGTGTGCCCACTCGCTAGTTTTTTCAGAGTTTCGTTAAGACCTAGTTGATGGTCGCCCAAGAGAGAGTATCACCCATAATATGGCGTAGTTTGTTGAGAGTTTGGTTTTCATCTACAGGGGTTCAGTCGAGGAGGGATTTCGGAAGGTTTCGGCGGTTCTCAGTCATACTTATAGCAATGGGGTCTCTGGCTCCTCAGTGGTTCCATGATTTTCCTTTCTTAGAATGCGGGTGGCATAGGCTCCTATCTGAAGATAAGTCTGTTGGCTTCTCTTGTTCGGGGCTCATCGAGTTGATTTCGTATTGATCGAGGAGAAGACATTGTCGGATATGAGTCTCAGTATTGTTGCCTCGTTTGTTTGGGGACAGATTTGCCCATGTGTTTGTTCCCTTCTCTAGAGAATGGAACAAACACATGATTTGTCAGAGGGTCTTATGTCCATCCGGAATATCAGGGTGTTCAAGGTGGGTCAGGTTTACAATATAGACGATGTTCTAATTTGGTCGGAGTTCATCTTCTCACATGAACTCCCTTGACAATTCTGAACGTGTATGCTCCCGCCTTAGTTCATGCGAGGCGTGTTCTCTGGTTTTCTCTTCGTTCACTTGTGGACATATGTTGCTTGTTGATGGGGACTTGATGAGTGGGGATGATTATGGGTCAAATCCCTCTTTTACGTGCATCAGTACACGATCATCAAGCAATACAATGGACGGTTGAGTATCGGTCAATCCCACAGAGAGTAGAGGTATTATTAGTATTCTCGCTAAAACTAGGGGAGGGTGGGATATCACTTACACATACCTGAAAGGGAAAAGAAAGGGCGGAAAGGTAAAAGTTGATTTGAATCTAGACAAAAAAGGAAAAATATACACGGTACCACCTAAGATGCATAACTTTTGATTCACACAAAGAGTCGGTCACAGGTATGAGTAAACACAAATTCCAATTAACGCATGACATGGTTAACGATGGATAAAATCAATAAATGATTTCCTTATGGTCGTAGAAAACTTAGTTCCTATGTATGCGATATCATAACATCAACCACACACTAGTCACGGGGAAAGGGAAAAAGACCATTTCCCAGACTGATATTCGTACCACCAACCATCGGAAAAATCAATAATAATAGGGTGTAGTTCTATGCTCTTGATCAAAGCTCGATCAATCTTCGAACAAGAAATAACAACAAAGATTGCATGTCACTCTCGCTACCAACTAACAAAAGTAGAGATAGCTACACCACTCAGCGAATCTACTTAGCTACGCCTAGTTCAACACCCTAACGACCAAAATCCATATATCATTAATGAAAACTAAAAAGAGATACGAATCACGAAGCTATGGTAATACAGAAGCATAAGTAAATGTCAGGTCTCGATGGAGAGCATGAACATACAATCACAATGGAAGCAAACAACTCGAGACCATACATAAAACACTACCACGATTAGATTCACAAAACAAAACCGAAATCACTATTTCTTACCAAATCAAGAACATCAGGTAAAGAATGAACGGGCTTGAGTCTCCAAGTCACCTACGTATCCTCCTAGCACCAAGGACAAGGTCAGGAAGTAGAGCATTACGAGAAGAATTCAACAAACAAGTGAATAGCTTAATTACACTCATCGAGCATGGGGAACTCCAAGAAGGCGTGATCACCAAGGCAAATCAAGAAGACATTCAAGATCAATTCAAGACTCCAACAAATCTATTTTTACCTCCTCTTGAAGAAATTAATGAAGCCACATTTCTCATCATTTCCAAAGACAATTCAGCCACTTAACTCAAGGGAGATGAATAGCCAAAGTATGTATTTGAATTCAGTTCATTAATTATCTATTTATTTGCTGTTTTGCAGGAATTCCAGCCTTAAGTCATTAATTAGAGTTCAATGTATTAAGTTTTTGACCCTAGAAGGTCACAAGCTGCTGGAATATTTAATAAAGTCCCTTCTCAGCATGTATGAATCAAGTTTTATGCAAGGTTCAAATCGCGCGAGATCTCGGCGAGATCACGGCAAAATAGGTCGGGGCGTGATCGAGAAGTGGTATCGGCTGAAAAAATCGGCCAACTCTCCTGGTCAACTCGGTCAACGTGATGAATACACGGTGATTCACGGCGGGAGACCGACGAGTTATGATGAAAGCCGACGGCCGGTGACCAAATGGGCAGAGCAGCAGCAAGTAGGAAAAAAAATGGTGAAGATGGTGAGAGAGAGAGAAAGAAGAGGAGATGGGTGAGAGAGAGAAAGAAGAAGAGATGAAAGAGAGAGAAAGAAAGAAGAAGAAAAAGTGACGGCTGGTAGAGTGTTAGGGTTTCTGCATTTGTGTTACCCTACTTTTGTTAGTTAATGGGCTGGGTTTTATTAATTATTGGGCTGAGTTAACTTGGGCTTGGAATAAATTAGTAGTTGGGTTATTTGGGTTGGTTTAATTGGGCAAGGGCCATAACTAATATGACTTTTTATATATCTTTAATTATTAATAATTCAAAAATAAAAATATGAAAATATATTAATAATTCAAAAATAATATAATTTATATTTAAATGTAATTATTGTTATATTTTTTATTATTTATATATATACACATATACATATAATACAAAACACGATTTGCCAAGATCTCCCTGATATATTGAAATATCTTTACCGGTTACCTCGCCGATATTTCACCACAACCAATATTTAGAACCTTGGTTTTATGAAATAAAAATTCGAGTTTTCTTCTAGGAAGAATCCTAAGAAATTCAATCTTCTTGTGTGTGAAGCCTTGAAGTTTGTGTGTTTCGACTTATCACAGACTTTTCACCATCTGTGTGGAGTCATTCAATCCACCATCTACCTTCCTAGTTACTTAGATTCTTGAAAGAGTGTTGTACGAATAGTTGAAGCAATCTTCATCTTCGATTCCATCTTAATCCATTGGTTCCTTAGAGAGTGTTGAACGACCAGCTAAGGTTCCCATCCTATGATCGCTATCATATATAACCTACCAACAAGGTTCTATCTCATCCTATTACCACGTTCTTGTATCATCTCGGTATTAGAGCTACACGCTCCAAATCAGGTTTTATCTATCCCTTTTGTTTTCTTAATTTCGTTTATATCTATTTGCTGTTGTTTTATATCCAAAAAAGAGAAAAAGAGAAAAGAAGAAACTTTGAGCAGAGAACAAATTTATCCAGATGTGTTCATTTTTTGTTATCTCTAATCATTTTAAGTTTAGTACCTTTTCGACTTCCTTTGCACTTGATTTGTTTTGTTTGTGAGAAACAACAACATCTAGAACTATGGAAGATCAAGGGGATGTAAACGTAGTTCATATTCTTGCTGTCATTCAAACTTAGCTCCAAGACCTGGGAAATTGAATGACAAGAATGGAACAACCACCATCGCCATAAAGAAATCCTATTAGAAATGTGAATGCTACAAGGGGGAACAAAAACGAAGAAGGCTTACAAGACTCTGAAGATGATGGCCAACCAGATTTTTATCAAAACCCAAGGCCAAGGAGGCAATACAACTATGATCGAGGTCGAAAAGACGATGATATGGATGGAAACCGAGATGTCAAGATTAATGCCCCAATTTTCATAGGTAAGGTCAATCCAGAAGCTTACCTTGATTGAGAGATACGTATGGAGTATATTTTCGAATATTACAATTGCTCGGAACAAAGGAAAGTGTACTTAGCTGCTGCCCAACTTACCGAAGGTGCTTTGGCTTGGTGGGACAGAGATGTTTCCGAGAGGAGGAGGCATAGACACGGTTAGATCACCACTTGGGAGCACATTAGGTTCATCACGAGGAAGAAATATGTTCCAACCTATAATTACCGAAGCCTGGAACAAAAATTCAAAAAGCTCTCAAGGAAATACATCGGTGGAAGAATATTTTGATGAGTTTGAGACACTTCGGAACAGGTTAGAATCTGAAGATTCTGAGGAGTCTCTAATGGAACAATTCCTAGATGGTCTTCATGATAGAATTCCTAGAAAGGTAGATAGACAAACCCACCATGACTTGGAAGAATTGTTGAACCTTGCTACTCAAGCCGAACAACATACTAATCGCAACAAGAACTTATGGACACACAACAACTAAAAGCTCTAGACAAAGGAAAGTCCGATGAGATGTACTAGAGGTTCAAAGGGAAGCTACCAGATTCATTAAAAGGAACCAAACTAGAGCAAGGTAAGGATTCAATTCTAAGATCTCGTGACATTACTTGTTTTAAATGTTAGGGAAAAGGACACTATGCACGATATTGTCCAAACCAACGAGTGATGATCATCAAAGAAGGTATTTTAAAAATTCAAGTTTTCTTCTAGGAAGAATCCTAAGAAATTCAATCTTCTTGTGTGTGAAGCCTTGAAGTTTGTTTGTTTTGGCTTATCACAGACTTTTCATCATCTGTATGCCGTCATTCAATCCACCATATATCTTCCTAGTCACTTAGATTCTTCAAAGAGTGTTGTACGGACAATTGAAGCAATCTCCATCTTAATTCATTGGTTCCTAAGAGAGTATTTTACGACCACCTAAGGTTCCCCATCCTATCATCACTATCCTATATAACTTACCAGCAAGGTTCTATCTACTCCTACCACCACGTTCCTGTATCACTTTGTTGGCATGAGCCACTCATGGGCTTCGCGGGTGAAGGCCCATGGCCATTCGCGACGAGGTCCCATGACGCGCTTGATGAGTGGGGATGACTATGCGTCAAAACCCTCATTTTACGTGCATCAGTACACGGTCATCAAGCAATAGATTTAACGGTTAAGTACCGGTCAATCCAACAGGGAGTAGAGGTATCACTAGTATTTTGCTAAAACCTGGGGACGTGGGCTGTTACTTCCACATCCCCGAAAGGGAAAATAAAGAGCAGAAAAATGAATTGCTGCTTTAAAGTATAGACATAAGTAACATATGTACACGCTACCACCTAAGACACATAACATTTGATTCATACAAGGAGTCAGTCACGAGTATAAGTAAACACGACTTCCAATCAACGCATGGTTTGGTTAACAATGGTGAAATAAAATAATGCTTTACTTATGGTCTTAGAACACTTAGCTTCCTATGTATGTGGTATCACGAAATCAACCACATACTAGGCACGGGGAGAGGGCACAAGACCATTGCTCGGCCCGATATACGAACCACCAATCATCGGAGAGCAATAAAATAGGGTGTAGTTCTATGATCTTGAGCGAAGCTCGATCAATCCTCGAACAAGAGGTAATGACAACGGATGCATGTCACTCTCGCTACCAACTACCACAAGTAGAGATAGCTACACCACTCGGCGAATCGACTCAGCTACGCCTAGTTCACTTCCTAATTATTGTATGCTATCAATAAGACGAACACCGAAAATCAGGTAGAACTAAATAGAGTATCGAATCACGATACTCTGGTACTACACAAGCATGAGAGGACTCTAAATAGCTATCGAATCTACTTAGCTACGCATAGTTCAATAAACCTGACGATCGAATAAACCAATCATCAAGGAGAACTAATTAGAGCAACGAATCACGAAGCTCTGGTAATACACAAGCGTAAGTAAACCCTACATCAATAAACGAATCTACTTAGCTACACCTACTTCACTTCTCGAAAACCGAACACCGCTGATCAAGATGAGTCCGGTAATCAAGTCGCACTATGTAGAACATCGAATCACGATATTCTGGTAATACACAAGCATAAGCAAATCCTATAAACGTGCAATCTCGTCTCGCACTAGATCGAATCATGTATCGCTCCAAACATCAATCTACATAGCGCTCACAAAAATTAAGGAAAATCCCCTAAATCGTTCGGTCGGCTTGAAACACACAAGAGAATCGAGAAAACACACCCTAGCATATTTCTATCTCGTCAATAGTAAATCAAGACATAAAAATATCAAAATCCTAAATAAGTTCACTAAATGGCTAAAGTTTGCATTTTTACGAACTCTAACTTAAAACTTAATATACACCCGAGAGATGAAATAGCTAGCACACGAAATCGGGTTCAAAAACATGAAATTCCGAACACAAAGTAAGAGAATCATGCATTAACATCGAGTAGGTTAAATATATATGAATACCCATACAAGAAATTGGATGTTATTTAAGCTCAAAACCCCAAATCATGCCAAAAACATCACCCAACTCATGCATTAACTTCAAGGAAATCAACATTTACACAACACCCATGACCAAGGATTGGAATCCAAGGTCATGGAATCCAATTCCTACTCAAGCATACAAAAAAAAACCAATTTTTACAACAATACTAGAGAAGGGTAGAGATAAGAACCGGGATTGGGTTGAGAAACACAATCAAAATCTCCTCTAGCTTGCAAACCCACCATCTCCAACTCTCCAAAGCTTCAACTCATGAAAAAGGAGAGAAGTTGGAGATGGTGGGAGGCTCATGGATGCATGAGAACTCCTCGGATCGTCTTGGTTATGGCCTTAGATGGTAGAAAATGCTAAGATGAAGAGCTCTCAAGAACACTAAGAACAAGATAAAGAAAAAAAAACTAAGCTTTTGATTAAAAAAGTAGAAAAAAACTGATTTTTTTATCAACGAATACGAATTTAAATTAACCTCTTCTAAGAAGGAAAAAGGTTACAACGGTGTGTTCAAAGGAGCAATACTGACTACAGTAAAGCCTAAGCTAGGAAAAAGAGAAGCCCCAAAACAAGCTCACAAGAGAAGAACCAACCAACAATAAACTTTGCATACACGATACTAATGAACCGCAAACTTACTAAAGCCAAATAGCCAAGAACCCATAGCTTTTGATGAAATGGGTTTTAAATCAAAGCTGAAACCATGAAGGAGATCTGCAACCAAGATTGCACAGACGAGGATGCAGAGTCTTAAGGTGAAGAAGCGGTCGATACTTGCCCCACACGCCATCTCTAAACCGATTTGAAATTTGAAAATTTGAAAAATGGTGGTCGTTACTTGCCCACACGTCGTCTCACAAACAAGCAGAGAGTTGAGAGAAGTGGATATTTAGTGAATGCCTTGTCCAATTGTAGAAGAGATGTGCTTAATCGATGAGTTGCACAATAGCTTCAAGTCAGCTGCACCAACATCCAGAATGAATATGTCTTGCAGTCCCGGAGAGAAAGCAACATCGCAGGGCAAATAAACTTCAGAAAAAGTTCCTGCCAAAAGAGAAGAAACAAGAGAGAGGAGAACACTCGAAACCTGGAAAACAACTATCCACACACTAGAAGGCAGAGAAGAGAGAGGGATGAAAGAACCCACACACAAACAGAAAAGGGGACCCCAAGAAAGAGAGGAAACCTCACCAAACTCACCCACTCACCAAACCAACCCAAACACCCTTCCCAGAACCCCCAGCCCCAATTAAAATTTCAAAACCAGCCAATGATGAAGGGTCCATTGTTGAATAGTGAAATGATAATCTTGGTTGACACATGCCCATTCCCAGCTAAAAGTTTTGTTCAAGACTTTATAGAAGATCACTTCAGCATTGTCCTTTTCATTCCTGAAAGTTGCAGCATTCCTTGATATCTGATGTATAGTTGTTTCTCACGCCACAATATATATAGGTAGCAAGAGTTGAAGTCGGCTACAAACCACTCTTAACCTAAGAATCGTGAGAACCAATCCTAGCCACACACACCTAAGATCCAACATTCACCAGGATGCCACCTCATCACCCCAATTCCACCGAAAATCACGCCACTTTCATCCTTTCTCACATAAGCAAGGACATGATTTTAACAGCATGGTGTCATGTGGACAAGTGTCCATTTTTTTCTTCACTAATTTAATATTTTCCGATTCGTTTGAACTCCGATTAGCTTCAAACTTGCGCGAATATTTTTATTTTTTTCAAGGGCTTTAAATCAAGATCAATCATGAATATATTTTGAAGGACGAAAATAAAAAGGTATATCAGAGTGATAAAAATAATGTTAAGTGTTGATAAATCTTCACTAATAAATGTTTTATATCGGAGGTATCAAACTAGTGCTAAATGTTGATAAAAACATGTACTGAGGTGATAAAAAAACAAATAATGAGGTGATAAAAACCATGTTCAATGTTGATAATAGGTGTAATAAACTAGAGTTTATCGTTGATAAAAAAACATGTGATGGGCTGATAAAAACACATGTAATTTAATGATAAACATAGTGTTTAGTGTTGATAAAACTAGTGTTCATAAAAACACGTGATGAGGTGATAAAAATCATGTTCGGTTTTGGAAAATGAGGTGATAAAAATCGTGTTCAGTGTTGATAAAACCAGTGTAAAGTGTTGATAAAACCAATGTAAAGTGTTGATAAAAATTACCCAGATATAATTTTTTTTAAATCAACCACGAAATAATTCTTTATTCGTGCTTCAAAAAAAACATGTGATGGGGGTGATAAAACACACGTAATTTAATGATAAATCTAGTGTTTGGTGTTGATAAAACTAGTGTTCATAAAAAGCACGTGATGATGTGATAAAATCATGATCAGTTTTGGAAATCAGGTGATAAAATCAGTGTAAAGTGTTGATAAAACCAGTGTAAAAGTGTTGATAAAACCAGAGCAAAGTGTTGATAAAAATTACCCAGATTTAATTTTTTTTTCAATCAGCCTCGTAATAATTTTTTTTCGTGCTTCAAAATATATTCATGAGTGATCTTGATAGAAAGCCCTTGAAAAAACAAAACTAATGGCACAAGTTTGAAGCCAATCGCATATTTGGCTACAGAGAAATAGTGTGATTTTCAGGAGAACTGTTCTTTCGGCTTCTGAGGTGTTTGGGAAGATTAAGCCTCATGTATTCAACTTAGTCTTGTTGGCAGGGGATCTTGTGAAAAATGTGTCTTTCGAGCAGTGGAATTTGGCTCCGAGGTTGCCTTCTGGTTAGACGCCGGCTGTTAGCAAGAGGATTTTAATTTCAGTGTTTTTTATGCTTCTACTAGTTTTTTGGTTTCGTTTGTGGTGTAACCTGTTGATGTATTCTTTTTCAGGGATTCACATTGGATTCCTGTAATAATAATTTCATCGCTAATCAAAAAAAAAGTTTGAAGCCAATCGGAGTTCAAACGAAGCAGGAAAAATTAAATTAGTGAATTGGTTAAAAAAAGTATTATGATAGTTTTACTAAAAAGTTCTTCCCACTTACTAAAAATTGCTGTTTTTTTTTGCAGTCAACAACTCAATTGTATCTCATCCCTCCATTCTTAAAACATATGACTTGGATTGATTCTCACGGTTCTTAGGTTAACACATGGTTTGCATTAGATTTCTCCTCTAGGCAACAAAACAAAGTAAAGGAAAAACATAATAATAAAAAATTAAAATATATGTTGTGCGCCACATTCACGCGACAAGGGAGGGAAGGAGCGCCAGCTCAGAAATTTGAACGAAGAGAGCGCCACATGGCGCTCAATAATTGGCCCACGTGGCTTGCTTTGTTGCAACTTTCTCCAAATAAACTCTAAACTTCTATCGATCATATCTGCTCCGTCTTTGCTCCGATTGAGGTCGTTCTTGCGCCTATAATTTTATTTTTTCGCGGCATACAAAACAAGACCAATCATGAATATATTTTGAACACTCGAAAAATATTGACCAAGAACGAGGTTATGCGCAGTTATTACTTAACGCTAAAAATATAAAAACGAGGCACAAACAAGGTAAAAATGTAGGGAAAATAGTCTAATTAGATAGGACAAATTTACGCTCATCGTCTCTCACGCCTTCCATCCCAAATATGTACAACATTATCTGACGAGTGTTAGTCTTAGTGCCCGTAGTTCAATCCTAAATGTCCAAATGTATATATCATCGTTAGCAATAAAATTAAAGCGGCTTTATATTACTTATGTGTTGGAGTAATATATCGATGTGTGCTCTGATCTATGCCCACCATGCGAATAGAACCATAGATCGAGATAGATCACACTCGATGGGTCCCTAGTCAACAAAGCTTCACTAGAAGCGACTAGTATGAAAGATGGCTCTTTATGGCTTACGTTTTGTTAGTCATTGGAATGAGATTCCGGAGTCTGATCATAGATATCATGTGGGACATGATATTGGACGACCCGCCCTGAATATGTGCCATAGATTAAGTCATGAACATATTCAGTGTTGTAGCTTGTCATGTATCCTTAGACCAAGGAGTCTTTGTGATCGCTATGTAGTCAACAACCTTGTTTGACCTGAGCCTAACGTTGTCCGTAACAGGGCTTCCATAACGGCCAGGATTGGCTTGGGGACGGGCTACATGAGTGACACGAAAGACGGCTAAGGGATTTATCCCTCATACTAAGGTATGGGAAAGATATCGGTTCTCGGCCGCTTGATCGAGAGTGACTGGAAGAATAGCATGGCCATGCACATGATACTGGGTATCATATCTTCAGTCATCTCACATATCAAGGAACGGTGATTGAGAATAATAAGGATGACGGCTCTATGCCTTATCTCAATCAGGATATCGGAGATAAAAGGATAATGACAGGGACGACGGAAAGGTTAGAATCGACAGGGTCGATTCGTTATGTAGTGTCAGGCAATACTAAAGTCTCGTTAGTTGCCACTTAAATAGGATCAAGTAAAATGGGATTTTACGTTGATCTATTGACATGCATAAACCTAAGGGTCACACCGGAGGATGAAACTCATTGACACATTTATGGAGAATGGCCAAAAGGGAGTTGTCTCGGGACATGACCAAAACTGGGTTTTGGGTCATGTGCCCGTAAGTGAATAGGACTTTACGGATCGAGATAAGGCTTGGAGTCTTGGGATTGATCGCGTCGGATAATGTTGGACATTTCCGGTATGGAAGGCATGGAGGCGATGAGCGAATCACGGGACCTCGTTGGAAATGGTCACGGGCCATGTTCCAAGAGGCCCATGAAAGGCCCATGCAACCAAGGCCCATGGAACTAATTAATCAAGTCTTGATTAATTAGTACTAAGTAAGCAAGACAAGGATTAAGGTGTTGGTGATTCACCACCTAACACAATCTTGTCTTGCCATACTTTGTCCTATTTACACCTTACTTGACACCATACTTGTCCCATGCCTTTAGTTGGACAAGTATGGGTTTTGTTATGTTTAAGTCATCTTTTTTCAACATAACAAAGACAAGACAAGAATAGGAAACACATTTTCTCTCCCTCTTCCATGGCCATTTCGGGTTTGGCTAGTTTCCTCCTCCATTTTTGTGTTCTTGAGTCCTCAAAGAGAAGAACTACGTGGCTTTGATTCCCATGTGGATACGTAGGCGTCTTGGAGACTCAAGCCAATCATTCGTTAACCGGTGTTCTTGTTTTGGTAAGAACTAGTGCTGAATTTTTCTCTTGTTAATCCATTCTTTGTTAGTTGTTTCATGGTTCTAATTGTCTCTTGGTTTTCATTGATTTTCCGCTGCGAGTTGGTTCATCTCCAACCTTACCTCGAGACCCAACAGTGGTATCAGAGCCGTGCTACCTTCGGGATTCACAAGACAGTGTTCAAAGTTTCGGTTTTGCTTGAAAGTTTCGTTTTTGGCATGTTGTTTTGCTAAATTGTTTGATAACATGTTTTAAATTATTGTTTATGGATTTAATGCATGTAAAATGATTTTTTGAAAATTATTTCAAATCTGGAAATTTTGAAAAAAATTTGATTTTTCGGGTCTCGGGAGCGGGACTCTCGGGGAGCCGAAACCGGGACCGAACGGGGCTCCGTTGGACGGAGCTAGGCCAAGCATGACCATTGGATGGTTGATATGCCAAGGCTAAACCGTTTTGTTAGTTATGACGAGTTTGGAACCGTCATGACGAACTCGAAGATCAAATGTTCAAAAGTTTCATTTTTGAACGGTTTCGATAAACCGAGCATCAAAAATTTTCGAAACTTGGCTATTAATTAAAACTGGAAAATCACATGATGTTTGATAACATTCTTGTTTGATAACACGATGTGTGATGTGATGTTGGCATGGTGCACATAATAGCCCCGAGCTCAATTTAATTATTTATCGCTTTTCACGGCCTGCGAGCCGTTAGAGGTAACGTGTAATTATTCTTTCAAAGTGTGGTCGTCGAACCACTTGTTTGTAATATTTATTTATTCCCGACCTGCGAGTCGTGTATTAAATTGTAATATTTTACTCAAGATGAAGAAAGGGCGAAAAGGTCATTTGGTGGCTTTTCGGGTGTTGGCATCGGCTTGGAGTCGGTGGAGCTCAAGAAGCTAGTGGGAGTTAGTTTAGGGGGCTATTATGTGCACATTTATCGCTTTATGCTTGGTTTAGTTTATGCATGATTAATTCTATGTGCTTTAGAATTGCATGCCTAACTTTATTTACCGAGCATATCACCTCACATGCAAAGATAAAATTGGAATTTTAATCCTTGTGTGTGAACCCTTAGAACCGTCATTGCATTGGATGTAGTTGACGGGTTCAAAGGAAGAATTACATTGGATGTAATTTGAGGCATCATTGCATTTGGAATGTAGTTGATGTGCTCATCGCATCTAGGATGTGCCAAAGTTTTGAACACAACTGGACAAGTAAAAGCGGGTCATGTCCGATACCTCCCAATCATCAACACCTTACTACCTCCCCGTCCTATGGGTGTCGTGCGCATTAGCGGAGCATCCATGGGAAAGCGGGGTAGTAGGTTTGGACGACATATGTGGGTGTCGTGCGCATTAGCGGAGCACCTACATAGTGACGAGCCATAGTTGAAAATTGGTGGACCCGACTACGATTCTTAGCCTGAGGTTGAGCTAGGGTAACAGATAGGGTAAGTCGTGTACATAAGTACATACCCTAGCCAGGAGTCACATTGGATGTGATTGGATGGATTCCTACCTACATAGCTCGATTAAGTGGTGAGCATTAGTTCAGCTTAATCGAGTGAATCAAGGATCTTGGTTTCAGATTCTAAAGGTTTAGAATTTATTGTTGGTGTTTAAGCTTGATCTTCATAAAATTTATTCAGTTTACTGATTGAATTTTATCTGTTGTAGATCAAATGGCAAATTCAGCGAACATTAATAGTTTGTCATTAAAAACCATTCTTGACAGGGTCAAGCTAAATGGGACAAACTATTTGGACTGGTACAGAATTTTTGAGGATAGTCCTCAAGTCTGAACGCAAAGAATATGTCCTTGACAAGGCTGTCTCTAAGACCATATCAGAGTTACATGAAGTGTCATCAGCTGCTGAGAAGAATATCTCAGGGATCTGGGATCCAAGGATATTCTGATGGTCAACAAGGGAATTGGAAGTGGCAAGGGCTGGGCCCATGCGCACTTGGCAGGAAAGATGAGACACCTGAGAATGTCTGCTTCTACTGCCAACAGCCTGGTCATTGGAACCGGGATTACAGGAAGTTCACGGCTGATCTGAAGAAGGGCAGTGGGACTGCGCCTTCATCAAATAGCCTGGATGATCTGAAGAAGGGCAGTAGGACTGCGCCTTCATCAGGAAACCTGGATGATCTAAGGAAGGGCGGTGGGACCGTGCCTTCATTCGGTATTAACTCTATAGAGCTACATCTCTCTACTTCCAAAGATTCATGGGTATTAGATACCATGACTGAATCTCACACATGCACTAATATATGGTGGCTGAAAGTAGGAGAGATTTGGAAAGCACGAAATGGACCTCAGAGTTGTGGCAACTGCTGTAGGATCCATGAGTCTTGCTTTGCCAAGATGCCTTGTCTTAGTATTGTATAATGTATATTGCATACCTACTCTTAGTAGGAATATTATATCTGTATCCGTGTTTGACAAGGAAGGATATAATGTTAATATTGGAAATAGAGTTTTCAATGTTCTATGCAATGATATGTTTTATACCAGTACTGACATGGTTGGAGGATTGTACATATTAGATATGGGTAACAATGCCTCAAGTTCTATATATTCCGTTAATAGCAAGAGGTCTAAATCCAACGATTTAAACCTAACTCTGTTATGGTACTGTCATTTGGGTCGCATAAACAAGAAGCGCCTATCAGCACTTCAGAAGTGCGGGCTTTCAGGTTCATTCGAATTCCATTCGATCGATAGGTGCAAGGTTTGTTTGATGGGCAAAATGACTAAAGTGCCCTTTATCGATCGCGATGAAAGGGCGGGTGAATTATTGGGGTTGATACACTCGAATGTGTGTAGACCAATAAGTTCACTTGCCAGGAGGGGTTTTAGCTACTTTATCACATTTACTGATGATTACAGTAAATATGGTTATGTCTATTCGGTGAGACATAAGTCTGAAGCTTTTGATAAATTCAAAGAGTTTAAGACTATAGTAGAAAACCAGCTCGACAAAGGTATTAAGGCACTTCGATTGGATCGAGGTGGAAAATACTTGACCACAGAGTTATTAGATCATCTAAAAGAGAATGGGATCCTTTTGAAATGGACTCCTCCTAGGTCACTGTAGTTGAAAGGTGTAGCCAAACGGAGAAATCGGACATTGTTAGACAATGGTCTGTTCCATGATTAGTTGGACTGATCTCCCAATCTCTTTTAGGGGTTTTGCTCTAGAGACGACCGCATTCATAGTGAATCGGGCTTCGACGAATGGTGTGGAATGGACACCATTTTAAAAATGGTACGGGATGATGCCCGCTTTGTCCTTCCTAAAGATTTGTGGTTGCGAGGCTTATGTGAAACATTTGGTTTCGACTAAGCTCGAACCAAGATCTGAGATATGCACCTTCGTGTGGTATCCCAAAGCAACAAGGGGATACTATTTCTACAATCCCAGTGAGAACATGGTGTTCGTCGCTTGGGGTGGGGTCTTTATGGAAAAGAAGTTTTGTTTCCAAAGACGTCATTGGGAGGACTGTGCATCTCGAAGAAATTCAGGATGGTACAGATCTGTCTAAACCAATTGGCAACCCAGTAGAAAGGAGCCAGAGATTGTCGTAGAGTAAGAACCAATTCCTGTTACAATTCCGGAAGGTCCAATGCGATTTGAAAGGATCAATCTTCCACCTCCAAGATATGGTATCCGGAGGTGACAATGAAGTCATGGTGGATCACGATGATCCAGCCACCTTTCAGGAAGTCGTGGATGGGCCCAACTCCGAGTTATGGCTAGGAGCCATGAGGGAGGAAATGCAATCCATGTCGGACAACCGAGTCTGGGAACCGGTTGATCCCATCAATGGTGTGAGGACCATAGGATGCAAATGGATCTTCAAGGTGAAGTTTGACATGGACGGCAACCCTCTGACCTACAAAGCTCAACTGGTGGCGAAAGGTTATAGGCAGATCCAATGGATTGACTATGAGGAAACCTTCTCCTTAGTGGCTATGGTCAAAATCGATCCAAATTCTTCTTGACATAACTGCGTATCATAATTACGAGATATGGCAAGTGGATGTCAAAACCGCTTTCCTAAATGGAAATTTGACTGAGTACGTTTGTATGTCTCGGCCCAAAGGTTTTGACGATCCGAAGAATAAAGGAAAGATTTATAAGTTGTTGAAATCCATTTATGGATTGAAACGAACTTCTCGGAGTTGGATCCTTCGTTTTGATGAAGCTGTAATTGGATTTGGCTTAATCAAGAACGAGGATGAATCTTGCGTTTATAAGAAGGCTAGTGGGAGCAATATTACCTTTCTGGTTCTCATTGAAAACGACATCCCAACCTTGCACGAGACTAAAGCTTGGTTGAGGAAGTGTTCTTCAATAAAGGACTTAGGCGATGCTTCTCATATCTTAAGGATTAAGATATGTAGAGATCGCACCAAGAGGGTCTTGGATTTAAGTCAGGGAACCTATGTGAACAAGGCATTGAGTAGGTTCTTAATGCTCGATTCAAAGAAAGGACTCTTACCCACTAGTCATGGCATTCATCTCAGCAAGACTCAGTGTCCTAAGACACCTGATGAGCTGAAAAGGATGATGAGAATCCTATGCGCCTGGGGGCAGGATCGATCATATATGCCATGACATGTATGAGACCAGACGTCTCGTAAGCCTTATGTTGTACCAGTAGACATCATTCTAACCCGGGGGAAAGATGATGCTGAACTAGTCGTCGAAGGATGAGTAGACGCTAGTTTTCCAAGACAAATCCAGATGACTTTAGAAGTCAATCAGGATATGTGTTTACGCTGAATGGCAGAGCTTTAGCTGGGAAAGCGTAAAGCAAGATACCATTGCCGAATCTACGACAGAGGCCAAGTACATGGATGCTGCAGAGGCAGCTAAGGAGGCTATGTGGATTTGGAAATTCATGGCAGGGCTGGGTGTAATTAAAAACCCATCCAGTCCGGTGAATCCATTTTGCGACAACACAAGGGCCATTGCGCAAGCTAAAAGCCTAGATCGCATAACAAATCCAAACATGTACTGCGGCGTATCCACCTCATCAGATAAATACTGAACTGAGGTGAAGTGAAGATAACCGATATTGCAACAGATGATAACATAGCCAACTCGTTGACTAAGGCAGTGTCACTGCCTGAACATGTTAGACATGTAAAGTCGATGGGGACATATAGGAGTTTAGATTGGAACTAGGGCAAGTGGGAGATTGTTAGTCTTAGTGCCCGTAGTTCAATCCTAAATGTCCAAATGTATATATCATCGTTAGCAATAAAATTAAAGCGGCTTTATATTACTTATGTGTTGGAGTAATATATCGATGTGTGCTCTGATCTATGCCCACCATGCGAATAGAACCATAGATCGAGATAGATCACACTCGATGGGTCCCTAGTCAACAAAGCTTCACTAGAAGCGACTAGTATGAAAGATGGCTCTTTATGGCTTACGTTCTGTTAGTCATTGGAATGAGATTCCGGAGTCTGATCATGGATATCATGTGGGACATGATATTGGACGACCCGCCCTGAATATGTGCCATAGATTAAGTCATGAACATATTCAGTGTTGTAGCTTGTCATGTATCCTTAGACCAAGGAGTCTTTGTGATCGCTATGTAGTCAACAACCTTGTTTGACCTGAGCCTAACGTTGTCCGTAACAGGGCTTCCATAACGGCCAGGATTGGCTTGGGGACGGGCTACATGAGTGACACGAAAGACGGCTAAGGGATTTATCCCTCATACTAAGGTATGGGAAAGATATCGGTTCTCGGCCGCTTGATCGAGAGTGACTGGAAGAATAGCATGGCCATGCACATGATACTGGGTATCATATCTTCAGTCATCTCACATATCAAGGAACGGTGATTGAGAATAATAAGGATGACGGCTCTATGCCTTATCTCAATCAGGATATCGGAGATAAAAGGATAATGACAGGGACGACGGAAAGGTTAGAATCGACAGGGTCGATTCGTTATGTAGTGTCAGGCAATACTAAAGTCTCGTTAGTTGCCACTTAAATAGGATCAAGTAAAATGGGATTTTACGTTGATCTATTGACATGCATAAACCTAAGGGTCACACCGGAGGATGAAACTCATTGACACATTTATGGAGAATGGCCAAAAGGGAGTTGTCTCGGGACATGACCAAAACTGGGTTTTGGGTCATGTGCCCGTAAGTGAATAGGACTTTACGGATCGAGATAAGGCTTGGAGTCTTGGGATTGATCGCGTCGGATAATGTTGGACATTTCCGGTATGGAAGGCATGGAGGCGATGAGCGAATCACGGGACCTCGTTGGAAATGGTCACGGGCCATGTTCCAAGAGGCCCATGAAAGGCCCATGCAACCAAGGCCCATGGAACTAATTAATCAAGTCTTGATTAATTAGTACTAAGTAAGCAAGACAAGGATTAAGGTGTTGGTGATTCACCACCTAACACAATCTTGTCTTGCCATACTTTGTCCTATTTACACCTTACTTGACACCATACTTGTCCCATGCCTTTAGTTGGACAAGTATGGGTTTTGTTATGTTTAAGTCATCTTTTTTCAACATAACAAAGACAAGACAAGAATAGGAAACACATTTTCTCTCCCTCTTCCATGGCCATTTCGGGTTTGGCTAGTTTCCTCCTCCATTTTTGTGTTCTTGAGTCCTCAAAGAGAAGAACTACGTGGCTTTGATTCCCATGTGGATACGTAGGCGTCTTGGAGACTCAAGCCAATCATTCGTTAACCGGTGTTCTTGTTTTGGTAAGAACTAGTGCTGAATTTTTCTCTTGTTAATCCATTCTTTGTTAGTTGTTTCATGGTTCTAATTGTCTCTTGGTTTTCATTGATTTTCCGCTGCGAGTTGGTTCATCTCCAACCTTACCTCGAGACCCAACAACGAGATCGTTCTCAAGACTCCAAGTCTAGTCTCGATCCATAAAAACGTAATTACTTACGGGCACATGAACCAAAACCCCATTTTGGTCATGTTGTTAGTCTTAGTGCCCATAGTTCAATCCTAAATGTCCAAATATATATATCATCGTTAGCAATAAAATTAAAGCGGCTTTATATTACTTATGTGTTGGAGTAATATATCGATGTGTGCTCTGATCTATGCCCACCATGCGAATAGAACCATAGATCGAGATAGATCACACTCGATGGGTCCCTAGTCAACAAAGCTTCACTAGAAGCGACTAGTATGAAAGATGGCTCTTTATGGCTTACGTTCTGTTAGTCATTGGAATGGGATTCCGGAGTCTGATCATAGATATCATGTGGGACATGATATTGGACGACCCGCCCTGAATATGTGCCATAGATTAAGTCATGAACATATTCAGTGTCGTAGCTTGTCATGTATCCTTAGACCAAGGAGTCTTTGTGATCGCTATGTAGTCAACAACTGAGTTTGACCTGAGCCTAACGTTGTCCGTAACAGGGCTTCCATAATGGCCAGGATTGGCTTGGGGACGGGCTACATGAGTGACACGAAAGGCGGCTAAGGGATTTATCCCTCATACTGAGGTATGGGAAAGATATCGGTTCTCGGCCGCTTGATCGAGAGTGACTGGAAGAATAGCATGGCCATGCACATGATACTGGGTATCATATCTTCAGTCATCTCACATATCAAGGAACGGTGATTGAGAATAATAAGGATGGCGGCTCTATGCCTTATCTCAATCAGGATATCGGAGATAAAAGGATAATGACAGGGATGACGGAAATGTTAGAATCGACAGGGTCGATTCGTTATGCAGTGTCAGGCAATACTAAAGTCTCGTTAGTTGCCACTTAAATAGGATCAAGTAAAATGGGATTTTACGTTGATCTATTGACATGCATAAACCTAAGGGTCACACCGGAGGATGAAACTCATTGACACATTTATGGAGAATGGCCAAAAGGGAGTTGTCTCGGGACATGACCAAAACTGGGTTTTGGGTCATGTGCCCGTACGTGAATAGGACTTTACGAATCGAGACAAGGTTTGGAGTCTTGGGATTGATTGCGTCGGATAATGTTGGGCATTTCCGGTATGGAAGGCTTGGAGGCGATGAGCGAATCACGAGACCTCGTTAGAAATGGCCACGGGCCATGTTCCAAGAGGCCCATGAAAGGCCCATGCAACCAAGGCCCATGGAACTAATTAATCAAGTCTTGATTAATTAGTACTAAGTAAGCAAGACAAGGATTAAGGTGTTGGTGATTCACCACCTAACCCAATCTTGTCTTGCCATACTTTGTCCTATTTACACCTTACTTGACACCATACTTGTCCCTTGCCTTTAGTTGGACAAGTATGAGTTTTGTTATGTTTAAGTCATCTTTTTTCAACATAACAAACACAAGACAAGAATAGGAAACACATTTTCTCTCCCTCTTCCATGGCCATTTCGGGTTTGGCTAGTTTCCACCTCCATTTTTGTGTTCTTGAGTCCTCAAAGAGAAGAACTACGTGGCTTTGATTCCCATGTGGATACGTAGGCGTCTTGGAGACTTAAGCCAATCATTCGTTAACCGGTGTTCTTGTTTTGGTAAGAGATAGTGCTAAATTTTTCTCTTGTGAATCCATTCTTTGTTAGTTGTTTCATGGTTTTAATCGTCTCTTGGTTTTTATTGATTTTCCGCTGTGAGTTGGTTCATCTCCAACCAACACATGTCCCATGACAACTTCCTCACTTTTCCATCATCCATCAGTATGTTCATGAGTTTCATCCTCCGATGTGACCCTTAGTTTTATGCATGTCGATAATCAATGTAAAATCTCATTTTACTTGATCCTACATACATGGAAACCAACGACAATTTAGTATTTCCTGACACTACACAACGAATCGGCTCTTGTCGATTCTAACCTTTCTGTCGTCTATGTCATTATCCTTTTATCTCTAGATATCCTGGTTGAGATAAGGCATAAAATTGTCATCCTTATTGTTCTCAATCACTGTTCCTTGATATCTGAGATGAATGAATCTTTGATACCCAGTATCATGTGCATGGCCATGCTATTGTTTCTATCACTCTCGATCAAGTGACCGAGAGCCGATATCTTTCCCATAACGTAGTATAAGGGATAAACTCCTTAATCGTTGTTCATGTCACTGATGCATTTCATCCCCAATGTTAGTCCTAGTGCCCATAGTTCAACCGTAAACATCCAAATGTATGTATCATTGTTGGCAATAAAAGTAAATTGGTTTTATATTACTTATGTGTTGGAGTCATACATCGCAGTGTGTTCCGATCTATTTCCACCATGCGAAGTAGAACCATAGATAAAGAGGAATTACAATTGATGGGTCCCTAATCAACAAATCTTCACTAGAAGAGACTAGTATGAAAGATGACTCGTTATGACTCACATTCTATTAGTCATTGAAATGAGATTCCAGATTCTAATCATAGATATCACGTGGGACATGATATTGGACGACCCGATATGAATATGTGCCATAGATCAAGTCATGAACATATTCAATGTCGTAGCATCTCATGTATCCATAGACCAAGGAGTGTTTTTGATTGCTATGCAGTAAACAACTGAGTTTGACATGAGCCCAACGTTTCTTGTGATAGGGTTTCCATAACGGCCAGGATTGCTTGGGGACGGACTACATGAGTGATAGGAAAGAAGGCTAAGGGATTTATCCCATACAATACGGTATGAGAAAGATATCGGTTCTCAGCCACTTGATTGAGAGTGACTGAAAGAATAGCATGACCACACACTTAATACTAGGTATCAAAGATTCAATCATCTTGCATATAAGGGAACAATTATTGATAATAATAAGGATGATGGTTCTATACCTTATCTCAATCAGGATATCAGAGATAAAAATATAGTGACATAGACGACAAATAGGTTAGAATCGACAAAGATCGATTCGTTATGCAGTGTCAGGCAATACTAAAGTCTCGTTAGTTTCTACTTATAATTATCAAGGAAAATGGGATTTTACGTTGATCTAATGATGAGCGTAAATTAGTCCTATCTAAATTGACTATTTCCCCATATATTTTTACCTTATTTGTGCTCGTTTTTATATTTTTGGCGTTTAGTAATAACTGCGCAAAACCTTGTTCTTAGTCGATATTTTTTAGTGTTCAAAATATATTCTAATTGGTCTTGTTTTGTAGGCCTCTGTAAAATAAATATACCGGCGAAAGAACGATCCAAATCGGAGGTCAAACGGAGTAGATATAAGGGAAATAATAAAAAAAATCATCGAAAGTGGAGGAGCGAACCAGAGCGCGCCATGTGGCGCGCTGACCTGGTCGACGCCGGCAGCAGCGTCTTCCTCCCAATTGTGTGCGCGTGAACTCTTTTTTGGGCGTGTATTTGCATTTGTGGGCCTTTCTGTTTGCATAATTGGTTGGTAAAGCCCATTTAGTTGAAACATGATGAGGCCCAACTTAATTATTTTTCAGCACAATTATGTGGGGATAAGAAGAGAAAGCGTGGACATTTTTGGAGGGCGCGCAGAACAGAAACACCAGAGGGAGCAGACTAGCGTGGAGGAGGAGCTAACTTCAGGTAGCCGGATCTACCAGCTCCGGCGTGTTCCGGCGACATTCGACTTACCGGCGTGAAGCTCTAACTCCCACCTACACGTTTTAGCCATCTGTTTCGGGTTTTAGGGCTTTGAAGAGCAGAAATCGAGCTTCAAAGGGAGCTCACTTCCAATTTCGGATTTAGCACATTTTTGGAGTATTGAAGCGATTTTGAGCGGGTTTTCGACGATCTAAGCTAGGAATCTTTATTCCTAGCACGGTTTTATCTTATACCATCCTTTTCCTTAGCTCAATGTCGATTTTGAAGTCTGATTTTTGTGTTTTTAGTTCCATGGCTCGGGAGTAGTACTTCCGAGCCATGGTTGTCGTTGTAAATATATAATAGTTTAATTTATGCATGAGGTTATTCATTTGTGTTGTTAGAGGATGATTTTGGCGATAATGAGTTCGATACCCATTTGTGTTCGTTACCCGATTTGATTGATTTTGGTCGGTTTATGTATGTAGATCAAATCTTAGGTTAATTAAATCGGGAAAAATAATTTGTATGTATTAATTGCATGCTAAATTATAGATTTTGGGTACGAACTTGATTAGGAGAATTTTCGATCTCTTGAACGTATATCAAGTGCTAAATTCATATTTTCGTAGCATTAGTTACTTAATATGTTTAGTGCTTATTTTGGATGTTTGACGTGGTCGTTGCATTCTGTATGAGATTGTTTATTTTCCGATGATTGCTATTTATGTCATGTGTGTTTTAAGCTAAATTGATGATTTCGGGTGTGGATTGCCCTTGAGTGATTATTGCTTTGGGTGTGGATTGCCTCATGAATTGTTAGTTGTAGCTATCTAGGATTGGTGTATGATTCATTTGTGCACTTTGAGACTATTTGAGACATTAAATTGCATCATTTATTTACTTGATGAGTTATCTAGTTTGAGTGATACCAAGTCCCTTATTAGAGGATTTATGTAGATCATACTCTAACCAAGACGTTCAGGTTAAATTCGGAATGATCGGGTTAGAGAAGTTGATCTAGGTTTGACTAGATAATTCACTTTTCCAAGAGATTGTGTTCTACGCTTGGGTATTACTAGAACGAGGTTCTATTTAGTTCAACTTGATTATTGGTGTTCGCTATTCGAGAAGTGAACTAAGAATAGCTAGACACAGTTCTTTATTTGTGCTTGTCTATTTTAGCATTTGTGTGTTACCAAGGTTAGCATCGTGCATCCTATGTAAGTTGACTCGTTTTGATTATTTATCGATAAGATAGATTATCATTTAGAGAAGCAACTTAAGAGAATGCAAAATAGATGTATGAAGGTTCGATGATTGGTTTTACTCGAACCATAGAAATTCATACTTGCACATTTACTCCGATGATTGGTTTTGGAGCCATGATAGTAGCACTGTTTTTCATCATCATCATCATCACATTGATTTCCTTATGCATTGATTGGCTTTATGTATGAGCACGACACCCATGGTTGTTTTCTCCTATAAAAGGTTTCCATTTTTATTTTGTAAGAACCGCTCCTGGTCAACGCCGGTCAAGTCGGCGGAGAACGGGAAATATTTTAAATTTTGGGCATCCACCTAAATAGACCTAAAAATTGACCCCGAGGGTCATATCGGACCTAAGTTGACCCAGATATCGACCAAAATGAGTTCTAGGTGACTCAGGGCAACTTTGTGACCAATTCGGGAAAAGTTGACTTTTTGCTGAAAAAGTCAACCGAGCGACGTCTGGTCCGTTCGAGGCCCGAGTTGGACCCAAAAATCTTAGCCGTCATCGCAACGGTCTTAGTTGGGTCATTTCCCGGTAAAGCGCAAGATTTCGTAAAAGTATCGAAAAACGGACCGAACAGGGCTAAGACGTCCGATTTTGGCAAATCTGACTGAAAAATATCCACAAAGGTATTTTGGTGAGTAGTGGGACCCACCTTGCCACATGTCACCATGTTTGTGGAAGTGAGTGGGAAATGACCTCATTACCCTTGACTTAAAAGCTAAAAGACAAAAGAGGGAAATGACATGTTGGTCTTTTAACTTTAATTTGGATCTACAAAAGAGGGGGGTGTGTGTTGGGGCCGGCCACACCTAGAGAGAGAGAGAGAGAGAGAGAGAGAGAGAGAGAAGAAGAAGAAGAAGAAGAAGAAGAAGAAGAAGAAGAAGAAGAAGAAGAAGAAGAAGAAGAAGAAGAAGAGAAGAAAGGAGGTGATTTCCGACGATCCAACCGAAGGATCGTCTTGATTTTTGCATATTCGTTATCCTCTCAACATTTGCTACGGTAGGCACTCTTTCTTTCCTCCATTTGACAAGTTTGATTTTGTGGGTTTTGGTAGAAATGGTCGAAATATGGGTGATTGGGAGTCTAGAGCTTGTTAGGAACGTTTTGGGGGAAAAAGGGGATATTTTTCCGGCGACCGGAGGTTCACCAGAGCTCCGGCCACCGTGTGGCGTGCCTAGTCATGGCTGGAGTGAGGGCCACGATGGCCGTGACCGTCCATGAAAGTGGCGGTCCGGTCCAACCACTCACGGCCCAAGTGTGGCCGTGTGGGGCCCACTTGACCAGGGTTCGGGTGGTCTTGGGTGACCCCCGAGTCGATAATTCACACCCGGAATGAATTATGGAAGTAATTCGTGAGAATTCGGAAATTTTGGTTAGAAACTTTAAACGCGGAGTAAGAACGCTTGGGCATCGGAAATTGATTCCGCCAATTGTGTTGGAACGCGTGAGTATAATTAGGAATTGTAGAAACGAAAATGGAAATTTTCGGAGCCCCGAGGGAAGTTTTCCCGATTCCGGGCAGATTCGCCAAGCCGGGCGAAATAGGCCATTCCGGGCCCATTTTGACAATGTCGAGTAATTAGGAAGTTTGGGAGTGATCGGTACTTGTCGGGGTTGCATTTGAGCGTTAATTTCATAAAAATTGAAGTTGGCTTGCGTACTAAAAAGTGTGTTTTCTCGTCACTTTAGATTTTACCACCGATCGCGGAAAGTGGAAGCTTTAGGCGGGTTGTCGCGAGCACTTCTAGAGCTTACGTTTTGGAGTTTTGGATTGCATTACGAGGTAGGGAAAAGTAGCCGGATATCGGTTTTGACTAGGTAAAGTTACTAGAAAAAATGCATGTGGGTACCTGGTTGTGCCTGTAGGTAGTGTGTACTCCGCAAATTGCCGTGTTATACATGTTAGCGTATGTTGTATTTGTATGTTTGACTAGTTGTGCGCTTAGAGTGTTGAACTCGCGTGTGTATTGAATGACTCGTGTGACTTGATAGGTGGTAATGCCGTGATATGTTAAATGCGATAATTGATAGTGTGTTGTGATAATTGGTTGAGTGTTGGTGATCAATGTGGTGATGGTTGGTTAAGGTATGGCCCGCCTGTCGATTCGCCATCGACGAAGGGTGCCGTGGTTCCGCGATGAGGTGGGCCCACCTTCCGACTAGCAATCGGTAAAGCGTTGCAATTTGTTCCACGAAGAGGTCGGCTCGCCTTTCTAATTGGCGATCAGAAAAAGGATTACGAGGCAGGCCAGGCCTAGCCGGTTTGCTACCGGAACTGTGCATTGTGTGTGTTGATATTGCATGATATTGTGTGCGTTGATATTTTATTTGTTGAGGATGTAACCTCTGTTGTTTGCTTTTCCTTTCGTGAAAGGGTGGTAGAGGTGTTGGTGTGTTTAATAGTTAGCCCGTGCGGCAGTTTGGTATCATGTGTGAGCTATAACTGTTTTCCCTGAACTTATGTTGGTGTATTCCTTGTATTTTTACTCGTATGCCGTGGTCATTCGGGTATCCGTGGCGGTGAGCGAAATGCTCACCCCCTGCTGCTTTTCCTAAAGGTACTGGTTGTGAGTCTGATTAGGAGGACGTCTCGAAGCTTGAAGCATAGTTTCTCAAATCTTTTTTTTATACATGATGTTTTTATTGAATGACTTTTGTGATGAAAGAATACAAAATTTAAAAAATAAAAAAATACAACACAAATGTTTTAATTTAAAGAAACCTCCAAATAAGAGAAAAAGCCACAAAAACAAAAACAAATAGAAACAAGAGAAAACATAAATTAAAACACCAAAAACAATAAAAATTAGTAAATCAACCTTCGAGAAACCAGCCCTTTCTTCTCCTTGGACTGATGCAAGAAGATGGAACAATAAGTTAATCTTAAAGAGAGATACCCTAACATAATTCACCCGCCAAAAGATACTGAAGGAGCGAACATGTAATTTGGAAAACACGGAATCAACAAAATTGACCATGCTCCGAAAGACGATCGCATTCCTCTATAACCAGATATGTCACAAAGCCAAATAACCCACTTTGACCTAGACCATCCAACTGCTTCTAAACCATTCCACAATGGTAAAAAAGATAACATGTCACCTTGCATAACACATGTCACGCCCCGATTTCAGCGGACCGAACTCGGGACGCGAACTTTTAAAAACATGAACACTTGAAACCTGTTTTCAATAACAGCTTTGACATTTCCATTTACTTCTCAAAATAATAGTATTTACAATACAAAAACGTCCCAACAAGTGGACAAGGTACAACATCCGTCACTAGACTCAACAAAAAGTAAAGACCAGACTCCGCTCCAAGCTCCATGAACTTCCAGAGCTAACCTAGTCCGTCCGGTGATCAGTACCTGTAGGAAAAGCAGCTAGGGGTGAGCGTTCGCTCACCTCCACGGATAACAGACTGACTATGGCATAATTAGCAGAAAAAGCCAGTAACACTAAAACCAAACCCAACGCCGGGACTACAGTCCCCAACTCAAGTACTCAACTGACCCACAACCCGTCACCTTCCTCAACAGACTCGACACTCGATAAAAACAGTGTAGACCCAATACAACTATCGACGACCTCCTCAAGGACTCGAACGAAACGACACAACACCAAACAAGATCACAAAGGATCGCACACCAGCTGCTCAGTAACCAATCTCAATCAGGTCAGGGTTCGACCTATCGCAATTCCTCGACACGAAGTCGGATCAGGCTGTCGACCTTTCAAACTCGCAATTCCTCGACACTAAGTCGGATCAGGCTGTCGACCTTTAAAACTCGCAATTCCTCGACACTAAGTCGGATCAGGCTGTCGACCTTTAAAACTCGCAATTCATCGACACTAAGTCGGATCAGGCTGTCGACCTTTAGAACTCGCAATTCATCGACACTAAGTCGGATCAGGCTGTCGACCTTTAGAACTCGCAATTCATCGACACTAAGTCGGATCAGGCTGTCGACCTTTAGAACTCACCACCCCAGGTAACCACAATCACAATCACAGGCAAGTTCAATCACACAGGCACTCAAGGCCACTCAAGACACCTCAACAGTCAAGACTCGGGTTCAACAACCCCACGGGCACTCGCTGCCACTCAAGACACCAAATTAAATACACGGCTCTCATGGCCACCCCGACTCAACAATTAAATACGGGCTCTCAAGGCCACCCAAACTCAACAATTAAATAAAGCGCACGACAACCTCCGGCATACTCGATGCCTCCAACAGTCCTAAAATCGCTAGTTTCACAAACAACCTCCGGGCATGGTCATATGCCTCCAGTAATTCAATTATCGCTAAGTTCTCTGTTCCTACGACACTACTAAGTGTCACATGCCTTTCTCTTAAACGCTACAATCCCGTATCATGCTTTTCTAATAATTAAATAAATCTACTCAACCCACGACACCCCGGTGTCACATGCAATTCTACCATTAACTTTCCCTAATCAGGGCCGAGATCCGGCTACTTTTCCCTACCTCGTATACAATCCCAAAAGCGCTCCAACAACACCCGAAGCACACTCAGTCACTCGCCGAGCTTCCCCTTGCCTCGGTCCGTAGCACGATCTAAAAGAACACAAATTTAAAGTACTTTTAAACTAGTACGAGTAAACCGAAAATTAATAAACTTAACGCCCAAACGTAACCCCGACAATGCCGATCACTCCCAAACTTCCCAAATACTCGATATTGCCGATAAAGGACCCGTAAGGGCCAGATTCGCCCGACATGGCGAATCTGCCCGGTTTTGGTTAATTGCCTTCCGGGGCTCCAAAAGTCCCCGTTTTCGTTTCTACGGTCTTAGAATATTTCAAGGAACCCAACGCACTTGACGGAATTGAATTCCGACTTCTAAGTCAATTAATTAACGTTTAAAGTTTCCCAAAACCCGTTAATTACAACTTCTCCAATTTAATTCCAAATTTCGATTCGATTAAGGATAAAGTGGTCCGGGGGACGTTTTAAACCACCCGAACATTAAAACCCGAGCAACCGAGCACGTGGGCCCCACCCAAGAGGCTTGGCCGAGACCCTAGGGTTTGAGGGAGGGGCTCGGCCACCAAGTGGTGGCTGCTGCCACCTCCGGCCAGCCACCACATGGCCGGCCGGCCACCACCCACGGTGGCCGGAGCTCCTCCCGAGCCTCCGGTCACCGGAAAACGTGAAATTTCTCTCCCAAACACCTCTAAAACGTCTCCAACACCTCTCTAATCTCTACACAACCCTAAACCAAATTTTATAACCAAACCCTAGCTCTTGAAAATAATCGAAACGAGAATCGGTTCGGGTATTACCGTAGAGGAGAATGAGGGGAACGGGATTGCTCTTTGCTTTGACTCGATCCAAGGGCTCGATCACCAACCCTAGCCCAACCTTCCTTCTTCTCTCTTCTTCTCCTTCTCCTTCTCTCTCTAAAACCTCTCTTCCTCTTTCTAATTTTTAAAACAAATAACAACTAACTCCAATTCCTTTCCCTTTTACCCTATACTCGGCCAACTCACCACATCCACCCATTTTCCCTCCAAAAAATACACCACCATATACTTGACAAGTGTCAAGGTGGGTCCCATACCTTTTGGAAAATATCTAGTTGATATTTTCCAATCAGATTCGCGAAAAACGGACGTTTCGGGCCCCGAACGGGCACTTTTCCCAAAAATATTTTAAACTGGACGGGCTTCAAGGAAACGGCCCAACTAAGACCGCTACGACGACGGCTAAGCTTTTCGGGTCCAAAACGGTCCTCGAATGGACCAAAACGTCGCTCGGGTGACTTTTCCAGCGAAAAATCAATCTTTCCCAAAATGACCAGAAAGTTGCCCTGAGTCCCCCGTAACTCATTTTAGTCGATAACGGGGTCAACTTAAGTCCGGCATGACCCTCGGGGTCAATTTAAGTTAAGTTAAGTGTCTGTCTTAAAAATTTAAAATTTTCCTGTTTTTCGCAGGTTTGACTGACGTTGACCAGAAGTGGTTATTACAACACAAACAATACGCCACGAATGATAAAACATAGGAGCATAACAACCAAGCATAGTCACGATGCATGAAAATAATTGGAGTTACAGCTCGAAAGTTGTCAAAAAGGCAGTTAAACTCGGTTCTCGGGTGCTCGATCAGATCAATCTGCATTCTATGCTGAAGTACGTCGAGGGTAGTAAGGGCGAGGACAACCTTGTATTGACAGGAAAAGCTCTAAGTCCTGTTCCGATTTCGAACTGGTTTTTTTCTTGGACCCGCGTATGAAATATGCTAGGGGGCGTTGTCTGCTCTCCCGCTTATTTTCTAGTTTTTGTTTTACATTGTCTATAGCTCTTTTGAGCATGCTTCAGTTTTGGGAAGATCCCTGCTAAGGTGACTTCTTTCCGTGTTTTCCTACCTTTGGAAAACACTGGATTAATAAATTTGCGCTTATAAAAAAAACAGTTGATACTTCTTGGTACTGATTCACTTCTCGCTTCTCTTTTGTTGGATTGAATTGTTTAGTTTTGCTACTCTTGTGTTTTGGAAAGAGATTATTTGGCTCTACTACCATTGCATTGTATTATTTCCATACTTTGTTCTAATTGTATCAGTTGCTTGGGATACAAGTAACTTTATTTAGAGGTTCCTGTATGAGAGGATTCATCCTCTTTCTTTAAGCTTTATTCTAAAGTCTAAGAATATCATCTACATGAGGATAAATCTACTAAAACCCCATCTTATCCTAAAAACTGTGAGAACTCATCCCAGTCACACACACCTAAGATCAAACATTCATCTTGAAATCACATCATCACTCCAATCTCACCAAAAATACACGCCATTTTCATCTTTTCTCACACAAGCAACTACATAATTGTAATAACATGGGGTCATGTCGACAAATGTCCATTTTTTCTTGATCAATTCACTAATTTAATAATTTCCGATTTTTTTGAACTCCGATTAGCTTCAAACTTGCGCCAATATTTTTCTTTTTCCAAAGGCTATCTACCATGTAGCATATTGAATATATTTTCAAGCAGGAAAATAAAAAGTTAGATTGGGGTGATAAAATAAAGTTGAGTGTTGATAAATCTTCACTAATAAATATTTTATATCGAGGTGATCAAATTAGTGTTAAATGTTGATAAATAAAAACATGTGCTGAGGTGATAAAAAAACAAGTGATGAGGTGATAAAAATCCTGTTCAATTTTGATAATAAGGGTCATAAACTAGAGTTTTTTTTTATAAGCTCGAAAAATTTATTAATAAGACCGAATCCAAAGCAGAACTCGGAATGCCCTGATTCAAGTAGAATCAGGGAAAAGAGGTCAAAAGACCAGAAAACGCTTACATAAGAATTCTGCTAAGGGGGAACTATAAGGATAGACCTTAACCCAAAACAAGAAAACCAAAACAAATCAAAATAAAAACAGAAAACTAATGAGCTGACTTCTGCCGAGCCTTATGGGACGATTTCCACAAGGTCAAAACAGGAGGCACCGTCTTGAGATTACGTTCCCGAGTCAAAGAACGAGCTCTCGAACGAGTAACAACGGTAAAAGTAGAAGGCCGGCTCTGACGCGGTTGTAGGAGGGCGTCCTTCCAAGGGCTAACCTCCTTCTCCTCCGCTTCCACCGGGACCTCTACCCCATCAATGTCGCCTAAGGCACCTGTTGCCATGTCATGCCCCAATTTCAGTAAACCGAACTCGGGACGCGAACATTTAAAAAGATACAATACTTGAAACCTGTTTTCATTAAATCACTTTGAAATGCCAGTTTAGTTCAACAAAAGAATAATATTTACATCTCAAAAAAATAAGTCCCACACTTGGACAAAAACGAGGTACACGTCACTAGACTCAAAACACCCAGAAACCCGCTTCAAGCTCTTCAAGCTTCAGAAGCTCACCTAGTCCAGACTGCGAACGGTACTTGTAGGAAAAGCAGCTAGGGGTGAGCGTTCGCTCACCACCACAGATAACAGACTGACTACGGCATACTTAGCAGACAAAGCCGGTGACACCAACAACGACTCAAAAGACACACACACGACCAACACTTTCCTCAACCGACTCAAACACTCGGACACGTGATGTAGACCCCACACAACAATTGACGACCTCTTCCAAAGACACGACTGACAACCACGCAATAACAAGATCGCAAAGGATCGCACACCAAACAAGATCACAAAGGATCGCATACCAGCTGCTCAGCAACCATCTCTGTCTCTCGCCCTTTCCGATCTCAGTCGGGCCAGGCGGTCGACCTGTCTCAGTAACCTCTCTGTCCCTCGCCCTTTCCGATCCCAGTCGGTCCAGGCGGTCGACCTGTCTCACAACTTCCCCCGATCCCAGTCGGGGAGCTAGCCCACAACCTCTCCGCTTCTCCCGATCCCAGTCGGGAGGCTAGCTACACCACACAACCTCCACCAAGATCAAGTAACCAAACACAATCACAAACAAAGTTCAACAGGCAGTAACGACACTAGTCTCAACTCCACAGACACTCAAGGCCACCAAGACACCAACAACAAAACAAGGGTTCAACAACCCTACGGGCCCTCATGGCCACCCAAGACTCCAACGGTAAAGTACGGGTTCACAACCCCACGGGCACTCACTGCCACCCAAACTCAATTAATAATAACACGGGCTCTCATGGCCACCCAAGACTCAACGATAATAACACGGGCTCTCAAGGCCACCCAAAACTCAACAATAATAACACGGGCTCTCAAGGCCACCCAAAACTCAACAATAATAACACGGGCTCTCAAGGCCACCCAAAACTCAACAATAATAACACGGGCTCTCAAGGCCACCCAAAACTCAACAATAATAACATGGGCTCTCAAGGCCACCCAAAACTCAACAATAATAATACACAACAACCTCCGGCATACTCAGTGCCTCCAACAGTCCTAAGATCACTAGTTTCACAAACAACCTCCGAGCATGGTCATATGCCTCCAGTAAATCAAGTAACGCTAAGTTCTCTGCTCCTACGACACTACTAAGTGTCACATGCCTTTCCAATAATTGCTAAGTTCCCGTATCATGCTTTTCTAATATTCGATAACCTAAATAACCCACTACACCCCGGTGTCACATGCAATTCTACAGTTAACTTTCCCTAGTCAGGGCCGAGATCCGGCTACTTTTCCCTACCTCGTATATAACTCCAAAAGCGCTCCACTAAACCTCGATGTGATCCCAGCCACTCGCCGAGCTTCCCTTTGCCTCGGTCCGCAGCACGATCGTACGAATAAACCGAAATTCAATAAACTTAACGCCCAAATGTAACCCCGACAATGTCGATCACTCCCAAACTTCCCAATTACTCGACATTGTCGATAAAGGACCTGTAAAGGCCCGATTCGCCCGACATGGCGAATCTGCCCGGGTTTAGTAAATTGCCTTCCGGGGCTCCAAAAGCCCCCGTTTTCGTTTCTACGGTCTTAGAATAGTTCAAAGAACCCAATGTACTTGACGGAATCGAATTTCGACTTCCGAGTCAATTAATTAACGTTTAAAGTTTCTAAAACCCGTTAATTACAACTTTTCCAATTTAATTCCAATTTTCGATTCGGTTAAGGATAAATGGTCCGGGGAACGTTTTAAACCACCCGAACACTAAAACCCGAGCAACCGAGCACGTGGGCCCCACCCAACCTACTTGGTTGTGCCCTAGGGTTCAAGGGGGGGGGGCTCGGCCACCATGGTGGTGGCTGGCCCTAGGTCCGGCCAGCCACCTCCTATGGTGGCCGGCCACCTCCTAAGGTGGCCGGAGCTCCTCCCGAGCTCTCGGTCGACGGAAAACGGTCAAATAACCCTCCAAACACCTCTAAAACGTCTCCCATAAACCCTCAACCTTACTACAACCCTAACTCATCAATTATAACGAAACCCTAGCTTTTGAAAATAAACGAAACGACGATCAGTTTAGTACAAACCGTAGAGGAAGACGAGGGGAAGACGTTTTCTTCTTGCTTTGAATCGATCCAAGGGTTGAACAACCCCCAAAACCCTAGCTTCTTAACCTTCTCTCTTCTTCTCCTTCTCCTTCTCTCTCTAACTCTCCTCTTCTTTTTCTATTTCAAACAACTAACTAAAATTCTCTTTTTTTTCTTCTTCTTTTTAATTAGGTTTGGCCGGCCACTCTCTCCCTCACCACTCATTTCCCCCCCAAAACTAACACCACCAAGTGTTGGACAAGTGGCAAGGTGGGCCTCACACCTTTTAGAAAATATCTAGTTGATATTTTCCAATCAGATTCGCGAAAATCGGACGTTTCGGGCCCCGAACGGGCACTTTTCCCAAGAAATTACGAAACTTGGCGGGCTACAAGGAAACGGATCAACTAAGACCGCTGCGACGACGGCTAAGTTTTTTGGATCCAAAACGGTCCTCGAATGGACCAAAACGTCGCTCGGTTGACTTTTCCAGCGAAAAGTCAACATTTCCCAAATTGATCAGAAAGTTGCCCTGAGTCCCCTGGAACTCATTTTGGTCGATAACGGGGTCAACTTAAGTCCGGTATGACCCTCAGGATCAATTTAGGTTAAGTTAAATGTATGTCTTAAAATTTTTAAATTTTCCTGTTTTTCGCAGGTTTGACTGGCGTTGACCGGAAGTGGTTATTACACGCCACCCCAACCACAGGGCCCTCCATGAATGGGCCTACCAGGGAACAACCCACCTGAAATTGGGCAGAATCTTCACTTAAAACTGTTGGATCAGAATCGTCCAAACCCAACAAACCACACAAGAGATTCGGATTGGACTTCGAGCGCGCCACGCCATCGTGCGATGCTTGAGTGGCAAGACATCCAAAGAAGTCGGAGAATCACTGCAACCCGCAATATCAGTCTTACCCTACGATACAGACGTACCAGATTCAAAAACCAAATCGGAACTCTGTCGAGAATCGCGAAAAAACCGAAACCGATCAATCTGCGATCGAATCTCCTCCGTCAGCCAATCAACCACCGAGGTCGAACTCCGACCACCGTCGAGCAGGAGCTTCAACAGCATACCATCCTTCAGTTTAGGCCTCTTCTCCTGCAGGAACAAGGACCCCGAACCTCCCTGAACTATGCTCTGTTCTGGGACCCTATCGTTGGTCCAACTCCGACCTACATCCTGGTGTCCCAAACCTTGATAAAAAGGACTAGTCTCCGTCCCCAACACCACCTTTCCCTCTAAAACTGAAGCTTCCACCTCCATACGATTACTAGAAGCCAAACAAGGAATGCTCTGTTTTGAGCCACTTGACCGTTTACCCGGAAAAGATACCCTTTCCGGCCGAGCTAACACCACAAAGAAAATATAGCCCTTATACTTGAAACCATTGTAAGTCTCAATGACTTTCTTTGCAGCTGACGGTGAACGGAACTCAACAAAACCAAAACATCGGCCTGTCCGATTCGGTCGCTTGATGGCAATGGCTGACACAACCTCACCAAACTTCCAAAATAAGGTTCGAATCTAGTCATCAGTTGAACCAAAAGGTATATTATACACAAAAACCTTTGAATCTGACCTTGTATTCGCTGCCGGAGAAACGGGTAAAACTTGGTCCTTCAATGATTTCGCCGCCGGAACCGAAGCGAACTCACGTGAGTGAAGAACCTCAGACCGGGGAACTGAGTGCACAACTTCTAGGACCTGCTTCTGCACGCCCTGGTTC
The DNA here is from genome assembly GCA_963921825.1 of Erodium maritimum. NCBI lineage: Eukaryota > Viridiplantae > Streptophyta > Magnoliopsida > Geraniales > Geraniaceae > Erodium > Erodium maritimum. The sequence goes on along the minus strand of OY997593.1, from coordinate 36,395,738 downwards.
ACCAGAACATCCTTCGGCAATGCACCCTTTGCATCCCCTTCATTGCCACGATTTCGAGGTCGCCGGAGGTGCCCTGTACCCAAAACTTTCTTCGACCTCTTAATTGAGGCAATCGGAGAAGTCTTATCCCTCTTAGCAGCCCTTGACAAAGAGACCTTAGCAGGAATGGCTTTGGCCTTAGATCTCACTGCTCCTTGAACGATCCCACAATAATCATGATACAAAACCAACATGCCAGAATAGAACTCAATAAAAGAGAGAACGGGAACAGTGGTTTTGGCCGATTGCCTTTTGGTTTTCTTCATATAGGAAGCCAAGAAGGACCCCCTACCTTTTCCGCCGCAACTTGCTCTGCCTAGAGGACGACTGAACTCACCTTCCTCCCTTGAACCCTTCCGACTCCAATACTGGAATGGCCTTCCATTCAGGCCGACTTTGAGAAGACAATCGCACCTCTGGATCACGTCCTGTGTGGTAGAATCCAAAGGCCACTGATTATTCGATTGAGGCCCACAAGGTCGCGACGGCGTCAGGCCCGGAGAAAAACGACGAAAACGAGGTCAAAAAACCGAAGTTCCCCAGCCTGAATCTCACCCTCTCCACGGCGGCGGGGGCCTGGACGCGAGTCGGAGAAGCTACAGAGCAGAGTGACGCCGGAAATGGCTTGGCTGCGACAGGCGTGTGAAGGGCTTGTTGCTTGGAAAAAAGGGAGGGCACACTGGACAGCGCAATCATAAACTAGAGTTTAGTGTCGATAAAACTAGTGTTCAATGTTGATACAACACATGTGATGAGGGTGATAAAACACATGAAATTTAGTTATAAACTTAGTGTTTAGTGTTGATAAAACTAGTGTTCAGTATTCATACAAAACATGTGATGAGGTGATAAAAATCATGTTCAGTTTTGGAAAATGAGGTGATAAAACTAGTGTTCAGTGTTGATAAAAATTACCCAGATAAGTCATTTTCGAAATAAATAAAAAACCATGGTTCAAAATATATTCATTATTAATGTTTACAGAAAGATTTTGGACATACAAAAATATTGGCGCAAGTTTGAAGCCAATCGGAATTCGAACGAAGCGGGAATGATTAAATTAGAGAATTCGTAAAAGAAGCAATATGATAGTTTTACTAAAACACCCCTACCACTTACCAAAAACGGTTGTGTTTTTTGCAGTCAAGAACTCAATTACATTTCATTTATATATTTATGAAATGGATGGTTTGGATGGGTTCTCACAGTTTTTAGGTTAAAGGTGGATTTCTATTTAATTTCTTCTCTTATCTATACATTAGCTTTTCAATTAAAAAAAAGACTAATCGAGTTAAGAGAAGAAATCAAATAGAAACCCACCCTAAACCTAAAAACTGTGAGAAACCATCCAAGTCATCCATTTCACAAATGGATGGATGAGATGCAATTGAGTTGTTGACTTGTTAGCTACAAAAACACAACACTTGAGCAAGTGCAGCGTACCAAATCATCTCGCGAACCATGATTTAGTTGTTCATGAGTTGCGAGTCGCACGTTGTGGCATGCGTGAGTCGCGACTCGCGAACCACTAGATCACGGTTTGCGATTCACACACCGAACCGTGACTCACAGTTGTGGTTCGGTGATTCGCGAGTCGCGCTCAGCTAACCAAAACAGGCCACGTGGCCTCTAAAATCCAATTTTGTGCAAACGATGTCCAAAATTTATAAATTTATAGTCATTAGGTTCCTATTGTTGTAAATATTTTATTTAATGTCTTTGATCACAAAAAAAAAAACATTGGTTTACACTTCGAATCGAGAAAACGAACAAAAACCCAACATCCCTACAAATCATGATTCTCATACATGATCCTCACACTATGGTTCACTGCTCAATTTAGGGGATCACGTCACAATTCATCCTAGTCACCACATGATCCTCACATCATGATCTCCACATGTGATCTGACCCACTGTACTGATAGTTTTGTGCCCGAGGCCAATCTTTTCATGTACGACCTTATCTCTTATTAATACATTGGCACTTTCATTATCATTTTGTTAAATTTTAATTGTGTGAATAACCGACTCTTTCTAATATCATCAAGTATGTGACTTGATATTAAAACTCTTAGAAGAAAAAGAGTATTATTCCAATAATCCCTGGTTTTACCGATATACTAAGACTAGTTTGATGTTGGATGATGATCACGTTTTACTGATCATTCATATTAGATATAAAGTCAAATCATAGATTCCATTTAGGGAAATGGTATTGGATAACCCACTATGTAAGAACCACTCCCGGTCAACGCCAATCAAATCGGCGAACGACAGGAAAATTTAAAATTTTTGGACAGACACCTAAATGAACCTAAATTTCACCCCGAGGGTCATATCGGACTTAAGTTGACCCCGATATCGACCAAAGTGAGTTCTGGGGGACTCAAGGCAACTTCTGACTAATTTGGGAAATGTTGACTTTTTGCCGGAAAAGTCAACCGAGCAACGTTTTGGTCCGTTCGAGGTCCGTTTTGGATCCAAAAAGCTTAGTCGTCGTTACATCGGTCTTATTTGAGTCGTTTCCTTGTAGCCCGTGAAGTTTCGTAATTTCTTGGAAAATGGGCCCGTTTGGGGCCCGAGACGGCCGAATTTCGCGAATCTGACAGAAAAATATCTACAAGATATTTTGGTTAAAGGGGTGTGACCCACTTGCCACTTGTCACACAAGTGGTGTTAGGTAACTTTGAACAAAACAAAAGGAAGACATAAGGGGGGTGGTCGGCCATCGTTCAAAAAAAGAGTAAAAGAAAGAGAAAATAGAGAGAGAAAGAAGAGAGAAGAAGGAGAGAAGGAAAAGGGAAAAAGAGAAGAGGAGGGTTAGGGTTTGTCGATCTCCTGACGATCCAACCGACGTATCGTCTCAACAATTGAAGAATCGAGCTCCCGTCATCATTCCCTCAGTGAGAACCTATTCGATTTTCGTTTTGATACGTTTGAAAGTTAGGGTTTGGTCTTAAACAGGTTAAATATGGATGAGTCGAGGTGTAGGGTTCATTGGGAACATTTTGGAATGAAAAGGATCGGTTTCCGGTGACCGGAGGCTCGGGGGAGCTCCGGCCACCGTGGGTGGTGGCTGGCCGGAGCTGGGTGATTGTAATAACCACTCCAGGTCAACGCCAGTCAAACCTACGAAAAACAGGAAAATTTGATTGGACGCATTCCACCCTTGGATCGTCTAAAAGCTTGGAGATTCACATTGCCCTCGTCTTCCTCTACGGTATACACTAAACCGATCGTCGATTTGATTAACTTCAAAAGCTAGGGTTTTGTTATAATGAATGGTTTAGGGTTGCATTGAGGTTGGGGAAGGGGTGGAGACGTTTTGGAGGTGTTTGGAGGTGAAATTTGACGTTTTCCAGTGACCGGAAGCTCGGGAGGAGCTCCGGCCACCGTGGGTGGTGGCTGGCCGGCTATGGGGTGGCTGGCCAGAGCTGGGACCAGCCACCACCATGGTGGCCTGGCCCCAAGGAACCCTAGCCACCCACGGCCTAGCTTGGCCGGGTGGGGCCCACGTGCTCGGGTGCTCGGGTTTAGTGTTCGGGTGGTTTAAAACGTTCCCCGGACCATTTATCCATAACCGAATCGAAATTTGGATTTAAAATGCGAAAGTTGTAATTATCGGGTTTAGAAACTTTAAACGTTAATTAATTGACTCGGAAGTCGGAATTCGATTCCGTCAAGTGCATTGGGACCCTTAAATTATTCTAAGATCGTAGAAACGAAAACAGGAATTTTTGGAGCCCCGGAAGGGCATTTCCAAAACCCGGGCAGATTCGCCATGTCGGGCGAATCGGGCCTTTACGGGTACGTTATCGACAATGTCGAGTAATTGGGAAGTTTGGGAGTGATCGACATTTTCGGGGTTACGTTTGGGCGTTAAGTTTATTAAATTTCAGTTTATTCCTGCGAGTTTAAAGTGCATTAAAAATTGTGTTCTTTTAGATCGTGCTGCGGACCGAGGCAAAGGGAAGCTAGACGAGTGACTGGGATCACGTCGGGGCTTAGTTGAGCACTTTTGGAGAATTATACGAGGTAGGGAAAAGTAGCCGAATCTCGGCCCTGACTAGGGAAAGTTAACAGTAGAATTGCATGTGACACCGGGGTGTCGTGGGTTAAGTAGGTTATCGAATATTAGAAAAGCATGATACGGGAACTTAGCAAATACTAGAATTGCATGTGGCACTTAGTAGTGTCGTAGGAGCAGAGAACTTAGCGATACTATAATTACTGGAGGCATATGACCATGCCCGGAGGTTGATTGTTTAATTTATGTCTTGGGTGGCCATGAGAGCCCGTGTTATTATTGTTGGCGTCTTGGGTGGCCATGAGAGCCCGTGTTATTATTGTTGGTGTCTTGGGTGGCCATGAGAGCCCGTGTTATTATTATTGGTGTCTTGGGTGGCCATGAGAGCCCGTGTTTGACTGTTGGTGTTTTGGGTGGCCGTGAGTGCCCGTGGGGTTGTTGAACCCGAGTCTTGACTGTTGGTGTGTCTTGAGTAGCCGTGAGTGCCCGTGGGGGGTTGTTGAACCCGTGTTTTACCGTTGGTGTTTTGGGTGACCGTGAGTGCCAGTGGGGTTGTTGAACCCGAGTCTTGACTGTTGAGGCGTCTTGGGTGGCCTTGAGTGCCTGTGGAGTGTTGAACCTGTGTTGTTGCTGTTTATTGAACTTGCTTGTGATTGTGATTGTGGTTACCTGAGGTTGGGGGCCCGCTTCATGAAACGGGGGTCCACGAGCACACGCGTCTGCATGTTCAGACGTGGTAGGGGTCCCGCCCGACAACAAAGGGGTCCTGGCCGCGCGTGTGTGGTTTGGGGTTGTGAGTGTGATAGGTCGACAACCTGATCCGACTTGGTGTCGATGAATTGCGATAGGTCGACAGCCTGATCCGACTTTGTGTCGAGGAATTGCGATAGGTCGACCGCCTGACCTGATTGAGATTGGTAAAGGGCGTGAGGGAGGTTACCGAGCAACAGGAATGCGATCCTTTGTGATCTTGTTTGTTGTGCGATCCCTTGTGATCTTGTTTGGCGTTGCGTAGTCGTTCTGTCGTGTCCTTGGAGGAGGTCGTCGATAGTTGTGTCGGGTTTACATTACGTTATCGAGTGTTGAGGTTGTTGAGGAAAGTAACGGGTGGTGTGTCAGTTGAGTTACTTGAGTTTGGGGATTGTATTTCCGGTTTTGGGTCGGTTGGGGTGTTACCGGCTTTGTCTGCTAATTATGCCGTAGTCAGTCTCATATCCGTGGTGGTGAGCGAACGCTCACCCCTAGCTGCTTTTCCTATAGGTACTTGTCGCAGGTCGGACTAGGTGAGCTTCCGAAGCTTGAAGAGCTAGGGGAGGAAGTCCGATTTACTTTTTAGTCTAGCGACGGATACCTCGCTTTATGTTCGCTTGTGGGACGTTTTATTTTGAGTTGTAATTATTATTTTGTTGAACTAAACTGGTATTTTAAAGTGATTTAATGGAAAAGGTTTCAAAGTGTTTATTATTTTAAATGTTCGCGTCCCGAGTTCGGTTCACTGAAATTGGGGCGTGACAGCTTGGTATCAGAGCTCGAGGTTTCACACCTCGGACTGTTCGTCAATTAGGTGGGAAGAGTCGAGTCAGTAATGTCCCGTCGTGCGTTGGGTACGCAAGTCGGAACCGTGTGTAGAGCCGTTATGTTTTGAGTCCTGTTTGTGTTTGTGTGTATGTGCAGTACGAGGTTACTGGCATACTGTTTGTGTATTGCTGCGTGAAACATTTTTAAACTGTCGCGACTCGACTCAGGCGCGCCCCTGTAGTCGAGCGTGACGGGGTTGATATCAAGTGAGTACAACGTGGTTCGGGGACGCCTGGACCGAGTTGTAACTACGTGATGTCAAGAAATGAGGTTTAAAATGAAAAGGAAAGGTTTTAAAATTGGTCACGCCAGTGCATGTCGCACGCACGCCGTGCACTAGGCGTGCACCATGCACGCAGCCCGCGCGGAGTGCGTCGACCAAAAGTGGTCATTTTAGGTGCTTTTTGTCCAATCTGCACACGGTGCGCCCAACGTGCGCTTGGCGTGCGCCTCGCACGCTGCTTGCATGTCGTGCGCCTGGCGTGCATGGTGGATGCTGGGTGCACTCCGTGCGCTCAGCGTGCGCCTCAGAAATTCAGGACTCTTTTTGCTTCTTTTCGCTCCGTTTCCGACCAAGAATGAGGGCGTGTTTTAAAATTGATTGGCCTTGGGGGCGTACTTTGATGTTGGTTGGCCCGGTGGGCGAGTGTTGTGGTGTTGTTGATTGACCTTGTCGGCTTGTGTTTTGGTTGAGGTCGAATGACTTGTTTTGTCTGTTAGTCATGGCGCGTGTGTTTGTTGTTTTGGCGGTCAAGCGTGTGTGTCGTTTGAGGCTAATTTTAGGGTTAAAATGGGTTGAGATTCGAGTTTGAAACGAGTTTGGAAAACAGGTCTACACGAGCGTCACAGGTCCTATCACGGATCCGTGACGGACCAGAGCGTTTTGGCAGTTTTAGGTCTTTGTCACGGGTCCGTGACCCCAACCGTGACGGGGTCTGTCACGGGTCCGTGACCCTTGTCTGTTTCACCGTCTTGTTTGCGTAGTTGTCGTGTCATAGTTACGTGACTTGGTGTGCGTTTATGTGGTTTAATTGAGGTTTCACTTACGTACTATTATATTTAGAGTATAAATAGCGTGAACGGTGTGACGTTTAGTGACAAGTACGTTAGGGTGGACGTAGACCGTGTGAACGTGAGTGTATTTGAGCTTGTTGCCTTTTTATGAGTTCGCAAACTGAACGTTTGCGTGTATCCGTGCAGAGGATACTGACTTATGGCTCGCGGTAGACAAGGACGAGCAGTGGCAACACGGGGAAGGGCGCCCACGCGAGGCAGGCGGGGACGGTTTGCCGGGACACCGGGACGGGTGCCAACCGTTGAGCCCGCCGAGTACGCGGAGGCGCAGGGTACTCCTGTCGGGGAAGACAGGAGAAGCGACGCGGGACCGTCTACAGGCACACCCAGTGTTCCGCCGGTCGCGGACCCTCCCGTTATGACTGCTCTGGATGAGCTGACCAGGACAGTCCAGAGTTTAGTGGCGATCATCGCCAGTCGAGAGTCGGCTTCGCCAGCTCCAGAGGCAGCAGTGGTCCCAGTGAGGCTCGTTCAGGCAGAGGACCATACGGCCCGTACCCTGCTGGACTTCCTGAAGCTAGGGATACCTACATTTATCGGGGAGCCGAACCCCGACCTAGCCGAGAGGTAGCTAGAACAGGTCACGCGGGACCTGGATACATCAGGTATCGAAGATGGACGCCGCAGAGTGTCCTTCGCAGCTCACCAGCTGAGGGACAGCGCCTACCACTGGTGGGGGCGTGTGAAGGACAGTGTCGGGCACGACTACGACATCTTCCAAGAGTTGTTTCTGGCACAGTACTTCCCTGAGTCGGCTCGGTTGGAGCGACATCGGCAGTTTCTAGACCTGGAGCAGGGGGAGATGACTGTGGCGGAATACGAGGCCAGATTCACGGCCTTGACCAGATTCACGCCGGACATGGTGATGACCGAGCAGAACCGTTGCCTACGGTTCGAGGGGGGACTGAGACCGGTGATTCGGGATAAGGTCCTCGCCTTGAGGTTGTGGAAGTATACAGATCTCGTGGACACCGTAGTGACGGTGGAGCAGGTATCCGGGGTACGGCTAGGACCCGTGAGGTCCGACAGCGGCCGACCAGCTTTGCAGGGCCGTCCGAGTCACGAGACCCGCGGAGACAGAGGACCACGGGGTTCTTCCGACCACCGACTCATCAGAGTGGATCGAGACAGCAGGGGTTAGTAGCATCAGTGGGGCCAGTCGCCTCAGAGAGGAGGCCGACATGCTATTTCTGCGGGCAGCCAGGCCACTTGCAGCGAGACTGTCCGACGAAATGAGTGCCCGCGGCGCTGCCAGCGACCAGCCGGACAGGCCAGGGTTCGGAGTCGAGAGCCGACGAGACCAGGTGTTTCCGGTGCGGCCGGGTCGGACACACTATGGCATGGTGCCGTGAGCCGTTGGGGGTAACGTCAGCACAGCGACTGCAGCAGTCGCGTACCGTACAGTCACCCAGGGGTCGCCCTCGACAGAGTCAGCAGCCGAGATTGTCACGGCTGTCTACGAGCGCACCGATTCCGAGACAACAGCAGAGTCATGGATATTCAGCAGCCAGTGCGCCGGGTTAGAGGCAGCAAGCCTCGCAGGGGAGAGTGTACGCAGTTACCGACTCCAGGGCCCCAGGATCTAGCACATACCGCGAGACCATCCAGGGTACGTGTTTATTGTATCATTTATGGGCGTTATTCTTATTTGATACCGGGGCGTCGCACTGTTTTATTTCGTTGGGTTGTGCTGAGAGGTTGGGATTGAGCTTAGAGCCGTTGAGTCCACCCCTATGCCTGGACACCCCAGTTGGGGGTGGTGTATCGTTTACTAGGGTCTGTCGTGCCTGCGAGATTAGAGTCACAGACTGTCCTTGCCCTGGTGATCTTCTCGTACTGGGAATGACGACCTTTTATGTGATCTTAGGAATGGATTGGTTGGCGAAGTACCGAGCCAACATCGATTGCTACAGGCGACGAGTGACAGTGTCAGTGGGCAGTACGAAGGTGACATGTGTTCTGGGTAGTAAGAGCGAGGTCCTCCTGTCGGCGTTGTCCGCAGAGGAGGAAGTATCGGCTCTGCAAAATCGAAAGTTACCGCGAGTAGTATGCGAGTTCCCCGAGGTCTTTCCTGAGGAGTTGAGCGGGTTTCCACCAGTTCGTGAGGTGAAGTTCAGGATTGACCTAGTGGCGGGAACGGCGGCGATATCAATGTCACCTTACAGGTTCGCGCCTGCGGAGTTGATTGAGTTGAAGCGTCAACTCGAGGAGCTTCAGCAGAAGGGGTTTATCCGTCCGAGTGTATCGCCGTGGGGAGCACCAGCACTCTTCGTGAAGAAGAAGAGTGGAGAGCTACGGATGTGTATAGATTACTCGAAGCTGAACCGGGTTACGGTGAATAACCGATACCCGATGCCGAGGATCGATGACTTGTTCGACCAGTTGAGAGGGTCGACCTGCTTCTCGAAGATCGATCTGCGATCCGGTTATTATCAGTTGCGAGTCCGTGAGGGGGGACGTCGCAAAGACTGCTTTCCGGACGCGCTATGGGCACTACGAGTTCCTTGTGATGCCATTCGGTTTAACGAACGCACCTGCAGCGTTCATGGACCTGATGAACAGCATCTTCCGGCCGTACTTAGATCAGTTTGTGGTGGTGTTCGTGGACGACATCTTGATCTACTCGCAGAACGAGGCGGCACATAACTCACATCTGAGGGCTGTTCTGACACTACTGCGCGAGTATCAGCTATATGCCAACCTGGAGAAGTGCGAGTTCTGGCTCGCTGAGTTGAAATTCCTCGGTCACATCGTGTCCCGGGACGGTATACTGGTCGATCCGTCGAAGATCGACGCGGTCTCGAAGTGGGAACGACCCACGACTGTCTTCGAGATCCGCAGCTTTCTGGGGTTGGCAGGCTATTATAGGCGATTAGTCCAGGACTTTGCGTGACTAGCCGCGCCGATGACTCTGTTGACTCGCAAGGGAGTCGGGTTTGTGTGGACAGAGGACTGTGAACGGGCGTTCACGGAGTTGAAGACTCGGCTGACTACCACTCCAGTATTGTTGGTGCCCGAGCGAGGGATCGGTTATGATGTCTACTGTGATACGTCCGGAGAGGGACTGGGCTGCATACTGATGCAGTTGGGCAGAGTTGTGGCTTATGGCTCCAGGCAGTTGAAGACGCACGAGCACAACTATCCTACCTACGACTTGGAGCTAGCAGCAGTCGTGTTTGCGCTAAAGGGCTGGCGATATTATCTGTATGGTGAGGGGTTTCAGGTGTTCTCGGATCATAAGAGCCTCAAGTACATATTTTCCCAGCGAGACCTAAGCATGCGCCAGCGGCGGTGGATGGAGCTACTCGAGGAGTACGACTTCGAGCTACACTACCATCCGGGTAAGGCGAACGTGGTCGCCGACGCCTTGAGTAGGAAGTCGGTTCCGAGCCTCGCCAACATATCAGTCCGAAATTGGGACATGATGAGGGAGCTAAGCACGTTCGGGCTTGAGCTAGAGGAGATTATTGGCGGCGTGGCCATGTGCTCATTGGTGGCTCAGCCTTCACTGCTTGCCCAAGTGTTGGAGGCGCAGTAGAAGGACGTCGAGACGGCAGAGATCCGAGAGAGGGTCGTCAACGGTGACGAGGTAGTAGGTTGGGAGATCAGTACAGATTGGGGGCTACGATATCGAGGAGGGTTGTTCATGCCGGGCAACTGTAGAGACGACGTGTTGCGAGAGTCACATCATTCGCGTCTTACAGTGCACCCAGGGGGCACCAAGATGTACCGTGACCTCAGGCGGCACTTCTGGTGGCGCGGGATGCGGAGAGCAGTCGCAGAGTTTGTGTCGAGATGTCTCGTCTGTCAGCAGGTGAAGGCCGAGCATCAGCGTCCCGCAGGATTGTTGCTTCCACTGCCGATTGCCCAGTGGATGTGGGAGCATATCACGATGGACTTCGTGTGTGGGCTACCGAGATCGCAGAAGGGAAACGACGCCGTATGGGCGGTAGTCGACCGGTTGACCAAGTCGGCCCACTTCCTAGCTATGAGGATGACGGATCCGGTCGACAAGTTGAGCAGCCTGTACATTCAGGAGATAGTGCATCTCCATGGGGTCCCGGTGTCGATAGTCTCTGACAGGGATCCCCGGTTCACGTCCAGGTTTTGGCCGAGTCTGCAGAAAGCGTTGGGGACCGAAGTTCTACTCAGTACAGCACATCATCCCCAGACAGACGGTCAGTCCGAGCGCACTATTCAGATCTTGGAGGACATGCTGCGGGCATGTGTGCTGGACTTCAGGGGATCATGGGAGACCCACCTTCCGTTGGCATAGTTCGCCTACAACAACAGCTTCCAGGCCAGTATCGGGATGGCACCGTTCGAAGCGTTGTATGGGAGGCCGTGTCGATCGCCAGTGTGTAGGGCAGAGGTGGGGGACAAGAGTCTGCTGGGGCCGGATCTTGTCAGAGAGACGAAAGAGAAGGTCGCGCTGATACGCGATCGGTTGAGGACCGCGCAGAGTCGGCAGAAGAGTTATGCCGACAAACGACGTCAACCTCTTGAGTTCGCAGCCGGGGATCATGTGTTCCTGAAGGTGAGCCCGAGGAAGGGGCTGGTACGGTTCAGACGCAGCGGGGCAAGTTGGCTCCGCGGTACATTGGCCCATTCGAGATCTTGGGCAGAGTGGGAGCAGTGGCTCATCGTCTGGCGTTACCACCGCAACTTGGGAGAGTCCATAACGTCTTCCACGTGTCCCAGTTGCGGTAGTACAACGCAGACCCCTCCCACGTCATTGAGTAGACAGATATCGAGGTGGATGACGATGTCTCCTATGAGAAGCAACCGGTTCGAATCATGGACACACGGGAGCAGGTCATGCGGGGAGGCAAGATTATCCGCCTAGTACGGGTGCAATGGAGGCATCACGGGGCAGAGTCGACTTGGGAACGCGAGGACGAGGTTCGCGCGAAGTACCCCTACCTGTTCGACTCCCGAGGTACGTCTGTTTTAAATTTCGTGGACGAAATTCCTTTAAGGGGGTAGATTGTAATAACCACTCCAGGTCAACGCCAGTCAAACCTGCGAAAAACAGGAAAATTTAAAAAATTTAAGACAGACACTTAATTGAACCTAAAATGACCCCGAGGGTCATACCGGACTTAAGTTGACCCCGATATCGACCAAAGTGAGTTCCGGGGGACTCAGGGCAACTTTCTGATCAATTTGGGAAGAGTTGACTTTTCGGTGGAAAAGTCAACCGAGCGACGTTTTGGTCCATTCGATGACCGTTTTGGATCCAAAAAGCTTAGCCGTCATCGCAGCGGTCTTAGTTGAGCCGTTTCCTTGTAGCCCGCGAAGTTTCGTAATTTCTTTGAAAAAGTGCCCGTTCGGGGCCCGAAACGTCCGATTTTCGCGAATCTGATTGGAAAATATCTAGTAGATATTTTCCAAAAGGTGTGGGACCCACCTTGCCACTTGTCCAACAAGTGGTGGTGTTAGTTTTTGGGGGAAAATAAAGATGAGACTTGATAGGGGGTTCGGCCAAGAGGAAATCAAAGAGAAAAAAAAATAGAAAAAGAAAGAGAGAAGTTAGAGAGAGAAGGAGAAGAGAGAAAAGGAGAAGCAAGAGGAGAGCTAGGGTTTGGAGCACTATTCACGAGCATTCCACCCTTGGATCGTCTCAAAGCTTGGAGATTCACACTCCCCTCGTCTTCCTCTACGGTATACACTAAACTGATCGTCGATTTGATTAATATCAAAAGCTAGGGTTTTGTTAAAATGAATGGTTTAGGGTTGTATTGAGGTTGGGGAAGTGTTGGAGACGTTTTGGAGGTGTTTGAAGGTGAAATTTGACATTTTCCGGTGACCGGAAGCTCGGGAGGAGCTCCGGCCGGCCATGGGGTGGCTGGCCGGAGCTGGGACCAGCCACCACCATGGTGGCCGGGCCCCAAGGAACCCTAGCCACCCACGGCCTAGCTTGGTCGGGTGGGGCCCACGTGCTCGGGTGCTCGGGTTTAGTGTTCGGGTGGTTTAAAACGTTCCCCGAACCATTTATCTATAATCGAATCGAAATTTGGATTGAAAATGCGAAAGTTGAAATTATCGGGTTTAGAATCTTTAAACGTTAATTAATTGACTCGGAAGTCGGAATTCGATTCCGTCAAGTGCATTGGGACCGTTGAATTATTCTAAGACCGTAGAAACGAAAACGGGAATTTTTGGAGCCCCGGAAGAGCATTTCCAAAACCCGGGCAGATTCGCCATGTCGGGCGAATCGGGCCTTTACGGGTCCCTAATCGACAATGTCGAGTAATTGAGAAGTTTGGGAGTGATCGACATTATCGGGGTTACGTTTGAGCGTTAAGTTTATTAAATTTCAGTTTATTCCTGCGAGTTTAAAGTGCATTAAAAATTGTGTTCTTTTAGATCGTGCTGCGGACCGAGGCAAAGGGAAGCTAGGCGAGTCACTGGGATCACGTCGGTGCTTAGTTGAGCACTTTTGGAGAATTATACGAGGTAGGGAAAAGTAGCCGGATCTCGGCCCTGACTAGGGAAAGTTAACAGTAGAATTGCATGTGACACCGGGGTGTCGTGGGTTAAGTAGGTTATCGAATATTAGAAAAGCATGATACGGGAACGTAGCAAATACTGGAATTGCATGTGACACTTAGTAGTGTCGTGGGAGCAGAGAAATTAGCGATACTACAATTACTGGAGGCATATGACCATGCCCGGAGGTTGATTGTTTAATTTATGTCTTGGGTGGCCATGAGAGCCCGTGTTATTATTGTTGGCGTCTTGGGTGGCCATGAGAGCCCGTGTTATTATTGTTGGTGTCTTGGGTGGCCATGAGAGCCCGTGTTATTATTATTGGTGTCTTGGGTGGACGTGAGAGCCCGTGTTTGACTGTTGGTGTTTTGCGTGGCCGTGAGTGCCCGTGGGGTTGTTGAACCTGAGTCTTGACTGTTGGTGTGTCTTGAGTGGCCGTGAGTGCCCGTGGGGGGTTGTTGAACCCATGTTTTACCGTTGGTGTTTTGGGTGACCGTGAGTGCCAGTGGGGTTGTTGAACCCGAGTCTTGACTGTTGAGGCGTCTTGGGTGGCCTTGAGTGCCTGTGGAGTGTTGAACCTGTGTTGTTGCTGTTTGTTGAACTTTCTTGTGATTGTAATTGTGGTTACCTGAGGTTGGGGGGCTGGTTCATGAAACGGGGGTCCACGAGCACACGCGTCTGCATGTTCAGACGGGGTAGGGGGCCCGCCCGACAACAAAGAGGTCCTGGCCGTGCGTGTGTGGTTTGGGGTTGTGAGTGTGATAGGTCGACAGCCTGATCCGACTTGGTGTCGATGAATTGCGATAGGTCGACAGCCTGATCCGACTTTGTGTCGAGGAATTGCGATAGGTCGACCGCCTGACCTGCTTGAGATTGGTAAAGGGCGTGAGGGAGGTTACCGAGCAACAGGAATGCGATCCTTTGTGATCTTGTTTGGTGTGCGATCCCTTGTGATCTTGTTTGGCGTTGCGTAGTCGTTCTGTCGTGTCCTTGGAGGAGGTCGTCGATAGTTGTGTCGGGTTTACATTATGTTATCGAGTGTTGAGGCTGTTAAGGAAAGTAACGGGTGGTGTGTCAGTTGAGTTACTTGAGTTTGGGGATTGTATTCCCGGTTTTGGGTCGGTTGGGGTGTTACCGGCTTTGTCTGCTAATTACGCCGTAGTCAGTCTGTTATCCGTGGTGGTGAGCGAACGCTCATCCCTAGCTGCTTTTCCTACAGGTACTTGTCGCAGGTCGGACTAGGTGAGCTTCCGAAGCTTGAAGAGCTAAGGGCGAAAGTCCGGGTTACTTTTTAGTCTAGCGACAGAGCTAGGGGCGGAAGTCCGGGTTACTTTAAACTGGTATTTTAAAGTGATTTATTGGAAAAGGTTTCAAAGTGTTTATTATTTTGAATGTTCGCGTCCCGAGTTGGTACACTGAAATTGGGGCGTGACAGTGGTGGCTGGCCGGAGCTAGGACCGGCCACCATTGTGGTGAACCGGCCCAAAACCGGTCCAGCCACCCACGGCTGTTGATGGCCGGGTGGGGCCCACGTGTTCGGGTCTCGGGTTTTCGTGTTCGGGTGGTTTAGGACGATCCCCAAGTCGTTAATCCACACCCGGAACGAATTTTGGAATTAAATTGTGAAAGTTGGAGATTTTGGGTTTAGAAACTTTAAACGCCATTAAATCGCTCGGAAGTCGGAAATTGATTCCGTCGATTGCATTGGAACCCTTGAATTATTCTAAGACCGTAGAAACGAAAACGGGAATTTTCGAAGCCCCGGAAGGGCGTTTTCCGATCCCGGGCAGATTCACCGAGCCTGGCGAATCGGGCCTTTCCGGGCCCATTATTGACAATGTCGAGTAATTGGGAAGTTTGGGAGTGATCGGCATTGTCGGGGTTGCGTTCGAGCGTTAAGTTCATTAAATTTGGGTTTCGCCTGCTTATTTAAAAAGTGTGTTAATTGTAATCATTGTAGACCGTGTCGCCGACCGTGGAAAGAGGAGGCTAAGCGGGTAATTCTGGAGCACGCCGGAGCTTGGGCGTGGACTTTTGGGAAAGCGTTACGAGGTAGGGAAAAGTAGCCGGATCTCGGCCTTGACTAGGGAAAGTTAACAGTAGAAATGCATGTGACACCTAGTGGTGTCGTAGGATGAGTAAGTTTATCGAACACTAGAAATGCAGGCGACACTTAGTGGTGTCGTATGATACGTGAATGTATCGAACAATAGAAAGGCATGTGACACTTAGTAGTGTCGTAGGATAAGTGAGCTTATCGAACAATAGAAATACTGGTGGCATTTGGTTGTGCCCGGAGGTTGATTGAATTTTTTGTGGTTGTGGGTGGCCATGAGTGCCCGTGGGGAGTTGAATTCGTATTTTACCATTGTGTGTCTTAGGTGGCCATGAGTGCCCTTGGGGTGTTGGACCCGTGTTTTTACTATTTGTGTGTCGCGGGTGGCCATGAGTGCCTTTGGGGTGTTGAACCCGTGTGTTACTGTTGGTGTGTCGTGGGTGGCCATGTGTGCCTTTGGGGTGTTGAACCTGTGTGTTACTGTTGGTGTGTCGTGGGTGGCCATGTGTGCCTTTGGGGTGTTGACCCGTGTATTACTGTTGGTGTGTCGTGGGTGGCCATGCGTGCCTTTGGGGTGTTGACCCGTGTATTACTGTTGGTGTGTCGTGGGTGTCCATGAGTACCTTTGGGGTGTTGAACCCGTATATTACTGTTGGTGTGTCGTGGGTGGCCATGTGTGCCTGTGGGGTGTTAAACCTGTGTTGTCACTATTTGTTGAACCTTAGGTGTTGATTGTGATTTCCTGAGGTTGGGGGCTCGCCTGACAATAAAGGGGTCCTGTGGTCGCGCGCGTGGGGGTTGGCTAGCCTTCCGACTAACCATCGGTAAAGTTGTGCATTCTTCTGCGATAAAAGGGTCCTGTGGTCGCGCGCGTGGGGGTTGGCTAGCCTTCCGACTAACCATCGGTAAAGTTGTGCATTCTTCTGCGATAAAAGGGTCCTGTGGTCGCGCGCGTGGGGGTTGGCTAGCCTTCCGACTAACCATCGGTAAAGTTCTGCACTCTTCGGCGATGAAGGGCGGCTCCCTTTCAGACTACCTATCGGAAAAGTATTGCGGTATATGTCGCTAACAGGTCGACCGCCTGGCCCGACTGCGTTCGGGGAAAGTTGCGTGGGGCAGGCTCGAGCCAAGCCGGTTAGCAACCGGCACTGAGCAACTGGAGTGCGATCCTTTGTGATCTTGGGTGTTGCGTGGTTATTATTTGCGTCTTGGGTTGAGGTCGTAACCGCTGTGTCGGGTCTACATTATGCGTCCGGGTTGAGTTGGTTGGGGAAAGTAACAGTTTTCGTGTGACAGTCGGGCTACTTGAGTTTGGGGATAGTAGTCCCCGGTGTTTTGTCTGTTGTTGGTGTTTCCGGCATTTTCTGCTAGTATGCCGTAGTCAGTCTGGTATCCGTGGTGGTGAGCGAACGCTCACCCCTAGCTGCTTTTCCTACAGGTACTGGTCGCGAGGCGGACTAGGGGAGCTCTCGAAGCTTGAAGAGCTGGGAGCGAGAGTCCGGGTTTTGGGGGGTTTAGCTACGTACGCTTTGTTTATTTTTTCCGCTTGTTTTGGACGTACTTTTAAGTTGTAAAATATTATTTTGATTAACTAAATGGTGATTTTAAGTGGTTTACTTAAAAGGGTTTGAAAATTGTTTTATTGTTTCACCGTTCCCGTTCCGGGTTCGGTTCCGCCGAATTTGGGGCGTGTTTCCGGCATTTCCTGCTAGTATGCCGTAGTCAGTCTGGTATCCGTGGTGGTGAGCGAATGCTCACCCCTAGCTGCTTTTCCTACAGGTACTGGTCGCGAGGCGGACTAGGGGAGCTCTCGAAGCTTGAAGAGCTGGGAGCGAGAGTCCGGGTTTTTGGGGGTTTAGCGACGTACGCTTTGTTTTATTTTGTCCGCTTGTTTTGGACTTACTTTTAAGTTGTAAAGTATTATTTTGATTAACTAAATGGTGATTTTAAGCGTTTTACTTAAAAGGGTTTGAAAATTGTTTTATTGTTTCACCGTTCGCGTTCCGGGTTCGGTTCTACCGAATTTGGGGCGTGTTTCCGGCATTTCCTGCTAGTATGTCGTAGTCAGTCTGGTATCCGTGGTGGTGAGCGAACGCTCACCCCTAGCTGCTTTTCCAACAGGTACTGGTCGCGAGGCGGACTAGGGGAGCTCTCAAAGCTTGAAGAGCTAGGAGCGAGAGTCCGGGTTTTTGGGGGTTTAGCGACGTACGCTTTGTTTATTTTGTCCGCTTGTTTTGGACGTACTTTTAAGTTGTAAAATATTATTTTGATTAACTCAATGGTGATTTTAAGCGGTTTACTTAAATGGGTTTGAAAATTGTTTTATTGTTTCACCGTTCGCGTTCCAGGTTCGGTTCTACCGAATTTTGGGCGTGACACACTATGAGAATACTACATAGGAAATGTCATGAGTATTTCTCAGTACCGTAATATGACTTAAGTCCTTTGACCTTATAGTCGTCATGGATTTCTACATAGGTGGTTGTGTGTCTTGACGCAGTTCAATGTTGTCTTTAACCGGGCAACAATAAAGATTGTTGTTGAATACATAATTGTCTATTTGAGGAATGTGAGCGACTGATAAGGGATATGTCACTCATATAAATATGAGAGATATCGTTTGGGCCCCTTGATAAGTGAGACTGTGGAAATGCATGGTCATGCGAATCGATAATGGGTTATCACTTGTAGTCTACTTATGATCAAGAAAATAACGATTGAATAATATAAGGATGACGATCCTATGCCTTATATTGGGTTATTTACGATTTGGTACCCAAATGTTTTGTCCAGAACGATATGGTACCCTTATGTTTCAAATGACCAATTTGGTAACCCAAATGATTTATGCACAGACGGAAGTAGCATATTCCGTTAGAAAACTAACAGAATATTTCTCTAAATTAGACATGTGCAATTAAGTGATGTGTGAAATGACGATTTTACCCTTTCTTATTTTAAACTTATAAATGTGATAGACAAAAATACCATTATACCCTTAGTTATAACACAATAAATAATTAAATTAAATAATTTAAAATTTTAAAATATAAGAATTAAAAAATAAAATAAATAAATTTTAAAATTAAATATATAAATAAAAAATAATAAAAAATAATTTTTTAAAAAATAATAAAAGAATTAAAAATTATAAAAAATTTACAATTTTAAAAACAAAAAAATAAACAAACAGAAAAAAAATAAAAAATAAAAAATAAAAAATAAAAAATAAAAGAAATTTTTTAATAAAAATATAATTTAATAAAATAAAATAAATTTATTTATTTTTTTGTTAAAATAAAATACTTATTAAAAAATAAGTTTAAATATAAAGTCAAAAGTCAATATAAGAGTAAAACAATCTTTTTACATTAAAGTCAAAAGTCAACTAAAATGATAAAGGGTAAAATGGTCTTTTGACTTTGGTCAGTTAGTTTTTTAACCCCATTAACCCAAATCGTTCGTGGACGAAACATTTGGGTACCAAATTGGGAAAAATTCGTATGGGTACGATATCGTTCGTGGACCAAAAAATTTGGGTACCAAATCGTAAATAACCCTCTTATATTCGATCGAGATATCGATGACAAGGGGATTAAGATATTAACGGTAAAAGTTTGAATCAGATTGTCGATCTTCATATGACTTGGGTAGTCATAACGTCTTGCTAGAGGCCAATTATGACTTGTGGGCTAAATAGAGATTTTAGATTCACTGCCAACTTTATATGAACTTGTAGGGTCACACTTAGAGCAAGCCCAAAAAGAAATGAATTGGAGTTTTAGAAGACCAATTAAATATGAAAGTATATTTATGTATATTTATATGATAAATATAATAAATACATTTTTGTCTAGATTATTATTTAAATATAATATTTATATTTAAAATAATAATTTTTGGTATAATTGATATGAAATAAGATTTGATATATTAAATCTATTTGAATTAAATTTTATAATTTAAAATTTGATTTCAATAGTTATTACACGGTTGAAAAAAAAAGGAAAAAGTCATTTGAATGATTTCTTAATTTTTATGTTTTAAATTCATTTAAAACAAAAAAAGAGATGGCAAGTAGTTATTATTGGAGAGGAGAAATCAAATGGAAACCACCTCTTAACCTAGTAACCATGAGAACCCATCCAAGCCATCCATTTTAAGAATGGATGGATGAGATGCAATTGAGTTGTTGACTGTAAAAACACAATACTTTTTAATAAGTGATAAGAGCTTTTTAGTAAAACTATCATGAGGAGAAATCTTATACATGTCTTAACCTAAAAACGTGAGAAACAATCTAAGTCATCTATTTTAAGAATGGAGGGATGAGATACAATTGAGTTGTTGACTGCAAAAAAAACAACCCTTTTTAGTAAGTGGGAAGGTTTTTTTTTAGTAAAACTATCATATTTTTTTTTTTACCAATTCACTAATTTAATTTTTCCCACTTCGTTTGAACTCCGATTGGCTTCAAACTTGCGTCATTATTTTTTTTTCAAGGGCTTTCTATCAAGATCACTCATGATTATATTTTGAAGCACGAAAATTTTTTTATTTCGGGGCTGATTTTTAAAAAAAATTATACATGAGTAATTTTTATCAACACTTTGCTCTGGGTTTATCAACATTTTTACACTGGTTTTATCAACACTTTGCACTAGGTTTATCACCTCATTTCCAAAACTGATCATGATTTTATCACATTATCACGTGCTTTTCTATGAACACTAGTCTTATCAACACAAAACACTAGGTTTATCATTAAATTACGTGTGTTTTATCACCCCTATCACATGTTTTTTTTGAAGCACGAAAAAAAGAATTATTTCGGGGTTGATTTAAATAAAATTTATATATGGGTAATTTTTATCAACACTTTACATTGGTTTTATCAACACTTTACAGTGGTTTTATCAACATTGGACACTAGTTTTATCACTTCATTTTCAAAACCAAACATGATTTTTATCATCTTATCACGTGTTTTATGAACACTAGTTTTATCAACACTAAACACTATGTTTACCATTAAATTACATATGTTTTTATCACCCCATCACATGTTTTTTTTATCAACGCTAAACTCTAGTTTATCACACTTATTATCAAAATTGAACATGGTTTTTATTACCTCAGTACATGTTTTTATCAACATTTAGCACTAGTTTGATACCTCCGATATAAAACATTTATTAATGAAGATTTATCAACACTCAACATTATTTTTATCACCCCGATATAACTTTTTTTATTTTCGTGCTTCAAAATATATTCATGATTGATCTTGATCTAAAGCCCTTGAAAAAATAAAAATATTGGCGCAAGTTTGAAGCTAATCGGAGTTCAAACGAATCGAGAAATATTAAATTGGTGATTTGGTGAAGAAAAAAATGGACACTTGTCCACATGGCACCATGCTTTTACAATTATGCCCTTATCATATTACTTTTTGTTTTTTACTAATTCACTAATTTAATTTTTCCCGCTTCGTTTGAACTCCGATTTGCTTCAAACTTGTGCCAATATTTTTGTTTTTTCAAGGCCTTTCTATCAAGATCATCCATGAATGTATTTTGAAGCACGAAAAAAAAACTATTTTAGTGATGATTTTAAAAAAATCTATATCTTGGTAATTTTTTTATCAACACTTTACACTGGTTTTATCAACACTTCACACTGATTTTATCAATACCAGACACTAGGTTTATCACCTCATTTTTCAAAACTAAACATGATTTAATTTTTTCCGCTTCATTTGAACTCCGATTAGCTTAAAACTTGCGCCAATATCTTTGTTTTTTCAAGGGCTTCCTATCAAGACCAGTGGTGAATATGTTTTAAAGCAAGAAAAAAATAAATTATTTCGGGGCTGATTTAAAAAGAAATTATATATGGATAATTTTTATCAACACTTTACACTGCTTTTATCAACACTTTACTCTGGTTTTATCAACACTAAACACTAGTTTTCTCACCGCATTTTCCGGAACCGGACATGATTCTTATCACGTCATCACATGTTTTTTATGAACACTAAGCACTAGTTTTATCAACACTAAACACTATGTTTATCACTAAATTACATGTACTTTATCACCCCATCACATATTTTTTTATCAACACTAAACTCTAGTTTATCACACTTATTATCAAAATTGAACACGTTTTTTATCACCTCATTAATTGTTTTTATCATCTCAGTACATGTTTTTTTATCAACATTTAGCACTAGTTTGATACTCAGATATAAAACATTTATTAGTGAAGATTTATCAACACTAAATATTATTTTTATCAACCCGATATAACTTTTTATTTTCGTGCTTCAAAATATATTCATGACTGATCTTGATTTAAAACCCTTCGAAAAAGAAAAATATTGGTGCAAGTTTGAAGCTAATCAGAGTTCAAACGAAGCGGGAAAATTAAATTACTAAATTGGTGAAGAAAAAATTGACACTTTTCCACATGGCACCATGCTATTACAATTATCCCTTGCTTGTGTGAGAAATGATGAAAGTGGCGTGGATGTTGGGTGAAATTGGGGTGATGATGTGGCATCTTGGTGAATGTTGGATCATATGTGTGTGTGGCTAGGATGAGTTCTCATGGTTATTAGGATAATAGGAGTTTCTAGCCGATTTCTCCTTATTATTGGATATGACATATTATATTTTGTTATAACACCTGGTCAAACTTTTTTTTTAAAAATTATTCTGATTTTTAGGAAACACAACTCACGTACTAAGTAGTTGGTGTTGTTTTTTGTTAATCTTTTATAAAAAATACACCAAAAACAGTGTAGTGAGCTATGATCATTTTTGTTTTTGAGTTACAAAACAATCTTTTTGTTTTGTGCGTGAAAGGTATAGTTCTACCAAAACTAGACAATTCCTTTGAGTTCTCAAAATTGTTTTGGGAGTTACAAGTGCTAGTACACATCGGGCTTGT
Source organism: Erodium maritimum (assembly GCA_963921825.1). Lineage (NCBI taxonomy): Eukaryota > Viridiplantae > Streptophyta > Magnoliopsida > Geraniales > Geraniaceae > Erodium > Erodium maritimum. The sequence continues at coordinate 36,373,516 of OY997593.1, read as the reverse complement.
TCGTGTGGATATGTATAGAGGGCGGATCCCGTTGGAGACGTCCCGATCACAAAAGGTACGGAAGCGTTTCTAATCAAAGGTCCCCGTCTCGAACCAGCCACCGAAACTACAAAAGGTAACCGTTTCATATTCGTTTTTATTATCGGTTAATTGAATTACATGGATCCGACTTTTGGGTTTTAGTCTTAAATTTTTAATTTCCATTGCGTTATGTATGTTAAAACCCAACAGTGGTATCAGAGCCTCTTGTAGTTTGGTTAATTGATTATGCTTGTATATGATTATATGTATGGTTGAAACTGTTTTAAATTACGAGGTTTTCGGAAATTATATTAAATTTATTTTAGAAATCATTTTTAATAATTTTCGAATATATATGTAAGAAGCATATAGGTTAAAACCAAAAAACGGTATATGATTTGCTTGAATTTGTTATGAACGAATTCTAAAATTACGTTTAATTGTTAAACGATTGTGAGTTTTTTTTGTATGTGCCTTTAATTTGCATGGTGCATAGCGTAGCCCTTTTGAGACCAATGTGATTGATTTTTTTATGATAAGCGCATTAGAATTTTTATTGAAAGGTCGATCTCCAAGGTGGAGAAAGCCTAAAAGGAACTAACCATTACAAAACTCTCCCAAAAGGAGAAACAGAGGCATACCCCTTAACCAAAAAAGACACTCAAACAGACAATATCCTTCTACTCTTCTTGTGATACAAACACCCCACCGGGTTCACCTGCCAATCACTAAACGAACGATCCCTCCTGATAGATTTGGAATTCCAAAGAACACTAAACGAATGACTTTGGATTTTCCCAAAAACCACAACTGCTGGCTCCATAATCGAATTAAACACCACTGAGTTACGGAGAATCCAAATCTGCCAACAAACTATATAAGCAACCCGAATCCAACAACGCCACCAGCTGGTCCGGCCGAAGCCTTTCCAAGCTAAAATGGACGTCACAACCGAATGAGGAGACACCCACACAACACCCCACCAATCATATACCCTGCACCAAATAAACCAAGATAGTTCACAATGGAAAAGAAGATGGTCCACAGTCTCCATACTCTTCTTGCAAAGGCGACAAAACATGTCGTTCAGGGAAATAGGAACACCTCTTGCCTCTAGAAAAACAGATGTTGGAACTGCTACTTGGGCCGCCAGCCACATGAACATGTTATGCTTAGGAGGAATGTCCTTAACCCAAAGAATAGATGCCCAAGAGTTCGATGGCAGTAATGAATAACAACAGGAGACTGAAAAACCAGCCGGCCTGGCCTTCCACAAAATTCGATCCGGGGTATCATCTAACACCCGAGTCGTGGAAATAAGGGACAAAAGACAATTTCTCTCGGTCCTCTCCCAATCCCACAACATGCGCTGTACATCAATAAACCAACCCCCTCCCCTCCAATTATCTTTCACCAGACTATGGTTATTGGCCACAGCTGAGTAAAACAATGGAAAACGCACCTTGAGGGGAGTATCATCGAACCACAAATCATCCCAAAACTTTACCTGAGAGCCATCTCCTAACACCCATTTGAGTCCCTGATTCCCAAACAAAGAGCAAAAAGCCGGGTCCGATGCCAAAGTAATAATATGATGGAACAAGAATAAGTTACCTCGACGATCCATTGAAGTTAGGTTCCATTCTGAAACCGGCCAACCCATCCTCGAACAAATAACCATCTTCCAGAGTGAATTTGTTTCCGAGGCGAATCTCCAAAACCACTTTGCTAATAAAGAATCATTCATGACACTTAAACGTCTCAGACCCAATCTACCATTAGATTTTGGAGTGCAAACCTTAGACCACCGAACCTTATAAATGATCTTCCCCGAACCGTATGATTTCCATAGGAACTGTCGTTGACAAGCTTCAAGAAATTTAATCACGGCCTTCGGCGCCTTTAGTAAAGACATGTAAAAAATGGGCAAACCAGCTAGAGTGCTTTGGATTAGTACAACACGTCCTGCCAAAGACAGATATTTAGTGCTCCAAACTGCCAACGACCTCCTGTAGCTTTGTATAATTGGGTCCCAAGTCGTGATTCGTTTAAGAGAGGAGCCCAAGCTGAAACTGAGATATGGCATTGGCAAAGTTCCAATCGAACAATCCCAGCAAGCTTGGATTTGTTCAGCCATGATGGTGGAGGCATTCAATACAATGGCCTTGGACTTCAGGAAGTTGATTTTCAAGCCTGAGTACTGCTGAAAATCAAGTAACAGAGACTTCATCCTCTCTAAGCTAGCAATATCCCCTCTTACAAATAATAGGGTGTCGTCGGCGAATTGAAGGTGAGACACCGACACCCCATTTCCCACGTCCACTCCAACAAACCAGCCAGCTTGTTTAACGAGTTCCAAATATTTGTGAAGTCCCTCGACAACGATCAAGAATAAAAAAGGGGATAATGGGCATCCTTGTCTAATCCCGTTCAACATTTTGAATTCCCTACTAGGAACACCATTCACAAGAACTGAGAGGTGAACCTGAAATAGTCTGCAGACCCACTTCCTCCACCGGGCACCAAACCTCATTTGCTCCATAACATCCTCCAAATACCCCCAATGCAACATATCGTACGCCTTTTCAAAATCAAGTTTCAGAAGGATAGTCTCAATACCCGACCTTTTAATCATATGAATGACTTCAGATGCTATAAGCACGCCATCCACGACCTGCCTTCCTGCCACAAAGGCACTCTGTGTATCACTAATCAGGAGAGCAATAACAGACTTAGACGATTTGCTAAGAGCTTAGCAAGAATTTTATAAGGTCCCGATATCAAACTAATCGGTCTGAAATCACTTAGAAGTTCCGCATGATCATGTTTGGGAATCAAAGTGACAAAGGTTGCATTTAGACCCTTCCCCACGTCTCCACTGAAATAAAACTCGTCCACGAATCTTTTCATGTCAAATTTGATTACCTCCCAAGCCACCTTAAAAAATTTCCCCGAAAAACCGTCCGGGCCTGGTGCCTTCTCGCTGCCACACATATCTACAACACATATAATTTCTTCCATTGAAAAGGGGGCCTCCAAACCAGCAGCTTCCGCCTCACCCAAGGTGGAGAACGGAAGAGAAGGCAGAGACACCCTCACAATTGGAGGTTTATATAACCGGGCTTCGAAATGACTAGCTGTTGCTTCCTTCATACCATTTGGTACCTTTATGATGGCTTGGTCTACACGGAATTGGGATATTTTATTCTTATGAGCCCTATAATTAGCCATTCGATGATAAAAACGAGAGCAACGATCTTCCCCCTTGTGCCACCTGATTCTAGACTTTTGTCTCCAAATTCGAGCCTGATGCTTGCGTTTTTGAATCAAGAGAGCAGTGTAAAAGGCTCTGTCATTCTCTTCTGTAACAGATAGACCTCGACTTTCCTGTAATATGTCCAAGGCGTCTATCTTATTTCGAAGGTCCTCAATCACCGTGTCCACCAAACCAAACACTTCCACATTCCAGCCCTTAAGATCGTGTCGAAGTAACTTGAGTTTCATCCACAAGTTATAAGAAGCAGACTCATAATGTGGGTAAGAATTCCAAAAAGTAGTAACGGCAAGCAAGAAATCAGCATGCTTAGTCCAAGCATTAAGAAATTTAATTGGACGGGAACCACAATTAACACTATCAGATCGTAGCACAATAGGTCTATGATCAGAAATATCACGACATAGACTAACCTAGGTGGGGGGACCATATTTAGCCAGAAACTCCGATGACACCAAGAAACGATCCAACCTTGACGCCTTAGATTCTCGACCATACTAAGTGTATAATGAGCCAGTCAAAGGTAAGTCGATGTGGTTGGAACGGGAAATAAAATCCTGAAAGTTTCTGATATCCACCCGTGAAGACGAGCCATTCAGTCGTTCAGCCTCAGTCACGACAACATTAAAATCCCCCCCAATAACGGATATTTTCGGTAAAGAATCCACAATTTGTAGCAGGGCAGACCACAGAATCTTACGAGTTCGTGTACTTGACGGTGCGTAGACATTGATAAAAGCAATCTCTTTGTTATTAGCAAGACATCTACCTCTCCAAACCAGCGCACAATCAACTGGGTCACAAAATACATTACCAAACTCGAGGTTTTCCATACAGTTAAAACACCACCAGCGCTACCATCAGCCGAAAGAAGCTCACAATTCCACCCGGCATTTAGACCACAGCTCCTCAACTTACAATAATCAATAACCATCCATTTTACTTCTTGCAAAAACACGATATCAGGCTTAACATGCCTAATCACACCTCTCAGACTATTGTATTTCTGAAAGATGTTTAGTCCTCTCACGTTCCATGAGAGGACTATCATGATTCACGAGGTGGTAGCTATGGCACTCCCCACAGTGCCTTCCAGGTCTGCACACTCCTCCCACTCGTCGTCTCCCACATGAGATTTATTCTTAAACAATTTTCGACGAGACGCAGGGCCCGCGGCCGTGCTGTTCAGGGAGTTCAAAACTGAGAAACCAGTCAATAGAGCCTGATCACTAACCTTAGGGGCCAGCTTCACAATCTTTACTTGGTTCACCGATTTACTTGTCAATGGAGAAGCCTGAGGAGTGTTATCCCTCTCAACCGACCTCGTGCGTGACATGGTTTGATAAAATGGCCTGACGGGAGAGGCAGTCGGATCACGAAGTGTCACCTTCGAAACATCTTCCAGTTGCCTACATCGTTGTGCTAATGCCATAACATCCTCAGTGGAATCCGCGGCGGGAACGTTCAAACAGATCGGCTTAGCTGGATTATCCCCAGATTCACGAGAATTCGAATGGATCTCTCCCTCTTCAATCGAGTTTGAGGAACCATTCAAATTCGAAGACGATCCCGATGAATGCCGAAACCTCCACGGGTGACGGAAGCTGATTACCCGTCCCTTTGATCGGATTTGCCGTCGAGACAAAACTGAGAGTGAAAACTCCGGCGCCTAGTTTGATCTCCAAAATTTCTGGGAGAGGACGATGCATGCGAACCAGGGCAGTGACGGATGAGTAGAATTCTCCATCATCTCCCTCTGGTAGCAGCCATTCCAGGGAGCATACCTCTCCTAGCATCTCCTGCAATTCAATTTTGGACCTTCCGTGCCAAGGAACATCCTTGATTTTCACCCAAGACCAAACGCCTCACCTTAAAGCAATGTCGCCCGACATACTCACAATAACAAACCAACTTTCAATCCACTTCCAATTTGTTTCATGGAACATTGCACCGAGCACAGAATCAGAGCAATTGATCAGATAGACATCTCCCCTGATATGTCTAAGATCCATACCAGTTGCTCCGTACGCCGTGAAAGCCGTTAATAGCTCTTCTCGTGACAGCCGAGTCCGATTAATTGTGACAACACTCGATTGAACCCAATTCACACGCGTTATATCACCCTTCACCACCGGAGGAGCATCAATAGAAGGAGTCACAGAAACCCTCTTCCAAACCTTTCTTTGGTCCTTCCTCTGACCCTCTTCCCAAGCCAGCGCCACCAATAGAATGTGGCCCTTTACTTTCTTCCCATTTTCCCGGCTAATAATCTTCATCGCTTCCTCCATTGATGCCGCATGGAGGAACCCAAAATACCTGCCCCTCAAATTAGGTCTGTGGATGAAGATTTACTTGACGATCTTCCCGCAACTCCCAAAATATGAGGCAAACTGATGCCCTGCGTTTTTAACACAGAAAAGGACACGACAAGCGTACCGATCGTCAAGTAGTATTTTTGGAATTTAAGTTCCGGATTATCGTACCCAAGGGAACACGAGTCAAGCACGTTCTATCTCAAAGTTGTTGTCAAGCTATCTCGATTAAAAGATGGTTTTGTTTTAAAACATGAAAAGTTATAGTAATCGAAATGACAATGAAACAGTAATCACAAAGCTTAGAAGAGTTTTAATTCAGAGAAAAAGAAATCTAAGGTTGTGAGTTCATAGAGACCGTTTCCAATGCATTTAACTGATGATAAACATTGCGAAGTTGTTTTGATTTTAGGGGCAACGAATTATCTCTCAAACTAGTCCTAACTCCTCACGTTGTTTCGGATCCTAATGGAATCTAACCACCCAGCTCTCACGAATCAGGATGTAGGGAGACCCAAAGCATTACGTTCTTTGATAATTTCTAACTTTCGGTTTGAACCCTATGGTTATTGCAATCGTGTTAACCTAGCTATCACTAGTCTAGATTTAAACCCAATTTGTATAAGATCTCTGACCTAATTGCAACCCACCTCTCACGAGTGTCAGATTGCAATTCCCACCTTCTATCAGGCCTACCCGGGAGATAGAGCATTAAGTTCAAATCTAATACAAACCCTAAATCAAATCATTCTACACAATCCTCATTCATACAATCAAACACATTGGAAAACAAATCTCTAATCCCCCATAACCCTAGATTATGGGGTTTTAGTTACTCATGAGCAAGGAAGAAGAAAACACCATTGAAGAACATAGACAAATCTTCATAATTGAACAAAGTAGAGAAATACAATACCCAATATTTGATTACAATGATGTTCTTCAAGTGGAAATCCTCTCCTCAAGCTTGCTCTCAACTCTACTCTCTTCGTAGCTCTCAAAATTACAAGTTAGATCTATTGGAGGCTGATTTTTAGGTTTAAAAAGTCTAAAACTCGAAACTGAAGCGATTTGGGAAACTGCTCTGCGCACGCGTCACGGCTCCGTGATGGCATCCGTCACGGACACCGTCACGGATCCGTGACGGAGCAGAACGAATTGGCGAATTCTGGGTCTTCGTCACGGCTCCGTGACCCTACCCGTGACGGGTTCGGTCACGGATCCGTGATGTTTGTCCTTCAGCTGCTCCTCAAGTTTACAACTTCGAATTTGTCCCCTTTTTGACTTGTTTTTGCTCGTATCCCATGCTATAACCTGTGAAACATGAGAAGTGCTAAAAACGAGTAAAATACGAGAGAATGAGACAATAATGGGCTAAAATCAATGATAAAATCCCTCTAAATGTGGCATTTTTAATGCCAAGATGCATCCGCATCACAAACCATTCGTCAGTCGTCCCAAACGGCAGATTACTGACGAAAACCTTGACTGTAGAATCACGATCAGCAACTACTTGACCCGACGGCGCTCCACCAATAGGTGGCTTCGCATCGCCGGAGACAGGAATCGCGACAGTGACCGTCGCCCCCAAAGTTCCGAACTGGATGTCCAGAGGCTTCTCTGACCCTCTCTCTCTCTCTCACTCATTTTTGTTTTTAAGTGGATAATGTGATTGATTTTAATGTATGGGTTTTAATTTTATAAATACGGCATGCGTGTCGATTATTTGGATGTCATTTATTTTTGAAGTACAATCTACTTGTCGTTTGTTTTTTTATTGTAAAAGGTAGAATAGAAAAGTTTATTTTGTAACAAGAGCGTAGGTGGTCAATTCAAGAGAATGGAGATTGTTGAGGAAAATCGAACTTAGAGCCCCAAGATGGAGATCCAAGTTAAAGGCCCATGATTGCGAATCCTTTGAAGGCTTTTCTTTTGTGTTTACCCTTAGGATTGACTTTTGGTCTTCATATGAGCCTATGAAGATTAACTTAGTAATGGCTATGTTATGACACGTTTATTTTGCATATGTATGATTTGCATGACTTGTATGATAGTAACATGCTTAGGCCGTTTGTATGATAATAACATGCTTAGGCCGTTTGTATGCGATGCAATAAAATGAAATCAACCCTGAACTAAATATTAAGTCGGTGAGATGCCTTCCATAGATTAAACACTATTAGAACCTTAGATCGTTGTGTGTAGGTTATGCCAAAGCATGGTACACACAATTGTCTAAGTTAGATGGATCAAACCTTAAATTACTATGTGTAGGTTATGCTAAAGCATGGTGCACATGGTCGTTTGAGTTTGGTAAAATGGAGTGAACTTTAGATTGCTATGTGTAGGTTATGCCAAAGCGTGGTGCACATAGTTGTTCGAGTTGCATATCCAGATATGGTTGAACTTAACTAGGTTATCAAAACGGTTTTGGACCTAGGGCATCAGATAAAATTTGTGCCAACACATATGATGTGTTTATTCTATCCAAGAGTTGCATAGTGATGTATCTTTAAGTGGAATCCAATATGGATCTTGGCTTTTAATGTATCTTTAAGATACAACTAAGGGTTGATTGTTTTATATATGTATTAATGACTTTGCATATCTTTTCTATTGTAGATCATGTCTTCAAACAATTCACATAGTTTATCGATACGATCAATCCTTGAGAAGGATAAGCTCAATGGGACCAATTTTCTGGATTGGGCCAGAAACCTGAGAATTGTTATCAGGCATGAAAGAAGAGAGTATATTCTGGATGAGCTAGTTCCTGAAGGACCAGCTTCAAATGCTTCGAAAGCCATTAAAGATGGTTGCACCATGATTTACTACGACTCGATATATGTCGCTTGTATAATGTTTGGTTGCATGGAGACTGACCTCCAGAAGCAATTGATGGAGGAGAGTGCTTATGATATGATGGAGAAACTCAAGGAAATGTTCCTAGAGAAGGCAAGGATTGAAAGGTTCAATACTATCAAGAAGCTCATGTCATGGAAGATGCACGCTGGGAAGAGTGTTTGCCCTCATGTGCTCGAGATAAAGGGTTATCTAGAGCATCTTGAAAGACTCGATTTCAAGATTGAACCAGAGTTGACTACATATATTATTCTCCAGTCACTTCCTGATGAATTTCATGGTTTCATTATGAACTTCTATATGCACAATATGGTAAAGAACATCTCAGAGTTGCATGAGATGCTTCAAACTACTAAGAAGAGCATTCAAGGTAATACCAAGGATGTTCTTATGGTTAAGAAAAAAAACAAGTGCAAAAGGAAGGGGGTAGGAAAAGGAAAAAGGGTCATGTGGCTCCTATGGGTTTAAGGCTCATGTCAAATCCAAGGCTCAAGTACACTTAATTCCTAACCCCAAGGGACTTAGTTTGCCATTATTACAATAGGCTTTGTCACTGGAAGAGAAACTACAAGAAATATACAGATGATCTGAAAAAGAACAAGGGTAGTGTACCCAGCTTTTTAGGTGTACATGTTATAGAATTCAATGCATCTACTTTTGGTTCTTGGATATTTGACATTGGATCCGAATCTCACATTTGTACTAATCTGCAGGGACTCAAAAGTAGAAAGGTGTTGAAGGAAGGCGAGGTGGACCTACGATTTCATGATGACCATGGAGTCATTGTTAGTCTTAGTGCCCGTAGTTCAATCCTAAATGTCCAAATGTATATATCATCGTTAGCAATAAAATTAAAGCGGCTTTATATTACTTATGTGTTGGAGTAATATATCGATGTGTGCTCTGATCTATGCCCACCATGCGAATAGAACCATAGATCGAGATAGATCACACTCGATGGGTCCCTAGTCAACAAAGCTTCACTAGAAGCGACTAGTATGAAAGATGGCTCTTTATGGCTTACGTTCTGTTAGTCATTGGAATGAGATTCCGGAGTCTGATCATAAATATCATGTGGGACATGATATTGGACGACCCGCCCTGAATATGTGCCATAGATTAAGTCATGAACATATTCAGTGTTGTAGCTTGTCATGTATCCTTAGACCAAGGAGTCTTTGTGATCGCTATGTAGTCAACAACTGAGTTTGACCTGAGCCTAACGTTGTCCGTAACAGGGCTTCCATAACGGCCAGGATTGGCTTGGGGACGGGCTACATGAGTGACACGAAAGACGGCTAAGGGATTTATCCCTCATACTAAGGTATGGGAAAGATATCGGTTCTCGGCCACTTGATCGAGAGTGACTGGAAGAATAGCATGACTATGCACATGATACTGGGTATCATATCTTCAGTCATCTCACATATCAAGGAACGGTGATTGAGAATAATAAGGATGACGGCTCTATGCCTTATCTCAATCAGGATATCGGAGATAAAAGGATAATGACAGGGACGACGGAAAGGTTAGAATCGACAGGGTCGATTCGTTATGCAGTGTCAGGCAATACTAAAGTCTCGTTAGTTGCCACTTAAATAGGATCAAGTAAAATGGGATTTTACGTTGATCTATTGACATGCATAAACCTAAGGGTCACACCGGAGGATGAAACTCATTGACACATTTATGGAGAATGGCCAAAAGGGAGTTGTCTCGGGACATGCCCAAAACTGGGTTTTGGGTCATGTGCCCGTAAGTGAATAGGACTTTACGGATCGAGACAAGACTTGGAGTCTTGGGATTGATCGCGTCGGATAATGTTGGACATTTCCGGTATGGAAGGCATGGAGGCGATGAGCGAATCACGGGACCTCGTTGGAAATGGTCACGGGCCATGTTCCAAGAGGCCCATGAAAGGCCCATGCAACCAAGGCCCATGGAACTAATTAATCAAGTCTTGATTAATTAGTACTAAGTAAGCAAGACAAGGATTAAGGTGTTGGTGATTCACCACCTAACCCAATCTTGTCTTGCCATACTTTGTCCTATTTACACCTTACTTGACACCATACTTGTCCCATGCCTTTAGTTGGACAAGTATGGGTTTTGTTATGTTTAAGTCATCTTTTTTCAACATAACAAACACAAGACAAGAATAGGAAACACATTTTCTCTCCCTCTTCCATGGCCATTTCGGGTTTGGCTAGTTTCCTCCTCCATTTTTGTGTTCTTGAGTCCTCAAAGAGAAGAACTACGTGGCTTTGATTCCCATGTGGATACGTAGGCGTCTTGGAGACTCAAGCCAATCATTCGTTACCCGGTGTTCTTGTTTTGGTAAGAACTAGTGCTGAATTTTTCTCTTGTGAATCCATTCTTTGTTAGTTGTTTCATGGTTTTAATCGTCTCTTGGTTTTCCTTGATTTTCCGCTGCGAGTTGGTTCATCTCCAACCCTACCTCGAGACCCAACAGTCATTGCCTTAACTGTGGGGACATACGAGTTGGCCTTTACGAATGGGCTTGTTTTGCATTTTGAACAATGTTATCATGTACCTACGTTTTGTAGGAGTATTATCTCCATTTCGTGTTTGGACAAAGAAGGCTATAAGTTTTCTATTGAGAATAGTAAGTTAAGTCTTTCTCATGATAACGTTCATTATGCAACTACTTCTCGACTTAGAGGTCTTTATGTTTTGAACATAGAAGACTTTAATGAGAAGTCCCTTTATAACATTGATACAAAAGGGTTGAAGTCTGATGAGACAAACCCCACATTCCTCTGACACTAGCGCTTGAGTCATATAAATGAGAAACGCATATCAAAACTCCAATTCCATAGACTTTTGGATTCTTTATGAATCATTTGAAATATGCGAATCTTGTTTAACTGGGCAATATGAAAAAGACACCTTTTTGGAATTGGTGAGAGAGTTAGGGGCTTATTGGGAATTATACATTCGGATGTATGTGGTCCCTTAAGTATAACTGCTAGAGGAGGATTTCGGTACTTCATAATAATCACAGATAGTTTCAGCAGATATGACTATGTCTATCTAATAAAACATAAATCTGATTTTTTTTGGAAAGTTCAAAATTTTCAAGAATGACGTACAAAGTCAACTTGGCCAAAATATTAAGGCACTGCGATCTGATCGAAGTGGTGAATATTTGAGCCAAGAATTCGTAGATCATATGAAAGATTGTGGGATCATTTCTCAACCAACTCCTCCAGGAACACCGCAATAGAATGGGCTTTCTGAACGGAGGAATCAAACTCTATTGAATATGGTTTCGGTCAATGATGAGCAACACTGATTTCCCAATCTCATTTTGGGGATATGCTCTGGAAACTGATAGATTCATCTTGAACAGAGTACCATTAAAGGCAGTCGATAAGACACCATGTAAGATGTGGATAGGAAAAGTTCCTAGTTTGTTTTTTCTAAAGATATGGGGTTATGTAACTTATGTGAAGCGTTTGATGACTAATAAGTTAGCCCTAAATAAGAGAAGTGCCTATTTGTAGGATATCCTAAGGAAACCTGTAAAACCCGCTTATTTAAAAAGGGGTTTTCTTTTGTAATTAGTTTTGTCGAGGTTGAAATTTGGGTTTAAATTTTATTTCGTTCAAAAAAAAATTTGGAATTTGAATCAGTGTTAAAAAAAAGAAGAAGGAAAGCTGGACCAGACAGACCCGCGGGCCGGCCAGGCCCGACCCATTCTCGCGTTGGGCCGCGAAGCCCTTTGGCTTGTCGAAGCCCGCTTACACATCCAGGCCCGCACCTTAAATACCCTATTTCTAGGGTTTCTGCCCACTCCATCTCTTCCTTCGTTCCATCGCGTGCAGACCGGCCTCCCCTTCTCTCTGTTTCCCCTCTAAACGCCAAACCCACCTTTCCCCCATCTCCGACCCGTCTCCCTCTCCATCCAGCCGACCGCCACCACCTCCCTTCCTCTTCTCCCGACCTCACCCTCTCTCAGGTCTCCTCCGCCCGTGCTCAACGTCGACCACCGCCGTCGCCGTGTATTTCCGGCCGGGACGAAGCCCGTGCTCAACGTCGACCACCACCGCCGTCGCCACCGTGCCGGAATCGAAGCCGGTGCCTGTACTTCGCCTCCCGTGCATAGCCCGAGCCCACCGTCGCCGTTCACGTACAGAGGCGAGGTGAGCTCGTCGGCGCGCTCCCAGATCCGAGATCCTCCGTCCGGATCTGAGGTGAAATCCCCTCCGTGCTCCGTCATTGTGCTCCGCCGCTGCGCCCGACACCAACCACCCTTCCACCACTTCTCTTTCTCCACGGTGAGATTCTCACCCTTTGGGGTTTGGCCGTCGGCGACATCGTCACCGGTGGCCGGTCGGATTTATCAAACACCAGACGTTTCTTTTTTTGTTGTTGTTTTGATTGCCCGAGCTTACTGTAACTCCAGAAAATAAATAAAACGAGTTTGATTTAAAAGTTGTTCTTTTTGTGGTTTTGGGATCTGAATCGGTTAGTGCGAAAACAAACTGTGAATCTGGATCTGTTTTGGTTTGAATCAAAATCAAGGCTTTTTGGAAAGAAAAGATTGTAAAACGAAAAATCAGATTTAAGGAAAAGGGATTTAAAATAAAAAGGAATTTAAAATCAATTTGGTTTTAAAACGGAATTTGAGCAGTTGAACGAATCTGGAACTCTGGTTAAAATGGACTGCTAATTGGGTTTAGAAAGGAACAAAAGCGGACCGCTGAATCGGACCTCGGGATTCGTGCATTGGGACCGTGCCTCGGAAACATGCACCGGTTTCGGTGCTCGGGTACTCAAACCCGATTCGCCGTGACAACGCTTTTATCTCGCTCGAGTTTAAAGGACAACTGTCGGTTTTAAACTGGATTAATCGTGACCTTTAAATTAACCTGGGAACCGCCTCTAATTATGGCTTTCGTGTTATCTTTAGCGTCCGGCTTCGATCCAAGTGAAGCCCGGAGGTAGCGAGCCAGAACGTCAGCAGCTAGGAAACGTAGCGGGTGTTCTTCGGTTGAGGTAGGGAAAAGTAGCCGGATCTCGGCCCTTACTAGGGAAAGTTAACTGTAGAATTGCATGTGACACCGGGGTGTCGTGGGTTATTTAGGTTATTGAATATCATAAAATCATGTTACGGGAACTTAGTAATTATTGGAAAGGCATGGGACACTTAGTAGTGTCGTAGGAGCAGAGAACTTAGCGTTATTAGAATTACTGGAGGCATATGACCATGCCCGGAGGTTGTTTGTGAAACTAGTGATCTTAGGACTGTTGGAGGCATCGTTTATGTCGGAGGTTGTTGTGCGTTATTTATGGTCGAGTTTGGGTGGCCTTGAGAGCCCGTGCTATTTATTATTGAGTTTTGGTGGCCTTGAGAGCCCGTGTTATTTATTGTTGAGTTTAGGTGGCCTTGAGAGCCGTGTTATTTATTGTTGAGTTTGGGTGGCCTTGAGAGCCCGTATTATTTATTGTCGAGTTTGGGTGGCCTTGAGAGCCTGTATTATTTATTGTCGAGTTTGGGTGGGCTTGAGAGCCCGTTTTATTTATTGTCGAGTTTGGGTGGCCTTGAGAGCCCGTTTTATTTATTGTCGAGTTTGGGTGGCCTTGAGAGCCCGTGTACTAAGGTTGGTGTCTTTGGCTGGCTTGACCGAGTTAGAGTCTCGGGGGGGTTGTAAGCTTTTCTTTAGCTGGCTTACGAGTTAGAGTCTCGGTAAGTTGCAAGCGTGGTTTATTGTTGAGTTTGGGTGGCCATGAGTGCCCGTGGGGTCGTTGGACCCGTGTCTTTACCTTTGGTGTGTCTTGGGAGGCCGTGAGTGCCTGTGGGGCTGTTGAGTCCGTGTTTTACTGTTGGTGTCTTGTGTGGCCATGAGTGCCTGTGGAGTGTTGAACCTGTGTTGTTGCTGTTTGTTGAACTCGCTTGTGATTGTGATTGTGATTGTGGTTGACTGAGTGAGAGAGGTTAGTGAGACAAGTCGACCGCCTGGCCTGAGTGGTTCGGCAAAGCGCGTGAGTGAGACAGGTCGACCGCCTGGCCTGAGTGGTTCGGCAAAGCGCGTGAGTGAGACAGGTCGACCGCCTGGCCTGAGTGGTTCGGCAAAGCGCGTGAGTGAGACAGGTCGACCGCCTGGCCTGAGTGGTTCGGCAAAGCGCGTGAGTGAGACAGGTCGACCGCCTGGCCTGAGTGGTTCGGCAAACCGCGTGAGTGAGAGAGGTTACTTATACAGGTCGACCGCCTGGCCTGAGTACTTCGGCAAAGCGCGTGATTGAGGGAGGTTACTGAGCAGCTGGTATGCGATCCTTTGTGATCTTGTTTGGTGTGCGATCCTTTGTGATCTTGTTTGGTGTTGCGTAGTTTCTTTTGAGTCCTTGGAAGAGGTTGTGATCGTTGTGTCGGGTCTACTTACGTGTTTGAGTGTTGAGTCGTTCGAGGAAGGTCACCGTGGGTGTTTGTCAGTCAGAGTACTTGAGTTGGGGACAGTGATCCCCGGAGTCGGGTTTTGTTGTTGGTGTTGCCGGCATTGTCTGCTAATTATGCCGTAGTCAGTCTGGTATCCGTGGTGGTGAGCGAACGCTCACCCCTAGCTGCTTTTTCCTACAGGCACTGATCACAGGACGGACTAGGGGAGCTCTTTAAGCTTGTGGAGCTAGGAGCGGAGTCCGGGTTCAGTCTTTTGAGTCTAGTGACGGATACCTCGTACTTTTGTCCACGTGTTGGGTCGTGTTTTTAAGTTGTAAATATTATTTTGATTAATTAAATGGAGATTTTAAAGTGTTTATCCAAAACAGGTTTCATTGTTTTATTGTTTTTTTAAAACGTTCGCGTCCCAAGTTCGGTTTACTGAAATTGGGGCGTGGCAAAACCAAAGGATATTACTTCTACAACGCTATGGAGAACAAAGTGCTTGTTGCTTGGAATGAGGTCCTTTTGGAAAGGGATTTTATTTCCAAAGTAAAGAGTGGGAGGACTGTTGAACTTAGAGAAGTTACAGACCCACAAAGTAGCATTGTGCCTAAAATGGTTACTCAAGTATATGAACGGGAGAATGTAGTACTTGAAGTTGTACCACAAGTACGAAGGAGGTCTGATAGGACACGTCAAGACCCTATGAGATATGGGTTTCTCACTTCGGAGAATAATGACGTGATAGTTGTGGATCAAGATGAACCCACATCCCACCAAGAGGCCATTGACAAACTGCAGAGATCCATTCATGGATTGAAGCAGGCTCATCAGAGTTGGAATCTTCGTTTTGATGAATCAGTTAAAGAGTTTGACTTCATCAAGAACAAAGACGAGCCTTGTGTGTACCAGAAGGCTAGTGGGAGTGCGATCGTATTCTTAAGTGTTGTATGTAGATCACATACTACTCCTTGAAAATGACATCCCTATCCTGCAAGAAGTTTAGGCATGGTTAAGCAAATGTTTTTCAATGAAAGACTTAGGCGAAGTTGCCTATGTATTAGGTATCAAAATCTATCGAGATAGATGTACAAAGCTTCTGGGCCTAAGTTAGAGCACTTATGTTGACAAGGTGTTGTCAAGGTTTGGTATGCAACACTCTAAAAGAGGGTTTTTGCCAATGCCCCATGGCATTAGTCTCGTCAAGACTTAGTTTCCTATGACACTTGATGAGCGAGACCGCATGAGTAAGATCCCATATGCGTCTGATATTGGATTTATCATATATGCGATGTTGTGTACTAGACCCATTGTCTCGTATGCATTGAATGTCATTGGACGACAGCTAAAAGATCCTTAAGTACTTGAGAAGGACTAAGGATGCCTTTATACTGTATGTCGGTCAGAAAGGTGAACTAGCTGTAAAGGGTTACACATATGCTAGTTTCCAGACCAACATTAATGATTTTAGATCACGGTCTGGTTATGTGTTTTTATTTGAATGGAGGTGCGTTCATCTTGAGAAGCTCGAAGCAGAATACTGTTGTTAATACTATGATAGAAGTTGAGAATTTAGCTACATCGAATGCAGCTAAAGAAAATGTTTGGATCCGGCTTAGGAATCATTCCGGTAAACATGTATTGTGATAACAATGGGGCGATAGCACATGCCAAGGAGCCTAGATCGCACCAGAAATCCAAACACATCCTAAGTCGTTATCACCTCATTCAAGAGAGAGGAAACATTAAGATATACAAACTACCCACAAATGATAATGTGGTTGATCCTCCAACTAAGGCTCTTCCATAGCCTAAGCATAAGGGTCATGTTAGATCTATGGGCATAACTTGTGATGTAGATTTAACCTAGTGCAAGTGGGAGACTGATAGTTTTGTGCCCTAGGCTAATCTTTTCATGTACGACATTATCATTTATTAATACATTGGCACTTTCATTATCATTTTGTTAAATGTTAATTGTGTGAATAATCGACTCTTTCTAAGATCATCAAGTACGTGACTTGATAGTAAAATTCTTATAAGAAAAAGATTATTATTCCAATGATCCCTGGTCTTACCGATATACTAAGACTAGCATGATGTTGGATGATGATCACGTTTTACTGATCATTCATATTGGATATGAAGTCAAATCATAGATGTCATTTAGGGAAATGGTATTGGATAACCCACTGTGAGAATACTACATAGGAACTGTCATGAGTATTTCTCAGTACTGTAATATGACTTAAGTCCTTTGATCTTCTAGTCGTCAAGGATTTCTACATAGGTGGTTGTGTGTCTTGACGCAGATCAACGTTGTATTTAACCGGGAAACAATAAAGATTGTTGTTGAATACATAATTGTCTATGTGAGGAATGTGAGCGACTGATAAGGGATTTGTCACTCATATAAATATGAGAGATATCGTTTGGGCCCCTTGATAAGTGAGACTGTGGAAATGCATGGCCATGCGAATCGATAATGAGTTATCACTTGCAGTCTACTTATGATCAAGAAACTAACGATTAAATAAAATAAGGATAACGATCCTATGCCTTATATTCGATCGAGATATCGATGACAAATGGATTAAGATATTAACGGTAAAAGGT
This sequence comes from Erodium maritimum, assembly GCA_963921825.1. Taxonomy (NCBI): domain Eukaryota; kingdom Viridiplantae; phylum Streptophyta; class Magnoliopsida; order Geraniales; family Geraniaceae; genus Erodium; species Erodium maritimum. The sequence continues at coordinate 36,356,028 of OY997593.1, read as the reverse complement.
TGAATCGGATTTTCAATCTTCATATGACTTGGGTAGTCATCACGTCTTGCTAGAGGCCAATTATGACTTGTGGGCTAAATAGAGATTTTGGGTTCACTGCCAACGTTATATGAACCTGTAGAGTCACACTTAGAGCAAGCACAAAAAGAAATGGACTGGAGTTTTAGAAGCCTAATTAAATATGAAAATATATTCATGTATATTTATATGATAAATACAATAATTATATTTTTGTCTAGATTATTATTTAAATATAATATTTATATTTAAAATAATAATTTTTGGTAGAATTGATATTTTTGTAGAGGAAGTGACAATATTATTACGGTAAAAAAGTAAATAGATGTTCGTCTAACGACAAACCTCTTACAGACCAGTAAACTAAAGATAAATAAACTAAGACATAAATGCTGAGAAATAAATTGTGCTCATATGCATAGAGGCGGTCGCGGGGTTGAGTGCGGTAGCATCCTTGGATACCGATATAGTATGCGTCAACCATAAAACACTGATCGAGCAGACCAGGTGAAAACTGAACATTGGTGGACCGATAACTCCCCCGGTAAGTCAGCGTGCGTCGTCCTCCTGAAATGATAAATGTAGGGATTCTGAACGCGGGATTGCCGACCCCGAAGTGGTAGGGGAGTATCTCATAGATTGTTGGCAGAACCATTGCCACCAAACTGCCAAGAAGGGACTATAGTCGACCAAACCCTTCTTGGGTCTCCAGGCTCTCATTCTTGGAGGCGGGGGTTGTCACGCCCCAATTTCAGTAAACCGAACTCGGGACGCGAACGTTTAAAAAAACATAAAAACACTTGAAACTTGTTTTCATTAAACACTTTAAAATACAAGTTCAACAAAATAATAATTACAGTTTAAAAACACGTCCCAACAAGTGGACAAAAGTACAAGGTATCCGTCACTAGACTCAAAAGACAAAACCCGGACTCCGCTCCTAGCTCCACAAGCTTCGAGAGCTCACATAGTCCGTCCCACGAACAGTACCTGTAGGAAAAGCAGCTAGGGGTGAGCGTTCGCTCACCACCACGGATAACAGACTAACTAGGGCATAATTAGCAGACAATGCCGGTAACACCGGCAACAACTCAATTCCCCGGGGATCACTGTCCCCAACCCAAGTACTCTGACTGACAAACACCCACGGTGACCTTCCTCGAACGACTCGACACTCAACACGTAAGTAGACACGACACAACGATCGACGACCTCCTCCAAAGACACGACACAACGATCACGACCTCTTCCAAGGACTCAAAAGAATTACGCAATACCAAACAAGATCACAAAGGATCGCACACCAAACAAGATCACAAAGGATCGCAAATCAGCTGCTCAGTAACCTCTCTCACTCATGCGCTTTGCCGAACCATTCAGGCCAGGCGGTCGACCTGTCTCACTCACGCACTTTGCCGAACCACTAAGGCCAGGCTGTCGACCTGTCTCACTCGCCTCTCTCACTCACGCACTTTGCCGAACCACTCAGGTCAGGCTGTCGACCTGTCTCACTCACGCACTTTGCCGAACCACTCAGGCCAGGCTGTCGACCTGTCTCACTCACGCACTTTGCCGAACCACTCAGGCCAGGCTGTCGACCTGTCTCACTCACCTCTCTCACTCAGGCAACCACAATCACAGTCACACTCACCAACACAAACACAAGCAAGTTCGACAACACAGGCATTCAAGGCCACTCAAGACACCTCAACAATCAAGACTCGGGTCCAACAACCCCACGGGCACTCACTGCCACTCAAGACACACCAACGATCAAGACTCGGGTTCAACAACCCCACGGCACTCACGGCCACCCTAAAACACCGAAACGACAACACGGGCTCTCATGGCCACCCAAGACTCAACAATAAATAACACGGGCTCTCAAGGCCACCCAAGACTCAGCAATAAATAATACGGGCTCTCAAGGCCACCCAAGACTCAGCAATAAATAATACGGGCTCTCAAGGCCACCCAAACTCAATCAACAGTAAATAAGTAACGCACAACAACCTCCGGCATAATCGATGCCTACAACAGTCCTAAGATCACTAGTTTCACAATCAACCTCCGGGCATGGTCATATGCCTCCAGTACTCCTAATATCAACAAGTTCACAAACAACCTCCGGGCATGGTCATATGCCTCCAGTAAATCAATTAACGCTAAGTTCTCTGCTCCTACGACACTACTAAGTGTCACATGCTTTTCTCATAATCGCTACGACCCCGTATCATGCAATTCTAATAATCGATAACCTAGATAACCCACGACACCCCGGTGTCACATGCAATTCTACTATTAACTTTCCCTAGTTAGGGCCGAGATCCGGCTACTTTTCCCTACCTCAACTGAAGAGCACCCGCTACGCTTCCTAGCTGCTGACGTTCTGGCTCGCTACCTCCGGGCTTCACCTCGATCGAAGCCGGACGCTAAAGGAAACACGAAAGCCATAGATTAATAACGGTTCCGCCGTTAGGTTAAAGGTTAATTTAACGGTCATGATTACTCCAGTTTAAATCCGACAGTTGTCCCTTAAACTCGAGCGGGATAAAAGCTGGGTCACGGCGAATCGGGTTTGAGTACCCGAGCACCGATACCGGTGCATGCGAGGCACGGTCCCAATGCACGAATCCCGAGGTCCGATTCAGCGGTCCGCTTTTGTTCCCTTTTTAACCCAGCTAGCAGTCCATTTTAACTAGAGTTCCAGATTCGTTCCTAATTCCGATTACCAACCGTTTATTCAAAACAGAACGGTTTTTGTTTTAAATCAAATTCCCCTTTTATTTCAAATCTGTTTCTATTCCGAACCCTTGAGCCCAAAATGAATTAAGTTCGGTTTTTGAACAACCGTTCCTAAATCCCGTTTACAACTTAGATTCACAACTCCTCGATTTAAACCGTTTTTAAAACCGAAACGCCTTTAATTCCTTTTCATTTTAAAACCTTTTTCCTTAAATTTGATTTTCCATTTTACAACCCTTTTCTTTCCAAAACCGTGATTTCGATCTCAACCGAAGCAACTCCAAAGACCGTCTTTTACTCCAATCTGATTTTCAAATTCTTTTCCTTCAAAACCTTAATCAAATCCAAATTGTTTTGTTTTGTTTTACTTCCCTTTTTTTTAACTTCAAATCCGATTCTAAATTAATCGATTTCATTTATCAGGTTTGACCAAATATTAATCGAGTTCATTAACAGGTTTAACAGATATTAATCGATTTCAACCGATCCAAAATTACTCGAAACGAACAGCACAAAACCGATCAGATTTAGGGTAAATACGGGATATAATAATAAACGGGAAGACGTTATGGAAACGGATCCGGCCACCGGCGAAGCCATCGCCGTCGACCAAAATCCGTGGTGAGATCTCTCACCGAAGGGAAATAGAGGACGGTGGCGGGCGGTGGAGAGCGGTGGTGGTGGTGGTCGGGGACGGCCGAGCTCGGGCTCGGGACGGCCGGAATCGAGAGGGACGGTGGTGGCCGAGCTCGGGCTCGGGACGGCCGGAATCGAGAGGGACGGTGGTGGCCGAGCTCGGGCTCGGGCTCGGGACGGGACCGGTGGTGGACGGAGACGGGGAAGATGGCGTGGGGAGCTCGGGGCGAGGGTGGCTGGAAACGGTGGTGGCCGGTGCTGGTTCGGCGAGGAAGACGAAGGAGAAGGGAGAGGCTGGGAGGTCGGGACGGTGGCGTGGTCGGAGAATCGGACGGAGGAGAAGGAGCGGACGGTGAGGGGAACCGGTTCTGGACGGAGAAGAGACGGCGTGGGTGAGGGCTCCGGCAAGAGGGTCGGACCAGAGAGGGAGAGGCGAGGGAGATGACGTGGGTGAGGCTCGAAGAAGACGAAGAAGAGGGAGGGGGAAAAGGATCGGCTGCGTGAGAGGGAGGCTGCGTTTCTGATGCTGAAACCCTAGGGTTTCAGCTTTTATCAGAAATGCACTGGGCCGGCACTCTCGGGCCTCAGCTGAGAAACGGGCCCAAGGCCCAAACGGCTGGCTGGTCTAAACAGGCCTGGCCAGTCCAGATTTTTTTTATATTTTTTTTAACCACTTGTTTCAAAAATCTACCCTACGGTTTTAGGATTTCAAATTAATACCCTAATGAAACAAAGCGGGTTTTACAGGGGTGCTTCCCGCCCCCTGCCACTACATTGGATGACCCTTCCGAAGCTGACAATCCAGTCTCTTCCTCCGGTTCTACCTCCCTCTCGCCACATTTCTTCCCAGAAAAAGGGATGGCGACATCTCTCTTGGTGTCACGCCCCAATTTCAGTGAACCAAACTAGGGACGCGAACGTTTAAAAAGTTACAATACTTGAAACCTGTTTTCATTAAATCACTTTAAAAGCCAGTTTAGTTCCACAAAATAATAATAATATTTACATCTCAAAAATATTAGTCCCACCCTTGGACAAAAACGAGGTACACGTCACTAGACTCAAAACACCCAGCAACCCGCTTCAAGCTCTTCAAGCTTCAGAAGCTCACCTAGTCCAGACTGCGTACGGTACCTGTAGCGAATGCACGCTCACAGTCCTCGGTCCACGCAAACCCGACTCCCTTGCGCGTCAACAAAGTCATCGGTGCAGCTAGTCGTGCAAAGTCCTGGACGAATCGGCGATAGTAGCCTGCCAACCCCAGAAAGCTGCGGATCTCGTAGACACTCGTGGGTCGTGCCCACTTCAAGACTGCGTCGATCTTCGACAGATCGACCAGGATACCGTCACGGGACACGATGTCGCCGAAGAATCTCACCTCAGAGAGCCAGAACTCGCACTTCTTCCGGTTGGCATACAGCTGATGCTCGCGTAGTTATGTCAGAACAGCCCTCAGATGTGACTGATGCGCCGCCTCATTCTGCGAATAGATCAAGATGTCGTCCACGAACACCACCACGAACTGATCTAGGTACGGCCGGAAGATGCTGTTCATCAGGTCCATGAACGCTGCAGGTGCGTTCGTCATTCCGAATGGCATTACCAGGAACTCGTAGTGCCCATAGCGTGTCCAGAATGCAGTCTTTGCGACGTCCCCCTCACAGACTCGCAACTGATAATAACCGGACCGCAGTTCGATCTTCGAGAAGTAGGTCGCCCCCCTCAACTGGTCGAACAAATCATCGATCTTCGGCATCGGGTATCGGTTCTTCACCGTAACCCGGTTCAGCTTCCGGTAATCTATACACATCCGTAGCTCTCCACTCTTCTTCTTCACGAAGAGTGCTGGTGCTCCCCACGGCGATGCACTCGGACGGATAAACCCCTTCTGCTGAAGCTCCTCTAGCTGACGGTTCAGCTCAATCAACTCTGCCGGCGCAAACCTGTAAGGCGCCATCGATATCGCCGCCGTTCCCGGCACCAGGTCAATCCTGAACTCCACCTCACGAACCGGTGGCAACCCGCTCAACTCCTCGGGAAAGACATCGGGGAACTCGCATACCACTCGCGGTAACTCTCGGCTCTGCACAACCGATACTTCCTCCTCTGCGGACAACGCCGACAGGAGGACCCCGCTCTTACTACCCAGAACACACGTCACCTTCGTACCACCCACTGACACTGTCACTCGTCGTCTGTAGCAATCGATATTGGCTCGGTACCTCGACAACCAATCCATACCCAAGATCACATCAAAGGTCGTCATTCCCAGCACGAGAAGATCACCAGGGCAAGGACAGTCTGCGACTCTAATCTCGCAGGCACGACATACCCTAGTCAACGATGCACCACCCCCAACTGGGGTGTCCAGGCATAGGGGTGGACTCAACGGCTCTAAGCTCAACCCCAACCTCTTGGCACAACTCGACGAAATAAAAAAGTGCGACGCCCCGGTACAAATAAGAATAAAGCCCATAAATGATACAATAAGCACGTACCCTGGATGGTCTCGCGGTACGTGCTAGGTCCTGGGGCTCTGGAGTCGGTGACTGCATACACTCTCCCCTGCGGGGCCTACTGCCTCTGACCCGGCGCACTGGCCGCTGAATACCCGTGACTCTGCTGCTGTCTCGGAATCGGTGCGCTCGTAGAAGGCTGTGACGGTCTGGACTGCTGACCCTGACGAGGACGACCCCTGGGCGACTGCACTGTCCGCGACTACTGCGGTCGCTGCACTGACGTTGCCCTCGACGGCTCACGGCACCATGCAATGGTGTGCCCAACCCGGCCGCATTGAAAACAGCCGATCTCGTTGGCTCTCGACTCCGTGCCCTAGCTGGTCCGGCTGGTCGCTGGCAGCGCCGTAGGCCCTCCTCCATCGGGCACTCGCGACGGAAGTGGCCTCGCTGCCCGCAGGTAAAGCACGTCGGCGCCCTCTCTGACGCGACTGGCCCAACTGCTGCCACTGACCCCCGCTGTCTCGCTCCACCCTGATGAGTCGGTGGTCGGAAGGACCCCGTGGTCCTCTGTCTCCACGAGTCTCGTGAGTAGGACGGTCCTGCAAAGCTTATCGGCCGCTGTCGAACCTCACGGGCCCTGGCTGCATCCCGGATGCCCTGCTCCACTGTAGCCGCGGTGTCCACGAGATCGGTGTACTTCCGCAGCCTCAAAGCGAGAATCTGGTTCCGAATCCCCAGCCTCAGTCCTCCCTGGAACCGCAGGCAACGGTTCTTCTCGCTCATCACCATCTCTGGCGCGAATCTGGCCAAGGCTGTGAACCTGGCCTCGTACTCTGCTACCGTCATCCCTTCCTGCTCCAGGTCTAGGAAATGTCGATGTCGCTCCAGCCGAGCCGACTCGGGAAAGTACTGTTCCAGAAAGACCGTCTGGAAGATGCTGTAGTCATAACCGACCATGTCCTTCACACGCCCCCATCAGCGAACCGAACTAGGGACGCGAACGTTTAAAAAGTTACAATACTTGAAACCTGTTTTCATTAAATCACTTTAAAAGCCAGTTTAGTTCCACAAAATAATAATAATATTTACATCTCAAAAATATTAGTCCCACCCTTGGAAAAAACGAGGTACACGTCACTAGACTCAAAACACCCAGCAACCCGCTTCAAGCTTTTCAAGCTTCAGAAGCTCACCTAGTCCAGACTGCGAACGGTACCTGTAGGAAAAGCAGCTAGGGGTGAGCGTTCGCTCACCACCACAGATAACAGACTAACTACGGCATACTTAGCAGACAAAGCCGGTGACACCAACAACGACTCAAAAGACACACACACGACCAATACTTTCCTCAACTGACTCAACACTCGGACACGTTATGTAGACCCCACACTACGATCGACGACCTCCTCCAAGACACGACTGACAACCACACAATACCAAACAAGATCACAAAGGATCGCAAACCAGCTGCTCAGTAACCAATCTCTGTATCTCGCCCTTTCCGATCCCAGTCGGGTCAGGCGGTCGACCTGTCGCGCAACTTCTCCCGATCCCAGTCGGGAGGCTAACCCACAACCTCTCCGCTTCACCCGATCCCAGTCGGGTGGTTAGCCACACCCGCGCGTCCTTCCCCCGATCCCAGTCGGGGAGCTAGCCCACAACCTCTCCGCTTTTCCCGATCCCAATCGGGAGGCTAGCTACACCACACAACCTCCACCAGTATCAAGTAACCAAACACAATCACTAACAAGTTCACACAGACAGTAACGACACCGGTGACAACTCCACAGGCACTCAAGGCCAACAAGACACCAACAACCAAACACAGGTTCAACAACCCTACGGGCCCTCATGGCCACCCAAGACACCAACGGTAAAGTACGGGTTCACAACCCCACGGGCACTCACGGCCACCCAAAACACCGAAACGACAACACGAGCTCTCATGGCCACCCAAGACTCAGCAATAAATAACACGGGCTCTCAAGGCCACCCAAACTCGACAATAAATAACACGGGCTCTCAAGGCCACCCAACTCAACAGTAAATAACACGGGCTCTCAAGGCCATCCAACTCAACAATAAATAACGCACAACAACCTCCGGCATAATCGATGCCTCCAACAGTCCTAAGATCACTAGTTTCACAAACAACCTCCGAGCATGGTCATATGCCTCCAGTAATTCAATTATCGCTAAGTTCTCTGCTCCTACGACACTACTAAGTGTCACATGCCTTTCCAATAATTTCTAAGTTCCCGTAACATGCTTTTCTAATATTTTGTAAGTTCCTGTAACATGCTTTTCTAATATTCGATAACCTAAATAAACCCACGACACCCCGGTGTCACATGCAATTCTACAGTTCACCTTCCCTAGTCAGGGCCGAGATCCGGCTACTTTTCCTTACCTCGTAAACAACTCCAAAAGCGCTCCACTAAAACCCGAGATGATCCCAGTCACTCGCCGAGCTTCCCTTTGCCTCGGTCCGCAGCACGATCTAAAAGAACACAAATTCAAAGAACTTTTAAACTAGTAGGAATAAACCGAAAATTAATAAACTTAACGCCCAAACGTAACCCCGACAATGTCGACCACTCCCAAACTTCCCAATTACTCGACATTGTCGATAGAGGACCCGCAAAGGCCCGATTCGCCCGACATGGCGAATCTGCCCGGGTTTTGTAAATTACTTTCCGGGGCTCCCCTTCGATCGAAGCCGGACTCTAAATTTAACACGAAGCCACAAATTAATAACGGTTCCGCCGTTAAGTTAAAGGTTACGATTAGTCCAGTTTAAATCCGACAGTTGTCTTTTACACTCGAGCGGGATAAAAGTGGGATTACGACGGATCGGGTTCGAGCACCCGCACACCGAACTCAGATTTGATCCAAAACCTAGTTAAAACCATTTTTAACTCAAAACCGTCTTTGAAACCCCTTTGCTTTATTTAATTCCGACTTTGATTTTAAAACAAAACGATTCCCTTTTGCTCTTTTCCACACTCGAGATTTTGGTCCAAAACCCTTCTAAAGCCGATTTGATTTCGTTTTCCCTTTTCGATTTAACTTAACTCAAGTTTCATTTTAACGACAGACTTTCGTTTTAAAACCCTTTTAATTTAACCAGATCTAGTTTAGAGCAATAACAAATTTACGTCCAAAATACCAAGATCGAACTTTTATTTCAAATCTTATTTTGGTTTTAACACTCAACTTAAACCCTTTTCCACATTTAATCAGATCTGAATTTTGTTTTGAAACATAATAACAACACCTTAAACTCTTTGTTCTTCTTTACATTTCAGATTTACACCATTTCCCAATATTCCTTTAAACAAGACCGAAATCACGTTTTTTGTTCTGTTCTTTTCCATTTCCGAAGTTCTATTCCGTCCCAACCAGATCCAGAACAGAAAACGTTCTATCACCGACCAGATCTGAACAAACTCGGGAAAGGAAAAACAAAAGAAGAAGGACGAGATTGGATTGGGTCCGGCCGACCACCGGCGACGCCGTTATCGGCCGAGGTTCCACGGGCCGAGAACTCACCGTAAAGAAACGGTGGCGGGCGGTGGAGAGCAGCGGTGGGAGCGGCGGTGGCGGTCGTGTCCGGCGAACTCTCCAGATCGGAGGAGAGGAGGGTTCCGGAGCTCGGTGCCGGCGTGTTAGGGCCGGACGGACGAGGTCGAAGGCCGGAAGAGGGCCGGAGAGCTCGGCTCTGGGCGGAGGCGTTCGAGAAGGTGAGAGGGAAGGGAGGTGGTGGTTGGACGGGGAAGAGGAAAGGGAGGTCGGGGACGGTGATGGCGTGTGCTGGTCGGAGCTGGTGGTGAACTGAAATAGCTCTGCGAGGAAGATGAAGGAGAGAGGGAACGGATCGAGAGAGTCGAGAGGAGAGGGAGGGATCTGGCTGCACGTTTTCTGACGCTGAAACCCTAGGGTTTCAGCTTATAAGGAGACGCGGTTTGGGCCGGGCCACTTCGGGCCTCAGAAGACAACCGGGCTCAAGGCCCAAACGTGGCTGGCCTACTGCTGGCCGAGTCTAGCCTGGCCTGCCAGCTTTCCTTTTTTTTTACCACTTGTTTCAAAAACCTACCCTAAGGTTTCAGATTGTAATTTAATACCCTTTTGAAAGCGAAGCGGGTTTTACACGTGGAAACCACCCGATCAGAATCTCTTCCTCCCTGTGGAGTGGTTGTCTCCCCTGTCCTTGTGTTTCCTGGGTCCTTTGTGGAATGCTCGGTCCAATTGCCTTGGGTCCTCCAGTACCCTAGCATCTCATAGACGTCCAGTTTGTTCCTGGCGTCGCCTTCCCATAAGATTTGATGTATTAAATTTATATGAATTAAATTTTATAATTTAAACTTTGATTTGAATGGTAACTACACGGTTGAAAAAAAATAAGGAAAAAGTCATTTGAATGATTTCTTAATTTTTATGTTTTAAATTCATTTAAAACAAAAAAGAGATGGCAGGTAGTTATTATTGGATATGACATATTATATTTAGTTATAACACCTGGTCAAACATTTTTTTTTGAATTCTTCTAATTTTTTTAGAAACACAACTCACGTACAAAGTAGTTGGTGTTGTTTTGTTTTAATTTTTTTTTGGTAGTTTTCACCTCAATGCCTTAATTATTAATTTTTTTTTCACCTCAATATCCTATATATTTTTAGTGGCTCCTCAATACCCTGGAATGCTTTATTTTTTCACCTCAATACCCTAACTATTTTTTATGGCATCTCACTACCCTAAAATGCATTTTTTGTGACACCTCATTACCCTAGATTGCATTTTTGTGACATTAAAAACTGATTTTTTAAAGAAGTTTCAAAAACCAATGGCATGCTTTTAAAATTTTGATTATTATTGAGTGGTATTATGGACTTTTTAAGTGTTTTCATCCAAAAATGGATGACAAATTAACGGCGGGTATGAAAGTGAAAAAAATGCATTCTAGGGTATTGAGGTGCCAGTAAAAATAGTTACGATATTGAGGTGAAAAAAAATTAATAGTTAGGGTATTAAGGTTATAATTACCCTATTTTTTTTAATCTTTTCAAAAAAATACACCAAAAACAGTGTAGTGAGCTCTGGTCATTTTTGTTTTTGAGTTACAAAACAATCTTTTTGTTTTGTGCGTGAGAGATATAGTTCTACCAAAACTAGACAATTCCTTTGAGTTCTAAAAATTGTTTTGGAGTTACAAGTGCTAGTACACATCGGGCTTGTTCGTGTGCATACGTACAGAGGGCGATCCCGTTGGAGACGTCTCGATCACAAAAGGTACGGAAGCGTTTCCAATCAAAGGTCCCAATCTCGAACCAGCCACCGAAACTACAAAAGGTAACCGTTTCATATTCGTTTTTATTATCGGTTAATCTAATTACATGGATCCGACTTTTGGGTTTTAGTCTTAAATTTTGAATTTCCGCTGCGTTATGTATGTTTAAACCCTATGTTGGAAAAAAAGTGAGTTTAGACAAGTGGAAACGGTCAACTTGACGCTCAATTATCTACCGGATCGGGTCATCCTAGAACTATGGAAAGACTAGTTTCGTGTTCTAGGAAGTGAGGCATTTCCAACGAGATATTATGAGGTCCAAACGGACAAAAGGTGAATGAGAATTAAAGCTCAAAGATCACCCGTTGAACTTAGTTGTTGAGAAAATTCCAAATGGAAAATACATCATTCCTGTGTAGTCCCACATGGAAAGATTGTCAAACTTTCCTTGGGTTTATATAGCATGGGCCTTCCTAGCATATTTGAATTTCTTGGATGAAAGGCTTTGTGCGGGTCACGAATGTTGCATGAATTTGGGCCTGTAGCGCCAGCTTCGTTTTGCTTTGGCCCGTATTAAGATCTCAACAATTAATTTCCAATTTTCAGAATATGCAAAATAAGGAAATATGAAATTGATATCTTTTTCAGTTTTGGAAATTGATATGCAATAAGGAAATTTCGGAATTTATTATTTCTGAAATTTATATTATTTCCTATTTTTTTCGAATTTTTTAATATTTAAGAAATTTATTTAATTTCCTAATCTTATAATATTTTGAAATTAATAATTAATTACCGGAAAAATATATTTCCAATATTTGATATTTCCGAAAATTGTCTTTCTAAAAACTCGTTTCCAAAACTCTCTCCCCTTTTCCTATATAAGCCCTGTTCTAGTTCATTATTCGTAGTGAAAATTTAGACACGTAGTAGAGACGAATTAGATACGAAATTTACCTACACAATTTCTCTCCTTCTCCAAGAACAGAGCAACTGATTTCTTTCTACTCGGTGTTACTTCTCATACACGGTTTCGAGTTCGTTTACTGTCGTTGTATCTTGGGAGACTTTCTCATAAAGGGAAATAAAAAGTGTTAAGGAAACTGGTTCGCAGGCCTCGACATACCAGTACCCTCTCCGAGTATCGACTGAGGTTACTGTATCGATTACGTATCCTGTTTACATTATTGCTTTTACATTATTGCTACTTATGTGATTCTACTGTTCATTAATAATATTGGATTCAGTTTTATCGTTTATTATCGTTTATGGACTAACCCGTCTAACACCCAACATGTACATGGTAGAGGCTTTTTAGTAAAGCTACCATATTACCTTTTTATATCAATTCACAAATTTAATCATTCCCGTTTCATATGAATTCTAATTGGCTTCAAACTTGCCAATATTTTTGTTATTTTCAAAGTATTTCTATCAAGATCAGTGATGAATATGTTTTAAGCAAAAAATTTAAAAATACATGTATAGATAATTTTTATCAACAATTTGCATTGGTTTTGTCAAAACATAACACGATTTTTATCACTGAACACGATTTTCCAAAACTGAACACGATTTTTATCACCTCGACACATGTTTTTTTATGGGCATTGAACACTGGTTTTATCAACACTAAACACTAATTTTATCACTGAATTACATGTTTTTTTATCACCCCATCACATGTTTTTTTATCAACACTAAACTCAAGTTTATGATCCTTATTATCAAAATTGAACATAACTTTTATCACCTCAGTACATGTTTTTTTATCAACATTTAGCACTCATTTTATCACCCTGATATAAAACTTTTATTAGTGAAGATTTATCAACAGTCAACATTATTTTTACCACCGCGATATAATTTTTTATTTTCGTGCTTCAAAATATATTTAGTATGCTATTTGATAGATATCTCTTGAAAAAATAAAAATATTGGCGCAAGTTTGAGGCTAATCAAAGTTAAAAGAAATTGGGAATAATTAAATTATTGAATTGATCAAGAAAAAAATGGACATTTGTTTGTAGGGTAAATTACATCTGACTACCCTAGACTATACGCGTTTAACGTTTAACTACCCCAAAGTTAACTTGTAACAACTACCTACCCCGAACTAACGGTTTGTAACGACGTTACCCCATTTCCATCCATTGTTGTTAATTTGTTTGTAAAATGACTAAAATGCCCTCAATTGTTATCCAGATTTACACTCTTATACCATTCAAACCCTAAATTTTTTTTATATTATTAAATAAGAAATAAATGAATTATTAATTTTCAAATTTAATGTTTCAAAAAAAATAGATTTTAACTTTTTATGTTCTGATTTTAATTTTAAATGTTTATATATATATATATATATATATATATATGTTTAACAAAAAATATTGAGAAATTAAGAAAATAAATTAATTCCTTTTCAAATATTTATCAATATCCTTTAATTTAATAATGCAAAAAATAAAATTATAAATTATAAATTTTTATATTAATTTTTAAAATCTGATTTAAACTATTTTAATTCCTTAAACAACTAAATTATTTAATTTCTTTTTTTCTCATTTCCTTTTTTCCTTAATTTTTTTCCCAAAACAGATATAAGAAATTCTTTTTTCATATTAATTCTTTTTTATTATATGTTCATAAATTTTTCTGTAAAATTTTATTATTAATAATATATCATTTACATATGTACAAAATTAAAAATTAAAAACAAATCCATGGCTTCTTCTCAGCTTCCCAGAGACACACCAGAGGCTCAGATTCAAGCAAGCAATTTCACAAGAAGCAAGTGTAAAATCCAACACATAATTTAATTTCTCCGTTGAAGCTCCTCCACTGTACGCCTGCACCATCGTCTTCTTCTTCTCCCAAATAACCAAATCCCATCAACACCTCTGCATTTGCAAGCATAAGTACCCTATAATAAGATTCTTCAAAAATTCAAATCCCAGCTTAGTTTATCGGAAACCGAACAACCACCAAAATCAAAACCCTGAACCTCACTATGACCCAAACACACGTTGAAGCAAAGTGAAGGTTTATACCAGTTGGGCTTTCAAGCATAGATACGCCACCATTGTTGAGGGAACGGTACAGAGCTTCCATGAAATCGAGCTGAATCGAATAGGGCTTGCACAAAAACGCCGGCAATTCCTCCTCCTCCATTTTCCTCCACCGAGATCTACATATTTGCGCCAGACCTCCTTCGATTCGCCGCGAGCTCAATGTTCCCCACTAGATCTGCTGGTCCGAGGGAGAAGGAAGGAGGGGCAAGAGGAGGAAGGAGAAGAAGAGAAGGATGAGATGAGAGTAAAGGGGCGGTGGCAACTGCGTGTGGAAGACAAGGTAGGGTTCATATGTAAAAATGAATTAATTAACAAAATTATACACAAAAAGAATTAATATAAATTAAAAATAGTAAGGGCCTTTTCGGAATTATAGAAAAAATGAACAGTGCACAGACAGACCAGTGGATGGGAGGTACCAACGACGTTACAAAACGTTAGTTCGGGGTAGGTGATTGTTACGAGTTAACTTTGGGGTAGTCAAACGTTAAACGCGTATAGTTTGGGGGTAGTCAAACGTAATTTACCATTGTTTGTATGCCATCATTCTATTACAATATGCCCTTGCTTGTATGAGAAATAATGAAAGTGGTGTATATTTTAGGTGATATTTGAGTGATAATGTAGCATCATGATGAATGTTGAGTTTTTGGGATAAAATGGATTTCTAGTAGATTTGCCCACCGTAGAGTACAAACTTTGTTTAAATTGCTACGCCTAATCCTATCCCTAATCAATATTACAGTTGACTATTTGAAAGGTCATTATTTAAATGAAAGATTGACTTATTGGTACGTGTCTAATTTATTGTTTGTTCTTGTCATTAATTCAATAAAACATTGACTTATTGATACTTTTCTAATCTATTGTTCATTCTATCATTTTGGCAAGTTAGGCACTTAAGATTTATGTAGTCTGAATATTTTAAATTTATAATCATTTAAAATATTATATACACAAATATATATTATCTTAAAATATATATTCATCACTAATCTTGATTGAAAGCCCTTGAAAAAAATACCGAGTCAAGTTTGAAACCAATCAGAGTTCAAACAAAGTGAAAATGATTAAATTAGTGAATTGTTAAAAAAAAAGTAATATTATAGTTTTACTAAAATGCCCCTACCATTTACCAAAAAGGGTTGTGTTTTTTCCATCAACAACTTATTTACATCTCATTCATCTATTTTTGAAATGGATGGCTTGGATGGGTTCTCACAAGGGTGAGTTTTTATTTGATTTCTTTTCTTATACATATATTAGCTCTTCAATTAAAAAAAGACTTATCGTGTTATGAGAAGAAATCAAATAGAAACTCACCCTAAACCTAAAAACTATGAGAACCCATCCAAGTCATCCATTTCATAAATGGATGGATGAGATGCAATTGAGTTGTTGACTTGTTGACTACAAAAACACTACACTTTTTGGTAAGTGGTAGGTTTTTTAGTAAAACTATCATTTATCTTTTTTTTCACTAATTCACTAATTTAATCATTTCTGCTTCGTGTCAACTCGATTGGCTTCAAACTTCCTCCAATATTTTTGTTTTTCCAAAGGCTTTCTATCAAGATAAGTGATGAATATATTTTGAATCAGGAAAAAAATTATTTCGTGGATGATCTAAAAAAATTATATATGGGTAATTTTTATCAACACTTTACACTGGTTTTATCAACACTGAACACTAGTTTTATCATTTCATTTTCCAAAACTGAACACGATTTTTATCACTTCATCACATGTTTTTTTATGAACATTGACCATTGGTTTTATTAACACTAAATTTATCACTAAATTATATGTGTTTTATCACCCTCATCACATGTTTTTGTGAACACTAAACGCTTGTTTATAATCCTTATTATCAAAACTGAACATGATTTGGATCACCTCATCACTTTTTTTATCACCTTAGTACATGTTTTTTTCTCAACATTTAGCACTAATTTGATCACCCCGATATAAAAAATTTATTAGTGAACATTTATCAACAATCAACATTATTTTTATCACCCCGATATAAATTTTTTTCTATTTCCGTGCTTCAAAATATATTCAATATGCTACTTGATAGATTGTAAGGACCGCTCTTGGTCAACGCCAGTCAATCGGCGGAAAAACGAAAAAATTTAAAATTTTGGACACCCACTTAAATGAACCTGAAATTGACCCCGAGGGTCATATCAGACTTAAGTTGACCCCGATATCGACCAAAGTGAGTTCTGGGTGACTCAGGGCAACTTTTTGACCAATCTGGGAAAGTTGACTTTTTGCCGAAAAAGTCAACCGAGCGACGTTTTGGTCCATTCGAGGCCCGATTTGGATCCAAAAATATTAGCCGTCATTGCATCGGTCTTAGTTGGGCCGTTACCTTGTAGGACGCGAAATTTCATGATTTCTTGGAAAATGGGCCCGCACGGGGCCTGAGACGGCCGAATTTCTCGAATCTGACTGAAAAATATCTACAAAGATATTTTCTAACTAGTGGGACCCATTGACACTTGTCATAAAGGTGGTGGATTGGAGTTGACAAGACAATTGTGTCCTTGGACTTAGAATTAAAGACAAAGGGTAAAGAGAGGGTATTATGGTCACTTTGATGGGTTGTAGTTTTAAAACAAAATTAAAAGGATGGAGAGGGTGATGCTCGGCCACAAACAGAAAAAGAGAGGGAGAAGAGAGAGAAATAAGAGAGAGAAGGGGAAAGAGAGAAAAAGAGAAGAAGGTGTAGGTTTTTGGTGTTTCCCGACGATCCGACCGACGAATCGTCTCATTTCTCGCGTAATCGAGGTCCTCTCAACGTTCCCTACGGTAAGAACCCGAAATTTTCTCATTTCGATGTGTTTGAATTCTAGGGTTTTGGTTAGAATTGGTTTAAAGATGAATGGTTAAGGTTTGGGGTTCGTTAGGAACGTTTTGGGGCGAAAAGGAGCATTTTCTGGTATGGCCGTGTGGGGCCCACTTGGCCGGGCCTCGGGTTTTTCATGTTCGGGTGGTCTTGGATGATCCCAGAGTCGATAATTCACACCCGGAACGAATTATGGAATTAATTTGTGAGAATTCAGAAATTTGGGTTAGAAACTTTAAACGCGGAATTAAATCGCTCGAGTATCAGATATTGATTCCATCGAATGCGTTGGAACACGCGAATTATTTTAGGATCGTAGAAACGAAAATGGTAATTTTCGGAGACCCGAAAGGGCGTTTTCCGATCACGGGCAGATTCGCCGAGTTGGGCGAATCGGGCCTTTCCGGGCCCATTGTTAACAATGCCGAGTAATTGGGAAGCTTGGGAGCAATCGGCATTGTCAGGGTGGCATTTGGGCGTTAAGTTCATTAAATTCGGTTTTTCCTGCACATTTAAAAAGTGTATTATTTTTTATCATGTTAGATCGTGCCACCGACCGTGGAAAGAGGAGGCTAAGCGGATGATCGTGAGCATTTCCGGAGCGTGAGCATCAGACTTGGAACGCTTTACGAGGTAATGAAAAGTAGCCGGATATTGGCCTTGACTAGGGAAAGTTATTAGTAGAAATGCATGTGACACTGGGTGGTGTCGTAGGATAAGTGAACTTATCGAACAATAGAAATGTATGTGACACTTGGTGGTGTCGTAGGATAAATGAACGTATCGAACAATAGAAATGCATGTGACACTTGGTGGTGTCGTAGGATAAGTGAACGTATCGAACAATAGAAATGCATGTGGCACTTGGTGGTGTCGTAGGTTAAGTAAACTTACCGTGCGACCAGAATCACATGTGGGCACCTGGTTGTGCCTGTAGGCTGAGTGAACTGATTGTGTTTGTGTGTTGCCGTGTGTGCCTGTGGGGTGTTGAATCCGTTTGTTGTTGACTAACTTACTGAGTGGTAGTTAGTCGCTATGTTATTTTCGCTATTTGCGGAGTATTGTGTGATGTTTGGTTGTGATTGTGTTTGTTCTGGTGATACCTGGATGAGTTATGCCCGTGAGGTATGTCGTACCTTCCGATGCGCGACCGTAAAGTGCCGAGGGTTGTGTTCCCCGTGAGGTGTGTTGTACCTTCCGGCGTGCGATTGGTAAAGTGATGAGGCCTGAGTTATGCCTGTGAGTTGGGTCGTACCTTCCGATGCGGGACCGATAAAGTGTCGAGGGCTGTGTTCCCCGTGAGATGTGTCGTACCTTCCGGCGTGCGATTGGTAAAGTGATGAGGCTTGAGCTGTGCCCGAGAGGTGTGTCGTACCTTCCGATGCGCGACCGGTAAAGTGCTGAGGGCTGTGTTCCCCGTGAGGTGTGTCGTACCTTCCGGCGCACGATCGGTAAAGTGCTGAGGTTTGAGGTTCTGCGATGAAGGAGAGGCCCTCCTTCCGACTAACAATCGGAAAAGTGTTGCTATGTGCCGCGATGAGGTCGACCGCCTGGCCCGACTGTGTGTCGGGGAAAGTGCGTGGGGCAGTGCTGGGCACAACCGGATTGCTACCGGAAACTGTGCAGTATGTGTGTTGATCCTTTGTGATCTTGCGTGCATTGTGTGTGTTGATATTGCGTGACTTTGTTCACGATTGTGTTTGTTTGTAAAGGTCATAAGTTCTGTGTTAAAGGGTGAGGTCTTGGGTTCGAGACTCATCAATAACCTGCGGTGGTGATACATCGCCTTTGTGTGAGGGTCTCACCACGGAGAGGGGTTAGGGTTGATGCGCTGAGGCGCAGTACGAACTAGGTTTCCCCTACATGAACGGGTTGCTCGAGGTTTCCCTCACGTGAACGGGTGGTTTGAGGTTTCCCTCACGTGAACGGGTTGTTTGAGGTTTCCCTCACGTGAATGGGTGGTTTGAGGTTTCCCTCACGTGAGTGGGTTGTTTGAGGTTTCCCCTAAGTGATCGGGTAATCGGGGTATTGATATTGTGAGCAATAGTGATTTGCTTAGTTGAGAACATGATCCCCGTTTTGAGGTTTCCCCTACGCGATCGGGTAATTGGGGTGTTGATATGGTGAGCAATAGTGTTTTTCTTAGTTGAGAATATGATCCCCATTCGAGGTTTCCCTTACGTGAGCGAGTATTTGAGGTATTGATATCGTGAGCAGTTGTGACGGTTTGGTATCAGGTTTTGAGGTAGTTGTTTGTCCTGTTTAGATTGGTAAGTTGTTGATGCTTTACTAGTATGCCATAATCGAACGGGTATCCGTGGAGGTGAGCGGAACGCTCATCCCCTTTACTACTTTTCCTGTAGGCCTCTGAGGTAGGGACGCGTAGCGAATACTGGTTTGGTTGCGGAAAGTTACAAGTAAATGTACATAGGATCGTGTGAGGGTTGTGCTTTACCTTGTCGGTGTGACTAATGGATTGGTTGTTCGGTCTCTGATTTGGGGACTCCATTACGTGCACGGGTTTTAGATGATTGGGGAAATTGGCAGTGATTTGTGTGATAGTCGGGTTTAACATGTGATTTGGGGTAGTGGTCCCCTGTGTTATTGTTTGTTGCCGGTGTTCCCGACATTTTTGCTGTTTGTCGTAGTTAGTTTGGTGTCCGTGGTGGTGAGCGAAACGCTCACCCCTTGCTGCTTTTCCTACAGGTACCGTTCGCGAGGCGGACTAGGAGGATCTCTCGAGGCTTGAAGAGCTGGGAGCTTGAGTCTGGGCTGTCGGGGTTGTCTAGCGACGTACACTCATGTCTTAGTGTTCTTTCGTTTTTTTAAATTAAAACTTAGTTTGTAAAAATATTGTTTTGATTAATACAAGTGGTGCTTTTAAAGCGGTTTATTAAAATATTTGAGACTTTGTTTTTCTTGCTTCACCGTTCGCATTCCGGGTTTGGTTATACTGAATTCGAGGCGTGACATAGATAGCCCTTGGAAAAATAAAAATATTGGCACCAGTTTAAAGTTAACCAAAGTTCAAACGAATTGAGGATAATTAAATTAGTGAATTTGTAAGAAAAAAATGGACATTTGTCCGCATAACACCATTATATTACAATTATGCTCTTTCTTGTGTGAGAAATTATAAAAGTGGCGTATATTTTGGATGGGATTTGGGTGATGATGTAGCATCATGGTGAATGTTGGATCTTAAATGTTTGTGGCTTGAATGAGTTCTCATAGTTTTTGGGATAAGAATGATTTCTAGTAGATTTGTCCAGCGTGGAGTACAAACTTGGTTAAAATTGCTTGGCCTAATCCTATCCGTAATCAATATTACAATTGACTATTTGAAATGTCATCAATTCAATTCAATGAAAGATTGACTTTTTGATACCTGTCTAATCTACTGTTGATTCTTGTCATTAATTCAATGAAAGATTGACTTTTTGATACCTGTCTAATCTACTGTTGATTCTTGTCATTAATTCAATGAAAGATTGAATTATGAATGGGTAAATAACGTTGAGATACCCCGTATTATACGCGTTTAACGGATAAATACCCTAAAGTTATTTCGTTACAAAAACATACATTTAATCCATTTTTCCGTCCATTTATTGTTCATTTTTTCCGAAATTCCGAAACTATCCGTAGTGTTACAATCCTAAAACCAGTTTTAACCCAAAATCTCTCTCCAAACCTAAATCTAACCCTAAAAATGGATGGAATGGGATGTTGTTACTAAATGTTAGTTCGGGGTACGTTTTCATTACAAAATAACTTTGTGGTATTTATCCGATAAACGTTTATAGTAAGGAGTATGTCAACGTAATTTACCCTTGAGTTATTGATACGTGTCTAATCTAATGTTGATTATATCTTTTTGGCGAGTTAGGCACCGCCTAACACGTTAGAATTTATGTAGTGATTATTTTAAATTTATAACCATTTAAAATATTATTTACACAAATCATATTATATTAAAATATATTGATCACTAATCTTGATAGAAAGCCCTTGAAAAAAAAATATTGGCGCAAGTTTGAAGTCAATCAGAGTTCAAACGAATCGAGAATGATTAAATTAGTAAATTGGTAAAAAAATTGTAATATGATAGTTTTATTAAAAACTCCCCGACCACTTACCAAAAAGGGTTGTGTTTTGCAATCGAGAACTTAATTACATCCCATTCATCTATTTATGAAATGGACGGTTTGAATGGGTTCTCACAATTTTTAGGTTAAGGGTGAGTTTCTATTTGATTTCTTCTCTTATCTATATAATTGATTTTCAATTAAAAAGAGGACTAATCATGATAAAAGAAGAAATCAAATCGAAACTCACCCTAAACCTAAAAACTGTGAGAACTCATCCAAGTCATCCATTTCATAAATGGATGGATGAGATGCAATTGTGTGGTTGACTACAAAAACACTGCACTTTTTGGTAAGTGTTTGTTTTTTTTATAGTAAAACTATCATATTATCTTTTGTTTACCAATTCACTAATTTAATAATTCCTGTTTCGTTTGAACTTCGATTGGCTTAAACTTGCGCCAATATTTTTTTTTCAAGGGTTTTCTATCAAGATCACTAATGAAGATATTTTGAGGTACGAAAAGAAATTAATTCAGGGCTGATTTAAAAAAATATATATCTTGGTAATTTTTATCAACACTTTACACTGATTTTATCAACAGTGAAGACTAGTTTTATCACCTCATATTTCAAAATTGAACATGATTTTTATCACCTCATCACATGTTTGTTTAGGAGCATTGAACACTAGTTTTATCAACACTAAACACTAAAGTTTACCATTACATTACAATTGTTTTATCACTCCCACCACATGTTTTTTATCGACACTAAACTCTAGTTTATGATACTTATTATCAAAATTGAACATGATTTTTATCACCTAAACTTGTTTTTTTATCACCGCAGTACACGTTTTTTTAATCAATACTTAGCATTAATTTGATCACCCCGATATAACACATTTATTAGTGAAGATTTATCAATAGTCAATATGCTACTTGTAAGAACCGTTCCTGGTCAACGCTAGTCATGTAATAACCACTTCTGGTCAACGTCAGTCAAACCTGCGAAAAACAGGAAAATTTAAAATTTTTAAGATAGACACTTAACTTAACTTAAATTGACCCCGAGGGTCATGCCGGACTTAAGTTGACCCCGTTATCGACTAAAATGAGTTACGGGGGACTCAGGGCAACTTTCTGGTCATTTTGGGAAAGATTGATTTTTCGCTGGAAAAGTCACCCGAGCGACGTTTTGGTCCATTCGAGGACCGTGTTGGACCCGAAAAGCTTAGCCATCGTCGTAGCGGTCTTAGTTGGGCCGTTTCCTTGAAGCCCGTCCAGTTTAAAATATTTTTGGGAAAAGTGCCCGTTCGGGGCCCGAAACGTCCGTTTTTCGCGAATCTGATTGGAAAATATCAACTAGATATTTTCCAAAAGGTATGGGACCCACCTTGACACTTGTCAAGTATATGGTGGTGTATTTTTGGAGGGAAAAGGTGTGGTTGGAGAGGGTTGGCCGAGTATGGGGTTTTAAAAGGGAAAAAAGTTAGTTTTGTTGTTAGTTTAATTAAATTAGAAATTAGAAGAGAGGTTTTAGAGAGAGAAGGAGAAGGAGAAGAAGAGAGAAGAAGGGAGGTTGAGCTAGGGTTTGTGATCGAGCCCTTGGATCGAGTCAAAGCAAAGAGCAATCCCGTTCCCCTCGTTCTCCTCTACGGTAATACCCGAACCGATTCTCGTTTCGATTATTTTCAAGAGCTAGGGTTTGGTTTTAAATTTTGGTTTAGGGTTGTGTAGAGATTAGAGAGGTGTTGGAGACGTTTTAGAGGTGTTTGGGAGAGAAATTTCAAGTTTTCCGGTGACCGGAGGCTCGGGAGGAGCTCCGGCCACCGTGGGTGGTGGCCGGCCGGCCATGTGGTGGCTGGCCGGAGGTGGCAGCAGCCACCACTTGGTGGCCGAGCCCCTCCCTCAAACCCTAAGGCACGGCCAAGCCCTTTGGGTGGGGCCCACGTGCTCGGTTGTTCGTGTTTTAATTACTCGGGTAGTTTAAAACGTCCCCCGGACCACTTTTTCCTAATCGAATCGAAATTTGGAATTAATTTGGAGAAGTTGTAATTAACGGGTTTCGGGAAACTTTAAACGTTAATTAATTGACTTAGAAGTCGGAATTCAATTCCGTCAAGTGCGTTGGGTTCCTTGAAATATTCTAAGACCGTAGAAACGAAAACGGGGACTTTTGGAGCCCCGGAAGGCAATTAACCAAAACCGGGCAGATTCGCCATGTCGGGCGAATCTGGCCCTTACGGGTCCTTTATCGGCAATATCGAGTATTTGGGAAGTTTGGGAGTGATCGGCATTGTCGGGGTTACGTTTGGGCGTTAAGTTTATTAATTTTCGGTTTACTCGTACTAGTTTAAAAGTACTTTATAAATTTGTGTTCTTTTAGATCGTGCTACGGACCGAGGCAAGGGGAAGCTCGGCGAGTGACTGAGTGTGCTTCGGGTGTTGTTGGAGCGCTTTTGGGATTGTATACGAGGTAGGGAAAAGTAGCCGGATCTCAGCCCTGATTAGGGAAAGTTAATAGTAGAATTGCATGTGACACCGGGGTGTCGTGGGTTGAGTAGATTTATTTAATTATTAGAAAAGCATGATACGGGATTGTAGCGTTCAAGAGAAAAGCATGTGACACTTAGTAGTGTCGTAGGAACAGAGAACTTAGCGATAATTGAATTACTGGAGGCATATGACCATGCCCGGAGGTTGTTTGTGAAACTAGTGATTTTAGGACCGTTGGAGGCATCGAGTATGCCGGAGGTTGTCGTGCGTTTTATTTAATTGTTGAGTTTGGGTGGCCTTGAGAGCCCGTATTTAATTGTTGAGTTTGGGTGGCCTTGAGAGCCCGTATTTAATTGTTGAGTCGGGGTGGCCATGAGAGCCGTGTATTTAATTTGGTGTCTTGAGTGGCAGTGAGTGCCCGTGGGGTTGTTGACCCCAAGTCTTGACTGTTGAGGTGTCTTGAGTGGCCTTGAGTGCCTGTGTGATTGAACTTGCCTGTGATTGTGATTGTGGTTACCTGGGGTGGTGAGTTTTAAAGGTCGACAGCCTGATCCGACTTAGTGTCGATGAATTGCGAGTTCTAAAGGTCGACAGCCTGATCCGACTTAGTGTCGATGAATTGCGAGTTCTAAAGGTCGACAGCCTGATCCGACTTAGTGTCGATGAATTGCGAGTTTTAAAGGTCGACAGCCTGATCCGACTTAGTGTCGATGAATTGCGAGTTCTAAAGGTCGACAGCCTGATCCGACTTAGTGTCGATGAATTGCGAGTTTTAAAGGTCGACAGCCTGATCCGACTTAGTGTCGAGGAATTGCGAGTTTGAAAGGTCGACAGCCTGATCCGACTTCGTGTCGAGGAATTGCGATAGGTCGAACCCTGACCTGATTGATATTGGTTACTGAGCAGCTGGTGTGCGATCCTTTGTGATCTTGTTTGGTGTTGTGTCGTTTCGTTCGAGTCCTTGAGGAGGTCGTCGATAGTTGTATTGGGTCTACACTGTTTTTATCGAGTGTCGAGTCTGTTGAGGAAGGTGACGGGTTGTGGGTCAGTTGGGTACTTGAGTTGGGGACTGTAGTCCCGGTGTTGGGTTTGGTTTTAGTGTTACTGGCTTTTTCTGCTAATTATTCCATAGTCAGTCTGTTATCCGTGGAGGTGAGCGAACGCTCACCCCTAGCTGCTTTTCCTACAGGTACTGATCACCGGACGGACTAGGTTAGCTCTTGAAGTTCATGGAGCTTGGAGCGGAGTCTGGTCTTTACTTTTGTTGAGTCTAGTGACGGATGTTGTACCTTGTCCACTTGTTGGGACGTTTTTGTATTGTAAATGCTATTATTTTGAGAAGTAAATGGAAATGTCAAAGCTTTTATTGAAAACAGGTTTCAAGTGTTCATGTTTTTAAAAGTTCGCGTCCCGAGTTCGGTTCGCTGAAATCGGGGCGTGACAGCTTGGTATCAGAGCTCGAGGTTTCAAACCTCGGACTGTCCGTCACTTTAAGGGGGGAGAGTCGAGTCGGTGTAGACCCGTCACGTCTTGAGTCTTGTTTGTGTTTGTGCGTATGTTACAGTATTTTGTTGCTGGCATACTGATTGTGTGTGATTGCGTGAACTGTTTTTAACTTTCGCGGGTCGACTCAGGAGCGCTCCTGTAGTCGAACGTGACGGTGTTGATGTCAAGTCGGTACAACGTGGTTCGGGGACGCCTGAACCGGGTTGTAACTACGTGATGTCAAGGAACGAAGTTTTAAAATGAAAGGGTGAAGGTTTTAAAATTGTTGGCCCTGTTGGCATGTCTTGAACTTGATTGGCCCTATGGGCGTATGTTTGATTTTGGTTGGCCCGGTGGGCAAGGTTCAATTTTGATTGGCCCGGCGAACGGGGGTCGTCGTGTTGTGTGGGTTGGTTTGCCGTCGCTTGTTTGGTGCACGTCGGTGCGGTCTCGTTGAGGTCTCGTTTACTAATGCTAGTATATAAAGTACGTTTAGCTTGAGCGGTGTAGCGCTTTAGTGATAAGCACGTTAGTGTAAGCTTAAGCGGGTGGACGTTAGTGCGTTTGTAGTGTCGTTTTTTATTTAAGTTCGCAAACTGAACGTTTGCGTGTATCCGTGCAGAGGATATTGTTTATGGCTCGCGGTAAGCGGGGACGACCATCAGGAACACGGGGCCAGGCACCCACGCGAGGCCGGCGGGGACGGTCAGCAGGGGCACCAGGGAGGGTGCCGACCGTCGAGCCCGCCGACTATGCGGAGGCACAGGGTACTCCTGTCGGAGAAGACAGGAGGAGTGATGCGGGGCCGTCTGCAGGCACCCCCAGTGTTCCGCCAGTCGCGGACCCTCCAGTGATGACTGCCCTGGATGAGCTTACCAGGACCGTTCAGAGTTTGGTGGCGATCATCGCCAGCCGAGAGTCGGCTTCGCCAGCACCAGAGGCAGCCGCAGTCCCGGTGAGGGCCGCTCAGACAGAGGATCTCACCTCCCGAGCGCTAATAGATTTCCTGAAGCTCGGGATACCTGTTTTTGTCGGGGAGCCGAATCCCGACCTGGCTGAGCGATGGATAGAGCAGGTCACACGAGACTTGGACACATCGGGTGTCGAGGATGGTCGTCGGAGAGTGTCCTTCGCGGCCCATCAGCTGAGAGACAGCGCCTACCACTGGTGGGGGCGGGTGAAGGACACGGTCGGATACGACTACAGCGTATTCCAGGTGGTATTCATGGCACAGTACTTCCCCGAGTCGGCTCGGCTGGAGCGACATCGGCAGTTCTTAGACCTGGAGCAAGGGGGGATGACGGTAGGAGAGTACGAAGCCAGGTTCACAGCCTTGGCCAGATTCGCCCCTGAGATGGTGACGAGCGAGGCGAACCGTTGCCTGCGGTTCCAGGACGGATTGAGGCTGGGCATCCGGAACCAGGTTCTCGCCTTGAGGATACGGAAGTATACCGACCTCGTGGACACCGCAGCTACAGTAGAGCAGGGCGCCAGGGATGCAGTCAGGAGCCGTGAGGTCCGACCTCGGCCGATCAGTTGGGCAGGGCCGTCAGACTCACGAGACTCGCGGAGGCAGAGGACCGCGGGATCCTTCCGACCACCGCCTCATCAGAGTGGATCGAGACAGCAGGGGTCAGTGGCATCAGTGGGGCCAGTCGCCCCAGACCACTTACAGCGAGACTGTCCGACGAGGGGAGGAACCGCGGCAGTACCAGCTACTAGCCGGACAGGCCAGGGCTCGGGGTCGAGGGCTGACGAGATCAGCTGTTACCGATGCGGCCGGGCCGGTCACACTATGGCATGGTGCCGAGAGCAGTTGGGGGAGACATCAGTGCAGCGACCGCAGCAGTCGCGGACAGTACAGTCGCCCAGAGGTCGCCCTCGACAGGGTCAGCAGCCGAGATCATCACGGCCGTCTACGAGCGCACCAATTCCGAGACAGCAGCAGAGTCACGTGTATCCAGCAGCCAGTGCGCAGGGTCAGAGGCAGCAGGCCTCGCAGGGGAGAGTATATGCAGTCACCGACTCCAGAGCCCCAGGACCTAGCACGTACCGTGAGACCATCCAGGGTACGTGTTTGTTGTATCATTTATGGGCTTTGTTCTTGTTTGATACCGGGGCATCGCACTCTTTTATTTCGTCGGGTTGTGCTGAGAGGTTGGGGTTGAGCTTAGAGCCGTTGAGTCCACCCCTATGCCTGGACACCCCAGTTGGGGGTGGTGTATCGTTGACTAGAGTATGTCGTGCCTGCGAGATTAGAGTCGCAGACTATCCTTGCCCTGGTGACCTTCTCGTGTTGGGGATGACTACCTTTGATGTGATTTTGGGTATGGATTGGTTGTCGAGGTACCGAGCCAACATCGATTGCTACAGACGACGAGTGACAGTGACAGTGGGCGGTACGAAGGTGACGTGCGTGCTGGGGAGTAAGAGTGGGGTCCTCCTGTCGGCGTTGTCCGCAGAGGAGGAAGTACCGGCTGTGCAGAGCCGAGAGTTACCGAGAGTGGTATGCGAGTTCCCCGAGGTCTTTCCTGAGGAGTTGAGCGGGCTGCCACCGATTCGTGAGGTGGAGTTCGGGATTGACCTAGTGCCGGGAACGGCGGCGATATCGATGGCGCCTTACAGGTTTGCGCCGGCAGAGTTGACTGAGCTGAAGCGTCAACTGGAGGAGCTTCAGCAGAAGGGGTTTATCCGTCCGAGTGCATCGCCGTGGGGAGCACCAGCACTCTTCGTGAAGAAGAAGAGTGGAGAGCTACGGATGTGTATAGATTACCGGAAGTTGAATCGGGTTACGGTGAAGAACCGGTACCCGATGCCGAGGATCGATGACTTGTTTGACCAGTTGAGAGGGGCGACTCACTTCTCGAAGATCGATCTGCGATCCGGTTATTATCAGTTGCGAGTCCGTGAGGGGGACGTCGCAAAGACTGCATTCCGGACACGCTATGGGCATTACGAGTTCCTGGTGATGCCATTCGGACTGACGAACGCGCCAGCAGCGTTCATGGACCTGATGAACAGCATCTTCCGGCCGTACCTGGATCAGTTTGTGGTGGTGTTCGTGGACGACATCCTAATATATTCGCAGAACGAGGCGGCGCATGAGGCACATCTTAGGGCTGTTCTGACCCTACTGCGCGAGCACCAGCTGTATGCCAACCGGGAGAAGTGCGAGTTCTGGCTCTCTGAGGTGAGATTCGTCGGCCACATCGTATCCCGTGACGGTATCCTGGTCGATCCGTCGAAGATCGACGCGGTCTCGAAGTGGGCACGGCCCACGAGTGTTTTCGAGATCCGCAGCTTTCTGGGATTGGCAGGCTACTATAGGCGATTTGTCCAGGATTTTGCACGACTAGCCGCACCGATGACTCTGTTAACACGCAAGGGTGTTGGGTTCGTGTGGACAGATGACTGTGAGCATGCGTTCGCGGAGTTGAAGACTCGACTGACTACAGCTCCAGTGTTAGTGGTGCCCGAACGAGGGTTTGGCTATGATGTTTACTGCGATGCATCCGGAGAGGGACTGGGTTGCGTGCTGATGCAGTCGGGCAGAGTTGTGGCTTATGGCTCCAGGCAGTTGAAGATACACGAGCGCAACTATCCTACCCACGACTTGGAGCTAGCAGCAGTCGTGTTTGCGCTAAAGAGCTGGCGATATTATCTGTACGGCGAGGGGTTTCAGGTGTTCTCGGATCACAAGAGCCTCAAGTACATATTTTCCCAGCGAGACCTGAACATGCGTCAGCGACGGTGGATGGAACTACTCGAGGAGTACGACTTCGAGCTACACTACCACCTAGGCAAGGCGAACGTTGTCGCCGACGCCTTGAGTAGGAAGTCGGCTCCGAGCCTCGCTAGCATATCTGTCCGAGAGTGGGACATGATGGGGGAGCTGAGCACATTCGGGCTTGAGCTAGAGGAGGTTACTGGCGGTGTTGCCATGTGCTCCCTAGTGGCTCAGCCCTCACTGCTTGCCCAAGTGTTGGAGGCGCAGAGGGAGGACGTCGAAGCATCAGAGATCCGCGAGAGAGTCGTCAGGGGTGACGAGGTGGTGGGCTGGCAGGACAGTACTGATTGGGGACTACGGTACCGCGGGGGGCTGTTCGTACCAGTTAACTGTAGAGATGCCGTGTTACGAGAGGCACGCCATTCGCGTCTCGCAGTGCATCCGGGGGGCACCAAGATGTACCGTGACCTCAGGAGGCACTACTGGTGGCGCGGCATGAGGAGAGCAGTCGCAGAGTTTGTGTCGAGATGCCTTGTCTGTCAGCAGGTGAAGGCAGAGCATCAGCGTCCCGCGGGATTGTTACAGCCACTACCGATTGCTCAGTGGAAGTGGGAGCACATTACGATGGATTTCGTGTGTGGACTACCGAGATCGCCCAAGGGAAACGACGCCGTTTGGGTGGTAGTCGACCGGTTGACCAAGTCGGCCCACTTTCTGGCTATGAGGATGACAGACCCGGTCGACAAGTTGAGCAGTCTGTATATCCAGGAGATAGTGCGCCTCCACGGGGTCCCGGTGTCGATAGTGTCTGACAGGGATCCCCGCTTCACGTCCAGGTTCTGGCCGAGTCTGCAGAAGGCACTGGGGACAGAGATCCTACTCAGCACAGCACATCATCCTCAGACAGACGGTCAGTCTGAGCGTACCATTCAGATCTTGGAGGACATGCTGCGAGCATGTGTGCTGGATTTCAGGGGATCTTGGGAGACCCACCTGCCATTGGCCGAGTTCGCCTACAACAACAGCTTCCAGGCCAGTATCGGGATGGCACCGTTCGAAGCGTTGTATGGTAGGCCGTGTCGGTCACCAGTATGCTGGGCAGAGGTGGGGGACAAGAGTCTGCTGGGGCCAGATCTAGTCAGAGAGACGACGGAGAAGGTCACATTGATCCGCGATCGGTTGAGGACCGCGCAGAGCCGGCAGAAGAGTTATGCAGACAGGCGACGTCGACCTCTTGAGTTTGCAGTCGGGGATCACGTGTTCCTGAAGGTGAGCCCGAGGAAGGGGCTGGTGCGGTTCAGGCGCAGCGGGGGAAAGTTGGCTCCGAGGTACATAGGCCCGTTCCAGATCTTAGACAGAGTGGGAGTCGTGGCTTATCGTCTGGCGTTGCCACCGCAGCTTGGGAGGGTACATAACGTCTTCCACGTATCCCAGTTGCGGCAGTACAACGCAGACCCCTCCCACGTCATCGAGTGGACTGATATCGAGGTGGCTGATGATGTCTCCTATGAGGAGTAGCCGGTTCGGATCATGGACACACGGCAGCAGATTCTGCGGGGAGGCAAGATTATCCACTTGGTCCGAGTGCAGTGGAAACATCACGGAGCTGAGTCGACGTGGGAACGCGAGGACGAGGTTCGCGCGAAGTATCCCGGCCTGTTCGACTCCCGAGGTACGTCTGTTTTAAATTTCGCGGACGAAATTCCTTTAAGGGGGGTAGACTGTAATAACCACTTCTGGTCAACGTCAGTCAAACCTGCGAAAAACAGGAAAATTTAAAATTTTTAAGACAGACACTTAACTTAACTTAAATTGACCCCGAGGGTCATGCCGGACTTAAGTTGACCCCGTTATCGACTAAAATGAGTTACGGGGGACTCAGGGCAACTTTCTGGTCATTTTGGGAAAGATTGATTTTTCGCTGGAAAAGTCACCCGAGCGACGTTTTGGTCCATTCGAGGACCGTGTTGGACCCGAAAAGCTTAGCCATCGTCGTAGCGGTCTTAGTTGGGCCGTTTCCTTGAAGCCCGTCCAGTTTAAAATATTTTTGGGAAAAGTGCCCGTTCGGGGCCCGAAACGTCCGTTTTTCGCGAATCTGATTGGAAAATATCAACTAGATATTTTCCAAAAGGTATGGGACCCACCTTGACACTTGTCAAGTATATGGTGGTGTATTTTTGGAGGGAAAAGGTGTGGTTGGAGAGGGTTGGCCGAGTATGGGGTTTTAAAAGGGAAAAAAGTTAGTTTTGTTGTTAGTTTAATTAAATTAGAAATTAGAAGAGAGGTTTTAGAGAGAGAAGGAGAAGGAGAAGAAGAGAGAAGAAGGGAGGTTGAGCTAGGGTTTGTGATCGAGCCCTTGGATCGAGTCAAAGCAAAGAGCAATCCCGTTCCCCTCGTTCTCCTCTACGGTAATACCCGAACCGATTCTCGTTTCGATTATTTTCAAGAGCTAGGGTTTGGTTTTAAATTTTGGTTTAGGGTTGTGTAGAGATTAGAGAGGTGTTGGAGACGTTTTAGAGGTGTTTGGGAGAGAAATTTCACGTTTTCCGGTGACCGGAGGCTCGGGAGGAGCTCCGGCCACCGTGGGTGGTGGCCGGCCGGCCATGTGGTGGCTGGCCGGAGGTGGCAGCAGCCACCACTTGGTGGCCGAGCCCCTCCCTCAAACCCTAAGGCACGGCCAAGCCCTTTGGGTGGGGCCCACGTGCTCGGTTGTTCGTGTTTTAATTACTCGGGTAGTTTAAAACGTCCCCCGGACCACTTTTTCCTAATCGAATCGAAATTTGGAATTAATTTGGAGAAGTTGTAATTAACGGGTTTCGGGAAACTTTAAACGTTAATTAATTGACTTAGAAGTCGGAATTCAATTCCGTCAAGTGCGTTGGGTTCCTTGAAATATTCTAAGACCGTAGAAACGAAAACGGGGACTTTTGGAGCCCCGGAAGGCAATTAACCAAAACCGGGCAGATTCGCCATGTCGGGCGAATCTGGCCCTTACGGGTCCTTTATCGGCAATATCGAGTATTTGGGAAGTTTGGGAGTGATCGGCATTGTCGGGGTTACGTTTGGGCGTTAAGTTTATTAATTTTCGGTTTACTCGTACTAGTTTAAAAGTACTTTATAAATTTGTGTTCTTTTAGATCGTGCTACGGACCGAGGCAAGGGGAAGCTCGGCGAGTGACTGAGTGTGCTTCGGGTGTTGTTGGAGCGCTTTTGGGATTGTATACGAGGTAGGGAAAAGTAGCCGGATCTCAGCCCTGATTAGGGAAAGTTAATAGTAGAATTGCATGTGACACCGGGGTGTCGTGGGTTGAGTAGATTTATTTAATTATTAGAAAAGCATGATACGGGATTGTAGCGTTCAAGAGAAAAGCATGTGACACTTAGTAGTGTCGTAGGAACAGAGAACTTAGCGATAATTGAATTACTGGAGGCATATGACCATGCCCGGAGGTTGTTTGTGAAACTAGTGATTTTAGGACCGTTGGAGGCATCGAGTATGCCGGAGGTTGTCGTGCGTTTTATTTAATTGTTGAGTTTGGGTGGCCTTGAGAGCCCGTATTTAATTGTTGAGTTTGGGTGGCCTTGAGAGCCCGTATTTAATTGTTGAGTCGGGGTGGCCATGAGAGCCGTGTATTTAATTTGGTGTCTTGAGTGGCAGTGAGTGCCCGTGGGGTTGTTGACCCCAAGTCTTGACTGTTGAGGTGTCTTGAGTGGCCTTGAGTGCCTGTGTGATTGAACTTGCCTGTGATTGTGATTGTGGTTACCTGGGGTGGTGAGTTTTAAAGGTCGACAGCCTGATCCGACTTAGTGTCGATGAATTGCGAGTTCTAAAGGTCGACAGCCTGATCCGACTTAGTGTCGATGAATTGCGAGTTCTAAAGGTCGACAGCCTGATCCGACTTAGTGTCGATGAATTGCGAGTTTTAAAGGTCGACAGCCTGATCCGACTTAGTGTCGATGAATTGCGAGTTCTAAAGGTCGACAGCCTGATCCGACTTAGTGTCGATGAATTGCGAGTTTTAAAGGTCGACAGCCTGATCCGACTTAGTGTCGAGGAATTGCGAGTTTGAAAGGTCGACAGCCTGATCCGACTTCGTGTCGAGGAATTGCGATAGGTCGAACCCTGACCTGATTGATATTGGTTACTGAGCAGCTGGTGTGCGATCCTTTGTGATCTTGTTTGGTGTTGTGTCGTTTCGTTCGAGTCCTTGAGGAGGTCGTCGATAGTTGTATTGGGTCTACACTGTTTTTATCGAGTGTCGAGTCTGTTGAGGAAGGTGACGGGTTGTGGGTCAGTTGGGTACTTGAGTTGGGGACTGTAGTCCCGGTGTTGGGTTTGGTTTTAGTGTTACTGGCTTTTTCTGCTAATTATTCCATAGTCAGTCTGTTATCCGTGGAGGTGAGCGAACGCTCACCCCTAGCTGCTTTTCCTACAGGTACTGATCACCGGACGGACTAGGTTAGCTCTTGAAGTTCATGGAGCTTGGAGCGGAGTCTGGTCTTTACTTTTGTTGAGTCTAGTGACGGATGTTGTACCTTGTCCACTTGTTGGGACGTTTTTGTATTGTAAATGCTATTATTTTGAGAAGTAAATGGAAATGTCAAAGCTTTTATTGAAAACAGGTTTCAAGTGTTCATGTTTTTAAAAGTTCGCGTCCCGAGTTCGGTTCGCTGAAATCGGGGCGTGACAAGTCAAATCGGCGAAAAACAGGAAAATTTTAAATTTTTGGACAGACACTTAAACGAACCTAAATTCGACCCCGAGGGTCATACCGGACTTAAGTTTACCCTGATATCGATCAAAGTGAGTTCTGGGGGACTCAGGGCAACTTTCAGACCAATTTGGGAAAGATTGACTTTTTGCAGGAAAAGTCAACCGAGCGACGTTTTGGTCCGTTCGAGGTCCATTTTGGATCCAAAAAGCTTAGCAGTCGTCACAGCGGTCTTAGTTTAGCTGTTTCCTTGTAGCCCGTGAAGTTTCGTAATTTCTTGGAAAAAGTGCGCGTTCAGGGCCCGAGACGGCCTAATTTCGCGAATCTGACTGGTCAATTGCTGATAGCATCACTCAAGGAAATGCTATAAAGGGTGAGGTCTTGGGTTCAAGTCTCACCAACAACCTAGGTTGGTATTTGTCTGTGGACAATACACTAGAGGGGTTGGGGTGCATTGGGCTGCAGAACTAACATCGCCGCCCGTGGAGCTCTGTGTGAGGCACGGCGGGGTGTTACACTACTTAATAGAGAGCCCTTGAAAAATTAAAAATATTGGCGCATGTTAATTAGAGTTTAAACGAATCAGGAATAATTAAATTACTGAATTGGTCAAGAAAAAAAGGGACACTTGTCTGTGTGGCACCTTTCTATTACAAATATGCCGTTTTGTGTGAGAAATGATGAAAGTGGCGTGTATTTAAGGTGATATTTGGGTGGTGATATGAAATTATGGTGAATGGTTGATATTAAATGTATATGGCTAGAATGGGTTCTCATAGTTTTTGGGATAAGAAGGTTTCTAGTAGATTTTTCCTTCGTGGAGTACAAACTTTGTTTATATTTCTTGGCCTAATCCTATATGTTTTTTTTTATCAGCAAAGCAGTATATAAATCTCTCCCATTCCAAAGATTGAAACGGGAGGACAGAAAGCCTCTAGCTACAGAGACTTTACATGAAGGAATACATCAAACCTGAAGGAGGCCAACAGCCAAACTGAATGGGTACGCAGACCCAGAAGTGGAAGGGTACGCAAACCCTGAGGACAATGGGTACGCAGACCCAGAAGAAAACCACCACCTACCAAGAGTGGGTAGACAGACCCTGAAGATACCAAACACAAAAACTGAAGGGGTACACAGACCCTGAAGCTAACAAACACTAAATGAAAGGGTCATCCAAGAAGCCCTGAGATGAAGCGGGTCTGAACTACTCGGAATCAACCACCCAGAAGCTCGAGCGAAAAGGAAGATCCAGGGGCCTACGTCAATGATCTTCAAAACTCTTAAACCACGCCAAGGAGGAAAAGAAACAACTCCCGAACCCAATTGACCTTACTAATCCAAGCGGGTGGCTTCTGAAGAGGGCAGGAATTGCCCGATGAACTCGCCGGCGGCCAACACCTGTGAACCGACGAGCTCGACCCACGGCGGGGTCGAGAGGAAGCGAAGCCAAAACGCAAAGGAAAGCAAGGAAAAAACCGGAGGGAGCAATCTCACCAGACATGGCGAAGAAAAAGAGAATCCCTCAAAGGTTATCCCATCGAACTTGATACCATAGACTAGTACGCTCAGTCCTTCCTAAGTTCAGGCCAACACCAAAACAATCGACGGAATGGACCGGTATTTCTACCGAGCAAAGTACCGGCTATAGAACCAGCAGAAAATCCCTCAAGGTACCAGAAGATGTCGCGCAAAGAAGACCACTACGAAGCCGAGTGCATTACCGGCGGGCAGAAGAAAAAGATGAGCCGCCACAATCCCCAAAAAGGAAAGCCTCCCACGAGCAACCCAAACTAAACCAACCAGCCCCATCAACACAGCAAAATAGGAGAAAAGTGAAGAAACGACCTGGCCAATCTTCACCAAGATGGAGAAAGACCTCCCACTGAGGTCAAAAACAAACCCAACTCCCGAAGCTGAGAAGAAACCAAATCCGCACACACCAGCAACAGCCAACAACCGCAAAGCAGAAAAAGCGGAGCCCTGAACTCACCAGTTCAACTCACCGGTTCAACAGGCAGGGAGCAAAGAGAAACCCGTCAACCAAACCAGACGCCATCGAACCCGAGCAGCCCGTCCTCAACCAGCAAAAAGGCGCCGGAAGGGCCGGCCCAACCCGACCTGGACCCAGACTCAGAATAGTCCAGGCCCAGACCAGATCCAGGCCAGAAGCAAACCCAGGCCAGGCCCAGCAACCAGACAAGGCCCAACCCCATAACTGGGCCAGACCCAGCCCAGGCCCAATAGCCAGCCCAACCCGACCCAGGTCAAACCCTACCCGGATCCCAGCCCGAGCAGCAGCTTTGACCCGGGCCCGAACCGCCGTCACCCGCCAACTCCCGCCTGTAGAAGGACTCCGGCAAGACCCACCGCCACTCCTACGCCGGGAAGAGCACCACCGAGCAAACACCAGAGAAGTCCGGGCAAACCACACCCAAGCCAACTCCGGCCACAAAGACGCCGGCCCGGGCAACCAACCGACGGAGGCAAGACTATCACGACAAAGAGAGCAGATCTGGACATATTTCCAGATCCGCGACACTTGACCCCGAGGGTTCCCTGGCAAACGTGGCCTCTGGCAAAGCGAAGCTCCGACAGCTACAGATCTCCTTGAAGAGCCGAGACCAAGGTCGGGAACTTCTCTGAGGCGGACGTCGAAGTGGAGTAGAGGAAACGAACGATGACGTTGAGATGGAACCGGACCAGATCTAACAACGAAGAAGATGCAGCTGAAGGCAAGGGGGAAGGTAGAAGAAGCAAAGAGGGGAGAGGAGAGTATCACCGGCGACCACCATGGCCGGAGCCATGGCCGTCGCCGGTGAAGCGAAGGTAAAAGGATAGAGGCGGCTAGGGTTGCAGAGTCGCAGAAGTTTGTTTCAGAGAGAGTATTAATTACTGATCGGTCAGGTGTCACCTAATCCTATATGTTATCAATATTATAGTTGACTATTTGAAAGGTCGTTAATTTAATGAAAGATTGACTTATTGATACGTGTCTAATCTATTGTTGGATCTTGTCATGAATTCAATGAAAGATTGACTTATTGATATATGAATAATCTATTGTTGATTCTATCATTTTGGAAAGTTATGCACTCGCTTAACACGTTAGAATTTATGTAGTCTGAATATTTTAAATTTAAGACCATTTGAAATATCATCTACACAAATAATAATTATCTTAAAATTTTAATAGATTTTTAAATACATCAATTAATAGTTTCTCCACAACCATGTCTACTAGCTTTTGTTTTAAATAGATTAGATCATCTCCTGCAGGTAATAGCATGCAAATGCATCCATTTCCTATGCATTGATCTGATTTAGAAAACTATTGGAGTGAAGCAAGGAATTTAAAGAAGAGTGAGGGCTCGACTAGAATTAGTAACAAGTAAATCATGTGTATGCTAAACGTGATCTATATTTTTTTGGAAAAGAGTCAAGCACAAGGGCTAAGACGACCAAGAAAGCGTTTAATCATGAGCAACTTTGTAATTGTAAGCCTACTTAGGTATGGAGCATTTACCTGTTACTGAATTCCTTGCAACATAGAATTTCGGCTTTAGAAAAGAGAATCTAGTGGATTCTTCTTATATAGAACCACTCATAGATGTGTGGATAACAAACACATGAATTCCCTTTCATATGGATTCATGTGGTTCCTTTTATTCTTGCTCGAGCCGGATGATGCCACATTATCATGTCCGGTTCCTTCGTGGGATGGATATATAAGAATTCACCTATCCCAATAACAAAAAACTCGACTTAAATGATCCTGTATTAAGAGCGAAGTTGGCTAAATGAATGGCACATGATTATTATAGAGAACCCATGTGGCCCAACGACCTTTCATATATTTTTCCTGTAGTCTATTTAGGTACTATTGCATGTAAAATGGGTTTAGCAGTTCTAGAACCATCAATGATTGGGGACCCGCGGACCCATTTATAACTCCTTTTGAAATATTACCATAATGGTATTTCTTTCCTGTATTTCAAATACTTCGTACAGTGCCCAATAAGTTATTGGGTGTTCTTTTAATAGTTCCAGTGCCTTTAGGATTACTAGCCATACCTTTTTTTTAGAAAATATTAATAAATTCTAAAATCCATTTCGTCGGCTAGTAGCGACAACCGTCTTTTTGGTTGGTGTTGTAGCCGCGCTTTGGTTGGGTATTGGGGAAACATTACCTATTGATAAATCCCTAACATTAGGTCTTTTTTTTAATGAACTCAATTGTGAAATAAAAATATCATGGCGTGTGTGGATTTGGGGAATAGTCGCTTCAAGGCGAATTCTCCCTAGATCCGTTTAGTCACTTGGCTTCTCCATCTATTTTTAATAGTAGGTGCTAAAGATTCACAATTTCTTGCATCTTTTTTGTAATCCTCATAAAAATCGATTGGTTCCATTAGGGTAACTATATGTTGTGTATTATCAATGATTGCCACAGAAGATGGTAAAACGATGTCTTTTTTTATTATTATAAATGATGGTTTTATTAATGGCTTTGGAATAATGAATTACAAAGCTCGAGGCAAGATACCCCAAAATAACCTTCCAAAGAGAAAAAACCCGAAAAAGTAAAGAGGAGATCAACTCCTTACAGTAGAGACAAAACAAGAAGAGGGGGAGGTCAACCAAAGGGAGAAGCTGACATCCTCCAAGAGATCACCCGCCATCCTGCAAATACTGAAGCTATGATGCTGAAGCTTGCTGAAAACAATGTCCACAGGTTCAGACTAACGCCGAAAAACACCTGAATTCCTCTGAAGCCAAATATGCAAGAAAACAAGATAGCCAACCTTGACCTAAATCCTCCACCAACGCCTCCTACCCAACCCTCTACAAGCTGAGATCAAAAAAACACAATCCCCCGGTACAACCCAAAGGATCGACCACCAAGAGTAAACCTTGGACCACAACGACCAAGAAAAAGCACAGTGAAAGAAAAGGTGCGGGGCATCCTCGAAGATAGAACCACAGAGGCAACAGAACATGTCAATGAGTGAAATATGCATACCTCGCTCCTGCAGAAAAGACTTGGTCGGAACCGCATTGTGAGCCAGTAACCAGACCAAGGAGCTGTACTTGGGAGGAAGATTCTTTATCCAAAGAAAACTCGCCCCGGGAACAGGGGAGGGATCAGAATCATCAAGAAATAGGTAAGCTGAAGTTGTATAGAAGCCAGAATTTCTGTGAGACCAGATAACCGAATCAGGGGAGCCCGGGTGGATGCAAGCCGTGGACAACAACTCCATAAGCGAGGCTGAATCATCCCACTCATAAGTAAATATAAAGGATCGACGATAATCAATAGACCAAAAACCATTCAGACAAACCTCTCCAATCCGAGACCATTTTCCCAAACAAATACTATAAAGTCTGGGAAAACGATAGCGAAAAGCAAGAGGGCCGAGCTACACATCCTGCCAGAAACGAATACGGTCGCCCCCTCCAACTCGCAGTGAAGACTTTGATTCCTGAACATACGTCTGAAGGTCGGAGAGTCGGAAAGATCCATATGTGTCCAAAGAAGAATGATGAACCAGGCTTATCCAGAGCAGTAAGGTCCCATTCAGACAAATTCCAACCAAACTTGGCACACAACACACATTTCCAGAGAGAGTCCTTATTAGTGGAAAAATGCCAAAACCACTTTTCCAATAAGCTCTGATTCACCATGTCAAACCTCGAATGCCAAGGCCTCCCTCAAGTTTGGGTTTGCAAACTGAAGACCAGCGAACTTTGCAAAAGACTCTAGAGTGAGCCCTATTATGCCAAAGGAAACGTCGTCTCCAAGACTCAAGTTCTCTAATAACTCCTTTCTGCACCCTGAAAAGGGACATATAGGAGACATGCAAAGCCGATAAAGTAGATTTAATCAACACTAACCTGCCAGGCATAAATAGATCCTTAGTCTTCCAAAGAGCGAGGGAATCCTTGAATTTCTGAATAACTGGAGCCCAAAAAGAGAGACGCATGGGGTTAGCACCCAGGCTAAAACCAAGGTACTTAAAAGGTAAGGACCCAACCAAACATCCCAGAGAAGAGGCAACCAACTCAGGGGTACAAGAGATGGCATTCAGGAGAATAGCAGTAGACTTATCAAAAATTAATTGTAAGTCCTGAACTCAACTGAAAAGTGCATTTAAGACTTATAAGATCATCAACAGAGCCCTTCACAAATAGCAAAGTGTCATCAGCGAACTGCAAATGTGATAGGACCGGTCCCGAAGACCCAAAACGAATGCCCGAAAAATCCCCCAAACTGATA
Source organism: Erodium maritimum (assembly GCA_963921825.1). Taxonomy (NCBI): domain Eukaryota; kingdom Viridiplantae; phylum Streptophyta; class Magnoliopsida; order Geraniales; family Geraniaceae; genus Erodium; species Erodium maritimum. The sequence continues at coordinate 36,316,168 of OY997593.1, read as the reverse complement.
CCCTTTTCTAGAACCTGATGTAGACCTTCAGCAGCGATCAAGAAAATGAAAGGGGAGAGAGGGCAGCCCTGGCGAATACCATTTAGGATGGGAAAATCGTGACTCGGAGAGCCGTTCACCAAAACAGCCACAAATGCTCTGAAACAGGAAGCCATCCAAGAATGCCATTTGGACCCAAAGTACATAGCAACCATTACTTTGTCGACATACTCCCAATGAACTTTGTCAAAAGCCTTTTCGAAATCCAGCTTGAGAACAACCACTTCCTCTCCGGACCGACGAACCCAGTCTATAACCTCAGAGGCAATAAGGACACCATCAACCAGTTCCCTGCCTACAACAAAACGTGACTGGGATTCACTGATAATATCATCTAGAACCTGCCTAAGCCGATTCGAAAGAACCTTGGAAATAATTTTATAAGGTCATGAGATGAGGCTAATGGGTGTGAAGTCCTGAAAGCTGGCCGCACTCCGATGCTTCGGAATCAAAGTGAGAAAAGTAGAGTTGAGACCCTTGCCTATGGTCCCCGAAGTGTAGACGTCCGAAAAAAATATCAACAGGTCATCCTTGATTATGTCCCAACAAACTTTGAAAAAGAGGATAGAAAAACCATCCGGCCCCGGAGCCTTGTCTGAACCACAATCAGAAATAGCAGCCAAAATTTCTTCCTGCGAAAACGGATTCTCAAGAAAAGAAGCTTGATAACCTGATAAGCGAGTAAAAGGGAGGCATGGAAGAGGCCCTCGAGAGATAGGCCAAGTAAAACGAAGGCTAAAATGATCCGCAACGAGCCTCTTGATATCTGTAGGATCCGAATATACAACTGAATCAACCAAAACTTGAGAAATCTTATTCCTCGAGGCAGGAATGTTCGCGATTTTGTGATAAAACCGTGAACAAACATCGTCATGCTTATGCCATTTTAAACGAGCCTTTTGGCTCCGGATACGTGCAAGGACCTTTTGCTTGCAAATGAGGCTAACGCGAAGCAAAGACCGAGAGAGGTACTCTGAATCAGATAACAAACGATCATCCAATACAGTATCAAAAGAGTCTATTTCAGCCTCCATAACTTCAACCTCACGATCAGTACGACCAAAAACCTCCCTTCCCCAACATTGAAGATCACTACGCAGGCAACGAAGCTTAAACCAAAGGCAATAACTGGCCTAGCCCTGACAGGTATACGAATCCTAGAAGGCCTGCACATCTGATCGGAAAAACTTGTGATCGACCCAGGAAATTAGAAAATGCTGGGGTTTGGGTCCTTAGTTGACAACCGAAGAGAGCAACGTCAACGGCCGGTGATCCGAGAGAGAACCAGGGTTCCCTTGCTGAATCAAATCTCCGAACAGGGTGAGAGCAGAGGGGGAGAGGAAAAAGCGATCAAGGCGTGATGCTTTGGATCCACCACCGTACCAGGTGAATTGCGCCCACAAGGTTCAGGTCGAAGATCCTCATGCCCTGCAAGAAGTCAAAAAAACATAACACAGTCTACAGGTGAAGTCTGGGAGTTCCTGCGCTCTTCCGAGTTCAAGACGGAATTGAAATCACCTCCCGCAATAAGATTGTCCCCAAAAGTATCCCGGTCCGAGAGCAACAAATCCCAGAGAGCACATCGACTAAAGGAAGAAGAAGGAAACTAAATGTTGAGAATGGAGATGCAGGAACCGGAAGAAACAAGAGAACCCGACCTAAATAATGCAGCGCCGATAGGACGAGAAGATGATTGATGGAAAATAGAGGGCTTCCAAGTTGATAAAACCCCTCCCGATGCACCCTCAGAAGAAATGAAACACACGTCCCAACCCTGAAATAAACCACAGTCGCGAAGAAAACCAGTAGAGACATCACTTACTTTCGTCTCTTGCAACAACACAAAGTCCGGACGAATCCCAATAATGACCCGCCTGATATCTCTACTCTTGTGAGGAGAGTTCTCTCCTCTCACGTTCCAAGAGAGGAGCTTCATGGCCTTAGAGTGATAGAGAGCTGGTAGAGACAGCAAGAGTGTCTCCACCAGAATCAGTAGGAGCAACAGAGTGATCAACGTCTTCAAGCTGAAGATAGCATGCTAACTCGGCGTCAATGTTTTCGAACTGCTCCCTTACATCGTCTCATGTGGCAAGAGCTTAAAACCGATCTTCTTTACATGATTCCAGGTAGTCGGGACCGGAGTTGGAAGCTTGGAAAGACATGAGACCCGAAAGGGTTTGGAAGAGGAGCGGGAACGATGACACCCTGAAACATAGGAGGAAGCTTGCGGCGCACACATATTATAATGTCCCAAATCAGGAGATTTATGCGCGATTGGAACAACTGAGAGTCCAACTGAATCTGGGACAATCTCAATAGAGCCCGAACCCAAGAAGGAGTCCTCGAAATCATCGAGACTCTGATTGTATAACGGAGACCGATCCTCATCCGAATCCTTTTTCGAAAAAACATCCTTATCTCGCTGGGGAGAAACGACCGGAGTAGAAGGGGACGGCGACCTCGCCGGAGTAGAATCCGAAACATTCAAATTTGCAGGCTGAATGCGAGGCGTGGGGACAAAACTTACATGAATAGGTTCCACCCAGAGATTTAAGAGCAAATCATTTAGCTGAAACGAAATTTGCTGTTGGGCAAGGCGAACTTGGCTGTGAACCAAAATGAAAAGACTTTCAAATTCCAAACGGACCACCTGAAGAACCGTCCCTAGGCCAGCCCCAATGTTCATGTAATTATAGAAGCTCCATCCCTGAATTGGAAGGCTTGAGATTGAAAGCCAGTGGAAGAACCCAGGTTGGGTCAAGAGATCACCACTAGACCGAATAATGTCAAACCTAGGAGTGAGGACATTCCAATCAGTTTCCTTCTCAGATGAGCTAATCATAAAGATTCGTTTTCCGAAGCTCTTGACCTCAAAATAAGACTATCTCGCAGCTGATAGGGCCTCTAAGGGTTGTGCAGAGGAGAGAGCTGAATGGGCAACACCAATGGAGCTAGACAACGCTTTGACTACTAGATCATCAACCACAATGCCAGAGAGCAGTTACATCTCGGGGATCCTTCACGTAAATAGACGCAGCGCGAGTTCCATAGAGATTACTTCTCAGTACAATTTATTTCAAATTCATTAAAATTTCATATACCGATTCTTGAATACGTACTATAGTAGTATACTCGTGTGGTATTTTCCCAAATTTTTCATGTGTATTACATGTTCCTTCTAGTTCTCCAAGAAAAGCTCTTCGCATCGCAATGCCTATTACATCTGCTTGACCCTTCTTTAGTGGAGAGAGAATAAAGCGGATGTAATAAAGACGCTTTCCGTCAGCTCTTGATTCAACACATTTCCACTAGGCTGTCAAAGTAGAGACTCTTACTTTTTCTCGAATCATAGTAATACTGTTTGATAAGATCATTGAATTATTTCTTTCTCTTGAATTTTGTTTTTATTTTTGTCTATGTACGCCTTTTTTAGGGGGTCTACAGCCGTTATGTGGAAGAGGGATTATATCTCGTGTAGAGCTTAATCGTACACCACTTTTAGAAATAGCTCATAACGTTGCATCTTTTCCAGGCCCACACCTTTTATCAGGACACTCGCTCATTTCATACATTGATCCACCAATGGCTTAATACTGTCACGCCCCAATTTCAGCGAACCGAACTCGGGACGCGAACATTTGAAAGATACAATTCTTTAAACATGTTTTCATTAAATCACTTTAAAATACCAGTTTAGTTCAACAAAAAAAATAATATTTACAACTTAAGACGCGTCCCAACAAGTGGACAAAAAGTATGGTATCCGTCTCTAGACTCAATTAAACCCAGAAACCCGCTTCTAGCTCTTCAAGCTTCAGAAGCTCACCTAGTCCAGCCTGCGAACGGTACCTGTAGGAAAAGCAGCTAGGGGTGAGCGTTCGCTCACCACCACAGATAACAGACTGACTACGACATACTTAGTAGACAAAGCCGGTGACACCAACAACGACTCAAAAGACACACACACGACCAATACTTTCCTCAACTGACTCAACATTCGGACATGTGATGTAGACCCCACACTACGATCGACGACCTCCTCCAAGACACGACTGACCACACAATACCAAACAAGATCACAAAGGATCGCAAACCGGCTGCTCAGTAACCAATCTCTGTCTCTCGCCCTTTACCGATCACAGACGTGGTCAGGCGGTCGACCTGTCGCGCAACTTCTCCCGATCCCATTCGGGAGGCTAACCCACAACCTCTCCGCTTCACCCGATCCCAGTCGGGTGGTTAGCCACACCCGCGCGTCCTTCCCCCGATCCCAGTCGGGGAGCTAGCCCACAACCCCTCCGCTTCTCCCGATCCCAGTCGGGAGGCTAGCTACACCACACAACCTCCACCAGTAACAAGTAACCAATCACAATCACAAACAAGTTCAAACAGACAGTAACGACACCGGTGACAACTCCACAGGCACTCAAGGCCAACAGAACACCGACAACCAAACACAGGTTCAACAACCCTACGGGCCCTCATGGACACCCAAGACACCAACGGTAAAGTACGGGTTCACAACCCCACGGGCACTCAAGGCCACCCAAAACACCGAAACGACAACACGGGCTCTCATGGCCACCCAAGACTCAGCAATAACTAACACGGGCTCTCAAGGCCACCCAAGACTCAGCAATAAATAACACGGGCTTTCAAGGCCACCCAAACTCGACAATAAATAACACGGGCTCTCAAGGCCACCCAAACTCGACAATAAATAACACGGGCTCTCAATGCCACCCAAACTCAACAACAAATAACGCACAACAACCTCCGGCATAAACGATGCCTCAAACAGTCCTAAGATCACTAGTTTCACAAACAACCTCCGGGCATGGTCATATGCCTCCAACAGTCCTACTATCAACAGTTTCACAATCAACCTCCGGGCATGGTCATATGCCTCCAGTCATTCCATTATCGCTAAGTCCTCTGTTCCTACGACACTACTAAGTGCCACATGCAATTCCAGTATTCGCTACGTTCCCGTATCATGCATTTCTAATATTCGATAACCTAAATAACCCACGACACCCCGGTGTCACATGCAATTCTACAGTTAACTTTCCCTAGTCAGGGCCGAGATCCGGCTACTTTTCCCTACCTCAAGGCGAAACCACAACAGCGTCTCCTAGCTGTTGACGACCGGGCCAACGCCGTCTTCCAGGGAGAAGTCCGCGTCTAGGCCTAACTTCGGTTTTCTCTTCGCTCGAAGCCGCACTCTAAATTAACATGAAGTCACAAATTAATACCGGTTCCACCGTTAAGTTAGATATTTCGATTTGTCCAGTTTAAACCCGACATTTGTCTTTTAAACTCGAGCGGGCTAAAAGCGTATTACGGCGAATCGGATTTGAGTCCCCGAGCACCGAAACCGGTGCATGTTTCCGAAGCACGGTCCTAATGCACGAATCCCGGGGTCCGATTCAGCGGTCCGCTTTTGTTCCGTTCTAGGTCCGATTAACATCCAATTTAAACACTCGGTTACCAAAAACGATTCCGGTTCCAAATATCTTTTCGAAATCCTTTTTTGATCTTTTCCATTCTCAAGGGTACAAGTCTAGAATTCAGAAAACGTTCCAGCTCTACAATCATCAGTTCCAAATAGAAAACGAAAAGACGGCCGGCCGGCCACCGGCGAAGACACGGCCGGCGACCACGCTCACGGTTTCGAGTTTCTCACCGTGGGATAAAAGGACGGTGACGGGGAGGAGGTCGCGGTGCCGGGCGTGGCGGCGGAGCACGGCGGTGATTCCGCCTCAGGTTCAGACGAGACCGGGGAGGACCTCGGATCGGTGAGCGCACCGGCGAGCTCCTCGGCTCCGGGCGTCCACGGCACGGCGAGGCTCGGCTACGCAGAAGGAGAAGGGGATGGTCGGAGATGAGGGACTCGGACGACAGCGACGGAGGCGGTTTCGAAACCTGGACGGAAAAAGGGAGCAAGAGAGGGAGGAGTGGGTCGTGGCCGGAGAACCGGTCTGGAGAGATGAGAGGGCTAGGGGACGTGGGCGTGGGGACAAGGGAGAAGGAGGCGTGAGGGGTACGGGGAAGACACGCCTGAACGGGAGGTCGGCGACGGCGTGAGGAGGGGGAGAGGGATCGATGGGGGTCGGGTTCGAACGAAGAAGAAGAGGTCGGATGGAGGGGGGCTGCGTTGAAACGAAATTAGGGTTTTACCCTAATTTCGTGCTTAAATAGCACAGAACTCGGGCCTCTGATAGTGGTTTGGGCCTCTCGGCCCAACAGCCAGTTCAGCTGGGTCAGGCCTGGCTGGACCTGCGGTTCTGGTCGGGTCTGACCGGCCCAACTTCAAATTTTATTTATTTATTTATTTATTTTTTGCAAAAGCTAATTAAATTTCGATCCGATTTCTTCCCACTACGACGTTACCAAACAACCGACCCGATTTTTGACCTCGACGTTCCGATCGATAAAGAAATAATTAAATTAAACTTTTTAACCGGAGCGGTCTTCACAAATAACCTCTTCTGTTGTGGTTTGGGCCGCAAAAGGTGTCCCCTTTCTTCTAGCTTTGACTCCACAAGCGTCGGTGAAAGCCCAGTAACCACACGACCCTTTAGATTTGTAATAGTAAGAGTTGCATTGCTGAAACTTGCTTGAACGTGAATATTTCCTTACGTATATTCTTACGCGAACGAACGCGTCTATTTCTTCGTAAACTAGAACTTCAATTTTTTCGTATAGGTTTTGCCATATTGTTTCGTTTTTATATTTTTTTCATCTTCTAAATAAAAGTTAGAGAGATATGGATATAGCCATCTCATGTCAGTTCTTTGGGAAAACGACAAATGCATACACTCAACTTGTCAAGTTTTACAAAAACCTACCCTCATGTTTTTTTTTGTATCCAATACCTACCTTTATGTTTCATTTATTAACAAATAGCCCTTGTCGTTAGTGACTATCGGCCATTTTTTTCTTAAATTACAACACCCTTAACTATCTAACAATATTACACACCTGCCATTCATTTTATATGATTATTTTATTTTTAATTTATTTACTTTAATTGTTTTGTTTTATTTCTTTCCTTATATATTTTGTTTTATGTTTTTTATTTCTCTCCTTATCTACACAATCTAAAATCAGAATCACAATCCAAGGAGAGAGAGACGGCGAGCTCTTCGTGCTTGAGAAGACGAGCTCGGCCAGAGCTCGGGCGAGACGAGGAGAGGACCAAAGCTCGGGCGAGACGAGGAGAGGACCAAAGCTCGGCCGAGGCGAGGACCACATCGTTGTTCGTGCTCAAACTTTGACCCTCAAGCAACACACAGCCGGCGAGATCTTCGTGCTCGAGCTCAAATTCGGCGAGCTCGCATCTTGCTCGGGGCTCGGCAACACTCATGGCCAGAGACGAAGACCTTGCCGGAGACATCATACCTATTCCTCGGCGAATCAAGGCTTCAAGGTGAGGGGGGATGTGTGTTCATTTTATTTGTTGTTTGGTTGCTGCAAAAATGTGAGGGAATTTGATTTTCCAGGTTGATTTGAACTTTTTGTTGAAATTGTTAGTCTTAGTGTCGTAGTTCAATCATAAATGTCCAAATGCATATATCATTGTTAGCAATAAAATTAAAGCAGCTTTATATTACTTAGTGTTGGAGTAATATATCGATGTGTGATCTGATCTATGCCCACAATGCGAATAGAACCATAGATCGAGATAGATCACACTTGATGGGTCCCTAGTCAACAAAGCTTCACTAGAAGCGACTAGTTGAAAGATGGCTCTTTATGGCTTACATTCTATTAGTCACTGGAATGAGATTCCGGAGTCTGATCATAGATATCATGTGGGACATGATATTGGACGACCTGACATGAATATGTGCCATAGATCAAGTCATGAACATATTTAGTCTCGTATCTTGTCATGTATCCTTAGACCAAGGAGTCTTTGTGATCGCTATGTAGTCAACAACTGAGTTTGACTGGAGCCTAATGTTGTCCGTAACAGGGCTTCCATAACGGCCATGATTGGCTTGGGGACGGGCTACATGAGTGACACGAAAGACGACTAAGGGATTTATCCCTCATACTGAGGTAGGGGAAAGATATCGGTTCTCGTCCGCTTGATCGAGAGTGACTGAAAGAATAGCATGGCCATGCACATGATATTGGGTATCATATATTCAGTAATCTTACATATCAAGGATGAGTGATTGAGAATAATAAGGATGACGGCTCTATGCCTTATCTCAATTAGGATATCGGAGATAAAATGATATTGACATAGACGACGGAAAGGTTAGAATCGACATGGTAGATTCGTTATGTAGTGTCAGGCAATATTAAAGTCTCGTTAGTTGCCACTTATATAGGATTAAGTAAAATGGGATTTTACGTTGACCTATTAACATGCATAAACCTAAGGGTCACACCGGAGGATGAAACTCACTGACACATTTATGGAGAATGGCCAAAAGGGAGTTGTCTCGGGACATGACAAAAACTAGGTTTTGTGTCATGTGCCCGTAAGTGAATAGGACTTTACGGATCGAGGCAAGTCTTGGAGTCTTGGGATTGATCGCGTCGGATAATGTTGGACATTTCCGGTATGGAAGGCTTGAAGGGATGAGCGAATCACGGGACCTCGTTGGAAATGGCCACGGGCCATGTTCCAAGAGGCCCATGAAAGGCCCATGCAACCAAGGCCCATGGAACTAATTAATCAAGTCTTGATTAATTAGTACTAAGTAAACATGACAAGGATTAAGGTGTTGGTGATTCACCACCTAACCCCATCTTATCTAGCCATACTTTATCCTATTTACACCTTACTTGTCACAATGCTTGTCCCATGCCTTTAGTTGGACAAGTATGGGGTTTGTTATGTTTAAGTCATCTTTTTTCAACATAACAAACACAAGACAAGAATATGAAACACATTTTCTCTCCCTCTTCCCCACAATTTCGGCCAAGGGTTGTTTCCACCTCCATTTTTGTGATCTCGAGTCCTCAAAGAGAAGAACTACGTGGCTTTGATTCCCATGTGGATACGTTGGCGTCTTGGAGACTCAAGCCAATCATTCGTTACCCGGTGTTCTTCTTTTGGTGAGAAATAGTGTTGAATTTTTCTCTTGTGAATCCATTCTTTGTTAGTTGTTTCATGGTTTTAATCGTCTCTTGGTTTTCATTGATTTTCCACTGCGAGTTGGTTCATATCCAACCCTAACTCGAGACCCAACAGAAATAAAATTAGATGTTAGGGTTCTGCAAATGTTGGACTAGAGTAGTTGTGCCTGTGATTGGGGATTTACATGATGCTAGGGTTTTCTGAGTTTGGTATCGAAAATCCAGCCTATTTAGGGAAGACTGAGTAGGGGAAAATTTAGGGTTTTGATCTGAAAAGGATTGAATCTATTGGGTACAAATTGTTGGGTTTTAGATTAAAAAATTTTCATATTTGTAGGAGATGACATGTTATGAGCAGATCTCCGGCCAAGATCCACGGACTCCGGCCAAAACCCCTCACCATCACCTCTTCTTTGAATCTAACACGCGTCACGACCTTCTCTGTTCAGAGATGGTTCGAACAACATAAACTAGAGAAGATGAACATGCTTAAACATTTTTTTCATTTTAAAAATATTTTTGATAAATATTTAAACAAATATATTAATATTAAGAAGACATTTTATATTTTCTTTCATTTAATTAATTAAAATTAAAATTATTAATATAAATTATTAAATAAATAAATAACTAAATTAATAAAAATTATAAAAAATAAATAAAAATTAGAAAGGAAATAACTGAAATCAGAAGAAAAATGGAAGTATTGAAAAATAATTAAATTAAATTTTTTTATTATTTTGTCAAATATATAAAACAAAATTAATATATTTTTTTAGAGAAGAAATATACAAATATTAGAAAATATAGTAACATCAAAATTTTATAAAAAAGAATAAATAAAAACTAATTTTTTAAGAATAAAATGATATTTAAAAATTAATTATAAAAATAATTTGTGAAAATAAATAAATAAATCATATTTGAAATAAACTGATTTTTATAAATAATTGTATTTCCGTAAGTAATTGATGGTATTTTTGTTAATATTTTAATTATAGGGTTTGATTTAGGGTTGTATAACTAATGGGTATTTTGGGCATTTCTGATAAAGTTAACAGTCAGTGGATGGAAACACTAACGATATGGGCTATTTGTCAATAAACGAAACATGAAGATAGGTATTGGATACAAAATAAAACATGAGGGTAAGTTTCAGAAAAACTTTACAAGTTGAGGGTATGCATTTGTCGTTTTCCCTAGTATTAGCAAACAATGCCCCACCCTCCTTCTTGGCTGATTTGTCATCGGTAGAAACCTTGCGAGATACAGCCCCTCCCTTTGAAGCTTTCTTGACCACAAGGTATTCCCTATACAATGAAGGCATCATTGTACCAAACGAAGCACAAGAGACCACCATACTTTTTCCTTTTGGGAATATTGAAACTAAGAGATTAGGTTTTAATTTTCTTTTAAAAAATAAAATTAATTTTTATCATTCTTATTTAATTATAACCTTATACTCCGAACGAGACCTCAAAAATGTCTTTTCACAAAAGGAATTGAAACTTAAAATTAAATATTATACCTTGAATTGTACACAAATCAAATCTCAAAATATATTATTATTTTGAACTAAAGATTATATTATTTAAAAAAATATATATATCTTGTATGTTACAGGGCATCCTCATAAATATATTTAAGACATCTTAACATGTAGGACCGATCATATATGTGTCGTTAGTATAACTAGGGAAACTAATACCAACGTTGTTATCAACGTCTGAGTGGTTGACCTTTCATTCGGTCACCTCTATTACCTACACCTTCTATCGACCCTCAGTTCTTATTTGGAATTGTCAAGCATAAGGATCCACAACCAACTCACAAAATCTCAAGCTCCTCTAATAATATAAATTGCACTTTATTCTACTCTTAGAGACGCTTTTTCTGGATGTTGGTCTCCCCATCATCACACATATATGGAGTTCCATGAGTATATTTGGGGTGCATTTGTTAATCAGTAGATCACTATGGAAGGCTAGTTGTTTTGAATGGGGTGTCGTGGTTCAGACCAAATAATCTTTAGTGAATCACACTAACACGCGAGTCGAATTCAGGGCCATGATAGAGTTAGGATTACTTGTATCCATGGGTAAACGAATAAGAAATACCGCCACCGTGCTTCAGACCTAATTCGACGAGTAGGTCAAATTGATCGAGATCGATGAGTGTGGATTTTTTTAATTTTAACGGCATATTGGTACCTAGCGAGACGAGAGGAGGTAAACCTTATACACATCACCTTATTACTGATTTACAAGATGTCGTTTATGATATAGGGGTACTGGACATCCCTGTGGAAGGCCACCCGTTTACTTGGTACCACGGAAGAATTTCAAATCAGAGAGTGAAATCCTGGTTGGATAATGCCCTTATGTCCCGGGCTTTCTACCACTCTCTCCCAATAATTGAACTCTGGAATATTGGAATGCCCACCTTAGACCATGAGGTGGTCCTCCTTACGCTAATAATGACTCCTATCTGGGATAGGGTCCCCACATTTTGATTTGAATCAGCTTAGGCACAGGAACCGAAATGCGGCCAGTTGATTCACACTGTATGACATTCTGAAGAGACACTCTTGATGTAAGCTAACGTCTATACCATTGGGAAAGCCCTCCATTTTTGGGGCGAACACATATTTCGTGCAAATAACAAGCACATTCGCTAGTACTAATATCCTAAATAAAAAAAATAGATACATCGAGTATCAATAACAAGGAGGTCGTTCAGAGACAATATGATTGTACATTCCTCAAATATGAGTCTTGTTGGTGATAGAGAGCTAAACATCACTGATTGGCTGAGGATGATAATAGAATATAAAGTTTTTCCATGTTGCGACATCTTTTCGGCAGTAAATAAATAGGTTTTCTACTTAATGAATGACCCAAGAGAGATAGTGACCTGAGAATCTAGCATGACACCTTGATGTTTGACTATTTCAACGACTTGTTTACCACCACAACCTAATGCGTCTACCAGCCATATGTATATCCCTTTGCTGATCATGATAACCCAAAATGGGGGTCTTATGTAGGCAGTGACCAGTGAGGAGATCACCATGGAAATCTTCCAAACGGGGCGGAAAAATCCCTCGACCCAGACGGTCTCTATCCTAGGCTCTATCAACACTATTGGTTCATAGTTCAGACTATTGTAACGCGGTGTATACAAAAAAAATTGTAGGGGGTGTCACGCCCCAATTTCAGTGAACCGAACTCGGGACGCGAACATTTTAAAACAATAAAACAATGAAACCTGTTTTGGATAAACACTTTAAAATCTCCATTTAATTAATCAAAATAATATTTACAACTTAAAAATATGTCCCAACACGTGGACAAAAGTACAAGGTATCCGTCACTAGACTCAAAAGACAAAAACCCGGACTCCGCTCCTAGCTCCACAAGCTTCGAGAGCTCACCTACTCCGTCCTGTGATCAGTACCTGTAGGAAAAGCAGCTAGGGGTGAGCGTTCGCTCACCACCACAGATAACAGACTGACTACGGCATAATTAGCAGACAATGCCGGTAACACCCACAACAAACTCAACCCCGGGGATCACTGTCCCCAACCCAAGTACTCCGACTGAACACACACCCACAGTTACCTTCCTTGACCAACTCGACACCCTGACACATAAAGTAGACCCGACACAACGATCACGACCTCTTCCAAGGACTCAAGGACCACCACGCAAAACCCAAGATCATAAAGGATCATACACCAAACAAGATCACAAAGGATCGCACACCAAGCAAGATCACAAAGGATCGCATACCAGCTGCCCAGTAACCTCTCCCACTCACACGAACACGGATCAGGCTAGCCAAAGAATGCTTACAACCTATGATACTCAAACTCGGACCAGACCAGCCAAAGAATGCTTGCAACCTGTTGATACTCAAAATCGGATCAGGCTAGCCCAAGAATGCTTACAACCTGTTGATACTCAAACTATGTCAGGCCAACCAAAGAATGCTTGCAACATGTTGATACTCAAACTGTGTCAGGCCAGCCAAAGAATGCTTGCAACCTACCGGGATCCGCAACCACAATCACAAGCACAATCACAATCACAATCACAAGCAAGTTCAACAACCAGTAACAAGACCAGTTCAACACTCCACAGGCACTCATGGCCACATAAGACACCAATAGTAAAACACGGACTCAACAACCCCAAACCATTCACGGGAACTCACGGCCACCCAAGACACACCAACAGTAACTCACGGGCTCAACGACCCCACGGGCACTCACGGCCTCCCAAGACACACCAACAGTAACTCACGGGCTCAACAACCCCACGGCACTCACGGCCACCCAAGACGCACCAACAGTAACTCACGGGCTCAACAACCCCGCGGCACTCATGGCCACTCAAGACACACCAACAGTAACTCACCGGCTCAACAACCCCATGGCACTCACGGCCACTCAAGACACCAGCAATAAAGCAACACGGGTTCAACAACCCAACGGCACTCACGGCCACCCAAGACACCATTACTAAAGTAACACGGGTTCAACAACCCAACGGGCCCTCATGGCCACCCAAGACTCGACAATAATAACACGGGCTCTCATGGCCACCCAAACACAACAATAATAACACGGGCTCTCATGGCCACCCAAACTCAACAATAATAACACGGGCTCTCATGGCCACCCAAACTCAACAATAATAACACGGGCCCTCATGGCCACCCAAGACGTAAATTAAACAGTCAACCTCCGGGCATGGTCATATGCCTCCAGTAATTCTAATGACGCTAAGTTCTCTGCTCCTACGACACTACTAAGTGTCACATACATTTCCAATATTCGCTACAATCCCGTATCATGCTTTTCTAATATTTAAATAACCCTACTCAACCCACGACACCCCGGTGTCACATGCAATTCTACTGTTAACTTTCCCCAGTCAGGGCCGAGATCCGGCTACTTTTCCCTACCTCGTGTGTGTTCTCCAAAAGCCAACCAACGAGCTCCGGTGATGATCTCAGTCACTCACCCTGCTTTCCCTTGCCTCGGTCCGTGACACGATCTAAAAGAACACAATTTTTAACGCATTTTAAACTTGCAGGAATAAACTGAAATTCGATAAACTTAACGCCCAAACGTAACCCCGACAATGTCGATCACTCCCAAACTTCCCAATTACTCGACATTGTCGATAAAGGACCCGTAAAGGCACTATTCGCCCGACATGGCGAATCTGCCCGGGTTTTGTAAATACCCTTCCGGGGCTCCAAAAATTCTCGTTTTCGTTTCTACGGTCTTAGAATAATTCAAGGATCCCAATGCACTTGACGGAATCGAATTCCGACTTCCGAGTCAATTAATTTAACGTTTAAAGTTTCTAAACCCGATAAGTACAACTTTCGCATTTTAATTCCAAATTTCGATCCGGGTGTGGATTAACTACTTGGGGATCGTCCTAAACCACCCGAACACGAAAAACCGATACTCGAGCATGTGGGCCCCACCCGGCCACAATTAGGAAAATTTACTTTTCACCCCCAAAACGTTCCTAACGAACCCCAAACCTCAACCATTCATCTTTAAACCAATCTTAAACAAAACCCAACCTTAATCAAACCGTTTAAACTCAAACCCTAAAATTCAAACGTATCAAAACGAAAATCGGTTAGGTGCTCACCGTAGAGAATGTCGATGTGAGCTCGATTCTTTTATCGTTGAGACGATCCACCAGTTTGATCGTCGAGAAACACCAAAACCCTAAGCTTTCTTCTCCTTTTCTCCCCACCTTCTCTCCTCTTTCTATCCACTTTCTCTCTCTTCAACTCCCCCTTTTTGGTTCTGTTTTTGCCGAAACCACAAAACCATTCCCTTTTATTTGTTTAAAAAACACAACACCAACCTTTTTAAATTACAAAACTAACACTCCAAGTCTCATCTGTGTTTTGTTCAAGAAACCTAACACCACCACATAATTGACATGTGGCAAGTGGGTCCCACACCTTTTGGAAAATATCTTCTAGATATTTTCCAATCAGATTCGCGAAATTCGGTCGTCTCGGGCCCCGAACGGGCACTTTTTCCAAGAAATTACGAAACTTCACGGGCTACAGGGAAACGGCTCAACTAAGATCGCTGCGATGACGGCTAAGATTTTTTGATCCAAAACGGTCCTCGAATGGACCAAAACGTTGCTCGGTTGACTTTTCCAGTGAAAAGTCAACATTTCCCAAATTGATCAGAAAGTTGCCCTGAGTCCCCCGGAACTCACTTTGGTCAATATCGGGGTCAACTTAAGTCCGGTATGACCCTCGGGGTCCAATTCCGGTTCAATTCAGTGTCTGCTCAAAATTTTTAAATTTCCCTGTTTTTCGCAGGTTTGACTGGCGTTGACCGGGAGTGGTTATTACAGGGGGTCTACTCAAGAACCCACCTTGAATTATACTACCTCAATTTTAGTTCCGAAAAAGCTGAATCCTAAGCTGGTGATAAACCTTCGTCCCATAGAAATATGTATTTTATTTTGGCCCATTGTTCAAACTATTGTAACACGCTTTATCTATAAAAAATGAGGGGAGCTAAGCTGGAACCCACCGTGAATCATACTACCTTGATTTTAATTCCAAAGAAGATGAACCCGAAGCTAGTGACGTAACTTCGTCCCATAATATTATGTATTGTCATCTTCAAGATCCTGTCCAAGGGCCTTACGCTATGATGTATGATGTTTTTTGGCCATCCGAGGTCATCTAGAGGCTCAAAATCGTCATTTTAGATTCTGGATTTTTTTAAAAAAAATTGGTTTCTGATTTCATTTATTCATAATAGGACTTCTGAATTACTTTTCTTAGGATTTAGTTTTAGGGTTTAGGGTTTAGGTTTAGTTGTACCAGCACTGTGTGCGTATTGTACCAACACTGTGTGCGTATTTGTACCAGCACTATGTGCGTATTGTACTAGCACTGTGTGCGTATTGTACTAGCACTATGTGCGTATTGTGCCAGCACTGTGTGCGTATTGTGCCAGCATTGTGTGTGTATTGTACTGTATTGTACCAGCACTGTGTGCGTATTGTACCAGCATTTTGTGAATATTGTACCGTATTGTACCAACACTGCGTGCGTATTGTACCAGCATTGTGTGCGTATTGTACCATCACTGTGTGCGTATTGTACCATCACTGTGTGCGTATTGTACCAGCACTGTGTGCATATTGTACCATCACAAAATCTGCGCGCTACCAGCAGCATGCGCGCGCGTGACCAAAACGCGACCGCGCGCGAAAAAGACACATGTTGCCCTCCTGTGCGTCCGCAGTTTGCACAACAAGGGTGGCTCTCACGTTATCTCGTCCCTATATATATAGGTACACAATCCGTTGTAAATAGGTTCTTATATTGTAAAATATAAATGAATTTAAGTCATACGATTGGATAAATTAATGGTTAAGATTTTTTCAGCATCTAAGGTGGTATTTTTGTAATATACGTAAACTTTCCTTTTGTTTTTGACATTTTATCTATACTGAAGGGTATTTTCGTATTTTTAATCACATAAATTTACCCCATCCTTTATACCTACTGCCCTAAATGGTTCAGTTTCTATTTCTTTCATATTCCAACTAAAGTAGCCGTCCCCCTCAAAGTTCCCGACCACAACACACGCCGACGTTAGAGCTTGTATCCCGGCCACTGTCCAGCTGCTGCGCGAGGTTCCGACCACACGAGTTGTAGACGAGATGGTGGAAAGGGGCGGAGGTTACGCCGTTGCAGACTCGTCGCCTTTGCTCCCAGGGTTTGCTGGTACACCAACTACGCCACCGCGCGATTTATCCACCCTAGATTCAGATCGTCTCCTCCCTAGATTTATCCACCAACTACGCCACCGCGCGAGTCTGAATCCCGACCACACGACGTCCCACGCTTTGCTGCTATTAGGCGAAGATGACGCAATTAAAGGTCCAGTTGAAAAAAAAATCAGTTGGCCTCGATTAGGTTTGATTATGTGCGTTTCTATTCAGGTTTGTTTTTATGTTATGTTCTGTGTGTTTTGATTATGTACTTAACGTGTTCTGTGTACAGCCTCGATTAAGTTGGCTTCGTGTCCTATTATATCATGTCTTTTATAGTTTAACACAATTGGCTTACTGAAAGTAAGATCATACCAGGTGTTATTTATTCATGTAAGTTTATAAAATTAGTAATTTGAATGATTCTAAATATACTAATTATTGTTATGGAGTACTATAACAATTTAAAGTTAAAAACCTACTCGAATGTGCTATATGTTGTTCTCTTAATTTCTAACGAGTATATGAAGCTCCTTGAAATGTTGTGACATTAATATTTATGTGCTACTATATGTTTGAATTTTGATTATAGTGTAACCTCCATAAATGGTCTGAAAATGTATGAGTTTAGTTCTTAGATATGTTTTGTTTCATTGTTTCAGGATACAACGCAAAAGTGGGAGGAAGCAACAGCTTGCCCATATCAAAAGATAGTACATGCATTCATTTTTTTATGTTCTTAACATTGATTTCAAATTCAATGGTATGACTATAATACTCACCATAGTATATTGTAATAAGTTTAGAATTATGTTGTAATCGTATTACTGTATGACTATATAGCAGTTTCGTATCATGTCATACCATAACATTATGTGATTATGACTGTAGAGTATCATATATATATTGTAACAAGGTTATAACTATGCTGTAATTCTTTTACCACATGACTATATGGGGTTTTAATGTTGAGTTATACTAATTGGTATGACTGTAATATTCACTATGATCAACTGTAGTAACAATAAAATTATGTTGTAATCGTATTGTTCTATATATATGTAGGGACACAATCAGGTGTGAACCCCTCTTAAAATGTGAACATGTGAACTCAACCACAATACGACCGTGTCGCGCTCAGAAAATACTTCGGGCTCAGAAAAAAAAACATCGGGCTCAGAAAATGCTTCGCGCTCAGAAAAAATTATGACAAACACAATTCGCAAACCACATATACAATATTTTCAAACCATGTCACTATTATTGCAAACCATATATGTTATCTATTTTGCACATATATATATTCGCAAACAATATATACCATATTCTCAAACCATGTCATTGTTATTTGCAAAACATATATGTCCTATTTGCAATCTGTCGTACACATGTATAACCACACATTGCACATATATATTCGCAACCAATATCTACCATATTCTCAAACCATGTCACTGTTATTTGCAAACCATATATGTCATATTTGCAAATTGTCCCACACATGAATAACCACACATTGCCCATATATATTCGCAAACCACATCTCTTATATCCTCATACCACCTCACTTATGCTCTCAAACCACATCCATCATATCCTCAAACTAATATCATTCGTGTTCTCAACCCACGTATCTCATATTCTCAACCCACTTTACTTACAATCTCAAACAACACACCTCATATTCTCAAACCAACATATCTCATATTCTCAAACCAACGTACCTCATATTCTCAAACCATATACCTCATATTCTCAACTCACATCACTATATTCTCAAACCACAAACCCTATATTTGCAAACAACACCACACTTTTCGCACTTATATTCACATATCCACACACGTATCCAAAAACACATCAAAACATATGCAATCCACCACTTGTTAGAAAGCTCTTGAAAGAAGAAGAATATTGGCGCAAGAAAAAATGAAATCGGAGTTGAAACGAAACGAAAAAGTCGAATTAATAAACTTGATTATAAAAAAATGGGGCATTTTCTGAGCGCGACACATGGCGCAATCTGGTTGAGTTCACACCGTATACCTTGGTTCGCACCTGATTGTGACCTTATATATATATATATATTTGCTATATATATATATATATTTTCTCAGCTGAGTTTTGATGGAGAAAAACTTTATTTCACTTTGGAACACATCAAGAACAGGGGAGAGAGAGGGATCACCTGATTGGTTCCCTTGGGAGTTTGCTGCAGAATTGGCAAAATTGGGAAATTTTGTTTTGCTGTATAATTGCTTCAACAACCTATTTTGCTGCATAATTTCACAGTGAGTGGAGTTAGGACTGATTGGTTGTAATATGAAAAATCTTGGGGGTATTTTTTGATAACAGTAGGGAATGAGGTTATTTACAAGGATGGGTTGGTCTGTTAAGTGCTAGCTTTGGGTTAGTGTCCTTCAGTTACTTGAAACACAAGTAATTTGAATTGGGTTGGGTTGAAACACTAGGTTACTTTGTGTACTTGAGGGACTTTATTGTCTCTTGGCCCTTCCTTCATTTCGAAGAATTGGCTCTCTAATGAATAATTTGCTGATAAAAAAATATAGAATAATATGTAGTATCGTATATGGAAACTGTAAAACAATTGAAATTTTGAATTAAAATTTCAATTTTAAAAAAATCACATGTGGGTAGTAAAAAAATAGAGGATATAGTGTACGAACCACTCCCGGTCAACGCCATTCAAATCGGGGAAAAACAGGAAAATTTAAAAATTTTGGACAAACACCTAAATTTGACCCCGAGGGTCATACCGGACTTGAGTTGACCCCGATATCGACCAAAGTGAGTTCTGGGGGAGTCAGGGCAACTTTCTGACCAATTTGAGAAAGGTTGACTTTTTACTGGAAAAGTCAACCGAGCGACGTTTTGGTCCGTTCGAGGCTCGTTTTGGATCCAAAAAGCTTAGCCGTCGTCACAGCGGTCTTAGTTGAGCCGTTTCCTTGTAGCCCAAGAAGTTTCGTAATTTCTTGGAAAAAGTGCCCGTTTGGGGCCCGAGACGGCCGAATTTCGCGAATCTGACTGAAAAATATCTAGAAGATATTTTCCAAAAGGGGTGGGACCCATTTTCCACATGTCATACAAGTGGTGGTGTTAGGTAAATTTTGAACAAAACAAAGGAAGACTCGAGTGTTAGTTTTGTAATTAAAGGGTAGTTGATTGGTTTTTGAACAAAACAAAAGATGAGGGTGTGGTAGTGTTCGGCCATAGTTAGAAAAAATAAGAGAATTAGAGAGAGAAAGTGGAGAGAGGAAAGAGAATGAGAAAAGGGAGAAAAGAGAAGAAAGCTTGGGTTTTTATCGATCTCCCGACGATCCAACCGACGAATCGTCTCAACGATTGAAGAATCGAGCTCCCATCGTCATTCCCTACGCTGAGTACCCTTTCGATTTTCGTTTTGGTACGTTTAAAGTTTAGGGTTTGGGTTAAAACGAGTAAACTATGGGTGAGTTGAGGTGTGGGGTTCGTTGGAGACGTTTTGGAGCGAAAGATGAACATTTTCCGGTGACCGGAGGCTCGGGGGAGCTCCGGCCACCGTGTATGGTGGCTGCCGGAGTTGGGGTGGTGGCTGGCCGGAGCTAGGACCGGCCACCACCATGGTGAACCGGCCTAAAACCGGCCCAACCACCCTCGGGTCTTAAGGGCCAGGTGGGGCCCACATGCTCGGTTTCGGGTTTTCGTGTTCGGGTGGTTTAGGACGTTCCCCAAGTCGTTAATCCACACCCGAAACGAATTTTGGAATTAAATTGTAAACGTTGTAAATGACGGGTTTAGAAACTTTAAACGCGAATTAAATTGCTCGGAAGTCGGAAATTGATTATGTCGATTGCCTTGGAACCCTTGAATTATTCTAAGACCGTAGAAACGAAAACGGGAATTTTCGAAGCCCCGGAAGGACGTTTTCAAAACCCGGGCAGATTCGTCGGGTCGGGCAAAACGGGTCTTTCCGGGCCCATTATCGACAATGTCGAGTAATTGGGAAGTTTGGGAGTTATCGACATTGTCGGGGTTGCGTTTGGCGTCAAGTGTATTAAAATTCAGTTTATGCTTGTGAACTTAAAAAGTGTTTTAAAGTGTGTTCTTATTAGATCGTGCCACCGATAGAGGAAAGGGAAAGCTAGACGAGTGATCGTGAACACGCAGGAGTTGGTTGGGAACTTTTTGGAAAGCGTACGAGGTAGGGAAAAGTAGCCGGATCTCGGCCCTGACTAGGGAAAGTTAACAGTAGAAATGCATGTGACACTTGGGTGTCGTGGGTTAAGTAAGTTTATCGAACAATAGAAAGGCAGGCGACACCGGGTGGTGTCGTATGATACGGGAACGTATCGAACAATAGAAATGCATGTGACACTTAGTAGTGTCGTAGGAGCAGTGAACGTATTGATATTAGAATTATTGGAGGCATTTGGTTATGCCCGGAGGTTGATTGTTTAGTTTGTGTCTTGGGTGGCCATGAGTGCCCGTGGGGTTGTTAAACCCGTATTTTACTGTTGGTGTGTCTTGGGTGGCCGTGAGTGCCTGTGGGGTTGTTGAACCAGTGTTTTACTGTTGGTATCTTGGGTGGCCATGAGTGCCTGTGGGGTTGTTGAACCAGTGTTTTACTGTTGGCGTCTTGGGTGGCCATGAGTGCCTGTGGAGTGATAAACATGTGTTGTTACTGTTTGTGGAACTTTGCCTGAGGTTGGGAGAGACAGGTCGACCGCCTGATCTGACTGCGTGTCGAGAAAAGTTACGTGGGTATTGGCTAGCCTTCCTACAGGGATCGTTAAGGTTGAGCGTCTTCTTTGGCGATGAGGGCGGCTCCCCTTCCGACCAGCTATCGGAAAAGTATATCTTTAGACATCGCCAACAAGTCGACCGCCTGACCCGACAGGGATCGGGGAAGTTGCGTGGGCAGGCTCGAGCCCAGCCGGTTAGCAACCGGCACTGAGCAGCTTGAGTGCGATCCTTTGTGATCTTGTTTGGTGTGCGATCCTTTGTGATCTTGGGTGTTGCGTGGTTATCTTTTGTGTCTTTGGTGGAAGTCGTAATCGTTGTGTCGGGTCTACATTACGTGTCCGAGTGTTGAGTCGGTTGGGGAAAGTAACAGTTGTGTGTCAGTCGGGTTACTTGAGTTGGGGATAATAGTCCCCGGTGTTGGGTTTGTTGTTGGTGTTTCCGGCATTGTCTGCTAGTATGCCGTAGTCATTCTGGTATCCGTGGTGGTGAGCGAACGCTCACCCCTAGCTGCTTTTCCTACAGGTACTGGTCGCGAGACGGATTAGGTGAGCTCTCGAAGCTTGAAGAGCTGGGAGCGGGAGTCCGGGTTTCCTTTTGAGTTTAGCGACGTACGCCTTGTCTTTTGTCCGCTTGTTGGGACGTACTTTTGAGTTGTAAATTATTATTTTGATTAACTAAATGGTGATTTTAAGCGATTTATTTAAAAGGTTTGAAAATGGTTTTATTGTTTTACCGTTCGCGTTCCGGGTTCGGTTCTACTGAATTTGGGGCGTGACAGCTTGGTATCAGAGCTCTAGGTTTCACACCTCGGACTGTACATCAATTAGGTGGGGAGAGTCGAGTCAGTAAAGTCCCGTCGTGCGTTGGTTGCGCAAGTCGGAAACTGTGTGTAGACCCGTAGGGACATGAGTCCTGTTTGTGATTGTGTGTATGTGTAGTATTATTACTACTGGCATACTGATTGTGTGTTGCTGCGTGAAACATTTTTAAGCTGTCGCGACTCGACTTAGGAGCGCTCCTGTAGTCGAACGTGACGGTGTTGACATCAAGTGGGTACAATGTAGTTCGTTGACGCCTGTACCGGGTTGTAACTACGTGATGTCAAGAAATGAGGTTTTATAGAGAAAAGGAGAAAGTTTTAAAATTGGTTGGCCCTATGGGCGTGTTTTTGAATTTGTTGGCCCGGTGGCCGTGTTTTAAAATTGGTTGGTCATGTGGGCGTGTGTTTAAATTTGTTGGCCCGGTGGGCGTGTTTTGATTTTGGTTGGCCTTGTCGGCTTGTGATTGAGGTTGGGTGACTTGAATTTTTCTGTGAGTCGTTGTGCGTGTGTTTGTTAAATTGGTGGTCGAGCGTGTGTGTCGCTTAAGGCTATTTTTAGGGTTCGTGATTCCTATCTTGTTCCACCGTCTTGATTGTGCAGTTTGAGTGTTGGTTTTGCGTGGCTGTGTTCACGGTTGTGTTGATTGTAGAGGTCGTAAGTTCGGTGTTAAAGGGTGAGGTCTTAGGTTCGAGACTCATCAATAACCTACGGTAGTGATACAACGCCTCGGTGTGAGAGTCTCACCACGGAGAGGGGTTAGGGTTGATGCGTTGCGGTGCCATACAAACTAGTTTTCCCCTATGTGAGCGGGTGTTCGAGGTTTCCCTCACGTGAACAAGTGGTTTGAGGTTTCCTTCACGTGAGTGGGTTATTCGAGGTTTCCCTCGCGTGAACGGGTGGTTTGAAGTTTCCTTCACGTGAGTGGGTTATTTGAGGTTTCCCTACGTGATCGGGTAATTGGGGTATTGAGGTTTTGAGCAATAGTGGTTTGCTGAGTTCAGAACATGATCCCCGTTTGAGTTTTCCTACGTGATCGGGTAATTGGGGTATCGAGGTTGTGAGCAATAGTGGTTTGCTGAGTTGAGAACATGATCCCCGTTTGAGGTTTCCTACGTGATCGGGTAATTGGGGTATCGAGGTTGTGAGCAATAGTGGTTTGCTGAGTTTAGAATATGATCCCTATTCGAGGTTTCCCTTACGTGAGCGAGTATTTGAGGTATTGATAGCGTGAGCAGCGTGACGTTTTGGTATCAGGTTTTGAGGTAGTAGTCTGCCCTTGTTAGATTGGTAAGTCGTTAGTGCTTTACTAGTATGCCATAATCGAACGGGTGTCCGTGGAGGTGAGCAGAACGCTCATCCCCTTTACTACTTTTCCCGCAGGGGACGAGTAGCGAACACTGGTTTGGTTGCGGAAAGTTATAAGTGAATGCATAGAGGATCGTGTGAGGGTTGTGCTATACCTTATTGGTGTGACTAATAGAGTGGTTGTTCGGTCTCTGATTTGGGCGTCATTTCTGTTGGATACCGGGGTGTCACACTCGTTTGCTTTGTCGAGTGGTGTTGAGATGTTGGGGCTGAGTTTAGAGCCGTTGAGTCCACCCCTGCGTCTGGATACGCCGGTTGGGGGTGATGTGGTGTTGACTAGGGTCTGTCGCGCCTACGGAGTTAGAGAAGCGAACCGATACAAGAGGTTCGAGAGAGGGCTCAAAATCCCTGATGTTAGATTGAGTCCTCACCCCGAGGATTCGGGTATGTTCTGAGTTGGTAGGCACGACGACGGTAGAGGAGCGAGTTCTTAGAGAGACCGCGAGGTTCCCTGAGGTTCGGCAGCGACTGAGCTTGTGCGTGTATCCGTGGGAAGGATACTTACGAAATGACAACCTTTGACGTGATCCTGAGAATGGATTGGCCGGCGAAGTGCCGAGCCAATATCGACTGTTACTGGCGAAGAGTGACGGTGTCGACATGCAACACGAAAGGTTCGTGTATTCTGGGCAGTAAGAGCGGAGTTCTCCTGTCGACTTTGTCCGCAGTAGAGGAAGTATCGGTCGTGCAGAGCCGAGAGTTACCGCGAGTGGTGTGCGAGTTCCCCGAGGTCCTTCTGGAGGAGTTGAGCGGGTTGCCACCAGTTCGTGAGGTGGAGTTCAGGATTGACCTGGTGCCGGGAACGGAAGGGATATCGATGGCGCCTTACAAGTTCGCGCCAGCCGAGTTAACCGAGCTGAAGCGTCAACTCGAGGAGCTTCGGAAGAAGGGGTTTATCCGTCCGAGCACATCGTCGTGGGGAGCGCCAGCATTCTTGGTGAAGAAGAAGAGTTGAGAGCTTCGGATGTGTATGGACTACCGGAAATTGAACCGGGTTACGGTGAAGAACCGATACCCGATGCCGAGAATTGACGACTTGTTCGACCAGTTGAGAGGGTCGACGTGCTTCTCGAAGATCGACCTGCGATCCGGATATTACCAGTTGCGAGTCCGAGAGGGGGACGTCGCAAAGACTGCATTCCGGACACGCTATGGGCATTACGAGTTCTTGGTGAAGCCTTTTGGACTTACGAGCGCACCTGCAGTGTTCATGGATCTGATGAACATTATATTCCGGCCGTTCTTAGAAATTTGTGGTGGGGTTTGTGAACGACATCTTTATCTACTCGCAGAACGAGGCGGCGCATGAGGAACATCTGAGGGGTGTTCTGACCCTGTTGCGCACACGTCAGCTATACGCCAACCTGGAGAAGTGCGAGTTTTGGCTCGCTGAGGTGAGAGTCCTTGGTCACGTTGTGCCTACATTGGTCGATCCGGCGAAGATCGACGCGGTTTTGAAGTGGGCGCGACCCACGAGCGTCTTCGAGATACGCAGCTTCTTGGGGCTGGCGGGATATTATCGGCAGTTCGTCCAGGACTTAGCGCGACTAGCCGCGCCGATGACCCTGTTGACGCGCAAGGGAGTCGGGTTTGTGTGGACAGAGGATTGTGAGCGTGCGTTCACGGAGCTGAAGGCTCGTCTGACTACCGCTCTAGTGTTGATAGTGCCAGAGCGCGGGGTCGGGTATGAGGTCTATTGCGATGCGTCTGGGGAAGGACTGGGCTGTGTACTGATGCAGTTGGGTAGAGTGGTGGCTTATGGCTCCAGGCAGTTGAAGACGCACGAGCGCAACTACCCTACCCATGACCTGGAATTAGCAGCGGTAGTGTTCGTGCTGAAAGGCTGGCGGTATTATCTGTATGGCGAGAGATTTCAGGTGTTCTCGGATCACAAGAGCCTTAAGTACATCTTGTCCCAACGAGACCTGAACATGCGCCAGCGGCGATGGATGGAACTACTTGAGGAGTACGACTTTGAGCTACTCGACCATCCGGGTAAGGCGAATGCGATTGCCAACGCCTTGAGTAGAATGTCGATGCCGTGTCCTGCTAGCATCTCAGTCCGGGGGTGGGACACGATGGGAGAGCTGGGCACGTTCGGGTTGGAGCTAGAAGAGGTTACCGGCGGCGTGGCCATGTGCTTCTTGATGGCTCAGCCCACCCCACTTGGCCGGGGGATAGAGGCATAGTCGGTGGATGTCGAGACGACAGAGATCCGGGAGACAGTTGCCGGCGGTGTTGACGCCGAGGGCTGGGATCGTCGTGCTAATTGGGAGTTACGGTATCGCGGAGGTTTGTTCGTATCGCGTAACGGTGGAGGCGACGAGCTGCGAGAGTCGCAGCATTCGCGTCTGGCAGTGCACGTGGGTAGCACTAAGAGGAGCGCGACATCAGGTGGCTTATCTAGTGGAGCGGGATGCGGAGAGCGGTCGCGGAGCTAGTATCGCGGTGCCTCACTCGTCAGCAGGTGAGAGCCGAACAACAACGTCCCGCTGCATTATTGCAACCACTGCGAGTTGCACAATGAAAATGGGGGCACGTCACGATAGATTTCGTGAGCGGTTAGCCGAGTTTGCCTACAACAACAACTTTCAGGCCAGTATCAGGATGGCACCGTTCGAAGCGTTTGTGGTAGGCCGTGTCGATCGCCCGTGTGCTGGGAAGAATTGAGGAATATGAGTTTACTGGGTCTAGAGCTGGTCCGAGAGACAGCTGAGTTGGTCGTGCCGAAGCGTGAGCGGTTAAAGACCGCACAGAGTAAGTAGGAGCTGTGCTGACTGACGGCGCCGACCTCTCGCGTCTGCAGTCGGTGACCATGTATCCCTATGGGTGAGTCCGAAAGGTGGACTGGCGAGTTTCGACCGCGGCGGAGGCAAGTTAGCCCCGCGGTGTATCAGGCCCTTCGAGGTCTTGATCAGAGTGGGAGTAGTTGCATACCGACTTGCACTGTCACGCCCCAATTTAAGTAAACCGAACTCGGGACGCGAACATTTAAAATAATAAACACTTTGAAATCTTTTCCATTTAAACACTTTAAAATACCAGTTTAGTTCAACAAAATAATATTTACAACTCAAAATCAGTCCCAACAAGTGGACAAAAACATGGTATACGTCGCTAGACTCAAATAAAACCAGAAACCCGCTTCTAGCTCTTCAAGCTTCATAAGCTCACCTAGTCCAGCCTGCGAACGGTACCTGTAGGAAAAGCAGCTAGGGGTGAGCGTTCGCTCACCACCACGGATAACAGACTGACTACGGCATAATTAGCAGACAATGCCGGTAACACCAACACAAACTCAACACCGTGGAACACCATCCCCAACCCAAGTACTCGGACTCACCCACTGTTACCTTCCTTGACCAACTCAACACCCTGACATGTAAAGTAGACCCGACACAACGATCACGACCTCTTCCAAAGACTCAAAAGACCACCACACAACACCCAAGATCACAAAGGATCGCACACCAAACAAGATCACAAAGGATCGCATACCAGCTGCCAACTGCTCAGTGCCAAGAACGCTCGCAACCTCCCGAGACTCTAACTCGGTCAGGCCAGCCAAAGAACGCTCGTAACCTCCCGAGACTCTAACTCGGTCAGGCCAGCCGAAGAACGCTCGCAACCTCCCGAGACTCTAACTCGGTCAGGCCAGCCGAAGAATGCTCGCAACTTACCGAGACTCTAACTCGTAAGCCAGCCAAAGAATGCTCAAAAACCCAAACCACACACGCGCGGCCAGGACCACTTTATTGACAGGCGGGCCCACTACCCCGTCTGAACATGCAGACGC
Source organism: Erodium maritimum (assembly GCA_963921825.1). Taxonomy (NCBI): domain Eukaryota; kingdom Viridiplantae; phylum Streptophyta; class Magnoliopsida; order Geraniales; family Geraniaceae; genus Erodium; species Erodium maritimum. The sequence continues at coordinate 36,288,521 of OY997593.1, read as the reverse complement.
GTGTGCTCGTGGACCCCCGTTTCATGAAGCGGGCCCCCAACCTCAAGTAATAACAATCACAAGCAAGTTCAACAACCAGTAACAACGCAGGTTCAACAATCACAGGCACTCATGGCCACCCAAGACACCAACAGTAAAACACGGACTCAACAGCCCCACAGGCACTCACGGCCTCCCAAGACACCAACAGTAAAACACGGACTCAACAGCCCCACAGGCACTCACGGCCTCCCAAGACACCAACAGTAAAACACGGACTCAACAGCCCCACAGGCACTCACGGCCTCCCAAGATACACCAACAGTAATTTACGGGCTCAACAACCCCACAGGCACTCACAGCCTCTCAAAACTACCAACAATCACTCACGGGATCAACAGCCCCACAGGCACTCACGGCCTCCCAAGACACACAAACAGTAACTCACGGGCTCAACAACCCTACAGGCACTCACGGCCTCCCAAGACACACCGCCAATAAAGACACGGGTTCAACAACCCCACGGGCACTCATGGCCACCCAAAACACCAAAGGTAAAGACACGAGTTCAACAACCCCACGGGCACTCATGGCCACCCAAAACACCAAAGGTAAAGACACGGGTTCAACAACCCCACAGGCACACATGGTCACCCAAAACTCAACAATAATACACGGGCCCTCAAGGCCACCCAAGACACAAAATACACAATCAACCTCCGGCATAACCAATGCCTCCAACAGTCCTAATATCAACAGTTTCACAATCAACCTCCGGGCATGGTCATATGCCTCCAGTACTCCTAATCTCGATAAGTTCGCAATCAACCTCCGGGCATGGTCATATTCCTCCAGTAATTCTAATAACGCTAAGTTCTCTGCTCCTAAGACACTACTAAGTGTCACATGCATTTCCAATATTCGCTACGTTCCCGTATCATGCCTTTCTAATATTCGATAACCTACTTAACCCACGACACCCCGGTGTCACATGCAATTCTACTGTTAACTTTCCCTAGTCAGGGCCGTGATCCGGCTACTTTTCCCTACCTCGTGCGTGTTCTTCCAAATGCCGACCAACGAGCTCCGGTGTGATCTCAGTCACTCACCCAGCTTTCCCTTGCCTCGGTTCGCGGCACGATCTAAAAGAACACAATTTTAAACGCTTTTAAGCTTGCAGGCATAATGCTGAATTTTAATAAACATGACGCCTAAAAGTAACCCCGACAATGTCGATCACTCCCAAACTTCCCAATTACTCGACATTGTCGATAAAGGACCCATAAAGGCCCGATTCCCCCGACATGACGAATCTGCCCGGGTTTTGGAAATGCCCTTCCGGGGCTCCAAAAATTCCCGTTTTCATTTCTACGGTCTTAGAATAATTCAAGGGTCCCAATGCACTTGACGGAATCGAATTCCGACTTCCGAGTCAATTAATTAACGTTTAAAGTTTCTAAACCCATCAATTACAAATTTTACAATTTAATTCCAAATTTCGATTCGGTTATGGATAAATGGTCTGGGGAACGTTCTAAACCACCCGAACACAAAGACCCGATACCCGGGCATGTGGGCCCCACACGGCCACAATGGAAAAATTCCTTTTTTGCCCCAAAACGTTCCTAACGAACCCCAAACCTCAACCATTCATCTTTAAACCAATTCTAACCCAAAACCCAACCATATTTGAATCGTTTAAACTCAAACCCTAAAATTCAAACTTAACAAAACGAAAATCGGTTAGGTGCTCACCGTAGAGAATGACGGTGTGAACTCGATTCTTCTATCGTTGAGACGATCCAACGGCTTGATCGACGGGAAAAGCCACCAATATCCAAACTCTCTTCTCTTTTTCTCCCTTTCTTCTCTCTTCTTTCTAACACCACTTTCTCTCTCCAAGTCTTCCTTTTTTTTGAAATGAACGTGTATCACAACCACCCTTTCCTTTTATTTTGTTTTAAAAACTCAAAACTAATACTTAATTACAAACTAACGTAGTCTTCTCATGTCTTGTCCAACAAACCTAACACCACCACATTGGTGACATGTGGCAAGTGGGTCCCACACCTTTTTGGAAAATATCTTCTAGATATTTTCCAATCAGATTCGCGAAATTCGGACGTTTCAGGCCCCGAACGGGCACTTTTTCCAAGAAATTACGAAACTTCACGGGCTACAAGGAAACGGCTCAACTGAGACCGCTGCGATGACGGCTAAGCTTTTTGGATCCAAAACGGTCCTCAAAAGGACCAAAACGTCGCTCGGTTGACTTTTCCAACGAAAAGTCAACATTTCCCAAACTGATCAGAAAGTAGCCCTGAGTCCCTTGGAACTGACTTTGGTCAATATCGGGTCAGCTTAAGTCCGGTATGACCCTTGGGGTCAAATTTAGGTTCAATCAAGTGTCTGCTGATTTTTTTTAAATTTTCCTGTTTTTCGCAGATTTGACTGGCGTTGACCGGGAGTGGTTATTACAATCTACCCCCCTTAAAGGAATTTCTTCCACAAAATTTAAAACAACGCACTTTAGGAGTTGAACCGGTCGGGGTACTTCGCGCGAACCTCGTCCTCGCGTTCCCAAGTCGACTCGGCCTCGTTGTGTTGCCACAACACCAGTTCTAAGGGGATAACCTTTCCGCGCAGGGCCTGCTCTCGTGGATCCGTTTCCCAAACCGGTTTCTCCTCATACGAGACATCACCCGTTACCTCGACATCTGCCCATTCACTGACGTACTCAGGGCTTCGAAAGGCCCGATACACCGCGGGGCTAAGCCGCCTCCGCCGCGGTTGAAACACATTAGTCCACCTTTCGGACTCACATCCAGGGATACATGACCACTGATTGCTGATTCGAGAGGTCGGCGCCGTCCGTCAGCATAGCACCTGCTGACTCTACGCGGTCTTCAACCGCTCACGCTTCGGCACGACCGACTCGACTGTCTCTCGGTCCAGTTCTAGACCCAGTGAACCCTCATTTCTTACTTCTGCCCAGCACACGGGCGATCGACACGGCCTACCACACAACGCTTCGAACGGTGCCACCTTGATACTGGCCTGAAAGTTGTTGTTATAGGCGAACTCGGCTAACAGCTCACGAAATCCATCGTGACGTGCCCCCATTTCCACCGTGCAACCCGCAATGGCTGCAATAATCCAGCGGGACGCTGTTGTTCGGCCCTCACCTGCCGACGAGTGAGGCATCGCGATACTAACTCCGCGACCGCTCTCCGCATCCTGCTCCACTAAACATGCCACCTGATGTCGCGCTCCTCTTAGTGCTACCCACGTGCACTGTCAGACGCGAATGCTGCGACTCTCGCAGCTCGTCGCCAATAAAAATCGGTATTGGCTTTGCACTTCGCCAGCCAATCCATTCCCAAGATTACGTTTAAAGGTCGTCATTTCGTAAGTATCCTTCCCACGGATATACGCACAAGCTCAGTCGATGCCGATCCTCACGGATCCTCGCAGTCTCTCTAAGACCTCGCTCCACTACCGTCGTCGTGCCTACCAACTCTGAACATACCCGATCCTTGGGGTGAGGACTCGATCCAGCATCAGGGCTCTTGAGCCCTCTCTCGAACCTCCTGTATCGGTTCGCTTCTCCAACTCCACAGGCACGACAGAACCTAGTCAACACCACCCCACCACCAACCGGCGTGTCCAGACGCAGGGGTGGACTCAACGGCTCTAAACTCAGCCCCAACCTCTCAGCACAACTCGACGAACAAACGAGTGTGACATCCCGGTATCCAACAAAACAGACGCCTAAATCGGCGACCGAACACCCACTCCATTAGTCACTCCGGTAAGGTCTAATTCAACCCTCACACGGTCCTCTATGCATTTACTTATAACTTTCCGCAACCAAACCAGTGTTCGCTACTCGTCCCTTGCGAGAAAAGTAGTAAAGGGGATGAGCGTTATGCTCACCTCCACGGACAGTCGTTCGGTTATGGCATACTAGTAAAGCATTAAAGACTTCCCGATCTAACCAGGGCAAACCACTACCTCAAAACCTGATGCCAAACGTCCCACTGCTCACGCTATCAACACCTCAAGTACTAGCTCATGTATGATAAACCTCGAAACGGGAATCACGTCCTCAATTCAGTAAATAACTATTGCTCACATCCTTAATACCCCAATTACCCGATCACGTAGGTAAACCTCAAACGGGGGTCACGTTCTCAACTAAGTAAGCCACTATTGTTCACAACCTCAAAAGACCCACTCGCGTGAAGGAAACCTCAATCACCCGTTCACGCGAGGGAAACCTCGAACACCCGTTTACATAGGGGAAACCTAGTTCCTATGGCGTCGCAGCGCACCAACCCTAACCTCTCTCCGTGGTGAGGCTCTAACACCGAGGCGCTGTATTACTACCGTACGTTATCGATTAGTCTCGAATCCAAGACCTCATCCTTTAATACCGCGCTTACGGCCTCTACGACCCATACAAACGTGAACACCGCCACGCCATTAATACTGTAATTATAATAACACGTAAAGAGACCTCAATAGACCACACAACCGTGCACCAAGTCACGCAACCACAACGCGACAGCTGTGTAAACAAGACGGTGAAAAGGACGGGGGTCATGGACCCGTGACCAACCCCGTCACGGTTGGGGTCACGGTGCCGTGACAAAGGCCCTAAAATGGCCAAAATCCTCTGGTCCGTCACAGATCCGTGACAGGATCCGTGACGCTCGCGCAGACCTGTTTTCCAAAAACGTCTTAAACTCGACCCTTACTCCTCTTTAACCTGAAAGAGAAACCTTGGACGACACACACACTCGACCAACAACTTAACAACACACGTACAACAAATCAAGACCAAACCCAAGTCTCCCAACCTTAATCATAAGCCAACCCGGCCAAACAACAACAACTACAACAACAACGACGACACCTGCCCACCGGGCCAACCAAAGTCGAACCACGCCCACCGGGCCAACCAAAACCACACACGCCCACAGGGCGAATCAAAATCAACCACGCCCACCGGGCCAATCAAAATCAAACACGCCCACCGAGCCAATCAATTTTTAAAACTTTCTCCCTTTTCGTTTTAAAACCTCATACTTGACATCACGTAGTTACAACCCGGTCCAGGCGTCCCCGAACTACGTTGTACCGACTTGATATCAGCATCGTCACGTTCGACTACAAGAGCTCCTGCGTCGAGTCGCGACAGCTTAAAAACGTTTCACGCAGCAACAAACAATCAGCACACCAGCAATCGAACACTGCACATACGCACAATCACAAACAGGACTCAAACCACTACAGGTCTACACACGGTTCCGACTTGCGTACCCAACGCACGACGGGACTTAACTGACTCGACTCTCCCCACCTAATTGACGTACAGTCCGAGGTGTGAAACCCCGAGCTCTGATACCAAGCTGTCACGCCCCAATTTCAGTAAACCGAACTCGGGACGCGAACATTTAAAATAATAAACACTTTGAAACCTTTTCCATTTAAACACATTAAAATACCAGTTTAGTTCAACAAAATAATATTTACAACTCAAAATCAGTCCCAACAAGTGGACAAAAACATGGTATACGTCGCTAGACTCAAATAAACCCAGAAACCAGCTTCTAGCTCTTCAAGCTTCAGAAGCTCACCTAGTCCAGCCTGCGAACGGTACCTGTAGGAAAAGCAGCTAGGGGTGAGCGTTCGCTCACCACAACGGATAACAGACTGACTACGGCATAATTAGCAGACAATGCCGGTAACACCAACACAAACTCAACACCGGGGAACACCATCCCCAACCCAAGTACTCCGACTCACCCACTGTTACCTTCCTTGACCAACTCAACACCCTGACACGTAAAGTAGACCCGACACAACGATCACGACTTCTTCCAAGGACTCAAAAGACCACCACACAACACCCAAGATCACAAAGGATCGCACACCAAACAAGATCACAAAGGATCGCATACTAGCTGCCAACTGCTCAGTGCCAAGAACGCTCGCAACCTCCCGAGACTCTAACTCGGTCAGGCCAGCCAAAGAACGCTCGCAACCTCCCGAGACTCTAACTCGGTCAGGCCAGCCGAAGAACGCTCGCAACCTCCCGAGACTCTAACTCGGTCAGGCCAGCCGAAGAATGCTCGCAACTTACCGAGACTCTAACTCGTAAGCCAGCCAAAGAATGCTCACAAACCCAAACCACACACGCGCGACCAGGACCACTTTATTGATGGGCGGGCCCCCTACCCCGTCTGAACATGCAGACGCGTGTGCTCGTGGACCCCCGTTTCATGAAGCGGGCCCCCAACCTCAAGTAACCACAATCACAATCACAATCACAAGCAAGTTCAACAACCAGTAACAACGCAGGTTCAACACTCACAGGCACTCATGGCCACCCAAGACACCAACAGTAAAACACGGACTCAACAGCCCCACAGGCACTCACGGCCTCCCAAGACACCAACAGTAAAACACGGACTCAACAGCCCCACAGGCACTCACGGCCTCCCAAGATACACCAACAGTAATTTACGGGTTCAACAACCCCACAGGCACTCACGGCCTCTCAAAACTACCAATTGTCACTCACGGGCTCAACAACCCCACAGGCACTCACGGCCTCCCAAGACACACAAACAGTAACTCACGGGCTCAACAACTCTACAGGCACTCACGGCCTCCCAAGACACACCGCCAATAAAGACACGGGTTCAACAACCCCACGGGCACTCATGGCCACCCAAAACTCAACAATAATACACGGGCCCTCAAGGCCACCCAAGACACAAAATACACAATCAACCTCCGGCATAACCAATGCCTCCAACAGTCCTAATATCAACAGTTTCACAATCAACCTCCGGGAATGGTCATATGCCTCCAGTACACCTAATCTCGATAAGTTCGCAATCAACCTCCAGGCATGGTCATATGCCTCCAGTAATTCTAATAACGCTAAGTTCTCTGCTCCTACGACACTACTAAGTGTCACATGCATTTCCAATATTCGCTACGTTCCCGTATCATGCCTTTCTAATATTCGATAACTTACTTAACCCACGACACCCCGGTGTCACATGCAATTCTACTGTTAACTTTCCCTAGTCAGGGCCGAGATCTGGCTACTTTTCCCTACCTCGTGCGTGTTCTTCCAAATGCCGACCAACGAGCTCCGGTGTGATCTCAGTCACTCACCCAGCTTTCCCTTGCCTCGGTTCGCGGCACGATCTAAAAGAACACAATTTTAAACGCTTTTAAGCTTGCAGGCATAATGCTGAATTTTAATAAACATGACGCCTAAAAGTAACCCCGACAATGTCGATCACTCCCAAACTTCCCAATTAGTCGACATTGTCGATAAAGGACCCGTAAAGGCCCGATTCCCCCGACATGGCGAATCTGCCCGGGTTTTGGAAATGCCCTTCCGGGGCTCCAAAATTTCCCGTTTTCGTTTCTACGGTCTTAGAATAATTCAAGGGTCCCAATGCACTTGACGGAATCGAATTCCGACTTCCGAGTCAATTAATTAAAGTTTAAAGTTTCTAAACCCGTCAATTACAACTTTTACAATTTAATTCCAAATTTCGATTCGGTTATGGATAAATGGTCCGGGGAACGTTCTAAACCACCCGAACACAAAAACCCGATACCCGGGCATATGGGCCCCACACGGCCACAATGGCAAAATTCCCTTTTTGCCCCAAAACGTTCCTAACGAACCCCAAACCTCAACCATTCATCTTTAAACCAATTCTAACCCAAAACCCAACCATATTTGAATCGTTTAAACTCAAAACCTAAAATTCAAACTTAACAAAACGAAAATCGGTTAGGTGCTCACCGTAGAGAATGACGGTGTGAACTCGATTCTTCTATCGTTGAGACGATCCAACGGCTTGATCGACGGGAAAAGCCACCAATATCCAAACTCCCTTCTCTTTTTCTCCCTTTCTTCTCTCTTCTTTCTAACACCACTTTCTCTCTCCAAGTCTTCCTTTTTTTTTGAAATGAACGTGTATCACAACCACCCTTTCCTTTTATTTTGTTTTAAAAACTCAAAACTAATACTTAATTACAAACTAACACTAAAAGTAGTCTTCTCATGTCTTGTCCAACAAACCCAACACCACCACATTGGTGACATGTGGCAAGTGGGTCCCACACCTTTTTGGAAAATATCTTCTAGATATTTTCCAATCAGATTCGCGAAATTCGGACGTTTCGGGCCCCGAACGTGCACTTTTTCCAAGAAATTACGAAACTTCACGGGCTACAAGGAAACGGCTCAACTGAGACCGCTGCGACGACGACTAAGCTTTTTGGATCCAAAACCGTCCTCGAATGGACCAAAACGTCGCTCGGTTGACTTTTCCAGCGAAAAGTCAACATTTCCCAAACTGATCAGAAAGTTGCCCTGAGTCCCCTGGAACTCACTTTGGTCAATATCGGGTCAACTTAAGTCCGGTATGACCCTCGGGGTCAAATTTAGGTTCAATCAAGTGTCTGCTGAATTTTTTTAAATTTTCCTGTTTTTCGCAGATTTGACTGGCGTTGACCGGGAGTGGTTATTACATGCACTGCCACCGCAGTTTGGGAATATCCACGTTTACCAGTTGCGGAAGTATATGTGGACCCCTCGCACGTCATTGAGTGGGCATATGTCGAGGTAACGGATGATGTCTCGTATAAGGAGAAACCGGTTTCAGAAATGGATCCGCGGGAGCAGGTCCTGTGAGGAAAGGTTATCCGCTTGGTACGGGTGCAGTGGAGGCATCACGGGGCTGAGTCGACTTGGGAGTGCGAGGACGAGGTTCGCGCGAAGTACCCTGATTTGTTCGACTCCTAAGGTACGTCTGTTTTAAATTTCGCGGACAAAATTCCTTTAAGGGGGGTAGATTGTAAGAACCACTCCCGGTCAACGCCATTCAAATCGGCGAAAAACAGGAAAATTTAAAAAATTTGGACAGACACCTAAATGAACCTAAATTTGACCCTGAGGGTCATACCGGACTTGAGTTGATCCCGATGTCGACCAAAGTGAGTTCTGGGGGACTCAGGGCAACTTTCTGACCAATTTGGGAAAGGTTGACTTTTTGTTGGAAAAGTCAACCGAGTGACGTTTTGGTCCGTTCGAGGCTCGTTTTGGATCCAAAAAGCTTAGCCGTCGTCACAACGGTCTTAGTTGAGCCATTTTCTTGTAGCCCGTGAAGTTTCGTAATTTCTTGGAAAAAGTGCCCGTTCGGGGTCCGAGACGGCCGAGTTTCGCGAATCTGACTGAAAAATATCTTAAAGATATTTTCCAAAAGGGGTGGGACCCATTTGCCACATGTTATACAAGTGGTGGTGTTAGGTAAATTTTGAACAAAACAAAGGAAGACTTGAGTGTTAGTTTTGTAATTAAAGGGTAGTTGATTGGTTTTTGAGCAAAACAAAAGATGAGGGTGTGGTAGTGTTCGGCCATAGTTAGAAAAAATAAGAGAATTAGAGAGAGAAAGTGGAGAGAGGAAAGAGAAGGAGAAAAGGGAGAAAAAGAGAAGAAAGCTTGGGTTTTTGTCGATCTCCCAACGATCCAACCGACGGATCGTCTCAACGATTAAAGAATCGAGCTCCCATCGTCAGTCCCTACGGTGAGTACCCTTTCGATTTTCGTTTTGGTACATTTGAAGTTTAGGGTTTCGGTTAAAACGAGTAAACTATGGGTGAGTTGAGGTGTGGGGTTCGTTACACACGTTTTGGAGCGAAAGATGAACGTTTTCCGGTGACCGGAGGCTCGGGGGAGCTCCGGCCACCGTGTATGGTGGCTGCCGGAGTTGGGGTGGTGGCTGGCCGGAGCTAGGACCGGCCACCACCATGGTGAACCGGCCCAAAACCGGCCCAACCACCCTCGGGTCTTAAGGGCCGAGTGGGGCCCACATGCTCGGGTTTCGGGTTTTCGTGTTCGGGTGGTTTAGGACGTTCCACAAGTCGTTAATCCACGCCTGGAACAAATTTTGGAATTAAATTGTAAAAGTTGTAAATGACGGGTTTAGAAACTTTAAACACGAACTAAATTGCTCGGAAGTCGTAAATTGATTCCGTCGATTGAATTGGAACCCTTGAATTATTCTAAGACCGTAGAAACGAAAACGGGAATTTTCGGAGCCTTGGAAGGACGTTTTCAAAACCCAGGCAGATTCGCCGGGTCGGGCGAATCGGGTCTTTCCGGGCCCATTATCGACAATGTCGAGTAATTGGGAATTTTGGGAGTGATCGACATTTTCGGGGTTGCATTTGGGCGTCAAGTGTATTAAAATTTAGTTTATGCTTGTGAACTTTAACAATGTTTTAAATTGTGTTCTTATTAGATCGTGCCACCGACAGAGGAAAGGGAAAGCTAGGCGAGTGATCGTGAACACGCCGGAGCTTGGTTGGGAACTTTTTGGAAAGCGTACGAGGTAGGGAAAAGTAGCCGGATCTCGGCCCTGACTAGGGAAAATTAACAGTAGAAATGCATGTGACACTTGGGTGTCGTGGGTTAAGTAAGTTTATCGAACAATAGAAAGGCAGGCGACACCGGGTGGTGTCGAATGATACGGGAACGTATCGAACAATAGAAATGCATGTGACACTTAGTAGTGTCGTAGGAGCAGTGAACGTATTGATATTAGAATTACTGGAGGCATTTGGTTATGCCCGGAGGTTGATTGTTTAGTTTGTGTCTTGGGTGGCCATGAGTGCCCGTGGGGTTGTTAAACCCGTATTTTACTGTTGGTGTGTCTTGGTTGGCCGTGAGTGCCCGTGGGGTTGTTGAACCAGTGTTTTACTATTGGTATCTTGGGTGGCCACGAGTGCCCGTGGGGTTGCTGAACCAGTGTTTTACTGTTGGCGTCTTGGGTGGCCATGAGTGCCTGTGGAGTGCTAAACCTGTGTTGTTACTGTTTGTGGAACTTTGCTTGTGATTGGGGTTGTGGTTGCCTGAGGTTGGGAGAGACAGGTCGACCGCCTGATCCGACTGCGTGTCGGGAAAAGTTGTGTGGGTATTGGCTAGCCTTCCGACAGGGATCGGTAAGGTTGAGCGTCTTCTTTGGCAATGAGGGCGGCTCCCCTTCCGACCAGCTATCGGAAAAGTATGGCTTTATACATCGCCGACAGGTCGACCGCCTGACCCGACAGGGATCGGGGAAGTTGCGTGGGCAGGCTCGAGCCCAGTCGGTTAGCAACCGGCACTGAGCAGCTGGAGTGCGATCCTTTGCGATCTTGTTTGGTGGGCGATCCTTTGTGATCTTGGGTGTTGCGTGGTTATCTTTTGTGTCTTTGGTGGAAGTCGTAATCGTTGTGTCGGGTCTACATTACGTGTCCGAGTGTTGGGTCGGTTGGGGAAATTAACAGTTGTGTGTCAGTCGGGTTACTTGAGTTAGGGATAGTAGTCCCCGGTGTTGGGTTTGTTGTTGGTGTTTCCAGCATTGTCTGCTAGTATGCCGTAGTCAGTCTGGTATCCGTGGTGGTGAGCGAACGCTCACCCCTAGCTGCTTTTCCTACAGGTACTGGTCGCGGGACGGACTAGGTGATCTCTCGAAGCTTGAAGAGCTGGGAGCGGGAGTCCGGGTTTCCTTTTGAGTTTAGCGACGTACGCCTTGTCTTTTGTCCGCTTGTTGGGACGTACTTTTGAGTTGTAAATTATTATTTTGATTAACTAAATGGTGATTTTAAGCGATTTATTTAAAAAGTTTGAAAATGGTTTTATTGTGTTACCGTTCGCGTTCCGGGTTCGGTTCTGTTGAATTTGGGGCGTGACATATAGAGTTACCAAATTACCTTTTTGGTGTTTTTTGTATTTAATTTGTGAATAATTGTGGCTTAAAATCTGTAACAATTGGATTTAAAAATTCAAAGTGTTGGTAACACTTGAAAGTGCCCTTGTATTATATAAAATTACCAAATAAAAATACAAATTCTACTATTTACGGTTGACTGCCATTTGTGTTAGAGCGACTGATTTGTCTTGATCCAAAGACTTAAAACAAGGTGACAAATAACAAAATAACAAATAGGTAATATTTAAAAGTGTTTCAATATATATATATTGAAAACATATATATATATATATGTATAAGTGAAAGAAGGGTAGGAAAGCAGAGAGAATGGAGAGCGATAAAGAAGGTGGTGGGCTGTTTGAGACAGAGAAAGAGGCAAGGTGGAGGAGAATCGGGTACAAGGTTTTCGCATGTAGTATGTTTGGGGGCATATGCATGATTTGGGTGTATAGGTTGGTATGTTTTCCTCATCAGGAAGAAGGAGTATCATCAGGAAGAAGGAGATGGGTTTGGATTGGGATGTTCATGTCTGAACTCTGGTTTGGTTTCTACTGGATCCTTTCTCAATCTCACCGTTGGAACAACATCTTCCGTCGCCCCTTCAAGACCAAGCTCCTTCACAGGTATATTCTTCTTCTCCAGAATAAGGATCACTTCAAACAATAATTAACAACTTTTCATTAAAGATAGTAACTGGACATACAATTCAGTTAGGAATGGTAAATCAATAGTATCAAGTTTAAATACTACTTAATTAGTTCTCATAAGAATCATCGTAAAAATATATAGATGGTAAAGAGTCCAAACAAAGTTTTAAAAATCGTTAGGTGTTAATCGGACGGTTAAGACCTTTTGAGGACTAATCGGAGATGAAACGAGAATTAATTAAGGACTAACTCAATTAATCGGGTCGACCAACAAAACATATGGAACCTGCACAGACACCTAAACAGAACTTAATCGGGATTTTAAGAACACCGGGTCCAGAACATATTCATGGACCTATAAATGAACTGGATCCCAGTTAGTTTTTTATTGAATTGAATATTTTTATTATTAATTCCACAAACTTAAATAAGTAATATTTGGAGGGCAGTTTTCGGGAATGGAGTACTGGTCTAGAGTGGTGTCCCACTTGTTTCTGTTCGGAGACAAAGAAGAGTGGTGTATTTATGTTGAGTTGAAATTGCACAAAAGTTGACTCTAAAGGTGGTGGTGTCTTATCTTCAGTTACGTGTATAACCAACCATTATATACTGTAAACAAATGTATGCTCAAAAGCTTTCCAAACAATCTCTTGAGGTTCTCTCTTAATCCTATTGGGTTCGTCGCCGCCGCTCTCTCCCGCCCTCTCCGACCACCCGCCTTCAGCCAATTCACCGCCCCTCACTCATAATCCTCACCTCCCCTGTCAGTATCATCCAGCCGAGTACGAACGTCGCTGACGTGGTCCGCTTCCGTCCGCCTTCGCCTGGACCTCCACCGCCGTCACAGACCCCCCTCGTCACCAACCGCGTCCATTTCCGGTCAGGCGATGTCGGATCTGCCTCCCCCCCATCTCCATGAGTCGGAAATGGTCAGTTCCGATCAGATCCACTCACATGCAGAGATCCATCGCGATCTCGGGGCCTCCGTCCAGCACCAGGCTCGCCGCGCCGCTGATTTCCCACTGCTGCCCGGTCCGGTCTTTGTCCCCCCTCGGTAACCACCGCACACGACGGATCTGAAGGACAAGCCGGGCTTGCCCTCGACAGATCTGAAGGACAAGCCGGGCCTGTCTTCGCCCATCGCGACGCCTCTGGTCGCCGGCGAAGTCTTTGTTCCACCGGAGTTCTTCCCGTCTTACACCGGCCTTTCGTCAACACCGAGGGAGGTCTACCGGGACTTGATCACCCTTCCCCGTCCAATACAGTCTCCGGTGAGTACCTACCGTCCTCCTTCGACCGAACGGGGACAGTCTGCTAGCCCTATCTGCCTGAGGGCTGGCGGGTCATCGGGGCCGCCTCCGGCGGTTCAGGAAAGCCGCATCTCCCCGGTCCTGGATTGGGAGGACGAGGATGAGGAGGTAGTGGTCTTGGACGAGGGGATCCCGAGGTTTACGTCGGGATCATACGAGTTCTCGGTCGCAGCGAGGGTTGCAGGGAACGGTTCGCATAACCAACACATCGTCTGCGGGATGATGTTGCGGAAATTGAAGGTTACCCGGATTCGGGTGGAGTTTCTATCCTCCGACGTCACGGGCTATCATTTCCCCTCTGCCAATTCCATGGAAGATATTCTCCATAAGGGTCCTTGGAGTTTTAAGGGTTTTCCCCTCCTCCTTGAACCGCTCCGGCGTTTTGATCGGGCTGAAGACATCAGCTTCAACCACGTGGAACTAGGGGTCAGGGCACTGAATATCCCGGGAGGAGCGAGGAACTCGTACATTCGAGGTCTAGTGGCGGGCAGTATTGGCACACAAATCATGTCGGCCCCGATTCCGACGGTCCGACGGGAGGACAAGCATCTTTGGTTGCGAGTACGTATGGAGCTGTCTCGGCCACTGCGGCGTAGAACCAGACTTCGTTTCCCAGGTTTTGATTCCTCTATTGTGACAGACTTGCAATACGAGAGAGTGGTGGATTTTTGTCGTAGGTGTGGCATGTTGACACACAGGATACCGAACTGCCAGACTCTGCTGCAAGGGATTGGTCGGGAGGAGATCCGATATGATAGCTCTATTCTGGTCCCCCGGGACTTGGATGTGGATCAGCTGCTTCAAAGGGTCTGGGAGACACCTCCCCCAGTATCACATCCGGCAATCACGTACCTTCTGAACGACCTAACCCTGAACTCTATGGTCCGTTCGAGAGAGATTACCATGGGCGATGGGTCGTCCAATGCAGGCACTCTGAAGCCTGACTTTCTGGCTAAGGTTAACCACGAAGGGTTAACCACTATCTTGCAGGGGGGGTGACCATGGAGCACCCAACCCGCCACCCAGGCCCACAAAGCCTGACTTCCTGGTTAACATCCATCCTGCTGCCGGGCCTGTGATCCGAGCTCCCCCCGGATTCAATGCGATGATGAGGAAGGAAGAGGAGACAGATCCACGGGGCTACCCGGCGGACCCTCAGGGGAGCAGAGGTAAAGGAGGACCCAGCAAGGGCAAAGGCAAATTGACCACCCTGAAGACCAGAAGTGGCTCGCTGTACTCTCGTCCACCAGAGACAAAGAAGCAGAGGGGCGACCCGACTGATCAGCAACAGCCCTGGTATCAGCCATTTCTGGTGGAGGAACGAGCTGATGGAGCGGAGGTCCAAAGGCCTCCGATGGAGGAATGATCTGCCCCAGTAGGGGTGGGTGGAGTCGGCCCCAGACTATACCTACAGACCCGGGACAGCCACTGCTGGGAGGTTCCGGGCAGCCTGCATCATCAGCACCAGTTATCTTCATTTCTTGCTATTACTTTTATTATTGTTGGGACTATTTATTTTCTGTTAGTTTTGGAACTTGGTTTATTTTCCCCTGTTATTTTGAAACGACGGTAGGGAGTTGTCTTGAGTTATTGCCCATGAATTTATGTGGGCTAAAATCATGGGTCCATGAGCGCCGGGCTTGCTATGGTCGGCCCGGACAAACATCTGGAACCCGAGGCGGTCACGCCTCGTCTTACTTGATTGCCTTTTGGCATTAATGAAATATGCGGTTATCCGTTTCAAAAAAACCGTTATATACTATAAACTTAGAGATTGATAGTACACCTTGAGTTGGTTTGGGGGATAAGTTTTTGTCCAAGTATACAAGGAAAATAAAGCTTAGTTAACAAAATCGATTGGTTCGTAAGATTAACTTAACTTCTATTCGAATACCGTATGAATTCTGGTGAAGTATGTCGGAGTTTGTTCTCGTTGAACGCACCATGTCTTTTCGGACCGGAAAGCCACATTAGCGGTCATAATAGAACTATAATAGGTGATTCGTATTATGTGTCCTCATGCTTCTGAAATCGTGGTACAGCTCTCGCTGGTAGAAACCGATGCCAAGCTTATGGACAAAATCTTGGCTTCAAAAACTCTTATTCCTCATGGTTTTTCTGTTTGGATTGGGATTGAATTCTCGTCGGCTTTGGGGTCCGATGATGATCTCCGTTCACGCTATGAGGCGACTACATTCCAGAGTTTGCATGTCGGGGGTTTTCCCCAGCTAGATCGAGATTTGATTTCAAAATGTGTTGCTCCACTGAATACAGGATCTATTATTGCTGCCAAGGCGAAGGAGCAACTACATATACGGGCAAACCCGGTTGGGGTAGCGGTCCCAAATGATTCAGGTGACTTAGGCATGACGGTGGACCCTAGGGAACGGCCTCGGTGAAGGGATGGTCTACTCTCTCGGGACAGGTTTTCTAACCAAGAGGGCTTCATCCGATGCTAGAGACATACAATATCGAAGAGTACTCGGTAGAGAGAGATCACAGTCGTGGGCTGCATGACCTAGACGCCCATAGTTGAAACAAAACAACGGGAGACGCTCATATTTGAGCATGACCCAAATGAGCTGAGGGAGCTCCTAAAACTCCAACATCATCGAGTGGTAGAGATGTAGGTTGATAGGATCCCAGATGCAGACTCGGATCTTCCTTCCCTAGAAAAGCCCCAGTTTTTCCGCCTGCACCGTGACAACCCCCGAGAGAGTCATCCACCCTGGTATCAGTAATGAACTTGGAAACCTTTTGAAGGAGACCCCAAATCTAGACTTAAAGTTGGATCTCTCCATGATAATAACATAGGGTCCCTCCAATAGGACTGTTTTATAGGTTATTCAAATAAGCAAAACTTCTATTATAGCCTATATTACCTCATATCCTAACGCCCAACTTTCAGAAATTGTTAAATCCTAACCTGATAAAACTGAAATTGTCATGTAGTAACGGTCAAACATCTTTGTGCACCAACTGTTTCTAATTTTAAACGGACGTTAACTTGGCCAAGTGAAAAGTCGAGTTTGCCCTCAAATATGTTCTTCCTTCGGATGTTAACTTGGCCGAACTTCATCTCTTCGTGACCTCATCTCTTCATCTCAGCTATTCGAACTTCATCTCTTTGTGTCCGAGCTTCGCACTTCATCTCTTCGTGACCTCAGCTCGCCCAAGCTTCATTATAAAATGAGTTACGTGAGACGCACGTGTGTCACTGTTCATGGAAACAGTCAATTTAAACAGTGCTTGTTGGTTTTTGGTAATTCAGTTTTGAAATTTGTTACTATTTGACAATTTTTCAAAGTTTGGGTGCGGGTTTGACAATTAAGTGTAGTACGGCGTTACGACATGGAGTAACCTCTTTATAGTTTAAAGTAAGTAGGAGCATAGGGGATTTCACCGAGAAATCAAATCTCCAAAATATCATTACTCATTTTTGAGCATGTATTAAACGCTCATGATTGACTCAATGATTTTTTTTCGTTTTGAAAATCAAATTCTTGAAAATGGTTTGAAAGTAAAAATATTTTTGTCATTTATTATCAAAATGAAATAAATGGAGAAAGTTTGGAATTTGAGTGTAATTAATTCATAAAGATAATCTGGCACGTGAAAAACTACAAACTATAGCATAGGGTTTCTCTTCTTATCCCTTCTGAACGTTGTCCTCTAGTTCACGCCACTTTCGCCCCTATACGTCGCTTCCGATTGTCATTTTACGTCTCTTGTTACATCGCCAATCCGCACCATGTTCTGGAACAATCACATCTGGCGAGCTCTACAGTCTGTTAGGCAGCCCATCGCCTCTAGCCGATCCCCGGTGAACTTCGCCACCCTCCACCCGTTGTCACCACCGGCCCTTCTTCCTCCTCCTGCACAATACATCCTTCAAGGAGTCATGTATCATTATTTTTACCGAGAAGACGGATACGCATCAATCCAGGTACATCCAAACCCGCCCCTAGTTGCCACGACCGCTTCTTCTCCACCAGGACTGGTGTGGCCAAAGATCAATAATCGGTCGTGACCGAGGTACCAGGGACACCGTCTAACCAGGATTTGCCTTTGCACTAGAGGGTCATGCTCTGCCCCATCCCCATTCGAATTGGCACGACCAAAGGCCACCTACTGGTCATGACCGTGTTCTTAAGGTCACCGTCCAAATAGGTATTGATCGAAAGGAAACAGTGGTGGGCTATACAATTTGGTTCGAAATTGTTCGAAGCTACTGCTTCACGTGGAGGGATCGCAACGGCAGCGATCCCAGTCACGATATTGGGAGATCGGAATAGACTACTACGGGATTAGATCCCCAATATGCTGGCTGATATACCAATTGCCCCGGAGAAGGAAGAGGCAAAGGTTGCGCAGTATCCTCTCCATGGACAATGACTGTTGTTGTGCAGCGGAGTATGTGTGGGGGCGCATACTCCGCCCTACTATGTTTGGTGCAACCCCAAACCCCTGCCCCCCATCAACTCTTGGAGTTCTCCCTGATTACCCGTGCAAACCATTTATTATCTATATCAACGGACGTTAGGTAGAGTCAAGAAATGTGGTGAAGCCCCCTATTATCACCGTAGAAGCTAGAGTTCGTCTCCTTTTTAATTTCTCTGGCATAGCCGGGTATTTCGTTATAGGCTTAACCGCCTGACACCTACAGGTTAGGACACTAGATCACCATTTTGATTTTTCGTTCGTTGTGTCGTTCTTATTAGTATTACGCATGTAACTTGTTTCTTGTATAAATGAAAGTTTCACATTACGCTAAAAAAATTGACAATGATAAAAATGTATACATATTTGTGAGATTATCCCTACATAAAAAAAGTGTTGATATAAAATAAATGGAATCAAACCGGGTATTTCCAAAAAAATAGGGACAACCATTGGATGAAAATATCTAATTTACCTAAAGTTATAAACGTTTTAACAAATTATAGTAAACAAACAAATTAATTTAATCCTTATGGATGCTTAATTTTTTTTTCTGAAATGGAAACTAAAGTGTTGCAAAATGTGGGTACATACATAGATATGGAGACAAGCTTCCAGATGTGGACATATTTGTGTGCACAGCAGATGCAAGCATAGAGCCACCAAGTTTGGTGGTAAACACCGTATTATCAGTCATGTCTTACAATTATCCGCCAGAGAAGCTCAGTGTTTACCTCTCCGATGATGGCTGCTCCGATCTCACATTTTACGCTCTCTTGGAGGCCTCTCATTTTGCCAAGCATTGGCTACCGTTTTGCAAAAAGTTTTCCATTGAGCCTAGGTCCCCTGAGGCCTTTTTCGCTCAGCTAATAGACATGAATGGATTCACGAGCCCCGATGAATTTTTCTTTACCAAGGTACATACACGAGCTCAATTCATATCCTTACAAAATTGAATCTGTTGTTGCACTAGAAAGAGGTGGATTGAACATAGGTGCATATGTTAATTACTTACTAGACTAGGGCCAAAATTCCTTTTTATCAGCCAAGAAAATTAAAATTAACTCCTTTTTAGGGGAAAGAGGAGTTACATGGAGTGTTTTGAGTGAAAATTACAAGAAGAACAAGCCCAAAAGAGGAACAAACAAAACCAAATACAAGAGGCAAATCTGCTGTAAAAGACATCAGAGTTGTTGCAATGATGTTTAAAAAATCAGCCTAGCAATGGGAGTGTGATTGCAAGCCTATAACTGGTCAAGCAAAGAGAAAAGAACCAAACTGTGAGATGAATGCTGCATAATGGAACCAGAAGATGTGTTGCCAAGAAGATGCACACATGCTTCAGAGAATCAACCCCGAGAAAATTATGCAGCATAGTTTGCACAGAGATAACTTGCCTTCCAAGAAACAGAAGAGATGAAAATCTAGGAAACCAATACAATAAGAAGATCCAAGAAGCCATACAACCTTATACTAAACCCCCAAACAAATCTACACTCTCACCTAAAAGGACATGTACCCATATTAAGGACAAAAAAACTGAAGAATCAACATAAGAACAAATACCCACACATAAGGCCTGAAGGGGGATAGGCACAAAAAGGAACATACAACCAATACTAACATAAACCTTACTAAACTCACCACACTCCCCAATCCACACCCAAACCCTTCCCCAAGCCCCAATTTCTTAAGCTTAGAGAAGGACAATAAAACTAGCATATGCAAAATGAGGGATGAAACTTGAGCAACAAGCAACCCTAACAAAAATACAATAACTCCAGCCAGACTTCCAAAAGCATATGACTGAGAGAGAAACAAGCATAGAGGACTCATAGATGAGACCAGACCTCCAAATCAACAAATTAAAACTGATATGGATAAGTGATGCATTAGGATTTTGGGGAGGCAGCCAAACTATTAAAAGAGAAGCCTGTCTTTTTAGGCTCCAAAATTTAATTACCCTAAATGTATCACAAGCCTATATTATAAATATTAACTTTTTGTATAAGAATGGGTATAAAGATACCAGGGTTAATTACGTTGATCTACCCCCGAATTATTGACGTTTAATAGATAAATACTCCAAACTTTTTTCTTAACGAGAACATACCTCGAATTAACATTTTGTAACAATATCCATTTTTCATCCACTTTTCCTTCTACTTTTTATAAAATGTCAAAATTACCCTCAACTATTATCCAAATTTACATCCTTATACCCTTCAAACCCTAAAATTTGTTTTTTCTTATTAAATCAGCAATAAATGAATATATTTTTTTATTCAAAACTGAAATAATTTTTTTAAATATTTATTAAATTAAAAATTTAGGTTTTAATTTTTTATTTGTTTATTTCTTTAATTTTAAAACACGTTTTTTTTATATATAAAATCTGATATTTTCCTAATAAAAACTAAAATTTATTAAATTTAAAATATGTGTTCTTTTATATTTGTTAATTTATCCTCTCTCTCTTTTTTAATTAATTTCGAAAAAATAAAACAATTTTGGACTGGTTTGTCTAGTTCGTCTTCAAACATGAAGCAAATCCTAATAAATCGAATCAATGAAACTTCACCATAATCAATCCAGTGCCTAACCCTTTACAGGAAAACAGATGAAAGCCTATACTAAAACCGAGCAAATTCTAGGAAACATCTGAGCCCACAAGTTATGAGATCCAAAACGAATGGTCATAAAATGAACAGGCCAAGAACAAAGATCTTGTTCATCACTAGACCCATCGAGCTTGTTCATCACAAATATTTTTGAAATCAATGGCTTCTTGATTTAGGGATATGTGCACAAATTTATTTGGTTTGGGAATCAATATGGTAAATATAAGGTGGGTATTGGGTTTATGTTTTTATTTATTTAAAACTAATAGTTCAACTTTTAATATGAAATTGAAAAAAAAAACAAATAGATTTTTATATTTTTATGTATTTATTATTTTATAAAAAGTAAAAAAAAGTATTTATTTTTTCAAAATAAGTATATTAAGGTATGATCTTAAAGAAAACCGAATTAATTTTTCAAAATAATTATTTTAATAAATCTTATTTTTAAAAAACAATTTTTGATAGAAAATAGGGGTGGATTTAGAGTTGGAGTTAATTTTAGGTTTGTAGCATCCAAGGAAAAAATGGAATTTCAGAATAAATGAACAGTAAATTCATGAAAAAGTGGATGGAAAAATAGATGTTACAAAGTGTTAGTTCGGGGTATGTTTTCATTAAACGTCAATAGTTAAGGGTAGGTCAACGTAATTAACCCAATATACAAGCAATGTTCATTGTAGGTGTTAGATTCGGGTAATAACATTTCTAGTGTTCATGCAAGTAAAAAACGGCCTAGGTGTTCATTTTTTCAACATTTATCCAATTTTTATAAGCCGAACAGGTTAATTTTCCAAAAATGGTTAGTGTTTTAAAAATCAACCCATGCATATGGTTTTTACAACACTAACCTATTTTTTTTTTATGTTTTTTTATAAATATTTGTTAGAGTTAATTATGTTTACTTATACTAACGTATACACGTATTACACATACGTGTATTAGAAACCACAGATACTTACACTAACCTTTATATATTTTCAACATTTTAATTCATACTTACACTAACCTATTTATTAAAATTACAAATGCATGCATTAACCTAGTTACTACACGTAAAAGTTATGGTAGGATTGTCTATTTCCCAAAGGTTAGTATGTGTATGTGTAATATGTGTATAAATTAGATTAGGTAAATATGATTAACTCTATTTATTATTAATCTTTTTATTTATTTATTATTAACCTATATATCATAAATATATTTAATTTTCATTTTTCAAAGGTATAAAACTAATAATCATACATAATAAATAATTATATCGTAAATATTTAATATTATAACCTTTGTATAGTAAAACTCATATTTTGATAATATTTATATTCTAATATATATTTATTGATAACTTAACAAAGAGAAACAAAAATCCAATTAATATCCCACTATATTTATTAAACATATTTATCTTATTGATTTTTTTATTAAAAAATCGTTCCAATAGGGTTCTCTTTATCTCTCTCAGTCCCCCTCAATGCATTGCTTTTGTCGCCCTCCGCCTGTAGGTCCCCCTACGACGACCATTGTGCCAACCAACGGATCTCATGGTTGTGACACCCCTCGTGAAGACTACATCACCTGAGATACCTACACCCACATCGAGTCCCAAGGCGAAAATTGGTGGGTTCGAGACTGCTTCATGCTCTGTCCCATCGCATCCTATCATGCCACCGACACTCATGCGAGAGTTTAAAAAGCCAGAGCATATCCGAAGAACTTCACATCTCACACACATATCCCTCGTCCCTTGCTCTCAATCATCACCTGTGATGGCCCCGGAGGCTTCCAACCTCCTTGCGCCCCCCCCCCCCCCCCCCCCTCCCCCCCACCCACCCACCCACTTCCAGATGCACAACAAGGTCGAAGCTAGAAAAGCCTCCCTCGAGCTACATATCCCCCTCTGTCGGGAGAAAAGGAAGGTAACCCACCACCTCCTCTGGCCGTCTCTACCATGCAAGGAACAGTCCCACGCCCCAAAAGTTATCCAAGATGGGGATGCCTGCTTCAACAGTCGAGAAACACATGGTTGGCTCGTCTAGGCGTGCGAAAGAGATCCCGTCCACTCTTGGACCATCGCTTTCGGATCCCTGTCCAATCCGAAGACTTCAACCCATTTTCGGTCCTAGCGACCAAGTCCCGATCTACCCTCGGGAATAGATCAGCCATCATGGGATAAATGACTTGCTCCAAGCGATGTCTGGTAAGCCGATACAAAGCCCCATCCTAAAAAGCCCTGATGGAGGTGCACGGTATACAGACGCACCACCGCATCTACGGCAAGGCCTAAGTACGAAGCGAGAAACAAACATCAGGTTGTGGGCAACCCTCCTAGATGCATAGATAGGTAGGCCACACGTACCGAAGGCAACCCTTGGTTGCCGCCATAACCATCCATCGGACCAGAACAACTGGGCCTCAACTCTGATCCAGGATCTCTTGCCTAAGAAGCCACCATCAAGGAGGCCAGACCACATTGTGGTCGATTAGTCCGTTCGACCTACTAAAAGGGGTCGAATTCCAGGACTTGAAGAGGCAGAGGCGACACAAGACCTCTTACCTAACCTGAGAATACGACTGGTCGTCACAAGATCCTTAGAAGCTTCCAAGGTCCCCTTGGAACTATAAGGTCGGACCTGTCGGGACAAGGAAGCATGGCCCTAAGGATCCCAAGACCGATCAGGATGAGACCCTATCAGCGGTCTCGTCAGAGCTCATAAGCGACCTCCCCAACAATGGGGTGAGTCCGAGGAACACACCTCGTCCTGCCAAGTTCGGCTCACAACCGAACTCCTACTTCCCCTACTCTATGGGTTACTCCCTAGATGTCTACTGTCCCATCAAGCACCCCAGATCCATAGTCTCAAGCATCTACTTGTCGAGAAAGGGAGTGTTTATGATCGACATCCTACCGTCTACTCAATCCCTTGAGGCATTGTCCTCCCCCTTAATCATCCTGGTATAACAAGGCATTTTATCATAGAGTTATTGGTCGATGTCTACAGATTAGACCTTTGCCTTACTATTTCATTTTTTGATTCCTTTAGTTGTACGCATCTGATTCTACATCAATAAAAGCTCTTTTATTGTGCTGGAAAAAAATCTCCATCCATCTTAAACTATCGCTTAACGGTCTCAATTAACGTCTAACGTTTTTTATAACCTTGTGCACAATATGAAAAATGGTTTTAGCATAAAAAAATACTTATGTGACAAATTAAATAACATAAATATGTAATACATTTTTTATCTTGGTGACCAAATTGACTTAACCCCATACTTCATTAGTATCTATACGAAGAAATGAAAAGAAAGATAGAGGCAGCCATTAAAAGGGGTAGCATTCCTGAAGACGTAAGAGCGAAACACCAAGGATTCTCGGAATGGACCCCTCAAGTATCAAAGACCAATCACCAGTCAATTGTGCAGGTTTCACTTGTTTTAATTTCAACATTCAAATGCGTTACTACTTAATTAGCAGTCAATCCTCGAAGGGGTAACCATGAGTCCTAATCCTTTTTTAGATTTGTTTTAGCGATCTTAAATGGGTTTGAACTTTTTCTGCTCTTTCCAACTGTGATCTTTCCATTTTCTGTACAAACTAATAATTTTCGTCTATTTTGACGATTCCGTTAGTTTTTTGGATGTGTTGGTCACGTGCACAGTAGCATTTTCCTAACGGAATCGTCAAAATAGACGGAAATTATTTGTTTGTGCAAAAAATAGAAAGGTCACAGTTGGGAAGTGCAAAAAAAGGTCAAGCCCAATTAGGATCGCCAAAACAAACCTCATAAACGATTACGACCCATGGTTTCCCCATCTTCGAATGTGAACAATTTTTCCTTGCATTTTCAGATAATGATTGATGGCAAAGACGTAAAATCGGTAGATAAGAGTGGCTGCAGATTACCAACATTAGTGTACCTGGCAAGGGAGAAGAGACCCGAATGGCCTCACAACTTCAAAGCTGGCTCAATGAATGCTTTGGTAATTATCAGACCAGGTAGTAGATTAACATTTTAGTCGATACAAATATATTTGCAATGACATAACTGTTTTTGTAGATAAGAGTGTCGTCAGAGATGAGTAATGCACCTATTATACTCAACCTGGACTGTGACATGTACTCGAACAATTCAGACATAATCCTAGAATCACTGTGCTTCTTCATGGATGAAGACAAGGGACATGAGGTGTGTTACGTGCAGTATCCGCAGAACTTTAACAACATAACTGCTAACGACCTTTACTCCAATTCTTTGAGTATAGTTAATCAGGTTAGTGTCTGAATACACACACACATATATATATATATAGGGGGTGGTATCTAGTAAAAATCACCCTTATCATGAAAACTACGAATCAATCTGAGTCACAAGATGCGGTCAAGATGACGTCATTAGAGCGCGCACGATGCTGAAACGTGGTCCTTTCTGTGCGCGCCTTTGACAACGCGCGCAGGATGAATGGTACTAGTACTCTCTATACTATCAATATTTTGTATCGTATCAATACCATGTAAGGTAAGATATCAGTACCATGTTAGGTAAACTATCAACACTTTGCATAGTATCTACACTATGTATTTAGGTATCAGCACTAAGTATGTAGATTTCAATACTGTCTTAGGTAAGCTATCAGTACTTGGTGCGCGCATCAATAGCGAAGCGTACACGTGTCAGCATCTTATGCGCTCAGATGACGTCAACGCGTGCGCATGCTGTGACTCAGATTTGTTCATAGTTTGCACAATAAGGGATGATTTATATTTGATACCTATTATATATATACACATACATGTTAGCAGTAGTAGTAGCAGTGCAACATGAAGATATGAAATGGACCAAATGAAGTGATGTGTGTAAGTTGTTGGTGATGAAGGTTGAGAATACGGGCATGGATGGATACAACGCAACTGTGTACTGCGGCACCGGATGTTTCCATAGGAGAGAGAGTCTGTGCGGGAAGAAGTACTCAGATAGTTATAAAGATGACCGAGCTGAGAATAATTCAACAAGGACGAGGGCAGAATTGGAAGAAGCTGCAAAAGTTGTCTCTGGTTGTAACTATGAGAAGGGTTCTATGTGGGGAAAAGAGGTATGCAAATGACATGTAGCTTTGAAAAGGGTTTGTATTGAATGGTTATTGTTTAGTGATGAAATTGTGCAACTAAACTGATGCAGATGGGGTTGGTGTATGGGTGCCCAGTTGAGGACGTCATAACTGGGTTAAGAATCCAAGGAAATGGGTGGAAACCAATCTTTTATGATCCAAGTAGAAAGGCGTTTTTGGGTGTTGCACCAACAACTCTAGAGTCGTCTTTGGTGCAGCACAAGCGTTGGTGCGAAGGATTGTTTCAAATCTTCATATCTATCTACAATCCATTCCTCTATGGGAATGGCGAGACTCAACTTGGTGGCCAAATGGGGTATTCTGTTTATAATCTATGGGCTCCCTCTTCCTTGCCTCTTCTCTTTTACGTCACCGTCCCTTCCCTTTGCTTCCTCCGCACCAGCTCCTTGTTCCCTCAGGTTTGATTTTCTCTATTAATTGTTTTCTTTTTCTAGATATATGGTTATCAGCTTTACCTGTCGACTATGCCTTGTAGGTCTCAAGCTTTTGGTTCATACCCTTTGCCTATGTGTTCATTGCGAGGAACGCTTATAATATTTACGAGTCCCTACGTTTTGGGAGCACACTCAAGGCTTGGTGGATCTTCCAGCAAATGTGGATGTTCCGGAGGACGACTTCCTACTTTTTGGCCTTGGTGGACACCATCCTCAAGAAATTAGGGTTGGGCGAGACTGGGTTCGTCGTCACCGCCAAGGTGATGACGGACGAGGTCGCTGAGAGGAACCGTCAAGAGGTGTGGGAATTTGGGAGCTCAAGCCCAATGTTCACCATGTTGGCAACATTGGCAATGCTCAACCTTTTCAGCTTCGTTGGAGGAATAGGCAAATATGCTCTTTGGGGTTCGGAGGGTTTGATCCCACAAATCATTCTTTGCGGGCTTTTGGTTCTGATCAACGGACCTGTGTATCAAGCGCTCTTCCTCCGCACAGACGATGGGTCATTGCCATCTTCCATTTTGTTCAAGTCCCTTTGTTTGGCTTCCCTTGCTTGTGTTCTTCCCATATGTTAATATGGGCTATTGCGTTGCAGTTTCTATTTTTAAGTTTCATTGTTAAATGTTTTGTTCTTATCACTTTTTCGTTATCAGTCTATATGTATACGCCGGTTGTAAACTTGTGTAATAAATATCATCATTTGGGTTGTTAAAAGATGTAATGGTTTCAGACCCTATTTTATGTGGAAGCTTAGGCATAGGGTCGAGGCCGTAGAAAGGTTTAGACGCGACAATATGGGTGTGCATAAGAAACCGCATTAAAGTAGACATAAACCATACCGGTTTCGGTCGGATATTCGGATGATCTAGGTCATCATCCGTAAGGTGGAGCCCGTCGGTTATTGGTTAATAATCGAATCAGATGAACAGTGTAGGGCTAGCGTCCAAGCCCAGCCTAACTCAAGTCTTCCCAAGCCCAGTCCAAACCACACCATCCTAAGGCCCACATCTGAGCCCACATGAAATGTGAATAAAAAAATGGTAGATAGAGGTTCGAACACAAGCCCAAACACATACATGACGAGTGCTTTACCGACTCAAGTAGTTGAATTTCTTGCTCTACCATTGTTTCACGAATTAATGTACAGTATATCACATGAATGGTAAAAGGCTGAAAGTCCAACATTGCCTGGTAGAGCCACCGTCTCTCCATCTATCTTTTAAGGCTATCTATCAGTGAGTCGTTTGGTCGTCGAATCCGAGGTGACGTTCAAACTTGAGAAAGTGAGTCGGGTTTATATCGAATCTACGAAATTTCATATTTGACGTCGAGGGTCTTGTAAACTCAGGGACTCGTCGAACCGACGAATTTGTGGCCCAAACATATCGTGACCAACGAATCACAACGTGTCGCGTGGAACGATTAGGGCTTCAATGGACTCAACGCTTCGTCTTCCTCACTACTTATTCCGCACCCATTTCTTTGTCTTCCTCACTAATTCTTCTACAATCGTTTCTTCGGCTTCCTCACTACTTCTTTTGCATCTGTTTCTCTACGTCAGACCTTCTCTACCTCACGCTTCCATGCCTCTAGCGTTTCTGCGACCACCATTTCCCCATCGGTCACTGCCTCTTTTCCGCTTCCCGTGCATCTGTTGTCTGAATCTCCTCTGATGCTCGAAAACAATCCTCTCCAAGGATCTTCCACGGTGTCGGGGTCGAGCTCGACCCCTCCATACGATGGCCAGCAAGAATCGGGAACTCAAATCTTTTCGATGGTCTTGTACACACGGTTGAACGTCAACCCGCCGAGAATGCTACGCCTGTACCGAAAATGGAGTCGGCCCGAGTAGTCAGCATTAGTGTGTGCGTGGCTTAGACAAGCGGAGCAAGGTCGTGACCAATCCGACAATGCGTTTTGGGATGCGATACGGGGGGATCTCACCCACGTGACCTATCAATCCCCACGACTGAGCGATCCGCCGAGAACTGAAACTATTATTAGACTGTCGTCAACCAGAAGGTGACGAGCTTTAATGAGTGTTGGGGGCAGATAAAGTGCATTTACCAACCTGGTTGGTTCGACGCGCATGTGATGGACATTGTTCAGGAGGTGTATGCCAACAGATAGGGACACGAGTTCATCTGACAGCATTGGTGGATTCTTGTGTGGGACCATCCAAGTTGGATGCAATCGTAGACACGACCGTTATCAAAGATAGAAAGTGAGGCGCCAAAGGGTTGGAAAAATAAGGTCGTCATCGCACAATACAAGACGGCAAAACTTTTGGCAAACCAAGATCGCGGACCCAGGGTTGGCGGAGGAGCTGAAACTGTGGTTAGAGTTGTAGACACAATAGCCATCCCGGGCAATAGCCGAAGGCTCCCCATCGCACAATACAAAAAAGTAAACCTTTGGCAATAAAGGAAGGTAGAGTAAGGGATGGAGGAGGACCAGTAATTGTTTTTGGAGGTGAAATGTGTAGGACGACTTTAAATTGTACCTTAGTTGTCCATAATTAAAAATGACGAGTGACGTAGGTTTCTTGATGGCATTGCTACAAAACACAGCTAATTTTGTCTCGTGACCGTCTCTACATGGTCACGTGACAGGACTTGCTATGTTCTTGTAGTAATGCCATTAGCGAATCCACGTCACTTGTCATATTTGATTATGAAATACCGAGAAAACAATTAGAAGTCCTCCCTCATATTTCACCCCCAGACCCATTACTCAACGTCCAAGAGGCCTACATGGAGATCGTATTGTGTTGTACTCCTATTCAAGCTTACGAGAAATATTAATAAATGTATTTTGATCGGGTAGGGTTGTCTTGCATTTTGATAAGCACGTCCATTTAAACATATTTACGATTTTTATTGTACACAATACACTCGGAATAGACCGAATCGGTATATTCCCACTGCGACACTAAAAACAATAGACCCACGAACCGGGTCGAATCTCCCTCACTTTCCAAAAAAATCACCTAATTAGACCGAATCGGTCTAATTCCATTGTGGATAGTCTAATAGTTACGCCCATCTCATATTAGGTTATCCATAGTACCGTCTCGGGCCCGTCTATTCGCGCGTCGAATCGGGTAAAAATTTGCTTTTTCCGCCTATTTGTGGAATCTAAGTCACGTGTCTAGTCGATTTGTAGAATCCGCTTTAGACGTTCTATGAGACTCGCAGGCCCATCGAATCAACCGAAGCGTTGTTGACAACACGGATCATAGCGTTACACATGGTGGCGTTTCGGCAACCAAAGCAGAAAAGGCGCGATGATTCAACCACATTGAATGGGTCAACAGATTCGTTTGACCCTTAAATATTTTTTTAAACAAAAAAATAATGAATTTGTATCTATAAATATATGAATCCCCACACAACCAAATCCCACAAATTCTCTCTCAATTCTCTCACAAAGCCACAACATTCCCTCCTTATTCTTTTTGATACCATATTGTGTTCATGGATTCATCGAGCAGTGACGAGTACGATCTCGGTGAAATGGACTAGGCAATATTACGAGCAATGACACGAGAAGCCGAGCAACAGATGTTGGAGTCCATACGAGAAAAAGTTATGGACGCCGAGGCAAGTATGACGAACCCCATTCGGGAGAAGCAGAAAAGAAAAGTCGTCCACAGTGACCGAGCAGGAGCTCACGAGCAGCTTATTTCCGACTACTTTGTAGATATCCCAACGTATGATGCCAAAATATTTCGTCGGCGTTTCATGAATCGGGAAATCGGTTTTCTTTAAAATCATAGACGGGGTGTCCGAGTACGATTCGTACTTCGTCCAAAATCCCGATTGTCATGGCCGACCCAGATGCTCAGCCATCCAAAAGTATATGGCAGCTATACATATGTTGTGTTACAGTTCATCGGCCGATAGTCTGGATGAGTATTTGAAGATGGGTGAGATAACTACCTTCAAGTGCACGCACCGATTTTGCTACGCCTTAATCAACGTCTTTGGTGATACCTATCCCCGGAAGCCTAACGATAATGACATTGCATACATTACACGTACCAATGAAACCCATGGTTTTCAATGTTGTATCGGTAGCCTCGATTGTGTGCGTTGGGCATGGAGGAATTGTCCAAAAGCCTAATAGGGGGTATATGAGCGGGGCGATCATTCTGGACCTACGGTGATCATTGAAGAAGTTGTGTGGCCCAACACCTGGATTTGGCACGCTTACTTTGGTATGACAGGTTCAAACAATGACATCAATGTATTGAACCAATCGTCCATATTTGTGCATGTATTTTGTGGTGATCAGCCTTTCGTCGAGTTTCAGGTCAACAATACGTCATAGAACACTCACTACTACTTAACAGATGGAATTTACCCACCGTGGGCGTGCTTCGTAGAGTCTATCCCGACACCACAACTACTGAAGCACATGTTAAACTCTAGTAAACAAGAGGCGGCAAGGAAAGATGTGGAGGTGGCATTCGGGATACTACAAGCTCATTTCCATATCATCAGTAAGCCTGCTTGAGTTTGGGATGATAGGAAACTTGCGATGATCATACGGTCATGTATTATTATGCACAAGATGATAGTGGAGGACGAACGGGACACCTACCAGGGAAACATTGAACGCCTCCCATCCGAAGAACCAATGTTACTAGTGATCCGATGGCCAATACTATAGTACGAATACATCTGATACAGGTCAAGCCAGTTAGAGGATCGAGCATCGCTCCAGTATCTTAAGGGTGATCTGGTTGAACATATTTGGTCTGTGTTCAGGCATGAGCTCTATACGGAGAACGACATATAGTAACTTGGTAACCGTATTTCCATGTCTAGGTTGTTCCTTTATGTTTAGATGACTCAAGAACACAAATTTTGGAGAAAATTTTCTTCTTGGTCGTGACTTCTTGAGAGGGAGAGAGGTGAAGTTTCATTCATTTATTGTCTTGTTTTGTTATGTTGAATAAGATGACTTAAAACATGTCTTTTATCAACATAATAAACTAACAAGTAAGGTGTGAAACATGGCGTGAAGTAGGACAAGTATGGTGCTAAGTAAGGTTATAAAATATGGGGTTAGGTGGTGAATCACCAACACCTTAATTCTTTTCTTGCTTACTTAGTACTAATTAATCAAGACCTTTAATTCATTTCTTCAATGACTGGCAACCCTCTTGCACCCCAACATCCAGGTAATTTTAGAAATTCATTTCTTCAATGACTGGCTACTAATGTATTTGAATGATTAATTAGTATGAGACTAATTACATTTCTGAATTACAATTATTCTTCCCTTTGATATAAACTTGTCACGCCCCAAATTCAGTATAACCGAACCCGGAAAGCGAACGTTTAAGACAATAAAACAATTCCAAACCTTTTAAATAAATCGCTTTAAAACCACCATTTAGTTAATCAAAATAATAATTTACAACTCAAAAGTACGTCCCAACAAGCGGACAAAATACAAGGCGTATGTCGCTAGACTCAAAAAGGAAACCCGGACTCCCGCTCCTAGCTCTTCAAGCTTCGAGAGCTCACCTAGTCCGTCCCGCGACCAGTACCTGTAGGAAAAGCAGCTAGGGGTGAGCATTCGCTCACCACCACGGATAACAGACTGACTACGGCATACTTAGCAGAACATGCCGGAAACAACAACAACCCAAACACCGGGGACCACTATCCCCAAACTCAAGTAACCCGACTGACGCACGAACTATTTCTTTCCCCAACCAACTCAACAAACGGACACTCAAAGTAGACCCGACACAGCGGTTACGACCTCCACCAAAGACACAAAAGACAACCACGCAACACCCAAGATCATAAAGGATCGCACACCAAACAAGATCACAAAGGATCGCACTCCAGCTGCTCAGTGCCGGTTGCTAACCGGCTGGGCTCGAGCCTGCCCCACGCAACTTTACCGATCCCTGTCAGGCTAGGCGGTCGACCTGTTAGCGATATGTACCGAGCTACTTTTCCGATAGCTAGTCGGAAGGGGAGCAACCCTCCATCGCCGAAGAATGCTCAACCTTACCGATCCTTGTCGGAAGGCTAGCCAAAGAATGCTCAACTTTACCGATCTCTGTCGGAAAGCTAGCCAACCCCCACGCAACTTCCCCCGATCTCTGTCGGGCCCCCAACCTCAGGCAATCACAATCACAACCAAAGTTCAACAACCAGCAACAACACAGGTTCAACACTCCACAGACACTCATGGCCACCCAAGACACCAACAGTAAAACACGGGCTCAACAACCCCACGGGCACTCATGGCCACCCAAGACACACCAACAGTAAAATATTGTTTTAACAACCCCACGGGCACTCATGGCCACCCAAGACACACCAATAGTAAAATACTGGTTTAACAACCCCACGGGCACTCATGGCCACCCAAGACACACCAACAGTAAAATACTGGTTTAACAACCCCACGGGCACTCATGGCCACCCAAGACACACCAACAGTAAAATATTGGTTTAACAACCTCACGGGCACTCATTGCCACCCAAGACACACCAACAATAAAGTACGGGTTTAAAAACCCTACGGGCACTCATGGCCACCCAAGACACACCAACAGTAAAGTACGGGTTTAACAACCCCACGGGCACTCATGCTCACCCAAGACACACCAACAGTAAAGTACGGGTTTAACAACCGCACGGGCACTCATGGCCACCCAAGACACACCAACAGTAAAGTGCGGGTTTAACAACCCCACGGGCACTCATGGCCACCCAAGACACACCAACAGTAAAATACGGGCTCTCATGGCCACCCAAGACACAAACTAAACAATCAACCTCCGGGCATAATCAAATGCCTCCAGTAATTCTAATATCGAAAGTTCACTGCTCCTATGACACTACTAAGTGTCACATGCATTTCTATTGTTCGATACGTTCCCGTATCATACGACACCACCCGGTGTCGCCTGCCTTTCTATTGTTCGATAAACTTACTTAACCCACGACACCCAAGTGTCACATGCGTTTCTACTGTTAACTTTCCCTAGCCAGGGCCGAGATCCGGCTACTTTTCCCTACCTCGTATGCTTTTCCAAAAGCTCACAACCCAGCTCCAGCGTGATCACGATCACTCGCCTAGCTTTCCCTTTCCTCTATCGGCGGCACGATCTAATAAGGACACAATTTAAAATACTTTTAAGCTTCCAGGCATAAACTGAATTTTAATAAACTTGACGCCCAAAAGTAACCCCAACAATGTCGATCACTCCCAAACTTCCTAATTACTCGACATTGTCGATAATGGACCTGGAAAGGCCCGTTTCGCCCGACCCGGCGAATCTGCCCGGGATTGGAAAACGTCCTTCCGGGGCTCCGAAAATTCTCGTTTTCGTTTTTACGGTCTTAGAATAATTCAAGGGTTCCAACGCAATCGACGGAATCGATTTCCGACTTCCGAGCAATTTAATTCGCGTTTAAAGTTTCTAAACCTGTCATTTACAACTTTTACTATTTAATTCCAAAATTCGTTCCAGTGTGGATTAACTACTTGGGGATCGTCCTAAACCACCAAAACACGAAAAACCGAGACTGGGGCAAGTGGGCCCCACTCGGCCATCAAGGGCCGTGGGTGGCTTGGGCCGGTTTTGGGCCGTTCACCACCATGGTGGCCGGCCCTAGCTCCGGCCAGCCACCCCCCCCCCAACTCTGGCAGCCACCATACACGGTGGCCGGAGCTCCCCCGAGCCTCCGGTCACCGGAAAACGTTCGTTCTTCGCTCTAAAACGCCTCCAACGAACCCCACACCTCAACTCATCCAAAGTTTACACGTTTTAACCCAAACCCTAAACTTTAAACATACCAAAACGAAAATCAAAAGGGTACTCACCGTAGGGAATGACGGTGGGAGCTCGATTCCTTGATCGTTGAGACGATCCACCGATTGGATCGTCGGGAAATAACAAAAATCTAACCTTCTCTTCTCTTTTGCTCTCCTTCTTCTCTCTTCTTTCCTCTCTCCACTTTCTCTCTCCACTTCTTCTCCTTTTTTTTTTACAATGGCCGAACACCACACAACAATACCTTATAATTTGTTTTTAAAAAAACAAACCTGTCCCTTAATTACAAAACTACCATCCAAGTCTTCCTTTGTTTTGTTCAATGTTACCTAACACCACCACATTGGTAACATGTGGCAAGTGGGTCCCACCCCTTTTTGGAAAATATCTTCTAGATATTTTCCAATCAGATTCGCGAAATTCGGACCTCTCGGGCCCCGAACGGACACTTTTTCCAAGAAATTACGAAACTTCACGGGCTACACGGAAACGGCTCAACTAAGACCGATGTGACGACGGCTAAGCTCTTTGGATCCAAAACGGGTCTCGAATGGACCAAAACGTCGCTCGATTGACTTTTCCAGCAAAAAGTCAACATTTCCCAAATTGGTCAGAAAGTTGCCCTGAGTCCCCCGGAACTCACTTTGGTCGATATCGGGGTTAACTTAAGTCCGGTATGATCCTCGGGGTCAAATTTAGGTTCATTTAAGTGTTTATCCAAATATTTTAAATTTTCCTGTTTTTCGCCGATTTGACTGGCGTTGACCGGGAGCGGTTCTTACAAAACTACTTTGCATTAAGGTTTTCTCAGACTGCTTATTCGTTTTACAACATAAGTTGAATTTCCGATTATGCATGAGAACGTAACGGATTGTGAGATTTCAGACTGCTTAGAAGTGGGATTCCGTAGGTAATGTGTTTTCAATAGTGATTTATCACGTACATTATTTTGTTATTATTTAATAGAAATGATGAGCAGATTAAACCTAAAAAAATGTTGATGGAACTTGAGGTTCTATGTTCAAGACAATCAAAGCGTGAAATCGACTGATCAATTTTGATTGTTTCCCTTTTGGTTCAGGTTTCCTTTACCTTGTGTAACGATGGCCCCTAGTACCCCCTTTTGACACACTTCCACCTGAAATAATAGAGGAGATATTTGCTTCTTCCCTTGAAGGCAGCGCGAGTTCATATTTACCTCTTTATTTACGGTGCGCTATCCATATATTGCATTGTCCTATTTGTTGAACTTATGTTCTTAAACATGTTGCCTGACACCAACTACGATTTACTTTTTGCACAAACTCATTTAGTTGCAAGAGCTTTGACTCACTTCTTCGGGCGTCATACATAATCTCCAAAATATGCATACCAGTTGCACAGGTTCTCAACCCTTCTCTGCCCAACAACCATTTTGTAATACGTTCCCTTTTTCATTTCTTTAATGTGATCCTCACCGTTACTTTGTATTTAGAATGGAAGTGTAAGTGTTGTTGGGTCTGTTGACTCCATTTGCGTGCGTTATGGATGGATTTCTCTACTTTGCACTTATTACTCGGCTCGCGTTGATTCCATTGACGATTATTTTGTCTGTTGCTTTTATGGGGTCAACTCCACTACCCCCACATGCCATGTAAGATACTTCTCATTTCCTCGATTAACTGTCTTTCAATTAGCTACCCTGACCACGTTTTCTCCCTCTTGGATTTCAGTTTGTTCTCCAGGTATCGTCCTTTTCATTATAACTGGCAAGCTGGCTGAAGAGATGGTCGGGTGTTCGGCACTGGATCTGTTCATTACAAATGGCAGAGACAATAAGACTATACCCACTAAGATCTTGTGCTTCTTGGGTAAGCTGTTTATCTTCAACTTGCGATGGATTACCACATTCTTGGTGGCTACGCATTGCACGTCTCTGCTTTTTCAGCAAATGCCACAATTGCGTATGAGGGAGATGCATCTACTCTCTCCCAGGTCCATTCCATGTATTTTATTGCTTTGCTCTCCTCTTTCTTTCTTGCCCTTTCGGCTGTTAACTCTGTGTTTCTCCTTCAGATGGCTGGAAGAAACATCGACTATCATAAACGTGTTAGTCTTAGTGCCCGTAGTTCAATCATAAATGTCCAAATGTATATATCATCATTAGCAATAAGATTAAAGCGGCTTTCTATTACTTATGTGTTGGAGTAATATATCGATGTGATTTCTGATCTATGCCCACCATGCGAATAGAACCATAGATCGAGATGGATCACACTCGATGGGTCCCTAGTCAATAAAGCTTCACTAGAAGCGACTAGTATGAAAGATGGCTCTTCATGGCTTACGTTCTGTTAGTCATTGGAATGAGATTCCGGAGTCTGATCATAGATATCATGTGGGACATGATATTGGACGACCCGCCCTGAATATGTGCCATAGATTGAGTCATTAACATATTCATTATCGTATCTTGTCATGTATCCTTAGACCAAGGAGTCTTTGTGATCACTATGCAGTCAACAACTAAGTTTGACCTGAGCCTAACGTTGTCCGTAACAGGGCTTCCATAACGGCCAAGATTGGCTTGGGGACGGGTTGCATGAGTGACACGAAAGACGGCTAAGGGATTTATCCCTCATACTGAGGTATGGGAAAGATATCGGTTCTCGGCCGCTTGATCGAGAGTGACTGAAAGAATAGCATGGCCATGCACATGATACTAGGTATCATATATTCAGTCATCTCACATATCAAGGAACAGTGATTGAGAATAATAAGGATGACGGCTCTATGCCTTATCTCAATCAGGATATCGGAGATAAAAGGATAATGACAGGGACGACGGAAAGGTTAGAATCGATTGGTTCGATTCGCTATGTAGTGTCAGGCAATACTAAAGTCTCGTTAGTTGCCACTTATATAGGATCAAGTAAAATGGGATTTTACGTAGATTTATCGACATGCATAGACCTAAGGGTCACACCGAAGGATGAAACTCATTGACACATTTATGGAGAATGGCCAAAAGAGAGTTGTCTCGGGACATGACCAAAACTGGGTTTTGGGTCATGTGCCCGTAAGTGAATAGGACATTACGGATCAAGACAAGGCTTAGAGTCTTGGGATTGATCGCGTTGGATAATGTTGGACATTTCCGGTATGGAAGGCTTGGAGGCGATGAGCACGTCACGGGACCTCGTTGGGAATGGCCATGGGCCATGTTCCAAGAGGCCCATGAAAGGCCCATGCAACCAAGGCCCATGGAACTAATTAATCAAGTCTTTATTAATTAGTACTAAGTAAGCAAGACAAGGATTAAGGTGTTGGTGATTCACCACCTAACCCATCTTGTCTTGCCATACTTAGCACCATGCTTGTCTTACTTCACACCATGCTTCACACCTTACTTGTCCTTGATGGTTGTTGATGGTTTAAGTCATCTTTTTCCTACAACAAATCACAAGACAAGAATAGAAACACAACTTCTCTCCCTCTCACACTACAATTTCGAGTTTGGCACTTTCCCCCCCTCTTGTTGTGTTCTTGAGTCATCTAAAGAAGAACTACGTGGCTTTGATTCCAATTGGATACGTAGGCGTCTTGGAGACTCAAGCCGATCATCGTTTCTTTGGTGTTCTCTTCCTTTTCTTGAACTAGTTGGTAAGGAAACATCCATATTGTTTATTCTCTTGTGTATCTAATATTTGGTAGTGTTCTATGACATGGTCTCGAGTTATTTCCGCTGCAAGTATGTGTTCATACCCTCCATCGAGACCCAACAAAACGTCTCCTTGTTTCCATCACTAATGTGCCTTCCTTGACTGGTTGTTTTGCTATCTGCTCATACCTCATTATTCTCCACGCCAATATTACTTAATGTTAGCTGATTTCCATTACTATATGTTGCTACTCTTAACTTGAAATTTAGATCCAACTGTTCCTATTTCAATTACATGTTTCTTTGTTCGACTTTTGATGAGTCCTAAAAGTTTGCAATTGTATATATTTGCATTAATAAGTGAACAGGGCATCAACTCTATCTATCATGTATTCATATGCAAGAAAGAAATCGTGCAAACAAGTATAAAGTTTAGGAAGATGTTCACTTCCCTAAACTGTTTTTTTATCGGCAAAAAAATTGTATTAAAATCTTTCGAGAGAAAGAGGAAAACGAAATACAAAAGAACCCCAAGTCAATCACATGTTAACTATAAGGGACGAAACCCAAAAAACTACTTACCAACTACTAAAACAATACTTGAAAGAACAAGATGTTCTTACTACTTGACGCCCTGAGAATTAACTCACAAAAAGGGCGCAGCAAGCGCACCGGTCGTCAAGTAGTAATTCGTTTCAAGTCCGATTATCGTACCCAAGGGAGCGGTAAAACAGTCACTCGATTTAAAATCCGTTATTAATCTGTTTCTGAAAAGAGTTTGTTTTGGTTTTAAAAATGTAAATAACAGTTTGGTGTCTAAATTAAAATAAATTGGAATCAAGTAAGAGACAAAATATCAGGTGTTTGTGAAATTCAGAGAAAAGGTGATCTAGGGTTTTAACGGGGTCACAATATGACTATTGACTCGCAGGGGTTTGTGTTTACATGTGCAAATAAGGTAAGTTTAAAGGTAACGAAAGTTCTCTCGACTGGTCCAAAACATCTTTCGATCGAATTAGGTCCCTAGTATAATCTGACCACCTAGTTATTTCTAATTTGGGTGTAGTGAGACATACAACATTACGATTCATGAACTTCTCTAACTTTCGGTTTATACGCCTATAGCTGTTACACTCGTGTCAACCTAACTTTATTAAAGACTAGATTTAAACACGAGTTACATAATACTTAGTCCTTTTAGTCACTCTCAGCTTTCGATTATTGAGTGCTAAAACCTAATCAACTATCAAGTGATCAATTTGATGAAGCATTAATTCCAAATTATGTAAACAATATCCTAAACACAAATTGCACAACATAACCACAAACTCATTGAATCAATTACTCATATTGCTTCCCCTAGCCCTAGATCAATAGAAATTTAGTTCATGGAGAAGAAGGAAGAACACAAAGATGAAAAAGAACAAGAGATAAACATAATTGAAAGGTAAAGTTGATACAAAATACCAATTCAATGATGAAACTTCAATAGTTTTGCTTCAATCCTTGTTCCTAAGCACTTCTCTCTCACCAAAACTCAAACCCTAACTCTCAATCTCTCTAAAATAATGCCCCATACAAGTTCTCTCCCTTTTCTTAATGGATGCTTTTCTATATATAGGACTTCAAGACCTCTTTTTCTACTCCAAATCGGAATTGGAATAGGTAAATTTGGCTTTTGAATGAGGAAATTTCCTAATTTTATGCAGAAAACGGAGCTGGGAGAAGGTCTGACGCGCGTGGCACGGAGCGTGGCCCAGAATGGGCCCAAAAACGGGCCGGAATGAGGCCCGGAACGTGCTGGAAACCGGCCCGGAATAGGCCCTAAACCGGGCCGGAATGAGTCCCGGAACGGGCCCCTTCCCGTATCCTAACAGTGACAGTCCCTTGACGAAAGTCGAAGATCTTTAAATTCTCTTTGATTTGATATATTATATGAAGCAATTCGGAGTTCGTATGAGGGAGTTATGCCCTTTTCAAGATCAGCCAGCTTCCAAAACTCCGAAAACCGGGTTTTCCCCTATTTTTGCCCTTTTTTCGATCAAAGCACCTACAAAACACAACGAGAGACAAAGTACGAGTAACGAGAGAAAAGTGCACCAAATTGTACAACCCCGGGACTAAAAAGCTCAATAATGTGGGCTAAAAACATCCAAAACCGATGCATTTTATGCCTACATCAACACCCCACACTTGAACTTTTCTCGCCCTGAGAAAACTAAACTAAGAAAGCAATTTAAAGATATGTCCCAGTTAAACCCCGAGGTTCACCTCGATAGGAGGAGTCCGGACCTCCTTTATTCAAAACAATGAAAAGTAAAGATACACGTGCAATGCATGAATCTAAATCTAACTTATTCCTAAGACAGTGATGCATGCAAAATGGCACAAAAGTAGGTGATTTGCCAAGAACGAGTGCAATAATGATTAAAGGAGTTTTCTCAGAGTTGTCACATGCTACAAATCTTTACACACATCAAAGAAACATATAGACCGATGAATACAGTTTAAGCATGATGCTACTCACATTCAAGAATAACTCTTTCCATTTAAACTTGCATTTCCTCATTTACTCTAACCATTTGTTTTCTCTTTTCCCTATACACGGAGTTTAGAAGCTCATATGCTATCATGTTAGACCCATCTCCACTAATTGTAAGGAATCATAATTAATTAAGAATCAGAAAGGTCTTTAATTAAGCTTGTAATGTAAGGTTAGGCAAAAGGTAGGGAAGGAATATGAAAAGAAGATCAAATAAATATCTCAAGACAAGAATGCTTCATTCTCACACCAACAATATATCACACATCCCAAACCCCGTTTATGCACCATTCTCCATTTGCATTCTCTACCACCATTTTCCTTTTATTGAATAGCTAAATGTAGCACTAATTTGTGCTCATTTTTTTTTAGCTATCCAAATTTTCATTACCTTTATCCAAACCACCATCTCGCCTTACCCCACACTTACTTTTCACTAGGGATATAAAATTGTTATTGTTCCCTCTTTTCCCATTTTGTTCTTTTTTTTGGGTGAAGCTATAATAATTTCTCTCAATACAACCCAATGGCATATAAATACATTTTTTTTCTCTTTCGCTTACTCAACATCCCAAATAATAATCCCTCTCAATGAAGCACCTAAGCCAAGAGATACAGGTTCAAAGAATACCGAGGATATAAAAAGAAACGAAAGGCACATAGGATCATAGTGTTTGGGTTAGAAACGAAAGGCTAAAGCTCAAATGGGGTGACTAAGAGATATAATTATGCAAAGGTATGCAATTTTGGCTCAAACGGTCCATAGATGACCTAAAATCATTTTCTCAAATAACCATGTTCCTTATTCTTATTTCGCCTCGAATGGGTCATACATGTAGTTCTAGACTCAATTTACCACGCATAGAAATCAAAGAAATTCAACACTAGTTCTAGCAAACACTCAAAACGCAAGTGGAAAAGCTATTCCTAATGCATGTGCTTTCACAACTCATTAGATTCATTCATGCTCGTATACAACTTTGATTTATGCAAGGAAATAAGCATATGCAACAGTCCAATCATTGAATCCTTAAGATCAAACACAATAGACTCAACAAATCACCAGAAAATATTTTTTTGATTTTTTCAAAATTTTAATTTTTTTTTTGTATTTTTCAAAATTTTATAGCACGAAATGATGCATGAGCACAAAAGAAAACACAAAATGCAAGACATACCCCACCCCACACTTTAAAACTAAGCATTGTCCCCAATGCGACTCAATCCTACACATGCTCCTAGCCACATAACTAACAAACCCACACTTATAATCAGCAAATACACAATTCATGAAATCATATATGCATGTTCTATCAGCATGGCAATTCGGGCACTCAGCGCCCACCAGATAACATAAAGGAAATACAATAGCGGTATACAATAAAAAATAGGAAGGGAAGAGATATTACCCCTCGAAGAACCGCTTTGCGAACTGCATTGACTGTGGGAATCTTCGTGTATGGGTGGATGGAGAGCTACTTCGCCCAAGTGAGTTCATAAGAACTCGGCGCCAACAATCACAACTATAATTCTCACGCTTCCATCCTATATCACCAACTTGCACAAATAGTCAGAAACTAAGAGCAAGACATAACATATACAAAACAAAGAGGGGTAGGGATATTGGGTTGCCTCCCAACAAGCGCATTTGTTTAACGTCGTTTGCTCGGCGAATAGGAGGCTCAATCAGGAGGCCTCCCGAACGTCTCATACTTCCATTGCGTCCTCCTCTTCAAGTGCGGATGTGAAGGTGGGAGAAGGAACACAATGTAGCACAAAATACTATTCCCTGAGTTTTGCAAAAGTTCCAAACTCAAGGCTAATCTCATCAAGCTCGCCTTCACAAAATAATTATAATTTGGTTCATCTTGGCGCAACTTGATAGGTATATGGATCCCATGAAGCGGAAAATGCTCATGACAACAAGTGTCAAGAACATCTACCACAATAGAGTAATATAAGCTCACAAATGGGGAATGAGGACTAGCAAATACATCACAAAAATTATGCTTTATATTAAAATCTCTATGCTCAATATTAGATTTGAAAATCAATGGGATGGGTTGAACATATAGAGTTGATTTGCTAGAATCCAAAAATGAATCTCCCACACTAAAGGGAATTTCGACATCATGCTCGATCTACCAAAATAAAATAAATGGGAGATTCAAATACAGCCCATCTCTTGAGAGCATCTTCCATAGTACCCCTTGGATATCTAATAGATTTGTCAGCCAACTCTATGGATACTATGGAAGGATTCGGCTCAACAAGAGTTTGTGAACTATTTTCTATTATATGATCATTAGTTACATCTAAAGAATTCACTGCATCAGAATTATATGGAGATGACATAGATAATATACAAGAGGGATTAGAATTTGATACCTCACATTCCGCACTTACCTCTAAACTCATGATTGAATCATGAGTTTCTTGCTCTATTGTGTCACATAAGTGTTTGGAACGATCATCCTCAATGTGAGTTGCTTGATCATGTAGAGCTCTCTCATTCATCACTTGTATGAGAAGATTCACCAGATCTTCAAGCTTTTCAAATCGCTCGTCCATTGCTCTCTTTCTTTCTTCGTCTTCTTTTTCTCTTTCTTCGTCTCTTTTAGCCTTCTCCACCAATTTATTCATGAGAGCAAGACACATTGCTTCAAGTGATGATTCCTCATCATAAGACAATTGTGGTTCAACTTGATAACCTTGATCAAAAGTGGAAGCGTCCTCCCAACATTGACTATAGGAAATTGCCTTCACAAAATACTCACAATCGTAGTAAGCATGACCATTAGCTCCACACAAATCACAATACACATTATTATCATACCAATTCTCCATAAAATATATGTTGCAATGAATTAACTAAAAATATATATACAAAACAAATGAAACAGTCTCAACACAAATTAAAAATATAAGTGTTGCTTTAGTTGCTCCTCGGCAACGGCGCCATTAACTTGACGCCCTGAGAATTAACTCACAAAAAGGGCGCAGCAAGCGCACCGGTCGTCAAGTAGTATTTCGGTTCAAGTCCGGTTATCGTACCCAAGGGAGCAGTAAAACAGTCACTCGATTTAAAATCCGTTATTAATCTGTTTCTGAAAAGAGTTTGTTTTGGTATTGAAAATGTAAATAACAGTTTGAGGTCTAAAGTAAAATAAATTGGAATCAAGTAAGAGACAAAATATCAGGTGTTTGTGAAATTCAGAGAAAATGTGATCTAGGGCTTTAACGGGGTCACAATATGACTATTGACTCGCAGGGGTTTGTGTTTACATGTGCAAATAAGGTAAGTTTAAAGGTAACGGAAGTTCTCTCGACTGGTCCTAAACATCTTTCGATCGAATTAGGTCCCTAGTATAATCTGACCACCTAGTTATTTCTAATCTGGGTGTAGTGAGACATACAACATTACGATTCATGAACTTCTCTAACTTTCGGTTTATACGCCTATAGCTGTTACACTCGTGTTAACCTAACTTTATTAGAGACTAGATTTAAACCCGAGTTACATAATCCTTAGTCCTTTTAGTCACTCTCAGCTTTCGATTATTGAGTGCTAAAACCTAATCA
Source organism: Erodium maritimum (assembly GCA_963921825.1). Taxonomy (NCBI): domain Eukaryota; kingdom Viridiplantae; phylum Streptophyta; class Magnoliopsida; order Geraniales; family Geraniaceae; genus Erodium; species Erodium maritimum. Next base: position 36,244,597 of record OY997593.1, on the reverse strand, counting down.
ACTATCAAGTGATCAATTTGATGAAGCATTAATTCCAAATTATGTAAACAATATCCTAAACACAAATTGCACAACATAACCACAAACTCATTGAATCAATTACTCATATTGCTTCCCCTAGTCCTAGATCAATAGAAATTTAGTTCATGGAGAAGAAGGAAGAACACAAAGATGAAAAAGAACAAGAGATAAACATAATTGAAAGGTAAAGTTGATACAAAATACCAATTCAATGATGAAACTTCAATAGTTTTGCTTCAATCCTTGTTCCTAAGCACTTCTCTCTCACCAAAACTCAAACCCTAACTCTCAATCTCTCTAAAATAATGCCCCATACAAGTTCTCTCCCTTTTCTTAATGGATGCTTTTCTATATATAGGACTTCAAGACCTCTTTTTCTACTCCAAATCGGAATTGGAATAGGTAAATTTGGCTTTTGAATGAGAAAATTTCCTATTTTTATGTAGAAAACGGAGCTGGGAGAAGGTCTGACGCGCGTGGCACGGAGCGTGGCCCGGAATGGGCCCAAAAATGGGCCGGAATGAGGCCCGGAACGTGCTGGAAACCGGCCCGAAATGAGACCTGGAATGGGCCCTAAACCGGGCCGGAATGAGTCCCGGAACGGGACCCTTCCCGTATCCTAACAGTGACAGTTCCTTGACGAAAGATGTAGATTTTTAAATTCTCTTTGATTTGATATATTATATGAAGCAATTCGGAGTTCGTATGACGGAGTTATGTCCTTTGCAAGATCAGCCAGCTTCCAAAACTCCGAAAACCGGGTTTTCCTTTATTTTTGCCCTTTTTTCGATCAAAGCACCTACAAAACACAATGAGAGACAAAGTACAAGTAACGAGAGAAAAGTACACCAAATTGTACAACCCCGGGACTAAAAAGCTCAATAATGTGGGCTAAAAACATCCAAAACCGATGCATTTTATGCCTACATCACTACCCCAAGCCACCAAGATAATACAAGATGAATCCTCAAATGAAGCTGAGTTTGTTGCTGCAGAAGAGGAGCTGCAAATGTTGTTGTTACCAAGTGAATAGAATATGAAGAACCCCCATTAGGACATGAGAAGAAGATGTTGTTATTCTTGAGAAGATTGAAGCTGAAACTGAAATTGAATTTGAATCAGCAGAAGTGAAGCTGCTTTTGATGTTGCTGAAGAAGTAGAAGCCTGGGCTAAAACTGGGCTGCTGGTACTGAAGTAGGATGTCGAAAAAGATGCTGAAGCTAATGAAGTAAATAGCTTTAGATGCGATTAGCTCCTCTTGCCAAGTTTTGATGGTTGAGCCTTCCAAAGTAGAACCGCTCCTAATGTATTGAGCTGAAAAAGGAGCTGGTGGTGAACTATGCAAAACTTAGATAAGGCAACCGAAAGCAAGACAATCACTAACCAACAAACACCAGACCAGGAAAGACTCAAACAAGCGAAAGCCAAACAAACCAAACAGAGGAGGGAGGAACAGAACACTCAAAGAAAAGACTACCCAACACTCAAAGGAAAAAGGGAGAGAAGCAGATAAGAGAAGAGAGAAAGAGCTCACACTCAAACAAGATAAAGAACCCCAACCAACCTACCTACCTCACCAAAGCTCACAACTCTCCCCCAACCCCACCCAGCACCCTCCCCCAAACCCCCAAAAGCCAAAACTATGATTGCTTGCAAAGCAAGCAACCCAGTAGGAAAGCCAACAGGACCAAAACCAAGATCAAATGCTCATACTGGACAACAGTCCAAGAGAAGAGAGAAACCAATCCCAGAACAATCCAAGGTCAACGAAACACAAGCCAAAGGAGAGGATAACCACTGATGATAAGAGAAATAGTTTCCATTTTACTGAAAATTTGCCACCTCCCAAGAATAAGCTTGATGTTGAATTTTGTCAAAAATCTCTGTCTTAGATAGAGTAACATTGTTGAATAGAAGAGTGTTTCTAGCTAGCCAAACTTGCCAGCAACAAATCTGAGCTATCTTGAGCCAAAAGGAGGACTTGTCTTTTCTGGAGATGAGATAGGGCCAGAAGGAAAGAAGCTCTTTTAGAGACCCTGGAGAAACCCAAATTAACCCCCACCACTGCATAATTTTGGACCAGACCAGCCAGGATCTTGAGCAATGTAGAATAATGTGAGGTCCATCTTCAAACTCCCAGTTGCAGAATTTACATAGTTGTTCTTGGAAGGTCAAATTCATACCCCTTTTGTCTAGAAAACACTTGGAAGGTATTGCCTCATGACATTCTAGCCAACAGAAAGCAGAGACTTTAGGAGGTATGCCTGGAGTCCAGATGTATTTAAACCAATTGAAGTCAGCAGTAGAGGTCATTGCTTGTTGTTGCATGATTGAGTAGAACTTTCTAACTGAGAAGCCTTTAGGATCTCCTGACCATAACAATATGTCAAGCTTGTTCTGCACTTGAATTCCATTGAGAATGAATTGAAAAGTCATCCAATGTTGCTCAGCTCTGCCTCTAGGAGATCTTGTAAACTTTAGATCCCAAGAAGAATTGGACCAGGCTTCTGAAACTAGTAATTTCTTGCCTTGTGAGAGTACAATAGTCTTGGATATAACAGCTTGAAAGGTGTCTCTCCCCACCAAATGTCCTCCCAAAACAATATTCTTTCACCATTTCCCAAGGTCCAAGCTAGGCATTTGATCCCAAACATATCTGAGAAGTTACTATCATGGTGTAGAGATAGGATTTGTTGTAAGAAGCTGCCTTGACCAACCTCAGAAAAATTTGACAGGTCCCATTTTGAGCTATTCCACCCATATTTTCCACAGATAACTAATTTCCATAAAGAGCCCCTTTCTAAGGAAAACCTCCACCACCATTTAGCCAGCAAAGAGATGTTCATAAAAGTGAGGTTCTTGATTCCCAAACCACCATCTTTTTTGCTTTTGCAAACTGTGTTCCAGTTGAGTTTACAGAAAGGTTTTGAGTCTGGTTGACCATGCCATAAAAATTTCCTTTGCCATCTCTCAAGAGATTGGATGACTCCTCTTAGAGCTTTTAACACAGAGAAGAAATATAGAGGAAGTGCACCAAGGGTGGATTTAATCAATGTGATTCTTCCCCCAAAAGAGAGGATCTTGGCTTGCCAAAGGCCTAAAGCTGATTTAAATTTTTTCACTATTGGCTCCCAAGTTTTGATCCTCTTAGGATTGGATCCTAGAGGAAAACCCAAATAAGTAAATGGCAGACCAGATACTGAGCATCCCAGTTGAGAGGAGAGCTGAGAAATTTCAGGTTCATTGAGATTGAAAGGGAGCAAGGCTGATTTGGAATAGTTGACAATTAGACCAGATGATAGTTGGAACATATGAAGAGCATACTTTAAACAAGGGATGCTGTCCTCATTAGCTTGTAAGAAGAAAATTGAATCATCTGCAAATTGCAGATGAGAAATCTCAGGACCATCTACTGACATTTGTATTCCTCTCAAGAAGTTGGCCTGCACTGAAGTTCGCATGATTTGGTTTAGGCCCTCTGCCACCAACACAAAAATTAAAGGTGAGAGAGCACATCCTTGTCTTAGACCTCTGCTTAGTTGAAAATCTGGTTATGGGGAGCCATTTATTAAGACTGGGGCATGTGCTTTAAAGCAAGATAATATTCAATTCTTCCATTTGATTCCAAAGCCCATTTTTGTTAATAATTCTAGGACATAGCTCCAATTAACCTTATCAAATGCCTTTTCAAAGTCAGCTTTGAAGATATAAGCTTTGAGAGAGGATTTCTTCAGATAATGGACCACCTCAGAAGCTACTACTATCTCATCAGTAATCTGTCTTCCTGAAATGAATGCTGATTGCTCTTCTCCAACTAGTGAATTCACCACTGATTTTAGTCTAATTGATAGCAGCTTTGATAATATCTTGTAGGGACCTCCCATGAGACTTATTGGTCTGAAGTCATCAAAGGACAAAGGAGCTGCATTTTTAGGAATCAAAGCAATAAAATATGAATTGATGCCTTTTCCCAACTGACCAGTTTGGTAAAAATAATGTAAGAAGCTGATCAGATCATTTTTTTTATGATTAGCCAGCAAACTTGAAAGAACTTGAGTGAGAATCCATCTGGACCTAGGGCCTTATCACCCTTGCAAGAGATAATTGCTTGTAATATTTCCTCTTCAGTAAATGGCATTTCTAGCCATTGAGCTTGAACTGAAGTTATTAAGTTGAAAGATAGCTCATCTAAGCTTCTGTCTTCTATAGGAGAGGCTGTGAATCTCCTCTTGAAATGACCAGCAGCTACTTTTTGATCTCCTCAGGCAAAGAAAGAATGGAATTCTCATAAACAATTTGAGTAAGCTTGCCTTTTCCTCCATTATAATTTGCTATTCTGTGGAATAATTTTGAACCTTTGTCTCCCTCATGAAACCACTTGATTCTGGCCTTCTGACTCCATAATTTAGCTTGCCATTTGTATTTTTGAATCAGCATTGCTTTGAGAAACCCTCTATCACTGTTTTATGTATTAGATAAATATCTTACTTCTGTCATAGAGTCAAGAATATCAAGATTCTTAGTAATGGATTCAATTTGTGTTTCAAGGATTCCAAAGACCTCCTTGTTCCATTTTTTGAGATCAGCTTTGAGTATAGTGAATTTTTTCCAAAGAACAAAATGGGGCAAACCTTCCACCAAATAAGAGTCCCAGAAAGCTTGTACTACAGTTAAAAATCTTGCATCCTCAGTCCAGATATTGAGGAATTTGGAAGGCTTGGGACCCCAATCAATTGAACTATCTTGCAGCACTATTGGTATATGATCTGAGATGTTCCTTGGAAGGCAAGATTGAGATAAGGAGTTGAACTTTGCTAAACAACTAGAGGAAATTAGGAATCTATCCAATCTGGAAGCCTGTGAATTTGTACCAAACCAGGTAAACTTTCTACCTTGTAGAGGTAAATCAATAAGATTGAGGTTTGAAACAAATGATTGAAAATGTCTCATATTTGACCCCCCCCCCCCCCCCCCCCCCATTTCTCTAGTTAGCCCTTTCTTCAATACTCAACACAGCATTAAAGTCTCCTCCTATAATGAGGATCCAATCATCTTAAAGGCAAGCAGTTTCCTTAAAAATATCAGCCCATAACACTTTTCTTGCAGTTGAAGAATTGGGAGCATATACATTAACTATGCAGCACAAACAATCTAATATCACCAGTTTTCCTATTCAGATCAAAGCTCCCTTAATCTTTTTTGTATCTTCCATTGAGAAAAGATTACTGTTCCATATAGAAAGAATACCACCAGACTGTCCTGAAGCCTTTATAACTGAGAGATCCCAACCTAGGGTTAAACCACATTCTCTAAGGAAGTTGGGAGGAAAAGGGTCAAGCTTTGTTTCTTGCACCATAATAAAATCAGGGCCTTGCTTAGAGATCAAGTTTCTGAAGCTCCTCCTCTTTTGAGTAGAGGATATCCCTCTCACATTCCATGAGAGTACTTTCATTGCAATCAATTTGTAGAGAGAATGTTGGTGAGATGATTGCTCACCAATAAGTCAGCTTCTGAATCCTTGTCAGAATCTACTAACACCTCCTCAGGATCTCCTTCTTGTTCTTTTCCAGAATCTAATTGATCCTCCAAACTGTTAAGATGAAAGAGAAGAACCTCTTCAGAAACTTTGGATTTTAATCCAAGAGCCTTACCATATTTCCAAGCACTTTTTGCTTCAGATTTTTCATTCAACAAAATAGACAAATCAGCCTTCTTTTCATCTTTGAATCTTGATCTTGTGATGTACGAATGAAGTGGCTTTGCTTTGCTCTCTTTCTTTTTTTTATAATTTCCTTTGAAAGTCTCAAATTGTGTAAGCTTTTTAGGAGTGAAACCAAGACAATCAGCCACTTCAGAGATTTGAGCTTGTAGGAATATAGGTTGTAGAGTGTTGGGGAGAGGGGAGGAAGAATCAACAACATTTTGTACTTCTAGCCCACTTAACAAATTGTCTAGACCTTGTGGTCCCCTTGAGCTTGACTGCCTTGTGAAGTCAGCCTCATTCCTTTGAGTGTCTACTCTTGCAGCTTCCTTTTCCAAGGAAAGTTCTTCTTGAACCCAACCCTTCATTAAATGCTGCTCATACCTTATACTCATTTTTTCCAAAGTAGAAGAGTTTGGTTGCAAATGGACTGGAGAACCTAAGAAAAAAGTTACAGCCTTCTCTGAGGAGAGGCAAATCGGAGAGAGTTGGCTCGAACTAAATTGAACCAGTTGCATCTGAGGAGAAGGAGAATTTTGGGGATTCTCAAGTGGCAGAGGAGTTTGAATTTTCAGCAAGGCTTGACTTCCCTCCAAGCTTTTAACAGATACTGTAGAAATTGCTTCATTTTTTCCCAAAGAAGGTCTTGTGTTTTGAACCTCCAAGTCTATAGAGGGTAAGATAACAGTTGCAAAATCTTGCTCAAGGGTGTCCTGGGCCACCAACCATTGTGTATCGAGATTGTGTGAAGCCAATTTATCCTGGCTACCATCCCCCAACCCCCTTTCAACCGACTGATAAATAACCACATGCTTAGAGACTTTAATGCCTTCTTCATTAACTTCTGATTCAACCACCAAGGGGGGCTCTTCTAAGCCAGCCTGAGGAGGATTCTGCTCTAAATGATTGTCAATAAATACAGGTTGATCAGGAAGTATTAGATCCTTTGGAGAATGTTGCAATAAATGTGCCACTGAGTCAAGTAATTCATTGCAATCATTTTGAGTACTAGTTCCAACTGGAGGGGATTGAAGAGGATCCAGATAAGAGGAACTGTAAAGACCTGCTAAATTAAAAGGAAGTAAAACATTATTTTTATCGTATTACAATGTCGTGGGTGGAAATCGAGTGGGTAAATTGGATCGACTTCAAAAAAAAAGGAGTTGGGGTCGGACCGGGTCGGGTCAGACCCGATCAGCAGCCCAAGCCAGGCAAGGCCTGACCCAACCGAAATGGCATTTGGGCCAAGAAGCCCAAACTGCTGCCTGAGGCCCGTTAAGATCGGCCCGCCTTATATAAGCTCAAAATTAGGGTTTTGACCCTCACACTTCTCCTCCTTCTTCGTTTCACACGTCGATCCTCCCCTCTCTCTCTCTTCTCTCAGCTCGCCGACCACCACCGAACCTCGCCTCCTCTCCGCTCCGTCCAGCACACAACCCGAACCTCTATCTCCTCTCATCTTCTTCTCCATTCAAAACCCGCCGCCACACCCTCACCGTCTCTTCTTCTCATCGTCGCCGCTCAACCCAGACCAGGCGCCGGACACGTCCCCGTCTCGGTTCTCTCTCTCCCTCTTCGCCAGTCCACGCCACCACCGCACGCCGTCGCGTCCCGACCAGTACCTTCCCTTGTCTCTCCGTCCGGACCAAATCCTGCCCTGTCGAGCTCGCCACCGTCCGGATCTGAAACGGAGGCGTCGAAATCCAGCGCAACCCGAACAACCACCACCCGCCGCCGTATTTTTCCCCACGGTGAGGAAGCCAAATCGGCCGGACCCAAAACCGTGCACTTTCTCTCCTTTTTCTTTGGTTATTTCTGAGCTTCTTCTTGAGGATCTGAAGATTCAGGACTGAATCAAAAGTTCGGAAAGAACGGTTTAGAAACGTATCATTTTTGGGTTCGGTTTTAATGAAAAAAGAAAAAAAAACGAAATCGCTTTTTGATCTGGTCATTTGGAACGGTTTGTGGAATCAGAAAATTACAGAAAACGGTTTGTAAAAAGAAAATGATTTTAAACGAAAATCAGTTTACAAAATAAAAAGTGTTTCAAAGACGGTTTCAACTTAAAAATGGATTTAACTGGGTTTTGATCAAATTTGAGAATCATTGGGAGGTTGAACGAACTTGGAAACCGATCAAATAATCTGGACGTTAAATCAGGCCTAAACACGGGATTAGGTTACGCCTCGGGAAACATGCCTCGAAACATGTGCATTGGGAACTGTGCCTCGGGAATCGTGCACTAGGTTCTGGACTCGGGACTCGGGTGCTCGAACCCGATCGTATAATCCCGCTTTTGGCCGTTCGAGTTTATAGATCAACTTGTCGTTATTTAGACTGTGTCGGTTCTGAGTGTAAGTTTTAACTGTTAAAAACCCAGGCTTGAACTTCACCCGAGATGACGAAGACCACTCCGGAACCCGTGTGAAGAATGGAGGAGAGGCTAATCGACTTTACAGCAGAGTATTATTAGAGGAAGACCACAAGGTAGGGGAAATCCTAACTACTCGAGTAATTTCAATAATAGTATGCATATTAGGTTAATAAAATCGGAAAGGTCTTAGAATGACATATAGGATGCGAATAACTAGAATAATCGTCTTTCAATTATTAATAATCGGAAGTGTCTAGAATGCATGCTTAGGATGAGAATAACTAGTGTAATTCGCTTTCAATACTTGGGAATTGATTTAATGGTAGAGAGGTCGTGATGAGCCCTCGGATTAGTTTGTGTTAGGATCATATGCTTGTTTGCCTAGTTCAGGATAAACTAAGAGTCTAATGAAACTAGTTAGCTTGTATGATTGAATGCTTAATTGAGTGTTTGGATGATTGAATGTAGATTAATTGACTGATTGAACGGATGATCGAGTATGACTGGTTGTGCCAAACGGTGCAATCAGGTGATCGATGTACCGATGGTTCGTGACAGGTAAGTATGACGGTAAGGGTAATTGTGGGTATGAATCTCGTGTGGTGTGTATTGATGAACGTGTGTACTTCTAAGATTGAGGATTAAGTGAATGTCTTTGTGTGTTGTGGCGAAAGTGTGATTCGATAAGTGTTGATTAGTGATAAGTTATGGTGTTTCTCCCTTATTTATGTTCTTGAGATGTTTGATTGTTCGGTTCGGTACCACACCGGGGGGGAGGGCGGGGGGGGGGGGGGGGTAATCCCGGTGGTGTTGTGGTGGTTGGAGTTTGACAGATTCTTTGTGATAATGGTCGAGTGTTGGAGTTTGACAGATTCTTCGTGATAATGGTTGAGTATTGGAGCCTGAGGGCATTGGTTATTGGATACTACGGGGATTGATTAGTGGAGCCTGAGGGCATCGGTTATTGGATACTACGAGGATTGAATTATTGGAGCCTGAGGGCATTGATTATTGGACCCTACGAGGCAGTTGGATGGGTTACTCTGCGAGAAATGGTTATTGTGGTTTCACCCAAGTGTATGCGTCCTACGAGAGCGCTACCTTGGTTCCCTATGACATATGGTCCTTTGGAGGCATTTCCGAGAATCCCGACGATGAGCGTCCCTATGGGATGGTTTCCGGTGCCCCGATGTATGTGCCTCCTCTAGACTGAGGGAAAATCTGATATGATATGGGTACTCTGGTGGATCGGAATATGGGAACCGATGTGATCCCAGAATCTATCCATGGATCGGAGGCTTGAGAAAGCAAGTGGTTGGTGTGATATTACTTGCTCCATCCTTCAATGAGTGTAGAGATCTTTCTAATACTTGACCTGAGAGTTCTTCCAGAGTAAGACCCATTTTCCAATGCCCAAAGAGAGCACCAAAGAGCAAACAACAGAGTGCTTGAAGGAGGGGTTGTAGAAGGAGCTTAGTCACTCACATCCAACTCTTCAGTGGTCCGATGATCTAATGAAAAATCACCATGGACACTACACCGATAATGTCACACTTCCCTAAACTGTTAGCAGAGGTATACAATAGATTTCGTAAAAGGATACAATGCATTGTCGCTATTCTACATCAACCAACATGCGATGCATTCTGATTGGTAATTTGCATATCGACCAATAAGAGAATGGCTTTCCAATATTAGATATGAGATTAAAGTTTTAGCCTCTTCCCTCTACACATTTTATTATTTTAATGACGTACAAAGAACACCCAAATCAATTCCAAAAAAATTGATCGACATTCCTCCGATATACTTTCATTCCCTGACATTTTCTCCCCTAGTATTCATTAATAGGATAGAAGGGCAAGTCTGTATCATTTAAATAAAAGGCCAAATTCATAGGTGGCCTACAGACAAGACACGGGTTCAGTAAGAGAACATGGCGGTCTCGGGGTGTTGCCCGCATCCGCGGAAGGGACGTTCGGTACAATGTATAAATTTATCCTCTCGGGCATCCAAGCACATCGAAAGCTCGTAAAGCAGTTTTCTCCCGTTCCTAGTTTCTCTGCACTTCACAATGGGCCTGTAAGAAGTGATTTGACCAATACACCTATTTCCATAAGGGACTTGCTGCCTGCACATAGCCTTACGGAATGCCGGGATCGGACATAAGTCGAAAACAACTTCTTACAGGGCCATTGTGAATTGTAGACAAACTAGGAACGGGAGAAAATTGCTTTACGAGCTTTCGATGTGCTTGGATGCCCTTGGATGGCTGAGAGGATAAATTTATACACTGTACCGAACGTCCCTTCCGCGGATGCGGACAACACCATGAGACCGCCATGCTCTCTTATTGATTCAACTAGCTGTAGAAATTTCCTCCTCCGACGCCTCTGGGTTTCATTATAACCAGGAATTGATTCCATCAACGGCAGAAATTTCCCCTTCCGAGCAGTACCAGAAACCACTCCAACAATCAGAGGCGGATCCAGAAATTTATCGTAGGGTATGCCGCGAATAATTATTAAATATAAATAAATAAATAAATAAATAACGATAATAAAATATACTACTATTGCATGATCAAATATACTAATATTCTAAATTACAATTAAACTGTAAATATCAAAAATCTACTCCCAATGGAAGTGCATTCTCCTCCTATTCATACCTTGAAAACGCTTAATGATATCTACGTCATCGATTGTGCTAAACACGTCTTTTTCTACAAAAGTCACTAAACAATCATTAAGTCATGCATTAGACATTCTGTTTCTCAACTCATTCTTCACAAAATTCATACTCAAAATACTCGCTCAACACTTGCAGTAGCCACAGGAAATGACAAAGCTAGCTTGACAAGCTTGTACACAAATCTAAAGGTCTTATGCTTCTTTTAGAAGGTAAGCTCTTCTCACCTCATCTTCATCATTTGGATGATACTCAATTATTTGAGTTCTTTTCGCAGGATCGGTGTAAAGACCGACTCGTGTTAAAGATTTAAAGGATTTAAATTTATTGAGTTGAAACGTCGGAGTTATAAACGGGTCGAAAAACTGGAACGAGTACGAAAAAAAAAGAAAAAAAAAGAAGAGGGCCTAATTTTTTGGCCCATGAGTTAGGCCCATTTAACCCTTACTCAAACCCATCTCTTATTGTCTTGTATTGTTCTATTTAAGGAGCAGTAGGGTTTTATCATATGTGTGCCGCAACAACACTTTTTGGCAGAGAGAAATAAGAGAGTAAGGAGGAGAGGTGGCTCGTCAAGGGGTTATGAAATTGGTCCCATGGATGGCGGCAGGAGCTTGATTCTCGTTCTCTTCTCTTCTTAGTTGATTGTTTACTAAACTATTACTGGTGAGTGGCGGAAAAACGAACAAAGGTATTTCTTTTGCTTGGACACATATGTGATTGATGTATCAGCACATCATATGGATGGAGCATTAATGCTCCATGTTATTTTTGTGGGTTAGCAACAGCAAACAAGTGATGGAGCAGTAATTGCTCCCTATTTAACTCATGGTTCAAGAGCACCAAGGTACACGAGTTGGTGACTTTTTGGTTGAGCCTTTTAGCTACTGAAATGAAGGGGAACAAAAGGAAATAAATGCTTGGTTCGCTGCGGAAATCAAGGAGAACAAAGGAGCATTCATTGCACCTTGGTGTGCACTAAGTTGGGGAAGAAGCTATCAATTTGGAAGCAAGCAAGTCTCGGCATAAACAAGTCCAAGAAAAGAAAAAAACAAAGGTATTTTGTTTTTAAAGGTTCTTTTTGTTTATTAGAGTTTCCCTTTTCTTTGAGTTAGTATCAACTGAAAAACAGGGATTACAGCTAGGTTTAATTGTTCTCGTCTTGACTATCTTTGTGTATTGAGAATAGGGAATTAGGGTTTGTAATTCGTAAGAATTTGGAAAGTGATTCCGCCAAGTACGTTGTAACGCGTGAATATAATTAGAAATTGTAGAAACGCAAATGGAAATTTTCGGAGCCCCGGAAGGACGTTTTCCAATCTTGGGCAGATTCGCCGGGTCGGGCGAAACGGGCCTTTCCGGGTCCATTATCGACAATGTCGAGTAATTGGGAAGTTTGGGAGTGATCGACATTGTCGGGTTACTTTTGGGCGTCAAGTTTATTAAATTCCGGTTTATGTCTGCGAACTTAAAAGTATTTAAATCGTGTTCTTATTAGATCGTGCCGCAGACAGAGGCAAGGGAAAGCTGGGCGAGTGACCGAGATCACGCCGGAGCTTATTTGTGCACTTTTGGAGAAAACATACGAGGTAGGGAAAAGTAGCCGGATCTCGGCCCTGACTAGGGAAAGTTAATAGTAGAATTGCATGTGACACTGGGGTGTCGTGGGTTGAATAGGTTTATTTAAATATTAGGAAGGCATGATACGGGACTGTAGCGTTTATTAGAAAAGCAGGTTACGGGAACTTAGTAATTATGAGAAAAGCATGTGACACTTAGTAGTGTCGTAGGAGCAGAGAACTTAGCGTTAATTGTTTTACTGGAGTCATATGACCATGCCCGGAGGTTGTTTGTGAACTTATCGATATTAGGAGTACTGGAGGCATATGACCATGCCCGGAGGTTGTTTGAGAAACTGTTGATATTAGGACTGTTGGAGGCTTTGGTTAAGCCGGAGGTTGGTTGTTTATTTGTGTTTGGGTGGCCTTGAGAGCCCGTGCTGTTATTGTTGAGTCTTGGGTGGCCATGAGAGCCAGTGTTATTATTTGTGTTTGGGTGGCCTTGAGAGCCCGTGCTATTATTGAGTTTTGGGTGGCCTTGAGAGCCCGTGTTATTATTGAGTTTTAGGTGGCCTTGAGAGCCCGTGTTATGGTTGAGTTTTGGGTGGCCTTGAGAGCCCGTGTACTAAGGTTGGTGTCTTTGGCTGGCCCGACCGAGTTAGAGTCTCGAAGGGGGTTGCAAGCTTTCTTTAGCTGGCTTACGAGTTAGAGTCTCGGTAAGTTGCAAGCGTGTTTTATGTTTGGTGTCTCGGGAGGCCGTGAGTGCCTGTGGGGCTGTTGAGTCCGTGTTTTGCTGTTGGTTGGTGTCTAGGGAGGCCGTGAGTGCCTGTGGGGCCGTTGAGTCCGAGTTTTACTATTGGTGTCTTGGTGGCCATGAGTGCCTGTGAGTGTTGAACCTGTGCTGTTACTGGTTGTTGAACTTGCTTGTGATTGTGTTTGTGATTGTGATTGTGATTGTGGTTACCTGAGGTTGGGGGCCCGCTTCATGAAACGGGGGTCCACGATCACACGCGTCTGCATGTTCAGACGGGGTAGGGGGCCCGCCCGCCAATAAAGGGGTCCTGGCCGCGCGTGTGTGGTTTGGGTTTGTGAGCATACTTTGGCTGGCTTACGGGTTAGAGTCCTGGTAAGTTGCACGCATACTTTGGCTGGCTTACGGGTTAGAGTCCCGGTAAGTGCAAGCATTTTCCGGCTGGCTTGCGGGTTAGAGTCTCGGTAAGTTGCAGCATTCTTGGGTTGGCCTGACCGGGTTAGAGTCCCGGGAGGGCGTGAGCATTCTTGGCAGCTGGTTTGCGATCCTTTGTGATCTTGTTTGGTATGCGATCCTTTGTGATCTTGTTTGGTGTTGCGTACTTTCTTTTGAGTCCTTGGAAGAGGTCTTCAATTGTTGTGTTGGGTCTACTTTACGTGTCAGGGTGTTGAGTCGTTCGAGGAAGGTCACCGTGGGTGTTTGTCAGTCAGAGTACTCGAGTTGGGGACAGTGATCCCCGGAGTTGAGTTTGTTGTTGGTGTTACTTGCTTTGTCTGCTAATTATGCCGTAGTCAGTCTGTTATCCGTGGTGGTGAGCGAACGCTCACCCCTAGCTGCTTTTCCTACAGGTACTGTTCGTGGGACGGACTAGGTGAGCTCTCGAAGCTTGTGGAGCTAGGAGCGGAGTCCGGGTTTTGTCTTTTGAGTCTAGTGACGGATACCTTGTACTTTTGTCCACGTGTTGGGACGTATTTTAAGTTGTAAATATTATTTTTGTTGAACTAAACTGGTATTTTAAAGTGTTTTAATGAAAACAGGTTTCAGTGTTTTTATGTTTTTAAAACGTTCGCGTCCCAAGTTCGGTTTACTGAAATTGGGGCGTGACAATCGGACACTAACGGTTTCCCCTTCTTAAAGCGCTTATTTGATGATTGTGGTGGTAGTTCGGGTTGACCCTCACTTAGGAAATTAACTTCATGAGTCTCTTCAATAGTTGAAATTGGCTCCTTAAATCTCGGTATTAACGGGAAAAACTTTCTAATCCTAAAATTATGTATATTATTAGCATGACAGTCATGAAAAATAATGCACTAAATATACGAAAATTCAAGTAAGATATCATAGATATGCTAACGTTGTTAAAAAATACTAATTCATTATTTTAACAATTCACTCGTTACTCAATTAAATTATTTACTAACTTTTGTTGAAAGTCAAAACATCTAAGCATTCTCATATTAACAACATTCATTTTTTTTAGCAAAAGTTCAAGCATAAAATTATATTAAAGCACTAAATATACAAAAATTCAAATAAGATATCATAGATATGCTAACATTGTTAAAATACTAATTCATTATTTTAACAATTCACTCATTACTCAATTAAATTATTTATTAACTTTTGTTGAAAGTTAAAAACTCTAAGCATTTTCTTAACAAAAGTTCAAACAGAATTATATTAGGGTAGCGAAAAAGTTTCAATATGAGTATATGATTAAGTTCCAATATGAACAATCCAATAATAAAAAACATACCTGAATATATCTAAGGGAAATTTTTACTTTAATACCCTGCCAAACATTTAATTTCACTTTGATACTCTGGCATAAATTTTTTGCACTTTCATACCTAAACCAAACATTCAATTTCAGTTTCATACCCAGCAGTTAACTTTCTGTTAGTTTGGATGGAAAAAGTTAAAAAGACCATAATACCCCTAACTATTATCAAACTCTTGCCATTGGTTCAGAATTTGAAAATAAGTGAAATGACAATAATACCCTTCATTGTTAGGGTATTAAAATGAAATTTTCACTATTTTAAAAATAAAATCAGATATTTTTTATAAATTCAGTTTTTGTTTATGAAAATTATTTTTATTTTCCAAAAATCAGTTTTTAGTTTTATAAATTTAGTTTTTATTTATAAAAATTATTTTATTTTCAAAATTTTAAATTTTAATTTAAAAATACATAAAAATCAGATTTTATTTTTAAAAATACATAAAAATCAGCTTTTTAATTTAATTAATAATTTATTATATATTTTTTTTTTTTCATTTTTCAACCCAATCTCTCTCCTTTCTCCCTCTTTCCCCAATCTTGAATCATCTACCTCATCTCCACCTTATCCTTCCTCTAAATCATCGACCTCATCGAGAACAAGCTCACCGGTTCGATTGCTCAATGGTGCTGCCTCTTTTGCTCAGAGACCGAAGGAGAAAGCTATAGCTTGTTGTGAGTGATAATGGCAGTTGTTGCTTCTTCTCTTCCCCGCCATTAATTCTTTCTCGGTACTCTCACCATCAACCCATAACGAAAAAGACGAACTCGTTGATTCGACTCACCCCGTTTTTTCAGATCTGGGTTTGAGCTCACCTCTTGTTTTATCTTCAGATTGGACCACACTACCATCGAAACCACCAGCATAGCTTGATGAGCAACTGTGCCCAGCTCATTTCGCTTGACTTGAGCTTCAATTACCTCAAAGGAACCATCCCTCCAAGCCTCGGCTTGCTCTCAAACTTCCGGGACCTCATATTGCTCCTCAATTAGCTCACCAGAGAAATCCCCAACGAGCTCCGAAACATCACGACCCTCGAGAACTTGATACTCGACTTCAATTTCCTCACCGGAACCATTCCCTCCGGCCTAAGGAACTGCTCTAATCTGAACTGGATATAATTGTCGAACAATCAGCTGACCGGCGAAATCCCCAGTTAGACTGGGGAGCTCTCGAATCTAGTCTGGAGCTTACAGGATGTCCAGCAACAGGGAAGAAGGTTTGGGGCCGGCGTGGATCTCGACTCCGACGACGACTTGCAGCGACCTTCTCCCTTTGCTGAAAGTCGAGTCCGACGACGGGTGTGGTCGATTTCCCAGATCTGGTTTGAAGGTAATGAGATTGGGGATTAGGTTTTTAGGTTGTACAGAGAGAATGGAACGTTGGGGAAGAAGAACAACATATTTTTTTTTGAAAACTAATAAAAAACAAAATAGAAAAGAATTTAAATGTTAAAGAAAAAAGGTAAAAATAAAACTTTTTTTTTGAAAAAAATATATTGTAATAAAAATATATTCAGTTTACTTTTTGAAAATAAAAATTATTTTCATAAATAAAAACTGAATTTATAAAAATAAAAACAGAATTTTTGAAAATAAAAATAACTTTCATAAATAAAAACTGAATTTATATAAATAAAAACATAATTTTAGAAAAATAAAAATAATTTTCATATATAAAAACTAAATTTATAAAAAAAAAAACGAATTTATTTTAAAAATTGTGAAATTTTCATTTGAACACCCTAACAATGAAGGTTATTATTGTCATTTCACCCTAACAATTGCATGAGTTTGAAAATTTAAGTAATAGGTAGGGGTATTATGGACATTTTATCAATTTTGGATGGAAAGTTAACAGAATCTGACCGTTTGGTATGAAAGTGAAATTAAAAGTTTGGTTAGGGTATGAAAGTGTTAAAAATTTATGTTAGGGTATCAAAATGAAATGAAATGTGTGGCAGGGTGTTAAAGTGAAATTTTCCCTATGTCTAATATAAAAAGAAAAAGTAAGATGATATTGAGAGAGGGAGAAGCAAAACAAGAGAACTTGTTTCAATATTGAATGTTCAGTATTAGGGGAGAGAGTAGGCTTGGGGAGAGGGTATGCGTGAAAAGTTGAATGTTTTTTTTTTTACTTGTTAACCTTTGATATTCATATAATAAAAAAGGTAATCTGAAATTTAAGCCTTCTATTACAATTGAGCAAATTTTTGATCTATTAAAGGCCCAAAACTAATAATGAAGCCCAAAAAGAATTATTAAAATTTAGCACAAACATATGTACAACAACATTCAAACGTATGTGGCGTGGTTGAATATGAACACCCTTACCATTAGACCAAATTATATTTTATGCATGGCATACCCTATACCCCTTTGTATCCGTCTTTGCCAACAATGAATGTAATTAGGAAGAACAAAACCATATTTGTGGTTGTTGTTGCCAGTGGCGGATTTAGGGGGCCCAGGTGGGGCACGTGCCCCCTGAACTTTTTGAAAACTAGTGTTTATTACCCATATATTTTATAATTTTCAATTGTGCCCCTCCTTATATTTTCTTTTTTATTTCCTAACTACAACTAATCCAAATGAATCATCTGTGTGTGTTGTTTTTGTATATATTTATTATATTTATTAATTCTTTACCACTTCTATTTTTGTAATTTCTAATTAACGTAAAAACAATTATTTTATTTAATATGTTATATAAAGTTGGAGTTACACCAACTTAAAATTGGTTCTCTCAGTTTCTAAAAAAAAGTTTGATTCCTTCCAAAATTACTACAATCATGAAAATTTATTTCAACTATGTTCATCATATTTCAATTTCTTTATTGTTTAATTATTTAAACTTCTTATTTTGAACTAGTTTACAAAATCTATTATTATTTAGGTATTGAATTTTGAAGTAATTCTTTACATAGTTACTATAGTATGATCGTGACAGAAGAGAGAGAGAGTATGTTCAATTACAAATAACGTCAAGACTTGGTTGAAAAACGAATGTGAGCCCAATGAATGTATGATAATAATGATCACATACAACATAAATATTTTTTTTATTGTATTAATAATAAATTGTTCAAAATATGCAATCTCGATATCGCGTCTTCTAATAAGTAGTCATTTATTAATTTTACGCGATAATAATTTTTTAATATTATCGCATCTTATATTATTTTGACGTTATTTGTTATTATAAAAAAAATTTGGTGCCCCCCTTCGTCGAGAAACCTAAATCCGCCACTGGTTGTTTCCATAGTTGAAGTCGAGATGGCTTTGATACATATATATATATATATATAAGCATAGCTATTGATGTTAACAGCACTACACACATCAATCTATCTGAGATCATCTCATGTGCGTTGAGGCCAAATACGTATGCATCGAATTACCCCAACTATTCATGAAATTGTTGCGTCCTGCTTATCACCTAAAATGGCCAAGCTTTGTCCAAAGCTTGTCTTTGCCTTGGTGTTGGTTGTAACATGAGATCAATGCTACGACCGATTTCCCTTACCGCCCAAACCTAAACCCCAACCTAAGCCACCCTCCTGCTCCGATCCGAAGACTTGTGGCCCCTTACCATTGAAGAAAGACGTTTCACACCGTTTAGGCTACAAATACCACAAAGCCCTATGAAGTCGTGACACGTGGATGGTCGGTTGAAACCTATAAACCTACCGAAATCCATTTGGTTGGAATTTTACCGCTTTTCTCGGTTTCGCTACCCATGGCGATTAACATAAACCGGGATTTTCCGATATGGGGCTCCCAAATAGGGTGATGGACGATCCAAGAAGAGTAACATGAAAATACGAGCCTCATGCACGCACCCCATTTCCTCTCTAGGGTTTCGGGTCACCCATGGACGGTCGTCGCCGACACGCTCGTCTCTCCAACACCGAGAGGAAGCGCAGATAGATAGAAGATGGACTGGCAATGAGCTCTCTAACAGCTTTGTATATGCGGATTCCTTCGTCGTCGATGATGCAGAGTTGGACAACCTTGTCCGGCGGCGGTTTGAACCACGACGAAGGAGAGCCCGCCACGCAATAGTCAAGCGTCAATGCCACGTCGCTCTCGCCCATAGTGAAGCAAGACTTGGAGCATTGATCCGGAATAAATTGCGTGTCATGGGGTTCAAGGATCTTGCCGATCGTCCAGTTCTATATCCGTCGAATCATGTCAGAGGGTGTACGAACTCGCCCGTTTTGTCGAGGATCAATGCAGCAGCTAGCCGAAATGACCGACGAAAGGGAGCGGCACATGAAGCACCAAGAAGAGTCCCAGAAAACTCAAGAAGAGTTGGCAACCAAAGTTCATTTACTCGTGGAATACATGAATTTAAACAATTTTATTTCAGGAACTTTGTTTGAACAACCTACTTAGTTCATGATGAATTTCAATTTCTGGTTCAATTAGATTGTTGTTTGTGTTTAATTCGCAGGTTTATTTTGATTGTATTGTACGTTTGGGTGCAAGATATCTAAAATTGTATTTTTCAATCGGACACGGAACTTAGCGAGCTCAATAATTTGGTTGAGCTTGAACTTTCATTACTTGCCCAACTATTGAGTCTAGTATGGAAGTTCATTTCCGACTAAATTATTGGGTCAGGCTTGAACTTTCATACCCAACTCAATAACTGGGTCGGCCTTGAACTTTCAGGCTCGACTGAATACTTGTGTCGGGTTTGAACTTTCATACCCCACTTAATTATAACTAAATGCAAAATTAATTTTTATTGATGGCCCTTACCAAGTTACAAATACATTCGAAACCACTCAATCCGACTAAAGAATCAAGCAGTGCACCAACAGCTAAATGCTGATCTGATTGAACACATTTGGACTTTGTTCAGGATGGAGGCTGTTATGGATTACAACAACTAGTAAACTACTTGTTCATTTTGTTTCCGTAGTTGAGCTTAATGTATTTCCGTATCTATGATTTATATTGGGACAATAAGTTTTGCTGTTTTTCTAACGTCCCGTTTACCTGTATTTCAGAAACTTTATTTCATCGTAATATGAACCATGTACCTTCCCCATGTTACCTCCTTGGCCGATTCGGTTTCCTATTCCAAAAGTAGTTTCCAACCAAATTTATAGAGTCTAAGATCGAAAGCGGTGTTTCTCAAACTGATATGGGTCTGCCACTAGCAGTGTTCAGGTTCGAGCGAAAACAACGCCAGCGTGGTTGGTTCGAGCGCACGAAGGCAAAGCTTATGAAGTGTCAACTGTCATTGACCAGGTAATACGCTGAAGTAGTTGCTTTCGGCACATCCGACTAGACCTCGCTGGAGAAGGCCAACCTCGAGACTCTTATGTTCGAGATGCTTCGAGCTATGAACCACAACTAGCATGTTCAATGTTTTTATTTTCTATCCTTATACTCGGTTTCGAACACGTTCGTTTCATTTTGTACTCAGAAACATACCCTGAAATGTTTGTAATAAATGCGACCTTTTAATATTGTCTTGTGTGACCGATTCTCTACGTGTTCACATGCACCGATTCTTTAATATTTATTGGTCTGACCGATTCTACAAGTTTGACAAATATTTTGGATTATTCTGCCTCCCCTATTTAAATCTGCTGCAACACAGAATCGACACCAACTCTTCATCTTCAAAACTGTCTCCAAAACAGAATCGACAACAACTTCTTTTTTTCTTCAACACCAAATCGTTCATGGTGCCAAGTTGGACCAATGTGGAGGAGAGGCGACTGGTGGTTGCGTTGATGCTCCACGCTCGCGCCACCAAAGAGTATTGACACCATATGTACGAGGACTTGAAATCCATGGATTCATCTCCATTTCCTCGGTCCGAGAAGCAGATCAAAGATCATTGGCAAAAGAACAACGTCCGGAGTGAAGCGATTCGAGTTGACGTTCTTGTAGGCCCGACATGAGCTCGGTCCAACCGCCACAGGTGCTGAGGTTCTCCTCGAGGCCAACCATGCATATGTCCGTAATGTCGTTCTCCCCTTCAACAAGCATGAGTGGTGGGCGGTTGTTCGGAAATATCCAAAATGACGCTAGATGAAGAGGTTCGCCAACTTCTAATTCTCATCCGCTCGAATTGATCGATTGTGTTTTCTGTTGGTTCTCATGTTTTTGTATTTATCGGGTTTGCATTGTAATATCTTTGACTCGTTTTTGAAAATAATAATATTATCTATTCATTCATGTATTTTTAATTCTGCCGATAAATCCACTAATTTTCCAAAAAAATGTACCTACTTGGGCCGATTCCAAGAGGGTCTAATGGTCCAAAAAAACTAGAAAACCAAATCATCTTGTTCCTCCAAAACCCCAGTAGGGGCTCATAATCAAAATGCCCTCACCATGAGCATGCGACAGTGGCCCCTAAGGGCTCTCTCGCGTGTCACAGCCCTACCCTTCTGCTCCGCCGCTACCTTCCCTCTGAAGAACGTCACGACGTCGAACTTCGAGTCCTCCTTGGAAGCCCTGAGGGACCATGTCCGAGCCGCAGACTTCGTTGCAATCGATCTGGAAATGACCGGTGTCTCCAGCGCGCCGTGGCGAGATTCATTCGAGATCGACCGGACCGATGTTACCTACCTCAAGGTCAAGGACTCCGCCGAGAAGTTCGCCGTCGTGCAGTTCGGCGTTTGCCCTTTCCGCTGGGACTCTTCCAAGCAATCCTTCATTGCTCATCCGTGAGTTCTTTTGTTGCTTTAGAAGTGTTATACTGAGCTCTCCTATTCTTTGTCGTCGAGGTGATCAATTCATTGGTTTAGGTCAGCTGATAAGAGCTGTTTGGTTGCTCAGAAATTCTGACTAAGATGAAAATCATATTGAAAATATTCCTCTTCTAAATCTCTTCTTTACGCGGCTCTGATGATATGAATTTGTAACATTTTTGTCAAGGGTTGACCGTATTTTCCGTCCAAAATTATTAAATTCTAACCCAAGTAAACGTAAATTGTCATGTAGTAACGTTACCGTATTTTCCGTCCAAAAGTTTAAGCTGTTTAGTGAGTAACAGGAAAAGTTGATAGTTCAGAGTTATGATTTGAGAATAACGAAAATGTTGTGTTATGATATAAGAATAAACGAAATGTCTACGTTATGATTTGAGAATAAACGAAAAGTTGAAGTTTTCATTTTGGGAAAGTTTTAGAGCATGTGACAGGTATTTCATGACGTTGACCACACTTAACAGATTTTGATACATTTTGTGAATTAATAAGGTAAAACCTGTTACTATCTGATACGCTTCATATATGTTGGTTATGATTTAATGTTTGACTTTAGTACAACGAGGTGCATGTAGTTCTTTCTTTTGTCAATTTTATAGGTTTCAGAATAAAGAGGACAGTGAATATCAACTACAAGCTTGTATTCTTATACAACGGCATTGTTGCATGATGTTGCTGTGCCATAACACAAATGAATATCTTGTTTTCTTGTTTATAAATTTCTAGGATGTGGATATTTGTAATTCTTGTTTGTTAGTAGCCAAACTCACTTAACTCGTGTTTCACATCAATGAATCTGACTGTGAAGCTGTGTACCAGGCACAATTTCTTTGTATTTCCTCGCCGAGAGCTTCCTGTTGATGGACCCTGTTATGAATTCCTCTGCCAGACATCATCACTTGGCTTCTTGGCTAAGTACCAGTTTGATTTCAATGCATGCATAATTGAAGGTAATCCAATTGCATTTCTTTCTTCACTGGATGACCATTGCTAAAAACTACCTTATGAATTTGCCCTTGTGTGAAAAACTACCTTATGTATTGCCCATGCTTTGAAACTACCATACTTTTGACCCCGGTTTCTTAGCTAGATGTCTCTTAGTTAGTTAGGTTTTGTTATGGTTGATTTCGTTCGATGTCATTCTAGCAAGACATTTGGGTCATTAATTTGTATGCATTCTTATATGCACAGTCAATATGAAAATTTACCCTCTTAAATAATGCCAGGGGTATCTTATTTATCCAGAGCACAGGAGGATGAAGCCCTGAGACGGTTGAATACGACATATCAGGATGAATCATTGGTATCACAATTTAAATATAATAGAACTTTAACCATGGCAGAAATTCTCTTTACCCAGAGAATGAAAAGCAGATTCAGTGAATGGCGTGATGGGTTATTAACTAAAGGAAAGGAGGGCTATGAATTTTCCAATAGTTCAGGTGACTCGGAACAAAAATTTCAGACAGTGTCCTATAAAAACCATCCAGCTATGATACTGGATGGGTTCACTTCTCATCAGCTAGGGTTGATACAATTGGTAATGTGTTGTTATCGCTGCTTTATTTTTGATGTCACATTCTCTACTCCCGACTTATGAGATATAGAATATGGCCTTGAATAGCTTTCTTCTTTCTTTCTTACAAAATTGCATCTTGATATGATTACTGTATAATGCAGCCTCTTTCCAATTTTTGAGTTATCCTTTTAGACATGGTAGGGCATACATTTCTCTTTCCTTTACTGATGTTGGAGCGTAAACTGTTAGAGTTTGGTTTATTTCCTATTCCTAGTCCTAGTCCTTTTAGTATTTCCTATTTAGTATAGTTGTATAGAGTTAATCCCTATAAAAGGGGATGCATTCATTGTATTGAAAAATAAGAAGCACAATAAAAAAAACATTGGATTTGAAATCAAGAAACTTTACAAAACAAAGAATGGTTTGGAACCCATAGGTGCCTGAGATATGTGCGGCTAAAATTGAACTAAAAATCTATATCTAAGACCAATAAGTCATCAATGAAGGTAAACCTCTCTGATTGTTCAAGACTTCCACTGTGAATAGATCAAAATATGTGTGTGTTAATTGTAAGAGTTTTGTTATCTTGTGAAGTTCTTCATTACGCATTTGCTATGAAGTAGACTGTAGAAGCCTGAAAACATTATCTTACCTGTGGCACTTACTTTTAATGCATTGAAATATTATTCGCATGGCTGTTATTGACAGTGGATCTCTTCTTGAACTTGCATGTGGCCCAATCAATGGTTCTGTCAGTACTCTTGTTCTAGAACGCGTGTCTTAGGAATGGTAAAGATCTTATCATGTTTACTGGTTTCTTGAGGAAGGGGTTAAATAGAGGATATTATTAAGGAAACTAAATTAGTTGATTATTTAGCAACTTTCATTTTCTTACAGTTATGCTGTACTTGACAGAGCCATGTGTTACTATTATTTCCTGAGCAAGCTTTAAGGATGTCACCCTCTTGCTTCTCTTATTTATTTTATTTATAGCACTATCAATTGGCACTACTAATGCTTGAAACTGAAATTAATCAGGTTATAAGAAAGCATTTCAAAGATCTCGCTTATGTACGTACAAACAAAAAACGTTCAGTTTTGCAGTACCTAGTAGTGCATACAAATTCTGAAGATGACAAGAACTCACTTATGGTAAGATACATGTACTTTTTATCAGCCGTATATACTAAGGTTTCGGCTCAAGACCTTGCTTATGTACAAGAACCAAAGGTTTGATTCTTAGTTAGACTTAAGGTTGACGTATCAAAAAAATCGACTGAAAACCTCCTTTATGTAGAAAGGAGCTCTAATTTTGTCTCTCAGCCTCCCACCTTGAGAGAGATGTCCAACAAGAGTTGTGAGAGGTAGATAATAAAGGTGGGGGAGGTATATTGCTACTGGGACTTGAACGCTGGTCCCCAGGACCCAAGTTCAAGTGATTGGCCAGTTGGGCAAGCAAGCTTTGGTGGTAAGATAAATGTACTTGCTTCTGTGCAAAGATGTTGATATGCATGTATATATGATTTGAAGCTTGACTTATATTATTATTTATTGAGAGGTAATACTATCTTGCAGAATGAGGTTAAGGATGAGAAGTACAAAGCAGCAGAAACAGGGATCCAAGCTGCAGTTGGGTTTCGACATGTTATTGACCTCCTCTCCTCGGAAAACAAGTTGATCGTCGGTCATAATTGTATCCTAGGTATATATTGCTGTAAGTCTCAAAAAGATATTATTTTGACTATATTTAACGGTTGCGTTTTTTTCCTCTCCAATCAGATATTGCACAAATATACAGCAAATTCATCGGTCCTCTTCCCTGCACGACCGATGATTTCATTTCTACCGTTAACAAGTATTTTCCACACATAATTGACACCAAAATACTCCTGAATGTCAACATTGGTCTTCAAAATCGGATGAATAAGTCCAGCACCTCATTGTCATCAGCATTTGAACTATTGTGTCCAGAAATTGCTCGTCGTTCTGAAGGCTCTAGTTTGGCGTCCCAGCCATGCGTGAAAGTGGAAGTGCAGGTGGATGATTTAAGGTTTGTTTCCACAATCTCTGTCTAGTCTAAAGATATATTCTGGCGGCGATTAATTGATTCTATTTTTCTTTTCAAGGACCATGGTTACTCGTTACCTTGAGTTGCCTCAATACTCAGTAGTCAAATACTGAACAAACAAACTTGTCTTGAATTAGTAATGTATGAAGTGATCTTATCTTTTCTCTCGCGAACCCCTGATCATGAATGATAAAAGATTGAATATCCCTTTGCAGGTCTTCCCAGTGGAATTCTGGGGCCAAGCATGAAGCTGGCTACGATGCATTCATGACCGGCTGTATTTTTGCCCAGGCATGCAGTCACTTAGGTATTGATTTCAAAGGTCAATCACGTTTGGCCGACGACAAAGTCCTCGAGAAGTACATCAATCATCTCTATCTTAGCTGGAGAAACGACGACATCATTGATGTAAGTAGCAGTAGGACTACAGTAGTGCCTTTGGGATCTAGTTCCCTCAGAAAGTGGCGCCCAAATATTGCCTTTGAGAGTGTCGTCTTGATCTGGGGATTCCCATCCAAACTCAAGGCAAGTGAAGTAAAAGACTGCATCACCAGGGTCTTAGGCCCATCGTCTGTGACTTCTGTCTACCTCTTGGACGAAAGTTCAGTATTTGTTCAGTTTAGTAAGGCAGAGTTAGTTTCTAGCTTTCTACTGTTCAAACAAACATTGGAGGAGCAGAAGGATCCAATCTGGGTTTCGCATCCTCTCTCCAAACTGTTGGATGGTGGAAATACTTGTGCAGCTGGCTACGATACCTACAAAGAGATTTGTAGTTCACCCTTGTCCAAATTTTTATTTGCGGATCAGGCTGCCGCAGTTGGCATCAAATGGAAGACGAAAACTGGGGAAGTGTCAAAATCCGATCCTGTTGAAAGTACTGGGGAGGCAAACATTGAACTATGTAGTTAAATGAATCATCAACGTCAGAGCACATGTCCATTTTGTAATGGTTTTGGCATCACCAATTTATAGCATTGTGCATTCTTTTAAAGGAAAAGGCTTTTGGTAACTATTTGTAGATTTCATTTGGATTCATGTAGACATAATGAGAACGGGTCGTATTCATCAACGAAAGTAACATACACATGGAAGAGAGTAAAATAGTATGTTCTTTCATACTCTTCGTTTTACCTCTGAATAATTGAAAATTAGTTTTGCGCTGTTCTAACTAAGTTAAAACCAATTCAACCAAGTTCTAATATTTCAAGCGCCAGGGTTATATATATTTTTTTGATCGTCGAAAGCAAATGTAAATTATCCTCTTCTGAGGCAGAAAAGGAAACAAAAGATGGCAATCTCACTAGAGATTGCAACAACCAAACAAGAGACTAGCCCCAGCTAACCCAAAGATCAGCAGTAGAGCACAAAAAACCCAAAAAACAACAGTAAAGTCTATACAAGATTAGTAACTTGCAAGGCAAGCAAGCTGCATAATCACAAACTTCAGTGAATGATTCCAAAGTAGCTTCCTCCAAGTTACTGAGTATAGCTTTGTCAATTGCAGATGCGGCTTCTTGAAAGAGGTGAATGGTACATAGTGTGGTTGAGATGAGGTTGCAAGGGGATGATTAATGAAATGGAGGGTGTCTGCAATTGTGAGAGTGTCTAAAGTAGATGAATGTTGTTGAAAGATTTCTATGATAGAAGGAGAGTTGAGTTTGTGTGTGGAAGAGATGAATGGGAGCAGGAGTGAGTAACTGAGTGTGTCTGCAGAGGGAGGGGTAATTCTATCTCACTACCATACGATTATGTGATTCTAAAATAACTATCCAAAGGTATTGTTTTTCTTCTCGTTACCTTAAAATTTCGTTTTTTAATTTAGTACCCGATATTAACTTTTCAGTCAAAAACACGTAAAAAGTCCATAATATTCCTTACTAATCGTTAAATTTTCAAAATCATCACATTGAAAAAGAAAAAACTATTGAAAAAGAAAAATGCGCCATTAAAGAAGAAAAAGGAGGATGGGTTAGGGTTTGAACCTTTAAGAGTATTTTGGACATTTAAAACGTGTAGTGCGTATGACCATTTTTCATCCAAAAATGAACGGAAGGTTCTAACTTAAAGATTTTGAAACTCCAAGATAGTGAGAAGAAAAAAAAAAGGAAAAATTTCATTTTACTACCCTGGCAAACATTTAATTTCAGTTTGATACCCTGACATAAATTTTTATCACTTTCATACCCTAACCAAAATTTTAATTTCACTTTCATACCCAACCGGGTAAAATGTCCAAAATACCCCTAACTATTACTCAAATTTTCAAACTCATGCCATTGGTTCAGAATTTGAAAATAAATGAAATGACAATAATACCCTTCATTGTTAGGGTGTTAAACTGAAAATTTAACTATTTTTATGATAAAATTAGTTTTTTTTTATAAATTCAATTTTTATTTTCAAATATTCAGATTTTAATTTTAAAAATACATAAAAATCATTTTTTTTATAAAATCAGTTTTATTTTAAAAAATAATTTTTTTTTATTAATAACAGTTTTATATATCAAAAATCATTTTTATTTTTTTTAAAATAATTTTATTTATATAAAAAAATAAAATTTCAGTTTTAAAAAATACATAAAAAATAAATAAATAAAATAAATAAATAAACAAATAAATATATACCTAAACCCCATTTTTTTATATTATACCATTAATCTGTTCGGCTTCAAAACCAAGAAGATCATCATCTTCAAAACCAAAATAAGAACACTATCAGATGTTATGGCGAGATGAGGAGAAGACGCCGTCAGTGTGTCGGTGGAGTCAACCATATCTTCGTCGTCGCCGGAGAGTGAAGACTTGGACCAGACCTAAACGGTGGATAGGTCTCGATCTGGGGTGCTACTTCGACTTCGACTCGAGTTCCTCTGGGTTTCGTATTCACAGAGCTCGCCACCGCTTATCCTCGTTTTCTTTGTATGCCAGATCTAATCTTTTTCCGGCCATGGCTCGATGGCGGTCGACCGTTGGAGATAGGCTCGTCGAGGAAGAAGGCAAGACAGGATCATTGAGACTAGGGAGGTAATGAGCTTGAATCTGTTCATCCCGTTCATGCTTCGCCAGATCTGAACTCTATGACACTTCTCTTCATTTGAAAGCCATCAACATCCTCCAGATTTGACATCCTAGGGGTCTTGGGCTTTATTGTGGATTGTGGATGTTAAATAAGAACATATGGTTACTAAATCTAGGTGTGGTTTTTGAATCTGGGTAAATGAATATGTGCCCAGACATTTTTGGGTTTAATTTAATGATTTTTATGGATTTATGTTTTTTCTTACGAGAACTATCCTTAAATCACCCACACAAACCATCATCTTATTTTTTTTTGTTTCGTACCTCTTTGTTGATAATAGGGTTGGGGGTTTCTGGCATTGACGATAATCTGGGTAGAAAATGAGGAGGAGAAGAGGAGAGAGAAAATCCAGATAGAAAAATGAAAAAAAAAAAACAAATTTAATAAAATATTAATTAAATTAATAAAACTGATTTTTATGTATTTTTTAAAATTAAAATATAAATTTTTGAAAATAAAAATAATTTTTATAAATGAAAACTGAATTTATAAAAAAAATTGATTTTTGTGTATTTTTAAATTAAAAAAATAATTTTTTTAAATAAAAATAATTTTCATAAATAAAAAACTGATTTTATTTCAAAAATAGTGAAATTTTCATTTTAATACCCTAACAATAAAGGGTATTATTGTCATTTCACTTATTTTTAAATTCTGAACCAATGGCATGAGTTTGAAAATTTGAGTAATAGTTAGGGGTATTTTGGACATTTTACCCGGTTGGGTATGAAAGTGAAATTAAAAGTTTGGTTAGGGTATGAAAGTGATAAAAATTTATGCTAGGGTATCAAATTGAAATTAAATGTTTTCCACGGTGGTAAAATTAAATTTCCCCCCAAAAAAACTTAGGTAGCAATTTTCCTATATCGAGTACAAACCTTGTTTCGGGTCAGAACGTAGAACCAATCTGGGCCATTGATTATCCAAATCGGATGGCTACCGAAATTCAGGGGGGGTGGGGGGTGATTGATTACGAAATCAATTACAAGATGTGCATTAATTAAAAAGATATGCATTAAATATGAGCCTTTAATTCTATGATCCAAGGGCCCAGATTAAAAGTTCTACGTTCTGACGAATATATAAAGTTTGTACCTGATAGTGATCCTATATATATATATATATATATATATAGGCGTGGTAAATTTGGGCCACTAAACGTTAATACAACAATAGTTATAACATACAATAATATGCAATGCAATAATAATTATACCAATAATAATTATAACAATACAATAATAGTTATGAAAATAATACTAAATATTTAAACCAAAATAGACACTAAAACGACAGTAATATTAATAAACATTAAATAACAATAATTTTATTTTTTTTAATATTTTTTTTTACCTTTTTTTAAATTTGTTTTTTTATAACATACAAGATTATAATAGACTAAAAAAATACTAATTAAATCTTGAAAAATTAAAGCACACTAATTAAACTAAAGAACAAATTAAACTAAATGACATAGCAAAAAAAAAAACTAAATGACATATTACACTAGATGACAAAATAACTACATGTCCTATTAACATGAAAACCTAATAACATTCTAATTAAATACGCAACAAGCAACTATATGACAAACAATAACCACCTAAAACACAACTAAAAAATTAAACATAATATTAAAACGAAATAGCAACATTATTAATAAACATAAACATTAAGTTTAAACATACAGAGAAAGATAAATGGGTTATTTTCATTTTTTTTGTAACAAAAGCAATATTAGAACCCTGAGTTTCCATAAAATGGAGGTTGAGACAATTGTTCCTCATTATCGTCAGCAAAGTTGATTATTGGTGCTTGGGACAACGTGTCTGATTCGGATCCTTCTTCTGACGAAGCTTTGGTAGAGCCATTAATACTTTGCAGGATTTGTTATAGAGCATTTTCATACTCTTCTTCGGTTTTGGCTGAAGCAAGCAGTGCATTTGCTCTAGATTTCTGGGTGAGAAATAGAGCTTGTTGATGTCCGACGATGTTCCCAGTTGATCGAGTCCGGGATATCCAATCTCTAATTGCGTCTAACGCTAGGGTTTTGGGAATGTTGAATGATGACCACCATTTGCTCCTAAACTTTCGTTGGATGAGCAGGATGACACCATAACGGTTATGGATGAAAGTCCATGACAAAACCCAAGGTAGGAAGAAGTGGATAGAAAACATGCATAAGGCTAGAAATCTGGCTTCTTCTGGAGAAGGGTTACACGAGTTCGAAAATACTTGAAAGGATTGTGAGACATCAGGGTGGAGGTGTTTTGGAGTAGAGCCAAATATTCTCCACCATTGAGCAAACCAATTTGGTAGTTTTAAAGGGCTGATGGTTTTATTATTGAAGTAAATCAACCAAAAATGCGAAAAGTTTGAGTTTTGAATGTAGAAGGTATTATACCATGCAATAACATAATCCCAATAGGAGGAATGTTAGTTTTGAAAGAAATGGGAATTGTTTGTGAAGTTGTCAAAGGGATGCCCCAATCAGCAACGATAAATATTTTTTGGATTTTTGCTGTTGAATATGAGGGTGAATCTGACATCAGGTTTGGCCTTTGGTCGACATAGTGCTTGAATTCAACTGATTTAGTGTCTTCCAAAATACTTAGGTAATAGGCTGGGGTTTATGTTAATTCAATAGGAGTGAAAACCAAATTTTAGGAAAAAAAAAATTCAACGATTTTAAAAGGATCAAAGTAAAAAAAAACACTGGTTCTACGGTAAGAACCGGGAGTACATCAACTTTGTCTATGTAAAACTATTTTTGTGATTTTAAGTTTGACTGAAAAATAGTTCGAGAATTATATGGAGAAGCCAAAATATTTTTTTGAAAAAGATGGTTCTCCTTTTTCATGTTTTGAAATGTTTTGGGAAAATGGTTGAGAGGGTAAGATTATCTCCTTCTCATTTTTGAAGGCAAGGGTCTAACCTGAGGATACCGGTTGAGATGGAAGAGCTTGAAGCTTCTTGAGTAATGAAGGGTCTTTAGACAAGGCCATGAGCCAATTTTGTAATTCTGGTGTTTTGCTAGACTCGGATGGAGATGCTGATTCTAGATTTTGCTTTGTTGTTTCTGCATATGTCTGTAACGGTTTTGCCTCCGAGATGATTGTAACTTCTTTCTTTTTCTTAGTCATTGTCTTGCTTGTGCTTGGATCTGTTTTGCAAGAATTAATGAGTTAAAAAATATGGTAGGGATGTATATCTCCTTTAATAATTTCGATGTCAAAGTCAAAAGCACTTAAAATAACCTGCCATCGGGCAAAAGTTTCTTTTGAGGGAATATTTTTAAACCCCTTTTGTAATACTTCTTTTGCAGACTTCCGATCAATACGAAGAAGAAACTTTTGATTTATAAGATCCGATTGGAACTTTGAAATACATAAAACAATACTCAAAACTTCTTTCTTGATGGTGGAATAATTGATTTGTGTATCGTTCCAATGCCCTGAGGTATATTTGTTAGTCTTAGTGTCCGTAGTTCAATCCTAAATATCCAAATGTATATATATCATTGTTAGCAATAAAATTAAAGCGTCTTTATATTACTAATGTGTTGGAGTAATATATCGATGTGTGCTCTGATCTATGCCCACAATGCGAATAGAACCGTAGATCGAGATAGATCACACTCGATGGGTCCCTAGTCAACAAAGCTTCACTAGAAGCGACTAGTATGAAAGATGACTCTTTATGGTTACGTTCTGTTAGTCATTGGAATGAGATTCCGGAGTGTGATCATAGATATCATGTGGGACATGATATTGGACGACCCGCCCTGAATATGTGCCATAAATTAAGTCATGAACATATTCAGTGTCGTAGCTTGTCATGTATCCTTAGACCAAGGAGTCTTTGTGATCGCTATGTAGTCAAAAATTGAGTTTGATCTGAGCCTAATGTTGTCCGTAACAGGGCTTCCATAGCGGCCAGGATTGGATTGGGGACAGGCTACATGAGTGACACGAAAGACGGCTAAGGGATTTATCCCTCATACTGAGGTGCGAGAAAGATATCAATTCTCGGCCGCTTGATCGAGAGTGACTGAAAGAATAGCATGGCCATTCACGTGATACTGAGTATCATATATTAAGTCATCTCACATATCAAGGAACAGTGATTGAGAATAATAAGGATGACGACTCTATGCCTTATCTCAATCAGGATATCGGAGATAAAAGGATAGTGACATAGACGACAGAAAGGTTAGAATCGACAGGGTCTATTCGTTATGTAGTGTCAAGCAATACTAAAGTATCGTTAGTTGCCACTTATATAGGATCAAGTAAAATGGGATTTTACGTTGACCTATTGACCTGCATAAATCTAAGGGTCACACCGGAGGGTGAAACTCATTGACACATTTATGGAGAATGACCAAAAGGGAGTTGTCTCGGGACATGACCAAAACTGGGCTTTGCGTCATGTGCCCGTAAGTGAATAGGACTTTACTGATCGAGACAAGACTTGGAGTCTTGGGATTGATCATGTTGGAAAATGTTGGACATTTTTGGTATGGAAGGCTTGGGGGCGATGAGCGAATCACGAGACCTCGTTGGAAATGGCCAC
Source organism: Erodium maritimum (assembly GCA_963921825.1). Taxonomy (NCBI): domain Eukaryota; kingdom Viridiplantae; phylum Streptophyta; class Magnoliopsida; order Geraniales; family Geraniaceae; genus Erodium; species Erodium maritimum. The sequence goes on along the minus strand of OY997593.1, from coordinate 36,211,737 downwards.
GGGCCATGTTCCAAGAGGCCCATGAAAGGCTCATGCAACCAAGGCCCATGGAACTAATTATTCAAGTCTTGATTAATTAGTACTAAGTAAGCATGAAAAGGATTAAGGTGTTGATGATTCACCACCTAACCCCATCTTGTCTAGCCATACTTTGTCCTATTTACTCCTTACTTGTCACCATGCTTGTCCTATGCCTTAAGTTGGACAAGTACGGGATTCGTTATGTTTAAGTCATATTTTTTCAACATAACAAACACAAGACAAGAATAGGAAATACAACTTCTTCCTCCTCTCCCTTCCAATTTCGGCCAGGGCAAGCTCACACCTCCATTTTTATGTTCTTGAGTCCTCAAAGGGAAGAACTACGTGGATTTGATTCACATGTGGATACGTAGGCGTCTTGGAGAATCAAGTCAATCACTCGTGACCCGGTGTTCTTGTTTTAGTAAGAAATAGTGCTGATTTTTTCTCTTGTGAATCCATTCTTTGTTACTTGTTTCATGGTTTTAGTCGTCTCTTGGTTTTCATTTATTTTCCGCTGCGAGTTAGCTTCATCTCCTTCCCTACCTAGAGACGCAACAATATTATGCAACTATAGGCTCTTTTCCCCTGTATTTTTCTTTAAGATGCCCCCGTATCCTATATCACTAGCATCAGTTTCGACGACTTTAGGGAGGCGAGGATCTGCTAAATGCAAGCAAGGGATAGTAAGGACCTGCTGTTTAATCTGTTGGACGAGCATAGTGTGTCTATCTGTCAATGGTTCAAAGTTTTTCTTTAACCTATCATGCAGAGGTTTTGCTAACCTATTGATATTGGGGAAAACGTATAAGAAATAGTTTAGACTACCAAGAAACCTTAGCAATTGGGTTTTATCAAGAATCTGATCCGGAAACTTGTTTTCAAATTGTAGTGAAAGATCAAAGGGAACTATCTTTCCACAAGAAATGTTATGCCCAAAGAAACGAACCGTAGTTTTAAAGAGGGATATTTTTTTTGCTGAGTCGACAAGACCACTTTTCTTTACTGCGGAAAATGAGATGCTTCACATGCTGGTCAAAAGATTTTGAGAAAACAAGTACATCATCAATGTAAACAATACAAAAATCATAGTAAGGGTTAAAACTATCATTCATAATTCGCTGAAATTTAGAAGGAGCATTTTTAACCCAAATAGCATGACATTCCATTCATATTGACCGAAAGGAACAATAAAGGCCGTCTTGTATCTATCTTTCGGGTCAATTTGAATTTTTCAAAAACCTGATTTTAAATCAAATTTGGAAAAACGAAAAGAAGAATGAAGTTTTTATAACAAATCTTTTTTGTTTGGAATCGGATAACGAATCCATTTTAAAGCTTTATTCAGATGTTTGTAACTTATTACTAATCGGGGCGTGCCACGTTCTATTTCGGAAGCTTTGTTGACATAAAAAGCAGCACTTGACCAAGGAGATCTGGATTTTGAAATTAATCCTTTGATATCGAGGTCTTTGATCTCTTTCTTACAAAATCGTTCAATATCACTATTCATCTGAATTGGACGTGCTTTGGTAGGTATGAATTTATCACTGAAATCCGGTTCATTAGGTAAGTTATAACAAACATGTTTTTCAAAAAGGTTTTGGAAGTATAACACCTGTGTTTTTGCTGAATCACTTTCTATGAAATGTTCTGTTCTTTTGTAATGAACTTCATTTTTGAGATGCAAAACGTCTGCCTGTTTTCCAGAGATACGAACATTAATCTCATTGTTATTAACAGTTTCAACTTTGATTATGTTCAAACTCCTGGTTTTGTGTTGCTCTAGAAAAGGGAAAACAAGTTTTGAGAATTTGGATTTTAAAATGATACCTTCAAGATCAACTTGATATGGTGTAATCATTTTGATGAAGGGAGTTCCTAAAATTACAGTATGGTGAATGTCAAGACATAAGAGAAACATAGTCTTGAGAAAAAATCCGTTATTAAAGACAGAGGCATTAGTCTTTCCAACGATTTGAATTCTGGAATTGTCGGCGGTATTGAACCTTTCTTTTGTTTCTTCTTGAAAACGAAGAGGCACAATACCAAGCTTTATGATGTTTTGGTCAGCACCAGTGTCAAAAAGGGAAATGGTGTCTATGTTGGAGTTATCGGGAAAGACTATAGTAATTTTAATAAATTACTTCCATGAGGTAACTTCTTTGAGGACACATGAAATCCTCAGGAACTTTCTCTAAACCCTTTATTTTAGGAGGAAGAAACGTTTCACCTTCCTCATTATCTAAGTCTTGGTTTTGAACATGAGATATAAGAAGTTGGATCTTTCATGAATCCTCTTTTTGTTTGTCTTTTGATAGTCTTATCTCTATTTTGATGGTCTTAATTTTGTCATGTAGGTCTTTTATAGTCGTTTTAGGGGCTTGTACCTTCTTTCTCCTAATAAGGATAGTGGTAAGGTCATATAGGTTAGTACTAGAAGACGATGCAACTAGAGTTTGGGTTTTGGAACTGGCTTGGTATCTAGGGCGGTCTTGAGCTGACTCAAGTATTGTTTTTTCAGAGTGGGATCATCAATATTACCGATCATGTCCATATTAAATATTGGCCACTTGTAAGAGTACAACAATGCCTAACAGGGCCTTCGTCAGCCTCACTGTCAGAGGAACTAGTTATGAGTTCGTCTATTACGGGCTCAAGATTATTGGATAGTGAGATAGAACCATCTTTAGTATCGTAAATCTCTAAAAGGAGATCTGAAATTCATTCCTTGATTTCGTCTGCTGTGTCAAGTTCTTGGATCTTTTTTTAGACTTTGCAAAATCGGGGGATGTGACCCTTTTTACCACAACGATAACACTTCATATCTTTTGAGTACGACTTTTGGGTTCCGTTTTGTCTATTGGGTTTTGCAAATGTTTTCTTATAAGGTTTCTTATAATAAGTAGGTTTTTCAAATTAAGTCCTTCTATGTATTGTATTAGGTTTTGATGTGGAGGGTCCTTTGTTACAGTCCCTATTACATGAGCTAGATTTTGAAAACGAAGATTCAATCTGTTTACAAAAAGAGCCGACTTCTTTCTTTGATTCTCTTAGTTCCCACTTAATGTGCGTTTGAAGTTTTAAATCTTGGAATATTTGAAGGCCTTGCCACTACCAGTTTCCTTCTTGAAACTGGATCCCTTTCTGACCATCAGAATATCCTTGGATTCCAAGTCCTCTATATTCTTCTCAGCAGTTACAAACGTGCCATGCAACTCTGATATGGTCTTGTCCATATCATGCATGTGATAGTTTATGATGAATTCACCATACGCACGAGGAAGGGAGTGCAAAAACCTATATGCCGCCATCTCTGATTCTATCTTAAGACCCAGTCATTTAAGACGTTCGAGATGACCCTTCATTTTCTAGACATGAGGTATAGCCTTGTCAAGGACATATTCTTTGCGTTCAGACTTGAGTACTATCCACAAAATTCTGTACCAGTCCAAATAGTTTGTCCCATTTAGCTTGACCTTTGTCAAGAATGGTTTTTAATGAAAAACTATTAATGTTCGCTAAATTTTCCATTTGATCTACAACAGATAAAATTCAATCAGTAAACTGAATAAATTTTGTGAAGATCAAACTTAAACACCAACAATCGATTCTATACCTTTAGAATTTAAAACCAAGATTCTTGATTCGCTCGATCAAGTTGAACGAAGGATCACCACTCAATCGAGCTATGTAGGTAGGACCCCGTTCAATCACATCCAATGTGACTCTTGGCTAGGGTATGTACTTAAGTAAACGGCTTACCCTATCTGATACCCTAGCTCAACCCTAGCTGAGAATCGTAGTCGGGTCCACCAGTTTTGAACTATGACCCGCCACTATGTAGGTGCTCCGCTAAGGCGCACGACACCCAAATATGTCATCCAAACCTACTACCCCGCTTTCCTATGGATGCTCCGCTAAGGCGCACGACACCCATAGGACGGGGATGCAGTAAGGTGTTGATAATTGGGTGGTATCAGACATGACCCGTTTTTACTTGTCCGATTGTGTTTAAAACTTTTGGCACATCCTAGATGCGATGACCACATCAACCACATTCCAAATGTAATGATGCCTCCAATTACATTCAATGTAATTCTTCCTTCGAACCGGTCAACTACATCCAATGTAATGACGATTCTAAGGGCTCACACATAAGGATCAAAATTCCAATTTTATCTTTGCATGTGAGGTGACATGCTCGGTAAATAAAGTTAAGCATGCAATTCTAAAACACATAGAATTAATCATGCAAAAACTAAACCAAGTATAAAGCGATAAATGTGCACGTAATAGCCCCCTAAACTAACTCCCACTAGCTTCTTGAGCTCCATCGACTCCAAGCCGATGTCAACTCCCAAAAAAAGCAACCAAATGACCTTTTCGCCCTTTCTTCGTCTTGAGCATAATATTACAATTTAATACATGACTCGCAGGTCGAGAATAAATAAATATTACAAATAAGTGGTTCGACGATCACACCTTGAAAGAATAATTACACTCTAACACTAACGACTCGCAGGCCGTGAAAAGCGATAAATAATTAAAACGAGCTCGGGGCTATTATGTACACCATGCCAAAATCACATCACACATCGTGTTATCAAACATCATGTGATTTTTCGGTTTTAATTAATTGCCAAGTTTCGAAATTTTTTGATACTAGGTTTATCGAAACCGTTCAAAAATGAAACTTTTGAACATTTGATCTTCGAGTTCGTCATGACGGTTTCAAACCCGTCATAACTAACAAAACGGTTTATCCTTGGCATATAAACCATCCAATGGTCCTTCTTGGCCTAGCTTCGTCCAATAGAACCCCGTTCGGTCCCGGTTTCGGTTCCCCGAGAGTCCCGCTCCCGACACCCGAAAAATCAATTTTTTTCTTCAAAATTTCCAGATTTGAAAAACTTTTCAAAAATTCATTTTTCATGCATTAAATTCATAAAAAGAATTTAAAACATGTTATCAAACAATTTGGCAAATTAACATGTCAAAACCGAAACTTTCAACACCGTCTTGTGAATCCCGAAGATAGCACGACTCTGATACCACTTGTGGGTCTCGAGGTAGGGTTGAAGATGAACCAACTCGCAGCGGAAAATCAATGAAAACCAAGAGACGGTTAAAACCATGAAACAACTAACAAAGAATGGATTCACAAGAGAAAAATTCAGCACTATTTCTTACCAAAACAAGAACACCGGGTAACGAATGATTGGCTTGAGTCTCCAAGACACCTACGTATCCACATGGGAATCAAAGCCACATAGTTCTTCTCTTTGAGGACTCACGAACACAAAAATGGAGGTGGGAGCTTGCCTTGGCCGAAATTGCAAGGGAGAGGAGGGAGAAGTTGTGTTTCCTATTCTTGTCTTGTGTTTGTTATGTTGAAAAAATATGACTTAAACATGACAAACTCCATCAACCTGTCAAACTAAAAGCATAGGACAAGAATTGTGACAAGTAAGGTGTAAATAGGACAAAGTATGGCTAGACAAGATGGGATTAGGTGGTGAATCACCAACACCTTAATCCTTGTCTTACTTACTTAGTACTAATTAATCAAGACTTGATTAATTAGTTCCATGGGCCTTGGTTGCATTGGCCTTTTATGGGCCTCTTGGAACATGGCCCGTGGCCATTTCCAACGAGGTCCCGTGATTCGCTCATCGCCTCCAAGCCTTCCATACCGGAAATGTCCAACATTATCCGACACGATCAATCCCAAGACTCCAAGCCTTGTCTTGATCCGTAAAGTCCTATTCATTTACGGGCTCATGACCCAAAACCTAGTTTTGGTCATGTCCCGAGAGTACTCCCTTTTGGCCATTCTCCATAAATGTGTCAATGAGTTTCACCCTCCGGTGTGACCCTTAGCTTTATGCATGTCAATAGATCAACGTAAAATCCCATTTTACTTGATCCTATTTAAGTGGCAACTAACGAGACTTTAGTATTGCCTGACACTGTATAACAAATCGACCATGTCGATTCTAACCTTTCTGTCATCCCTGTCATTATCCTTTTATCTCCGATATCCTGATTGAGATAAGGCATAGAGCTGTCATCCTTATCATTCTCAATCACTGTTCCTTGATATATGAGATGACTGAATATATGATACCCAGTATCATGTGCATGGTCATGCTATTCTCTCAGTCACCCTCGATCAAGCGGCCGAGAACCGATATCTTTCCCGTACCGCAGTATGAGGGATAAATACCTTAGCCATCTTTCGTGTCACTCATGCAGTCCGTCCCCAAGCCAATCATGGCCGTTATAGAAGCCTTGTTACGGAAAACGTTAGGCTCAGGTCAAACTCAATTGTTTACTGCACTGCGATCACAAAGATTCCTTTGTCTAAGGTTACATGACAAGCTACGATAATGAATATGTTTATGACTTGATCTATGACACATATTCATGTCGGGTCGTCCAATATCATGTCCCACATGATATCTATGATCAGACTCCGGAATCCCATTCCAATGACTAACAGAACGTAAGCCATAAAGAGCCATCTTTCATACTAGTCACTTCTAGTGAAACTTTGTTGACTAGGGACCCATCGAGTGTGATCTATCTCGATCCATGGTTCTATTCGCATTGTGGTCATAGATCAGAGAACACATCGATATATTACTCCAACACATTAGTAATATAAAGCCGCTTTAAGTTTATTGCTAACGATGATATATACATTTGGACATTTAGGAGTGAACTATGGGCACTAAGGCTAACAAACAAGTGGAGTCATTTAAGAAGTAGTGGACATGCAAAAATAAGCTCATTGAATTTCAAATTTCAAGAGTCATTTTGCATGTAAATTGTCTAATATAATCTTATTATACTAGCAATTGAAAAACGAGTTGATGAATAAATAAATGTCATATTATATTATTCACTTAATGGACTTCTCAAGTCCAATTCGATTTTGGGTTTGTTGTTGTGTGTGACCCTGTAGGCTCATACCACGTTTGGCAGTAGGCTTAAAATCCCCGATTCGTCCATATGCCATACTTGGCCTCTAGCAAGACATTATGACTAACCAATCGTGTATGATGATCGTCAATTGGACTTAACCTTTTACCGCTAATATCTTAATCCCTTTGTCATCGATATCTCGATCGAATAAGGCATAGGACCATCATCCTTATTTTATTCGATCGTTGTTTCTTGATCTTAAGTAGACTACAAGTGACACCTCTTTATCAATTCGCATGGCCATGCATTTCCGTAATCTCACTTATCCAAGGGGCCCGAACGATATCTCTCACATTTACATGAGTGAAAAATCCCTTATCAAGCAACCACATCGCTCACATAGACAATTATGTGCCCAACAACAATATTTATTGTTGCTCGGATAAAGACAACGTTGAATTGTGTCAAGACACACAACCACCTATGTAGAAATCATGATGACTATAATATCAAAGGACTTGAGCCATATTAGGGTACTGAGAAATATTCATGATAGTTCCTATGCGACATTCTCATAGTAGGTCATCAAATACCATTTCCCTAAATGACATCCATGATTTCATTTCATATCCAATATGATTTTTTTTTGGATAAGCTCAAAAATTTTATTAATAAAAAGAAGGATCCAAGGAGGATCGATCTAGAACACAACGATAACAGAGGAGCTCTCAGCTGGAGCTACGGGAAAAAACCCCGAGAAAAGAGAAAACCTAACAAACAGGAAAAAATAAACATAAACACAAAAACAGGCCGATGAACAGTGACTCAGAAGACCAGAAAAAATATGAATGATTAGTAAAATGTGATCATCAGTCAACATCATACTAGTCTTAGCATATCAGTAAGACCATGGATCATAAGAATAATACTCCTTTTCTTCTAAGAGTTTTACTATCAAGTCACATACTTGATGATTTTGGAAAGTGTCTATTATTAATAAGTGCCATTGTATTAATAAGTGGTAATGTCGTACAAGATCAAAATTGGCCTAGGGCACAAAACTAACACAAAACAAACTCTATAGAGAATATTGTTTCCCTTCATAAAATTAACAATCTACTAGACACCCCTATAGCTAGAATGAAGGAAAACAACCAACCCAACAATAAACCACAACTATGAAAGACCCTTTCAATCACCTCCTTCATCTTTTTCTGTTGTAACAACACAACATCTAATCTAGTTTTACAGTTCCATCTATTTTTTTTCGGAATTCATTACATTAGGACACGCCATAATCTGTACAATGTCATTTGTGAGTTAATAATAAGTTGGAAACATTTACTATCATTAAGATGTAGTGTTAATGAAACCTTGAATATACTAATCTTTCTAAGGTATCGAGGATCAGCTCGTCGGTAAGTAAAGCTCATAGAAACAAAAGAGTGAGTCTATTCACTTCGTCCCTAGCCTAATCCGATAGTTAGAACTAGTTTGACTGTTGGAGGATCATGATTTACTAATCATGCATACAGAGATTTGAGTCAATGCCAGATATCTCGAATAATTTGACATTGGATGACCCACCTTGAGAATACTCCATAGAACAGGAGACATGAGTATCTGTCAACTACCAAAGTAGATCTTAGGCCTATAACCATGACAACACCATACTATCTATATGTGTTGATTCATGTCTTGACATAAGTAAATGCTACTCCTGACCAGATAGATATTAGAGTTATGCTCATATATGGATACACATATATGAGATATATGGGTGGTGGTCATAGGGATTTGTCACTTGTATCCGTACAAGTTAGATGTGACTAGGGCCCTTCATAATGAGTGGAGGATTGTAAATAAAGCATGGCCATGTGTGTGATTTGTCACCTACAATCTAAGCTCAAGATCAAGATAAAAATGGACTGAATAGAAAAGGGATGATGCTTCTATGCCCTTTTGTTCAGTAATGACGTCGCCAAAACGGTAGAGGATAAGATTACTTATGGTAACAAGATTTGACAACGACAAAGTCAGTAGTTCGTATGACTAGGGCAGTTATGAGCCTTGCTAGGTGTTACCCATAAATTCTGCGGACATGTTAATTTTCGTCTCACTGCCAATGTCATATGAATCATAAAGGGTCACACAATAGAGTAAAGACCACAACGAAATGAACCATAAATGTCCGATTAAATAAACCGACAGTTATATTTCATATAGCAAGCTTATTTATTTAATCAATATCTAATGGAATAAAAACCATTATTTGTTCAATTATTATCTTGCATAATATTTAAATGGAACAAATAAAAGGCCACTAATATATAAAAATTAAGGGGCTTGGCCGAACACCTCTATTGGGTTATATGTGTATTCTACCAACCCATTAATAAATATATATTTGTTGTGTTTTTTATTTATCAAATTGAATCCTAATTATTCTAGAAGGTCCATACATAAAAGGGATTTTTAATTTCACTAGGTCATCAGGAAGAAAAACACCTCCTTTTGATAGCTTTCCTAATTCTACTTGGATCGATTAGGGTAAATCAAGTCCTATAAATATAACACTAAAGGTATCACGAAATTACAAGAACATTGGCTGTAAGTTTCGAACCCTACCTATAGAGAGCAAGAGAGATTCGTTGAAGGCTACTTAAAAATCAAGTTGTGGAGTCATATATCTCGTATGGATACCGTTAGAGGGAAAGCACTTGGATGCCTCGACTTATCTTTTCAAAGGTCCTCGTCTCAAACCATGGAGCTCCAAAGTAGACTATATCGAGGTAAACACTTATATATATATATATATTGTAATAACCACTTCCGGTCAACGACAATCAAACCTGCGAAAAACAGGAAAATTTAAAAATTTTAAGACAGACACTTAATCTAATCTAATTTGAGCCCGAGGGTCATACCGGACTTAAGGCTTATCGACCAAAATGAGTTCCGGGGAACTCAGGGCAACTTTCTGATCAATTTGGGAAATGTTGACTTTTCGCTGGAAAAGTCAACCAAGCGACGTTTTGGTCCATTCGAGGACCGTTTTGGATCCAAAAAGCTTAGCCGTCGTCGCAGCGGTCTTAGTTGAGCCGTTTCTGTGTAGCCCGTCAAGTTTCGTAATTTCTTGGGAAAAGTGCCCGTTCAGGGCCCGAAACGTCCGTTTTTCGCGAATCTGATTGGAAAATATCTAGAAGATATTTTCCAAAAGGTGTGGGGCCCACCTTGCCACTTGTCCAACAATTGGTGGTGTTAGTTTTGGGGGGAAAAGGAGTGGTGAGGGAGTGTGGCCGGCCACACATGTGTAAAAAGAAAAAAAAAAGGAAAAATGAGTTAGTTGTTTGAAATAGAAGAGAAGAAGAGAGTTTTAGAGAGAGAAGGAGAAAAAGAGAGAAACGAGAGAGAAGTTAGGGTTTGTGGTACTATTCACGTCATCAACCATTAGATCGTCTCAAGGCAAGGACCAATCTTCTTCCCCTCGTCTTGAAAGTTAGGGTTTTGTGTAAAACTATGAGTTAGGGTTGTAGTGAGTTTGGGGGTTTGTTGGAGACATTTTAGAGGTGTTGGGAGGTGTGTTTACACGTTTTCCGGCGACCGGGAGCTCGGGAGGAGCTCCGGCCACCATAGGGGGTGGCCGGCCACCATAAGAGGTGGCTGGCCGGAGCTAGGGCCGGCCACCACCATGGTGGCCGAGCCCCATTGGAACCCTAGGCCCACGGCCAAGTGGACCGGGTGGGGCCCACGTGCTCGGGTGATCAGGTTTAATGTTCGGGAGGTTTAAAACGTTCCCCGGACCATTTATCCTTAACCGAATCAAAATTTGGAATTAAATTGGAGAAGTTGTAATTAACGGGTTTTAGAAACTTTAAATGTTAATTAATTGAATCGGAAGTCGGAATTCGATTCCGTCAAGTGCATTGGGTTCCTTGAACTATTCTAAGACCGTAGAAACGAAAACGGGGGCTTTTGGAGCCCCGGAAGGCCTTTTACAAAACCGGGGCAGATTCGCCATGTCGGGCGAATAGGGCCTTTACGGGTCCTTTATCGACAATGTCGAGTAATTGGGAAGTTTGGGACTGATAGAAATTGTCGGGGTTACGTTTGGGAGTTAAGTTTGTTAAATTTCGGCTTATTCCTACTAGTTTAAAAGTGCTTTAAAAATTGTGTTCTTTTAGATCGTGCTGCGGACCGAGGCAAAGGGAAGCTCGGCGAGTGACTGGGATCACATCGAGACTTAGTGGAGCACTTTTGGAGTTGTATACGAGGTAGGGAAAAGTAGCCGGATCTCGGCCCTGATTAGGGAAAGTTAACAGTAGAATTGCATGTGACACCGGGGTGTCGTGGGTTGAGTAGGTTTATTTAAATATTAGAAAAGCATGTTACGGGAAGGTAGCGGTTATGAGAAAAGCATGTGACACTTAGTAGTGTCGTAGGAACAGAGAACTTAGCGATATTAGAATTACTGGAGGCATATGACCATGCCCGGAGGTTGACTGTTTAAATTCTGTCTTGGGTGGCCATGAGAGCCCGTATTTGATTGTTGGTGTCTTGGGTGGCCATGAGAGCACGTGTTATTTAAATTGGTGTCTTGGGTGGCCGTGAGAGCCCGTGTTTTACTGTTGGTGTTTTGGGGTGGCCGTGAGTGCCGTGGGGTTGTTGAACCCGAGTTTTGACCGTTGGTGTGTCTTGAGTGGCCGTGAGTGCCCGTGGGGTAGTTGAGCCCGAGTCTTGACCGTTGGTGTGTCTTGAGTGGCCGTGGGTGCCCGTGGGGTTGTTGAACCCGAGTCTTGACTGTTGAGGTGTCTTGAGTGGCCTTGAGTGCCTGTGTGTTGAACTTGCCTGTGATTGTGATTGTGGTTACCTGAAGTTGTGAGTTCAAAAGGTCGACTGCCTGATCCGACTTGGTGTCGATTAATTGCGATAGGTCGACAGCCTGATCCGACTTAGTGTCGATGAATTGCGATAGGTCGACAACCTGATCCGACTTGGTGTCGATGAATTGCGATAGGTCGACAGCCTGATCCGACTTCGTGTCGAGGAATTGCGATAGGTCGATCCTTGACCTGATTGAGATTGGTTACTGAGCAGCTGGTGTGCGATCCTTTGTGATCTTGTTTGGCGTTGTGTAGTCTTTCTGTCGTGTCCTTGGAGGAGGTCGTCGATAGTTGTGTCGGGTCTACGTTACGTTATCGAGTGTTGGGTCTGTTGAGGAAGTATCAGGTGGTATGTCAGTTGAGTTATTTGAGTTGGAATTTATGTTCCCGATTTTGGGTTTGGTTTTGGTGTTACTGGCTTTATCTACTAATTATGCCATAGTCAGTCTGTTATCCGTGGAGGTGAGCGAACGCTCACCCCTAGCTGCTTTTCCTACAGGTACTGATCACCGGACGGACTAGGTTAACTCTTGAAGCTTGTGGAGCTAGGAGCGGAGTCTGGTCTTTATTTTGTTGAGTCTAGTGACGGATACTGTACCTTGTCCACTTGTTGGAACGTTTTGTATTGTAAATATTATTTTTGATAACTAAATGGAAATTCCTGAGTATTTATTCAAAACAGGTTTCAAGTGTTTTTATGTTTTAAATGTTCGCGTCCCGAGTTCGCTTTACTGCCCGCATGCTATCACTGCGGGCAGCCAGGCCACTTACAGCGAGACTGTCCGGCTAAGGGAGGGCCCGCGGCATTACCAGCGACTAGCCGGACAGGCCAGGGCTCGGGGTCGAGAGTCGACGAGACCAGCTGTTTTCGGTGCGGCCGGGTTGGACACACTATGGCATGGTGCCGTGAGCCGTTGGGAGCGACATCAGCGCAGAGACCGCAGCAGTCGCGGACAGTACAGTCGCCCAGGGGTCGCCCTCGACAGAGTCAGCAGCCAAGGTCGTCACAGCCTTCTACGAGCGCACCGATTCCGAGACAGCAGCAGAGTCACGGGTATTCAGCAGCCAGTGCGCCGGGTCAGAGGCAGCAGGCCTCGCAGGGGAGAGTGTATGCAGTCACCGACTCCAGAGCCCCAGGATCTAGCACGTACCGCGAGACCATCCAGGGTACGTGTTTATTGTATCATTTATGGGCGTTATTCTTATTTGATACCGGGGCGTCGCACTCTTTTATTTCGTCGGGTTGTGCTGAGAGGTTGGGGTTGAGCTTAGAGTCGTTGAGTCCACCCCTATGCCTGGACACCCCAGTTGGGGGTGGCATATCTTTGAGTAGGGTGTGTCGTGCCTGCAAGATTAGAGTCGCAGACTATCCTTGCCCTGGTGATCTTCTCGTGTTGGGGATGACTACCTTTGATGTGATCTTGGGAATGGATTGGCTATCGAGGTACCGAGCCAATATCGATTGCTACAGACGACGAGTGACAGTGTCAGTGGGTGGTACGAAGGTGACTTGTGTGCTGGGGAGTAAGAGTGGGGTCCTCCTGTCGGTGTTGTCCGCAGAGGAGGAAGTACCGGCTATGTAGAGCCGAGAGTTGCCGAGAGTAGTATGCGAGTTCCCCGAGGTCTTTCCTGAGGAGTTGAGCGGGTTGCCACCGGTTCGTGAGGTGGAGTTCGGGATTGACCTAGTGCCGGGAACGGCGGCGATATCGATGGCGCCTTACAGGTTTGCGCCGACAGAGTTGACTAAGTTGAAGCGTCAGCTAGAGGAGCTTCAGCAGAAGGGGTTTATCCATCCGAGTGTAACACCGTGGGAAGCACCAGCACTCTTCGTGAAGAAGAAGAGTGGAGAGCTACGGATGTGTATAGATTACTGGAAGCTGAACCGAGTTACGGTGAAGAACCGATACCCGATGCCGAGGATCGATGATCTGTTCGACCAGTTGAGAGGGGCGACCTACTTCTCAAAGATCGATATGCGATCCGGTTATTATGAGTTGCGAGTCCGTGAGGGGGACGTTGCAAAGACTGCATTCCGGACATGCTATGGGCACTATGAGTTCCTGGTGATGCCATTCGGACTGACGAACGCACCTGTAGCGTTCATGGACCTGATGAACAACATCTTCCGGCCGTACCTAGATCAGTTAGTAATGGTGTTCGTGGACGACATCCTGATATATTCGCAGAACGAGGCGGCGCATAAGTCACATCTGAGGGCTGTTCTGACACTACTGCGCGAGCATCAGCTATATGCAAACCGGGAGAAGTGCCAGTTCTGGCTCTCTGAGGTGAAATTCCTCGGCCACATCGTGTCCCGTGACGGCATTCTGGTTGATCGGTCGAAGATCGACGCGGTATCGAAGTGGGCACGGCCCACGAGTGTCTTCGAGATCCGTAGCTTTCTGGGGTTGGCAGGCTACTATCGGCGATTCGTACAGGATTTTGCGCGACTACCTGCGCCGATGACTCTGCTGACGCGCAAGGGAACCGGATTTGTGTGGATGGAGGACTGTGAACGTGCTTTCACGGAGTTGAAGACTCGGCTGACTACCGCTCCAGTATTAGTGGTGCCCGAGCGAGGGGTCGGTTATGATGTCTACTGTGATGCGTCCGGAGAGGGACTGGGCTGCGTACTGATGAAGTTGGGCAGAGTTGTGGCTTATGGCTCCAGACAGTTGAAGACGCACGAGCGCAACTATCCTACCCACGACTTGGAGCTAGCAGCAGTCGTGTTTGCGCTAAAGAGCTGGCGATATTATCTGTATGGCGAGGGGTTTCAGGTGTTCTCGGATCACAAGAGTCTCAAGTACATATTTTCCCAGCGAGACCTGAACATGCGTCAGCGACGATGGATGGAACTACTCGAGGAGTACGACTTCGAGCTACACTACCATCCGGGGAAGGCGAACGTGGTCGCCGACGCCTTGAGTAGGAAGTCGGTTCCGAGCCTCGCCAGCATATCAGTCCGAGAGTGGGCATGATGGGGGAGCTAAGCACGTTCGGGCTCGAGCTAGAGGAGATTACGGACGGCGTGGCCATGTGCTCATTGGTGGCTCAGCCCTCACTGCTTGCCCAAGTGTTGGAGGCGCAGTCGGAGGACGTCAAGGCGTCAGAGATCCGCGAGAGAGTCGTCAGGGGTGACGAGGTGGTGGGCTGGGAGGATAGTACTTATTGGGGGTTACGGTACCGCGGGGGGCTGCTCGTGCCGGTTAACTGTAGAGACGCCGTGTTACGAGAGGCACATCATTCGCGTCTTACAGTGCACCCGGGGGGCACCAAGATGTACCGTGACCTCAGACGGCACTTCTGGTGGCGCGGTATGAGGAGAGCAGTCGTAGAGTTTGTGTCGAGATGCCTCGTCTGTCAGCAGGTGAAGGCCGAGCATCAGCGTCCAGCGGGATTGTTTCAGCCACTACCGATTGCTCAGTGGAAGTGGGAGCACATTACGATGGACTTCGTGTGTGGACTACCGAGATCGCCGAAGGGAAACGACGCCGTGTGGGTGGTAGTCGACCGGTTGACCAAGTCGGCCCACTTCCTGGCTATGAGGATGACTGACCCGGTCGACAAGTTGAGCAGCTTGTAAGTTCAGGAGATAGTGCGTCTCCATGGGGTCCCGGTGTCGATAGTGTCTGACAGGGATCCCCGCTTCACGTCCAGGTTTTGGCCGAGTCTGCAGAAGGCATTGGGGACCGAGCTTCTACTCAGTATGGCACATCATCCCCAGACAGACGGTCAGTCCGAGCGCAGTATTCAGATATTGGAGGACATGCTGCGGGCATGTGTTCTGGATTTCAGGGGATCATGGGAGACCCACCTTCCGTTGGCCGAGTTCGCCTACAACAACAGCTTCCAGGCCAGAATCTGGATGGCACCGTTCGAAGCGTTGTATGGGAGGCCGTGTCAATCGCCAGTGTGTTGGGCAGAGGTGGGGGACAAGAGTCTGCTGGGGCCAGATCTTATCAGAGAGACGACGGAGAAGGTCGCGCTGATACGCGATCGGTTGAGGACCGCGCAGAGTCGGCAGAAGAGTTATGCCGACAGGCTACGTCGACCTCTTGAGTTCGCAGTCGGGGATTACATGTTCCTGAAGGTGAGACCGAGGAAGGGACTGGTGCGGTTCAGACGCAGCGGGGGCAAGTTAGCCTCGAGGTACATAGGTCCGTTCGAGATCTTGGGCAGAGTGGGAGCAGTGGCTTATCGTCTGGGAGAGTCCATAACGTCTTCCACGTATCCCAGTTGCGACAGTACAACGCAGACCCTCCCACGTCATTGAGTGGACTGATATCGAGGTGGTTGACGATGTCTCCTATGAGGAGCAGCCGTTTCGGATCATGGACACACGGGAGCAGGTCCTACGGGGAGGCAAGATTATCCGCTTGGTACGAGTACAGTGGAAACATCACGGGGCGGAGTCGACGTGGGAACGCGAGGACGAGGTTCGCGCGAAGTATCCCGGCCTGTTCGATTCCCGAGGTACGTCTGTTTAAAATTTCGTGGACGAAATTCCTTTAAGGGGGTAACCACTTCCAGTCAACGACAGTCAAACCTGTGAAAAACAGGAAAATTTAAATTTTTTAAGACAGACACTTAATCTAATCTAATTTGACCCCGAGGGTCATACCGGACTTAAGTTGACCCCGTTATCGACCAAAATGAGTTCCGGGGAACTCAGGGCAACTTTCTGATCAATTTGGGAAATGTTGACTTTTCATTGGAAAAGTCAACCGAGCGACGTTTTGGTCCATTCGAGGACCGTTTTGGATCCAAAAAGCTTAGCCGTCGTCGTAGCGGTCTTAGTTGAGCCGTTTCCGTGTAGCCCGTCAAGTTTCGTAATTTCTTGGGAAAAGTGCCCGTTCGGGGCCCGAAACGTCCGTTTTTTGCGAATCTGATTGGAAAATATCAAGTAGATATTTTCCAAAAGGTGTGGGGCCCACCTTGCCACTTGTCCAAAAATTGGTGGTGTTAGTTTTGGGGGGAAAAAGGAGTGGTGAGGGAGTGTGGCCGGCCACACATGTGTAAAAAGAAAAGAAAAAAAGGAAAAATGAGTTAGTTGTTTGAAATAGAAAGAGAAGAAGAGAGTTTTAGAGAGAGAAGGATAAGAAGAGAGAAAAGAGAGAGAAGTTAGGTTTTGTGGTACTATTCACGTCATCAACCATTGGATCGTCTCAAGGCAAGAAGCAATCTTCTTCCCCTCGTCTTCCTCGTTGGTAAGACCTAAACCAATCGTCGTTTTGTTAACTTTTGAAATTTAGGGTTTTGTGTAAAACTATGAGTTAGGGTTGTAGTGAGTTTAGGGGTTTGTTGGAGACGTTTTAGAGGTGTTGGGAGGTGTGTTTGCACGTTTTCCGGCGACCGGGAGCTCGGGAGGAGCTCCGGCCACCATAGGGGGTGGCCGGCCACCATAGGGGGTGGCCGGCCACCATAGGGGGTGGCCGGCCACCATAGGGGGTGGCCGGCCACCATAGGAGGTGGCCGGCCACCATAGGAGGTGGCTGGCCGGAGCTAGGGCCGGCCACCACCATGGTGGCCGAGGGAACCCTAGGGCCCACGGCCAAGTGGACCGGGTGGGGCCCACATGCTCGGGTGACCGGGTTTAGTGTTCGGGAGGTTTAAAACATTCCCCGGACCATTTATCCTTAACCGAATCAAAATTTGGAATTAAATTGGAGAAGTTGTAATTAACAGGTTTTAGAAACTTTAAACGTTAATTAATTGAATCGGAAGTCGGAATTCGATTCCGTCAAGTGCATTGGGTTCCTTGAACTATTCTAAGACCGTAGGAACGAAAACGGGGGCTTTTGGAGCCCCGGAAGGCCTTTTACAAAACCGGGGCAGATTCGCCATGTTGGGCGAATAGGGCCTTTACGGGTCCTTTATCGACAATGTCGAGTAATTGGGAAATTTGGGACTGATAGAAATTGTCGGGGTTACGTTTGGGAGTTAAGTTTGTTAAATTTCGGCTTATTCCTACTAGTTTAAAAGTGCTTTAAAAATTGTGTTCTTTTAGATCGTGCTGCGGACCGAGGCAAAGGGAAGCTCGGCGAGTGACTGGGATCACATCGAGACTTAGTGGAGCACTTTTGGAGTTGTATACGAGGTAGGGAAAAGTAGCCGGATCTCGGCCCTGATTAGGGAAAGTTAACAGTAGAATTGCATGTGACACCGGGGTGTCATGGGTTGAGTATGTTTATTTAAATATTAGAAAAGCATGTTACGGGAAGGTAGCGGTTATGAGAAAAGCATGTGACACTTAGTAGTGTCGTAGGAACAGAGAACTTAGCGATATTAGAATTACTGGAGGCATATGGCCATGCCCGGAGGTTGACTGTTTAAATTCTGTCTTGGGTGGCCATGAGAGCCCGTATTTGATTGTTGGTGTCTTGGGTGGCCATGAGAGCCCGTATTTGATTGTTGAGCTCGTGTTATTTAAATTGGTGTCTTGGGTGGCCGTGAGAGCCCGTGTTTTACTGTTGGTGTTTTGGGGTGGCCGTGAGTGCTGTGGGGTTGTTGAACCCGAGTCTTGACCGTTGGTGTGTCTTGAGTGGCCGTGAGTGCCTGTGGGGTTGTTGAGCCCGAGTCTTGACCGTTGGTGTGTCTTGAGTGGCCGTGAGTGCCCGTGGGGTTGTTGAACCCGAGTATTGACTATTGAGGTGTCTTGATTGGCCTTGAGTGCCTGTGTGTTGAACTTGCCTGTGATTGTGAGTGTGGTTACCTGAAGTTGTGAGTTCGAAAGGTCGACAGCCTGATCCGACTTGGTGTCGATGAATTGCGATAGGTCGACAGCCTGATCCGACTTGGTGTCGAGGAATTGCGATAGGTCGACAGCCTGATCCGACTTCGTGTCGAGGAATTGCGATAGGTCGATCCTTGACCTGATTGAGATTGGTTACTGAGCAGCTAGTGTGCGATCCTTTGTGATCTTGTTTGGCGTTGTGTAGTCTTTCTGTCGTGTCCTTGGAGGAGGTCGTCGATAGTTGTGTCGGGTCTACGTTACGTTATCGAGTGTTGGGTCTGTTGAGGAAGTATCAGGTGGTATGTCAGTTGAGTTATTTGAGTTGGAATTTATGTTCCCGGTTTTGGGTTTGGTTTTGGTGTTACTGGCTTTATCTACTAATTATGCCATAGCCAGTTTGTTATCCGTGGAGGTGAGCGAACGCTCACCCCTACCTGCTTTTCCTACAGGTACTGATCACCGGACGGACTAGGTTAGCTCTTGAAGCTTGTGGAGCTAGGAGCGGAGTCTGGTCTTTATTTTTTTGAGTCTAGTGACGGATACTGTACCTTGTCCACTTGTTGGAACGTTTTGTATTGTAAATATTATTTTTGATAACTAAATGGAAATTCCTGAGTATTTATTCAAAATAGGTTTCAAGTGTTTTTATGTTTTAAATGTTCGCGTCCCGAGTTCGCTTTACTGAAATTGGGGCGTGACGTATATGCATAGATTAGCACTAGCCGATACATGTGGATCTTGGCTTTTCTAGTATTACCCGACAAGATGAAAGTTTTGTTTTCCGGTGTGTTAACGTAAAACCAAATCCTAAGCATATGACTATTTTCGAACATTATATTCAAATTTATTATAATGTAGTAAATGATATTGTACGAGACATCATTTATTTTTAAAATGAGCCAAACTAATTCATTGTCAATGACTATAAATATTTATAGATGTATATTACTGAACTGCCACGTCTTACATTTAATTTTTCAAATACAAACTAAAAAAAGTTGTGAATAAGGTTGTTGAAAAGTGTTATAGACATTCAGAATTTAAAAATAGTATTTTGAAGTAAAATGGGGTTGAACATGCAATAGATCTTCAAATGACCATAACTTCTTCATACGAATTCCGGATTAGACCTGTAGGATATCAAATGAAGACATTTGAAAGCTTTAAAGTTTTATATAACTTTCTCAAGGTAGGGTATGTCATGGCATACATTTAACCCCCTTAAAAATCCGCCCCTTATCGCGCCTAGGTCCATAGCTACATTCGATAATCCGTTCCCGCCAAACTGGGCCTATGATGCGCCAGTTGTCCACAATGTCATTAAAACGAGATTACAGAACTTTTCCTTTAAGAAAGTAAATGCATGGTCTAAGACCTCATGCAATGCATATCGATCCCTAAAATTCAAGTGTAATTGAAGGTTTAAACTCTAAGCGAGGTGATGTAGAGTTGAACAACTCGTTGCAATGCATGCCTTTACCTACATAAGGTTATGATCATGGAACTAATCAATTCAAAACAACCTTTTTTTTCTTAAATACTGGAGTGCTAAGGCTCTCTTAGTCACCACTTAGTGGTAAATGAACGAAGTCCAATCCTTGAGCAATGACTACAACGTATTTCGGCCACAGATTACTTTTGGGTCGTCAATTTGAATCCAAGTAGCCTTCCCACCGGGTCTACTCAATGGAGATACCAAATCCTTTCACAAATCCCATTTGTTATATCATTCTCTCCATGGGTGGAGCCCTTGGTAGTTGGAATGTAATTAGTCGTTAATTCCAAAGGATTTAACTCCTAATTTGTAAGAACCGCTCCCGGTCAACGCCAGTCAAATCGGCGAAAAACAGGAAAATTTAAATTTTTTGGACTGACACTTAAATGAACCTAAATTTGACCCCGAGGGTCATACCGGACTTAAGTTGACCCCGATATCGGCCAAAGTGAGTTCCGGGGGACTCAGGGCAACTTTCTGACCAATTTGGTAAAGGTTGACTTTTTGCTGGAAAAGTCAACCGAGCGACGTTTTGGTCCGTTCGAGGTCCGTTTTGGATCCAAAAAGCTTATCCGTCGTCACAACGGTCTTAGTTGAGCCGTTTCCTTGTAGCCCGTGAAGTTTCGTAATTTCTTGGAAAAAGTGCCCGTTCGAGGCCCGAGACGGCCGAATTTCGCGAATCTGATTGGAAAATATCTAGAAGATATTTTCCAAAAGGTGTGGGACCCACTTTTCACATGTCAATTATGTGGTGGTGTTAGGTTTCTTGAACAAAACAAAAGATGAGACTTTGATGGTAGTTTTGTAAATATGGAAAAGTGGTGTGTTTGAAACATATTAAAAAGGAAAGAAAGTGAAGTGTTCGGCCATCATTCAAAAAAAAAGAGAAGAAGTACAGAGAGAAAGTGGAGAGAAGAAAGAGAAGGAGGAAAATGAAAAAGAAAGGAGAAAGGTTAGGGTTTTGCTATTTCCCGACGATCCAACCGGTGGATCGTCTCAACGATCAAGGAATCGAGTTCACACCGTCATTCCCTACGGTGAGTACCCTTTCGATTTTCATTTTGGTACGTTTGAATTTTAGGGTTTGAGTTTAAACGGTTTGATTAAGGTTGTGTTTTGATTAAGATGGGTTTAAAGATGAATGGTTGAGGTTTGGGTTTCGTTATGAATGTTTTGGGGCGAAAAGAAAATTCTCCCATTATGGTCGTGTGGGGCCCACGTGTTAGGGTTTCGGGTTTTCGTGTTCGGGTGGTTTAGGACGATCCCCAAGTCGTTAATCCACACCCGGAACGAGTTTTGGAATTAAATTGTGAAAGTTGTAATTGACGGGTTTAGAAACTTTAAACGCGAATTAAATCGCTCGGAAGTCGGAATTTGATTCCGTCGATTGCATTGGAACCCTTGAATTATTCTAAGACCGTAGAAACGAAAACAGGAATTTTCGGAGCCCCGGAAGGGCGTTTTCAAAACCCGGGCAGATTCGCCATGTCGGGCGAATCGGGCTTTTCCGAGCCCATTATCGACAATGTCGAGTAATTGGGAAGTTTGAGAGTGATCGACATTGTCGGGGTTGCTTTTGGGCGTCAAGTGTATTAAAATTCAGCTTTGTCTGCAAACTTAAAAAGTGTTTAATTGTGAACTTGTTAGATCGTACCGAGGACCGCGGAAAGGGAAAGCTAGGCTAGTGATCGTGAGCACGCCGGAGCTTGGTTGTTAACTTTTGGGGAAAGCGTTACGAGGTAGGGAAAAGTAGCCGGATCTCGGCCCTGACTAGGGAAAGTTAACAGTAGAAATGCATGTGACACTTGAGTGTCGTGGGTTAAGTAAGTTTATCGAACAATAGAAAGGCAAGCGACACCGGGTGGTGTCGTATGATACGGGAACGTATCGAACAATAGAATTGCATGTGACACTTAGTAGTGTCGTAGGAGCAGTGAACTTATTGATATTAGTTTTACTGGAGTCATTTGATTATGCCCGGAGGTTGATTGTTTAGTTTGTGTCTTGGGTGGCCATGAGTGCCCGTGGGGTTGTTAAACTCGTGTTTTATTATTTGTGTTGTTGGGTGGCCGTGAGTGCCCGTGGGGTTGTTAAACCCGTGTTTCACCGTTGGCGTGTTTTGGGTGGCCGCGAGTGCCCGTGGGGTTGTTGAGCCCGTGTCCTTACAGTTGGTGTGATTTGGGTGGCCGTGAGTGCCCGTGGGGTTGTTGAGCCCATGTCTTTTCAGTTGGTGTGTTTTGGGTGGCCGTGAGTGCCCGTGGGGTTGTTGAGCCCGTGTCTTTACAGTTGGTGTGTTTGGGTGGCCGTGAGTGCCAGTGGGGTTATTGGGCCCGTGTCTTTACAGTTGGTGTGTTTTGGGTGGCCGTGAGTGCCCGTGGGGTTGTTGAGCCCGTGTTTTTACTGTCGGTGGGTCTTGGGTGGCCATGAGTGCCTGTGAAGTGTTAGACCGGTGTTGTTGTTGTTTGTTGAACTTTGCTTGTGATTGTGATTGTAGTTACCTGAGGTTGGGGGCCCGCTTCATAATAACGGGGGTCCCGTGATCGCACGCGTATGCACGTTCAGACGAGGTAGGGGGCTCGCTTGAGAGTAAAGGGGTCCTGGCCGTGCGTGCGTGGTTGTGACAGGTCGACAGCCTGATCCGACTTTGTGTCGAGAAAAGTGCGACAGGTCGACCGCCTGGCCTGACAAGGATCGTTAAAGTTCGTGGGGACTGAGTAGCTGGAGTGCGATCCTTTGTGATCTTGTTTGGTGTGCGATCCTTTGTGATCTTGGGTGTTGCGTGGTTATCTTTTGAGTCTTTGGTGGAAATCGTAATCGTTGTGTCGGGTCCACATTACATGTCCGAGTGTTGGGTCGGTTGAGGAAAGTACTAGTTGCGTGTCGGTCGGGTTACTTGAGTTTTTGGGGATAATAATCCCCGGTGTTGAGTTTGTTGTTGGTGTTACCGGCATTGTCTGCTAGTATGCCGTGGTCAGTCTGTTATCCGTGATGGTGAGCGAACGCTCACCCCTAGCTACTTTTCCTACAGGTTCTGGTCGCGGGACGGACTAGGTGAGCTCTCGAAACTTGAAGAGCTAGGAGCGGGAGTCCGTGTTTCCTTTTTGAGTCTAGCAACGTACGCCTTGTATTTTGTCCGCTTGTTGGGACGTACTTTTTGTTGGGTCTCGAGGTAGGGTTGGAGATGAACCA
Source organism: Erodium maritimum (assembly GCA_963921825.1). NCBI lineage: Eukaryota > Viridiplantae > Streptophyta > Magnoliopsida > Geraniales > Geraniaceae > Erodium > Erodium maritimum. Next base: position 36,188,483 of record OY997593.1, on the reverse strand, counting down.
ACTCGCAGCGGAAAATCAATGAAAACCAAGAGACGATTAAACCATGAAACAACTAACAAAGAATGGATTCACAAGAGAAAAATTCAGCACTATCTCTTACCAAAACAAGAACACCGGTTAACGAATGATTAGCTTGAGTCTCTAAGACGCCTACGTATCCACATGGGAATCATAGCCACGCAGTTCTTCTCTTTGAGGACTCTAAGAACACAAAAATGGAGGTGGAAACTAGCCAAACCCGAAATGGCCATGGAAGAGGGAGAGAAAATGTGTTTCCTATTCTTGTCTTGTGTTTGTTATGTTGAAAAAAGATGACTTAAACATAACAAAACCCATAGTTGTCCAACTAAAGGCATGAGACAAGTATGGTGTCAAGTAAGGTGTAAATAGGACAAAGTATGGCAAGACAAGATTGGGTTAGGTGGTGAATCACCAACACCTTAATCCTTGTCTTGCTTACTTAGTACTAATTAATCAAGACTTGATTAATTAGTTCCATGGGCCTTGGTTGCATGGGCCTTTCATGGGCCTCTTGGAACATGGCCCGTAGCCATTTCCAACGAGGTCCCGTGATTCGCTCATCGCCTCCAAGCCTTCCATACCGGAAATGTCCAACATTATCCGACGCGATCAATCCCAAGACTCCAAGCCTTGTCTCGATCTGTAAAGTCCTATTCACTTACGAGCACATGACCCAAAACCCAGTTTTGGTCATGTCCCGAGAAAACTCCCTTTTGGCCATTCTCCATAAATGTGTCAATGAGTTTCATCCTCCGGTGTGACCCTTAGGTTTATGCATGTCAATAGATCAACGTAAAATACCATTTTACTTGATCCTATTTAAGTGGCAACTAACGAGACTTTAGTATTGCCTGACACTGCATAGCGAATCGACCCTGTCGATTCTAACCTTTCCGTCGTCCCTGTCATTATCCTTTTATCTCCGATATCCTGATTGAGATAAGGCATAGAGCCGTCATCCTTGTTATTCTCAATTACTGTTCCTTGATATGTGAGATGACTGAAGATATGATACCCAGTATCATGTGCATGGCCATGCTATTCTTTCAGTCACTCTCGATCAAGCGGCCGAGGACCGATATCTTTCCCATACCTCAGTATGAGGGATAAATCCCTTAGCCGTCTTTCGTGTCACTCATGTAGCCCGTCCCCAAGCCAATCCTGGCCGTTATGGAAGCCCTGTTACGGACAACGTTAGGCTCAGGTCAAACTCAGTTGTTGACTACATAGCGATCACAAAGACTCCTTGGTCTAAGGATACATGACAAGCTATGAGACTGAATATGTTCATGACTTAATCTGCACATATTCAGGGCGGGTCGTCCAATATCATGTCCCACATGATATCTATGATCAGACTCCAGAATCCCATTCCAATGACTAACAGAACGTAAGCCATAAAAACCATCTTTCATACTAGTCGCTTCTAGAGAAGCTTTGTTGACTAGGGACCCATCGAGTGTGATCTATATCGATCTATGGTTCTATTCGCATGGTGGGCATAGATCAGAGCACACATCGATATATTACTCCAACACATAAGTAATATAAAGTTGCTTTAATTTTATTGCTAACGATGATATATACATTTGGACATTTAGGATTGAACTACGGGCACTAAGACTAACAATCTCCCACTTGCCCTAGTTCCAATCTAAACTCCAATATGTCCCCATCGACTTTACATGTCTAACATGTTCAGGCAGCGACACTGCCTTAGTCAAAGGGTTGGCTATGTTATCATCTATTGCAATATAGTTTATCTTCACTTCACCTCAGTTCAGTATTTCTCTGATGAGGTGGATACGCCGCAGTACATGTTTGGATTTGTTATACGATCTGGGATTTTAGCTTGCGCAATGGCCCTTGTGTTGTCGCAATATGGATTCACCGGGCTGGATGGGTTTTAATTACACCCAGCCCTGCCATGAATTTCCAAATCCACATAGCCTCCTTAGCTGCCTCTGCAGCATCCATGTACTTGGCCTCTGTCATAGATTTGGCAATGGTATCTTGCTTTACGCTCTCCCAGCTAAAGCTCTGCCATTCATCGTAAACACATAGCCTCATTGACTTCTAAAGTCATCTGGATTTGTCTTGGAAAACTAGCGTCTACTCATCCTTCGACGACTAGTTCAGCATCATCTTTCCCCCAGGTTAGAATGATGTCTACTGGTACAACATAAGGCTTACGAGACGTATGGTCTCATACATGTCATGGCATATATGATCGATCCTGCCCCTAGGCGCATAGGGTTCTCATCATCCTTTTCAGCTCATCAGGTGTCTTAGGACACTGAGTCTTGCTGAGATGAATGCCATGACTAGTGGGTAAGAGCCCTTTCTTTGAATCGAGCATTAAGAACCTACTCAATGCCTTGTTCACATAGGTTCCCTGAAGAATTTGGATCGATTTTGACCATAGCCACTAAGGAGAAGGTTTCCTCATAGTCAATCCATTGGATTTGCCTATAACCTTTCGCCACCAGTTGAGCTTTGTAGGTCAGAGGGTTGCCGTCCATGTCCATCTTCACCTTGAAGATCCATTTGCATCCGATGGTCCTCACACCATTGATGGGATCAACCGGTTCCCAGACTCGGTTGTCCGACATGGATTGCATTTCCTCCCTCATGGATCCCAACCATAACTCGGAGTCGGGCCCATCCACGACTTCTTGAAAGGTGGTTGGATCATCGTGATCCACCATGACTTCATTGTCACCTCCGGATACCATATCTTGGAGGTGGAAGATTGATCCTTTCAAATCGCCTTGGACCTTTCGGAATTGTAACAAGAATTGGTTCTTACTCTGCGACAATCTCTGGCTCTTTTCTACTGGGTTGTCAATTGGTTTAGACAGATCTGTACCATCCGGAATTTCTTCGAGATGCACAGTCCTCCCAATGACGTCTTTGGAAACAAAACTCCTTTTCCATAAAGACCTTACCCCAAGCGACGGACACCATGTTCTCACTGGGATTGTAGAAGTAGTATCCCCTTGTTTCTTTGGGATACCACACGAAGGTGCATATCTCAGATCTTGGTTCGAGCTTAGTCAAAACCAAATGTTTCACATAAGCCTCGCAACCACAAATATTTAGGAAGGACAAAGCGGGCATCATCCCGTACCATTTTAAAATGGTGTCCCTTCCACACCCTTCGTCGAAGCCCGATTCATTATGAATGCGGTCGTCTCTAGAGCATAACCCCTGAAAGAGATTGGGAGATCAGTCCAACTAATCGTGGAACGGACCATTGTCTAACAATGTCCGATTTCTCCGTTTGGCTACACCTTTCAACTACAGTGTCCCAGGAGGAGTCCATTCCAAAAGGATCCCATTCTCTTTAGATGATCTAATAACTCTGTGGTCAAGTATTTTCCACCTCGATCCAATCGAAGTGCCTTAATACCTTTGTCGAGTTGGTTTTCTACTTTAGTCTTAAACTCTTTGAATTTATCAAAAGCTTCAGACTTATGTCTCACCGAATAGACATAACCATATTTACTGTAATCATCAGTAAATGTGATAAAGTAGCTAAAACCCCTCATGGAAAGTGAACTTATTGGTCTACACACATTCGAGTGTATCAGCCCCAATAATTCACCCGCCCTTTCATCGTGATCGATAAAGGGCAGTTTAGTCATTTTGCCCATCAAACAAACCTTGCACCTATCGATCGAATAGAATTCGAATGAACCTGAAAGCCCGCACTTCTGAAGTGCTGATAGGCGCTTCTTGTTTATGCGGCCCAAATGACAGTGCCATAACAGAGTTAGGTTTAAATCGTTGGATTTAGACCTCTTGGTATTAACGTAATATATAGAACTTGAGGAATTGTTACCCATATCTAATATGTACAATCCTCCAACCAAGTTAGTACTGGTATAAAACATATCATTGCATAGAACATTGAAAACTCCATTTCCAATATTAACATTATATCCTTCCTTGTCAAACACGGATACAGATATAATATTCCTACTAAAAGTAGGTATGCAATATACATTATACAATACTAAGACAAGGCCACTTGGCAAAGCAAGACTCATGGAGCCTACAGCAGTTGCCACAACTCTGAGGTCCACTTCGTGCTTTCCAAACATCTCCTACTTTCAGCCACCATATATTAGTGCATGTGTGAGATTCAGTCCTGGTATCTAATACCCATGAATCTTTGGAAGTAGAGAGATGTAGCTCTATAGAGTTAATATCGGATGAAGGCACGGTCCCACCGCCCTTCCTTAGATCATCCAGGTTTCCTGATGAAGGCGCAGTCCAACTGCCCTTCTTTAGATCATCAAGGCTATTTGATGAAGGCGCAGTCCCACTGCCCTTCTTCATATCAGCCGTGAACTTTCTATAATCCTGGTTCCAATGACCAGGCTGTTGGCAGTAGAAGCAGACATTCTCAAGTGTCTCATCTTCCTTCCAAATGCGCATGGGCCCCGCCCTTGCCACTTCCAATTCCCTTGTTGACCATCAGAATATCCTTGGATCCCAGATCCCTGATATATTCTTCTCAGCAGTTAATGACAGTTCATGTAACTCTGATATGGTCTTAGAGACAGCCTTGTCAAGGACATATTCTTTGCGTTCAGACTTGAGGACTATCCTCAAAATTCTGTACTAGTCCAAATAGTTTGTCCCATTTAACTTGACCCTGTCAAGAATGGTTTTTAATGTCAAACTATTAATGTTCGCTGAATTTGCCATTTAATCTACAACAGATAAAATTCAATCAGTAAACTGAATAAATTTTATGAAGATCAAGCTTAAACACCAACAATCGATTCTAAACCTTTAGAATCTGAAACCAAGATCTTTGATTCACTCGATTAAGCTGAACTAATGCTCACCACCTAATCGAGCTATGTAGGTAGGACTCCATCCAATCACATCCAATGTGACTCTTGGCTAGGGTATGTACTTATGTACATGGCTTACCCTATCTGTTACCCTAGCTCAACCTCAGGCTGAGAATCGTAGTCGGGTCCACCAATTTTCAACTATGGCCCGTCACTATGTAGGTGCTCCGCTAATGCGCATGACATCCACATATGTCGTCCAATCCTACTACCTCGCTTTCCCATAGATGCTCCGCTAATGCGCACGACACCCATAGGACGAGGAGGTAGTAAGGTGTTGATAATTGGGAGGTATCAGACATGACCCGTTTTTACTTGTCCGGTTGTGTTTAAAACTTTGGCACATCCTAGATGCGATGAGCACATCAACTACATTCCAAATGCAATGATGCCTCAAATTACATCCAATGTAATTCTTCCTTCGAACCCGTCAACTACATCCAATGTAATGACGGTTCTAAGGGCTCACAAACAAGGATTAAAATTCCAATTTTATCTTTGCATGTGAGGTGATATGCTCGGTAAATAAAGTTAAGCATGCAATTCTAAAACACATAGAATTAATCATGCATAAACTAAACCAAGCATAAAGCGATAAATGTGCACATAATAGCCCCCTAAACTAACTCCCACTAGCTTCTTGAGCTCCACCGACTCCAAGCCGATGCCAACACCCGAAAAGCCACCAAATGACCTTTTCGCCCTTTCTTCGTCTTGAGTAAAATATTACAATTTAATACACGACTCGCAGGTCGGGAATAAATAAATATTACAAACAAGTGGTTCGACGACCACACCTTGAAAGAATAATTACACGCTAACTCTAACGGCTCGCATGCCGTGAAAAGCGATAAATAATTAAATCGAGCTCGGGGCTATTATGTACACCATGCCAACAACACATCACACATCGTGTTATCAAACAATCATGTTATCAACCATCATGTGATTTTCCGGTTTTATTTAATTGCCAAGGTTCGAAAATTTTTGATGCTCGGTTTATCGAAACCGTTCAAAAATGAAACTTTTGAACATTTGATCTTCGAGTTCGTCATGACGGTTCCAAACTCGTCATAACTAAAAAAACGGTTTAGCCTTGGCATATCAACCATCCAATGGTCATGCTTGGCCTAGCTCCGTCCAACGGAGCCCCGTTTGGTCCCGGTTTGGCTCCCCGAGAGTCCCGCTCCCGAGACCCGAAAAATTAAATTTTTTTCAAAATTTCCAGATTTGAAATAATTTTCAAAAATTCATTTTACATGCATTAAATCCATAAACAAGAATTTAAAACATGTTATCAAACAATTTAGCAAAACAACATGCCAAAAACGAAACTTTCAATTAAAACCGAAACTTTGAACACCGTCTTGTGAATCCCGAAGGTAGCACGGCTCTGATACCACTGTTGGATCTCGAGGTAGGGTTGGAGATGAACCAACTCGCATCGGAAAATCAATGAAAACCAAGAGACGATTAAACCATGAAACAACTAACAAAGAATGGATTCACAAGAGAAAAATTCAGCACTATCTCTTACCAAAACAAGAACACCGGTTAACGAATGATTGGCTTGAGTCTCTAAGAAGCCTACGTATCCACATGGGAATCAAAGCCACGTAGTTCTTCTCTTTGAGGACTCAAGAACACAAAAATGGAGGTGGAAACTAGCCAAACACGAAATGGCCATGGAAGAGGGAGAGAAAATGTGTTTCCTATTCTTGTCTTGTGTTTGTCATGTTGAAAAAAGATGACTTAAACATAACAAAACCCATACTTGTCCAACTAAAGGCATGAGACAAGTATGGTGTCAAGTAAGGTGTAAATAGGACAAAGTATGGCAAGACAAGATTGGGTTAGGTGGTGAATCACCAACACCTTAATCCTTGTCTTGCTTACTTAGTACTAATTAATCAAGACTTGATTAATTAGTTCCATGGGCCTTGGTTGCATGGGCCTTTCATGGGCCTCTTGGAACATGGCCCGTGACCATTTCCAACGAGGTCCCGTGATTCGCTCATCGCCTCCATGCCTTCCATACCGGAAATGTCCAACATTATCCGACGCGATCAATCCCAAGACTCCAAGCCTTGTCTCGATCCGTAAAGTCCTATTCACTTACGGGCACATGACCCAAAACCCAGTTTTGGTCATGTCCCGAGAAAACTCCCTTTTGGCCATTCTCCATAAATGTGTCAATGAGTTTCATCCTCCGGTGTGACCCTTAGGTTTATGCATGTCAATAGATCAACGTAAAATCCCATTTTACTTGATCCTATTTAAGTGGAAACTAACGAGACTTTAGTATTGCTTGACACTGCATAGCGAATCGACCCTGTCGATTCTAACCTTTCCGTCGTCCCTATCATTATCCTTTTATCTCCGATATCCTGATTGAGATAAGGCATAGAGCCGTCATCCTTATTATTCTCAATTACTGTTCCTTGATATGTGAGATGACTGAAGATATGATACCCAGTATCATGTGCATGGCCATGCTATTCTTTCAGTCACTCTCGATCAAGCGGCCGAGGACCGATATCTTTCCCATACCTCAGTATGAGGGATAAATCCCTTAGCCGTCTTTCGTGTCACTCATGTAGCCCGTCCCCAAGCCAATCCTGGCCGTTATGGAAGCCCTGTTACGAACAACGTTAGGCTCAGGTCAAACTCAGTTGTTGACTACATAGCGATCACAAAGACTCCTTGGTCTAAGGATACATGACAAGCTATGACACTGAATATGTTCATGACTTAATCTGCACATATTCAGGGCGGGTCGTCCAATATCATGTCCCACATGATATCTATGATCAGACTCCGGAATCCCATTCCAATGACTAACAGAACGTAAGCCATAAAAACCATCTTTCATACTAGTCGCTTCTAGAGAAGCTTTGTTGACTAGGGACCCATCGAGTGTGATCTATATCGATCTATGGTTCTATTCGCATGGTGGGCATAGATCAGAGCACACATCGATATATTACTCCAACACATAAGTAATATAAAGCCGCTTTAATTTTATTGCTAACGATGATATATACATTTGGACATTTAGGATTGAACTACGGGCACTAAGACTAACACTTTTGAGTTGTAAATTATTATTTTGATTAACTAAATGGTGGTTTTAAAGCGATTTATTTAAAAGGTTTGAAAATGTTTTATTGTCTTAAACGTTCGCGTTCCGGATTCGGTTCTACTGAATTTGGGGCGTGACATAATTAACCCCAGTCACCATACTAGCACCCAATCACATTGCTTCTTTCTAGAGATCTTGAATCTTAAGATGGATACTCGTCCTAACTGACCAATTACCTAGACTTGGCTCTTTAACCTCGATTAAATCCAACTCATTATGCAATTGAACTATTATTTATCCTAATTACACAATCATGATTTTACCCTAATCTATCGAAACCATTCACGGGCATGAATTTGATCAATAAACACAATAAAAGCACAAAATATATTAATATTTATGAATTCTCTCCTGATTTTTCCAATTAGTTGTGTAGTTGAACAATTTATTTACTCAATTCCAGAACCAATCCTTAATTCTTCACTTTCATTCAAATCCAAGATAATGAAAATGAAATTATGCTAGATGAACACAAATCAAGAGTAAAAATCTCAAATATATAGAGAGAATCCATTGCCATGGGAAATCAAACTCTCATTCTTATGGAGAAAAATCCCAAGAATATTCAACAAAAAAACTCACAAATCAAGAGACAAGAAAAGCAAAAAGGTCATTTTTGAGTGGAAAGAGGAATCCAACACGAACCCAACTCCATCTTCTTCATGAGCTACAAATCTACACCTCATCTAGCTCTCCTTTCCATCATAAGGCTAAATATTGCTTTCCCTTAAGGGGTGTAGGTTCCTCTTTACTACTTTTGGGTAAAAACCTCTCAAAATTTCGAACCCAAATGAAGAACACCTTTAAAAATTACACAATTTTGGGGGTTTTAAAGACATTTTGGGAAACTTCATGTGTGGAAATGGGGTTTCCAATGACATTGGATGCTATCAGGAAATGAGGCCTTGGAAATGTTCTAATGACTTTCCCAAATTGTAGCTCTTCTAGATGTTTCTACAAGCCAAATTTGCATATGGCTCATTCTACAAAGTTGTGGATCTGTCTCCGGGTTAAAATTTAGTATCAGGAATAACTTTTGGTGCTTAGAAGGCTAAAATATACCTCTTGCAAGTTGTATGATCTGCATAGACAATCTTATAGTCCAAGGTAAACTTTCCCTTGAAATTTGGCAAGGATGAAATAACCTCTCCTTGGCTTCTATGATTGACTTAAAGGGCTCTAATATTTTTCCATGACACTCCAATTCACCCCTTAAAGAAAAACCTACCAATAAAGAGAAGAAAAACATGGTGGGTCACAAAAGAAAATGGATAAAGACTAACTAAAAATTGCTTTCAAAAAGATTGACCGTCTCTCACCATCAGCATGCTCTCTCCAGCAACCAAGTCGCAGCGCCTGAGTAAGGTATCGCAGCGCCGAAGTAAGGTGGAGCTATCCTTCTCCTCGTTCTGCTCTTTGTTGCTGACCTTGTATGGAGAGTATCGCACCTTAGTGGCTGGAAAGACTCAGCCGTCAGGTTCTGCAAAGTCCTCTACGGCTCGGAAGCGTTCCCGACCCCAGCCAAAGGAAGGGCCATCTCCGGCCAAACATGGTCGTACGACTCGGAAGCGTTCCTGACCCCAGTCAAAGGAAGAGCCATCTCCAGCCAAACATGATCGTCCTGACCAGCCGACTCAGAGACGGAATCAGCATCACCGGAAAGAGGAAGTAGGTGCGCGCTCGACTGGATCGAAGGTCAAAGGGTTCCGTTTGCAAGATGATGAAGTTTTCATCTGTCACCTACCTTCTGAGACCAAACCTAACTGGGTTCTCAACGTTTTCGGTGAATTTGGTACGATTTTGACTTCCCCTGTTCTGATTCGGACAAATCGGAGACGAAGCCTCTTCTGTTTTGTTCGATTTAGCTCTCCAGATGAAGCAAAACAGGCCATCTCCAGCACAAATGGGATAAAAATCAACGGTTCTACCCTCCTTGTAGCAGTCGCTCGACGTCGGAAGGAAGTGTCGGCAAAACAGAGCAGTCGAGATCCCGTTGCAGCTCCGGCGACCGGAGACGAGCTTGTAGATCACGGCGCCGATTCTCACTCTCCTGATCCCTTGAATCACGGACCCTCTGATTTGATTTCAATCTCGGAGACGAGATTGGGGGAAGATGACGATCGTGCGCGAGATTTGGGGGCTTCTATTGCTGTTGCGAAGTCAAACTCGCGTGGGTCAGATCGCGTGAAGAACATGTTTTGCGTGAAGAAGATGTATCTATTGGGCCTGTTTTTGAACCGGCTGGGTCTGGGTTTATGAGCCATCTAAGCCCAAGCCCTTCTGTTATTCCAATAGGATGTAATGGTGGTACAGTTTCAGACGTGGGACATGGTCAGATACCACGCTTGGACAAGCCTGCTCTTGGGCCGGTGGTCCAACCAGTTCTGCCACACAAGTCTGGGCCTGAGGGTGGGCATGCGTCTGGTCATTTTGTGCATATGAGGCTCACTTTTGGACGTCCCCTTGCTTCTTGTTCTGATTTGGTGAAGAATGTTCTCCCCAAGTTGAACTCTCGGGTTTCACCGACTACCTCCCTTAATCCGTTGTCACGTTTCGATCAAGACTTTCCAGTGTGGTCGCCCGAAACGATACAAAAGGTTAAAGGGAAAAGAAAAAAGAAACCCCACCAGCCTTTTCGAGTGACGACTCGATCACTATGCATGAGTGAAAATGAGAAGCTTGAGGCTCAGCGTAAAAACGAGGCATGGAGACATTTTGTCACTATAGGGACTATGCTGCAGATAGAGTTCAAGGACGAAGTTCCTCCTTCTATCGATTAGCATTTCTTTGTAACTGAATGTTTGTTCCCTGTTCTTCGTTTGTTTTTTCGTTTTTTTAGGAAGATTCTCTTACTGGTGTAGTAGAGTCTCTTTTGCAGGTATTTAGGATAGCTTTTTTGCGGTCCTCATGCTTTGTAATTCTCTTTATTTTCAAAGCCTATCAATAAAACATCATTTATCAAAAAAAAACTAAAAATTGCTTTCTTAGAAAACAAAATAAGCTTGAATGCATGCATATGGATGCAAAAATAACCTATAAGATATGCTCTCATCACTTAGAAAAGAGACAAAAATACCAAAGCAGTGGAAAAGTAAAATAATCTTTATTAGAACGCGGTTAAAAGAGTGCTAAATGCGAGCTAAAACACTCTGAAAAGAATATAAAATGCAAATGCATCAGCCATTCATTAGAACATTATTAGTACTTAATCATAAAACTCGAGACATACAACACCTTACATGGAGTACATAGTATCAAATACATGATTGACTCAATAGCTAACGCATAAGAAATTTCAATCATGCTCATCTAATGTCTTAGGAAAGTATAGTATTTATCGAGAAAAATTTTCATGGTACTTAGTTGATGGACCTCTCTTGGAGTCTTGTGTCCTGAACCTAATTAATATATTATCAATATAAACGCTTAAACTTAGGCAACATGACTTCTAGATCTATTTGTATATATTTTAGTGCTTAATACATTTGCAATAGTACCTAAGTTTCCATCACATAATAATTTCCCAATCATGCTTTAACATTTTCAAATACGGTTATCATTTATAATAAGAAGTATGTCTTCTACATGTAACATTATAAAGTAAAATTATGCTCCCACTGACCTCCTTATAAGCATAAGTTTTTATTTTAATTTTTAATTCCCGTTCTTGATGAAAAATCAAACTCTTCGACTTATTTGTCAAAACGAAGATTCCCAAACTTTATGAAACTTGATTGAATCCATAAATGGATTCTTCAAACTTGTATACCTATCCACAATTCTCAATCCTAAAAGGCCTTCATATCATGTCATGTTGGAGATTTTTGTTTCTTGTCTTGACATCCAATTTTTTTTTTTATAATCCCAATATGGAACTAGGACAAGGAAAATCCTTGTGGGTTAGAATACAATTATTGGTGAAAAGATCACCATAACTTAGATCCATCATATGGTATTAGGTTTATCTATCTTATCTTACTTGGGTGACTATGGACACATAGATTTGGTATATCATGTGCAAGAATTGGTAAGTGTTTAATTTTGGTATAGGTATGCGTTTCAATCTATGGTTTTCTCACTTAAACTACTATGCACATATAATTTTGACATATCTTATATATAGCTTTCTTAACCCTGGTGACCATTTGTACCCAATGGTGCCCCAACCATTTTCTGCGTCAATTAAATTTCTTACTTCGTTGTCATATATGGATTGAATTTCTCATTACATGGCTCTCAGCTATTTCTTAGGATCAGGATAATATATGACCTTTTGATAGGATGTGGATTTACAAATAATCCACTTCACGTCATTGTTATCATATGTGAGAAACCTTTTGTGATACCTATGAATGACGTGTCTTACTAGATCTTCTTTGATCTTATGGTACTTCACCAAGTAGCTCTTTGTCTTGTGGTTCTTTTGAAGTTCCATACATAATACAAATTTATTTTATGTTTCTTGAATTATTTTGTGTCGTATCGTACTCCCACTGTTTCTTTGGAAATAAACATCTCTTTCTTTACCTCTACGACTATATCATAAGGGCCAAATCCTTAACCTCGTCAATAATTCAATGCAAATTATACCCAATTGATCATAAACCATTGCTTATAAAATCATTTGCATAGCTCTACGAAGTGATCATTCAATAGTCAAACCAAACACGAGTCTTAAAGTACCCTACTTGGACATTCACAAACTTGGTTCTACAATCCTTTAATTTATCCATTTAATTGCACAATTGGACTACTAATTTTCCCAGTTCCCTAAATAACAGATTAATTTCACTAAACATCCAGCACAAAGTCATGGAATTGGAAATTGAGCACCAATAGTCTCGATCGAAGTGTAGAGATATTATCAAACATTAATAAACAAAATCATCCCGGATCCATTCAACAAAACTAGTCTATTTGCACAATATTTTAACATTCATAGCCATGGATTCAAGCTTCTATGACGATGAAGCTCAAAACATGAAGTAATGCTTGCAATATGACAATAGAGGGTAAGTGTAACTCCTTTTGAATCATCCTCAACTTAAATTCTCAACCCTCATCTTCTTCTTCAGTAAACTCTTTCCTCCTCCAAGTTTGAAGAGGGATGAAGCTTTCAAGACACTTGCTCCTCTTATTGTCCTTGACCTTTAATAGATAAATATGGATAACTTGAGTGGATGGTGATCCCTCTTGAACCTCTTCGCTGAAACCTTTCTTAAAGCCATCAAAAGTGGAACTGATTTGGCTAAATTTCTACCGAGACTTGATGTCCCCTTTAACGACATGAAGGACCCCTTCAACGCATCTGTTCAACAACATCGAGTGAACTCGTCTATGCCACAATTCCATAGGGTTTCCATCATGTTGAAAAACGTGTTTGACCACGTCAAAATTCTTCCTATGTCGTTTGATGTGCACGCATTTTACATTAATTTTGGAGTGTTTTTCCTCTCACATTTAGTACTCTTTTCTCACCGTTATAATAAGGATGACTTCACTTTTCACTATTTTCCGATATTTTGTATCTTGCCAAGCTTTTCTAGGTATTTAGAATAAAACAGGTCAAAAATGGATGAAAAGTGAGCGAGAAACACTCAGTACCCGAACGGTCATTAGAACAGGTAAAGGATCATATATGTTGATACTTGGAAAGACACCCGACTGAGTAGAGACGTCGAGTATGCTAGTACCCAACCAACCACCCGACTGGATACCATTTGCTCGACTCAGATGCGTCAATTGGTTAGCGATGTAAACTTCTAGATTTTAGACTCCAGATTTCCAGAGTTGGTAGGGAGTACAATGAAGGGCGGTGGAGAAGTTATTCCCAATGGATAGAGCTCGATACCTTTAGTATAAATAAACCTTGTTGGCCTAGGCAGGGGGGAATCATTGGAAAAGTACAAGACGACCATTACTGCAATTCAAAGAGGTTATCTTTCTAGTATCTTATGGTTTTATTTTTCTTATTATTTTCATATTTTTGTAATTGTCATGACAACCACTTTATTAGTATATAAGATGTTCATGTGTAACTAAGGATCTTGAATCCAGGATTATAGATAGTAATCAATATTTATGAGTAGCATGTGAATGAATATTATGTATGTTGCATGGAAAAACACATGAAAGTCTAGTGAGCAATGATTTTGACTTGAGAAAAAAATATACCGTGAGGATCAGTACTTACGTCATGCCGATTCGGACCTCAAGCGACATTCATGTGTCACGATTGTTCAACGTATTACAAATATCTTTGCTTTCATTTCTCGATCTTATTTTCGTACTATTGACCTGCACAAATGTCAATTACCTCGAATCTAGACAGCTGAATAACGAAGATGATATAGAGTGTATGCCTATTAGCTCTCTTGAGTGCGATATCCGGACTTATCATCTGATTGCTAATTGAGGAACGGTATGTTGGAACTCGATGTCATGGACAAGATAAACAAGAAACGTAGCGGAAATTAACCACGAAACGATCGAGATGAAGCTACCAATTATGAATAACAAAACTGAAATTTCAGTAAAGGTTTAAGAACATCACCTTGTTGTTTTGATGGAGAAATTAGAAGATAACACCAACAATTGCTCGGCTTGAGTCCCTTGGACGCCTACGTATCCGAGATGGAATCAAAGCCAACATAGTTCTTGAGTTTGATCACTCAAGAACATGCACAATGAAGCTTGAAGGTGAGAGGGATTTTCGGCCAAGGTGGGAGAAAATGATGAACTTGTTTTTCTATTTTCTCTACGCTTGCATGTTATGATTCTCCAACACCCTTGCATGGAGAGTTAAGTGGAAGTAGTCATCTCCATTAATCTCCATCAAGTTTCCAAGTGTTCATGCTAATTGCATGAAAGACTTAATAAACTAATAAGGTTTATTAAGTAGTGGAAAGTGGGTTCAACCCACTTAAACTAACAAGACCAATTAGTCAACCATTGAGTTTTGGTTCTTGTTGGGCCTAGCCTATATGGGCCGGCCATGGGCCTCTCTAAGAGAGCCCATGCTGAGCCCATTATGCTAGCTCATCCACTTTGGCAATTGCCGACACGTCTCCCTCCGTTTCAAGTCACTTGCGGTCTTATCGAGTATCAAACTAATGGTGTGACCCTTAGGTTTATGCACGTCGGCAAGATCAACATAAAATTTAATTTTACTTGATCTTCCTTAACTGGCGACTAACGAGACTTATTACATCCTAACGCTGCATAGCGAGTCGACCTTTGTCGATTCTAACATTTCCGTCGTCCTTGTCATTATCCTTTTATCTCCGATATCCCGATTGAGATAAGGCATAAAGCCTCCATCCTTACTATTCTCAATCGTTGTTCCTTGATATGTGAGATAACTTAATGTATGATACCCAATATCATGTGCATGCATGCTTTCCTTTCGTTCACTATTGATCAAGCGGCCGTGTAAAGACCACCCCGGTTTAAAAGAATTAAAATGTTAAATTTATCGATTTAAAGCGTCGTGGTTGGAAAACGGGGTGGAAATTTGGAACGAGTGCAAAATAAAAAGAGAATCCAAAAAAAAAGAGAAGAGAGGGACTTGGACTGGACTGGGACCTGGGCCAGACTTGGGCCCAGCTCGCTGACACGGGCCAAGCCCATACGCGCGGAGCCAGGCCCAACCCATGGGAGCCCGAGCCAAAACCCTATTCATCGTCTTCTTCTTCCTCGCGCCACACGCATCCCGAGACAGAAACACATCACCTCTTCTCTCTTCTCTCTCGATCCTTCCTCGCTTCTTCTCTCTCCCTCTCACAACCAGAACCACCCACACCTCGACCTCATCTTCTCCCCGAGTTCGAATCGAACCCACTGTGCACGGAAACGAGACGCCGCCGTCGAGAAACCCCTCACCTTGCTTTGGATCGTCCCCTCCAAGCTCGAATCGAGCGCGCCAGCGACGGGAATCGCACGATTCATGCTCCCTCGCCCCTTTCCCTTCTTCCCCGAGCTCACCTCGCATGAAAACCCATCGAGACGAGCTCGATTTGGTCGGTTTCAGCAGGAATCATCACCGGTGAGCCTCGTGCTCGTCAGATCTAAGACATGAGCAAAGGTTGGGTCATGCTCGAGCCACCGCCGCCACGGCCACGGCCTCGCCAGAGCCCTGACGCCCTTCCCGACCCTCGTTTCTCCTCCTCCGAGCTCGCTTGACGCCATCGCCGGTGGTGGAGCGAACACTAACATCGCCGGAGTCGTCTTCAGGTCAGACCGAACCAACACGGGCCTTGGGCTAGGACGAGCTTCGGGCCGGACGGTCTTGGGCCAAGACTCGAGCCTCGGGCCAGATCCAGGTTGGGCGTTGGGCCAGGCCCAGGTCTGGACTGGGTTTTGGACTCGGGCCTGGACCAGGTCTGGACCGGGTCTGAGTTGGGTCTGGAGCCGGGTCTGGGTCGGTTCTGGGTCCGGTCGGGTCTGGGTTCTGGACCGGATCGGATCCGGGTCAGATTCGGTTCTTGTTCTCGGATCCGGGTCGGATCCGGGTCGGACATGTTTAATAATTTAATTAATTAACTTAAATAATCTAAAAAACCGAATTTTAAAGGGCTAAATGAACAATCAAAGGACTTTTGGACTATACCGAGACTGATTAGAAACTTTACCTATTAACCTCAG
The DNA here is from genome assembly GCA_963921825.1 of Erodium maritimum. Classification (NCBI taxonomy): domain Eukaryota; kingdom Viridiplantae; phylum Streptophyta; class Magnoliopsida; order Geraniales; family Geraniaceae; genus Erodium; species Erodium maritimum. The sequence continues at coordinate 36,171,809 of OY997593.1, read as the reverse complement.
ACTTGGACTTCGCCCGAGAAGACCGGAGATAGGCCCGAACGTCAGCAGCTAGGAGACGTAGCTGTTGTGATCATATTGAGGTAGGGAAAGTAGCGGGTACCGCTTTAATTTCAAAAAGTTACTAGCATGCATGATTAGAAAATAATAATAACCGGAAAGGTCCTAGTTGGCATATAGTATGTGATTCACTAGAATAACCGCTTTCGATTATTAAATAACCGGACGAGTCATAGTAACATATAGCATGTGATTCACTAGATTACCTGCTTTCAATACTTGTGAAATGTCGTGTTGTTAGATGGGCCATGTCGAGCCTTAGGATTGCGTGCTGCATGTTGTAACCGCTATGTGAGAGTCTAAATAAGATTATACTCGGTGTTGCATGATTGTGACTGTGTGTGGGCAAGTGTGCCGTGTTTGATGTAACGTGAACTCTTGGTTGTGATATGATCGGGTGAGTGATAGACCGGTTTGTGTGTTATGTTGAGCTGGTCCGGTGGGTATACCGAGACCAGCTATGGCTTTGTGCTGCGTGTTATACCCTTACTGTGTGTTCCAAGAGAAGGCGTAACCAGAGTGGTACTTACACCGAGGGATAGTTCCGGTGTAGTGTATCGAGGCCAAGGATGGTGTGATTAGTACCCCGATGACTCGTAGTCCGGGACGATGTTCGACCGAGGTGTGCGCCGGTCCAGTACGTAAGTTGAGTAAGGCCCGGGTCTGTGTGCTCGGAAGACATTGGACTGAGGGATTTCCGTTCGAGGATGTTACCCCTAGTCTCAGTGAGGGGAAGATATCGGAATTGATGAAGTGTGGTCCAGTACGATATAAGTGGCTTTGTGCATTCAATGGCGTTGGAAACTGTTGTACGATATCTGTGTGTGTCTCGCTGTGTGTTTTATACTTGTTGGTTGGCTTTGTACGTTTTTCTAAGTATGCTTATGACTTTGTGGAAGTGATCGGTAATTGGGAACTGCCCGTAGGCTTTGTTTATAATTGTGCCTTACTAGTATGCCTTAATTGGACGGTTACTCGTGGTGATGAACTGAGGTTCAGAACCTTAACTACTTTTCCTACTGAGCGTAAGCTCACCCCCTTACTTTGTTGTGTTTCAGGCTTAGAGCGGGACCAGTACTAGCAGGATTCTCGGAGCTTGGGAGCTGGCGAGGGTTTTAGCTAGTGTCTAGAGACGTACATTTTGATTCACTGTTTGACTCTTTTATTACATATTTTACCGAGTTGTTGACTCGTGCGGATTTTCGGAACTTTGAATTGCCATTTGAGACCTTTTTTTTATTTAAATTACTTTATCTTTTATTGTTTTAAGTTCGCGCCTCGAGTCCGGTCAAAACCAGATTTGGGGCATGACAATTTGGTATCAGAGCTTGGTTTCATTCTGAAATGTTTTTCAAAACCTCGGACCGTACGTCACTTAGGTGGGTAGAGTTGGGTTGTTATGTTGTTGTGTGTCGGTTACGCAAGTCGGAGATGTCCTATGCGTAGAAACGAGACGGAAGAGTCTCGGGTTGGTGAAACGTCCGGCCTGAGTGTCGTAGACTGTTGGTGAACCTGTGTGGTTGTTGTCATGTTTTGACCTAACTGTTGATCCAAGAATGGACTTGGGTGGGTGGTAAGAGTAGAATTACCAAGACCCGAGGTGTGTTGGTGTTGAGGATGTGTGCAAATGGAAACTGGTTGTCGCGCATAAGCGGATGGTTGACTTAATTTACGAACGGGTTATGCCCGATTCTCTGTAGAAACTGAAGTGTATGTACCATCGCGATTCAGCTATAGGGGCCACTGTAGCTGGACGTGAATAGTGGGATGCCAAGTGGTTACAACGTAATTCGGGGACGCCTGAACCGGGTTGTAACGACGCAGTGTCAACATGAATGTTATGTTACAGAGAGGACTGCTTTGAAATTGAAACTGAGGCTTTGTGGTGCATTGTGAAACTGCTTTGGAGTATAAGTGGTAGTCTGTGTGACTTAAGTGTGAAAGTGTTGCTAAAGTGAAACTGGGTGTAACCCCGCTGTGTGTATATATAACTTGTGTGACGCACTAGTGTGCAGACTTCTCTGCTATGTGCTATTGGGTGACTATACTACTGAGTATATTATTACTATGAGTAGTATTGAGTGAGCTGTGTGTGGCGTTAGTTATTATAAGCGCGTATTATTTTCGAGTTAAGAAACTGAAATATGTGCGTTGTCCGTGCAGAGGATCTACGTTATGGCACCGAGTTATGTTCCTCGAGGCACGAGGAGACGGCCCGCTGGAGGCCGAGGACAGCAGTCTACCGCCGAGTCTGCTGGGGCGACTAGTGCCCAGGGTGCGCCCGCTGAGGGGCACGAGAGGCTGAGACAACCCAAGCGGCAGCTTTGAAGGAGCTGACCCGCACTGTTCAATGACTGGCAGCTGTCTTTGCCCGTAGAGAGGCTACAGCTCCTACACCAGAGCCTGTACCTGCTACCACTGCAGCGACTTCTGAGGGACCTACACAGGTCGATAGCTACACTGCACAAGTATTGCGAGATTTCCACAGGATAGGAACGCCTGTGTTTACCGGGGAGCCAGACCCCGAGGCAGCCGAGAGATGGCTGGATCGGATCACCCGCAACCTTGATACATCTGGGGTAGTGAGCGGTAGACTCTGAGTATCGTTTACAACCTTCCATCTGGAGGGAGAGGCCTACCACTGGTGGCGCCAAGAGCAGGCGCGAGTGGGGGCGACTTTGTGCTGTTCGGACAACGCTTCCTCGAGCAGTACTTTCCATAGGCTGTTCTGGACGACAGACGTCAGCAGTTCTTGGAACTGCGACAAGAGAGTCTGTCTGTGTCTGAGTATGAGGCGAGGTTCACCTCCTTGTCTCGCTTCGCTCAGGAGATGGTGCAGACGGAGGCTCTCAGGTGCCGATGTTTTGAGGGAGGACTCCGCCCTGCGATTGCGGACCGGGTCGCCGTCTGGAGGACCCATGTGTTTTATGATCTTGTGGAGCAGGCCTTGACTGTGGAGCGACGATTCCGCGAGTCAGCTAGAGTTCGAGAGGTCAGGCCGAGGTCAACCAGTTTCCTGAGGCCAACTGAGTCTCGAGATCCAAGGAGGCAGAGGACCTCGGGATCATTCCAGTCCCAGCCACCGTTGAGAGGACCGCGGTAGGTCGGAGCTGTGACTTCTGTTGGGCCTTCCACGTCAGGGCGTACTTGCTATCGTTGTGGGCAGCCAGGCCACATGGCTCGAGATTGTCAGATGAGTAGCAGACCAGTGGACCGTCCGATGGGTACGCCTGAGGAGAGGTCAAGTGCCGGGCCACCACTGTGTCATCGATGTGGCCGGCCAGGACACTTCGCTTCAAGTTGTCCCGATCAGTATTTGGTGGCGTCAGCTCCGCGACCACAGCAGTCGCAGACTAGGCAGTCACCACAGTTCCAGCAGCGTCAGGCTCAGACGCATAGAGCTCTGAGGCAGGCAGCTAGCGCGCTAGCGCCGAGGCAGAGAGCTGCGCAGCGGGTGGCACTTCCACCACCTCCGAGAGGTGGACCCTCGACACAACAGGGCCGAGTGTATGCTGTCACCGACTCTAGGGCTGAGGGACGTTCCGCCGGCCATGAGGCTACCCAGGGTACGTGTTTGCTTTATAATTCGTGGGCATCTTTTCTGTTCGATACTGGAGAATCTCATTCTTTCATCTCTTCTTCTTTTGCTCGTATGTTGGGGTTGAGGGTGGAGTTTCTGAGTAGACCATTGTGTCTTGATACCCCTATTACGGGAGAGGTAGTTCTGAGGACTGTGTGTCGTGCTTGTGAGATCCAAGTGGCGGATTTCCCGTTTCATGGTGACTTGCTGGTGCTGGACATGACAGCGTTCGACGTGATTCTGGGGATGGATTGGATGACGAGGTACTGGGCATCGATCGATTGTTATCCACGATAGGTGACCGTAGTGTCGGGCGACACGGTCGTTACCTGTATTCTGGGCAGTAGGAGCGGAGTACTCCTATCTGCGTTGATTGTGGGGGATGAGGCTGATGCCATGCAGAGCAGAGAGCTACCGAGGGTAGTATGCGAGTTCCCGGAGGTCTTTCCGGAGGAGCTGTCAGGATTACCGCCGGTGCGCGAGGTGGAGTTTAGGATCGACTTGATCCCGGGTACGGCGCCGATCTTTATGGCCCCGTATCGGTTTGCACCTGCCGAGTTGGTCGAGCTAAAGCGACAACTCGAGGAGCTTCGGGAGAAGGGTTTAATCCGACCGAGTGCTTCACCGTGGGGAGCACCCGCCCTCTTCGTGAAGAAGAAGGGTGGAGCACTGAGGATGTGCATTGATTACCGGAAGTTGAACCGGGTTACGGTGAAGAACCGTTATGCGATGTCGAGGATCGATGACCTGTAAGATTAGCTGAGAGGAGTAAAGTGCTTCTCGAAGATTGATCTTCGACCAGGGTACTACCAGCTGAGGGTTCGGAATGAGGATGTGGAGAAGACCGCATTTAGGACTCAATATGGGCACTACGAGTTCTTGGTGATGCCGTTCGGGTTGACGAACGCACATGCAACATTCATGGATCCGATGAAAGGGATATTCCGACCCTACCTGGATCAGTTTGTCGTGGTGTTTGTTGATGATATACTGATTTACTCGCCTAGTGAGGAGGCACATGAGGCGCACTTGAGGACGGTGTTGACTTTGTTGCGTACTCATCAGTTGTACGACAACTTAGAGAAGTGCGAGTTCTGGCTCGCTGAGGTGAAGTTCCTCGGACATGTTGTGTCCCGAGAGGGTATTCTAGTCGATCCGTCGAAGATCGACGTAGTGTCGAATTGGGAACGGCCCAAGAGTATGTTTGAGATCCGTAGCTTCCTGGGATTGGCATGATACTACCGACGGTTCGTCCAGGACTTTTCACGTCTGGCCGCGCCGATGACCGCCCTGACCCGCAAGGGGGCTAAGTTCATTTGGACTAACGAGTGTGAGCATTCCTTCACCGAGCTGAAGGCTCGTTTGACCACCGCTCCCGTGTTGATAGTACTGGAGCGTGGAGTCGGGTATGATGTATATTGTGATGCGTTTGGCGAAGGACTGAGTTGTGTGTTGATGCAGTCCGGGAAGGTGGTTGCATATGGCTCGAGACAGTTGAAGATACATGAGCGCAACTACCCGACCCATGACCTTGAGTTGGCAGCAGTGGTCTTTGCTCTGAAGAGCTGGAGGCATTATTTGTACGGTGAGTGTTTTCGTGTGTTTTCTGATCACAAGAGCCTCAAGTACATCTTCTCCCAGCGCGACTTGAACATGCACCAGAGGCGATGGATGGAGTTGTTGGAGGAGTACGACTTCGAGCTACTCTACCATCCGGGCAAGGCGAACGTTGTCGCCGATGCCCTGAGTAGGAAGTCGACTCACAATGTTGCTAGTATATCTGTCCGGGAGTAGGACATGATGGAGGAGCTGAGCTTGTTTCGACTCGAGCTTGATGAGATCACCGATGGAGTTGCCATGTGTTCGTTGGTGGCGCAGCGCACACTTATTGCCCGTGTACTGGAGGCACAGGCTGGGGATGCCGAGACGACAGAGATCCGGGCGAGGATTACCAGCGTTGTTGATACCGAGGACTGGGTACATGGTACTGATCTGGGTTTGGGATACCGAGGGAGACTGTTTGTGTCTCGTGGTTGCCGAGATGATGTGCTGAGATAGTCTCATTATTCCCGTCTTGCTGTGCACCCGGGTGGCACTAAGATGTATCGGGACATTGAAAAGTTTGATGGAGCGGGATGCGTAGGGCTATTGAAAAGTTTGTTTCGAGGTGCCTCACTTGTCAGCAGGTGAAGGCCGAGCATCAGCGTCCCGCCGGCTTGCTACAGCCGTTACCGATTGTAGAGTGGAAGTGGGAGCACGTCACGATGGACTTCGTGAGTGGTTTGCCGAGGTTGCCGAGAGGGCACGACGCTGTTTGGGTGGTGGTAGACCGACTGACCAAGTCGGCACACTTTTCTAGCCATGAGGATGACCGATACGGTTGATACCTTGAGCCAGTTGTATGTTCGAGAGATTATCCGTCTTCACGGGATACTAGTGTCGATTGTGTCCGATCGAGATCCACATTTCACCTCCAAATTCTAGGAGAGCTTGCAGAAAGAGTTGGGGACCGAGGTCTTGCTCGGTACGACGTATCACCCACAGACCGACGGTCAGTCAGAGCGCACTATCCAGATATTGGAGGACATGCTGTGAGCTTGTGTATTGGACTTTCGAGGGTCATGGGAGGACCACCTACCTTTAGCAGAGTTTGCTTACAATAACAGCTTCCAGGCCAGTGTTGGGATGGCACCGTTTGAGGCGTTGTATGGTAGGCCATGCAGATCGCCCGTGTGTTGGGCAGAGGTAGGAGACCGGGGTTTACTGGGCCCAGATATTGTCCAGGAGACGACTAAGAAGGTCGCACTGATTCGGGATCGGTTGAGGACCGCGCAGAGCCGTCATAAGAGTTATGCTGATAGACGGCGCCGGCCTCTTGAGTTTTCGGTTTGTGATCATGTGTTCCTGAAGGTGAGCCCGAAGAGGGGGCTAGTACGGTTCAACCGTGGCGGAGGCAAGTTGGCCCCGCGGTTTATCGGACCCTTCGAGATCTTGGGAAGAGTTAGAGCGGTTGCATATCGTCTTGCATTGCCACCGCAGCTCGGGAACGTTCATAACGTCTTCCATGTGTCCCAGTTGCAGAAGTACACCGCGGATCCCTCCCATGTGATTGAGTGGGCGGACATCGAGGTGGCGGAGGAAGTTTCATATGAGGAGCATCCAGTCAGGATTGTGGATCGACGAGACAAGGCCCTGCGGGGCAGGACTATCCCAATGGTACGTGTGCAGTGGAAGCACCACGGAGCATAGTCGACCTGGGAGCGCGAGGACGAGGTCGGTGCGAAGTACCCCAGTCTGTTTGACCCTTAAGGTACGTTCGTTTTAAATTTCGAGGACGAAATTCTTTTAAAAGACCAACCTGGTTTAAAAGAATTTAAATGTTAAATTTATCGATTTAAAGCGTCGTGGTTGGAAAACGGGGTGGAAATTTGGAACGAGTGCAAAATAAAAAGAAAATAAAAAAAGAGAAGAGAGGGACTTGAACTAGACTGGGACCTGGGCCAGACTTGGGCCCAGCTCGCTGACACAGGCCAAGCCCATACGCGCGCAGCTAGGCCAAACCCACGCGAGCCAGAGCCAAAACCCTATTCATCGTCTTCTTCTTCCTCGCGCCGCACGCATCCCGAGGCAGAAACGCAGCACCTCTTCTCTCTTCTCTCTCGATCCTTCCTCGCTTCTTCTCTCTCCCTCTCGCAACCAGAACTACCCACACCTCGCCCTCATCTTCTCCCCGAGTTCGAATCGAACCCACCCTGCACGGAAACGAGACGCCGCCGTCGAGAAACCCCTCACCTCGCTATGGTTCGTCACCTCCGAGCTCGAATCGAGCGTGCCAGCGACGGGAATCGCACGATTCGTGCTCCCTCTCCCCTTTCCCTTCTTCCCCGAGCTCGCCTCGCCTGAAAACCCATCGAGACGAGCTCGATTTGGTCGGTTTCAGCCGGAATCATCACCGGCGAACCTTGTGCTCGTCAGATCTGAGACAGGAGCGAAGGTTGGGTCGCACCGCCACCACGGCCATGGCCTCGGCCTCGGCCTCGCCAAAGCCCTGACGCCCTTCCCGGCCCTAGTTTCTCCTCCTCCGAGCTCGCCTGACGCCATCGCCGGTGGCAGAGCGAACCCTAGCTCAGACCGAACCAACACGGGCCTTGGGCCAGGACGAGCTTCTGGCCGGACGGTCTTGGGCCAAGACTCGAGCCTCGGGCCAGATCCAGGTTGGGCCTTGGGCCAGGCCCAGGTCTGGACTGGGTTCTGGACTCGGGTCTGGACCGGGTCTGGGTCGGGTCTGGGTCGGGTCTGGAGCCGGGTCTGGGTCGGTTCTGGGTTCGGTCGGGTATGGGTTCTGGACCGTGTCGGATTCGGGTCTGGTTCTCGGATCCGGGTCGGACAGGTTTAATAATTTAATTAATGAACTTAAATAATCTAAAAATGGACTTTTAAAGGGCTAAATGGACAATCAGAGGACTTTTGGACTATACCGGGACTGATTAGAAACTTTACCTGTTAAACTCAGACTTGGACTTCGCCCGAGAAGACCGGAGATAGGCCTGTACATCAGCAGCTAGGAGACTTAGTTGTTGTGATCATATTGAGGTAGGGAAAGTAGCGGGTACCGCTTTAATTTCGGAAAGTTACTAGCATGCATGATTAGAAAATAATAATAACCGGAACCAAGTTGGCATATAGTATGTGATTCACTAGAATAACAGCTTTCGACTATTAAATAACCGGACGAGTCTTAGTAACATGTAGGATGTGATTCACTAGATTACCTGCTTTCAATACTTGGGAAATTGTCGTGCTGGTAGATGGGCCATGTCGAGCCTTAGGATTGCGTGCTGCGTGTTATAACCGATGTGTGAGAGTCTAAATAAGATTATACTCGGTGTTGCATGATTGTGACTATGTGTGGGCAAGTGTGCCGTGTTTGATGTAACATGAACTCTTGGTTGTGATATGACCGGGTGAGCGATAGACCGGTTTGTGTGTTATGTTGAGCTGGTCCGGTGGGTTTACCGAGACCAGCTATGGCTTTGTGTTGCGTGTTATACCCTTACTGTGTGTTCCAAGAGAAGGCGTAACCAGAGTGATACTTACACCGAGGGATAGTTCTGATGTAGTGTATCGAGGCCAAGGATGGCGTGATCAGTACCCCGATGACTCTTAGTCCGGGACCATGTTCGACCGAGGTGTGCACCGGTCCAGTACCTAAGTTGAGTAAGGCCCGGGTCTGTAATAACCACTCCCGGTCAACGTCAGTCAAATCTGCGAAAAACAGGAAAATTTAAAAAATTTAAGCAGACACTTAATTAAACCTAAGATTGACCCCGAGGGTCATACCGGACTTAATTTGACCCCGATATTGACCAAAGTGAGTTCCGGGGGACTCATGGCAACTTTCTGATCGATTTGGAAAATGTTGACTTTTCGCTGGAAAAGTCAACCGAGCGACGTTTTGGTCCATTCGAGGACCGTTTCGGATCCAAAAAGCTTAGCCGTCGTCGCAGCGGTCTTAGTTGAGCCGTTTCCTTGTAGCCCGTGAAGTTTCGTAATTTCTTGGAAAAAGTGCCCGTTCGGGGCCCGAGACGGCCGAATTTCGCGAATCTGATTGAGGTTGTTGTGTTGTTGTTTGGCCATGTCGGCTTGTGTTTTGGTTGAGGTTGAATGACTTGAATTGTCTATGAGTCGTGGCGCGTTTGTTTGCTGAATTGGTGGTCAAGCGTGTGTGTCCCTTAAGGCTAATTTTAGGGTTAAAACGGGTTAAGATTCGAGTTAGAACCGAGTTTGGAAAACAGGTCTGCGCAAGCGTCACGGATCTTGTCACGGATCCGTGACGGACCAGAGCGATTTGGCGAATTTTAGGTTTCGTCACGGCTCCGTGACCTCAACCGTGACGGGGTCTGTCACGGATCCGTGACCCTTGTCTTTTCACCGTCTTGTTTACACAGTTGTCGTGTTGTGGTTGCGTGACTGGGTTCACGTTTGCACGGTTGAGTGTTGGTTTGAGTGGCTGTGTTCACGGTCGGGTTGGTTGTAGAGGGCGTAAGTTCAGTGTTAAAGGATGAGGTCTTGAGTTCGAGACACATCAATAACCTACGGTAATGATACAGCGCCTCGGTGTGAGAATCTTACCACGGAGTGGGGTTAGGGTTGGTGCGTTGCGGCGCCATATGAACTAGGTTTCCCTATGTGAACGGGTGTTCGAGGTTTCCCTCGCGTGAACGGGTGGGTAGAGGTTTCCTTCACGTTAGTGGGTTATTTGAGGTTTCCTTGTGTGATCGGGTAATTGGGATATTGAGGTTGTGAGCAATAGTGTTTTCTTAGTTGAGAGCATGATCCCCGTCTTGAGGTTTATCTTAGATGAGCGAGTACTTGAGGTGTTGATAGCGTGAGCAGTGTGACGTTTAGCATCAGATTTTGAGGTAGTGGTTTGCCCTGGTTAGGTCGGTAAGTCTTTAGTGCGTTACTAGTATGCCATAATCAAACGGGTGTCCGTGGAGGTGAGCATAACGCTCATCCCCTTTACTACTTTTCCCGCAAGGGACGAGTAGGGAACATTGGTTTGGTTGCGGAAAGTTATAAGTAAATGCCTAGAGGACCGTGTGAGGGTTGCACTAGACCTTACCGGAGTGACTAATGGAGTGGGTGTTCGGTCTCCGATTTGGGCGTCAGTTTTGTTGGATACACTCGTTTGTTCGTCGAGTTGTGCTGAGAGGTTGGGGCTGAGTTTAGAGCCGTTGAGGCCACCCCTGCGTCTAGACGCGCCGGTTGGTGGTGGTGTGGTGTTGACTAGGGTCTGTCGTGCCTGTGGAGTTGGAGAAGCGAACCGATACAGGAGGTTCGAGAGAGGGCCCAAGAGCCCTGATGCTGGATCGAGCCCTCACCCCGAGGATCGGGTATGTACGGAGTTGGTAGGCACGACGACGGTGGTGGAGCGAGGTCTTAGAGAGACTGCGAGGATCCGTGAGGATCGGCAGCGACTGAGCTTGTGCGTGTACCCGTGGGAATGACACTTACGAAATGACAACCTTTAAACGTAGTCTTGGGAATGAATTGGCTGGCGAAGTGCCGAGCCAATACCGACTGTTACTGGCGACGAGTTGCGAGAGTCGCATCATTCGCGTCTGACAGTGCACGTGGGTAGCACTAAGAGGAGCGCAACATCAGGTGGCATGTCTAGTGGAGCGGGATGCGGAGAGCGGTCGCGGAGTTAGTATCGCGATGCCTCACTCGTCGGCAGGTGAGAGCCGAACAACAGCGTCCCGCTGGATTATTGCAGCCACTGCAGGTTGCATAGTAGAAATGGGGGGCACGTCACGATTCATTTCGTGAGCGGTTAGCCGAGTTCGCCTACAACAACAGCTTTCAGGCCAATATCAAGATAGCTACGTTCGGAACGTTGTATGGTAGGCCGTGTCGGTCGCCCGGGTGCGGGGCGGAAGTGAGGAATGAGGGTTTACTAGGTCTAGAACTGGACCGAGAGACAGCTAAATCGGTCGTTCCGAAGCGTGAGCGGTTGAAGACCGCGCAGAGTCGGCAGTAGCTATGCTGACAGACGGCGCCGACCTCTCGAGTCAGCAGTCGGTGACCATGTATCCTTGGAGGTGAGTCCGAAAGGTGGACTAATGCGTTTCAACTACGGCGGAGGCGGGTTGGCCCCGCGGTGTATCGGGCCTTTCGAGGTCTTGAGTACATCATTGAGTGGGCAGATGTCGAGGTAACGCGTGATGTCTCGTATGAGGAGAAACCGGTTTGGGAAACGGATCCACGAGAGCAGGCCCTGCGCGGAAGGGTTATCCGCTTAGAACGGGTTCGGTGGCGGCACCACGAGGCTGAGTCGACTTGGGAACGCGAGGACGAGGTTCGCGCGAAGTACTCCGACTTGTTCGACTCCCGAGGTACGTCTGTTTTAAATTTCGCGGACGAAATTCCTTTAAGGGGGTAGATTGTAATAACCACTCCCGGTCAACGCCAGTCAAATCGGTGAAAAACAGGAAAATTTAAAAAATTTAAGCAGACACTTAATTAAACCTAAGATTGACTCCGAGGGTCATACCGGACTTAATTTGACCCCGATATCGACCAAAGTGAGTTCCGGGGGACTCAGGGCAACTTTCTGATCGATTTGGAAAATGTTGACTTTTCACTGGAAAAGTCAACCGAGCGACGTTTTGGTCCATTCGAGGACCGTTTCGGATCCAAAAAGATTAGCCGTCGTCGCAGCGGTCTTAGTTGAGCCGTTTCCTTGTAGCCCGTGAAGTTTCGTAATTTCTTGGAAAAAGTGCCCGTTCGGGGCCCGAGACGGTCGAATTTCGCGAATCTGATTGGAAAACATCTAGAAGATATTTTTCAAAAAGGGATGGGACCCACTTGCCACATGTCACCAATGTGGTGGGGTTAGGTTTATTGGACAAAACAAGACAAGACCACATGATGGTTAGTTTGCTTTTTAAGTATTATGTTGTTACTTTTTAAAACAAAACAAAAGGGAGCAAATGGTGATGTTCGGCCATATTGGAAAAATAGGTGGGTTTTGGAGAGAGAAAATAGAGAGAGAAGGAGAAGGAGAAGAAGAGAGAAAAGAGAAGGGGGTGTTTGGAGTTTTGGCTTTTCCCGTCGATCAAGTCGTTGGATCGTCTCAACGGTAGAAGAATCGAGTTCACACCGTCATTCTCTACGGTGAGCACCTAACCGATTTTCGCTTTGGTACGTTTGAATTTTAGGGTTTGAGTTTAAATGAGTTGATTAAGGTTGAGTTAAGGATTGGGGTTCGTTAGGAACGTTTTGGGGCAAAAAGGAACATTTTTTCGTTGTGGCCGTGTGGGGCCCACTTGGTCGGGCCTCGGGTTTTTCGTGTTCGGGTAGTGTTGGACGATCCCCAAGTCGATAATTCACACCCGGAACGAATTATGGAATTAAATTGTGAAAGTTAGAAATTTCGGGTTTAGAAACTTTAAACGCGAATTAAATCGCTGGGAAGTCGGAAATTGATTCCGTCGATTGCATTGGAACCCTTGAATTATTCTAAGACCGTAGAAACGAAAACGGGAATTTTCGGAGCCCCGGAAGGGCGTTTTCAAAACCCGGGCAGATTCGCCATATCGGGCGAATCGGGCTTTTCCGGGTCCAATATCGACAATGTCGAGTAATTGGGGAGTTTGGGAGTGATCGACATTGTCGGGGTTACTTTTGGGCGCCAAGTTTATTGAAATTCAGCTTATGCCTGCAAGCTTAAAAGCGTTTAAAATTGTGTTCTTTTAGATCGTGCTGCAGACCGAGGGAAGGGAAAGCTAGGCGAGTGAATGAGATCACGCCGGAGCTTGTTGGCTTGCTTTTGGAGAACACGCACGAGGTAGGGAAAAGTAGCCGGATCTCGGCCCTGACTAGGGAAAGTTAACAGTAGAATTGCATGTGACACCGGGGTGTCGTGGGTTAAGTATGTTTATCGAATATTAGAAAGGCATGATACGGGAACGTAGCAAATATTAGAAAAGCATGTGACACTTAGTAGTGTCGTAGGGCAGAGAACTTATCGATGTTAGAATTACTGGAGGCATATGACCATGCCCGGAGGTTGATTGTAAACTTATCGATATTAGGAGTACTGGAGGCATATGACCATGCCCGGAGGTTGATTGTGAAACTGTTGATATTAGGACTATTGGAGGCATTGGTTATGCTGGAGGTTGATTGTGTTTGTTGTGTCTTGTGTGGCCATGAGAGCCCGTGTTTTACTGTTGGTGTCTTGGGTGGCCATGAGTGCCCGTGGGGTTGTTGAACCTGTGTCTTTACTGTTGGTGTGTCTTGGGTGGCCATGAGTGCCCGTGGGGTTGTTGAACCCGTGTCTTTATTGTCGGTGTGTCTTGGGAGGCCGTGAGTGCCCGTGGGGTTGTTGAACACGTGTCTTTACTGTGGGTGTGTCTTGGGTGGCCGTGAGTGCCTGTGGGGTTGTTGAGCCCGTGAGTTACTGTTGGTGTGTCTTGGGAGGCCGTGAGTGCCCGTGGGGTTGTTGAGTCCGTGAGTTGTTGGTGGTTTTGAGAGGCCGTGAGTGCCCGTTGGGTTGTTGAGCCTATGAGTTACTGTTGGTGGTTTTGAGTGGCCGTGAGTGCCCGTGGGGTTGTTGAGCCCGTGAGTTACTGTTGGTGTATCTTGGGAGGCCGTGAGTTCCTGTGGGGTTGTTGAGTCCGTGTTTTACGGTTGGTGTCTTGGGTGGCCATGAGTGTCTGTGGAGTTCTGAACTTGTGTTGTTGCTGTTTGTTGAACTTTGTTTGTGATTGTGATTGTGGTTACCTGAGGTTGTGGGCCCGCTTCATGAAACGGGGGTCCTCGATCACACGCGTCTGCACGTTCAGACGGGTAGGGGGCCCGCCCGTCAGTAAAGGTGTCCTGGCCGCGCATGTGTGGTTCGGGGTTGTGAGTGTGACAGGTCGACCGCCTGGCCCGACTTTATTTCGGGGAAGCGCGTGAGAGAGAGAGGTTACTGAGACAGGTCGACCGCCTGGCCTGAGTGGTTCGGCAAAGCGCGTGATTGAGGGAGGTTACTGAGCAGCTGGTATGCGATCCTTTGTGATCTTGTTTGGTGTGCGATCCTTTGTGATCTTGGGTGTTGCGTGGTGGTGTTTTGAGTCCTTAGAAGAGGTCGTGATCGTTGTGTCGGGTCTACTTTACGTGTCAAAGTGTTGAGTCGGTCAAGGAAGGTAACAGTGGGCGTGTGTCAGTCGGAGTACTTGGGTTGGGGATAATGTTCCCCGGTGTTGAGTTTATTGTTAGTGTTACCGGCATTGTCTGCTAATTATGCCGAAGTCAGTCTGTTATCCGTGGTGGTGAGCGAACGCTCACCCCTAGCTGCTTTTCCTACAGGTACCGGTCGCAGGTTGGACTAGGTGAGCTTCTGAAGCTTGAAGAGCTAGGAGCGTGTTTCTGGGTTTTACTTTTGAGTCTAGTGACGGATACCTTGTTTTGTCCACTTGTTGGGACTTATATTTGAGTTGTAAATATTATTTTGTTTAACTAAACGGATATTTTAAAGTGTTTATTCAAAACAGGTTTCAATTGTTTTATGATTTTAAATGTTCGCGTCCCGAGTTCGGTTGACTGAAATTGGGGCGTGACAGGGTCTGTGTGCTCGGAAGACATTAGACTGAGGGTTTCCGTTCGAGGATGTTACCCCTAGCCTCAGTGAGGGGAAGATATCGGGACTGATGAAGTGTGGTCCAGTACGATATAAGTGGCTTTGTGCATTCAATGGCGTTGGAAACTGTTGTACGATATCTTTGTGTGTCTCGCTGTGTGTTTTATACCTGTTGGTTGGCTTTGTGCGTTTTCCTAAGTATGTTTATGACTTTTTGGAAGTGATCGGTAATTGGGAACTTCCCGTAGGCTTTGTTTATAGTTGTGCCTTACTAGTATGCCTTAATTGGACGGTTACTCGTGGTGATGAACTGAGGTTCAGAACCTTAACTACTTTTCCTACTGAGCATAAGCTCACCCCCTTACTTTGTTGTGTTTCATGTGTAGACCGGGACCAGTACTAGCAGTATTCTCGGAGCTTGGGAGCTGGCGATGGTTTTAGCTAGTGTCTAGAGACGTACATTTTGATTCACTGTTTGACTCTTTTATTACATATTTTACCGAGCTGTTGACTCGTGCGGATTTTTGGAACTTTGAATTTCCATTTGAGACCCTTTTATTTATTTAAATTACTTTATCTTTTATTGTTTTAAGTTCGCGTCTCGAGTCCGGTCAAAACCGGATTTGGGGCGTGACAGGCCGTGAACTAGATATCTTACCCATACCATAGTATGAGGGATAAATCCCTTAGCCGTCTCTCGTGTCACTCATGCAGATATTGGTCATTATGGAAGCTCGGTCATGATGTAACGTTATGCTTTCAGGTCAAACTTAGTTGTTTACTGCACAGTTGCCATAAAGACTCCTTGGTCTAAGGATACATGACAAGCTACGACTCTGAACATGTGCATGACTTAATCTATGGAACATATTCATGTCGGTTCGTCCAACATCATGCCCCACATGATATCCACGATCAGACTCTGGAACCCTTTCCAATGGCCAATAGAACGTAAGCCATCATGAGTCATGTTTCATACTAGTCGCTTCTATTGAAGACTATTGACTAGGGACATCATCGAGTGCGATCCATCTTGATTTATGGTTCTATTCGCTCTGTGGGCATAGATCGGAAACACACACGACATATTACTCCAACACTTCAGTAATATTAAAGGCCGCTTTATTATATTGCCAACGATGATAATTACATCTGGACATTTACGATTGGACTACGGGCACTCAGACTAACACGATACACTTGTCGTGCCCCCATTCCACATGTAAAACCACGACCATCACCGTCGATACTCTCTAAAAAACTGTGAATTTTTTGTAACTATTTTGCATCTTGATGGTTCCGTCTACGACGTTGAGGGGATAATATAGGTCAGGACGCAACCCAAAAAACTCGAAGCCCACCATAAAAATTTAGGCCTTAGTGAACACACACACAAAACATTGTTAAAAGACAAACTAAACAGACCCAATAGCCCACACGAGACTACTTTAAACAGTATCACAAAACAACTAAAGAGCCATCCTAAAACACCCTAAAAACAAGTTGTAATTTGTATATGTATGATGGTTCAGCTAGTTACGTATTGTAGTTCAAACTGAAAAGTTTGTGTTTGGATCTTCAATGTTGGAGTAGGGAAGTCTTTGTCCAAAATGAGAGATTAAGTCCATTCAAGGGGAGATGGACGTTTTAGACCAAATCCTTTAGGAGAGGGATCTTTCAGAAGATGGAATTTTGGAACGCTCGTGGTTAAAGGCATATTTAATTATTAAACTTGGTGATGTTGCTTGTATGTGGTGCCATAAATCCACAACCAAATGGTTCAAGGATGGTCATTAGTGTTCGAGATATTTCCAAAAGGTAGCCAATTTTTTTGGGCTACTAGAAACAGATTACCTAAGATTCGGAAAATTCCATGAGCTTTGGGATTAGGTGAAGAGGTTGGATGTTGTCCTATTTTGTGGCACATTTGGTATTGTTGATAGATGGCTTCATGAGAAAGGACTTCTCAATTCAGAAAGGTCTTCGACGGGGATGTCCTCTTTCGCCTTTCATTTTTCTGTGCACTAGGTGTTGGAGGAAGGTTTGAGATCAGGTGACTTCCGGAGAATTCGGGTTGGGGTCAATGAGCCTTTGATATCTCACCTACAATTTGTGGATGTCAACATTTTATTTCTTAAAGGTGACGGAGCGGAGTTGGTAAGACTCTAGAATACCTTGGAAGTTTTTCAATGGTGTTCAGGTCCTACAATAAATTTCGATTAGTCTTTGGTTATCATCTACAATTCGGTTTCTTTATGATCAGAGGAGGTTAATATGCCTCTTGGTTGTGAGGTGGGTCAATTTCTAATGAAGTATTTGAGATTTTACTTAGGTTTAAACCCGAGGAGTGTTTCTCTTTGGCATCTTGTGGTTAGAAGTTTTTAAAAATGTTTCGGCACTTTGGAAGACAAACTCTTTGAGTTTCGAAGGTAAGCTGGTGTTGGTGAAGTCTATGTTAGCCGCTCTACCCATCAAGTGTATGACCTTGTTCCAGGATCCAAAATAGGTGATGCGAAATCTTGAAGCTTGGCAAAGATGGATCTTGTGGAAAAATAGTGTGACAAGAAGAGTTGTATGCAAAGTTTTTTGGTTGGTTGTTTATAAAGGGAGAGAGGATGGTGGCTTGGGAATTAGGCGTTTGGAGAAAGTTAATTGTAACTTATTGATGAAATGGTTTTGGAGGTTCGCGTCTGAAAAAGACTCATTATGAGAACAAGTGGTATGTTCTAAGTTTGGGTGGGATTGCTCGGATTAGGATCTTACGGCTATGGACAAACCAATATCCTCATTATTGTTTGGGCGTTTAATGGATTTAGATAAAATTCCATATTGTCTTTCTTTATTTGGAGGTCAAGGCTGCTATTGGAAGGTTGGTGAGTGAGATCTGGTTTAGTTTTGGAAGATTTGTGGTACGGAGAATCAACCTGCGTTTTCAGTTTCCTACCTCTTATCAACTAATAAATGGAGGAGAGTTGGTAAAGTATGGAGGGATGGATATTGGTACCTTGGTTTTAGGAGAAACATAAACTCATGCATCAATTTAAAGGAAATGAACATTTACACAACACCCATGACCGAAGATTGGGATCCAAAGTCATGGAATTCAAATCCTACTCAAGCATACCAAAAAAACCGAGCTTTACAACAAAATAGATCAGAGTAGAGATTAGAACTGGGATTGGGTTGAGAAATCCAATCGAAAACTCCTCTAGCTTGCAAACCCACCATCTCCAACTCTCTAAAGCTTCAACTCATGAAAATGGAGAAGTTAGAGATGGTGGGAGGCTCATGGATGCTTGAAACCTCATTGGATCGTCTTAGTTATGGACTATGGTGGTAAATTTGCTCTTAAAGATGAAGAACACTCAAGAATAATGAAGAACAAGAGTGAGAAGAGAGAAAAAAAAATGAAAACAAAGCTATTGATTGTGTGGTGTAAAAACAATATGATCTACTACACCTTATATAAAGAGAAAACAAACAAAATAAAAAATAAAATAAAAGAAGTAATATAATTGTTCTTATCCTATACACGCATACGAGGTTGGAGTGAAAAATCCAATCGGATCCTCTTCACACGAGCTGGTAGCAGGAAGGGTGCGTGAGGTGCACACGATAATCGGGTGCCTCCGGTTGTATGGGAGCAACGTGTAACCGGCCTTGGTGGTTGTTGGATCAGTGGTCAACACGAAAGTCAACAAATCTACTGGTGTAGGAACGCAGGCGCATATAGGATTTTGTGGCATGCACCACACTTGAACTCGCATTGGGCTCAATTTTACTTTAAACTTCCGTCGCCCATTCCCGTTTCGTTTCACCTCTGATCCACATCATTCTTGCACGAATAGTTTTATTTTTACGCGACATACAAAACAAGACCAATCATGAATATTTTTTTAAATCTTGAAAAATATCGACCAAGAGCGAGTATATGCACGATTATTACTAAACGCTAAAAATATATAAAAAAAAGGCACAAACAAGGTAAAATTGTAGGGAAAATGGTCTAATTAGGTAGGACACATTTACGCTCATCAAGTTCCCCCATACTTAAAACTTGCTCGCCCTCGAGCAAAATAAAATAAAACTAGATAAGTACCATGGTAAACCCGCCGATATAAAATTTCCTAGGCAGATCTTGGCGGCTCCGGATTATCGAAAGAAATAAAAAGATGAATATGTTGACTCAATTAATCAGACTAAAATATCTCATGCAAATGCACAAGCACATAAAAGAACAAAAATCTACGACTCAAACAAAGCGTGTGCTTACACTTGGATTTGTTAGCAATATTGGCCTAGAGCTCGCTAATGGAGTGAAATTTCCTCATCGTTTCTCTCCACTTTCCGCTAAACATTATTTACTTGTTGTAGATTAAGAGTGTATATATATGGTGGTCTACAAAATGAAATGAAATGACTAGAAAAATTTCAAGCCTCCTTATCATCATTTGTCCTTTTTCTCTCTCGCCTCTAACATATAAACGGTACTAATAAGAAGCATGATTAGACTCATTCACAACCCACACGATCGGGTGTTGTCATGTAATAACATTGCCTTAGGGCTATGCGAATTGTAAACCCATCTAGTTCATTTATGAGTTAAGTGGTAGATCAAAGTTTTGTTTGTATTTGTTTTCTGAATACGTGTAGAAAACTTTGGATCCCTAACATAAGTTAGGGGGTTCACCTTTTATTACTCTGTGAGAGGTTTCGGGTAAGAGGCTCACTCTGCATGCGAACCGCCACACCTCAGAACCTTTCCTTGGTATTACACAAGCATGAGAGGACTCTAAATAAATTGTTGAATTGACTTAGCTACGCATAGTTCAATCAACCTAATGACCGAATAAACCTATCATTAAGAAGAACTAAATAGAGCAACGAATCACGAAGCTCTGGTAATACACAAGCGTAAGTAAACTCTAAATTAATAGACGAATCTACTTAGTTATGCCTAGTTCACTTCTAGAAAACCAAACACCACCGATCGAGATGGTTTCGGTAATCAAGTCAAACTACATAGAACATTAAATCAATGATATTCCGGTAATACACAAGCATAAGAAAATTCTATAAATGTGAATTCTCGTCTCACTCTAGATCGAATCATGGATCGCTCCAAACATCGATCTACATAGCGCACACAACAATCAATGGGAAAATCCCCAAATCGTTCGGTTGACTTGAAACACACAAGAGCATCGAGAAAACACAACATATCATATTCTTATCTCGTCAATAGGAAATCGAGACATAAACATGTCGGAAATCCTAGATAAGTTCACTAAATGGCTAAAGTTTGCATTTTTTCGAGCTCTAGCCCAGAACTTGACATACACCCGAGAGACGAAGTTGTTAGCACATAAAATCGGGTTCGACCAATTGTATGAGAGCCTATTGTAACCGGACTTAGAGGCTGTTGGATCAGTGGTCAACGCGAAAGTCAACGAATCTACTGGTGCGGGAACGCAGGTGCACAGAGGATCTTGTGGCCTGCGCCACACTGGAACTCGCCTTGGGTCACTTTTACTTTAAAACTATGTCGCCCATTCCCGCTTCATTTTATCTCTGATCCACATCGTTCTTGCGCCAATATTTTTCTTTTTTCGCGGCCTATAAAACAAGACCAATTATAAATATTTTTTGAATACTTGAAAAATATCGACCAAGAGCGATGTAAAGACCGCCCCGGTTTAAAAGAATTAAAGTATTAAATTTACCGATTTAAAGCGTCGTGGTTGGAAAACGGGGTGGAAATTTGGAACGAGGGCAAAATAAAAAGAAAGTCAAAAAAAGAGAGGATTAGTATGGGCCAAGTCTGGTCAAGCCCAGCCAGAGCAAGCCCAAACCGTACCTCACGCCCAGGCCCAAGCCACACACCGACCCAAACCCGCTACCCCTCAACCCTAACCCTCGCTTCCATCTTCTTCCTCTCGTACGCGCACGAATCCCCAGACCACGCCGCCTCTCCCTTTCTCCTTCTCTCTTCTTCCTCTCGCCGCTCTCCTTCGAAACCGCACCTTCGTCGTCCCTCACCAGAGATCTAGAAGCACCGCCGAGGTCTCGTCTCGCCCGTGTGCCTCTGTGTCCGTTCAGGGTCTCGTCGCCGCGCCTGTGAGCAGGTAAACGACGCATCGGCAAGCTCTACCCATACCCTCCGTCCCGAAGCCCCCTCTCTCTCTCTCTTTGCTCTGGTGCGCCGCCGTGAACTCGCGAGTGGCGAAGCTCCGTCCGAGCTCGTTGGGTTCTAGGAGGGTGTGGGGTTCGCGAGTTACAGGTCGCCGGAGAACAAACCAGATCCACTACGCCAAGCTCTCCCTCTCGCTCACTGTCGGGCCGCCGTGAATCCGTCCGAGCTCGAGTGAGTCTGTGAGGGCATGAGCATCGAAGGGCACTGGTTGCCGGAGATTGCTCGCCGGAGCGGCGAGGGGGGGGGGGGAGGAAATCGTTTCCCGAGCACCACGGCCTCCCTCCTCTTTCTCTGACGGCGCCGCAACCGGCGGCGAAGCAAGCGAACCCTAGCCGCTTCTGCACTCAGGCTTGGGCCCGAACGAGGTCAAGACGGGCCTAGGGCCCAAGATGGGTTTCGGGCCGGACCAGGCCTCGGGCCAGACCCAAGTTCCTGAACCGGGTCTGGACTCGGGTGCGGACCTGGGTCGGAGCCGGGTCTGGGTCGGGTCTGGGGTCGGATCCGGGTCGGTTCTGGTTCTGGAGAACTCAGCGTACATAACTTATAACTTAAAGGACTTTTGGATGAATTAAAGGACTGAATTGGTAATCAGAGGACCTTTGGACTACCGAGACTGATTAGAAACTTTACCTGTCAAACCCAGACTTGGACTTCGCCCGAGAAGAACGGAGGTAGGCCCGGACGTCAGCAGCTTGGAGACGCAGCTGTTGTGATCGCTTTGAGGTAGGGAACGTAGCGAATACCTGTTTAATTATGGAAAGTTACTGGTATGCATGCTAGGTAATAATAAAACTGGAAAGAACATAGTTTGGCATATAGGATGTGATTCACTAGTTTAGCTGCTTTCAATATTCTGGGAAATTGTCGTGTTGGTAGAATGGCCATGTCGAGCCTTAGGATTGGTTGTTGATTGTCTGCTTGTGTGCTCTGCGTTGTTTAAACGATTAATAATTAACAAGCATGAAAAAGAGTAAAAGTGAACTTTATAAGAACCGCTCCCGGTCAACGCTAGTCAAATCGGCGAAAAACAGGAAAATTTAAATTTTTTGGACAGACACCTAAATGAACCTAAATTTGACCTCGAGAGTCATATCGGACATAAGTTTGACCTCGATATCGACCAAAGGGAGTTCTGGGGACTCAGGGTAGCGTTCTGACCAATTTGGGAAATGTTGACTTTTTGCCGGAAAAGTCAACCAAGCAACGCTTTGGTCCGTTTGAGGCTCGTTTTGGATCCCAAAAAAAATCTTAGCCGTCTTTACGGTTAGCTTAGTTGAGTCGTTTCCTTTCAAATGACTACTTTTGCGGAAAAGTCAAATCCGGGTCAAACGAGGTCAAATTAGGGGCTGTATCGGATAAATTTGTTTTGGGCTGAGATATATGTGAGGTACAAATGGACCCTTCGAGGTGGGGTCTTTATATGACCCGATGGAGGACGACGAGCAAGTGGCGTTTTTATGGCTTTATCGCCAAGGTGGAGATTGTTATTTGTTTTTGGCTCAAAATGCCATGGCCCAAAGGCCCATGAGCTTGGCCCATTTGCCACCTCACTTAAGCCCGTTCTTTACACTTCTATATATATTAGAACATTAGGGTTTGATATGAAATCTGGCTTGAGGGGCGACTGCTTTGTACAGAGAAAAAAAAGGGGTTTTGTTCTTCTACAGAGGAGGCGGCAGCAAAGGGCAAAAGATAGGAGCATTCTCCAACTTTATGGCTTCAATGTGTAGTTCAACAAGAGAATCATTAGAAGATTGCCTTTATGGGTGGCAGCAGTAATTGTTGATGAAACTTTTGTCTTGGGCGGCATCATTTTCTGCAGAGGGAGGTTAGGATCAAAAACAAAACTTTTCTTTATTTATTTTTTCTTTTGGCACGTTAATGGTTGATACATGGAACCTTAAATGGCTCCATCTTTGATTCCATGAGTTACAGTGACAAAGAGGCCCTTTTTTTTGGATGCTGTGTGGACCAAGTCAAAGGTATTAGTGTGAAGTGTGTTCGTGCAAATTCTCTGAAGCAAAGGTGAGTCTTTTTTTTGGAGAAATTTATTGGTAACAAAAGATAGAATATTTTTCTTTTGTAGTTTACCGTATTATTTTAAGAAATAGAGAATTAGGGTTTGTAATTCGTGAGAATTCGAAAATTGCGGTTAGAAAATTTAAACGCGGAGTTAGAACGCTCGGGCATCAGAAATTGATTCCGCCTTGTGCGTTGGAACACGTGAATTTAACTAGGATTGATAGAAACTACAATGGAAATTTTCGGAGCCCCGAAAGGACGTTTTCCAATCCCGGGCAGATTCGCCGGGTTGGGCGAAACGGGCCTTTCCGGGCCCATTATCGACAATGTCGAGTAATTGGGAAGTTTGGGAGTGATCGACATTGTCGGGGTTGCATTTGGGCGTCAAGTGTATTAAAATTCAGTTTATGCCTGCAAGCTTAAAAGTATTTTAAATTGTGTTCTTATTAGATCGTGCCACCGACAGAGGAAAGGGAAAGCTAGGCGAGTGATCGTGAACACGCCGGAGCTTGGTTGGGAACTGTTTGGAAAGCGTACGCGGTAGGGAAAAGTAGCCGGATCTCGGCCCTGACTAAGGAAAGTTAACAGTAGAAATGCATGTGACACTTGGGAGTCGTGGGTTAAGTAAGTTTATCGAACAACAGAAAGGCAGGCGACACCGGGTGGTGTCGTATGATACGTGAATGTATCGAACAATAGAATTGCATGTGACACTTACTAGTGTCGTAGGAGCAGTGAACTTTCAATATTAGAATTACTGGAGGCATTTGGTTATGCCCGGAGGTTGATTGTTTAGTTTGTGTCTTGGGTGGCCATGAGAGCCAGTACTTTACTGTTCGTGTCTTGGGTGGCCATGAGAGCCCGTATTTTACGGTTGGTGTGTCTTGGGTGGCCATGAGTGCCCGTGAGGTTGTTAAACCAGTATTTTACTGTTGGTCTGTCTTGGGTGGCCATGAGTGCCCGTGGGGTTGTTGAACCCGTGCTTTACTGTTGGTGTCTTGGGTAGCCATGAGTGCATGTGGAGTGTTAAACCGGTGTTGTTGCTGTTGTTGAACTTTGCTTGTGATTGTGATTGTGGTTACCTGGGGTTGGTGAGTGTGACAGGTCGACAGCATGATCCAACTTTGTGTCGGGAAAAGTGCGACAGGTCGACCGCCTGATCCAACTGTCATGTTGGGAAAAGTGCAACAGGTCGACAGCCTATCCGATTGGGGTCGGGAAAAGTGCGACAGGTCGACAGCCTGATCCAACCATCGTGTTGGGAAAAGTGCGACATGTCGGCCTCCTGATCCAACCGTCGCGTTGGGAAAAGGGCAGGGGGTTACTGAGCAGCTGGAGTGCGATCCTTTGCGATCTTGTTTGGTATGCGATCCTTTGTGATATTGGGTGTTGCGTGGTTATCTTTCGTGTCCTTGGAGGAGGTCGTAATCGTTGTGTCAGGTGTACATTATGTGTCCGAGTGTTGAGTCGGTTGAGGAATGTAACAGTTTGTGTGTCAGTCGGGTTACTTGAGTTTGGGGATAGTAGTCCCCGGTGTTGGGTTGTTGTTGGTGTTACCGGCATTGTCTGCTAGTATGCCGTAGTCAGTCTGTTATCCGTGGTGGTGAGCGAACGCTCACCCCTAGCTGCGTTTCCTACAGATACTGGTCGCGGGACGGACTAGGTGAGCTCTCGAAGCTTGAAGAGCTAGGAGCGGGAGTCCGGGTTTCCTTTTTGAGTCTAGCGACGTACGGCTTATATTTTGTCCGCTTGTTGGGACGTACTTTTGTGTTGTAAATTATTATTTTGATTAACTAAAAGGTGGTTTTAAAGTGATTTTTCAAAAGGTTTGAAAATGTTTTAATGTCCTAAACGTTCGCGTTCCGAGTTCGATTCTACTGAATTTGGGGCGTGACAGCTTGGTATCAGAGCTCGAGGTTTCACACCTCGGACTGTACGTCAATTAGGTGGGAGAGTCGAGTCAGTAAAAGTCCCGTCGTGCGTTGGGTACGCAAGTCAGAAATCGTGTGTAGACCCGTAGGGACATGAGTCCTGTTTGTGATTGTGTGTATGTATAGTATTTTATTGCTGGCATACTGATTGTGTGTTGCTGCGTGAAACGTTTTTAAGCTGTCGCGACTCGACTCAGGAGCGCTCCTGTAGTTGAACGTGACGGTGTTGAAATCAAGTGGGTACAATGTAGTTCGGGGACGCCTGGACCGGGTTGTAACTACCTGATGTCAAAATGAGATTTTATGGTGAAAAGGAGAAAATTTTAAAATTTGTTGGCCTGGTGGGCGTTTTTTAAATTTGTTGGCCCGGTGGGCGTGTTTTTGATTTTGGTTGGCCTTGTCGGCTTGTGATTGAGGTTGGGTGACTTGAATTTGTCTGTATGTCGTTGTGCGTGTGTTTGTTAAGTTGGTGGTCGAGCATGTGTGTCGCTTAAGGCTATTTTAAGGGTCCGTGATTCCTGTCTTGTTCCACCTTCTTGATTGTGCAGTTTGAGTGTTGGTTTTGCGTGGCTGTGATCACAGTTGTGTTGGTTGTAGAGGTCGTAAGTTCGGTGTTGAAAGGTGATGTCTTCGGTGCGAGACTCACCAATAACCTACGGTAGTGATACAGCGCCTCGGTGTGAGAGTCTCACCGTACGGAGAGGGGTTAAGGTTGATGCGCTGCGGCGCCATACGAACTAGGTTTCCCCTATGTGAACGGATGTTCGAGGTTTCCCTCGCGTGAACGGGTGGTTTGAGGTTTCCTTCACGTGAGTGGGTTATTCGAGGTTTCCCTCGCGTGAACGGGTGGTTTGAGGTTTCCTTCACGTGAGTGGGTTATTTGAGGTTCCCTACATGATCGAGTAACTAGGGTGTTGAGGTTGTGAGCAATAGTGGCTTGCGGAATTGAGAATAGGATCCCCGTTGAGGTTTCCCTACGTGATCGGGTAATTGGGGTATTGAGGTTGTGAGCAATAGTGATTCGCTGAGTTGAGAATGTGATCCCCGTTTGAGGTTTCCCTACGTGATCGGGTAATTGGGGTATTGAGGTTGTGAGCAATAGTGATTTGCTGAGTTGAGAACATAATCTCCATTTCGAGGTTTCCCTTACGTGAGAGAGTATTGAGGTATTAATAGCTTGAGCAGTGTGACGTTTTGGTATCAGGTTTTGAGGTAGTGGTTTGCCCTGGTTAGATTGGTAAGTCGTTAGTTCTTTACTAGTATGCCATAATCGAACGGGTGTCCGTGGAGGTGAGCAGAACTCTCATCCCTTTTACTACTTTTCCCGCAGGGGACGAGTAGCGAACACTGGTTTGGTTGCGGGAAGTTGTAAGCGAATGCATAGAGGATCGGGTGAGGTTTGTGCTATACATTATCGGTGTGACTAATGGAGTGGTTGTTCGGTCTCTGATTTGGGCGTCAGTTTTGTTGGATACCAGGGTGTCACACTCGTTTGCGTCGTCGAGTGGTGTTGAGATGTTGGGGCTGAGTTTAGAGCCGTTGAGTCCACCCCTGCGTCTGAATACGCCGGTTGGGGGTGGTGTGGTGTTGACTAGGGTCTGTCGTGCCTGCGGAGTTAGAGAAGCGAACTGATACAGGAGGTTCGAGAGAGGGCTCAAGAGCCCTGATGCTGGATCGAGTCCTCACCCCGAGGATTCGGGTATGTTCGGAGTTGGTAGGCACGACGATGGTAGAGGAGCGAGGTCTTAGCGAGACCGCGAGGTTCCGTGAGGTTCGGCAGCGACTGAGCTTGTGCGTGTATCCGTGGGAAGGATACTTACGAAATGACAGCCTTTGACGTGATCCTGAGAAAGGATTGGCCGGCGAAGTGCCGAGCCAATATTGACTGTTACTGGCGACGAGGGACGGTGTCAACAGGGAACACGAAAGGTTCGTGTATTCTGGGCAGTAGGAGCGGAGTTCTCCTGTCAGCTTTTCCGCAGTAAAGGAAGTATCGGCCGTGCAGAGCCGAGAGTTACCGCGAGTGGCGTGCGAGTTCCCCGAGGCCTTCCCTAAGGAGTTGAGCGGGTTGCCACCAGTTCGTGAGGTGGAGTTCGGGATCGACCTGGTGCCGGGAGCGGCAGTGATATCAATGGCGCCTTACAGGTTCGCGCCAGCCGAGTTGACCGAGCTGAAGAGTCAGCTCGAGGAACTTCGGGAGAAGGGGTTTATCCGGCCGAGCACATCGCCGTGGGGAGCGCCATCACTCTTCGTGAAGAAGAAGAGTGGAGAGCTTCGGATGTGTATCGACTACCGAAAGCTGAACTGGGTTACGGTGAAGAACCGATACCCGATGCCGAGGATTGACGACTTGTTCGACCAGTTGAGAGGGTCGACGTGCTTCTCGAAGATCGATCTGCGATCCGGATATTACCCGTTGCGAGTCCGAGAGGGGGACGTCGCAAAGACTCCATTCTGGACACGCTATGGGCATTACGAGTTCGTGGTGATGCCTTTTGGACTAACGAACTCACCTGCAGCGTTCATGGATCTGATGAACATTATATTCCGGCCGTTCTTAGATCAATTGGTGGTGGTGTTTGTGGACGATATCTTGATCTTCTCGCAGAACGAGGCGGCGCATGAGGAACATCTGAGGGGTGTTCTGACCCTGTTGCGCACACATCAATTACACGCCAACCTGGAGAAGTGCGAGTTTTGGCTCGCTGAGGTGAGATTCCTCGGTCATGTTGTGTCCCGTGTCGGTATTTTGGTCGATCCGGCGAAGATCAACGCGGTTTTGAAGTGGGCGCGGCCCACGAGCGTCTTTGAGATCCGCAGCTTCTTGGGGCTGGTAGGATATTATCGACGGTTGGTCCTGGACTTTGCGCGTCTAGCCACGCCTATGACTCTTTTGACACACAAGGGAGTCGGGTTTGTGTGGACAGAGGATTATGAACGTGCATTCACGGAGCTGAAGGCTCGTCTGACTACCGCTCCAGTGTTGATAGTGCCAGAGCGCGGGGTCGGGTATGAGGTCTATTGTGACGCGTCCGGGGAAGGACTGGGCTGTGTATTGATGCAGTTGGGTAGAGTTGTTGCTTATGGCTGCAGGAGGTGGAAGACGCACGAGCGCAACTATACTACCCATGACCCGGAACTAATAGCAGCAGTGTTCGCGCTGAAAGGCTAGAGGTGTTGTCTGTATGGCGAGAGATTTCAAGTGTTCTAGGGTCACAAGAGCCTTAAGTGCATCCTTTCCCAACGAGACCTGAACATGCGCCAGCGGCGATGGATGAAGCTACTTGAGGAGTACGACTTTGAGCTACTCTGCCATCCGGTTAAGGCGAATGTGGTCGCCGACACCCTGAGTAGAAAGTCGGTTCTTGGCCTTGCTAACACATCAGTCCGAGAATGGGACATGATGGGAGAGCTGGGCACGTTCAGGTTGGAGCTAGAAGAGGTTACCGGCGGCGTGGCCATGTGCTTCTTGATGGCTCAGCCCACCCCGCTTGGTCGGGGGATAGAGGCATAGTCAGTGGATGTCGAGACACCAGAGATCCGGGAGAGAATTTCAGGCGGTGTTGACGCCGAGGGCTGGGATCGTCGTGCTAATTGGGAGTCACGGTATCGCGGAGGTTTGTTCATACCGCGTAACGGTGGAGGCGACAAGCTGCGAGAGTCGCATCATTCGCGTATGACAGTGCACGTGGGTAGCACTAAGAGGAGCGCGACATCAGGAGGCATATCTAGTGGAGCGGGATGCGGGGAGCGGTTGCGGAATTAGTATCGCGATGCCTCACTCGTCGGCAGGTGAGAGCCGACAATAGCGTCCCACTGGATTATTGCAACCACTACGGGTTGCACAATGGAAATGGGGGCACGTCACGATGGCTTTCGTGAGCGGTTAGCCGAGTTCGCCTCCAACAACAGCTTTCAGGCCAGTATCAGGATGGCACCGTTCGGAGCGTTGTACGGTAAGCCGTGTCGGTCGCCCGTGTGAGGGGCGGAAGTGAGGAATGAGGGTTTACTGGGTCTAGAACTGGACCGAGAGACAGCTGAGTCGGTCGTGCCGAAGCGTGAGCGGTTGAAGACCGCGCAGAGTCGGTAGTAGCTATGCTGACAGACGGCGCCGACCTCTCGAGTCAGCAGTCGGTGACCATGTATCCTTGGAAGTGAGTTCGAAAGGTGGACTGGTGCGTTTCAACCGCGGCGGAGGTAGGTTAGCCACGCGGCGTATCGAGCCTTTGGAGGTCTTGAGTAGGGTGGTAGCAGTTGCATACTGACTTGCACTACTACCGCAGCTTGGGAATATCCACGCTTCCCAGTTGCGGAAGTATCTGCGGACCCCTCGCACGTCATTGAGTGGGCAGATGTCTCGTATAAGGAGACACCGGTTTTGGGAAATGGATCCACGGAAGCAGGTCCTGCGTGGAAAGGTTATCCGCTTAGAACGGGTGCAGTGGCGACACCACGAGACTGAGTCGACTCGGGAGCGCGAGGACGAGGTTCGCGCGAAGTACCCCGATATGTTCGACTCCTGAAGTGCGTTGTTTTAAATTTCGCGGACGAAATTCCCTTAAGGGGGGTAGATTGTAAGAACCGCTCCCGGTCAACGCTAGTCAAATCGGCGAAAAACAGGAAAATTTAAAAATTTTGGACAGACACCTAAATGAACCTAAATTTGACCCCGAGAGTCATATCGGACATAAGTTTGACCTCCATATCGACCAAAGGGAGTTCTGGGGGACTCAGGGCAGCGTTCTGACCAATTTGGGAAAGGTTGACTTTTTGCCGGAAAAGTCAACCAAGCAACGTTTTGGTCCGTTCGAGGCTCGTTTTGGATCCAAAAAAAGATTAGCCGTCGTTACGGTTAGCTTAGTTGAGTCGTTTCCTTTCAAATGACTACTTTTGCGGAAAAGTCAAATCTGGGTCAAACGAGGTCAAATTAGGGGCTGTATCGGATAAATTTGTTTTGGGCTGAGATATATGTGAGGTACAAATGGACCCTTCGGGGTGGGGTCTTTATATGACCCGATGGAGGACGACGAGCAAGTGGAGTTTTTATGGCTTTATCGCCAAGGTGGAGATTGTTATTTGTTTTTGGCTCAAAATGCCATGGCCCAAAGGCCCATGAGCTTGGCCCATTTGCCACCTCACTTAAGCCCATTCTTTACACTTCTATATATATTAGAACATTAGGGTTTGATATGAAATCTGGCTTGAGGGGCGGCTGCTTTGTACAGAGAAAAAAAAGGGGTTTTGTTCTTCTACAGAGGAGGCGGCAGCAAAGGGCAAAAGATAGGAGCATTCTCCAACTTTATGGCTTCAATGTGTAGTTCAACAAGAGAATCATTAGAAGATTGCCTTTATGGGTGGCAGCAGTAATTGTTGATGAAACTTTTGTCTTGGGCGGCATCATTTTCTGCAGAGGGAGGTTAGGATCAAAAACAAAACTTTTCTTTATTTATTTTTTCTTTTGGCACGTTAATGGTTGATACATGGAACCTTAAATGGCTCCATCTTTGATTCCATGAGTTACAGTGACAAAGAGGCCCTTTTTTTTGGATGCTGTGTGGACCAAGTCAAAGTGATTAGTGTGAACTGTGTTCGTGCAAATTCTCTGAAGCAAAGGTGAGTCTTTTTTTTGGAGAAATTTATTGGTAAGAAAAGATAGAATATTTTTCTTTTGTAGTTTACCGTATTGTTTTGAGAAATAGAGAATTAGGGTTTGTAATTCGTGAGAATTTGAAAATTGCGGTTAGAAACTTTAAACGCGGAGTTAGATAGCTCGGGCATCATAAATTGATTCCGCCTTGTGCGTTGGAACACGTGAATTTAATTAGGATTGATAGAAACGAAAATGGAAATTTTCGGAGCCCCGGAAAGACGTTTTCCAATCCCGGGCAGATTCGCTGGGTCGGGCGAAACGGGCCTTTCCGGGCCCATTATCGACAATGTCGAGTAATTGGGAAGTTTGGGAGTGATCGACATTGTCGGGGTTGCATTTGGGCGTCAAGTGTATTAAAATTCAGTTTATGCCTGCAAGCTTAAAAGTATTTTAAATTGTGTTCTTAATAGATCGTGCCACCGACAGAGGAAAGGGAAAGCTAGGCGAGTGATCGTGAACACGCCGGAGCTTGGTTGGGAACTTTTTGGAAAGCGTACGCGGTAGGGAAAAGTAGCCTCATCTCGGCCCTGACTAGGGAAAGTTAACAGTAGAAATGCATGTGACACTTGGGTGTCGTGGGTTATGTAAGTTTATCGAAAAATAGAAAGGCAGGCGACACCGGGTGGTGTCGTATGATACGGGAACGTATCGAACAATAGAAATGCATGTGACACTTACTAGTGTCGTAGGAGCAGTGAACTTTCAATATTAGAATTACTAGAGGCATTTGGTTATGCCCGGAGGTTGATTGTTTAGTTTGTGTCTTGGGTGGCCATGAGAGCCCGTACTTTACTGTTTGTGTCTTAGGTGGCCATGAGAGCCCGTATTTTACGGTTGGTGTGTCTTGGGTGGCCATGAGTGCCCGTGGGGTTGTTAAAGCAGTATTTTACTGTTGGTGTGTCTTGGGTGGCCATAAGTGCCCATGGGATTGTTGAACCCGTGTTTTACTGTTGGTGTCTTGGGTGGCCATGAGTGCCTGTGTAGTGTTAAACCGGTGTTGTTGTTGTTGTTGAACTTTGCTTGTGATTGTGATTGTGGTTACCTGGGGTTGGTGAGTGTGACAGGTCGACAGCATGATCCGACTTTGTGTCGGGAAAAGTGCGACAGGTCAACCGCCTGATCCAACCGTCATGTTGGGAAAAGTGCAACAGGTCGACAGCCTATCCGATTGGGGTCGGGAAAAGTGTGACAGGTCGACAGCCTGATCCAACCGTCGTGTTGGGAAAAGTGCGACAGGTCAGCCGCCTGATCCAACCGTCGCGTTGTGAAAAGGGCAAGGGGTTACTGAGCAGCTGGAGTTCGATCCTTTGCGATCTTGTTTGGTATGCGATCCTTTGTGATCTTGGGTGTTGCGTGGTTATCTTTCGTGTCCTTGGAGGAGGTCGTAATCGTTGTGTCAGGTCTACATTACGTGTCCGAGTGTTGAGTCGGTTGAGGAATATAATAGTTTGTGTGTCAGCCGGGTTACTTGAGTTTGGGGATAGTAGTCCCCGGTGTTGGGTTGTTGTTGGTGTTACCGGCATTGTCTGCTAGTATGTCGTACTCAGTCTGTTATCCGTGGTGGTGAGCGAACGCTCACCCCTAGCTGCTTTTCCTACAGGTACTGGTCGCGGGACGGACTAGGTGAGCTCTCGAAGCTTGAAGAGCTAGGAGCGGGAGTCCGGGTTCCTTTTTGAGTCTAGCGACGTACGCCTTGTATTTTGTCCGCTTGTTGGGACGTACTTTTGAGTTGTAAATTATTATTTTGATTAACTAAAAGGTGGTTTTAAAGTGATTTTTCAAAAGGTTTGAAAATGTTTTATTGTCCTAAACGTTCGCGTTCCGAGTTCGGTTCTACTGAATTTCGGGCGTGACAGCTTGGTATCAGAGCTCGAGGTTTCACACCTCGGACTGTACGTCAATTAGGTGGGAGAGTCGAGTCAGTAAAAGTCCCGTCGTGCGTTGGGTACGCAAGTCGGAAATCGTGTGTAAACCCGTAGGGACATGAGTCATGTTTGTGATTGTGTGTATGTATAGTATTTTATTGCTGGCATACTGATTGTGTGTTGCTGCGTGAAACGTTTTTAAGCTGTCGCGACTCGACTAAGGAGCGCTCCTGTAGTCGAACGTGACGGTGTTGACATCAAGTGGGTACAATGTAGTTCGGGGACGCCTGGACCGGGTTGTAACTACCGGATGTCAAAATTAGATTTGAAAATGTTTTATTGTCCTAAACGTTCGCGTTCCGAGTTCGGTTCTACTTAATTTTGGGTGTGCCAACTTAGTGATGCATAGTGGTGAATTGATTGGTTGGTTTTTATGAGTATGACATGGAGAAACGTGGGGACGTTGGGAAATGGATACCGGTTAAGCCAGTGGGGTTACCACGTTGAGGGTGGTGTTAGTAAGTGATGGTAAGTTCGGGACAGTTGTGAGTGTGTTTAAGAGTCTAGTCATAAGATTGTTTCGGTGTTACATGTTGTGACTGTGTGTGGGCAATTGTACCGTGTGTGATGTAATGTGAATCCTTGATTGTGATATGACCGGGTGAGTGATAGACCGGTTTGTGTGTTATGGTTAGTTTGGCTTGGTTGGTATACCAGGGTCGAATTATGTTTTTGTGATGCGTGTTATACTTTGATGTGTGTTCCAAGAAAAGACGTAACCAGAGTGGTACTTACACCGAGGGATAGTTCCGGTGTAGTGTAACGAGGCCAAGGATGGCATGACTGATACCCCGATTCTCCGTGACGCGAAGGCGTACGACCGAGGTATGTGCCGGTCCAGTATGCGCGAGGCCCTGATTCTACGTGACGGGAAGATGTCCGACTGAGGGATTTCCGGTCTGGGATGTTACCGCGATTCTATGTGACGGGAAGATGTCGGGACCGAGGCTTCGTGATCCGGTACGACATAAATGGAACGGGTTGTGATAGCCGGAGACGTGGGAAATGGTTGTACTAAGTTTCGTGTTGGGCCTACTGGTCGTGTTAGGCCTACGGGTCGTATGGGGCCTACGGGTCGTGTTTGGCCTACGGGTCGTGTTCTACCCCGATGATCTATGGTCTTTTGGGGACATTTCCGGGCCCTCCGATGAGATGCGTTCCTAAGGAACGTTTCCGGTCGCCCCGACGCATGTGTCTCCTCTGGACCGAGGGGCTATCCGAGATAATACGATGACTTTCCGGTATGATGTGATGGTAATTCGGAGACTGCGGTACGGGACGTGTGCTGGTTGCTTTTGTGTGTGATACGTTTGCTGTTGGGTTAATGTTTTATTGTGTGGAAGCAGTCGTTTGAAAGTGTTGTAATTTTGGCTGTGAACCCCGGTTTGATAGTTAGTTGTGTTGTACTAGTATGCCCTAATTGGACGGTTACTCATGGTGCTGAGCCGATGTTCATTACATTAACTACTTTCTCTAATAAGCGAAAGCTCACCCCTTACCTTGTTGTTTTTCAGGTGTTGAGCGGGATTGGTACTAGCAGGACACAGTTGAGCTTGGGAGCTGGCGAGGGTCTTGTCTAGTAGGTCTAGAGACGTACATATATTTTTGAACTAAACCTCATGTATGGGTTTTAATGAGTTGTTGACTCCTCCGTTTTGATTTATTATTATATTTAAGTTTTACCTATATTTAAGTTCGCATCTCGGATCCGGTGTAACCGGATTTGGGGCGTGACAATTTGGTATCAGAGCCTGGTTTCAATTTGAAATGGACCGTACGTCAGTTAGGTGGGTAGAGTTAGGTGACTAAAGTCGAAGTGTTCGGTGACACAAGTCGGAAATATCCTATACGCAAAGTTGAAACGACAAGAGTCTTGATTGTTTTTTTTTTATTTGCGAAGATTTTATTAAGCCAAGATTTCAGAACTGTGGCAGGAATGCGCTGGATCGACACCCCTTCAGCAGGAGACTATGGACGCGCTATGGCTACAAACAGGACATGTCCCTTTACTTTGAAGCCATTGTATGTATCAACAGTGCTTGCAGCCGCGATCGGAGTTGAGAAGGTTACAAAACATAAATACTTTCATCCCCTATTTGAGTTCTTCGGTACAGAAACAGAAGAGATCTCACCAAAAGCCCTAAAACAGTTAACAATCAAATCCTCTGTTGTTCCATATGGTAGATTCCATATAAACACTTTACTGGCATTTACCGGAATCTGATGTGGAACCAAAGGCTTGATGGCCGGAGCATGCACCACGGAAGGCCTCGCGCTCTGCCTCTCAGCCGTAGAAGATCCACCCACTTGATCAACCGTGCATCCCTGTTTCTCAACCGTGCAGGACTCGGCTTTATGGGCCCAGCCTGACTGTCACGATTATGCACTCGTGCCTTGATCGGGACGGAGGCACGAACATGTTTGGCCTTACGTTGCAAACCACTCTTCCTTGTACCCTTGGTCTCCCTCAGAGCAATTGAACATGTGATTGTTGCCACTGCTGCACAATACTCAGCATACAAAGAAATCAAAACAGACCCAAAGGATGAGAAAGAGAGGAAAGCATCGTGCTTCCGTTTTGCCATCTTTTTTTAACCTAATATGTTAATTTTTAAGAGCATTATATTAGTTTACAAAACTTGAGTCTTGATTGTTAAAGTGCGTTGTTTAAGTTTTACCTTACTTGATTTATATCTTATTCTCTGTTTGCTTTACACCCGAGTGAATCCATGATGTCGACCGGTTGAGATCGAGGTTGGTTAACGAGCGATGCTCGGGCTGTTTAAGGCATGTTGGTTGAATAATTGTTAAGTGGGTTGCCGGCTTGGTCGACCGTTGTTTGATTGGTGAAACGTTCAGCCTAAGTGCCGTGGAGTTTTGGTGAAGTTGTGTGTTTTATGGTTATGGTTTGAGTTGAACTGTTTTCCGAGTATGGACTTAGCCGTGCGGTAATAGTGAGATTTCCGAGACCCGAGGTGTAAGTAGAAATAATTTTGCTGAGTGCTGAAATTTGTGATTGGGTGCTATGTGGAGTTGGTAATTGGTTGTCCCGCATAAGCGGATGGTTGACTTAATTTACAAACGGGTCATGCCCGATTTTCTGCAGAAACTGAAGTGTATGTACCATCACGATTCAGCTATAGGGGCCATTGTAGCTGGACGTGAATGGAGGGATGCCAAGTGGTTACAACGTAATTCGGGGACGCTTGAACCGGGTTGTAACGACGCGGTGTCAACATGAACGTTATGTTAAAAATAGAACGTGTTAAGAAATTGAAACTAAGTATTGGTTGTAAATCTTGAGGTGGCTTGAGAGTATAAGTGGTAGTCTGTGTGACTTAAGTGTGAGTTTGTTGTGAAAGTGAAACTGTGTAACCCCGCTGTGTGTATATATGATTTGTGTGACGCATTAGTGTGCTGACTTCTCTGTTGTGTGCTATTGGGTGACTATTACTATACTGAGTATATTATTACTATGAGTGGTACTGTGTGCGGCGTTAGTTATTCTAAGCACGTGGTTTTTTTCGAGTTAAGAAATGGAACATGTGCGTTATCCGTGCGGAGGATTTACGACATGGCACGTACTTATGCTCCACGAGGCACCAGAAGACGGCCCGCTGAGGGGCACGAGAGGGCTGAGACAGCCCAGGCGGCAGCTCTAGAAGAGGTGACCCGCACTGTTCAGGGACTGGCAACTGCCTTTACCCGGAGAGAGGCCGCAGCTCCGACACCGGAGACTGCACCGGCTGCCACTGCAGCGCCCGCTGAAGGACCTACTCAGGTCGACAGTTACACCGCGCAGGCGCTGCGAGACTTCCGCATGTTGGGCATACCTGTGTTTTCCGGGGAGCCAGAACCCCGAGGCAGCCGAGAGGTGGCTGGAGCGGATCACCCGCAACCTGGACACAACAGGATTTTGAGCGGTAGACTCCGAGGGAGAGGCCTACCACTGGTGGCGCCGAGAGCAGGCGCGAGTAGGGGACGACTTTGTGCTGTTCGGACAGCATTTCCTCGAGCAGTACTTTCCACAGGTTGTTCTGGATGACAGACGTCAGCAGTTCCTGGAGCTGCGACAGGAGGGTCTGTCTGTGTGGGAGTACGAGGCGAGGTTCACCTCCTTATCTCGCTTCTCTCAGGAGATGGTGCAGACGGAAACTCTCTGGTGCCGACGTTTTGAGGAAGGACTCCGCCCCGCGATCGCTGACAAAGTCACTGTTTTGAGGACCCAGGTATACACTGATCTGGTGGATCAGGCCTTGGCTGTGGAGTGACGCTTCCGTGAGACAGCTAGGACTCGGGAGGTCAGGCCGAGGTCGAGTAGTTTTTTGAGACATCCGTGAGACATCCGAGACTCGGGATCCGAGGAGACAGAGGACCTCGGGATCGTTTCAGACTCAGACCTAGTCGAGAGGACCGCGACAGGTTGGGTCGGTAGCTTCAGTTGGACCTTCCATGAGAGGGCGCACGTGCTACGGATGTGGACGGCCGGGTCACATGGCCTGAGATCGTCCGGGGAGCAGCGGACCAGTGGACTGTCCATCGGGTAGACCTGAGGAGAGGTCGAGTGCCAGGCCATCGCTTTGTCACCGGTGTGGTCAGCCAGATCACTTCATCTCCAGGTGCCCCGATCGACTATTGGAGGCGTCGGCCCAACGACCACAACAGTCACAGACCAGGCAGTCACCTCAGTTCCAGCAGCGTCGGGCACCGACGCAGAGAGCTCTGAGGCAGGCAGCGAGCGCGCCAACGCCGAGGCAGAGAGTTGCGCAGCAGGTGGCACTTCCACCACCTCCGAGAGGCGGACCCCCAGTACGGCAGGGTCGGGTGTATGCTATCACCGAGTCACGGGCAGAGAGACAGGATTCCGATCATGAGATCGCTCATGGTTCCAAGCACGTTTTGGATTAGAGGACATCACGGAGCATGAGGCTAGCGAGAGTCCGGGAGTTGCTTTTTTTTTTACTTTGGAGACTTTCTATTTTGAGACTTGTATTTGAACATTTTGGTTTTATTACTGTTAATTACTGAAACTGCTTTTGAGCATTTACGTCGTTTAAGTTGCTAATCTGTTCCTTCTTAGTTCGTGCCCTGAGTTCGGCCATGTACGACTGTTGGGACGAATTGTAGAACTGTGTACCTTGCACGCTAGTTGAGGGTGCGGCGGTGCCGTCTGGTGTCAATCGTGAGTGAGAGAGTTAAGAGGACTGAATCGCGAGGTATCAAGCGTTCTCCGGTTGACATCAGTGTCTAGTACCGAGCGACGGAGGACCGCAGAAATACCAGTACGTAGCCAGAACGGCCCGAGGAGATGGCCGAGTGACGATAAGGTCAGAGTGGCGTAGCGGAAGCGGGGTGGGCCCATAACCCACAAGTTTTTGGCCCTGAGTTGTCCGAGTAACGGGACGTGGACTTCTTATGTTTTGATTGTGTGCGTGATACTTGGTTAAGGAAGTGAGCAGTCGAGGAGAAGTGTCGATGGGGTGGATCTGTTTTAAGGGCGTGTGAGAATTGTTTCAGTATGATACCTCTACCGACGGACGGTTCCGGTATACGATATCTTGACCGAACTGCATGTGTCGGTGCGACGTCTCTACCGATGGAGGATTCTGGTATCGACTATTTGGTTTATGTATTTCTGTGTGGTTGGGTGATGATGGGCTGGGAGTTTAATCAGACGTTCCCTGAGACAGGGCAAGTGGAGCGCGTTCGTTTTAAATTTCGATGACGAAATTCTTTTAAGGGGGGTAAACTGTAAAGACCGCCCTAGTTAAAAGAATTAAAGTATTAAATTTACCGATTTAAAGCGTCGTGGTTGGAAAATGGGGTGGAAATTTGGAACGAGTGCAAAATAAAAATAAAGTCAAAAAAAAGAGAAGAGAGGATCAGTCTGGGCCAAGTCTGGTCAAGCCAAGCCAGAGCAAGCCCAAACCGTACCTCACGCCGAGGCCCAAGCCACGCACCAGCCCAAACCCGCTACCCCTCAACCCTAACCCTCACTTCCATCTTCTTCCTCTCGTACGCGCACGAATCCTCAGGCCACGCCGCCTCTCCCTTTCTCCTTCTCCCTTCTTCCTCTCGTCGCTCTCCTTCGAAACCGCATTGTCGTCGTCCCTCACCGGAGATCCAGAAGCACCGCCGAGGTCTCGTCTCGCCCGTGTGTCTCCGTGTCCGTTCAGGGTCTCGCCGCCGCGCCTGTGAGCAGGTAAACAATGCGACGGCAAGCTCTACCCAGACCTTCCGTCCCGAAGCCCTCTCTCTCTCTCTCTCTTTCTTTGCTCTGGTGTGCCGCCGTGAACTCGGGAGTGGCGAAGCTTCGTCCGAGCTCGTTGGGTTCTAGAAGGGCGTGGGTCTCGCGAGTTACAGGTCGCCGGAGAACATACCAGATCCACCACGCTAAGCTCTCCCTCTCGCTCACTGTCGCGGCGCCGTGAATCCGTCTGAGCTCGAGTGAGTCTGTGAGGGCATGAGCATCGAAGGGCACTAGTTGCCGGAGATTGCACGCCAGAGCGGCGAGGGGGGAGGAAATAGTTTCCCAAGCACCACGGCCTCCCTCCTCTTTCTCTGACGGCACCGCCGCTTCTGCACTTGGGCTTGGGCCCGGACGAGGTCAAGACGGGCCTTGGGCCCAGGATGGGTTTTGGGCCGGACCAGGCCTCGGGGCAGGCCCAGGTTCCTTAACCGGGTCTGGACTCGGGTCCGAACCTGGGTCGGAGCCGGGTCTGGGTGGGGTTTGGGGCCAGATCTGGGTTGGTTCTGGGTCAGGTCCGGGTCAGGTTCTGGACCGGGTCGGATTCGGGTCCGGGTTTCGGACTCGGGTCGGATCTGGGTCAGACCAGTTTTAAAGAGTTAATTAATTTAAAATAAGTTTAATGAATAATTGTGACTAATTTAAATTGGAGAACTCAGCGGACTTAACTGATAACTTAAAGGACTTTTTGGACGAATTAAAGGACTGAATTGGTAATCAGAGGACCTTTGGACTACCGAGACTGATTAGAAACTTTACCTGTCAAACCCAGACTTGGACTTCGCCCGAGAAGACCGGAGGTAGGCCTGGACGTCAGAAGCTAGGAGACGCAGCTGTTGTGATCGCCATGAGGTAGGGAACGTAGCGAATACCGGTTTAATTACGGAAAGTTACTAGTATGCATGCTAAGTAATAATAAAACTGGAAAGAACATAGTTTGGCATATAGGATGTGATTCACTAGTTTAGCTGCTGTCAATATTCTGGGAAATTGTCGTGCTAGTAGAATGGCCATGTCGAGCCTTAGGATTGGTTGTTGATTGTCTGCGTGTGTGCTCTGCGTTGTTTAAACGGTATAATTAACAAGCATGAAAAAGAGTAGAAGTAAACTTAGTGATGCATAGTGGTGAATTGATTGGTTGGTTTCTGTGAGTATGACATGGAGAAACGTGGGGATGTTGGGAAATGGATACCGGTTAAGCCGGTGGGATTACCACGTTGAGGGCGGTGTCGGTAAGTGATGGCAAGTGCGGGACAATTGTTAGTGTGTTTAAGAGTCCAGTCATAAGATTGTTTCGGTGTTGCATGTTGTGACTGTGTGTGGGCAATTTTGCCGTGTGTGATGTAATGTGAACCCTTGATTGTGATATGACCGAGTGAGTGACAGACCGGTTTGTGTGTTATGGTGAGTTTGGCTTGGTTGGTATACCAGGGTCGAATTATGTTTTTGTGATGCGTGTTATACTTTGATGTGTGTTCCAAGAAAAGACGTAACCTGAGTGGTACTTACACCAAGGGATAGTTCTGATGTAGTGTAACGAGGCCAAGGATGGCGTGATTGATACCTTGATTCTCCGTGACGAGAAGGCGTATGACAGAGGTATGTGCCGGTCCAGTATGCGTGAGGCCCTGATTCTACGTGACAGGAAGACGTCCGACTGTGGGATTTGCGGTCTGGGATGTTACCCCGATTCTACGTGACGGGAAGATGTCGGGACCGAGGCTTCGTGATCCGGTACGACATAAATGGAACGGTCTGTGATAGCCGGGGACATGGGAAATGGTTGTACTAACTTTCGTGTTGGGCCTACGGGTCGTGTTAGGCCTACGGGTCGTGTTCTACCCCGATGATCTATGGTCGTTTGGGGACATATCCGGGCCCTCCGATGAGATGGGTTCCTAGGGAATGTTTCCGGTCGCCCCGACACATGTGTCTCCTCTGGACCGAGGGGCTATCCGAGATTGTACGATGACTTTCCGGTACGGGACGTGTGCTGGTTGCTTTTGTGTGTGATACGTTTGTTGTTGGGTTAATGTTTTATTGTGTGGAAGCAGTCATTTGAACGTGTTGTAATTTTGGTTGTGAACCCCGGTTTGATAGTTAGTTGTGATGTACTAATATGCCCTAATTTTACGGTTACTCGTGGTGGTGAGCCGATGTTCATTACCTTAACTTCTTTCTCTACTGAGTGAAAGCTCACCCCTTACCTTGTTGTTTTTCATGTGTTGAGCGGGATTGGTACTAGCAAGACACAGCTGAGCTTGGGAGCTGGCGAGGGTCTTGTCTAGTAGGTCTACAGACGTACAGCTATTTTTGTACTAAACCTCATGTATCGGTTTTAATGAGTTGTTGACTCCTCCGTTTTGATTTATTATTATATTTAAGTTTTACCTATTTTACTTTGTCCTTTTATTATTTACTGTTTTTTTAAGTTCGCGTCTCAGATCCGGTCTAACCGGATTTGGGGCGTGACAATTTGGTATCAGAGCCTGGTTTCAATTTGAAATGGACCGTACGTCAGTTAGGTGGGTAGAGTTAGGTGACTAAAGTCGAAGTGTTCGTTGACGCAAGTCGGAAATATCCTATGCGTAGAGTTGAAACGACAAGAGTCTTGATTGTTTTTTTTTTATAAGCGAAGATTTTATTAAGCAATCATTCTACAAGTCTGTAGAACAATGCTGGAAAAAGATCCTCGAAGGAGGACTTTTTCCGCATACCAAAACAGCTACACAGAGCTAAACAAATAACAATATCCCAAGTAGAAAACAAACAACAAGAGAACGCCCTTTTTGCCTATTTCCTACCCGGGTCCAAACAAACAAACCGATTAGAAATCGCGACTGGGGTTAAAGCTTTTCCTTTCGGATCAGGGTAATCCTCGTTCTTACTACCCTCAACGTCCTCCAACATACGATACGGGTTGACCTGATCGAGTATCAAAGAACCTAGATCGACTGCCCTTTTCCCAACTTTCTTGCAATAGCTCCAATCACCTAAGCTATTTTTCTTTGCAATATCAACCGTAAAGCTACCCGGGGTCCCTCCTTGATCAGTAGAAGTCTTGGCTCTTGTCTGATAAAAAAACAACTGGAGGAGCAAATTTCTTCAGCTGAACCTTCTTTGGGCGACCACGTCTCTTTGGTTCACCCTCCAAAAATGGGGGTTTAGACAAAGCATCCTTCCAAGGGCTGCCGTGTACCCCAACAATCGGATCGAGAACACCCTGAGATCCGTCAGCTAATTCGAGCCCATTGTCTGCCAGCGGTACGTCAACTAATTCGAGCCCAGGGTCTGCAATTAGCTGTTGGCCCGCTAGCCCTGGTTCCGCTTGTGCTTGGGCCTCCTCAGCATGGCAAAGGGAAACCTGGGCCTCACAATCGGCCCTATTGCCATCCTCAGCATCCAGGTCACGCGTTTGATTCACAAGACAGGCAAGATTCATCGTGTTCGGAATTTCCTTCGCTGAATCCGCAGCTCTATCCACCGAATCTTCAATTACCATATCCTTAACTTGATTAACCCGCAAATCAAGTGGAATTTGAAAATCAAATGACCGAGAATCCTGTGACAATCGAATCGTAGCAGAACCAACAATGGTCGGGGCGTTCGCCGGAAGAACGATCTCGACGAAAGTATCACCGAAATTAACTTTCCCGCTCAGAACTGTGGCAGGAATGCGCTGGATAGACACCCCTTCAGCAGGAGACTGTGGACCCGCTATAGCTACAAACAGGACATGTCCCTTTACTTTGAAGCCATTGTATGTATCAACAGCGCTTGCAGCCGCGATCGGAGTTGAGAAGGTTACAAAACAGAAATACTTACCTCCCCTATTTGAGCGCTTCGGTACAGAAACAGAAGAGATCTCACCAAAAGCCCTAAAACAGTTAACAATCAAATCCTCTGTTGTTCCATATGGTAGATTGCATATAAACACTTTACTGGCATTTACCGGAATCTGATGTGGAACCAAAGGCTTGATGGCCGGAGCATGCACCACGGAAGGCCTCGCGCTCTGCATCTCAGCCGTAGAAGATCCACCCACTTGATCAACCGTGCATCCCTGTTTCTCAACAACTTCAGCAGATAACTCACGATCCGGAGCAGGACTCGGCTTTATGGGCCCAGCCTGACTGTCACGATTATGAATTCGTGCCTTGATCGGAACGGAGGCACGACCATGTTTGGCCTTACGTTGCAAACCACTCTTCCTTGTACCCTTGCTCTCCCTCAGAGCAACTGAACATGTGATTGTTGTCAGTGCTGCACAATACTCAGCATACAAAGAAATCAAAACAGACCCAAAGGATGAGAAAGAGAGAAAGGCATCGTGCTTCCGTTTTGCCATCTTTTTTTAACTTAATATGTTAATTTTTAAGAGCATTATATTAGTTTACAAAACTTGAGTCTTGATTGTTAAAGTGCGTTGTTTAAGTTTTACCTTACTTGATTTATATCTTATTCTCTGTTTGCTTTACACCCGAGTGAATCCATGATGCCGACCGGTTGAGATCGAGGTTGGTTAACGAGCGATGCTCGGGCTGTTTATGGCATGTTGGTTGAATAATTATTAAGTGGGTTGCCGGCTTGGTCGGCCGTTGTTTGATTGGTGAAACGTTCGGCCTAAGTGCCGTGGACTTTTGGTGAAGTTGTGTGTTTTATGGTTATGGTTTGAGTTGAACTGTTTTCCGAGTATGGACTTAGCCTGGCGGTAATAGTGAGATTTCTGAGACCCGAGGTGTAAGTTGAAATAATTTTGCTGAGTGCTGAAATTTGTGATTGGGTGCTATGTGCAGTTGGTACCAAGCAAAATAAAATAAAACTAGATAAGTATGAAGGTAAACCCGCCGATATAAAATTCCTCAGGCAGATCTTGGTGGCTCCGGATTATCGAAAGAAATAAAAAGATGCATATGTTGACTCAATTAATCAGACTAAAATATCTCACGCAAATGCACAAGCAAATAAAATAACAAAAATCTACGACTCAAACAAAGCGTGTGCTTACATTTGGATTTGTTAGAATTTTTGGCCTAGAGCTCGCTAATGGAGTGAAATTTCCCTCATCATTTCTCTCCACTTTCCGCTAAACATTATTTACTTGTTGTAGATTAAGAGTGTATATATATGGTGGTCTACAAAATGAAATGAAATGACTAGAAAAATTTCAAGCCTCCCTATCATCATTTATCCTTTTTCTCTCTCGCCTCTAACATATAAACGGTACTAAAAAGGAGCATGCTTAGACCCATTCACAACCCACACGATCGGGTGTTGTCATGCAATAACATTGCCTTAGGGCTATGCGAATTGTAAACCCATCTAGTTCATTTATGAGTTAAGTGGTAGATCAAAGTTTTGTTTGTATTTTTTTTTCCGAATACGTGTAGAAAACTTTGGATCCCTAACATAAGTTAGGGGGTTCACCT
The DNA here is from genome assembly GCA_963921825.1 of Erodium maritimum. Classification (NCBI taxonomy): domain Eukaryota; kingdom Viridiplantae; phylum Streptophyta; class Magnoliopsida; order Geraniales; family Geraniaceae; genus Erodium; species Erodium maritimum. The sequence goes on along the minus strand of OY997593.1, from coordinate 36,127,644 downwards.
TTTATTACTCTTTGAGAGGTTTCGGGTAAGAGGCTCACTCTACATGCGATCCGCCACACTTCAGAACCTTTCCTTGGTATTACACAAGCATGAGAGGACTCTAAATAAATTTTTGAATCGACTTAGCTACGCATAGTTCAATCAAACTAATGACCGAATAAACCTATGATTAAGAAGAACTAAATAGAGCAACGAATCACGAAGCTGCGGTAATACACAAGCGTAAGTAAACTCTAAATTAATAGACGAATCTACTTAGTTATGCCTAGTTCACTTCTCGAAAGCCAAACACCACCGATTGAGATGGTTCGGTAATCAAGTCGAACTACATAGAACATTGAATCAATGATATTCCGGTAATACACAAGCATAAGAAAATTATATAAATGTGAAATCTCGTCTCACTCTAGATCGAATCATGGATCGCTCCAAACATCGATCTATATAGCGCACACAACAATCAATGGGAAAATACCCATATCGTTCGATTGAGTTGAAACACACAAGAGCATCGAGAAAACACAACATATCATATTCTTATCTCTTCAATAGGAAATTGAGACATAAACATGTCGGAAATCCTAGATAAGTTAACTAAATGGCTAAAGTTTGCTTTTTTACGAGCTATAGCCCAGAACTTGACATACACCCGAGAGACGAAGTTGTTAGCACATAAAATCGGGTTCGACCAATTGTATGGGAGCATCGTGTAACCGGACTTTGTGGCTGTTGGATCAGTGGTCCACACGAAAGTCAACGAATCTACTGGTGCAGGAACGCATGCGCACAGAGGATCTTGTGGCTTGCGCCACACTGGAACTCGCCTTGGGTCACTTTTACTTTAAAATTCTATCGCCCATTCCCGCTTCATTTCATTTCCGATCCACATCGTTCTTGCGCCAATATTTTTCTTTTTTCGTGGCCTATAAAACAAGACCAATTATGAATATTTTTTTAATACTTGAAAAATATCGACCAAGAGAAATGATATATGTGGTTATTACTAAACACTAAAAATATAGAAACGAGTCACAAACAAGGTAAAATTGTATAAGAAAATGGTCTAATTAGGTAGGACACATTTACGCTCATCAACACCTACTGTCCGATCTAGTGAAAATAGCCGCCCTGAAGAACGATGTCACATGGACTCGAGGATACATCAAACCAATAATTTAGCCTATCCATGATTGGATCTTTCAAGATCAAGTAGAGGCTATGATCAATATGAGTAACCAAGAAAACTCGATATCCGAAGCCTCCGCAACCATGTTGTAGCTCACCGGAGGAGACTAACAAACAGTTTTGGCTAGTGGCCATCTCTCAAGTCCAACGATCCCAACCAGACTCATGCTTCCTCCTATATCACTTAGAACATAGATGTGACTGTAGGATTACGTGTTACGTTAACACGACAGAAAAAAAAAATTATCTTGTCACTTTGGATCTTGTTGGTTCAAGACAGGGACTTTTGAAAAGATAAGTTGAGGCACCCAAGTGTTTTTCCTCTGATGGTATCCACACGAGAAAGATGACTCCCCAACTTTACTTGCTAGTAGCATTTAACGAAACTCACTTTGCTCTCTTAGGGGTGGCCGAAAATTTTAGCTATGAAACTTGTAATTTTCATCCCCCTTCATGTGTTATATTTATAAGAGTCAATTTACTCTAAACCAATCTAAGTAGAATTAGGAAACATATCAAAAGGAGGTGTCTTGTTTCCTTTTAAGCTAGTCAACCTAGAATCCCTTTTAAATCTAGACCTTTTGGAATATTTAGAGTTTCCTTAATTTCAATTTGATAAATCAAACACAACATACATAGGAGAGGTTTCAGGTGCTAGCCATACAAAGTGGTGCGAACTCTGAAGCAACTAGAACCATTAAGTGACACTACATGGCAGCATCCTGGATAATGTCACATTTAGTTTTTGACAAACTAATTAATTTAATCATTCCCGCTTCGTTTTAATTCGATTTGTTTTGTTCTTGCACCAATATTTTTATTTTCCCAACGGCTATCTAAAGAGATGCATATTGAATATATTTTGAGCAACAAAAATCAAAGTAGGATAAGTCCAACGTTATTGTTAATCGGATGAACACAATCTATAAATCTGCGGAAATCAAATGTAATCCCCATAAAATGGTGTGTAAATCCTAAAAATGGCTTGTAATTCCTAAAATTGATTTGTAAATCCATAAACATATTTCGTAATCCCCTTAACATGCTTTGTGAATCCATCCTAAACATGTTGGCGCAAGAACAAAGCCAAACGGAGAGGGAATAACACTTGTCAAACCATTTCCTTCGGATTTATAAACCATTCTTATAAGTTTACAAACCATTTCCATACTATTTACAAAGTGGTGCGCGGTTCGGTATAACCGGACCCGGAACGCGGACGATGAAACAGTAAAACCATTTTTTAAACCTTTTAAGTAAACCGCTTAAAATCACCATTTAGTTAATCAAAAATAATATTTTACAACTTAAAAGTACGTCCAAAACAAGCGGACAAAATAAACAAAGCGTACGTCCCTAAACTCCCAAAAAGAAACCCGGACTCCTATTCCCAGCTCTTCAAGATTCGAGAGTTCCCCTAGTCCGTCTCACGATTAGTACCTATAGGAAAAGCAGCTAGGGGTGAGCGTTCGCTCACCACCACGGATACCAGATTGACTACGGCATACTAGCAGAAAATGCCAGAAACACCAACCACAATCCAAACACCGGGGACTACTATCCCCAAACTAAAGTAACCCGACTGACACACGAACTGTTACTTTCCCCAATCAACTCAACACCCGGACACGTAATGTATACCCGACACAGCGGTTACGACCTCCACCAAAGACACAAAAGATAACCATGCAACACCCAAGATCACAAAGGATCGCACACCAAACAAGATCACAAAGGATCGCACTCAAGCTGTTCAGTGCCGGTTGCTAACCGGCTGGGCTCGAGCATGCCCCACGCAACTTTCCCCGATCCCTGTCGGGCCAGGCGGTCGACCTGTTAGCGATATATTCCGCAATACTACTCCGATAGCTAGTGGGAAGGGGAGCAGCCCTCCATCGCCGAAAAATGCACAACTTTACCGATCTCTGTCGGAAGGCTAGCCAATCCCCACGCGCGCGACCACGGGACCCCTTTATTGTCAGGCGGGCCCCCAACCTCAGGCAACCACAATCACAACCAAAGTTCAACAACGAGCGACAACACAGGTTTAACACCCCACAAGCACACATGGCCACCCACGACACACAAAACAGTAACACACGGGTTCAACACCCCAAAGGCACATCTGACCAACCACGACACACAAAACAGTAACACACGGGTAAAACACCCCAAAGGCACACCTGACCACCCACGACACACAAACAGTAAAATACGGGTTCAACTCCCCACGGGCACTCATGGCCACCCAAGACACACAAACAGTAAAATACGGGTTCAACTCCCCACGGGCACTCATGGCCACCCAAGACACACAAACAGTAAAACACGGGTTCAACTCCCCTCGGGCACTCATGGCCACCCAAGACACACAATCAATTCAATCAACCTCCGGGCACAACCAAATACCTCCAGTATTTCTAATGTTCGATAAGTTCGCTTATCCTACGACACTACTAAGTGTCACATGCCTTTCTATTGTTCGATATGTTCACGTATCATGCGACACCACCCGGTGTCGCCTGCCTTTCTATTATTCGATAAACTTACCTATCCCACGACACCCAAGTGTCACATGCATTTCTACTGTTAGCTTTCCCTAATCATGGCCAAGATCCGGCTACTTTTCCCTACCTCGTACGCTTTCCCAAAAGTTCACAACCAAGCTCCGGCGTGCTCACGATCACTCGCCTAGCTTTCCCTTTCCTCGGTTTGTGGCACGATCTAATCAAGAACACAGTTAAAACACTTTTTAAGTTTGCAGGCAAAGCTGAATTTTAATAAACTTGACGCCCAAATTCAACCCCGACAATGTCGATCACTCCCAAACTTCCCAATTATTCGACATTTTCGATAATGGGCATGGAAGGGCCCGATTCGCACGGCTCGGCGAATCTGCCCGGGATTGTAAAACGCCCTTCCGGGGCTCCGAAAATTCCCGTTTTCGTTTACACTATCTTAGAATAATTCAAGGGTTCCAACGCAATCGAAGGAATCAATTTCCGACTTCCGAGCAATTTAATTCGCGTTTAAAGTTTCTAAACCAGTCATTTCCAACTTTTACAATTTAATTCCAAATTTTGTTCCGGGTGTGGATTAACGACTTGGGGATCGTCCTAAACCACTCGAACACGAAAACCCGAGACCCGAGCACGTGGGCCCCACCCGGCCATCAAGACCCGTTGGTGGCTGGGCCGGTTTTGGGCCGGTTCACCACCATGGTGGCCGGTCCTAGCTCCGGCCAGCCACCCCCCAACTCCGGCAGCCACCACCCACGGTGGCCGAAGCTCTCCCGAGCCTCCGGTCACCGGAAACCGCTCATTTTTCGCTCCAAAACACTTCCAACGAACCCCACACCTCAACTCAACCATAGTCTACTCGTTTCAACCCAAAGCCTAACTTTTAAACATATCAAAACGAAAATCGAATAGGTTCTCACCGTAGGGAATGATGACGGGAGCTCGATTCTTCGATCGTTGAGACGATCCGTTGGTTGGATCGTTGGAAAATCACAAAACCCTAGCTTTTCCTTCTCTTTTTTCTTTCCTTTTCTCTCTTCTTCTTCTCTCTTCTTTCTCTCTCTAATTCTTCCTTTTTTTTGAATGTGGCCGACCCTCACCCTCTCTCTTTCTTTGTCTTGTTTCAAAAATACCTAACACCACCACTTATGTGACATTTGGCAAGTGGGTCCCACCCCTTTTGGAAAATATCTTCTAGATATTTTTCAGTCAGATTCGTGAAATTCGGTCGTCTCGGGCCCCGAACGGGCTCATTTTCCAAGGAATTACGAAACTTCACGGGCTACAAGGAAACGGCTCAACTAAAACCGCTGTATCAACGACTAAGCTTTTTGGATCCAAAATGGGTCTCGAACGGACCAAAACGTCGCTCGGTTGACTTTTCCAACAAAAAGTCAACCTTTCCCAAATTGGTCAAAAAGTCGCCCTAAATCCCCCAGAACTCATTTTGGTCGATATCGGGGTCAACTTAAGTCCGGTATGACCCTCGGGGTCAAATTTAGGTTTATTTAAGTGCATGTTCCAAAATTTTAAATTTTTCTATTTTTCGCCGATTTGACTGGCGTTGACTGGGAGTGGTCCTTACAATCTACCCCCCTTAATGGAATTTCGTCCGCGAAATTTAAAAAAACGTACCTCCGAAGTTGAACAGATCGGGGTACTTCGCGCGAACCTCGTCCTCGCGCTCCCAAGTCGACTCAACCCCGTGGTGTCGCCACTGCACCCGTACCAGGCGGATAACCTTGCCACGCAAGACCTACTCCCGGGTGTCCATAATCCGAACCGGCTGCTCCTCATAAGAGACATCGTCAGCCACCTCGAAATCTGCCCACTCAATGACGTGGGAGGGGTCCGCATTGTACTTCCGCAATTGGGACACGTGGAAGACGTTATGAATCCTCCCAAGTTGCGGTGGTAATGCCAAACGATATGCCACTGCTCCCACTCTGCTCAAGCTCCCGAAAGGGCCGAGGTACCGCGGGGCTAACTTGCCTCCGCCGCGGCGGAAACCGTACCAGTCCCTTCCTCGGGCTCGCTTTAGGAACACGTGATCATCGACTGCGAACTCGAGATGTCGGCGTCGTCTGTCGGCGTAGCTCTTTTGCCGACTCTGTGCGGTCTTCAACTGCTCGCGTATCAGCGCGACCTTCTCTGTCGTCTCTCGGACGATCTCTGGCCCCAGCAGGCTCTTGTCTCCCACCTCTGCCCAGCACACTGGCGATCGACACAGTCTAACATACAACGCTTCGAACGGTGCCATCCCAATACTGGCCTGGAAGCTGTTGTTGTAGGAGAACTCGACAACGGTAGGTGGGTCTCCCACGACCCCCTAAAGTCTAGCACACATGCCCACAGCATGTCCTCAAAAATCTGAATCGTGCGCTCGGACTGGCCATCTGTCTGGGGATGGTGTGCTGTACTGAGTAGAACCTCGGTCCCCAACGCGGTCTGCAGACTCGGCCAAAACTTGGACGTGAAACGAGGATCCCTGTCAGACACTATCGACACAGGGACTCCATGGAGACGCACTATCTCCTGAATGTACAGGCTGCTCAACTTGTCGACTGGATCAGTCATCCTCATGGCCAGGAAATGGGCCGACTTGGTCAACCGATCGACTACCACCCATACCGCATCATGTCCCTTCGGCGATCTCGGCAATCCACTCACGAAGTCCATCGTGACGTGCTCCCACTTCCACTGGGAAATCGGCAGTGGCTGCAATAATCCGGCAGGTCGCTGATGTTCGGCCTTCACCTACTGACAGGTGTGACACCTTGACACAAATTCCGTGACTGCTCTCCCCATCCTGCTCCACCGGAAGTGCCGCCTGATGTCGCGGTACATCTTGGTGCTACCCGATTGCACTGTAAGACGCGAATGATGTGACTCTCGCAACACGTCGTCTCTACAGTTGCCTGGCACGAATAATCCTCCTCGATACCGTAACCCCCAATCAGCGTTGCGTTCCCAGCCTTCTACCTCAACACCTCTGACGACCCTCTCTCGGATCTCTGACATCTTGACATCCTCTGACTGCGCCTCCAACACTCAGGCAAGTAGTGAGGGCTGAGCCATCAATGAGCACATGGCCACGCCCCCAGTAACCTCCTCTATCTCAAGCCCGAACGTGCCCAGTTCCCCCATCATGTCCTACTCTCGGACTGATATGATAGCAAGACTCGGAACCGACTTCCTACTCAGGGCGTCGGCGACCACGTTCGCCTTACCTAGATGCTAGTGTAGCTCAAAGTCGTACTCCTCAAGTAGCTCCGTACATCGCCGCTGGCGCATGTTCAGGTCTCGTTGGGAAAAGATGTACTTGAGGCTCTTGTGATCCGAGAACACCTGAAATCCCTCGCCATACAGATAATACCGCCAACCCTTTAGCGTGAAAACGACTGCTGCTAGCTCCAAGTCATGGGTAGGATAGTTGCGCTCGTGTGTCTTCAACTGCCTGGAGCCATAAGCAACAACTCTACCCAACTGCATCTGTACACAACCCAGTCCTTCCTCGGACGCATCACAATGGACTTCATACCCGATCCCTCGCTCTGGCACTACCAATACTGACTCCGTGAACGCACGTTCACAATCCTCTGTCCACACAAACCTGACTCCCTTGCGCGTCAAAAGAGTCATAGGCGCGGCTAGTCATGCAAAGTCCTGGACGAACCGCCGATAATATCATGCCAACCCCAAGAAGTTGCGGATCTCGAAGACGCTCATGGGTCGCGCCCACTTCGAAACTGCGTCGATCTTTGCCGGATCGACCAGTATACCGTCACGGGATACAATGTGACCGAGGAATTTCACCTCAGAGAGCCAAAACTCGCACTTCTCCAGGTTGGCATATAGCTGATGCGTGCGCAGCAGGGTCAGAACAGTCCTCAGATGCCCCTCATGTGTCGCCTCGTTCTACGAGTAGATCAATATGTCTTCTACAAACACCACCACAAATTGATCCAAGAACGGCCGGAATATACTATTGATTAGATCCATGAACGGGGCAGGTGCGTTCGTCAGTCCAAACGGCATCACCAAGAACTCGTAATGCCCATAGCGTGTCCGGAATGCAGTCTTTGCGACGTCCCCCTCTCAGACTCGCAACTGGTAATATCCGGATCGCGGATCGATCTTCGAGAAGCATGTCGACCCTCTCAACTGGTCGAACAAGTCATCGATCTTTGACATTGGGTATCGGTTCTTCACCGTAACCCGGTTCAACTTCCGGTAGTCTATACACATCCGAAGGTCTCCACTCTTCTTCTTCACGAAGAGTGCTTGTGTTCCCCACGGCGATACGCTCGGACGGATAAACCCCTTCTGCTGAAGCTCCTCGAGCTGATTCTTCAGCCCGGTCAACTCTGCTGGCGCGAACCTGTAAGGCGCCATCGATATCGCTGTCGTTCCCGGCATCAGGTCAATCCCGAACTCCACCTCACGAACTGGTGGCAACCCGTTCAACTCCTCAGGAAAGACCTCGGGAAACTCGCACACCACTCGCGGTAACTCTCGGCTCTGCACGACCGATACTTCCTCCACTGCGGACAACACCGACAGGAGAACCCTGCTCTTACTACCCAGAACACACGACACCTTCGTGTTGCCTGCTGACACTGTCACTCGTCGCCTGTAGTAGTCGATATTGGCTCGCTAGTTCGCCAGCCAATCCATCCCCAAGATCACGCCAAAGGTCATCATTCCCAGCACGAGAAGGTCATTAGGGCAAGGACATTATGCGACTCTAACTTCGCAGGCACGACAAACCCTAGTCAACATCACATCACCCCCAACTGGGGTGTCCAGACACAGGGGTGGACTCAACGGCTCTAAACTCAGCCCCAACCTCTCAGCACAACTCGATGAAATAAACGAGTGCGACGCCACGGTATCAAATAAAAATAACGCCCACAAATGATACAGTAAACACGTACCCTGAATGGTCTCACGGTAGGTAGTGGATCCTATGGCCCGGGAGTCGGTAACTGCGTACACTCTACCCTGTGACGCCTGCTGCCTCTGACCTGGCGCACTGACTGCTGGCTGTCCAGACCTCTGCTGCTGTCTCGGAACTGGCGCGCTCGTGGATGGCTGCGAGAACCTCGACGGCTGACTTTGACGCTGGCGACCGCTGGGTGACTACACTATGCGACTACTGCGGTCGCTGCGCTGACGTTGCCCCAATCGGATCAAGGCACCTTGCAATTGAGTGCCCAACCCGGCCGCACCGCAAAAACACCTGAAATCGTCGGCCCTCGGCCCCGTGCCCTGGCCTGTCCGGCTGATCACTGGTAGCGCCGCGGGGCCTCCTCCCATCGGACACTCTCGCCGCATGTGGCCTGGCTGCTCGCAGATAAAACATACTGGCCCCCTCACTGAAGCGACTGGCCCTACTGACGCCACCGATCCCATCTGTCTCGCTCCGCCCTGCTGAGCCTGTGGCCGAAAGAACCCCGCAGTCCTCTGCCTCCTCGGATCTCGGGACTCGGACGGTCCCACAACACTGGACGGTCGCTGCCGAACCTCACGGGTCTTCGCTGCCTCTCGGAGACTATGCTCCACTGTCGCTGTAGTGTCTACGAGCTCTGAGTAAACCCGCAACCTCAGGGAGAGGACTCGATCCCGAATCGCCGGCCTTATCCCCGCCTCAGTCGGTAACGGTTCAGCTCTGTCGCCACCATTTCTAGTGCAAATCGGGTCAGGGCCGTGAATCTGGCCTCATACTCTGCCATTGACGCCCCGTACTGTTGCAGTTCCAGGAACTGCTGAAGTCGGTCCACCCTGGCCGACTCGGGGAGATACTTCGCCAGAAATACCGTCTCGAAGATACTGTAGTCGTCCCCGACTCTGTCCCGTACGCGCCCCCACCAGTGGTAGGCGCTGTCCCTCAGCTGATGAGCTTCAAAGGACACCTTGGTGCGACCGTCCTCGATGCCTGACATGTCCAGGTCCCGAGTGACCTGCTCCAGCCATCTCTCGACTAGGTCGGGGTTCGGTTCCCCGACGAACGTAGGTATGCCCAACTTCAGGAAATCCAGCAGTGTCCGGGCCATATGGCCTTCGGCCTGAAAGGGCCTCGCTGGAACGGTTGCTGTCTCCGGAGCTGGCGATGCAGACTCCCTACTGGCGATTATCGCCACCAAGCTCTACACCGTCCGGGTCAGCTCGTCCAGAGCGGTCGCAGTGGGCTGGCATGCGACCGGCGGGACGCTGGGCGTGCCCGCAGATGGTCCTGCGTCACTCCTCCTGTCCTCCCCGACGGAAGTACCCTGGGCTTCCGCGGACTCAGCGGGTTCGACGGTGGGCATCCGTCCCGGTGCCCCAGCTGACCATCCCCTCCTGCCACTTGTGGGCGCCCGTCCCGGTGCCCCAGCTGATCGTCCTCTCCTGCCACGTGCCATGTAGTCGGTATCCTCTGCACGGATACACGCAAACGCTTAGTTTGCGAACTTATACAATGACGACGTGCTCAATATACTAGCGTTCACGCAGTCTACGTCTATCTCAAAACTCGATAATAAAACGTCACACCGCTCACACTATCAATACTTCAATTATCAAGACACGTAAGGGAAACCTCAAAACGACCCGACACACTCGTGAACCAAGTCACTCAATAATAACACACAGACTGCACATGACTCACAAACAAATTCAAGTCACCCATCTTCAATCACAAGCCGACACGGCCAACCCAAAATAAAAACACGCCCACCGGGCCAACAATTTAAAAAAACACGCCTACAGGGCCAACAAATTTAAAAACACACCCACAGGGCCAATCAATATAAAAACACGCCCACAGGGCCAACCAATTTTAAAGCTTTCTCCTTTTCATTATACAACCTCATTTCATTTGACATCACGTAGTTACAACCCGGTCCAGGCATCCCGAACTACATTGTACCCACTTGATATCATCACCGTCACGTTCGACTACAGGAGCGCTCCTGAGTCGAGTCGCGACAGCTTAAAAACGTTTCACGTAGAACACACAAACATTATGCCAGTAACCACAGTACTGCACATACACACAACACAAACAGGACTCAAGTCATTACGAGTCTACACACGGTTTCCGACTTGCGCAACCAACGCACGACGGGACTTTTAATGACTCAACTCCGCCCACCTAATTGACGTACAGTCCGAGGTGTGAAACCTCGAGCTCTGATACCAAGCTGTCACGCACCGAATTCGCTATAACCGGACCTGGAACGCGAACGATGAAATAGTAAAACCATTTTTAAACATTTTAAGTAAACCGCTTAAAATCACCATTTAGTTCATCAAAGTATTATTTTACAACTTAAAAGTACGTCCAAAACAAGCGGACAAAATAAACAAAGCGTACGTCGCTAAACTCCCAAAAAGAAACCCGGACTCCCACTCCCAGCTCTTCAAGCTTCGAGAGTTCCCCTAGTCCGTCTCACGATCAGTACCTGTAGGAAAAGAAGCTAGGGGTGAGCGTTCGCTCACCACCACGGATACCAGACTGACTACGGCATACTAGCAGAAAATGCCAGAAACACCAACCACAACCCAAACACCGGGGACTACTATCCCCAAACTAAAGTAACTCGACTGACACACGAACTGTTACTTTCCCCAATCAACTCAACACCCGGACACGTAATGTAGACCCGAAACAGCGGTTACGACCTCCACCAAAGACACAAAAGATAACCACGCAACACCCAAGATCACAAAGGATCGCACACCAAACAAGATCACAAAGGATCGCACTTCAGCTGTTCAGTGCCGGTTGCTAATCGGCTGGGCTCGAGCCTGCCCCACGCAACTTTCCCCGATCCCCGTCGGGCCAGGCGGTCGACCTGTTAGCAATATATTCCGCAATACTTCTCCGATAGCTAGTCGGAAGGGGAGGAGCCCTCCATCGCCGAAGAATGCACAACTTTACAGATCTTTGTCGGAAGGCTAGCCAACCCCCACGCGCGCGACCACTGGACCCCTTTATTGTCAGGCGGGCCCCCAACCTCAGGCAACCACAATCACAACCAAAGTTCAACAACGAGCGACAACACAGGTTTAACACCCCACATGCACACATGGCCACCCACGACACACAAAACAGTAACACACGGGTTCAACACCCCAAAGGCACATCTGACCACCCACGACACACAAAACAGTAACACACGGGTTCAACACCCCAAAGGCACACCTGACCACCCAAGACACACAAACAGTAAAATACGGGTTCAACTCCCCACGGGCACTCATGGCCACCCAAGACACACAAACAGTAAAATACGGGTTCAACTCCCCACGGGCACTCATGGCCACCCAAGACACACAAACAGTAAAATACGGGTTCAACACCCGACAGGCACTCATGGCCACCCAAGACACACAAACAGTAAAACACGGGTTCAACTCCCCACGGGCACTCATGGCCACCCAAGACACACAAACAATTCAATCAACCTCCGGGCACAACCAAATGCCTCCAGTATTTCTAATGTTCGATAAGTTCGCTTATCCTACGACACTACTAAGTGTCACATGCCTTTCTATTGTTCGATACGCTCACGTATCATACGACACCACCCGGTGTCGCCTGCCTTTCTATTATTCGATAAACTTACCTATCCCACGACACCCAAGTGTCACATGCATTTCTACTGTTAACTTTCCCTAATCAGGGCTGAGATCCGGCTACTTTTCCCTACCTCGTACGCTTTACCAAAATTTCACAACCAAGCTCTGGCGTGCTCACGATCACTCGCCTAGCTTTCCCTTTCCTCGGTCTGTGGCACGATCTAATCAAGAACACAATTAAAACACTTTTTAAGTTTGCAGGCAAAGCTGAATTTTAATAAACTTGACGCCCAAATGCAACCCCGACAATGTCGATCACTCCCAAACTTCCCAATTACTCGACATTGTCGATAATGGGCCCGGAAGGGCCCGATTCGCCCGGCTCGGCGAATCTGCCCGGGATTGGAAAACGCCCATCCAGGGCTCCTAAAATTCCTGTTTTCGTTTCCACTATCTTAGAATAATTCAAGGGTTCCAACGCAATCGAAGGAATCAATTTCCGACTTCCGAGCAATTTAATTCGCGTTTAAAGTTTCTAAACCCGTCATTTCCAACTTTTACAATTTAATTCCAAATTTCGTTCCGGGTGTGGATTAACGACTTGGGGATCGTCCTAAACCACCTGAACACGAAAACCCGAGACCCGAGCACGTGGGCCCCACTCGGCCATCAAGACCCGTGGGTGGCTGGGCCGGTTTTGGGTCGGTTCACCACCATGGTAGCCGGTCCTAGCTCCGGCCAGCCACCCCCCAACTCCGGCAGCCACCACGCACGGTGTCCGGAGCTCCCCCGAGCCTCCGGTCACCGGAAACCGCTCATTTTTCGCTCCAAAACGCCTCCAACGAACCCCACACCTCAACTCAACCATAGTCTACTCGTTTCAACCCAAAGCCTAACTTTTAAACATATCAAAACGAAAATCAAATAGTTTCTCACCGTAGGGAATGATGACGGGAGCTCGATTCTTCGATCGTTGAGACGATCTGTTGGTTGGATCGTCGGGAAATCACAAAATCCTAGCTTTTCCTTCTCTTTTCTCTTTCCTTTTCTCTCCTCTTCTTCTCTCTTCTTTCTCTCACTAATTCTTCTTTTTTTTAATGTGGCCGACCCTCACCCTCTCTCTTCCTTTGTCTTGTTTCAAAAATACCTAACACCACCACTTGTGTGACATGTGGCAAGTGGGTCTCACCCCTTTTGGCCGTCTCGGGCCCCGAACGGGCCCATTTTCCAAGAAATTATGAAACTTCACGGGCTACAAGGAAACGGCTCAACTAAGACCGCTGTAATGACGGCTAAGCTTTTTGGATCCAAAACGGGTCTCGAACGGACCAAAACGTCGCTCGGTTGACTTTTCCAACCAAAAGTCAACCTTTTCCAAATTGGTCAGAAAATCGCCCTGAGTCCCCCAGAACTCACTTTGGTCGATATCGGGGTCAACTTAAGTCCGGTATGACCCTCGGGGTCAAATTTAGGTTTATTTAAGTGTGTCCTAAAATTTTAAATTTTTCTACTTTTCGCCGATTTGACTGGCGTTGACCGGTAGTGGTCCTTACAATGTGTATGTATGTTTTGTACGTATAAGCTAATAAATTAAGATTAGCTTAAACATACATTAATATTAGCTTATTCATACAAATGCAGGTTCAAAAACATACATTAGTGCACGGTTAACAATTTGTGTTTTTGCTTGTCCATGTTTTTTTTTTTGATCAAAACATGTTCAATATGCTACTTTATAGATAAAATCTTGAAAAAAGAAAGTTTTTGGCGCAAGAAAAAATTAAATCGGATTTGAAACGAAGAGGGAAAGATCAAAATAAGAAATTTGGTGAAATAAATAAATAAACCCCACGCAAAATTGCAACCTTTGGGTATTATGTGATTCCAAAGTAGGGATTAATTCGTATTTCGTATCTAAAGATGGGTTCGTACCTGAAAGTTCCCCTATATATATATATATGGCTCTTTTATTTTTTTCTATTTAATTATTATGTGAGACAATAATTAAATACAAATAGTAGCCTTATCCCATTTGCAATTGATTAAATAAATAAGTTTTGATATATCCGATATAACTTTACCGATTTATTTAATTGAACATATATCGTTCACTTTGTTGTGGTCTTTACTCTATTATGTGTGACTGTTTAGGATTCATATGATGTTGGCAGTGAGATGGAAATAAAAATTTCCTCCATAAGTTATGGCTAACTCCTAACAAGGCCTATAACTACCCAATTCTTATGAACTGTTGACTTTGTCTTTGTTACCATAAGTGATTTTATCCTCTGTCACCTATAATCCAAACTCAAGATCAAGAGAATAATGGACTTGATAGAAAAAGGGCTTAGAAGCATCATCCCTTTTTCTATCAAGTCCATAATTCTCTTGATCTTGAGTTTGGATTATAGGTGACAAATCACATGCATGACCATGCTTCTTTTACAATCCTCCACTCATCAAGAGGACCTCGATTAACATTTAACTCGTATGAGTACAAGTGACAAGTCCCTATGACTACCACCATATATCTCATATGTGTGTACCCCAATCTGAGCATAACACTAATAGCTATGTGTTCATGAGTAGCATTTAATTATGTTAAGACATGAATCAACAACATATATATGGTGTGGTGATGTCATGTTCGTAGGCCTAAGATCTACTTTGTTAGTTGTGAAATACTAATGTCCTTTGTTTTTCTATGGAGTATTCTCAAGGCGGGTCATCCAATGTCAAACTCTTCGACATTTGTGACGTTGACTCATATCTCTATATGCATGATCAGTATTACATGATCTTCCAATAAACAGTCACAATAGCTCCGACTATTAGATAAGGCTAAGGACGAATAAATACACTCATTCCTTTGTTTATAAGATTTCTACTATTAAGGAGCTTGTCCTTGGTTCCTTGAAAAGATTTGTATATTCATGGTTTCATTCACACTGCAAATTAATGATAATAAAACGTTTTCCAACTTATTACTAACCTACAAATGCATTGTAAAGATTGTGGCAAGTTTTAGGGCACAAAACCCAATAATGACGTTCTATGTTCCATGAAAATTAGAAAATACTCTCCTTAGGTGTAGCTCTTGGTCCAACTAGCTTCGATTTTTACTTCATTGACCTCTGAGCCCTTACCATGTTGTTCCAACTCAGCACCGATAATGATACATGCCAATAAGCACAAAGAGAGACGAGGGATAAAACAAGAAAAGGGGATAAACTAAACTAACAAAATCGAGCTTTCTAAGAGAGAAATTAGCTCAAATATGTGTGCATAGACGCAAAAAGTGCATATGAGACATGGTCTCATCACTGGGGGAGATAACTCTTGAATGATAGAATGCTCTTTGTACGTTCATTGGTGTTTAAATATGCGAATTTTCAATGGTTGAGTTGGATTCATTTATTCTTTTTCCTGTTATTGGTTGTGTTCAATTAGGTCCAGGCATGGTCTTTGTCACGCCCCAAATCCGGTTTTGATGAGACTCGAGACGTGACTTAAGGAAGAAACGAGTATAACAATAAGATATCATAAAAACGGTAAAATCATCCAACTTTCATTTAATAAAAACGTCTCAAATAATACTTCTAATAAATCCTTTAACAAAAGGTCATGACACAAAATACGACCAACGTCTCTAAGCACCTGGACCTTAGAAGCTCCCGAGCCTCGAGTCCACTAATCACACGCAAACATGTAGAACAGTCATAAACAGATAGGGGTGAGCTTACGCTCAGTAGGGAAAATGCATAACTAGGCATGCCTTTAGTTTAACAGTTAGGATTCCTCAATTTTAGTTCGAATCTCAAATTACGAAGAATTGAGAATACATTGAAATGTGGGAGTAAAACGAGTGGTTAACAATTTCAAGGAGTCAACAACAATCATAGGGAGACAAGGGAAATCAATGCATTTCTTAAATAATCAATAAATGATAGAGCGTTCAATTAATGCCGTGGGACATGAAGTCGCCACCCTCCGATCCACAATACTCGTTGTGTCATGTCGGATTTTCCCTCGGTCCAGAGGAGACGCATAACGTCACAAAGACGTATAACGTCGAGAATATCGGTAACAACCCTTGAGGGCGCTTATCGTCGGTATTCTCGGAAACGTCTCCAAAGGATCATATGTCATAGGGAACCAAGGTACTGCTCCCGCAGGACGCATACACTTGGGTGATTCAACCAGTAACCATTCCCCGCAGGGTAAGCCATCCAATTGCCCGCAGGCTTCGATAACCAATGCCCCACAAGGTCCAATAATCAATGCCCCGCAGGCTCCGATAACCAATGTCCCGCAGGATCCAATAATCAATGCCCCGTAGGGTCCAATTGTCCATGCCCCGCAGGTTCCAGTAATCAATGCCCGCAGGCTCCAATAGTCCATGCCCCGCAGGGTCCAATAATCAATGCCCGCAGGCACCAATAGTACATGCCCCGCAGTACTATTGGTCTTTAAACTCGAACGAGCCAAAAGCGGGATTAAACGACGATTCAGGTTCGAGTACCCGAGCCCCGACCCCAGAACCCGGTGCACGTTTCCCGAGGCACAGATCCCGATGCATGGGTTTCGAGGCACGGTTCCTAAGGTTCACAAAGCAACGTTTCCGCCAGTTCCGTTCCAAGTCCGAATTAATAGTCCAGTTCGTTCTACAGTTCCAAAACCGTCTTAATCCCAAACTGAATTTAACTTCTTTTATTTTAAATCCTTTTTCTATTAAAACTGATTTTTCGTTCTAAAAACAATTTCTTTTACTTTATTCCAAATCTGATTTTGTGTTAAAATATTTTCCTTTTTACAACCCGTTTTCTTTAATTTGATGTTCTTCATTCCAAAACCACAGATTTTGTTCCAGAAAGTTCAGATCCGCCAGTTTCTGTTTTAACCAGTCCAGATCTAAAAAAAACATTCTTGTTCTTCGCTACCCCGATCCAGATCTAAACAAAGAACTCGGATAAGAATCAGAAATGAGAAGCTCGGGAAAAATAAGAAAGAGAAGAATAGGGATCTCGGTTCAGAAACCGCCCGACCATCGGCGGTGACTAAACCCGCCGAGGTCTCACGGCGAAGCTCACCGTAGGGAAATACGATGGTGGTAGGCGGCGTTGGTGCGTCGGATCTGAAGCGGCACGGGAAAGAGAGGACGGCGGCGGGGAGAAGGGAGAACGGCTCGGCGACGGGAAAAAGGGGACGGAGAGGAGAGAGGGAGGCGATGGTGTGGCCGGAGAACGGAGCTGTGAGAGAGCTCGGTGGCTCCTTCCTCGCCGGCGAGTCCGAAACCGCGGGAGCTCGGGACGAGGGGTTCTGGTTTGGGAGATGAGAAGAGAGAGATGGGGGAGATGAGATCGGAGGTGAGGATGGCCGACGATGGCGTGAGGAGAGAGGGAAGTAGAGGGAGAGAGCTGGTCGGGCGGTAGTGAGCGAAGAGGGGAGAGACGGTTCTGAAACCCTAGCTGCTCGTTTGGCTTTTATACCGAAGCCCTGAATTGGGCTGGATCGAGCGTTTGGGCCTGGCTAAACGGGCTCAAGGAGCAGCTCGGGTTGCACGGCCCAAGTGAGGCAAAGAGGGTCCGGTTCGGGCCTGGCCTGACTGGGTCCGCGGGTCTGGTCGGGTCTGGTCGGGTCTGCCCGATCCAACTCTCTTTTCTTTTTCTTTTCTTTCCTTTCTCTTTTTTTAAGTCGATCCAATTTTCCCACTCGATTTCCGCCCACGACATTACAAGGTGATAAAATTAATATTTTTACTTCTTTTAATTTAGCCGGTCTTTACAGTCTTGCACTCCTTCCCCAAGACTCGACTCGTGATCAATGATTCGAGAACAGGAGCATGAGAACTTATGTTCTAAAACCATAGGATCCCTACATCACATCTTTTCACTTTTCATGCATTGATTGATCCCGTATATGATTACATCAGTGTTGTCTTCTTTAAATTGTTTATCATTACTTATTCTAATTAGGTTGCCATCTATTTGAATTCTTTTAATTACCATTTATCCCATTCAAACTCCCTGAACATATGTCATTTTCATGCTACTTTGTTACACATATTTGTACATAAAAGATTTTTTTTATCAGCTCGATATTTTTTTATTAGAAAGAGACCAAGTCCAAGAAGGACCAAAACAAAAGTCCGCCAACGATTAAAAAAAACTCAAAAAGAGCTAGAGAGCCAAAGCATGAAAAAAAAGGACTACCAGTCCAACCAAATGACCAAGAAAGAAACCAAATCAACCCACGTTAGTGACCCATTCTTCACCTTCCGAAGTCAAATTCGGATCGTTGAAAGACTTCTCCTTAGCGAAGACCTTCTTTTTGTCAACCAGGTGTTGAATGTTTTGAGCACTGAGTGCATCCCGTTTTCACATATCTAAACCGGACGACGTAGTATTGGCAGCACATTATCGACTAAACGATTGATTTTTTGATATGGTATTGTAAAAATACTGAGGGTCGGACAAACAAGGCGCTGATAGGTGCTTAGTAGGACGACCCTTTCATTTCGGGGGTTTGAGGAGGGCTTCATTCCAAGGAGTACCCACTTGTTGGCCTTCACTCGCCACAAACATGGTTGACTTCCCAACCAATGCCAAACTTGACCCCAAAAGGGTCGCATGTACAAATACTCCATTTTTTGGGTCTCAAGGTAGGGTTGGAGATGAACATAACTCGCAGCGGAATAACAAACAACACCAAGAGACCATTAAAACCATGAATCAACTACTATAGATTATATTCACAAGACAAAAAATCAGCATTTCTTACCAAATCAAGAACATCGGGCAAGGAATGATCAGACTTGAGTCTCCAAGACGCCTATGTATCCTCCAATGAATCAAATACACATAGTTCTAAGCTTAGAGGACTCAAGAACACAAAAATAGAGGAAGAACTTGGTCGTGGATAAAATCTAGAGGGAGAGGAGGAAGTTGGTGTTTTTTCTCCTTGTTTCTTATGTTTTATGTTGATAAGAATTGACCGTTAAATAATATATCTATAAGGATCGCTCCTGGTCAACGACGGTCAATCAACGGAAAAACGGAAAAATTTAAATTTTTAGACATAATCTAAATGAACCTAAAATTGACCCCGAGGGTCATATCGGACTTAAGTTGACCCCGATATCGACCAAAGTGAGTTCTGGGTGACTCAGGGCAACTTTTTGACCAATTCGGGAAAAGTTGACTTTTTGCAGTAAAAGTCAATCGAGCGACGTTTTGGTCCGTTCGAGGCCCGTTTTGGATCCAAAAAGCTTAGCCGTCGTTACAGTGGTCTTAGATGGGCCGTTTCCTTGTAGCACGTGAAATTTTGTAATTTCTTTGAAAATGGGCCCGCACGGGGCCTGAGACGGCCGAATTTCGCAAATATGACTGAAAAATATCTACAAAGATATTTTTCTAAAATGTGGGACCCATTTGACAGTTGTCACACTTTTGGTGGTTGATAGTTTTAAAATAAAGAAAAGGAAATGAGGGGTAATTTTGTAAATTGGAGAGTTGTGTTTTTAAAACAAAATAAAAGAGAAGGTGATGAGAGTCTCGACCATTTTTCAGAAAATAGGAGAGAGAAGAGAGAGAAAGAGGAGAGAAGAAGGAGAAGGAGAAAAAAAGGGAAAGTGTGGAGTTTTTGTGATTTATCGACGATCCGACCGTTGGATCGCTTCTTTTCTTGCATAATCGTCATCCCCTTGTCACTCCCTACGGTAAGATCCCGCTTTTTTTCTCATTTTGTTACGTTTGAATTTTAGGGTTTGAGTTTAAACGGTTTGATTAAGGTTGAGTTTTGTTTAAGATTGGTTTAAAGATGAATGGTTGAGGTTTGGGGTTCGTTAGGAACGTTTTGGGGCGAAAAGGAACATTTTCCATTGTGGCCGTGAGGGGCCCACTTGGCCGGGCCTCGGGTTTTTCGTGTTCGGGTGGTCTTGGACGATCCTCAAGTCGATAATTCACACCCGGAACGAATTATGGAATTAAATTGTGAAAATTGGAAATGGCGGGTTTAGAAACTTTAAACACGAATTAAATGGCTCGGAAGTCGGAAAGTGATTCTGTCGATTGCCTTGGAACCCTTGAATTATTTTAGGATCGTTGAAACGAAAACGGGAATTTTCGAAGCCCCGGAAGGGCGTTTTCCGATCCCGGGCAGATTCGCCGAGCCGGGCGAATCGGACTTTTTCGGACCCTTTGTTGACAATGTCGAGTAATCGGAAAGTTTGGGAGTGATTGGCATTGTCGGGGTTGCGTTTGAGCGTTAAGTCCATTAAATTCGGGTTTCACCTGCTTACTTAAAAAGTGTTTTAATTTGTGATCTTGTTAGATCGTGCCGCCGGCCGCGGAAAGAGGAGGCTAAGCGGGTAATGTGGAGCTTTGCCGGAGCGCGAGCATCGGATTTAACACGCTTCAAGAGGTAGGGAAAAGTAACCGGATATCGGTCTTGACTAGGGAAAGTTATCAGTAGAAATGCATGTGACACTATTGGTGTCGTAGGACAAGTAAACCGGTATGGTTGTTGACTGACTTGCTGAGTGGTAGTTAGTCGTGCTGTCAATTTTGCTATTGCGTTGTGTGATATTTGGATGTGACTGTGATTGTTCTGGTGATATATGTTTGAGCTGTGCCCGAGAGGTGTGTCGTACCTTCCAATGTGCGGTCAGTAAAGTGCTGAGGGCTGTGGTTCTTGTCAGGTGTGTCGTACCTTCTGGCGCGTGATTGGTAAAGTGCTGAGGCTTGAGTTGTGCCAGAGAGGTGTGTCGTACCTTCCAATGCGCGGTCGGTAAAGTGCTAAGGGTTGTGGTTCCCGTCAGGTGCGTCGTACCTTCCGGCGCGTGATTGGTAAGGTGCTGAGGCTGGAATTATGTCCGAGGGGTGTGTCGTACCCTCCGATGCGCGGTCGGTAAAGTGCTGAGGGCTGTGGTTCCCGTCAGGTGCGTCGTACCTTCCGGCGCGTGATCGGTAAAGTGCTGAGGCTTGTGGTTGTGGTTTGCGATCCTTTGTGATCTTGGCTGGTGTGCGATCCTTTGTGATCTTTGCTGGTGTGCGATCCCTTGTGATCTTGACCTGGTGTGCGATCCTTTGTGATCTTGGGTGTTGTGTGATCGGTTGGTTTTGTGTGACCCTGCGTGATTTTGATTACTATTGCGTGCGTTATTGAGGTCGTGACTGCTGGATCGGGTATACATTACGCGAGCGGGTTGTTCGAGGTTTCCCTCACGTGAACGAGTGGTTTGAGGTTTCCCTCACGTGAGTGGGTTGATTGAGGTTTCCCCTATGTGATCGGGTAGTTAGGGTATTGATATTGTGAGCAATAGTGTTTGCTTAGTTGAGAACGTGATCCCCCTTTTGAGGTTTCCCTTATGTGATCGGGTAATTGGGGTGTTGATATGGTGAGCAATAGTGTTTGCTTAGTTGAGAACGTGATCCCCGTTTTGAGGTTTCCCTTATGTGATCGGGTAATTGGGGTGTTGATATGGTTAGCAATAGGGTTTTCTTAGTTGAGAACGTGATCCCCGTTTTGAGGTTTCCCCTACGTGATCGGGTAATTGGGGTGGTGATATGGTGAGCAATAGGGTTTGCTTAGTTGAGAGTATTATCCCCATTCGAGGTTTCCCTTACGTGAGCGAGTATTTGAGGTACTGATATCGTGAGCAGTTGTGACGGTTTGGTATCAGGTTTTAAGGTAGTTGTTTGCCTGTTTAGATTGGTAAGTTGTTGATTCTCGAGGTTTCACACCTCGGACTGTACGTCAATTAGGAGGGTAGGATTGAGCCATTGAAATTTCTCGTCGTGTGTTGGTCATGCAAGTCAAAAACCGTGTGTAGACTCGTAGTGACATGAGTCTTGTTTGATGTTGTGTGTATGTGCAGTATTGTTATTACTGGTATAATGATTGTGTGACTGTCATGATGTTGTGTGTATGCTGCGTGAAACGTTTTTAGACGGTCACGGCTCGACTTAGGGGCGCCCTTGTAGTCGAACGTGACGGTGCTGATATCAAGTGGGTACAACGTAGTTCGGGGACGCCTGGACCACGTTGTAACTACGTGATGTCAAAAAAAATGAGATTTTACGATGAAAAGGAGTAAATTTTAAAACTGATTGGCCTTGTGGGTGTAAGTTTTAAATTGGGTTGGCCTTGTGGGCATATGTTTTAAAACTGACTGTGATGTGTGTATGCTGATATTGCGTTGTGCTGTGGGTGAATTTTTGTTCGTGCGTTTTGTAAGTATGTGATTGAAAGTGTGTGGCGCATGAGTGTGCGGGTTGATTGTGATAGGAATAGGATGCGACTCTGCTAAGGGTAGACTTAGCATTGTGTGACGAGCGCGATTATGAGAACCGTGTGTTTTAACCGGTTGAGTATAGGCCGGAACGGCTATGCTGGGTGAACGCTAGGGTGGTGAGTGTGTCGTCGTTGTGAGAGTCTTGAGTTAAGCGTGTGCGTGGGTTATGGACCTACCACATGGTGGCCGGAGTACGAGGCCAAGTTTACGGCACTGTCCCGCTTTGCACCAGTGACGTTGGTGGCTGAAGCGAACCGATACAAGAGGTTCGAGAGAGGGCTCAGAGCCCTGATTCTGGATCGAGTCCTCACCCTGAGAATTTGGGTATATTCGGAGTTGGTGGACACGACGGAGGTGGCGGGGCGATGTCTCAGTGAGACTGCGAAGGTCCGTGAGTTTCGGCAGCGACTGAGCTTGTGCGTGTATCCGTGGGGAGGATACTTACGAAAAGACAGCCTTTGACGAAATCCTGGGAATGGATTGGCTTGCGAAGTACCGAGCGTATATAAACGGGTGATGCTGTCAGCAGGCAACACGAGGGTCTCGTGTGTATTGGGCAGTAAGAACGGAGTTTTCCTGTCGGCATTGTCCGCAGTGGAGGAAGTGTCGACCGCACAGAGCCGAGAGTTACCGCGAGTAGTGTGCGAGTCCCCTGAGGTCTTTCCCGATGAGTTGACCGAGTTGCCGCCAGTTCGCGAGGCCGAGTTCGGGATTGACCCAATGCCAGGGACTGCACCGTTATCACTGGCGTTGTACAGATCCGCGCCAGCAGAGTTGATTGAGCTGAAGCGTCAATTCGACGAGCTCCGGAAGGAGGAGTTATCCGTCCGAGCACATCGTCGTGGGGAGCGCCAACATTCTTCGTGAAGAAGAAGAGTGGAGCGCTGAGGATATGTACAGACTACTGGAAACTGAACCGGGTTACGGTGAAGAACCGATACCCTATGCCGAAAATTGACGATTTGTTCGACCGGTTGAGAGGGTCGACATGTTTCTCGAAGATCGATCTATGATCCGGAGACTACCAGTTATCAGTCCGGGAGTGGGACATGATGAAGGGGCGAGGCATGTTCAGGCTTGACCTAGAGGAGGCTACTGACAGCGCAGCCATGTGTTCATTGATGGCTCAGCCCACACTGTTTGCCCGAGTGTTAGAGGCGCAGACTGAGGATGTCGAGACGACAGAGATCCAGGAGAGAGTTGCTGGCGGTGTCGACGCCGAGGGCTGGGATCTTTGTGCTAATTGGGAGTTGCGGCATCGAGGGGGGTCGTGTGTGCCGCGTAGCTGCGGAGACGGCGTGCCGCGAGGGTCACATCATTCGCGTCTTACAGTGCACTTGGGTAGCACTAAGATGTATCTCGACATCAAGCGACCTTTCTGGTGGAGCGAGATGCGGAGAGCGGTTACAGAGTTAGTATCGCAATGCCTCACTTGTCAGCAGGTGAGAGCCGAACATCAGCGTCTCGCTGGGTTATTGCAGCCACTGTCGGTTGCATAGTGGAAATGGGAGCACGTCACGATGGATTTCGTGAGCGGTTAGCCGAGTTCGCCTACAACAACAGCTTTTAGGCCAGTATCGAGATGGCACCGTTTGAAGAGTTGTATGGTAGGTCGTGTCGATCGCCCGTGTGCTGGGCAGAAGAGAGGAATAAGAGTTTACTGGGTCTAGAACTGGCCCGAGAGGCGACTGAGTTGGTCGAGCCGAAACGTGAGCGGTTGAAGACCGCGCAGAGTCGGTAGAAGAGCTATGCTGACAGACGACGCCGACCTCTCGAGTTTGCAGGTGGTGACCATGCATCCTTGGAGGTGAGTCCGAAGAATGGACTGGTACTCTTCAACCGCGACAGAGGCAAGTTAGCCCCGCGGTATATCGGGCCTTTCGAGGTCTGAGTAGAGTGGGAGCAGTTGCATACCGACTTGCACTACCACCGCAGCATGGGAATGTCCACGTTTCCCAGTTGCGGAAGTATAATACGGACCCCTCTCACGTCATTGAGTAGGCAGATGTCGAGGTGGCTGGTGATGTCTCGTATGATAAGACACCGGTCCGAGTAATGGATACACGGGATCAGGTCCTGCGTGCGGGACCACGGAGCCGAGTCTACTTGGGAGCGCAAGGGCGAGGTTCGCGCGAAGTACCCCAACCTGATTGACTCCGAAAGTACGTTTGTTTTAAATTTCGCGGACGAAATTCCTTTAAGGGGGGTAGATTGTAAGGACCGCTCCTGGTCAACGCCGGTCAATCGGCGGAAAAACGGAAAATTTTAAATTTTTGGACATGCACCTAAATGAACCTAAAATTGACCCCGATGGTCATATCGGACTTAAGTTGACGCCGATATCGACCAAAGTGAGTTCTGGGTGACTCGGGGTAATTTTTTGACCAATTCGGGAAAAGTTGACTTTTTGTAGTAAAAGTCAACCGAGCGACGTTTTGGTCCGTTCGAGGCACGTTTTGGATCCAAAAAGCTTAGCCGTCGTTACAGTGGTCTTAGTTGGACCGTTTCCTTGTAGCACGTGAAATTTTGTAATTTCTTGGAAAATGGGGCCGCACGGGGCCCGAGACGGCCGAATTTCGCGAATCTGACTGAAAAATATCTAAAAAGATATTTTTCTAAAAGGTGGGACTCATTTGACACTTGTCACAGTTTTGGTGGTTGATAGTTTTAAAATAAAGAAAAGGAAATGAGGGGTAGTTTTGTAAATTGGAGAGAGTTGTGTTTTTAAAACAAAATAAAAGAGAAGGTGATGAGAGTCTCGGCCATTTTTCAGAAAATTGGAGAGAGAAGAGAGAGA
This sequence comes from Erodium maritimum, assembly GCA_963921825.1. NCBI lineage: Eukaryota > Viridiplantae > Streptophyta > Magnoliopsida > Geraniales > Geraniaceae > Erodium > Erodium maritimum. Next base: position 36,102,284 of record OY997593.1, on the reverse strand, counting down.
AAGAGGAGAGAAGAAGGAGAAGGAGAAAAAAAAAGGAAAGTGTGGAGTTTTGTGATTTATCGACGATCCGACCGTTGGATCGCTTCTTTTCTTGCATAATCGTCATTCCCTACGTTAAGAACCCGCTTTTTTTCTCGATTTGGTACGTTTGAATTTTAGGGTTTGAGTTTAAACGATTTGATTAAGGTTGGGTTTTGTTTAAGATTGGTTTAAAGATGAATGGTTGAGGTTTGGGGTTCGTTAGGAACGTTTTGGGGCGAAAAGGAACGTTTTCCATTGTGGCCGTGTGGGGCCCACTTGGCTGGGCCTCGGATTTTTCGTGTTCGGGTGGTCTTGGATGATACCCAAGTCGATAATTCACACCCTGAACGAATTATGGAATTAAATTGTGAAAATTGGAAATGGTGGGTTTAGAAACTTTAAACGCGAATTAAATCGCTCGGAAGTCGGAAATTTACTCCGTCGATTGCGTTGGAACCCTTGAATTATTTTAGGATCGTAGAAACAAAAACGGGAATTTTTGGAGCCTCGGAAGGGCGTTTTCCGATCCTGGGCAGATTCGCCGAGCCGGGCGAATCGGACTTTTCCGGACCATTTGTTGACAATGTCGAGTAATCGGAAAGTTTGGGAGTGATCGGCATTGTCGGGGTTGCGTTTGAGCGTTAAGTCCATTAAATTCGGGTTTCACCTGCTTACTTAAAAAGTGTTTTAATTTGTGATCTTGTTAGATCGTGCCGCCGGCCGCGGATAGAGGAGGCTAAGCGGGTAATGTGGAGCTTTGCCGGAGTGCGAGCATCGGATTTAACACGCTTCAAGAGGTAGGGAAAAGTATCCGAATATCGGCCTTGACTAGGGAAAGTTATCAGTAGAAATGCATGTGACACTGTTGGTGTCGTAGGACAAGTAAACTTGTCGAACAGTAGAAATGCATGTGACACTGTTGGTGTCGTAATATAAGTGAACCTGTCGAATAATAGAATTGCATGTGACACTTGGTAGTGTCGTAGGTTGAGTGAACCTGTCGAATAATAGATTTTCATGTGACACTTGGTAGTGTCGTAGGTTGAGTGAACCTGTCGAACAATAGAAATGCGTGTGGCACTTGGTGGTATCGTAGGGTTAATGAACTGATTGTGATTGTGTGTGGCCATGAGTGCCTGTGGGGCGTTAAACCTGTATGGTTGTTGACTGACTTGCTGAGTGTGAGCTAGTCATTATGTTATTTTCGTTGGTTGTTGAGTATTCGTGTGATTTGTGTGATTGGCGTGGAGGTTGGTCCGCCTATCGATTTTCCATCGATAAGGGGTGCCACGGTATGGCCATGAGTGCCTGTGGGGCGTTAAACCGGTATGGTTGCTGACTAACTTGCTGAGTGGTAGTTAGTCATGCTGTCAATTTTACTATTGCGGAGTATTGTGTGATATTTGGCTGTGACTGTGATTGTTCTGGTGATATATGTTTGAGCTGTGCCCGAGAGGTGTGTCGTACCTTCCAATGCGCGGTCAGTAAAGTGCTGAGGGTTGTGGTTCCTGTCAGGTGCGTCGTACCTTCCGGCGCGTGATTGGTAAAGTGCTGAGGCTTGAGCTGTGCCCGAGAGGTATGTCGTACCTTCCAATGCACGGTCGGTAAAGTGCTGAGGGCTGTGGTTCCCGTCAGGTGCGTCGTACCTTCCGGCGCGTGATTGGTAAGGTGCTGAGGCTGGAATTATGTCTGAGGGGTGTGTCGTACCCTCCGATGCGCGGTCGGTAAAGTGCTGAGGGTTGTGGTTCCCGTCAGGTGCGTCGTACCTTCCGGCGCGTGATCGGTAAAATGCTGAGGCTTGTGGTTGTGGTTTGCGATCCTTTGTGATCTTGGCTGGTGTGCGATCCTTTGTGATCTTGGCTGGTGTGCGATCCTTTGTGATCTTGGCTGGTGTGCGATCCCTTGTGATCTTGACCTGGTGTGTGATCCTTTGTGATCTTGGGTGTTGTGTGATCGGTTGGTTATGTGTGACCATGCGTGATTTTGATTACTATTGTGTGCGTTATTGAGGTTGTGATTGCTAGATCGGGTTTACATTACGCGAGCAGGTTGTTCGAGGTTTCCCTCACGTGAACGGGTGGTATGAGGTTTCCCTCACGTGAGTGGGTTGTTTGAGGTTTCCCCTATGTGATCAGGTAGTTGGGGTATTGATATTGTGAGCAATAGTGTTTGCTTAGTTGAGAATGTGATCCCCCTTTTGAGGTTTCCCTTATGTGATCGGGTAATTGGGGTGTTGATATGGTGAGCAATAGTGTTTGTTTAGTTGAGAACGTGATCCCTGTTTTGAGGTTTCCCTTATGTGATCGAGTAATTGGGGTGTTGATATGGTGAGCAATAGTGTTTGCTTAGTTGAGAACGTGATCCCCGTTTTGAGGTTTCCCCTACGTGATCGGGTAATTGGGGTGGTGATATGGTGAGCAATAGGGTTTGCTTAGTTGAGAGTATTATCTCATTCTAGGTTTCCCTTACGTGAGCGAGTATTTGAGGTACTGATATCGTGAGCAGTTGTGACGGTTTGGTATCAGGTTTTAAGGTAGTTGTTTGCCTGTTTAGATTGGTAAGTTGTTGATGCTTTACTAGTATGCCATAATCGAACGGGTATCCGTGGAGGTGAGCGGAACGCTTCTCCCCTTTACTACTTTTCCCGCATGCCTTTGAGGTAGGGACGAGTAGCGAATACTGGTTTGGTTGCGGAAAGTTACAAGTAAATGCACATAGGATCGTGTGCGGGTTGTGTTTTACCTTGTCGGTGTGACTAATGGAATGGTTGTTCGGTCTCTGATTTGGGGTCTACATTACGTGTCCGGGCTTTGAGATGGTTGGGAAGTTTTTCACAGTTGTATTGCGTGACCGTCGGTCTAATTTGTGTTTTTGGGGTTGTCACACCCCAAATCCGGTTTTGACCGGACTCGAGACGTGACCTAAGTTAATAAATAGAAATTAATAAACAATTGATAGTTACTTTAAAATTTCAAATAAACTCCATCAAATACTCATAAATAAATAATCCGAAAACCTCAAATATGAGTTAACGCTCAACATAACGAGTAAAATAAATAGTGTTTAGTACAAACGACCAACACAGCTCTAGAATAATCCCCAAGACATCCAGAAGCTCCCGAGCCTCGAACTCTCTAGACATCAGGTATGCCTGTAAAACAGTAAGAAAACTATAGGGATGAGCTTACGCTCAGTAAGAAAAATGTAATAACTTTAGCCTCCAATTTTAATAATAAAAACTGCTTTAGTCTGATGTCACAAAAGCATTTAATACCTTTAGAACCAAAAGATGTAGTAAACATATAGAAAGCAACAAGAAATAATAATGTGTTCTCAAGGAGAACGATAATTTCCCGGAGGATGAATGGAGAACACTATAATAAGACAGAATACCATCACAATTGGGAACAAGTAAATACTACTAACCAATAAAATGCTATGGAATCAGTGTAAATAGAATAGTATCGCTTTCTCAAATATAACAGTAACTTTAAAAGATTACGAGAAAAGTGCTATGAATATTTCATAACTACTAACGTGAGAGCAAGTAATATCACACCAACCACTTGCTTTCTCAAGCCTCCGATCCACGGATAGAGTCTGGCGTCACATCGGTTCCCATAATCCGATCCACTAGAGTATCCATATCATATCAAATTTTCCATCGGTCCAGAGGAGGCACATACATCGGGGCACCGGAAACCATCCCAGAGGGACGCTCATCGTCGGAATTCTCGGAAATGCCTCCAAAGGACCATATGTCATAGGGAACCAAGGTAGTGCTCCCGCAGGACACATACACTTGGGTGAAACCACAAGTAACCACAAGGTAAACCATCCAGTTGCCCGCAGGCTCCGTTAACCAATGCCCCGCATGGTCCAATAATCAATGCCCCGCAGGGTCCAATATCCAATGCCCGCAGGCTCCAATAATCCATGCCCCGCAGGTCCAATAATCAATGCACGTAGGCTCTAGTAACCAATGCCCCGCAGGGTCCAATAATCCATGCCCCGCAGGGTCCAATAATCAATCATCATCCCGCAGGATCTGCCAACTCCAACGACTATAACACCACCGGATTACCCCCCCCCCCCGGTGTAAGTACCATACCGAACAACCAAACATTTTACGAATAAGAATAGGGAAACACACAATAACACATCAACCAACCAACGCTTATCGAATCACACTTTCACCACAACACACCAAAGACATCCATTCAATCCTTACACTTACCGTCATACTTACCTGTCACGAACCATCGGTCCATCGATCACCTGATCGTACCGTTTGGCACGACCAGTCATACTCGATCATCCATTCAAGCATTCAATCATTCAACATTCAATCAATCAACCAATCATGTAAACATTCAATCAATCAATCAAGCATACGATTTAGCTAGTTTCGTTAGACTCTTAGCTTATCCAAACTAAGCAACCAAGCATGTGAACCTAACACAACAACTAATCCGAGGGCTCATCATGGCCTCTCTACCAGTAAAACAATTCCCAAGTATTGAAAGTGAGTTACACTAGTTATTCTCATCCTATGCATGCATACTAGACACGTCCGATTATTAGTAATTGAAAGACGATTATTCTAGTTATTCGCATCCTATATGCAATTCTAGGACCTTTCCGATTTTATTAACCTAATAGGCATACTAAGTAATGAATTACTCGAGTAGTTAAGACTTTCCCTACCTTGCGGTCTTCCTCTAATTCTTCAAGTTGACGAAGTCCAAGCTAGCCTCCTCTCCGCTCTTCACACGGTTCCCCAAGAAGTAATCGCCTTTCGGGTTCGGTTCCAAGATCTTGAATCATAATCAAACTCTAATTAAAAGCTAACCAAGGTGTAATCAATCAAGCTCAAAAGACTCCATCCAATGTTCCAAAAACATACTCTTGAAGTAGACGAAAAAGATCGAAAAGAGGTTCAAAGGGACCAATACTGGTCTGCCACGGATCTGGTCACAGATCCGTGGACTGCGCCGTCATGGATCTCCTCACAGAGCCGTGTCTGACGCCGTCACGGGTCCGTGACGCCTGGTACTGTTCACCCGTCTGCTTCCTCCAGCTTCAGGTTTTCACGATTTTTACCCTCCAAACCTCCATGGATGACCTTTTAAAGCTCCAAAAACAATTCCTAAACGTCTCTACTTCAAAACCCACCATGGGTGTTCATCAAAACTCCAAAAACACGAATTAAAACCACCGTCTATCATCAAAATCCTCCAAAACTTCAATAACCAAACTCAAACTTCAAAACCTAAACAAGTTCTTCCATTCTCCCCCAAAACCCATGAACCAAAAGTTGTAGAAACGAAAATAGATGAGAGATTTACCTTGAGGATGAAGAGTAGAAGAGAAAAGAAGTGTTTTAGAAAGGATTTGGATAGAAGATAGCTTCAAGCTTCCATTTTTCCTCCTTTCTTCTTCTTCAAGCCTCCAAAACCAATTTTCTCATTTTTCTCTCTCCCAAATTCGGCTGCCTTGGTATTTGTGCTGAAATGAGCCTCATATTGGGCCTTAAACCTAGAGGGGATAGTGTCCAAAATACCCCCTTACTTCATCTCTTCCCAACAACAACTAATAAGGGCATAAGGGTCATAATACACCCAATTCTTCCCTTCCAAGCAAGCATGGACACTTGTCCATGTATGGGCCACTCCTAGCTTAATTAAATTCCAGCACACAAATTTATCGGATTTCGCTCTAAATCGAGTCACAATTTTCCGATAAAAGTCTCGGTTTGACTTCTTCCAATATTACAGTAAACGGAAAGGAAACGGCCCAACTAAGTCAACCGTGATAGTGGCTAAGCCTTTTGGGCCCCGGAAAGATCCGAATGACTTCCAGAGTCATCTGTTGACTTTTCCGGCCGAAAGTCAAACTTCGTCCAAAGTCACCGGTTCGACCGGAGTCGATCGGGGGCGATTCTTACAGGGGTAGTAGTACCCGGGAGAGTTGTTGTTGCCGGTGTTCCCGGCATTTCTGTTGGTATGCCGTGGTCAATCCGGTATCCGTGGCGGTGAGCGAAGTGCTCACCCCCTGCTGCTTTTCCTGCAGGTGCTGGTCGTGAGGCGGACTAGGAGAGCCCTCGAAGCTTGAAGAGCTGGGAGCGGAAGTCCGGGTCCCTGGGTAGTTAGTGACGTACCTTGTAGCTCGTGTTGTTCATTATTTTGAACGTATTTTACGCTGTAAAATATTGTTTTGATTAACGTAACTGGCAATTTTGAAAAGGTTTATTAAAATGTTTGAAAATCGTTTTACTGTTTCACCGTTCGCGTTCCGGGTTCGGTCATACCGAATTCGGGGCGTGACAATATCCCATCAACATAATAGGAAACTTGTATAATAGGACAAGGATGGTATAAATTGGATGTAGTTGGTAGATAGTTGGTGATTGAGAATCCAATTCTATCATCAACTACCTAATCTAACTATTTAGTTAAGACTTAAATAGTTGCCTCCACGGGCCTTTGGTGGCATGGGCCGCCCACGGGCCTCTCGGGTGATGGCCTGTGTCCATTCCCGATGAGGTCCTGTGACGCGCTCACCGCCTCATATGCCTTCCATCCTGGATATGTTCAATATTATCCGACGAGATCGTTCCCAAGACTCCAAGTCTTGTATCGATTCGTAGAGTCCTAATTACTTACGGGCACATGACCCAAACCCAGTTTTGGTCATGTCCCATGTCAACTTCCCTCTTGGCCATTCTCCATAAGTGTGTTAATGAGCTTCATCCTCCGGTGAGACCCTTAGGTTTATGCATGTCGGTAGATCAATGTAAAATACCATTTTACTTGATCCTACGTAAGCGGCGACTAACGAGACTTTAATATTTCCTGACACTGCATAACAAATCAACCTTATCGATTCTAACTTTTTTGTCGTCTATGTCATTATCCTTTTATCTCTAGATATCCTGATTGAGATAAGGTATAGATACGTCATCCTTATTATTCTCAATCACTCTTCTTTGATATGTGAGATGGCTGAATCTTTGGTACCTAGTATCATGTGCATGGCCATGCTATTCTTTCAGTCACTCTTGATCAAGCTGCCGAGAACCAATATTTTTCTCATACCGTAGTATGAGGGATAAATCCCTTAGCCATATTTCGTGTCACTCATACAGTCCATCCCCAAGCCAATCTTTGACGTTATGGAAGCCCTGTTACAATCAACAATGAGATCAGGTCAATCTCAGTTGTTTACTACATAGTAATGAAAAAGAATCCTTGGTCTAAGGATACATGACAAGCTACGAAGGTGAATATGTTCATGACTTTATCTATGACACATATTCATATCGGGTCGTCCAATATCATGTCCCACATAATATCTATGATCAAACTCCGGAATCCCATTCCAATGACTAAATAGAACGTAAGCCATGAGGAGTCATATTTCATACTAGTCGTTTCTAGTGAAGCTTTGTGGACTAAGGACCCATTGAGTGTGGCCTATCTCTATCTATGGTTCTACTTCACATGGTAGGCATAGATTAGAACACACTCGATATATTACTCCAACACATAAGTAATACATAAAACCGCTTTACTTTTATTGATAGTGATGATATATACATTTGGATGTTTATGACTGAACTACGAGAACTAAGACTAACACCATTACCCTCCGAATTAGAATCACAATGCTCGATGCTTGCTGATGCAACAACTTGACTTTCTTGATTCAACTACTAGATAAACCAAATTTGACACCACATGAATCGAATTGGCCAAAATGAGATCGACCGCTGCGTTGGGCTCATTATCAACAATAACAAACACATGCCACGCCAAACTCGCATCTTTTGAACTAGAGGCGTAATAGATGCCGTAACCAAATCACTGCCCAACTGAACAACCGAACCTTGATTATTGGAGACGGATTGAGCCCGAATCCCAGAAGTTGAAAATGTTGTGACACCTTGCCCCTGTTTTAAGACCTTGACCTCAGTGGCGGACGCAGGTAGGGCCCAAGGGGGCACGTGCCCCCCCTCAACTTTCTAAAAATTCAGTTTTAATACCTATAATTCTTAAATTGTACAACTGTGCCCCTCCTCAATTTTGTAGAAATTCAGTTTTAGTATCTACAGATGTTTAAGTTTTAAAAATTCAGTATCAATATGTATAGTTACTTAAGTTTTATCATAGCGCCCTGCCCCTCATTTTCTACTTTTTTTGTTTCTTAATTGTAGTTTTTTTTTTTGAAACGTTTCTGAATTGTAGTTAGTTTAGTCCAAATTAAAAACTCTTATGATTAGGCCTGTGTATTATTGTTTGTTGTCTTTGTATATTTTTTTGTAAAAAAATTCTAATTATATTATACTTCTATATTTTCTAATATTTTAATTCTAATTAATTTATAAAAAAATATATTTTTATTTAAAACATTAGTTTTGAGTTTGATTGTTTACAAAATTATCACAATCATAAAGATATATTTAAAAAAAAATCTAACTCCATCAATTATAGCAAGAAGAATGAAACATTTACAAAATTAGATTGGGTCTTTCTGAAAAAAGTGATAAAGCGATCAAAAATGTTTAGACATAAATTATGAAAATCTTGTATCATATTCGAAAAAAAGTCATCTATTCAAGATTATCCTTTTAATATTCGAAATGAAGTACGAATGAAATATATATAAAGAGGTTCATGTCATCTATATCAATATAAAAGTATTTTACAATCTTTTCAAAATATAAATATTTACGTCACGTCTTGTAATAAGTAATAATTCATTGTTTTATATGCAATATTACTATTTCAATGTTTTAGGGGTTGATCTTTTGTTCCGGTGTCTATTTGGGTGTGTTTATGTTTTTTTCCGGCTTTGTATTGTTAGGTTATGTGGTTTTTATTTTTTAGTTGTCTTGTATAGAGCTATTGTTTTCCTTAAAAGTATGGTTACTTTCAGGTTGATTTTAGATCATTTTTTAGATTCATTTTTCATAGTAAAGTGGAACTCTTTCGGTGCATCACCGTACCCTACTCTCATTTGTAGAGATTAGGGGTTTAATAAATTTTCGCTTATAAATAAAACTATATCAATGTTAACTCATTTTAACGTTTTTTATTATAAAAAAAGTTGGTGCCCCCCCTCGTTGGAAATGCTAAATCCGTCACTGCTTGACCTTGCAATCGAAAGTCGACACCAGCGAGAAGTCAAGCAAAACGTGGACTCATTTCCTTTCACTCAGGATTGAGTCACAGAATGACTTTGACTTCACCACTTAGTTCCTACCCAGAGATAGGTTAGAGAGGAATGGATGTCGCACCACTCTGCTTTGCCTTAGCAATCGTAAAGTTGGGTTTAAACTTTGGCTTCTCTGATCGAGCTAGAGCGACTAGTAAAATGTAGCCATTGAACTTGAATCCATAGAGGCTTTGTCGAGCTACTTTCGACGAGTAGAACCTGATGAACCCAAAGTACCATCCTTTTCGGTTCGGGTGTTTCAAGATCGACACAGATTCAATGCAATCGACGGTGTCGAAAACGTTTTTCGACGCTCTAAAAAGGAAGGATGCTGATGAAAACCTTCAATTGATCATCTTTGCTGATGGAAAGCCTCTCTCCCTAACGCAGCTTTTGCCGGAGTGGACCGCCAAGAGAACAATGAAGGTCACTGTGAATCAAATCAACATAGTCCCTATAGACATGGATTCTCTCTCAACTTAGGTACAGTAACTATGAACTCTCAATAGTAGCATCTGCAACATTCTTCATGTGTTCTTCATCATCTTCAACAACAACTCTGCAACTCACATCCTCCTCCTACACCTGAATCTGAGCCTACGCTAGCATCTTGTCTCTGCATCTCTTCAACTGGTTTATGCAGCAAGAAGCTTAAGGTCTACTATATTTTGGTGACACTATGTTAACCCAGGAAGAACTGAGTGGAAATGGTTTAGCCACCTCTACTGCTACAAAAGCCAAAGATGTTACTTCACAACTTCCCATTTCTGAGGGAAACAAACAGAAGGAAATCTCCTCTTCATCTTGTGGCCTTCCCCCAGGTTTTGAGCATATTCAGAAGATTACAATAAGGCCAACAAGACAGCAACCATCAGTATCTGACAAAACCCAAGAATACTCCCCCGGTGGACACACCAAGCTGGTGGATGGACAAAAAATGTTCTATGACAAGTTTTCAACCCAGTGTCCTCTGATACGGATTCAACTCCCTCGTTCTCAAGAGATCAGTGTCACAAGGCTTCTTATTTTCGACCTCAAGCAAAGGGTCATTGGGTGGAAAAATCCAAAAATGTTCCTCAACACTTGGCCAAGTCAGAGAAACAAGCTAAGACAGAGTATCATGATAGAGCTAGATTTGGGGATATTGCAGCATATGTTCATAACCTTCCAAGTCGTGCTACAGAGCCTTGGCTTTACAATCTCTTTTCTGAGGTAGAAGGACTCAAACGAGCCCACATTGCATCTTCAACCAACAAACAAGGTAAATGGTATGGTTTTTGTTACTTTACCTCCCTTTCTCAGCTGCAGGAAGCAATTACTCTCTTCAATGGTTTCTACATAAATGGACATCAACTCTATGTTACTCAAGTAAGGGCCACTATCAATGTTTTTCCCAGCAACAACACCAGAAGGTTACAGACTTGTCTCCATTAAGGCTTCAAGGTTCAATAGTTACTGAACAACAAGCTGTACTTAGAAATGGTCAGCTCAATCCATCATGGCCAGTTTTGTTAGGGAAGGTGTCTGTGAGATACAACTTAAATCACTTGGAAACAGAATTCTATTACTTCATTGTCCAGACCCTTTATTTGATAAAGAAATGCTCAAAGAAGATCAAAGATGGCTCAGTAAATGGCTCTCCTTTTTACCTGACAATGGACATCTATTTGAGGAGAGTGGTGTATACAAGTGGGTTTCAATCCTTGGGTTGCCTTACCAGGGATGGTGTGATGAAACCTTTTCTACTACAGTGAGTACTTTGGGAACTTTTGTTTACACACATCCAACCACATCTTCAGGTGTTCACATTGAAGCAGCTTATGTGCTCATGCATACTAGCAACTACACAAGCATTTCCAGATCAGTTGAACTATATCTTGGCCAACAAAAAATCTCAGTCTTTGTCAAAGAGCTCAAAATAGAGGAGGTACCAGAAATTATTATCAGCTCAAGTTCAAGTTTAGAAAGCTCCCAATTTGTTATTTCGTTTTCTGAGGATGAAGGGGACTTCATAGATGAGGAGCTACATTTGGAAGTTGATGAGGGTTTAGAAGCTACAAATACTGCAGTGGCAGATCTCAATGAAGCTTTGGTTGAAGTAGGTAAAGAAGTTATGGAGATTGAGGAATTAATATCTGAAGAGAATGTTTGTGTTCAGAAGAATGTCTCTGCACAACAACTTCTCTCATCAATACATGTATTCATCTCCCCTCAGACAAGTGCAGATATCAACAATTTAGTGGTGAAGGACACTATTGATGTAATAACCACTCCCGGTCAACGCCAGTCAAACCTGCGAAAAACAGGAAAATTTAAAATTTTTAAGACTGACAGTTAAGTGAACCTAAAATGACCCCGAGTGTCATACCGGACTTAAGTTGACCCCGTTGTTGACCAAAGTGAGTTCCGAGGGACTCAGGGCAACTTTCTGATCGATTTGGGATATGTTGACTTTTCGCTAGAAAAGTCAACCGAGCGACGTTTTGGTCCATTCGAGGACCGTTTTGGATCCAAAAAGCTTAGCCTTTGTCGCAGCGGTCTTAGTTGAGCCGTTTCCTTGTAGCCCGTCAAGTTTCGTAATTTCTTGGGAAAAGTGCCCGTTCGGGGCCCGAAACGTCCGTTTTTCGCGAATCTGATTGGAAAATATCTAGTAGATATTTTCCTAAAAAGGTGTGGGACCCACCTTTCCACTTGTCAAACAGTGGTGGTGTTAGGTTTTGAGACAAGACAAGACAAGACTTGATGGTTAGTTTTACCTTTAAAGGGTTAGTTTGTTATTTTTTTTTAATAAAACAAAAGGGAAACAATATGACTACACGTCCATTTCAAAAAAGAAGAAGAAAGGGGTTAGTTTTAGAAAGAGAAAGAAGAGAGAAGAAAGGGAGAGAAGGAAGAGGAAGCTTGGGAGGTTTTGGCCACTATTCACGAACATCGAGCCATGGGTTCGTCTCAACGATAGTAGATTCGGGTTCACCTCGTCTTCCTCTACGGTAAGCACCTAATCAATCTTCGATTTGGTAAATTTCAAATGTTAGGGTTTGGTTAAAATGAGTAGTTTATGGTGGAAATGAGTTGTGGGGATGGTTGGAGACGTTTTGGAGGTGAAGGAGCACGTTTTCCGGTGACCGGGAGCTCGGGAGCTCGGGAGGAGCTCCGGCCACCATATAGGGTGGGTGGCCGGAGCTAGGGCCGGCCACCACCATGGTGGGCCGGGCCCATTTTGGCCCTAGCCACCCACGGCCAAGTTGGGCCGGGTGGGGCCCACGTGCTCGGGTGATCGGGTTTTGTGTTTCGGGTGGTTTAAAACGTTCCCCGGACCTTTTATCCTGAACCGAATCGAAAATTGGAATTAAATTGGAGAAGTTGTACTTTATCGGGTTTAGAAACTTTAAACGTCATTTAATTGACTCGGGAGTCGAAACTCGATTCCGTCAAGTGCGTTGGGTTCCTTGAATTATTCTAAGACCGTAGAAACTGAAACGGGGGCTTTTGGAGCCCCGGAAGGCAATTAACAAAACCCGGGCAGATTCGCCATGTCGGGCGAATCGGGCCTTTACGGGTCCTTTATCGACAATGTCGAGTAATTGGGAAGTTTGGGAGTGATCGACATTGTCGGGGTTAAGTTTGGGCATCGAGTTTAATGGTTTTCGGTTTATTTCCTGCGAGTGTTTAGTGACTTTAATTTGTGTTCTTTTAGATCGTGCCACGGACCGAGGCAAGGGAAAGCTGGGTGAGTGACTGAGATCATCACCGGAGCTCGTGGTTGGCTTTTGGGAGAACACGCACGAGGTAGGGAAAAGTAGCCGGATCTCGGCCCTGACTAGGGAAAGTTAACAGTAGAATTGCATGTGACACCGGGGTGTCGTGGGTTGAATAGGTTTATTTAAATATTAGAAAAGCATGCTACGGGAACATGGTAATTGTTAGAAAAGCATGATACATGATTGTAGCGTTTATCAGAAAAGCATGTTACGGGAACTTAGTGATTATTGGAAAGGCATGTGACACTTAGTAGTGTCGTAGGAGTAGAGAACTTAGCGATAATTGTTTTACTGGAGGCATATGACCATGCCCGGAGGTTGATTGTGAACTATCGATATTAGGAGTACTGGAGGCATATGACCATGCCCGGAGGTTGATTGTGAAACTGTTGATATTAGGACTGTTGGAGGCTTGGGTTAAGCCGGAGGTTGATTGTTTATTTTGGCGTCTTTGGTGGCCATGAGAGCCCGTGTTGTTAATCGTGTTTGGGTGGCCATGAGAGCCCGTACTTTACTGTTGGTGTTTTAGCTGGCTTACGAGTTAGAGTCTCGGTAAGTTGCAAGCGTGTTTTATTGTTGAGTTTTGGGTGGCCGTGAGTGCCCGTGGGGTTGTTGAAACCGTGTCTTTACCTTTGGTGTTTTGGGTGGCCTTGAGAGCCCGTGTACTAAGGTTGGTGTCTTTGGCTGGCCTGACCGAGTTAGAGTCTCGGGGGGTTGTAAGCTTTCTTTAGCTGGCTTACGAGTTAGAGTCTCGGTAAGTTGCAAGCATGTTTTATGGTTGGTGTCTTGGGAGGCCGTGAGTGCCTGTGGGGCTGTTGAGTCCGTGTCTTACTGTCGGTGTGTCTTGGGAGGCGTGAGTGCCTATGGGGCTGTTGAGTCCGAGTTTTACTGTTGGTGTCTTGGTGGCCATGACTGCCTATGAGTGTTGAACCTGTGTTGTTACTGGTTGTTGATTTTGCTTGTGATTGTGTTTGTGATTGTGACTGTGATTGTGGTTACCGGAGGTTGGGGGCCCGCTTCCTGAAACGGGGGTCCACGAGCACACGCGTCTGCATGTTCAGACGGGGTAGGGGGCCCGCCCGCCAATAAAGGGGTCCTGGCCGCGCGTGTGTGGTTTGGGTTTGTGAGCATACCTTGGCTAGCTTATGGGTTAGAGTCCCAGTAAGTTGCAGCATTTTTCCGGCTGGCTTATGGGTTAGAGTCCCAGTAAGTTGCAGCATTTTCCGGCTGGCTTATGGGTTAGAGTCCCAGTAAGTTGCAGCATTTTCCGGCTGGCTTATGGGTTAGAGTCCCGGTAAGTTGCAGCATTCTTGGGTTGGCCTGATCGGGTTAGAGTCCCGGGAGGGCGTTCTTGGCAGCTGGTTTGCGATCCTTTGTGATCATGTTTGGTGTGCGATCCTTCGTGATCTTGTTTGGGGTGATCCCTTGTGATGTTGTTTGGTGTTGCGTAACTTTCTTTTGAGTCCTTGGAAGAGGTCGTCAATGGTTGTGTCGGGTCTACTTTACGTGTCAAGGTGTCGAGTTGGTCAGGGAAGGCAACAGTGGGTGTATGTTCAGTTAGAGTACTTGGGTTGGGGATGGTGTTCCCCGGTGTTGAGTCGTTGTTGGTGTTACCTGCTTGTCTGCTAATTATGCCGTAGTCAGTCTGTTATCCGTGGTGGTGAGCGAACGCTCACCCCTAGCTGCTTTTCCTACAGGTACTGTTCGTGGGACGGACTAGGTGAGCTCTCGAAGCTTGTGGAGCTAGGAGCGGAGTCCGGGTTTTGTCTTTTGAGTCTAGTGACGGATACCTTGTACTTTTGTCCACTTGTTGGGACGTGTTTTAAGTTGTAATTATTATTTTTGTTGAACAAATGATGATTCTAAAGTGATCTATAAAAACGGTTTCAAAAGTGTTTATTATTTTAAAACGTTCGCGTCCCGAGTTCGGTTTACTGAAATTGGGGCGTGACAATTGACTCTACTGAAGATGGTGAACATTCGATTCAGATCAAAAATGGCACAGTTCAGATCAATCTAGTTGATGATTTGGTTCTGTTGCCTTCTGACTCCTACCGGTCCAATAAAACTGCAACTCCAACAACCAACATTCTAGTTACACCTACAGACAAAACTCAGATCTCCTCAACCAACCTAGTCACTCACCAACTAACTCTACCTCTTTCCAAGAAATCAAGTACAAAGGCACATCAACAATTAAGGCAAAGTGAGCTCGACCAAGACACCTCTATTCTGGCTACTGAACCACTCTCATTGGAAAAGGGTCTCATTAATGATACAGATTTTCAATATCAATTATCTCCACTGGGGTCCACTGCTCAACAGGGTCTTGAGGATATTTTTAGTGTCCATAATACCCCTGCCTCACATCCTTTGTTATTGATTCAAGATGCTCAAACTAAGGAGATAACAGACTTTATGGGTCTCTCTAATGGTCCTACTGGGGCTCCTTCAGTTCAAGGTGCAAATACAAACTACAAAAGGACTAAAGGAAAGAAATCAAAACCCTCTCTTCCCTCTCACAGATATGAAACTAGAGCAAGTTTGAAAGATAGCTCAACAAGCCAGAGATCCAAACATAAACTCAGTGAAGCAACCAGAGCTTGGTCTTTTGGGAAAAAAATTGGGCTAAGGGCAGATTGCAATGATGAACAAATTGTATTACACCTTTCAGAATTAGAATCAAGGCATGGTTTTGATCTGGAGAACAGAAGTGAGGATGAGGATTTTGATTTAAATGCTGAAACAGATCTAGAGGTGGCAAATTTGTGCACCTCCCCTCTACATTCTTAAGCCAAGAATGAAAATCCTCTCTTGGAATTTGAGAGGTGTGTCTTCAGCTCAAAAGAGGAAGAGATTGGGTAACTTGATACGCAAGCAACAACCACAGATGCTTTTCATACACGAATCAAAATTGGAGACCATTCTTTTGACTTTCTAAGATCTTATGGCCTTGGTGGAGGTTGGAACATGGATTTCTTCCCAGCCTCTGGTCTCTCTACTGGGCTCATTACTTGTTGGAAGACAAGTGCCTTTCAGAAGTCAATGGTGAAGAAAATTCCTGGTGCAATCATGTGGTCTGGTCACTCTTCTGAATTGAACAAGTCTTGCTGCTTTACTAATATTTATGCTCCCTATAAAAAAGAGAAAGAAGGAAGCTTTGGGAGGACCTTAGCACAAACCTACTCCAACTTTGCACAAGCTCACTAATCTTATTAGCTGGTGATTTTAATGTTGTCCTCTCTGCATCAGAAAGGTCCTCAAACAGTGCCTCAGCCTCAGATATGGCCAATCTTCAGAGTTTAGTAGATACATTAGATCTAATTGATCTCCCACTTGTTGGTGGCAAATTTACTTGGTTTGGTCCTGGCTCCCAAGCTTCCAGGATTGACAGGTTCTTCATCTCCATTGATCTCTTAAGTAAGTTCAACAACCTCACTCAGAAATGCCTGCCTAGAATCATTTCTGATCATAAACCCATCATGCTCTATGATGATCATCTGGACTGGGGTCCTAGACCATTCAGGTTCCTCACTGTTTGGATGGAGGACTGCAGGTTTTATAAGGCAGTGGAAGCCTTTTGGGCATCTTTTACAGTGTCTGGTCAACCTCATATTATACTATGGAAAAAACTCAAATGTTTGAAGGATAAATTAAAGGAATGGAATGTTAACATATTTGGGCACCTTGATACTCACATTCTCAAGCTGACTGAGACTCTAGACAAATGGGATACTCTTGTGGAAGAAAGATCCCTAAATCCTGAGGAATGTAATGCTAGAGGAAACTGCAAAGCTGAGCTTATTAGAAAGACAAAGCTACTCACCAAACTTTGGAGCCAAAAGGCTAGGAAAAAATGGTTTCATGAAGGAGATAAACCCTCAAAATACTTTCACATCTTAGCAAACTACAATGGTGATAGAAATAAAATCTCTCAGATTTTGGTTCAGGATGAGCTTCTGCAAGATCCTCAATTGATCAAAGTGGCTGCTGCAAACCATTTCAAAGCCATATTTTCAGTGCCTACCACAGTCCCAATTAATCTGAATCATCTAAACTTCAACACCATTTCATCAGCCCAAGCCCTGTGGTTGGAAAGACCCTTCTCTGAACAAGAAATTCTCAAAGCTCTAATGGCTTGTGCTGGAGACAAAGCCCCTGGCCTTGATGGTTTCACAATAAAATTCTTCCAAGTTTGTTGGCCAATCCTCAAAACAGACTTATTGAACTTCTTTACTCATTTTCACAAGTCTGGTCATTTAGGAAAGGGACTCAATTCATCATTTATAGCCCTTATTCCTAAATGTGACTCACCTGTCACTTTTGGAGATTTTAGGCCTATAAGCCTTATGGGGGGACCTTATAAGATACTCTCCAAATTACTGTCCTTGAGGCTAAAGGAAGTAATAGGTCCTTTGGTGGGTTTTGAACAAACAGGTTTCTTAGCTGGGAGGCAAATCTTAGATGGAGTGTTGGCTGCTAATGAAGTTGTCCATCAGATCAAACATTCTAAACTAAAGGCCATAATTTTCAAAGCAGATTTTGAAAAGGCCTTTGACAATGTGCATTGGGGGTTTATGATGAAATTGCTCACAAGACTAGGCTTTGGTCTTTCATGGAGACTTTGGATGATATCTTGTTTTAAAGCTCACATCTCAGTCCTTATCAATGGTTCTCCTTCACCTGACTTCTCCATGCATAGAGGGTTGGGGCAAGGTTGTGCTCTTTCCCCTCTACTCTTTGCTCTTGCTGGTGAATGTCTAAATCAGATTATGAAAGCTGGGGTTCGGCATTCTCAAATGCAAGGAATTCAAGTTGGAAATGCAGGCCCACAAATTTCTCATCTTCAGTTTGCTGATGACTCTATTTTCTTCCTCAAAGCATCTACTCAAGGAGCTATAAATCTAAAACATGCCTTAGAAATGTCCAAAATGACCTCTGGGCTGAAAGTTAATTTTAACAAGTCTGCCCTTATCCCAATGAACCTCACTCTTGAAGAAACTCAAGATTATGCAGCTCATCTCTCTTGCTCAGTGGAAAGTCTCCCTTTCAAATACCTGGGTTTCATGCTGGGTTCAAACCCTAAGAGGGTTATAACTTGGAAGCCAATTGTAGATAAATTTAAGAAGTCTCTGGGTTTATGGCAGGCTAAAACACTCTCCTTTGGAGGCAGGATCACCCTTATCAAGTCTACATTAGGATCCTTGCCTATCTTCTTCCTCTCATTATTAAAGGCTCCAAAATCAGTTAAGTCCATGGAATCTTGGCAAAGAAGGTTTCTATGGCATGAAACTTCTAAGGCAAGATCTTTCTGTAAAGTGGGTTGGAATCAAGTTTGCAAAGAAAAATCAGCAGGTGGTTTAGGGATCAAAATTTTG
Source organism: Erodium maritimum (assembly GCA_963921825.1). NCBI lineage: Eukaryota > Viridiplantae > Streptophyta > Magnoliopsida > Geraniales > Geraniaceae > Erodium > Erodium maritimum. Next base: position 36,083,908 of record OY997593.1, on the reverse strand, counting down.
ACTTTGATGAATATATCTCTATTGGAAAAATGGTGGTGGAGGTTTGCCCTTGAAGAAAATTCCTTGTGGAAACAAATTATTTCAGCTAGATATGGCAGTGGTTTCAGAGACTGAGATCTGTCCAACTTTAATGAGCTAGGAGGCTCAAGTTTCTTCTCCCACATTATAGCATTGGCAAATGATCCCAGCTTCTCTAATTTGTTTGGTGGCCATGGACTATCTTGGAACTTGGGCAGAGGTACTAGGGTCTTCTTCTGGGAAGATTTATGGTGGGGAGAAATTCCATTTAAGTCATTATTTCCAAGAATGTATTTACTGGCTAATTCCAAAAGAGCCATCATAGCTGATCTTTGGGATGGTTTCTCTTGGGACATTGATCTTAGAAGAGAAGCTAGAGGATGGGAACTCCTTGAATAGGGTTGTATTAATGCAATCTTGAATGCTACAATTCTAACTTCTGAGTATGACAAACTGATTTGGGCTGCAGATGATAAAGGGTTCTCAGTTCACAAAATGTATGCCTTGCTTTCCTCTCAAGGTACCTCAACACAGTCATGGACTAAACAATTATGGATACCAGGTATACCCTTCAAAATTTCTGCCTTTTGTTGGCTAGCTTGCCTTGAAGCCATACCCTCTAAATGCTTCTTAGAAGGAAGAGGAATTCCTCTTACCTTGCAAGAGATCATCTGCCCACAGTGCTCTTGGGATTTAGAAGATGGAGCACACATCTTACTCCATTGCAGGAAAGCTTGGGAGTCAATCAATCTCATACTTGCTTGGTGGGGAATTATATGGGTTTGTCCTGCTGATATAAAATCAATCTTCAGCTCCTGGGGGTTTTCAGTACCATCAACTCTTAGAAGGCCCTGGTGTATGATCATCCAAGCACTACTATGGCATTTATGGCTTTCCAGGAATGATTTCATTTTCAAAGGTCTTCAAGAGAATAGCAACACAATCTTTGTTAAAGTTCTGAATACTACTTTTAGCTGGGAGTGGGCATCCTTTGGTGCAAATTACCATTTCAGCCTGCAGGATTGGATTCACAATCCTTGGCTGGTTGTTTTTGCCTGAGATCTCTCTTTGGGTTGGGTTTGGGAGGGTTGGTGGGCAGGTTTTGGGTAGTGATGGTGAGCTGTTGGTAAGGTCACTTTGTTTTGTTTTTGTTTCCTTCTCTTGGTGTGTGGGTTCTTCTTGGCTCCTCTTCTCTCCTCTCTGTCTTCTCTTGAGTGTGGTTAGTCCCTTTTAGGTTGGAGTGTTTCTATTGTCTCTTTTTCTTTTGTGCAGATCCTTTTTTGGCTGTCCTTGATGGGTTACTTGGATCCCAAGGCTTGCTCAAGGCTACATACCTGTTTGACTTGTCTCCCAATTGCTGCAGAACAACACTTTGCTGCAGCTAATGCTTCTCCAACACTTATCCAAATGGCTTGGCCCCAAGTGGCTTGGCCTCCATTTGCTGCAGAAAATTCATCCCAATCATATTACTGCAGATAAAGCTTCTCCATCATCTATCCTTTACATACAAACCCCCGGCCCAATTTCATTGACATTTTCAGTTCAGACTTTTCAGATCAGACTTGGTACTCACACATTTGCTCTGCCTCACTCAATGAATTACACATTACAACTCATTTGCTGAAGAACTCCAGGGAGGCTTCCTTACTGTGCCACAGATCATACATTAGCTGGTCATCTATCACAAGCTTTCACATTACAATCCTGACTTGGATGTGTTTTACTGTTGCTCGTCTTGTGCCTTTTGGGCGTTCTCTTTTTCTTCTCAGTAGGTTTAATTTGGTTTGGTTTGCAATCTATAGTTAGGTTGCTTTTTTTGTATTGACTCATTTTCTACCTCAGAAGAGGCTAATTTAATTTCTCTTTGGCTGATCAAAAAAAAAATGGCCACTGCCTCCTTTTGCCTCCTGCGACCCTTCGTAACGAGCACCTGAATCCTCCATCCCATTATTAACCGAACCACCAACATTAGGTGAAACCAACTAACCATCACAAGGCCTCTACACACTTGAACCACCATGGTATCGTAGAACCCAAGAGTTCCTACAATGGATGTTGTACATAGAGAGCATGGAGCTTCAAGTTCTTTCAAGTTAAAGAGAGACTCTCATTTCTCTCTCTAACTTCTCAAAACCCTAACCTAAACCGTCGCCCTTCTTTATCTTCCACTCCACCGACGATGGCCACGACCTTCGAGCCTGATTGTCGTCGGCGGAAGGTTTTCATTTCTTAGCTTTTCTTTCCTTGCTTCTACCCTCTTTTTCCTCCTTTTTTCTCACTGTCTTCTTTACTACGACCGATCAAGTCATAGTGGATGACTCTTGTCCCTTCTTCACATTTGTTACACTCATTGCTAAGGTGACCTTTCCCATAGAGTTTAGAGACTTCAGGCAGGGGCGGAACCATAATTATTTTTCAGGGGTATCCATCAACAATTAATATATACAGTAAAAATCGACGATGTCAAAATATATGACTATTATATACCGTAGTACAACAAACAACCAGGCTAACATAAAACACATCGTTATTAAAATGGATCGAAATGGACATTATAGATGAAGATAGAAGTTCATGAATTGTAATAGTAGATCGGGTTGTGTCTCACATGAAGATAGAAGTTCATGAATTGCTTCTATTTTTTTATCTGCGAAAAAAGACGATTTTATTATCAACCCAAGACTAAAATCTCAAAAAAGACAATACAAGAGGGAAGAAGAGAAAGAACTAGAGAGCAACAAGAACGACAAAAGCAAGGGGGGACGACCCTAGATATCAGGGGGGATTCTGAAAAATCTTGTAGACGTCTTCATCACAAGCAGTAGTTTTGAACGCTAAAGATTTCCATAGCTTTTAAGAACGCTTAGCTTCCGATTTTGTACGTAATGATGAATTTCCTCTATTGTTGAAATTGATTCAGCAATAGAAGTACTTACTTGGCTTCACAAATCCCGGTTTGAACGTATATATTTTAGCATACTACGAATAACAATCAAACGTTACTAAGGCTAAATACACATCCAACAAAAATGAAATGCTACCAAACAATATATGGCATTACAATTAGATTTTTTATTACCTTTTATCAAAAAAACTTCAAAAATGAACACGTAAACACTATAGCTTTACATGCCATTTTCTTACCTTCGTGGTCAATAAATTTGATTAACGCAAAAGATATAGGACAGTAATTACATACACAGAAGACAAACAATGATGATGAGTTGTAAGGGTCATTAATTACATACCAGAACCAGCCATTAATTACATGACAGAATGAAAAGAAGCAAAAAAAAAATTTCAGGGTGTTCCTAATGTGAATCGAACTCAAGTTCTCATGTAAAAAACAAAAGCCTTATGCCACTTCACCAGTTTCTCACATGTTTAGGGTGTTCCATGGAACACCCTAAACCCCCTTAGTTCCGCCCCTGACTTCAGGCCTATCATCCGTGTGGGATCACCTTACAAATTATCTCTAAGGTAATGGTAGCTAGGTTGAAGATAGTTATAAGTCACCTAATTAATAATGTGCAGTCTGCTTTTTTAGTTGGAGACAAATATTGGATGTGATTCTTATTGCTACTAAATTATTAGACTCAGTTAAAAGGTCAAAGGAAGAGGCCATAATCTTTAAAGTTAATTTTGAGAAGGCCTATGTCCATGTAGATTGGGATTACCTATTTAAAATGTTGACTTTAATGAGGTTTGGAGATATATGGAAGATGTGGATGGAGTCATGTATTAGAGCTTAGGTTTTAGTACTTATTAATGGATATCATAATGAGGATTTTGAAATTCAGAGAGGTCTTAGATAAGTTTGCTCCTTGTCCTTAATTCTGTTTTCCTTAGTGGCTAAAGGATTGCATCAACTTATGGAGAGAGGGAAAGCTCTTAATATGTTTCATGGAATCTCCAGTTGTGGAATTGGCCCTGTTATCTCTCATCTTTAGTTTCCTGATAATACTTTGATATTCATCAAGGGAATTTTTTTTCATGTTGTTAGTCTTAAATACGCCACCAAGGTCTTTCAATTGGTTATTAGGTTAAAGATCAACTTCAGTAAATCAAAAGTAGTTTTGATAAATGCCAACATTCTTTCTGACACACTTGTGGCCGAGTCTCTAGGATCTGAAGTTGCCAAGCTTCCTTTGTATTATCTTGGTTTCCAAATAGGCCCCAATCCTAGGAGATACAAGACTTGGGTTCATTCCATCAATAAATTCAAGAAGAGACTTAGTTTATGGCAGAAAAAGCTTCTAAGCTTTGGAGGGAGGATAACACTTATTATAGATTCTCTCAGTTCCCTTCCATTATATTATATGTCTGTATTCAAAGCTCATACAGGTGTGATTAAGGAGATGGAAAAGTGGCAAAGAATACTTTTGTGGAATGGGACGGTTACTAGAAGAGTATTACACAAGGTTCAGTGGGATCTTATTTGTAGGTTTAAAACTCATGGATGATTAGGGATCAACAAGTTTCATATTAGGAACAAGGCTTTATTGGTAAAATGGTGGTGGAGATTTGCATTTTAGAAGAACTCTCTTTGAAAGAGGGTCATTTATTCAAAATTGGGTTTGAATTTTGAAGATTGAGATTTTTCACAATTACTGGTTACTGAGGATAAGAATTTCATTGCACATCTCTAACCTCTTCTCTCTAATGAAAAACTATGCAATGCTTTTGGTGGTAATGGTTTGATTTGGACAGTTGGGAATGTTAGGAAAATAAATTCTTGGATTCAGGCTAAGGGAACTGACTCCCCTCTTAGATTCATGTTTTAGAGACTTTTTCATCTTAATACTAAAAAAACTAATAAGGTGATTGCATTTTGGAGTAGTATGGAATGGAAATTTCTGTTTAGAAGAAGATTGAGATGATGTGAATTGGGCCCGTTCAGGGAATTAAGCTCTCTAATTACCTCCATTTCTCTTCAACCTTTTGTGAAAGACTGTATTTTGGAGAGCTGACAATAAAGGTTTTATTGTTAACAATATGTATACTCGGCTGTTAGAGGAAGGGCATATCCTAAATTGATCTAAATTTCTTTGGCTTCCACTACTCCCTCCTAAAATTGTCGCCTTTATGGATGTTGCTCCCACCAAGTGCTTCTAGGAATCTACAAGACTTTCCATGTTTATTAATTATACCCTTTGCAAGTTTTGTGGTCCTTTTTTTGAATATACAAATCATCTATTTATCTCCTATAATAGGACTTGGCAAGTTTGGTGTTTCATACTCAATTGGTGGGGTGTTGTCACTATTATTTCCGAGGATATTAAAGACTATTATTATCATGGTCTGAGATGTGTTAAAATAATCCTCAATGGGAATTAGTGACCCCTATTTCTCTATGGAAAATTTGGTTATCCAGAAATGCACTAATTTTAAAAATGAATTTCTTTCTATACAAGAACTAATTCTGAAGTTTAAAAGCTTTACTTTCTCTTTTTTTTTCTTTTGTTTGATAAGCGAGGTTTTATAAATCCACAATTTCCAAAGATAGGAAAAAGGGATGCTGCAAAACTGCAGTCGAAATACAGAATCAGCTCAAATGAAAGAGCATGAAACCAGAAAAACAAAATACAAAGGGAACTAAACAGGGATACAATGGGCCCTAAACCAAATACCAGAAAACCAAAAACCAACTGAGAGACAAACGGGATAGCAACACCAAAAAGAGACAACGAGAAAGAGACTACTTGCAAACACTGAAACAACAAGGCCTCTAGGCACCAAGAGGATGAAAACCGAGCAACGAATGCCTCAAGAATTAGGGTCGTCTTGATCAGACTCCCCACCCATATCCTCAACGAAAGCATGCCAGTTTTCATTTGCCTCCCTTAGAGAATTCAAGTGATCTCTCAGCAGACCGTCGTTTCCTTTAGTCTTGAACCCCATTTCCTTAACGGTTTTAATAGCCAAAGCAAAAGCATTAGAACAGTCATCCGATGCAGAATGAAGACCAACCTGAGAGAGCTGAGGTTTTTTCAATTTCTTCCCTCCTTTTTTCTTCTTTTTTGGGAATCTAGGAAGGTCAGAAATTGTTTTTTCAGAATCCGCTACTTGACTTCCAATCCCCGATACAGACTCCTCAAAAACTTGCTCGAAAGGAACATTATTTTCACCCGTCACAACTATCTCCTCAGAGTTTCTTGGAGACACAGAATTGTCCCCAAGAGTCTCTTCGGAATCAGTGGAAATAACATGGGGAGAGTAGTGAGATGACTCAACCACATGATTGCCCACAAGACCAGAGTGATCAGCTGAGTGAGCAGGTAGAGAGGCAGTCAAGTTAACCTTTGGGTATAAAATTGGAGGAACTAGCGCATAATCCAATTCAGATACAGAGATTCTAAAGGAATCATCAGCCAAAGTAAAAGTAATATCCTCCAAGACTGGTTTTGCAGAGCAACAATGTATCAAAACAAGACCCCTGTGAAAGGACAAACCTGAACTGGTTTCAGGGTGCACAAGGAGGGAACTTCCAAATCTACTTGCAATTTCTTCGAAGTTTTCTACACTCCAACCTTGAATAGGCATCCCTTGAATGCTGAGCCACTTATAGACTCCACCTTTAAGCAAAATATTTTCCTTGCCATGAACCATGGTGACCCAAGAGGAAAGCCAGGCCCAATCTTCTCCGATCATTTTAGCGTTAAAAGCATCATCAGCGCAATTGATCATCATCACCCGGTTACCCAAATCCCTTAACCCATCCACGCATTAGATGCTAAAGATCGGAGATGATCAACTTCCGTTCCTTTCACAGAGACTTTAGGGACACCCAGCTTCCTTTTCCTGTTTAACAAGGATCTCAGATCTTCGTTATCCACAGTAGAGTCAGAAACAGGGTTTGATTTGGCATTGAAAGCGAACTTTTCTCTAGCTTGCGCTGCAGACAAAACCAAGCCTCCAAGCTTCGAACCATTGAACATCTCCACTGCTCTTTCTAGAACTGCTGGTTTTTGAAAAATAACAAAACAAAAGTATTTACCAGCTTTATTAGGAGCACGGGGCAGCTGTAAGTCTTCAACCAGACCGGCTGCATTGAAAATGGAGATGAGTCCATTCCTCTCAGACGACTCAGGGATGTTGAGGACGAACATCTTCTTGGGGTTCAAAAAAGCATCCTTCAACACACCTCCACCAAGATTGGTTGGGGAATAAACGGAGCAAGCCATCGGAATAAGAGAAGAATAAAGACAAACACATAACCCACCAACAATAGGCAAATACTCCTACCCGACTTCGCCCAAATCCAGAAAATTCAGAAGCAGAGACCAACAGTCATACACAAAGCAGAGGAGGAAAGAACATATTCCCCATTGAAACCGACCCTGTAGATCTCTGAAGCAGTCGGAGACAGCCGGAGACAAGAAAACAAGGCACTGAAGGTTCAAATGAACCCTGCTGTGGCGGTAGATGCAAGACCGGAGGTGAAGCCTATAGATGGCAGCGGCGGAGGAACGGCCGACTACGCCCAGCCACGCCTTCGTCACCACTTCCGTTGAGTCACACCCGGCCAAATCCCGAGCCCAGTAACACAGCAACACAGGCGGACGGACGACGGGAAGTGGAAGTTACTCCGGCGGCGGCGCACTCAAAGCGAAGAAGCCCAAAAATCGCCGCGCGTTCCTGTATCTCAGGCGAAAGACGCGAGAAACTGCAACTCCTCCGGCGTCGGCGTGCACGAACGACTAAGCCATGGCGTTTTCTTCCACTGTGTCTCAACAGGTTTAAGCGGAGCAAACCCAGCAACTCAGACGGATGAAGCGAACGACTGAAACTCCTCTGGCGGCGGCGCGGTCATGTCGACGAAGCCCTAGAATCGCAGCGCGTTTTCTTCCGTGTTTACAGGAGAAACTTATTACAGTGGTTAGAATGGACTTTATTTGACCCGAATATACCCTTTTATTTTAAATTTTGGTGTGAGGCTCCTTGGCTATGTAAAAGGGTCAAGAGGAGGAGCTATTAACCTCTTCTTCGGTTTATGTTGTTTCATTAAGATGACCACTTCAGTGATTGAGGTTTGGGTTTTGTGTTGTTTTGGATTTTCTGTACTTTTCAACTGCTAGTTTTGCTGGTTCTGTTGATTGGGCTCAAAACATTTCTTGATTCCCTTGTTGGTGTTTTTTTATCGATTTTTATTTTTGGGTGTTTTTAGTTATCATCTATCAGTTACTTGCATCATAAGTTACTTTGTTTTGGGCTTTTCTTTTGAGAATGACTTTGTTTTTATGAGAGGTTTACCTCTTTCTCTTGCCTTTGTCTTAAATATTTAACATAGTAATATACTTTCTTTTCAAAAAATAAATATACAGCCAACAACATTGTTAGTGTTTACAAAAACCCTCTGGTTTTGAGAGCCTACCCTAGCCTGCCGCCGCTATAAAACTCCAATCTGCCGCCGTTGTCGCGCCGCCTGGACCTATCGGGTTCTCCGTCCCGGTATTCGCGTACCTCATCCAGTTGACCTCGCAGACCACGCCTGGTGCGGGGTTTAACTACGGGTGGGAGTGGGTGGGTTGTCCACAGCCTTCCGCGCCTCTTTCCTTCCCCGTCCCTCTTGTGATTACGGCGACCCATAACCCGATCGTCAAGTCCCCTCGTCCTATCTCACCAGTCTCGCCTGGTATCCCTCCGTCTGATATGCGCGTCATACCACCACCACCGCCCCCCTCCTCACTCTCTCAGATCTCGGTCTGGCCTCCTCTATCGGTGGATGCTGCGACCCCAGCTTCGACTGCGAGGGAATCGCCAGGATTCTTTGGCCCGCGAGGAACGCCCCCCAACTCCCCTGGGGCGTTTGGTTGTCACCGTCATTGGGACCATCGCAATTGGGTACGGCGGGTCGCGATGGATTCGGCTACACGCTACAGGCCCTCTCCACGTGGCCCGAACCCTACCCCGTTTATTAGGGCTCATCAGCGCCAAGACCTCTCTCTAGTGCATAGGGGGCCGACTAATCGGACTCGGGATCCATCTCAGCTAGGGCCGCTGCAACCTCAGCCTCATCGCCTTCCGGTGGGGATGATCTGGGACGTTACGGAAGTCTTGGCTGTTGTCTCGGTCACGTTAGTAAAGACCAGTACTTGGGGCTGGACCTGTGATCGAGCTGGGATGTGGTGGAGCATGATGTAGAAGTCTTCACTTAGGGTTTCCCGATACTGGGTGCGGAAACGAACGAGGGAGTGGATACCGGATGCTGATCCACAACCCCGAGGGGTGCTTGCTAGGGTTCGGAGTCCACCGGCGTACAGACGGGGGCTGTTGTGATATACACCTATGGGTGGACATCGCCCTATCCAGCGTCACCCGCACCTGGTGGCTATGGATTGAGCATGCACTGACCGCGGCAGATATCTGGGGGTCGGGGAATTGCGGCCGCTGACAGTGGACCCGTTACCTAACGCTAGGTCATCTCGTTATGGGGAATCCGGCATAATAGTGGACTCGTTTACCTAATCTGGGTCCCTGGATTCCCAACCGGGATACTAGCTTGTCGACTGAGCTAGGCCGCTCTAGGTGATCCTCCACCTATCTCCTGGGCCCGTTTGCACAAGGGATGGTCGGGGGCTGCGAATGGGTCAGCTGTCTACTGATTCGATTGCTACCGCTCGGCCACTCCGGACTGGAGAGTTCGGAGGTCGAAGTCGGGGCCAGACTGGGGCGCGCCATGTTGAGGTTCCAGCGCCCGGGTATCAACCGAGGGAGGCTGATGAAGTTCTTGGGAGGGTTGCGCCTAGCACGACATGGGATAGCTCACCACAAGCGGGGAAGAGGCCTCGCCGGGAGGGATGAGGCATCGACAGAGCATCGGGGACTGGCCCTGGGAGGGGTCCCCAGACGATGCTTTGCCTCCCACCATCACCATTACCGTCGAGGTCCCTCCGGATTTCCGGTATCCCATTACCCCCACCCATATTCTTTCCTTGCCCATGGGGCGCCAACTCAACACCGTCATGGACGATTCTACTATGAAAAAAATAGCGAACATTCTTAAATGTTCTTGCCCTGTTCTTTGTGGTCAAAAAGTCTCTGATGCATTTATTTGTCTTTACACAATTTGATTAATTAAATTCTGCTCCTTTCGGTAAAAAAAGACATTGGTAGTGTTTCGTATGAAATAACTAAAATTACCCATGTTACAGTAACAAAGTAGTTAAAAACAATATAAATAATTCAGGTTTGTAACATTATACGTTATAAATGTTTAGAGTTACAACGTGACCTTTATAATTAATATAGTGACCTTTATATTTATAACATAATATATTAAAAAAATAATGATTATAATATGATTTTTGTTTAAAATATAAAATTAGTTCAATATTTTTTGTGGCCCCATTAGTGACTAGTTTTTGTCTCCGGGTGCTGCGGGTGAGATCTCTATTTAGGATGCTAACCTCACGTACTTGGTGCTCATCCCTAAGGTTTCTTCTCCAAACAAGGTGGCAGACTATAGGTCGATCAACGTATGTAACGTTCTCTACAAGATAGTTACAAAAGCGATTGCAAACATGATTAAAGAGGTGTTTCCAACAGTTATAGACGAGTCTCAAAGTGATTTTGTGCTGGGGCGTTTGATCTCGGACAATGTCATTACAACATTTGAGCTTATGATTCTATCCGCTAGAAAACTAAGGGCAACAGAGATCAGTTCACTTTGAAGCTCGATATGACCAAGGCATATGACTTATTAGAATGGTTGTGTTTGAAGACGATCCTTGGTTGGATTGGTTTTCCTAACTTATAGACTCAGTTTATTATAGATTGTATTTCCGCCTCTAGCTTTAGATATTCAATGAAGAGATCAACGGTTTGATTTTTCCTTCTCGAGGCTTGAGGCAGGAATGTCCGCTCTCTCCGTATCTATTCATTATTTGTACTGAGGTTCTCTCTGCGCTTCTTAAAGACGAAATGGTTTCCAGGAGGATTTTGGGTTTTTCTTGTTCTCAAGGTGGACCCCGAGTATCCCACCTTTTTTTTGTAGATGTCAGTCTTCTATTTGGTCAAGATAAGGTTGAGGAAGTTCAGAGCGTTTTATCTCAATATGAGGAGGCTAGTGGACAGTTGGTGAATTTCAAAAAATCTTTTATGAGCTTCAGTCCAAATGTGCAAGCCACCAACCGTGCTTCTTGGCGAGTTCTCCTAGGGATTCGAGAGGAGGGAGGTCATGGGCATTATTTGGGGTTTCCATCCATTGTAGGTAGGAGTAGGAAAAAGGTGTTTCGGTTCGTTATGGAGTAGGTTTGTAAGAAGCTGCAAAGGTGGAAGGAAAAAAAATTTCCCTATGTGGTCGAGAAGTGTTGATCAAAGAGATTCTCCAATCAAGTATTTCCCTACGTCTTCTCTCTGGAAGCTTAGTCTCGGTTGGGCCATTCTAATATGTGGAATGGATGCTTGTGGGCTTGATCCCTAGTTCAAAAGTGAGTAAGGCATGACCTTGATACTTTTCTCTTCCAGAACCCGTGGATACATTATAATCCAGGGTTTCGTCCAATTAAAATTCCGCTCGAGACTCATAAGATTGCTCGGATCTCTGGCCTGCTAGGGCCAGATGGTTGATGAGATAAGATGAAGATTGATTTTTTATCTTAGTCGGTCGACCACAAGGCCATTCTTTATATTTCGAGGGGGAGATCTGGGGTAGAAGCTGCTTGAGCTTGGGGGTTAGAGCTAAGGGGGTTTACATGGTGAAATCCTGATATTGGGGTGAAATTGGTGATAGGGTTGGCTTGATGGAAGGTAGCCTCAGTGGGTTTATTTGTAGTTGGTGGATAAGGTTCTGGGTCTTCAAACCCCACCTAAGGTCCGGGTTTTCTTGTGGCGCTTTTCTATGGAATCTTGCTTGTGGGAGTAGGGTTGGCCAAGTGTGTCTGAGATGTGCTTGGGGGGATGCGACTATTACTCATGCATTATTTGAGTGTAAGTCAGCGGCCGTAGAGTGAATCGCTTCTCCCTTTGGTGTATGTGTTGATTTTGTCAGGTCATTATCCAGCTTTGTTGTCTTACTATTTCTAGCATAGAGGATTTCATACGAGGACCTTCCATTTTGGGTTATGACCACGTATATGAATTGGAGTGAGAGGAACCAAGTTGTTCATTGGAAGCTTTAGAAGGTCCCTGATCAGCTGGTTGAGTTTACCAATATTGGATTCAAGAGTTTTATTCTTCTTCCGTTGAGGATAGGTGTGGTCAAGCAGGTAGCCAAGCCGGAAGTCTGGCCTTGTGTTGGATTGGTCCTACTTGTGGAATTTTGAAGTTGGATGTGGATGTAGGGGTTCGGCCAGGAGGGATTGTTTTGGGTATGGTGGTTAGGAATCACTTAAGAGAATTCAATGGAGGAAGGACCTGTTTTTAGGCGGGAGTTTTATCCCCTCATTTTGTTTTTTTTTATCAGCAAAGCAGTATTGTAAATCTCTCCCTTTCCAGAGAATGTAAAGGGAGGACAGAAAGGTTTCTAGCTACGAAAACCCAACAGTACAACCAAGAGCATTGGCATTCAAAGCACAGCCTCCAACCAGAAACCGGACCGAGACACACCTCGTCCAAAGCAGATACAAGAAAGAGAGCATTCCTGTGAAAGGAACCTCATCAACCCAACACGGGTGCAAACCTAACAACAAAGGTCTAGAACCCAGATTTTACAACCGTAAAGCACACAAAGGTCTATAACCTGAATTTTCCAAACATGAAGCCCGAAAGAACTTGAAACTACTTAAAAACTCTGCCTAAAACTAGAAAGCATCTTGTCTCATTAGAATCATCAAAAGATAGAGACTAACAAGCCGGAGGTTAACACCGCAAACGACAGAGACATAATCAATGGGCGATGCCCACCAAAAAACGTTGAACCCTGAAACGAATTTGAAGGAAATCTCCCAAGAGGCACTATTGCCAAACCACCCGCCGGCGGCCAACACCTGAAAACCGACGAGCCCTTACCACCCGAGTGGAAGGAGAGGGGAGAAACCAAACAAATTCGAATCTGGGACAGTTAGGGGCCTTAAAAAGTTAAGCAAAGCATAAGTAGAACAAGTGAGCCTCAACTGAGAAGGAGAACCCCTGAGCAGTGCATCGACGAGCTGGGGCCAACATCACGACAGACCGCGAAGCACAACCCGAACAGAACCACAACGATCTCCGAACAACTGAGAAACGCGTCCCACACTGATTCTGAAACGAGCCGCCAGAGAAACACCCAAAAAGAAGAGTAAGCCGCTTTGACCTCCCCCGAGCACCGAAGGAGAGCAACACGCCGAGAAACCAACCGAGCATTGACCGAGCAGCAGCTCCGGCCAAAGGCAGCCAACGGAGAAGACGACCGCTACCGCACAAGAGACCGACTCTGCAGAAGCTCGAAACAAGCAACACTACCTCCAACCAACGAAACAACAACCCGAGAAGCCACAAACACACCCCAAAGGCAACTAAACACACCAACCAGATCTACCCAGTAGAAACTCACCCAAACACCACTGTTCACCGGACAACACCGGACGAACCACCAACCAAGACAAGAAACAGAGAGAACAGGGGAGAGATCACCTAAGACAGATCTGGCTGACCCACGAGCAAAGAGGTAGGGACCAAGACCAGCGCCGGCGAGCCACGGGCGGACAAAACCAGAGCGAAGCCGATGGCCGGAGACACATCCCACGGTGCTGCGAACAGCCGTCATTCCACCAAGGCGCTTCCAAACGAGTTACAGGGGCTCCGAGCAGACTGCTGAAGGAAGGAGGCCAAGGAGATCGACGAGAACCCGGTCGAGGAGAAAGGGACTCCGGCGGGTTAAGAGCTCCCAACTCCGGCGAACAGTCCAGCGAAGCCCGCCATGACCAGTGAGACACGGGTGCGCAAAACCGGCCGGCGAGCCACCCACATCCGAGCCAAATACGCTGCCCAAATGTAGATCCACAACAACGACTACTGGATCTACACGAGAACGACGCCGGCGAGCACAAGGATGACTCCGGCGAGAAAGAACGGGACAGAGGAAGAACAGGAGCGAGAGAGCAGAGGAAAAGGTAGGGAAGGGAAGGGAGAGGAGAGAAGCCACCACCGGTGACAGCCGTGCCAGAGGCTACTGCCGTCGGCGATGGAGGATTGAAATCACGAAGGGCGGCGGCTTCTGGGACTTAGGGTTTTCGAAGGATTAGAGAGAGTTTTCTCATCTTGTTGAGTGCCTGGCTTTGAGAGATGACCTTTAGTGGTGCTTGGAAAAGGGGTGACAAGTCAGGGATATGGAATCGGATTCCTTGATTGTAGTTTTGATTGTCCACGATCGATGGTTTGATGTCGTTTAAAGGCTTATTGTGGAGGACATTTGGTCTTCTTTAGATGCTTTTGGAGATGTGGCGATTTTTTCCGTGCTTCAGTTTTCTTTTCATAATTCGATGGTTTAAGAGTGATGTGCTTTTGTCCTTTCCTCTGTTGCTTGTAGTTTAAAGTATGATCTTTCTCTCTATTTTAGTCTGTATCGTATTTTAAAAAGTTCAATTTTTTTGGGCTAAATATTGAATCTTACTCTTAAGTATTGGTCACGAACATTACACTACCCAACGTTTCTAAATGACAAATGTGCTACCTTAAGTATTGGTCACGCGATTCTATTAGTAAAAATAGACAGAATATTCCATTTCGGTAGTGATGTGACCCCATGTTCCATTTAATTGAGAGTGAAATGACGATTTTACCCTTTCACATTTTAACCTTATGAATTGTATTGGTCAAATTACTATTTTACCTTCATATAATAATAAATAAATTTTGTGAATTTAATAATAACCTTATAAATTTTATAATATTAAATAGACTTAGATTTAAAATACTTTAATTAGTGATATATCTAAATGTATCATTCTCCATTTTAAAATCCTTTACGGATTCCCATTTCAGAAACCCTTCACACGGGCTTCGATTTTGAGCGCGAGGTTAGTAAGACCCAATGGCGAGAGCCGCATCCGCCATTCGAGGAGCATCATCCGCCATTCGAGGAACTTAACGGAAACGGTGATCGGATCTACCCACGTCGTTCTTCTTTGGACATGTCATCGTCGCGATATGTGACGAAGATCAAACTCGTCCCCTGATTCCACCCACTTCCCCTCTGAATTACATATCCAAGTTACCGGTCAAATTCGCCTCCTCCTCAATGCACGCCACCGTGCCAGAGAACCAACACAAGAGAACCCATATTCGGACCCGGTCTGCCACCATCGCGATGTCGTCACAAATTTCTAAAGGGGAGGCGAGAAGACGAATGCCCACTTTACTGCGAGATTTTGGGTTTTGATTTCGAGTCACCGTTGCTATTTGTGACTAGAATCACCATTATTTCTCTATCGGTGAGGAAGTCTTCTTCGATTGTGGTGGTTTGAGTTCATATTGTTCCTACATTGAATCCATTATTCTTATGTTGATTTCATCGTTCATGATTTTTATTTACTCCAAATTATTTAGAAAATAATGAATGAAAAAGGTTATATTATTTTAAAGATTAATTTATTTTTTTGATAAGCGAATTTTTTTTATTAGGCAAACGTTCTACAAAAAGTAAAACGATGCAAGAAAAACAATCCTTAAAAGGACCTCTTTCCCCAACCGATACAAAAGCAAATAACAATACTAAAAACCAAACTGAAACAGGAAAGTAAGCTAAACAAAGCACCGCCCTCCTTGCCTACTTCCTATTCGTATTCAAGCAAAGAAATCGGTTAGAAACCGAAATAGGAGTTGAGTGTCCCGAACTCCATTCCGGGTTAACCTCGTCCTCGCTAAACTCGGCGTCCTCCTCAACCTCAACACGATGTGGGGATACAGAAACTGGGGAATTGGCAACAACCCTTTTCACAGTTCTCTTACTAAAGCTCCACTCACCATCTTTACTTTGTTTAGCAATGTCGATTATAAGGCTTCCCGCTTGACCCCCCTTGTCAGACGATGTTTTGGCTCTTGTCTGATAAAAGACAACTGGAGGAGCAGTCTTTTTTGGCTGTCCTTTTTTTGGACGACCACGTTTCCTTGGAACCTCAATGGGGATACTTTTTGGACTCAAAAGAATGTCTTTCCACGGGTGATCCACAAAAGTATCTACACCTCTCGCAGGTGACGAGTCCACTACTGGGACTGTCTGGCCAAACAATTGTGGTCTACCTTGAAATTCACACCGAGAAAAAACCTCCATATGAGTATCGTCTTTAACCTGTGCATCAAAACCCGAGCCCACAACGGATGACGGGCCCAGAGAAGACCCGAATCGCTTAAAGACATCAGCCAAAGAGGGTTCACAATCCACCTATACTGGGCTTTTAACAACATCAAGCCCAACAGCCTGAACTGAGCCCAAAAAACCTGGCCCACACTCAGACCCATGCGTTCCAATTAGAGGCGGAGCCGGCCCACGCAATTCATCGTCTTCCCCACGCGTTTCAGAAGACAATCGCGCCTCAACTCGCGTCTGCTCCAAAACAGGGAAACGATTCGAAATCATAGGGACGGGGATCTCGGACGTAGAATCTGGGGTTTCCGCAATAGGATGGTCAACGATCACGGCCGTAGAATCCGGGTTACCATAACAGGCATGACCGAGCTGGTTTCCTGCAGATTCAGCACCCGTAACGCATCCGATTCACCCTGAATCACAGGGACCATCTCCTCCTGAATCACGGGAGGACGTGATTCACCGGAAAAAAGAACAGGTTGATCGGACTTTGCCCGCGCACTCATGCTCTGTTTTCCATCTCCAGCCGGAGAAGACACCGGATCTCTGGTACGGACGTCGGGAATTGATGATGATGCCACAGCCTTGGCTCTGGACTCCATTACAGGCACGTCACCCGATCTCACCGTTTGTGCTACCTTACTGTCGGTGCTCTGTTTTCCAGCTCGCAAAACAGAGAAACCCGCTCCTTCAGAAATAGACCCACGATTCCCAACTCGAGCTAGAACAACCATTAGCACATACCCATTTAGTTTGTACCCAATAAACAAATCGATTACCTTATGTGCAGATTCCTTAGATTTGAACGTAACAAACCCAAAAAACCGACCTTTACTCGGTCTCTTCAAGACGGTTGCTGATAAGATCTCCTCAAACGGTCCCAGCGCAATACAAACCCACTCCGTCGTTGTACCAAATGGGAGATTGTAGAGAAACAATTATGTCCCATGAAGCTCTGTTTCCACCAAAGGAGATATCGGTACCTCGGTTCCATTTTTTGTCAAGTTATCAGATCGTACCTGTTTACCCGAAGTTGCCTTGGTGCCGTCTAAACCAGAAAATGTCAAAGGCAAGACGTCCAGTTGATCCGTCATAGACCCTGTTTTACTCGCCCTCTTCCCAACGTCGCCCACCCTGACCCTCTCGTCTGCGGTTTCAACAGGCGCAGTTACAAAGCTAGAATCAGAGGCAATTGGCTTTCCAGATCCGACTTTCTCAGTGTCCTCCTTGTGGCGATGGGGGCAACGTCGACCGGTCCGAGAAACCGCCTGCAACACCTTCCCATCCCCGACCATGTGGATCAGTTATACCTTGAGGTTGTCCTTGGCAACAAAACTAAGATACTCACCATACAGAGACACCAACGTAGAACAAAAGGAACGGAAAGAGTGACCTTCCTTCTCCGGTTGCCGGGTCTTGTGACGGCGACGTTGCCTCAGGGGAGCAGAGCTTTTCATAGCTTAGATTTGAAATGCGCCCAGCTATGAAATGATTAAGATTAATAATTTAAATTTAAATACAATTATTTTCTAAATATTAATAATTTTGTATTTTAATTTCTAAAGATTATAAAAGAAATTATTAAAATTTAATAAAATGAAAATTGTATAAAGAAAAAGAAAAACTAAAATTAAAAATGATATAATAAAATTAAGAAATTAATGATATCATTAAGAATTAAATAAAATATTAAAAAATATTAATAAATGAATGATAATAAGGGTAAAATAGTCTTTTAATTCATAGGAGTAAGATACTTTAAATTTAAAAGGGTAAAATGATCTATTCTAGTTATATTATATATTAGTTTTTATTACCAGAATCGTGCGACCAATATTTAAGATAACACATTTCTTATTTTAAAGCGTTAAGTAATACAAGTATACATGATCGATAATTAAGAGTAAGTATTAATATTTAATTTTTTTTATATAAAATAGTAAGGTAGGACGAAAATGCTCCCAACTTTCTTTCTGATATGGGTTCTCTTGTGTTGGTTCTCCGGCGTGATGGCGTGGATTGAGAAGGAGGCGAAGACGAACCAGTTAAATTCTCTAACGTGGTGACAGAACTTTGGTTTTTAGGAATATTCCTTGTCGGAGAATAACCTTCATGAAATCGTTGGAGAATCTGACCGGTAACTTGGATATGAAATTCGGAGGGGAAGTGGGTGGAATCAGTGGATGAGTCTGATCTTCGTCACGTATCGCGACGATGAAAAGTCCGGAGAAGAACGATGTGGGTAGATCCGGCATCCGCTGCCGCTGGGTTCCTCGAATGGCGGATGCTGCTCTCTTCGTCGGGTCTCACTATGGGGTGGCAACTCCAAACAGATGGACCTACCCTACTAAAGGGTCGGTGACTTTAAACAAAGACAAAGCCCTTTTGTGGCTTGTGGACAAGCAAGCATTGGCTGGGCTTGCAGAAACGACACAGGATAGCTACTCCGAGCAAGATCGAAATCTTTCGGGATCCTCAGAACCCGAGATTAGTAGAAGCTTATGCCATTAGGGACGCTCTGCAATGAGTGAATCAAGAACCAAGACAAAAGGTCTCCATTAGGAGTGATTGCAAGGTCATAGTGGATATGATCAACAAAGAGAGTAATTCACCCTCCCCATTAGGGATAGTTGTCAGCGATTATATTTCTTTTTTATCAAAACTCAAGAACTTACATTTCGATTTTGTTAAACGGACAACGAACAAAACAGCTTATCATTGGTTTGTCAGGACAACTTGTTTATCTTTTGTTTGGAACTATTAAAGAGGCTCTATCCCCGAACCTTTTCCCTATGCGTTGATTACCGATCTTTGATAATATTATCTCGTTTACTCTCAAAAAAATATTAGCAGTATTATTCATTTCCAAGGATCAATTTTCAAGGGTGATACAGCCAGCTACAGAAACGACATGTGTACAATGCAAAAAGGAATAAGAATTAGGCTATGAAATCTACCCAGCTAATTCAGCGGAAGGAAGATACCAAACCCTTGAACGCAAGGACACCGACAGAGAAAGTGACTGTGAATGATGCGACCCATATCTCATCTTCATGCTCACTCTTAAATTATCACACTTCCCTTTGATTTCATTTCTCTTACAAATGTGCAACTAAATTCTCCCCTCTGGAGAAGTGAGAAGAAATTGCATAGCAGCTTCTTGAAGCTCGGATCCTCCAAAAATGGATGCCTGAGGGTAACTAACTAGTAGCCATTTTCGTTGCTTCTGTCACTAGGACTGACTGTGCTATTCAGAGTCTGAAACCCTTCTCTGTTTTGTATGTTTCCTGAAGCTGCCTCGAAGTTTCACTCACTACTCTCTCAGCATCTGCTTATATATGCTCCTAAATACTAACGGTCTTCACTCACCCAACAACTGTTTCTCTTTTCCCCTCTTCTCTTCTTCCAGCCAACTATTTCCTCGGTAAATTGCCTCACTGAAACTTCTGTTTTTAGTTCAAGTTTTTGGTGTTTGTAGTATGGAAAATGGGATTTGGGGCTGGATTGGATCACTTGTGCAATTAGGTCCAGAGACCCTTTTGGTTATCTTAGTTGTTACCTATTTTTGGTGTTTGGTATAGGTCCAAATCTGAGTGTTGAGGTTTTGGTAATTGGGTTGAGAATGCATAACCATGGTTTCCTCTACATGGGTTTCTTGTTTGAACGCCAAACTTGCATAGGGAGTGCATTAGAGATTGGTAATTGTGTGCCAAAGCACATGGGGTAGAAGTAAATGGACAAATGATTATCTTCATTTGCCATATTTTGGTTGGAAAATGATGATTTTTGTAAGTTTGTGCTAATGCATCTTCATACGCAAATTAAATAACCATGTAGCCTAGTTGGTTTACATTCTCCAGTCGTCTAGTAGAAGTAGTGAATCTGGTATTGGTGCTTTTCTTGATGCTGTAATCATATTTCCTTTTTGCTTTACCTATGACCCCAAGTTGGGTTTGGTGTTTGCATATGGAAGTTGGCATGCTTTAGTTATAGTTTCGAAGCTACAAGCATGCTGTCCAAGTGATCTTGAGTTATAGTTATCTAAAAGAAGAAATAAAAGTCGTTAGCAATGTGGCCAACTTGTCTTGTTAAACCAAGTGATTCTACTGGATTGCAGGTTTAAGCTACCAGTTACATCTCCCAAATCGACATTATGGACATTGATGGTATGAAAGTAACCTCGCTCCAACAATCACCAACAGCTAAAGATAACGATCACGATGAAAACGCTTTCCCAACTAGAAAAAGATTCAGGCGGTCTAAGAGTGCTCCTGGTTATGTTCCTCGTCCAGATACGATTGGCGGCCCTGTATCCTCCCAGTCCAAGTACTGGAAGCATCACCCAAGTTTTAGGTATGTAGTGATCATTTTGTCTTTGTATCTAGGCCTGGGGACTTTGTGCTTCTACCTTGTGAGGGCCCAAATCAAGGGGAAGAAGACCAACGGAGTTCTTGATGCAGTTTACTTCTGCATTGTAACAATGACTACCGTTGGATATGGAGACCTCGTGCCGTCTAGCGTCCTTACAAAGCTACTCTCGTGTGCTTTTGTGTTCGCGGGAATGGCACTAGTTGCGCTCATCTTGAGCAAAGCAGCGGATTATTTGGTGGAGAAGCAAGAAAGGTTGCTGGTCAAAGCCTTTAACAAGAACAAAGTTGGCCCAGCTGATATGCAGGAGGAGGTCGGGAGGAATCTACTCAAGCACAAGAGCTATGTGGCTATAACTGTTCTCTTTGTCCTCGTATTTTCCGGGACAATCTTCTTAGCTCTGGTTGAGAAGTACAGCTTGGTGGATGCCTTCTATTGCGTTTGTTCAACCATCACAACCCTCGGTTATGGAGACAAGAGCTTCTCAACTGCGGGTGGGCGTATTTTTGCAGTGTTTTGGATATTGACCAGCACTCTTTGCCTGGGCCAGGTGTATTTCTACATTGCCGAGTACAGCACTGAAAAGAGGCAAAAAGAACTGGTCAAGTGGGTTCTTAACCGGAGGACGACAGATTTTGATCTTGAGGCTGCTGATATTGACGATGATGGGAAAGTTGGGTGGGATGTCCAACATGCTTAATTTTCAATACAATTCTATTTGTTCTTGATGAAAAAAAAAGTCTCCTACGGATATGGTTGATTGATTCTTGGCTTCCTGACCTGCAGGGCTGCTGATTTTATCATATACAAGCTTAAAGAGATGGGGAAGATCAACGAAGAAGACGTTAAGCTTGTGCTGAAAGAGTTTGAGGAGCTTGACGTGGATGCGTCGGGAACCATATCTGCAGCTGATCTGAGGCTCTCTCAGTCTCAACCAGAGAAGTGCCAAGGCCATCTTTGAGTGAGCATTCATTTGAAGCTGAAAGGAAAATAAGGGAGCAATAAAAGATTGTGCAATCTGCATTGAGGTTTTTAGTAAATATACCACTGTTTATAATTTCAGGTTCTTGTCCTTCTAATGGATTACAAGATATGGCAGAGTTTTAAGGTCATTTTTATGGGTCTTACCATTGTAAACTAAGTTGTTACTCCAAGCACTCGTTTGTGTTGCTCGTTTCTTTATTCAAATAATCTTGCCTAAATCATAACAAACCCTTTTTTCCTAGATTAATTTTATATCTTTACGGAACTTGAAGTCTCACTGCCTGTGGAATGCTTGATCCTATTCTCTGCTGTTGCTTTTTATACTCTCTTTCTTATACTTAAGAACATTACAGTGTTGCTTTTTATACTCTCTCTTTCTTATACCCGAGAGCATTACAGCAGGCATCGGATCTACCGTCGATTTGGTCAAAACGTGACGAACAACTGTTTTCCCCCCTTCCTATTCAGTTTGCTCTCCTGGGTCGAGGATTCATCAACAGTGCAAGAGTCGTCGAATGCAAGATGTTTCAGTTGGGTGAGTCTTAGTTTATAACAAGTAACAAATTAATAAGAATAGAATTCGATAGATGTTGTAGTTGGGTAAGTGTTTTTTTTTAGTGAAAGTTGTAATATTATTATTTCGAAAAAGCAATTACATTATCGTGCGTCGAGGAGCAGGTTCCTCGACCACAAAATGACAGATTGGATGAACAATGATTCTCTGATCCTTGTAGTACCATAACCGTCACAAACGGTATTTTGACGCCTGATGGGCAGGGACAGAATACGAAAAGGGGGAAGGGGGTACCTGAAATCCTGAAGGATCTCAACAGTGGTGATGGTGGCAGATAAAGCATTTTCATGGGACCCCTCCCAAGGCCAGTCCCCGATGCTCATCCAGCCTCTCATTCCTCCTGACGGGACTGCTTTCCCACCCTGACCTGCTCCTCCCGAGGTGCTCTAGCTGCTGACCTTTTGAGTGCTCCAGTGCTCTCTCTAAATACTCCAGTAGGTGCTGGAGCTTCAGCATTCTTTGTTTCTAGACTCGCGTGCTCCACCACCTAACTCACCAGAGAGCGGTGATGGCGCCACCACCGAGTTAGCGTGGGGCTGACCGGTCACAAGTCGGGTAGTACCCTAAGTCCCCAGACCAAGAGGCACGAAGCCTGTGGAAACCAGGGGGGCCTATTTAGAGCCAAGAGACCCTTAGGGGCGAGCCCTTGGGAATAGGCGAACGGTCAACCTCCCCCCAATCTGTCACATAGGCTTTGACCTTCTTATCTCTCTAGTACTTCAGCAGGGAGGAATCAAACCGCGGGGGGCCTTTAACTGCCCCTTTATACTGCTTCAAAACGTGGCCGAGCCGGCCACAGTTGTAGCAGAAGCTTGGAAGCTTAGAGTAGGTGAGTTCAACTTGAATCGGCTCAGGGAACTCCTTGAACCGAATGACTAGTCCCCTTCGAAGTGGCCTCTCGAGTAGGTGCCAGAACCGAACTTTGACAATTTCGCCCCAACGCATGCCCCATTGGTCACATGGGACATCCACACACGCCCTCAGCGCATCCCTGATAGAGGTACCTGTTTTCCGCGTCCTTACCAGAGGCGGTAGACCCCTTGCGTGCGCCCACAATTGCACTCGGTCAAGAATTGGAATCTCCCGAGCACATGGATCCAGGTCACCAAGCAGTAGGGCTCGGTCGTCAAATCACCAAAGCTCATTGCCTCGGACCCACACCCGAGCCTCAGGGGACAGGAGGTAAGAACTAAAAAGCCCCGGCCCTAGGTCCTTGACCGCGAGACCTTCAGCAACCTTCCCCCCACGCGTTTGTAATGATACGTAGGAGAGTTTCCTTACGAGGGGTCTTTGGAGACCACAGTTTCCTCATCATCCCCCATTGTTGGTGGGCAATGGTCGTCGCAGTTGCCCGAGAAGCCGAGACCACCACTTCGACCTCCTTGTCCTCTTCCAAGGAACAGGACAACAAGCCGTCCTAAAGACCCGCCAGGGAAGCCTGAAGATCCGAGACCAAGTCAGCTGAGGGCGGAGTGACTTCCTCCTTATCCAAGTGTCGCGACCGATCCCGCGTCATTCCTCTCAGAGTTGTAAGGCACGCCGGGATGAACGGTATCTTGTCTTGGGCCTAACCCCAGAGCCACCACTACCAACCTATGAAGCTCCCCCATGGGTGCATTCCCCTTGGCCGGATCTCGCTATAGCGGCGGTGCCCTACTAGGACTAGGATCTGACGCAGTCACAACCCTAACCCATGCACCCGGAGTGGGGGGAACCAGGACAGGCTCGTGTCGCGAGGGTGAAGTAACCCTAGATGGCGCATCGTCATGGAGAGGATGAGTCAGGTCCCAGTTTGGAGGAGGGCCTAATGATGGCGTAACCCTAGGAACCGCGCCACCTTGGAAGGGAATAGCCAGAGCAAGGTCATGGCTACTTTGAGGGGCATGCAAACTAGGGTTTGGAGAGGGGAGGGCTAGGAGGTCGTTACTTGTAGGGGAAGCAACCTTGGGGCAGCGTTTGGAGGCGGGCCTTCCACGTCTCGGCTTGGTGACCGTGGTCGGGGAGGCTGGTCCCAAGGAGAAGGAGACCCCATCCAAGAGCGCTCCCATGTTAGGGAGAATCGACGTCGACAATAGAGGTGGAGAGGTAGAGGGAGCCAGAGTTGGCTTGGGCTTTCTCCGATGACGGCTCGTATCCCCAGCACTGTGGGCGGTCTGTAGGGACAAGGCAATGTAAGGGGAGTATCACCAATCGGAGCTATGACAACAACTACGGGCATAATCACCGCAGGATGCATGTCGGCGACGAGGATAGAGGAGACCACCATAACTTTCGTGCGGCTAGGGCTAGGAGAGGATCTCAAAGTTGAGAGAGAATAGACAATTTGTGATAATTGGGTGAGTGTTAGTTTATAACAAGTAACAAATTAATAAGAATATAATTCGGATTAACTTGAAAATGGTATTTGAAAACAAGATTGGAAATAAGTCAAGACCTGGTAATTCGGTTTCCTTGAATCCTTTACTACGTGTATTGCATGGGTCTCCTAGGACACCAGCCATCCCTCCTAAAATCTCAGTATTTATTTGACTTTATTGTCATCAAGCAATTCCAACTAAATGTTTCCTTGAGAGTAGGGGCATCGAATTTAACCTGGATCAGATCCTTTGTCCCTTCTGCAACAATGACCTGGAAGATATGCATCATTTACTTATGCATTGTTAAAGGTTAATATGGTCTCTAACCTTTAAATGATTGGGTTCTCATGGGTTATGCCTCAAAATCTACATGATTTCTTAAACTCTTGGTCTTCCTTCAATAGAAATAAATCCAACAACCTTTGACGAGTCATCTTCTTAGTATCTCTCTGGTTCATTTGGATTTCAAGAAATAACATTGTTTTCAATAATATTACCTTGTTTTCTGAGGGCTCTTTCTCTAAAATTTAGAGTTACTCATTCATAGTTCTATATAGCTTTTCTAAATCTGGGCATCTATTCAACATCCAAAAGTGGATCAAAGAATCCTTAAATCGCAGACTCTCTAAGGAAAAACTTCTTCCTACTCCTTAAAATATTGGATATGTTTAATTTATTTTGGTTAATTGGAGTTCTAAACCTTGTATGTTCTGTTAATTTTTGTATCCTTCTCCTTCTGATAATTCAAGCCTCACGACTTCAAATAGCTTGAATTGGTTTCTAAGGATTCTAGCTATAATGCTATGAATTGCTCCTTTCTGTAATCGAGGGAATAACCCCTTGTTTCATGCCTTTTCTCGAAGGTTTGAAACCTTCAATCTATTTGCCGATAAAAAAAAAACTTTGTAAGCCGAACTCTAACCGTGTAGAGAAATGATTCATGAAACAGGCCATTCAATGATTCAATTGGATTAATCATGCTCTCTCGCTATTTCGTAATTTTCATATTTTCCTACCTCAATCCCTTTATCGGTTACCTCTATATCCACTTTATACCATTACGATATTATAATCGGAATTGGAACCCATCGAGGAGTAAGTGAGTTAGAGCATTACAATGGAGGGCTGATCCTTGGTCTAATTTTTGTGTTGCCTCTGCCCATTGTATCCAATATTAAAGAAGAGCATCACCAATGGGACCTTCTACTCCGATTGCAGCCTTCAACATCGAAGGTTCGCAACAGCGTCGAAAGCTAGCCTCTGATCGACTTGCTCACAAACCACATGTGACACATATCCCTTTTTTTCTTTTTAAATATTACAAAAATATAATCCTTCTAACACCTAAACACTCTAATACTCTTATTTCGAAAGACTATTAATCTAATGAGTAATATTGCGGTTTTGTTGCGCCCCTATAGCGTACCCAACGACTACACCCCGCGACATTGTCGTCGTTCCTCCTGACTCAGGTCCGTTCCATCTTCTCTGCCTCAATGACGTTCAGCCCGACAAGCCTCATCTTCGTCGCTTCCTCCGACGGGACTCTCTCAACCCACTTACCGGATTTGGGTTCTACCTTCGAATCTCCTCTATCACTCCTATCTGGATCGTCTCTCAATCCTCCTCTGTTGGACCTTTCTAATCCAACCCCAATACCCCAATGTCAACGTTTTATGGATTCAGGCTCGGGGTCGATTCCTAAGCCAAACCCCCTCCCAACGATGTCTGACTTTCGAATCTTGGCATGGAACTGCTAAGGGCTAGGATCCAAGGTCCATAAGAAACACTCTGGCATCTTCTGCAAAATCACAAGCCTCGTGTGTTATTCCTCTCGGAGACGCTTCTCTCAGCCCAAACCTTCTTGTTACTAGAACGGTCATTCGATTTCCATGGCCCCATATGTGTCCTGGTGTTTGATACACAAAGGGGGCTCGCCCTATTTTGGGTGATAGGGGTGCACCTGGTACAGAGGATCGTGGACGACCACTTCATTGATGTGTAATTTTCCTCCCCGGTCCATAAGAAGGTCTGGTTCACTGTATATATGGTGAGGCAAGACGAGACCTCAGACATCAGACATTGGATCTTCTGCATCGTCTCCACCAACGGGCTCACCCTCAGTGGATACGCATGGGGGATTCCAATGGTATCCTTTACCACGATGAGACTTGGGGAGAGGGAGCTTACCCTCGTACTCTGATTGATGACTTTCGCACGGTTTTTGAGGAGATGGATCCGGTCGACGTTTCGAGGTCTGGCCATCACTACACCTGGTTTAGAGGTTCACTATCACCGCATTGAGTCTCGCCTAGATAGAACATTGATCTCTAGGAACAAGTACTATATTTTACCAAAGCTGGATTTCTGTAACATGGGCACCACTACTTCTGATTATTGGCCTATTATCCTATCCTTAGACCGGTGTGTGCGAGGTAGAGCTACATAATAGTTTTGGTTTCAGTCTAAATGGATTCAAGATCTAAAATGTGGGAAGGTGATTCAGGATGGATGAGACAAATCCCCGAATACATTGATCAAGGACACTATTCGGAAGATCGAGTCCTCCTTGGGTCCTTGGGGGAGTTTATTTCCGAAAGAATCTTAATCATATAAAGTGGTGTCAAAGTTGTATCAAAGAACTCAATGGTCGCATTGATCATGCATGGGTACACTAAAGGAGGCGATCCAGATACAGTATGAAAAGGCCCTTTGAGCATAGGATGCATTCTGGCGTCAACGGAAAAATCATCATTGGCTCACGGTAGG
The DNA here is from genome assembly GCA_963921825.1 of Erodium maritimum. Lineage (NCBI taxonomy): Eukaryota > Viridiplantae > Streptophyta > Magnoliopsida > Geraniales > Geraniaceae > Erodium > Erodium maritimum. The sequence continues at coordinate 36,056,610 of OY997593.1, read as the reverse complement.
GGATAAGAACACTATATTCTTCCAGGCGATTGTGTCTTAGAGACGGTGCATTAATACTATCGTTCTCTTAAAATTGATGTAGGCCAAGCAGTTTCTTGGGAAACAGGGATGCGTGAGCTCATTATCAATTATTTTGGGCAGTTGTTCACTACCCAACACCCGATTTGCCGCACTTCCCTATTCATCTATAACCATGGATTACGGAGAGTCGGAACCAAACGCTCTTGGCTCCGACCGATGCCCTGAAATCCGAACAACAATATTCCAGATGGGGCTGAATAAAGCTCCTTGTCCGGATGAGCTTAATCCCAGATTTTATCAGCATTACTGGCCTATGGTGGCCGACGAAGTGGTCTGATTCATCCAATAGGTGTTGGAGATGGGGTACTTTGATCTAGATCTGAACAACATATCTATCATTATCATGCCTAAGAAGCCAGACCCGGATTTGATCAGTGACCTATGACCCATTGGTATATGTAATGTGGTCTTCCGCATTCTATCGAAAGTTCTGGCTAATCGGCTTCACCCTCTCCTCCAGCATGTGATATTTGAGTCTCAACGACCTTTTATACCGGGTATATGTATTCAAAACAACATCATGATTTCTTTTGAAATTGTTCACTACCTGCATAGGAAAAGGCAAGGGGAAATTAGATCCATGACACTAAAATTGGATACGAGTAAGGCATATGAATGGGTAAAATGAATCTATATCTTGACTATCATGAGACAGCTAGGCTTTTTGGCTGATTCGATCACCATACTATCTTGTTGTATGTTGACAGTTCGTTACTCAATATCCTCTAGTGGTCGAGATGTTAGGTATCGAGGTAGGGTTGGAGATGAACCAACTCGCAGCGGAAAATCAATGAAAACCAAGAGACGATTAAAACCATGAAACAACTAACAAAGAATGGATTCACAAGAGAAAAATCCAACACTATTTCTTGCCAAATCAAGAACACCGGGTAACGAATGATTGGCTTGAGTCTCCAAGACGCCTACGTATCCACATGGGAATCAAAGCCACGTAGTTCTTCTCTTTGAGGACTCGAACACAAAAATGGAGGTGGGAGCTTGCCTTGGCTGAAATTGCAAGGGAGAGGAGAGAGAAGTTGTGTTTCCTATTCTTGTCTTGTGTTTGTTATGTTGAAAAAAGATGAGTTAAACATAACAAACTCCATCAACTTGTCAAACTAAAAGCATGGGACAAGTATGGTGACAAGTAAGGTGTAAATAGGAAAAAGTATGGCTAGATAAGATGGGGTTGGGTAATGAATCACCAACACCTTAATCCTTGTCTTGCTTACTTAGTAATAATTAATCAAGACTTGATTAATTAGTTCAAAGGGCATTGGTTGCATGGGCCTTTCATGGGCCTCTTGGAACATGGCCCGTGGCCATTTCCAACGAGGTCCCGTGATTCCCTCATCGCCTCCAAGCCTTCCATATCGGAAATGTCCAACATTATCCGATGCGATCAATCCCAAGACTCCAAGCCTTGTCTTGATCCGTAAAGTCCTATTCGCTTATGGGCACATGACCCAAAACCCAGTTTTGGTCATGTCTCGAGACAACTCCCTTTTGGCCATTCTCCATAAATGTGTCCATGAGTTTCACCCTCCGGTGTGACCCTTAGGTTTATGCATGTCAATAGATCAACGTAAAATCTCATTTTACTTGATCTTATATAAGTGGCAACTAACAAGACTTTAGTATTGTCTGACACTACATAACGAATCGACCCTGTTGATTCTAACCTTTTCGTCGTCTATGTCACTATATTTTTAACTCCGATATCCTGATTGAGATAAGGCATAGACCCGTCATCCTTACTATTCTCAATCATTGTTCCTTGATATGTGAGATGACTGAATATATGATACCCAGTATCATGTGCATGACCATGCTATTCTTTCAGTCACTCTCGATCAAGCGGCCGAGAACCGATATCTTTCCCATACCTCAGTATGAGGGATAAATCCCTTAGTCGTCTTTCGTGCCACTCATGTAGCCTGTTCCCAAGCCAATCTTGGCCGTTATGGAAGCCCTATTACGGACAACGTTAGGCTTAGGTCAAACTCAGTTGTTGATCCACCATGACTTCATTCTCACCTCCGTATACCATATCTTGGAGGTGGACGACTGATCCTTTCAGATCGCCTTGGACCTTCCGGAATTGTAACAGGAATCGGTTCTTACTCTACGACCATCTTTGGCTCCCTTTCTACTTGGTTGTCAATTGGTTTAGACGGATCTGTACCATCCTGAATTTCTTCGAGATTCACAGTCCTCCCAATGATGTCTTTGGAAACAAAACTTCTTTTCCATAAAGACCTCACCCTAAGCGACGAACACCATGTTCTTATTGGGTTTGTAGAAGTAGTATCCCCTTGTTGCTTTGGGATACCCCACGAAGGTGCATATCTCAAATCTTGGTTCGAGCTTAGTCGAAACCAAATGTTTCACATAAGCCTCACATCCACAAATCTTTAGGAAGGACAAAGCGGGCATCTTTCCCTGCCATTTCTAAAATGGTGTCCCTTCCACAGCCTTCGTCGGAGCCTGATTCACAATGAATGCAGTCGTCTCTAGAGCATAACCCTAGAAAGAGATTGGGAGATCAGTCAAACTGATCATGGATCGGACCATATCCAATAAAGTCTGATTCTCCGCTTGGACACAGCATTCAACTGCGGTGTTCCAAGAGGAGTCCATTCTGAAAAGATCCCGCTCTCCACCAGATGATCTAAAAACTATATGGTTAAGTATTTTCCACCTCAATCCAATCAAAGTGTCTTAATACTTTTCCCGAGTCGGTTTTCTACTTCAGTCTTGAACTCTATGAATTTATCAAAAGCTTCAGACTTATGTCTTATTCAACAGACATAACCATATCTACTATAATCGTTAGTAAATGTGATGAAGTAGCTAAAACCCCTCTTGGCCAGCGAACCTATTGTCCACACACATCCGAGTGTATCAGCCCAAATAATTCACCCGCCCTTTCACCGTGACCGGTAAAGGGCGCTTTAGTCATTTTCCCATCAAACAAGTCTTGTACCTATCGATCGAATGGAATTCGAATGGACCTGAAAGCCTGCACTTCTGAAGTGCTGATAGGCGCTTCTTGTTTATGCGGCCCAAATGACAGTGTCATAACAGAGTTATGTTTAAATCTTTGGATTTAGACCTCTTGGTATTAACATAATATATAGAACTTGAGGCATTGTTACCCACATCTAATATGTGCAATCCTCCAACCAAGTTAGTACTAGCATAAAACATATCATTGCATACAACATTGAAAACTCCATTTCCAATATTAATATTATATCCTTCCTTGTCAAACACTGATACAGATATAATATTCCTACTAAAAGTAGGTATGCAATATACATTATACAATACTAAGAAAATGCCACTTGGCAAAGCAAGACTCATGGATCCTCTAGCAGTTGCCAAATGTAATGATGCCTCCAATTACATCCAATGTAATTCTTCCTTCAATCTCGTTAATTACATCCAATGTAATGATGGTATTAAGGGCTCACAAACAGGGATTAAAATTCCAATTTTATCTTTGCATGTGAGGTGATATGCTCGGTAAATAAAGTTAAAGCATGCGATTCTAAAACACAGAGAATTAATCATGCATAAACTAAACCAAGCATAAAGCGATAAATGTGCACATAATTGCCCCCTAAACTAACTCCCACTAGCTTCTTGAGCTCCATCGACTCCAAGCCGATGCCAACACCCGAAAAGCCATCAAATGACCTTTTTTCCCTTTCTTTGTCTTGAGCAAAATATTACAATTTAATACACGACTCGCAGGTCGGGAATAAATAAATATTACAAATAAGTGGTTCAACGACCACACCTTGAAAGAATAATTACACGCTAACTCTAATGGCTCGCAGGCCATAAAAAGCGATAAATAATTAAAACGAGCTCGGGGCTATTATGTACACCATGCCAACATCACATCACACATCGTGTTATCAAACAAGCATGTTATCAAACATCATGTGATTTTCCGGTTTTAATTAATATCCAAGTTCCGAAAAAAAATTTATGCTTGGTTTATCGAAACCGTTCAAAATGAAACTTTTGAACATTTGATCTTCGAGTTCGTCATGACGGTTCCAAACTCGTCATAACAAACAAAATAGTTTAGCCTAGGCATATCAACCACCCAATGGTCATGATTGTTCTAGCTCCGTCCAACGGAGCCCCGTTCGGTCCCGGTTTCGGCTCCCCGAGAGTCCCGTTTTCGAGACCCGAAAAATCAAATAAATTTCAAAATTTCCAGATTTGAAATATTTTTCAAAAATTAATTTTTCATGCATTAAATCCATAAACAAGAATTTAAAATATGTTATCAAACAATTTGGTATATTAACATGTCAAAACCGAAACTTTCAACACCGTCGTGTGAATCCCGAAGGTAGCACGGCTCTGATACCACTGTTGGTCTCGAGGTAGGGTTGGAGATGAACCAACTCGCAGCGTAAAATCAATGAAAACCAAGAGACGATTAAAACCATGAAACAACTAACAAAGAATGGACTCAGAAGAGAAAAATTCAGTACTATTTCTTACCAAAACAAGAACACTGGGTAACGAATGACTGGCTTGAGTCTCCAAGATGCCTACGTATCCACATGGGAATCAAAGCCACGTAGTTCTTCTCTTTGAGGACTCAAGAACACAAAAATGGAGGTGGGAGCTTGCCTTGGCTGAAATTGCAATGGAGAGGAGGGAGAAGTTGTGTTTCATATTCTTGTCTTGTGTTTATTATGTTGAAAAAAGATGACTTAACCATAACAAACCCCGTACTTTTCCAACTAAAGGCATGAGACAAGCATGGTGACAAGTAAGGTGTAAATAGGACAAAGTATGGCTAGACAAGATGGGGTTAGGTGGTGAATCACCAACACCTTAATCTTTGGCATGCTTACTTAGTACTAATTAATCAAGACTTGATTAATTAGTTTCATGGGCCTTTTTGCATGGGTCTTTCATGGGCCTCTTGGAACATGGCTCGTGGCCATTTCCAACGAGGTCGCGTGATTCGGCCATCGCCTCCAAGCCTTCCATACCGGAAATGTCCAATATTATCCGACGCGATCAATCCCAAGACTCCAAGCCTTGTCTCGATCCGTAAACTCCTATTCACTTATGGGCACATGAACCAAACCCCAGTTTTGGTCATGTCCCGAGACAACTCCCTTTTGGCCATTCTCCATAAATGTGTCCATGAGTTTCACCCTCCGGTATGACTCTTAGGTTTATGCATGTCAATAGGTCAACGTAAACTCTCATTTTACTTGATCCTATATAAGTGTCAACTAATGAGACTTTATTATTATCTTACACTACATAACGAATCGACCCTGTTGGTTCTTACCTTTCCGTCGTCTATGTCACTATCCTTTTATCTCCGATATCCTGATTGAGATAAGGCATAGACCCGTCATCCTTACTATTCTCAATCACTGTTCCTTGATATGTGAGATGACTGAATATATGATACCCAGTATCATGTGCATGGCCATGCTATTCTTTCAGTCACTCTCACTCAAGCGGCCGAGAACCGATATCTTTCCCATACCTCAGTATGAGGGACAAATCCCTTAGCTGTCTTTTATGCCACTCATGTAGATCATCCCCAAGCCCTGTTACGGACAACGTTAGGCTTAGGTCAAACTCATTTGTTGACTACATAGCGATCACAAAGACTCCTTGGTCTAAGGATACATGACAAGCTACGACACTGAATATGTTCATGACTTAATATATGGCACATATTCAGGGTGTGTCGTCCAATATCATGTCCCACATGATATATATGATCAGACTCCGGAATCTCATTTCAATGACTAACAGAACGTAAGCCATAAAGAGCCATCTTTCATACTAGTCGCTTCTAGTGAAGATTTGTTGACTAGGGACGCATCGAGTGTGATCTATCTCGATCTATGGTTCTATTCGCATTGTGGACATAGATCAAAGCACACATCGATATATTACTCCAACACATAAGTAATATATACCCGCTTTAATTTTATTGCTAACGATGATATATACATTTGGACATTTATGATTGACTACGGGCACTAAGACTAACACGAGAAACGCCTATGCTCACTTCATCTAGGGGAATTCGTTAAGGGGACCCTTTCTCGCCGTACTTATTCTTGTTCAGTATGAAAGGCATATCCCACATCCTCCGGGTAGCACAAGGGGATAGGATATTTATGGGGTGACGGTGGCTCGAGGAGCGCTGACTATATCCCACATGTTCTTCGTAGATGATTGCTACATTTCTTTCTAGGCTATTTCAATGAAGCACAAAAGATCCGAGACATTTGAGGTAAATTTGGGAACCTCTCGGGGCAGGTACTCAATTTCCATAAATAATAAGTCTTATTCAGTACAAACACGCCTGATAGTACTAATCATAGTTATGGGATCATAGTATTACGAAACTGAGCCATGGCCTATTTGGAAGACCATATTGTCACTAGAATTTGCTCGTGGGATGGAAATATCCTATTTCCAATAGGGAGAGAGGTCATGATTCGCTCGGTTTTGACTTTCCTGCCCATCTAGATTGTGTCTTTCTTTTGGGTACCGAAATGTATTATTAACCGCATACATGTGGCATTAGACAAGATTTGGTAGGAGGTTTAAGGCGACCGAAGCTCGGCCCATTATTTGGCAAGACTGTGATAAGCTATGTACTCCCAAGGCCTGAAGGTATGGGTTTTCGTCATCTTCAGGATGTCAAGAAAACTCTCCCCGGGAAACAAGCCTAGGGCCTCATTCATCAACCTCATTCGCTAGTTTTCAGGTACTAAAAGCTAAATACTTTCCGACCACGGATTTCCTACATGCAAAAGCAGGTTTGTGCCAACGTTTCACCTGGTATAGTATATTTTCAACTCAAGCACTACTTCTTAATGGTCTTCGGACCGCCATCCAAGATGGTCGGGACACTTAGATTCTCAAAATCCCTTAGTTTATTGGGCTGGAATATCGGATACATACGGTATCCTCGGCTCTAAATGGGCCATGTGGATGGATTAATGACTCCTGGATCTTTTTGTTGGGATGTTGACCTTATTTGCCAACTATTTGTTGCCTATGACTGGGATCGTATCTTTGAAGTGCTCTTTTCGGAGGAGAGGCCCACCAAAATATGGTATTGGGCTAACGATAAATATGATCTTTACTTAACTAAGGAGGGATATAGGGTATTGGCCACAATCAGACAGTATGGTCTCCAGAATAGGACTCCAACCGCATGGGTGCCCTTGTGGAGCATTCTTGTTTAACCTCGCACGTGGATTTTTTATGGAGATGTCTCTCCGACACTCTACGGGTGGCCTTGAATCTTCAACATCATTTTGTCCCCATCTTCCCGCTTTGTGTTATCTATGGTCGGTCAAGAGAAACAGTCAGTCACCTTAATGTGGGTTTGCAAAGACATGTTGGTCTCATCTGGGGGCCTTCATACTACTGAGCAAGACATTTAATTCCCTGCATGGTGGGAAATTATCATAGTGGATGCAAGTCTAGTACGGGTAGCAAAAATTATCTGCCTCATGTGGGAAATTTAGAAGTCCCAGAATGCGCTAGTATGCAGCGGAACCACCATATTTGTTATTGGCGTAGAATCGGATACTTGGGTGAATCTGTTAGTCTGTCGTGAGGCCAACTCTCTTATATCAGTGCCTAAGGCGCCATCCTCTCAGATGCCGTCAAAATGGATCCCTCCTCCTCCAAGGACAATCGCCATAAACGTCGATAGACCAATATTTCAGTATTCTGGTCAATCGGCGTGAGGGGTTATAGCTCCTTCCAAGGGTGGAATGGTTTGTTTAGCCACGAATGGGGTATTCTCGGGTGTGTGGTCCCCATTCATGATTTAAGCCTATGAAATTGGTATAGTTCGAAAGATTGTCCCTGCTCTAGGGGAAGGACCAATTATCATCCAGTCTGATGCCTAGGTCTTGGTGGACATGATCTTGACAGGCCCACGCGCCCTCGTCCCCGATAGGCACAGTCATTTGGGATATTCGTCAGCTACTTATTCAAAAGTGAGTCTTACTCTCGAATTTGTTAAAAGAACTACGAAAAAATTCGAGGTTATATATTTATAAATCTAAAATTTGAAAGAAAAAACCCATAAGTTTATATATCTGATTTATATCCAAAAAAACGAATACTTATAATCCACCAAAATCTCTTTATATATATAATATTTTATTTGTAATATATTTTATAAACCCTATATCTCACATTTTATATATCAAAATTTATTTATTTTAAAGTTTTTTGAGCATATAAGGGGATTTTTATTGAAATATAAAAAGGCTTACAAACACATGACCGAATAAGTAACAACATAAAAAAGAACATCGAAACTAATGAAATAAAAGTGTGACACCAAAGTCGTGGCTCGTAAGTATCAGACGCTAACCCTATCACAAGATACCTAGCTAATCTAGGGGTACGATAATAGTGGATTAAATCCACACAAGTGGCTACACAGTTGTAGTTCGTAGTACTCATTATCTAATTCGACCTAACATTGCCCGTGTCGAGAGATCCGAGGCAGTTAAGAGGAAAATAGGTAGACAGGGAGAATTCTATATAATGGGGCGAAGGGGTCATCATACTTGCACCGATGTATACAGGGCGAGGTGTGCATCCCCATACATTCCTCGATGCTCGGTGGTCCATTCATCATCCTAGGCGGGGTCGTTGAGCAGTCCCCGCTTGAGAGTCTCCCATATAAGTTGATTCCCTAGCTAGTGGCACGTCCACATACTATGAAGAAACAAGAAGTTTCTCCTGCTTAGGTAGGAGATCTTGTGTTGCACTGGCTTCACTTAGCCCTACAACCCCCGGGACGTGAGGTGGTGGTACCAAGTAGAAGCATACGTGCTTCCAGCACGATGAACGTACTGGCGTGATGGGTAGGAGATCTTGGGTTGCGATTCCGGTCATCCATCCCATCGGGGTGGGGAGCCATCTCTATGTCGACCATGGGATCATTTGGAAAGCCCTCAATATTCCTTGTGGATCTGGAACGTCCGATAGTAGTGGGGGTGGTTGGTGACCGACGAGGTGATTATGGCATCTAATGAAGGCGTCCCCGGTTCCATGACATCCTTCTGATGAGGCCATCTTGCCTGATTTTGGAATGCGTTTTCAGGTAGTCGAATGGTGGACTTTGTAGGGTGGCCAGGCCGAAGGTCCCAGAAAATGGAGCATCGCCAACATACCAAGGGCTAGGAACGGGCCTTTGGATCTTCCTCCCCTTCGAGGTGGTTAAGTGAGGCTGTGTGTCGTCGCATTAGTGGTGGTTCTAGGTGGTCGAGTCATTGATGGAGGAGGGGAGCCGCCACAAGATCGAACAGAGGAATCCAAGCAAGAGTACGTTGCTCTTCGTCCTTGACCTATTGTTCCTCGGCTGCACTATCGATGGGGGTTGTAGGAGCCCACTGAGGGGCACCAAAAGTAGGGATGGTGGAAGCGGTGAAGACAGTGCTGGTTTCTCTCGGGAGCATGACGGGTGGGGCGAGTAGTGGTGGCGACGACCGTGGAGGTGAAAGAGGACGCGGTGGTTGGTCTCTCCGTCTCTTCGGCCGGATCGGTTTTATGAACCCACGAGGTGGGGCCGGCGGCAAGACACGAGGAAAAGATGGAACCAAGTGGGGGGCAGATCGGTCATGATGGTGGTAGGTGTAGGTGTCTTGATATTACCATGACAGACGGGAAGCACGAAGGCGACGCTAACAAGGATAGTCATAACGGTGAGTGATTGGGCAGGGGCTGGATTCACGATAAAGTCAATCCAGGTGCAGGGGGCAACGCGACGGGAGAGAGAGAAAGAGAGAGAGAGAGAGAGAGAGAGAGAGAGAGAGAGAGAGAGAGAGAGAGAGAATTCCAGTAAAGCCTATTGGGGGTCGCGAAGATCTGCTCCTAGGTCAAGATGGTGGTGGGGCTCATGAAGATCCGTTCAAGTAGAGTGGGTGCAATTTGGGTCTGCACCGACATAACGACAATAAGCATTATAAGAGTCGCAGGTAGTCACGTTTTTGGTGGAGGACATTGTGGTTGATCTCTCTTCTTTCTTGGGCGAAATGGTTTGATGAATTCTTATGATGGAGTCGGCGGTATGATCAGGGGAAAGGATGGAATCAGATGGATGGGGTGCAGCGTAAATTTTATGGTGGCGGTTAGGGAGATGGTGAGATTTTTCATGGTGGGAGAGGGGCACCAAGGCGGTTGTGGCAGGTCAGTGGTGGTTGGGAAGACGGACGGCAGAGTCCCGAGAATGGTAGACCTAACTACGACGGCGGGATAGGCGGAGAGGACATGAGAGGAGAAAGAGGAGAGCAACCCTAAAGGTATAGAATGGTTTATTTTTAAAAAAATATTTTAAAATCTAAACTGATTATATATATATATATATATATATATGGACGATATCGGTTGCGACAACATGATAGAATGTGACCATTCATTCTCAGTCGTGGATCGTAGGCAGTAATGCATACTTTACGTTCAGAATAGTACACATTGTATTGACTATGTCTAGAACTCACACGCGCTTTTGTCTAGGGGTATATTCGTCCCTCCGTCATCATATAAATATCAAGTTTCCTATTTTGAACACGATTCCGAGAGCCATAACTGTCCAGTTCCCTATTTTGATATTGCGAGACGCGCACCTAGCCACTATAAAATTAACCTTGAGATACATTCTTCACAGAACGAAACTCGGATCGCCGATTCGAAATCTACGACACATAGTTGCATATTAATAGAAACTTCAAGCTAGTGATTGGAATCGATCAAAGCTATCAGCTAGATATTAATCAAAGCTATCAGTCGGAGACTGATCAAATACAAGGTGAAGACAGTGGATGATGTTGTCAATGAGAGAAGACTGAATACAACAACTCTGATGAGGACATCGAAGCTATCAACAACATTTCTATCATGCGACTAGCATCGGACGTCGAAGCTATCAGCACTTTATCCGAACCTGAAGAAGAAGCTATCAGCAACATTCCTATCATGCGACTAGCAACGGATGTCGAAGCTATCAACACTTTATTCGAACCCGAAGAAGAAGCTATCAGCAACATTCCTATTATACGATTAGCACCAAGGACAAGATCAGGAACTAGAGCATTAAAAGAAGAATTCACCAAGAAAGTGAAGAGTTTAATTACATTCATAAAGCAAGGGGGACTCCAAAAAGACGTGATCACCAAGGCAAATCAAGAAGGCATTCAAGAACAATACAAGACTTCAACAAATCTGTTTTTGCCTCTACTCCAAGGAATTAATGAGGCCAACTTGTTCATCATTTTCAAAGACAAATCAGCCATGTAATTCAAGGAAGATGAATAGCCAAGGTATGCATTTAAATTCAGATTATTAATGAGTTACTTTTGCTTTTTTGCAGATTCCAAGCCTTTAGTTTCTCAAGAGTCTTTTAGCATTAATTAGAGTCAAATGTAATCAATTTTAGACCCTTGAAGGTCACTTGTTGTTGGACTATTTAATAAAGTCCCTTCTCAGCATGTATTATGCAAGTTTTATGAAATAAAAATTCGAGGTTTCTTCTGGGAAGAACCTATCGCATTTCAATCTTCATGTGTGTGAATCCTTGAAGTTTGAGTGTTTCGACTTATCACGGACTTTCCATAATCTGTGTGGCATCATTTAATCCACCATCCATCCTCCTAGTTACTTCGATTCTTCAAAGAGTGTTGTACGGCCAGTTGAAGCAATCTCCATCATCGACTCCATCTTCATCCATTGGAACCTTAGAAAGTGTTGTACGGCCAGCTAAGGTTCTCCATCCTACAACCACGTTCCTGTATCATCTGGTATCAGAGCTAAACGCTCCAAATCAAGTTTTATCTATCCTTTTTTTATTAATCTCGTTTTTATCTATTTGCTGTTGTTCCACTTTAAAAAAACAAAAGAGAAAAGAAGAAGTTTTGAACAGAACTCAAATCTGTCAAGTTTTGTTTTCTTAGTTTGTTGTCTCATCATTTTAAGTTCAGTACCTTTTCAACTTCCTTTGCACTTGATTTGTTTGTTTGTGAGAAATATCAAATTTTAGGACTATGGAAGAACAAGGGGATGCAAACATGGCTCAAATTCTTGCTGTCATCCAAGACCTTGGAAATCGATTGACAAGAATTGAACAGCCACCCCCAGCACGTAGAAATCTCATTCGAAATGTGAATGCTCCAAGAATGAATCAAAATGAAGATGAACCAGATTCAGAAGATGATGACCAACCAGATTTTTATCAAAACCCAAGGCCAAGGAGACAATATAATTATGATCGAGGTCGAGAAGAGGATGCTAGGCATGGAAACCAAGATGTTAAGCTCAATGCTCCAACTTTCGCATAGAAGGTCAATCCAGAAGCTTATCTTGATTGGGAGAGACGTATGGAGTATATATTCGAATACTACAACTACTCGGAACAAAGGAAAGTATTCATAGCCGCTGCCCAACTTACTGAAGGTGCTTTGGCTTGGTGGGACAAAGATGTGTCCGAGAGAAAGAGGCATAGGCACGGTCAGATTGCAACTAGGGAGGACATGAGATTCATCATGAGGAAGAGATATGTTCCAACCTATTATTACCGAAGCCTACAACAAAAATTCAAAAAGCTCTCTCAAGGGAATCAATTAGTTGAAGAATATTTTGAAGAGTTCGAGAAATTAAGGAACATGTTAGAATCTGAAGATTCATAGGAGTCTCTAATGGCTCAATTTCTTGATGGTCTTCATGATAGAATTGCTAGAAAGGTGCAGAGACAAACCTACCATGATTTGGACGAATTATTGCACCTTGCTACTCAAGCTGAACAACACATTAAGAGGAAGACAGCTTCTACCAATCGAAACAAGAATTCTTGGGCATCCCAACCACCAAAAGTGTTAGACAAAGGAAAGCCTGATGAGATGCACCAGCGATTCAAAGGGAAGCTAACAGAATCAACAAAGGGAACCAAACCAGAGTAAGGTAATGATTTAATTCAAAGAACTCGTGACATTACTTGTTTCAAATGTCAAGGAAAAGGACATTATGCACGAGAATGTCCAAACCAGCGAGTGATGATCCTCAAAGCTAATGGAGAATACGAGTCTCAAGATGAGGAAGAAGAAAGAGTAGAATCTGAAGAAGATATTATTGATTATCCAGAATCTGGAGACCCACTAGTCATAAGGAGAGCTCTAAGCTCACTCTTTGATCCCGAGACTATTCAACGAGAAAACATCTTTCACTCGCGATGCAACATAAATTCTAAGGTATGTAGCTTGATTATTGATGGAGGTTCATGTACTAACGTGGCCAGCAAGTATTTGGTTGATAAGCTAGGTCTCCAAAAGACAAAGCACCCTGAACCATACCAGTTGAAATGGCTCAATGATGCCTCTGAGCTCAAGATCTCCGAGCAAGCCACTATACCTTTCAACATAGGCAAATATGCAGATCAAGTTGTGTGTGATGTAGTTCCTATGCAAGATGGTCACCTTCTTCTAGGACGACCATGGCAGTTTGATAAAGAAACTATACACAATGGAAGGACCAACTACTACTCTTTCACTCACAACAACAAGAAGCACACTTTGGCTCCTCTTAATCCACAAGAAGTGCATGAAATGCAGATATCTACGAGCAAAGGAGCTAAGTTAGACAAAACCAAGCTTTATATTACATCTCTACTGTTTTGAAATCTCTTGATTCATCAAATAATGTGCTATTAATGATCTTTAAGTAAGGTTTGTTTTCAGGTCAAGAAGAGCATGAATTATCTCCCGAGATGCTTGAACTACTAGAAAAATTCAAAGAGGTGTTTCCCGAGGAGATACCACTAGGTCTGCCACCAATAAGAAGAATTAAGCATCAAATCGATCTTATTCTAGGCGTGCCATTACCAAACAGGCCAGCTTATAGAGTTAATCCCACATAAGCTCAAGAGCTAGAGAAGCAAGTTCAAGATCTCATGTCGAAAGGTTATATTCGCGAAAGTCTTAGCCCATGTGTAGTACTTGTCCTTCTAGTGCCTAAGAAAGATGTAACATGGAGGATGTGTGTTGATTGTCGAGCCATCAACAATATCACTGTCAAGTATAGGCATCCAATTCTGAGGCTTGATGATATGTTAGACGAGAAAGGGTTATATGAGTGGCTGGTCATGCCATTTGGACTCACAAATGCTCCAAGTACATTCATGAGACTCATGAATCATGTCTTGAGGGCATACATCAGTAAGTTTGTGGTAGTATATTTCGGTGATATATTGGTTTATAGTTCTAACCTTGCATATCATTTAAACCACATCGAACAGGTTCTAGAGACACTACGAGCTGAAAATCTCTATGCAAATCTTAAGAAATGCTCATTTTGCACTGATCAAGTTGTGTTTTTAGGATTTGTTGTATGCTCGCAGGGATTGAAGGTTGATGAGGAGAAAATCAAAGTCATTCAAGATTGGCCTACACCAACAACCATTGGACATGTTAGAAGCTTCCATGGATTTGCCAGCTTCTATAGAAGATTTGTGAAGGATTTTAGCACCATTGTTGCCCCTTTGACTACGGTGATTAAAATGAATGTGGAGTTTAAATGGGGTCAAGCACAAGAGGAAGCATTCCAAAAGCTCAAAGATAGCCTTACACATGCACCTGTTTTGGTATTACCTAACTTTGATAACACATTTGGAATTGAATATGATGCTTCAGGTACAGGTATAGGCGTTGTCCTAACTCAAGGGGGAAAACCAGTAGCATACTTTAGTGAGAAACTCAATGGAGCTGCCCTCAATTACCCTACTTATGACAAAGAACTCTATGCTTTGGTAAGATCTCTTGAAACTTGGCAACATTATCTATTATCCAAAGAGTTTGTTATTCATATAGATCATGAGACCCTCAAGCACCTAAGAGGACAGACCACTCTTAAGAAAAGACATGCGAAGTGGCTTGAGTTTATAGAGACTTTTCCATAAGTGATCAAGTACAAGAAAGGAAAGGAAAACATCGTAGCTGATGCACTATCAAGGAGACATGCTCTGATTTGCACAATGGAGGCTAGAATCATGGGATTTGAGCATATCAAGAGTTTATATGAAACTGATCCAGATTTCAAAGAAGCTTTCAAGGAGACAAGCAAGGTTGCGTATGGATCATTTTATCAACGAGATGGATTCTTATTCAAGGATAGAAGGCTTTGCATACCACAAGGATCCATGAGAGATTTTCTTATCAGAGAAGCACATGGAGGAGGGCTTATGAGACATTTTGGTCGAGACAAAACTCTAAGTGTGCTTATGGATCATTTCTTTTGGCCGCACTTAAAGAGAGATGTGGAGAGATTATGTGCTAAATGCATCACTTGCTTAAAGGAAAAATTCAAGTCACATCCTAATGGTTTATATATGCCTTTGCCTATTCCTAACCTACCATGGGTAGACATTCTATGGATTTTGTTTTAGGTCTGCCAAAGATCAACTACAAGGACTCCATTTTTGTGGTAGTGGACAGATTTTCCAAAATGGCTCATTTCATCCCATGCAACAAGACTAATGATGCTACTCAAATTGCTTATCTCTTTTTCAAAGAAGTAGTGTGTCACGCCCCAATTTCGGTAAACCGAACTCGGGACGCGAACGTTCAAAATAAGAAAAACACTTTGAAACCACTTCCATTAAAACGCTTTACAATGCCAGTTTAGTTCAACAAAAGAATAATTACAACTCAAAAATAAAACGTCCCACAAGCGGACAAAAAGGCGAGGTATCCGTCGCTATGCCAAAAGTAAAAACCCGGACTCCGCTCCTAGCTCCACAAGCTTCGAGAGCTCACCTAGTCCGTCCCACGAACAGTACCTGTAGGAAAAGCAGCTAGGGGTGAGCGTTCGCTCACCACCACGGATAACAGACTGACTACGGCATAATTAGCAGACAATGCCGGTAACACCAACAACAAAAACAACCCCCGGGGATCACTGTCCCCAACCCAAGTACTCTGACTGACAAACACCCACGGTGACCTTCCTCGAACGACTCGACACTCGACACGTAAGTAGACACGACACAACGATCACGACCTCTTCCAAGGACTCAAAGGAACTACGCAACACCAAACAAGATCACAAAGGATCGCAAACCAGCTGCTCAGTAACCTCTCACACTCACACGAACACGGATCAGGCTAGCCAAAGAATGCTTACAACCTGTGATACTTAAATTTGGTCAGGCCAGCCAAAGAGTGCTTGCAACCTACCGGGATCCGCAATCACAATCACAATCAAAATTCAATCACACAGGCACTCAAGGCCACTCAAGACACCTCAACAGTCAAGACTCGGGTTCAACAACCCCACGGGCACTCACTGCCACTCAAGACACACCAACGGTCAAGACTCGGGTTCAACAACCTCACGGCACTCCCTGCCACCCAAAACACCGACAGTAAGACACGGGCACTCATGGCCACCCAAGACACCAATTTAAACACACGGGCTCTCAAGGCCACCCAAGACGCCAAATTAAATACACGGGCTCTCAAGGCCACCCAAGACACCAAATTAAAGACGGGCTCTTAAGGCCACCCAAACTCAACAACAATTAACGCACAACAACCTCCGGCATAAAACGATGCCTCCAACAGTCCTAAGATCACTAGTTTCACAACCAACCTCCGGGCATGGTCATATGCCTCCAGTAGAACAATTATCGCTACGTTCTCTGCTCCTACGACACTACTAAGTGTCACATGCTTTTCCAGTAATTACCAAGTTCCCGTAGCATGCTTTTCTAATAAACGCTACAATCCCGTATCATGATTTTCTAACATTTAAATAAGCCTATTCAACCCACGACACCCCGGTGTCACATGCAATTCTACTGTTAACTTTCCCTAGTCAGGGCCGAGATCCGGCTACTTTTCCCTACCTCAACTGAAGAGCAACCGCTATACTTCCTAGCTGATGACGTTCTGGCTCGCTACCTCCGGGCTCCACTTCGGTCGAAGCCGGACGCTAAAGAAAACACGAAAGCCATAGATTAATAACGGTTCCGCCGTTAAGTTACAGGTTACGATTAGTCCAGTTTAAATCCGACAGTTGTCTTTCACACTCGAGCGGGATAAAAGCGGGATTACTACGGATCGAGTTCGAGCACCCGTGCACCGAACTCAAGTTGATCCAAAACCCAGTTAAAACCAATCTTAACTCAAGCCGTCTTTGAAACTCCTTTGTTTTACCTAATTCCGATTTTGATTTTAAAACAGAACGATTCTTTCTTGTTCTTTTCCAAACTCGATATTTTGGTCCAAGCCTTTCTAAATCCGATCATAGTTCGTTTTCCTTTTTGACTTAACTTAACTCAAGTTTTAAACTTAACCGACTCTCGCTTTAAAAACCCGTTTGATTTAACCAGATCTAGTTTTAGCATTTTTCTTAAGAACTCGAAACCGATTTCCTTTTTAATTAAACTCTGATTTTCTTTCCGTTTAAAACAACCTTGTTTTTCTCATTTAACGGATCTAAATCGTTTTTAATTACTTTTCCCTTTTAAACTATAATTTCTCGTTAGTTTTATGCTTCAACGAATTTATCCAGATCCAAGCAGAAACACAGTACAATACCGATCAGATTTAGGTTATATTTGGCTCACTCTATAGATAAAAAAGATGCACCAATTCTAAAAAAGAAATAACATTAAAAATGTCAAAAAATCATAATGATCTCTTTTCAAGTAACAAGACAAGGTTTGATACAGATGGAGACATGATAATACAGGATAGAATAATAAGCGGAAAGACGTTATGGAACGAAACCGGCCACCGGCGAAGCCATCGCCGGCGACCAAACTCCGTGGGCGAGGTTTCTCACCGAAAGAAAAACAGAGGACGGGCGTGGGCCGGTTGAGCACGTCGGAGGTTCGCCTCGGATCCGGACGGTTCGGTCCCGTCCCGGATCTGACGAGCTCGCCGGCGACGGCGGGAGCTCGTGTTAGAGGAAGACGGGGTCGGAGACGAAGGACACGGCGGTGGTGGTCGAGGTTGAGCACGGGGTTCGTCACGGCCGGAAAAGCACGGCGCGGCGGCGTTGGCCGTGAGAGGAGAGAAGGCGAGGGAGAGGACGGTGGCGGGTCGAGGGCGTGGCTGCGAAGCCGAGCGGAGAGGAGCTCGGACGGTGGCGGCCGGAGCGGTTGGTCGGAGAAGAAACGGCGTGGAGGAGAAGATCTGGCCGGCGGCGTGGTCGTGGGAAGGGAGGTCTCGAACCAGGGGAGGGAGAGGGTGGTGGCCGGACTCGGGAACGGTGGTCGGTGGAGAGGACGGCGTGGAGGAGTGAGGGCGGAGCTGGGCGTGGTCGGGACGAAGAACCGAGAGGGAGGATCGGGACTGAGAAACGAAGAGG
Source organism: Erodium maritimum (assembly GCA_963921825.1). NCBI lineage: Eukaryota > Viridiplantae > Streptophyta > Magnoliopsida > Geraniales > Geraniaceae > Erodium > Erodium maritimum. Next base: position 36,038,124 of record OY997593.1, on the reverse strand, counting down.
GAGGCAATTAGGGTTTCCAACCCATTGTTTCGGTTTTATACTGAAGCCCTTAAGTGGGCTTGGCACCACTTGGGCCTCAGGCGGGCCTGAGCATCCACGGCCCAAAGGAGGAAGCAAGGCCGGGTCAGGCCTGGCCTGGCCGGATCAGCAGCTTGGGCCGGGTCCGGTCCGACCCGGTCCGACCCAATTCATTTTTTTTTTTTTCAAGAACCTACCTTAAGGTTTTCGGATTGCAATTTAATACCCTCTTGAAGCGAAGCGGGTTTTACAATCTACCCCCCTTAAAGGAATTTCGTCCGCGAAATTTAGAATAACGCTCATAAAAGGTACGAAAGAACACGTACCCTGATAGGTCTCGCGGTAGATAGGGGATCCTGAGGTCCGGGAGTCGGTAACTGCGTACACTCTTCCCTCCGACTCCTACTGCCTCTGACCCGACGCACTGGCTGCCGGATACCCAGAGCTCCGTTGCTGTCTCGGAGCTGGCACGCTCATCGATGGCTGCGAAAACCTCGATTGTTGGCTCTGATGGGGGCGACCCCTGGGTGACTGTACCGTCCGCGACTGCTGCGGCCGCTGCGCCGATGTCGCTCCCAACGGCTCGCGACACCATTTCATCGTGTGTCCCACACGGCCGCACCGGAGACAGCTGGTCTCATCGGCTCCCGACCCCGAGCCCTGGCCTGCCCGGCACCCCCGCCGCAAGTGGCCTGGCTCCCTGCAGAGATGGCATGTCGGCACCCTCTGTGTCGCGACTGGCCCCATGGACGCCACCGACCCGTGCTGTCTCGTTCCACCCTGGTGAGTCGATGGTCGGAAGAATCCCGCGGTCCTCTGCCTTCTTGGGTCTCGTGACTCTGACGACCCTGTGAAGTCGGTCGGCCGCTGTCGAACCTCGCGGGTTCTGGCCATATCCAAGATCCCCTGCTCCACCGTCGCTGCGGTGTCCACGAGGTCGGTATACTTCCGTATCCTCAAGGCGAGAACCTGGTTCCGGATGCCCAGCCTCAGTCCGTCCTGAAACCGCAGGCAACGGTTCGTCTCGCTCGTCACCATCTCAGGCGCGAATCTGGCCAAGGCTGTGAACCTGGCCTCGTACTCTCCTACCGTCATCCCCTCCTGTTCCAAGTCTAGGAACTGCCGATGTCGCTCCAACCGAGCCGACTCGGGAAAGTACTGTTCCATAAAAACTGTCTGGAAGATGTTGTAGTCATAACCGACCATGTCCTTCACACGCCCCCACCAGTGGTAGGCGCTGTCTCTCAGCTGGTGGGCCGCGAAGGACACCCTGCGACGACCCTCCTCGACACCTGATGTATCCAGGTCGCGCGTGACCTGCTCTAGCCACCTCTCGGCTAGGTCGGGGTTCGGCTCCCCGACAAATGTAGGTATCCCGAGCTTCAGGAAGTCTAGTAGTGCTCTGGATGTGTGATCCTCTGTCTGACCGGGCCTCACTGGGACCCCGGCTGCCTCTAGGGCTGGTGAAGTCGACTCTCTGTTGGCAATGACCGCCACTAAACTCTGGACTGTCCTAGTCAACTCATCCAGGGCAGTCATGACTGTTGGGTCTGCGACCGGCGGGACACTGGGCGTGCCCGTAGAAGGTCCCGCATCGTTCCTCCTGTCCTCACCGACAGGAGCACCCTGCGCCTCGGCGTACTCGGCGGGCTCAACGGTGGGCACCCGTCCTGGCGTCCCCGCTGACCGTCCCCGCCTGCCTCGCGAGGGCGCTCGTCCCCGTGTTACTGCTGCTCTTCCTCGTCTGCCACGAGCCATCAGCAGGTATCCTCTGCACGGATACACGCAAACGTTTCAGTTTGCGAACTCAAGTAAGGACAACCAGCTCGAACACACTAACGTTCACACGGTCTACGTCTACCCCAACGCACTTGTTACTAACGTCACATCGTTCACGCTAAACATCCTTTAATTATAATAACGTGTAAGCGAAGCCTCAATTTTTGACCACACAAACGTACGCTAAGCCCTCATCCAGTCCTTTATGCATTTACTTATAACTTTCCGCAACCAAGCCAGTGTTCGCTACTCGTCCCTTGCGGGAAAAGTAGTAAAGGGGATGAGCGTTAAGCTCACCTCCACGGACACCCGCTCGGTTATGGCATACTAGTAACGCACCAAAGACTTACCACTCTAGTCAGGGAAAAACACCGACACAAAACCTACTGCCAAGACGTCACACTACTCCAGTCATTAACACCTCAAACACTCTTTTACGTAAGGGAAACATCGAAAAGGGGATTATGTTCTCAAATCAGCGACTACTATTGCTTACAACCTCAATACCCCCAACACAACCGTGAACGTTGCCACGCAAAGACAACACTCAACTTGCACAAACAAGACGGTGAGAAGGACAGGGATCACGGACTCGTGACAGACCCCGTCACGGTTGGGGTCACGGAGTCGTGACGAAGATCTAAAATTTGCCAGAACTCTCTGGTCCGTCACGGATCCGCAACAGGATCCGTGACACTCGCGCAGACCCGTTTTAACCCCAAAATTTGCCCTAAATGACATACACGCTTAACTACCAAATCATCAAACACACGCGCCACAATTTACAGACCAAGAAAGTCATTCAACCTCAACCAAAACACGAGCCAACACTGCCAAACGACAACACAACAACACTCGCCCACCGGGCCAACCAAAATCAAACGCGAACGCCCACGGCGTCAAACAACATCAAAACAATCAAATTTTTAAAGTTTTCTCTACTTCATTAAAACCTCATTTCCTGACATCAGGTGGTTACAACCCGGTCCAGGCGTCCCCGAACTACGTTGTACCGACTTGACATCAGCACCGTCACGTTCGACTACGGGAGCGCTCCTGAGTCAACCCGCGACAGCTTAAAAACGTTTCACGCAGCACACACAAACAGTATGCCAGTAGCCCCGTACTGTACATACACACAGACAAAACAAGACTCAAGACATCAGGGTTTACACACGGTTCCCGACCTACGTACCCAACGCACGGCGGGACTTTACTGACTCGACTCTCCCCACCTAATTGACGGACAGTCCGAGGTGTGAAACCTCGAGCTCTGATACCAAGCTGTCACGCCCCAATTTCGGTAAACCGAACTCGGGACGCGAACGTTCAAAATAAGAAAAACACTTTGAAACCACTTCCATTAAAACGCTTTACAATGCCAGTTTAGTTCAACAAAAGAATAATTACAACTCAAAAATAAAACGTCCCACAAGCGGACAAAAAGGCGAGGTATCCGTCGCTATGCCAAAAGTAAAAACCCGGACTCCGCTCCTAGCTCCACAAGCTTCGAGAGCTCACCTAGTCCGTCCCACGAACAGTACCTGTAGGAAAAGCAGCTAGGGGTGAGCGTTCGCTCACCACCACGGATAACAGACTGACTACGGCATAATTAGCAGACAATGCCGGTAACACCAACAACAAAAACAACCACGCACGTCGGAGGTTCGCCTCGGATCCGGACGGTTCGGTCCCGTCCCGGATCTGACGAGCTCGCCGGCGACGGCGGGAGCTCGTGTTAGAGGAAGACGGGGTCGGAGACGAAGGACACGGCGGTGGTGGTCGAGGTTGAGCACGGGGTTCGTCACGGCCGGAAAAGCACGGCGCGGCGGCGTTGGCCGTGAGAGGAGAGAAGGCGAGGGAGAGGACGGTGGCGGGTCGAGGGCGTGGCTGCGAAGCCGAGCGGAGAGGAGCTCGGACGGTGGCGGCCGGAGCGGTTGGTCGGAGAAGAAACGGCGTGGAGGAGAAGATCTGGCCGGCGGCGTGGTCGTGGGAAGGGAGGTCTCGAACCAGGGGAGGGAGAGGGTGGTGGCCGGACTCGGGAACGGTGGTCGGTGGAGAGGACGGCGTGGAGGAGTGAGGGCGGAGCTGGGCGTGGTCGGGACGAAGAACCGAGAGGGAGGATTGGGACTGAGAAACGAAGACGGAGGCAATTAGGGTTTCCAACCCATTGTTTCGGTTTTATACCGAAGCCCTTAAGTGGGCTTGGCACCACTTGGGCCTCAGGCGGGCCTGAGCATCCACGGCCCAAAGGAGGAAGCAAGGCCGGGTCAGGCCTGGCCTGGCCGGATCAGCAGCTTGGGCCGGGTCCGGTCCGACCCAATTCATTTTTTTTTTTTTTCAAGAACCTACCTTAAGGTTTTCGGATTGCAATTTAATACCCTCTTGAAGCGAAGCAGGTTTTACATAGTGCGTTTGTATGGATTGCCATGGACAATTGTATCAGATCGTGATACCAAATTTCTAGCCCATTTTTGGAAAACTTTACGGAGAAAGTTGGGAACAAAGCTGCTCTTCTCAACTACATGTCATCCACAAACTGAGGTAGTAAATCGGACTCTTTCAACATTGTTGAGAGCCACGGTGGGTAAGAATTTAAAGAATTGGTTATCTTGTTTACCTTTTATTGAGTTTGCTTACAATCATGCCAAACATTCTGCTACTAAATTCTCTCCTTTTGAAATTGTTTATGGTTTTAACCCTACTACTCCTTTAGATCTTGTATCTTTACCTCAAGGTATTATTTCTAGTGAAGGAGAAAGCAGAGCAGATTTTATCAAGAAGCTTCATCAAAAGGTCAAAGACAATTTGGAGAAAAGGACTGAGAAATACAAGAAACAAGCTGATAAGCATCGAAAAGATACCAGATTTGAACCAGGAGACTTGGTATGAGTACACATGAGAAAGGAAAGGTTCCCAAATCAGAGAAAATCCAAACTCTCAACAAGAGGAGATGTCATTTCTAGTGTTTGAGAAAATCAACAACAACACTTACAAGCTTGAGATTCCAGGTGAGTTAAACATTTCTCCAACTTTCAGTATTACTGATTTGGCTCCCTATCATGCAGATGAATCAGTCATGAGGTCAGAACCTTGTCAAGAGGGAGGGGATGATGAGGACATCGAAGCTATCAGCAACATTCCTATCATACGACTAGCATCGGACGTCGAACCTATCAACACTTTATCCGAACCTGAAGAACAAGCTATCAGCAACATTCCTATCATGTGACTAGCAACGGACGTCGAAGCTATCAACACTTTATCCGAAACCGAAGAAGAAGCTATCAACAACATTCCTATTATGCGATTAGCACCAAGGACAAGATCGGGAACTAGAGCATTACAAGAAGAATTCAACAAGAAAGTGAAGAATTTAATTACATTCATAGAGCATGGGGGACTCCAAAAAGACGTGATCACCAAGGAAAATCAAGAAGGCATTCAAGAACAATTCAAGACTTCAACAAATCTGTTTTTGCCTCTACTCCAAGGAGACGAATCGGCCATTTAATTCAAGGAAGATGAATAGCCAAGGTATGCATTTAAATTCAAATTATTAATGAGTTACTTTTGCTGTTTTGCAGATTCCAAGCCTTTAGTTTCTCAAGAGTCTTTTAGCATTAATTAGAGTCAAATGTAATCAAGTTTAGACCCTTGAAGGTCACTTGCTACTGGACTATTTAATAAATTCCCTTCTCAGCATGTATTATGTAAGTTTTATGAAATAAAAATTCGAGTTTTCTTCTGGGAAGAACCTATCCCATTTCAATCTTCATGTGTGTAAATCCTTGAAGTTTGAACGTTTCGACTTATCACAGACTTTCCATAATCTGTGTGGCGTCATCTAATCCACCATTTATCCTCCTAGTTACTTCGATTCTTCAAAGAGTGTTGTACGACTAGTTGAAGCAATCTCCATCATCGACTCCATCTTCATCCATTGGAACCTTAGAAAGTGTTGTACGGCCAGCTAAGGTTCTCCATCCTACCAACACGTTCCTGTATAAAACTCACATTGCAAAAATTACTGGAATTATGTTATCGGGTGTTGTTCATGTCCATCCACCAGCTGTGACCAACACCAAGGGCTGTCGTACACGTCCCAAAAGTATGATGGAGAGTGACATGGATGTAACAATAACACAAGGAAATAAACGCAAACGAATGTGCAGAATATGCTTCACATTACAGGACCATGATAGAAGGACCTTCCCATTGAAGGGCAAATAACACAATCGACAATATAGATTCTGGTTATGGACAATTATAATTTTGGCCATAGTTAACAAAATAAATTGTTGATGAACTTTATCATCAAGAATTTTCTTTCACTTTTATATGTCTTGATATAGTTGGACATGAATAATAAATATATTTTAGTGTTAATCCTACTACATCGCTTTACTTGAGCCCATAATCATTGACCAGGATGCAAACCCCGTGGGTCCAGGGTTTAATTTCTCTATGTCCGAAATTTAAAATCGACGGGAGCTATAAGCCATAGATCAAAATTATAAATAGACCATAACACAACACAAAACATAGTGATTATAATTTTTAACTAGGATTAAAAGCCTATGTGTCTATGATTTAAAATTCATACGACCCGGGATAAAAGTCTTTGTGTCTAGGATTTAAAATGCTTCTTTCCATAATTCAAAATCTCAAAGTCCAAGATTCAAAATTCACATGAACCGTGTTTAAAAGTCTCTGTGTCCGGGAATTAAAATCACTGTGTCCAGTGCTTCTCTCCATAATTCAAAATCTCAAGGTCCAACATTCAAAATTCATATGACCTAGGATTGAAAGCCTTTGTGTCCATAATTCAAAATCTCAAAGTCTAGGATTCAAAATTCATATGAACCATGATTAAAAGTCTCTATGTCTAGGATTTGAAATCACATACTATTTCCAGAAACTGCATGTTTTATATATAAAATCTACATTTTTATACACAATACACACATCCAAAATCTTAATCTTCTATTTCCAGAATCATCATTCATAATATCTAGAACTTACTTGTGTTATATCCACAAAATTCACCACACGAATTACATACTAAAATCGTAAGTCAAACATTAATCTAAAAACAATAAGAATAAACATTTTCCCCACTTCCTTTAGGAACTATCGTCATACTCATCAGGAAGATAAAACAACGAGACAAATGAGTACAATGCAAGAAGCTCACAATCATTTTTCTCGGCAACAATGACTTCCTTTAGGAACTATCGTTAGGCTAATCATGAAGAGAAAAGCCCTCGTTTGCGTTAATGGAGTTGAATGACTACAACGGTAGTGGAAGGTATCCTATAATAGAACTTAGGAACAAGGATACAAACAAAAGAGCCAAGTTGGTAGATGTGGCATTATGAAACCACCTTCATTGGTGGTCAAGATCTCGTATGGACGCTGGTGGAAACGGTGACTTCCTTTAGAAACTATTGCTAGGCTAATCGGGAAGACACAATCACCATTTAGGAGCCCGTATGGAGGTTAGTGGCATCCAAGAGAACCTCTTCGAAACAAGGTTGGACAGGTCCTTACCAATGGCTGGTTAGGCACAACGTTGATTTCCACAACCATACTGGCATCTGGAGCCATAATCTCCTCGCACTACAAGGGATTACAACTTCTGCAACGACATGATGGCGTCGTAGAGGTTACCAATGACGTCTTAGAAGTAAGTCGACCAACTTCTGCGACCACATAAGCCCGGGTCGCACTATTTGACCAGAAACCCGCATCTGCGACGTCATACGTGGCGCCGCAGAGGATCCATAACATTTGTGACGCCATAAATGGCGTCGTAGATGATATGATACCTCTGCGATGTTATTATCTATGGCATCACAAATGATATTATGCCTCTACAACGCTATCTATGGCGTCGTAGATGTTATAAATCCTCTGCGACGCCACAAATGACGTCGTAATTTAATAATATGGGTTAAACCTCTGCGACACCTTGTTTTTGTTGCAAAGGCCAGTTACTAGGTCGCAGAAGTGATAAGCATAAATATATATATATATATATATATATTATTAAAACATGCACCCGAACATGAAAAGCCTACAAAAAATTAAACGTGCGTCCAATAATCAGCCATATTCATAATGACACAGTAGTCCAATATTCATAGTGATGATGCAGTAGTACAAAATTAAACGTGCATCCAAAATGAAGCAAACTTGTAACAAATGTTCATCCTAGCCTAAGTCTCGATCTACCCGAGTCGTCCTTACCCGGGCCATCCTTACCCTTTCCATCCTTACTCGGGACGTCTTCAAGTGCACTTTGTTGTGTCACTAGGATAGCTTCTGTTAAGCGGCTTAGGTAGTCGTTGACCCGCTTTAGTGACACCTCCAACTCCGTGTTCTTGAATTGTGAAAGGTTCAGTGAAGAGAGGTGATACATTGAAGATACCATCTAAGAAAAAGGCGGGGGATGAGAAAGTGGAGCTAGAAAAGGCAAGGATGCGAAACAGCCCCACATATAGCATTGAGACCTCTAAACTGTGGGTTGTCCCGAATTTCGTGGTCCTCCACCATATCACGTGATTCCTGCAGTACCTAGCGCGTTTCCTGGTTTTTTAGTGTGTTCTTGTGGAAAACACGTTGGTTTTCAGGCCATATTGGTCGGGGCAGGTCGAGCCAGAGACATTTTTAGCTTTGGTCTTCAGTTTTGTTTTAATTCTATATTCTTGCTCTAGTTCTTTTGCCGCCTAAGCTATTTTCCGTTAGTTCTAACACAAAAAAAATCCGATTACGCCTCGAATTTTTTTTAGAGCATCTACAATGGTTAGACACTGCGCAGTGTCAAAGAGCAGTGTCAGGGAGTGCTTTTTGCCTTCCTGACATTGCTTCCTGACACTGCTCCTCTAATGGTAGTGTCAGGAGCAGTGTCAGGACAGTTTCAGTAATTAAAAAAACACCCCAAATATTTATAACACTTTTAATTGAAACCAAATATGAATTTCATAACTACGTTTTTTTATTTAAAACCTAATAGAAATTACATTAACATTGATAATTAATATTTAATTGCGGCCGCCATCTCCAAATTTAGCCCAAATGTGTTCGATGAGATCATCGTGGAGTTGGTGATGAACATTCCGATCCTGAATCCTTGTTCAATGGCCCATGATACTTTCCTTGGTCACTGCTGGTGGTGGTCCTCTACGGACGGTTTGGCCCGGGACACCAATATCTGCAAACGGATCAGTGGGCCACGGCCTCCGCTCATCCTCAACGATCATGTTGTGTAGGATCACACAAGCAGTCATGATTACTGAGAGTGAGCCCCTATCCCACATTCGGCCCGGGCGAGTAACGATGTGAAACCGGGCCTGTAGAACTCCAAACGCTCGTTCGATGTCCTTCCTACACGCCTCTTGGTATCTAGCAAAGCATCGTTGCTTCGACGTTTGTGGAGCAAGTATGGACTTCACAAATGTTGCCCAAGCAGGATAAATTCCATCTGTCAGGTAATACGGGGTTTCGTATTCTCTACCGCCGATCTTGAACTTCACATCTGGGGCGAAAGCTTTTACTGCTTGTGAGAATAATGTAGACCTATTGAGCACGTTGATGTCGTTGTTGGAGCCCGGTGTCCCGAAGAAAGAGTGTCAGATCCAAAGGTCTTGGGATGCTACGGCTTCGAGCATGATTGTGGGGACGTTCCCGTGGTCCCTACTTGCGAACTGTGCAGCCCATGCCACATGACAGTTCTTCCAATCCCAGTGCATGCAGTCAAGACTCCCTATCATCCCTGGAAAGTCGCGCTCTTCGTTGATTCGCAACAACCGTCTTGTATCTTCAACGGTCGGGCGTCGTAGATAGGTCCGCCCGTAAACCTTGATGACGTCAATGCAAAAATTCTTCAGGCAGTCCAACGCAGTGGTCTCCGCCATTCGCAAATACTCGTCGCAGGCATCGGCTGGACTTCCATAACAGAGCTGACGAAGTGCTACCGTGCACTTCTGGTGTGGAGTGAAAGAGGCCCTCCATGTAGCATCCTTACTGTTCCGGAAGTAGGCGTACCGGTCACTCAAACCATTCATGATCTGTATGAACATGTCCCTCGACATCCGGAACCGTCGCCGAAATTGTTGGTCAATGTACACCGGTTGAGGCGTGAAGTAGTCACGGATCAACCCTTCGTGGGCATCTTCGCGGTTGCGCTCAATCACTCTCCGCTTTGGCCTCGGCGCCGAGCTTGAGCCCTCGGCCTCATCATCATTCCGACCCATTGGTTGTATCGATGCCATTAGTTGATCTTCTAATGCTTGTTGTGTTGCCTCCATAAACCTATCCATCGCGGCGTCTACTTCTTCTTCTGTCATTTGCTTCATTTCCTCTTGCGTTGGAAGATTCGCCATCGAAAAAAATAGAACTAGGAAAAAAACTATAGAATTTGGAGAGGAATAGAGGAATAGAAGCTTGAAACAAGAGAGGAGAAGTGAAATTTCAGTTGGGGTAGATCTGAATTTATAGGAAATTGATGGGCCTTTGGAAGTCGGCGTCACCACGTGGCGGGTCGTGACTGGCCAACCGACTAGCCGTTGGCGCCAGGCACGACCGGCTGCATCGTTGCTGGAACCAGACACGACGAGCTGACACGCCCGCGCTGACACGACCACCTGACACGACGAGCCGTGCCAGCGCGTCGTGTCAGTGCCGTGCCACGCCTGACACGACCGACAACACCGACCCATTAGAGATGCTCTTAGAGATAAATTATAATCTATCCTCGAAAAGACTATTTTCCCCTTGAAGAAAACCCTAAGTAAAAACGAGGCCATTTTGTTGGTTCTCGATTTGCGGAGAGAGAAGTGCTCTACAAATCAGTCTAACTCCTATTTCCCTGCGTGGACTACCAATGCTCGTATCCTTATTCTTCAGAGAAGCGGAGGAAGATGGATATTGAACAGAAACAAGCCGAGATCATTGATCACTTCGTGAAGCAAGCCTCCTCTCACAGTAGCTCCTTCCTCGCTTCTCTCATCGTCGATGCCACCTCACACCCCTCGCTCTTTGCCTTCTCCGAGATACTCGCCGTCCCCACTCTTCTCCAGGTTCGATTTTGTCGACCCTTTCTTAAATTTTTCCTTGAAATTGGTTGAGGGTTTTGGAACTAGGGTTTATCTGTCTTTCGTTGTAAGTTGTATTTAAATTTTCGCTCGTCCGTTCATGTTTAGGTTGATTTGTTTTTGTAAATTTTCATTTATTTACAAAAATGGTCGTCTTTCTTTTGTTGGTTAACAAATCTGATGAGAACAAAATGTAGGATGTTTTAGTATGATTCTTGGTTTTAACTGGTAATGGAAATCCGTGCAGCTTGAAGGGACTGATGATTCTGTGTACATTGATGTTCTAAGATTGTTCGCACATGGTACATGGACTGAATACAAGAGTAAGCCTACATTCACATGCTTTACTTCAAAACCTATTCCTAACCATTCTTTGTCAATTACTTCTTAATATGTTTCACACTTTCACTCCATACTATATGTAAAATTTATGAGAAATTATCATGTTGCTCAAGTAGGTCTTATATATTGAAGTTGCTTTTCTTGCCCGTCTATGTATTGGAAACTATAACTTTAGCAAGGATAAAGCATTTATAAGTTAGGTTTAGAACCAGAGCTCTTATGCCAAGGGAAGTTTCTTATGGAGATACTTTTCCTCCCACCTTTGCAGCCAACCTTGTTCTTTTTGCAGCATCACTCAAGTTTTCCTGTTCAAATTTTGACCCTAATAGTTTAGATGATCAGTCTCATTATGTTGCAGAATCATTGTGTGCTACAAGAAAGTAAATCCTCCATAGATATTTGATTGGATTAAGAAATGCATAATATACCAGACAAAGACTTCTCTCAAAACTGCATTTTCTCAGGAGTATTAATCATCCATGAACAGGGTAATGCCAAGAAGATTCTTAGAGATGCTATCCTCTGAAACTTGCTCCAAAGATTCATTTGTTCCAAACTTTCAATTTCTTTTTACATCTATAAGTGCCTGCTGAAGTTATGGACAGCATCTTGCATTGTTTCCCCCTAAATTATTAGATTTGATGCTTTTTTTCATCAGCCATTTGGATGTAACAAGGTTTGAACAGAAGACCTTGCTTATGTAGAAATAAGCTCTGTAACACCTTGCCCAACTTATGTTGGTTACTAAGACTTCATGCTGGTATTGTTGTTTCATAAGCTGAAAATACCATATCGTAGGTTCACCTGACTGATATTACCCATTTCGTGAGATGAAACTGTCATATTGATGATCTATCACTGTAATACTAGTATTTTATGACTTCCCTCGTGAATTCTCTTTTCGTTGTGGTTATTTAAGTGGTTTTTCTAATATGCATATCATGATGACTTTTTGTTGGCTGCAATGTTTTGATTTGTAGGCAGTGCTGGTTGTCTTCCACAATTGGTTCCAGATCAAGTCCTTAAGCTAAAACAGCTCACAGTACTTACATTGGCCGAGTCTAACAAGGTATTCTAACTCAGGATTTAAACCTTATGTTGTGTTGCAATCATGTTTTTCTATGGTAACATGTTTTTACCTACTCTGATCATGAATTATGCTTCTATTATTGAGAGTTCGATAGCTGTAACTTCTGACCTAGGAACTCCGGTGTGGAGTTTTGTTAACAATTCCCATTGGGGGTTGGTGGTGAGTGTAGAACAAATGAGGTTTTCATGGAGTCTTGAATTCTATAAAAGGTGCCAATTTGGCCAACATCGGGACACATATTTGTATTCGTTAAAGGAGTTAGAATTTGATTTTGGTAACCTACTATTTTGGTGTTTCGTGTAATAAAATTGAATCGTTTTGAAGATTCAAATTTCAATAATTTTTTAGAACCATACCCGTGAAGAAGGCCATGTACTCCATTAAACATGTATCCATGTCTTGGGTGTATAACCAGATGGGAAAGTTTGTGCAACTTGGATTTCCTTTTGTACAGAGTGTTATACCATACAAGTTTGTCATATTATCTTTACATATACTTTGCTACTACACTGAATATCTCTATTAAGTTGATTTCTGATTAGTTATAATCCCCTTGTGTTTAAAATATTTTAGCTCATCAGCCTTTATATTGGTTGAAGTTATATGTTTCCTTCATTCTCGCATCTAATGGGAGATGATCTAGTTGATTGTTTTTGTAGTTTTTCCTTGGACTAAATGTTGATTTATTTCCCAGGTTCTACCATATGATCAACTAATGCAGGAGTTAGATGTCACAAATGTTCGTGAACTTGAAGATTTTCTAATCAACGAATGCATGTATGCGGTAAGTATTATCAAGCAGGGTTCTCAGAATACATGATGTGTGTATGTTCTGCTATTTCTGACAAGAAATTGCTTTGTAAGACCATTCTATGTGGCTGGAACATTAATTTTTTCTCTTGAGTTTCATGAACTTCGAATGCGAGTTATCACTTTATGCGAGTGTTATTGGCATATAGTTAAATGTCTAATGCTATTTGTAGTTTTGAGAGAACATATGTTAGACTCAGTAAAGGCCTATGTGGTTTCTACTTTCTGTACTCCTTCCTTTCTAGTACTAACAGTAGTTTTGTTGTATTTATTTACTTTGTATTGGAGAACTATAAATGATCAAGAGTTAATTGTTGTGTTGTTTTCCATTTCTGACAGGGAATAGTTAGAGGAAAGCTTGATCAGTTGCGAAGATGTTTTGAGGTCTGAGCTAGTAGTAGTAACCTTATTTATATCTCATTGCCCTGGTTTTATTAGACTTTTACTTTTGAAGCTATAGTACAAACAAACTTTCCCAACACAGGTCCAATTTGCAGCTGGGAGGGATCTCCGACCTGGCCAACTTGGGATTATGATACACACACTTTCAAACTGGTAAGTTCTTTGTTTCAAGAGGACTTCACTCTTATGTCATGTATTTTTTAATCACTATGGTGCCGCTTGATATTTAGAAATTGGAATATAGTTCTTTTTGTTGCTTGTTTTCTGGAGATGTAAATGGTTTGTGCGTGTGGTTGTATATATTCTTAACTGTTCATGGAATGTAGTGCACTCCAATTGCCTATAGTTCTAGTCTAAAGAAAGCACACTTAAATTGCCAAGGATGCCTAGAGTTATTATTGTTGTTTTCCCCTTTCCCTTTTGTATTTATGATGCCATTTTGTGTGCACTGCTCATATCATATGACTTACTTTGTTGAACAGTTTCAGTTGATTATTCTACATCATATTTTGCAGCTGTAAATTAGCTTCTTCTAAAGGAATTAGCCACAGCCTAATGAGAATTGTCTTTTTTTAGTTGTGTATTTTCATGTGGTTACCCTGCTCAGGAACTTAATTATAATTGTAGGTACCTCAGCTAAAAGAGTGCTTAAATTGACTATGGTATCTGCACCTGGTGTGCTGACTAAAAGATCAGATAAAACCATCGAAATGCCCATCCCTTTTTGCTAATCAGAAAACATTTGCTGGTTTCATTTTAGAGTTTCTGCATGCGTTACTTGTCTTGGATGTTCCCTTTGTTTCTTGTTCTAAATATTTTTACCAGGTAGCTATGTCTGGAGTTGCAAAGCCATGCATGGTAGTAGTTCTATGTCTGTGTCCTTCTGTGTGAGCGCCATTACTAGAAAGTTTTGTTTATGTCAAAATTTCTGGTCACCATTCAGGGTATCTTATAAATATATCTTGATGTAAAAATGTGGATAGGAAAATTTTGATGCTGAATGCGGAAGTAGTAATTCCTGAATCATGGTCTAGTTTACGGTTAGAATATGTAAGGAAATCTATCTAATGTTGCAGTGTAAGGTATTTAGTAATGTCCAGATCTATTTGGATTACTATCTAGTGGTGGGTTTAAAGCGTAGTCTAGTTAGCTGTCCTAGCTTAACTGTGATGTAATACATTTTACTGGTTCTGAGGTCTTGTCAGTGGGTTAACAAATTTTTTTATTAAACTTACCTCTGCTGAATGATATTTCCAAACCTAATTCTCTCATGTCCAAATGCCTACAACCACCCTAATAGTAGTGCCAAATTTCTATAGAATTTCCATCCGTAGGCGCCAACATAATTATTGTAATTGATAATTCATTCTGATTACAACTTAAAGATGTCTCTGTTCATATGATTCTTAGTTTCCATGCGTCTTTACAACACTCAGATGTCTCTATAATCAGGCATAAAATCTTAGGGTAAGAATTTGTTATAGTGAGTTTTTGAAAGCTTCCTGAAGTGACCATTGCTTTATGACCTATTTATTGACCTTTACGCTGAAATGTTTTGCACATTCCCTCCTGAGTTGCATTCTTTTCTCCTTTCAAAAGATTTTGGAGACTAATGTCTTAGTAGTACTACTTTCGACAGTTAAATGTTTTGTTGTTCTTGAAATCTAGGTTGGGTACGTCAGACAACCTGCTTTTTTCAATTCAAGAGAAGATAAAATGGGCAGATAATATGGGTGAGTTGGACAGGAAGCACCGAAAAGATGTTGAAGAAAAGGTGGATGAAGTTAAGAAGACCCTTTCCCTCAAGGTCAGTTTAATCCAGTTTTATACTTGAGATGGTCTTTTTTTTGCTTTTGCTACCTGTTTAAAATGTGAAATATTATTAGACGTACGTGGAAATTAAAGTTTATTTTATTTCTTACTATAGTAAGTATAATGGAGTTATGTGTCTTGTGTAGTTTTACTTGCTAGTCTCAAATGCATACATATTTGGGAGTGTAGGATGCACTGAAATGGTAAAAATATCAAGCAGCGTTCATGCATACCCATGTTAATGGAATTTTCGTTTTAGCAAAACTTCCCTGGTAGCTTATTTTGTTTATTCCCAACAAAAGATATAGACATAGAAAGCTAAGAAAGGTTGATTAGTGTAAACGGATAGGGTTATAATGTTTGGAATAAACAAAGTGTATTGAGATGTTGGGCTATGCTGGTCGATGTGTCTTACTTACATTGTGGCAGAAGTTAAACACTGTAAGCAGGGCGACATTGAGTTGGGAGGGCATGAGGAGGTCTACTCTGAGCTTGGAGGAGTGATGGATTATGAGAAAGATCGCAGTCGATCCAAGAGGTAATGCCATTCCACATTTTTGTGCATCTTGAATTCTTCATCTGAGTATATTAATGATTTTGAAACAATGGGCAGGAGGCGGCATCCAAGGGAGTAGCCCGCTTTTGTTCCTACAAGATTCGACATCATTGCAAGTGCAGCTATAAATGTTTGGTCAGTACACAAATTTGTGTCAAGTAGCAACAAAACAACATTGTAAAGAATTTCACTGGACAATACCTGGAGCATCTGGATTGACCCTTTTTCATTTGCGAAAAAATTACCTACTTTATTTGTTCAGTTAAAAACTATTCTTTTTCATCATTTCATGAATAATTGATGTGATCCGCCAAGAGGAATGGACAAAAAGGTGGACCCTCAGCGATTAATCCTCTTTTTTGAAAGGGGTACGAATTAGTATATTAATCAAGGGTAAAACAAATAGTGTCCAACCCAAAATGGGTACTGAAACACAGTAGTATGCAAAATAAATAAGTGGATAAACGGCCTAACATCATGGCGTTACATTGAAAATAGAAAAAAGTTCAAGAAACCGATATGCTTTATACATACATTCAGCGACTAATGTTATGATAGTGTCCGAAGACATCGATACGCAGAGTCAAATTGAAAGGTAGGCCAAAGCCGATCCATTACTGGAGGGGTGTGATGGTGGGTTGCGAACTCTCCCGAAGTACCAATGTGCGTTCTCCTCCTTTAAATGATAAAGTGGGGCTCCCAAAACATGGGAGTGCTGACCTCCGAGATGGTAGGAGAGTACCATGCCGGGACTTGGTGGAACCATTGTCACCTTACGTCCACTAGGGAGGTGTTGCTGGCCGACCCCCCAGTGGACCACGAACTCCTCATTGAGCGAGGCAGGAAGCTTAACCTCCTGCCCTTGGTGAGTCCCTCGACCCAACTCGCCTTACTCAGTATGATGTAGGATTGTGGTGGTGGGAATAAGATAGAACCTTACTGGTAGGTTCCATGGAAAAGTGATGATAGGATGGAGAACCTTATCTGGCCGTACAATACTCTCTAAGGAACCAATGAACGAAGATGGAATCGAAGATGGGGATTGCTTCAATTGGTCGTACAACACTCTTTTAAGAGTACAAGTAACTAGGAAGATAGATGATGGAATGAATGACGCAACACGGATTATGGAAAGTATGTGATAAGTCAAACAACTTGTGACCTTCTAGGGTTAAAAATTAATTACAAGAGACTCTAATTAATAACTAAATGACGCTTGATAAACCTAAGGTTTGAATTCCTGCAAAACAGCAAAAGTAGATCATTAGTAATATAAATTCAAATACATACCTTGGTTATTCATCTCTCTTAAATTGAATTAAGTGGCTGAATTGTCTTTGGAAATGATGAACAATGTGGCTTCATTAATTCTTGAAGAAGAGGCAAAAACAATTTTGTTGAAGTCTTGAAATGATCTTGAATGTCTTCCAAGAGAGCTATCAGGAAAGAAACTTGGGTATTTCAACTTCTAACCATCTTCATATCCTCTAGACACGAGACATCAAACGGTAGTTGGGTCAAAACGTCATTTCCATTTTGAAAACACATGTACAAAGAATCCTCGATGCGGCCACCTAATGCAAGAGTATGGGGTTCAGAAACCAAACGACTAATACGACATCAACGTCACATCGGAGGCGGATGAACTCTATTACCAAATTGCTAGATGACAATGGAACACATGGTCAACTAGAAGTTGAGGTTGGCCGACCATGTAAGGAAATCTTACCACTCTATGTTTCGAAGTTCGTTGTAAGACCAGTTCCATGGACCCCGTTAATCACCAAAAGTATCTCAGCGGCCCAAAATGTAATCTTGATGGCCCCGGTCATGTTATAGGAAGTAAAGGAGGCCGCATTTTCCATGGAATCAAGTAAGTCCCCCCGGGTGGATGACCTTAGCCCATGCTTATATCAGATGTATTGGTCAATTGTGGGAGTGGACGTCGTGGGCAATTCAAGGTATGTTTACGGGGAACTTGTATTCAGAGCAACTTAGTAGTACTACCTTGGTTCTTCTACCCAAGCTCTAGAAGCTAACGAGCCTCAAGCACATGTGATCGATCGCGATGCGCAATATCATGTTCAAAATCTTTTTGAAGGTGGCAGCTAATCAGCTCAAATCATTTCTAAACAAAATAATCTCTAATACCCAAAGGGCGTTTATATTGGGTAGATCAAGTCAAGATAACGTTATTTTATATTTTGAGACACTACTGTGATCAGTACCTACTTGCTATCTCCCTTCAATTCGAATTAGTAACAGCAATGACTCCTTGCATATTATGGATTCCAAACATTCAGAATATTTATCTGGAGGATCTCAAGAAGAATTCTTACCAGACTAAGCCCCGAGAGAAGAATCGGACCCTTAGCCCAAGTGTTCTATTTGGCTATTTACTAAAGTCCCCCTTTGGAGGGGAGGGCTGGTTGAGTTGTAGTCAGGGAGGTAGGATTCGTAGAAACATAGATAGGGTCAAGGACGGAACGAAGAACGAAATTTACGACAACTTTTTCGTATACGTTCATTAAAGGGAAGTGCACCACTCGACTAAGATATTTTCTCTAAACCTCGATATGAGAAAGACATACGATAGGGTTCCGTGATCATTCCTCAGAGGCATGTTTCGATGTTTGGGTTTGGAAATGTTGGATTTTCCTTCTCATAACTTTTACGTACTTGGTGTTCGACGACATTCTGGAAAGGGGTTGATAGATTGGCTTTTCCAGCACGAGAGATAAAAACATCAAGGGGATCCTCTATCCCCTATCTCTTTCTTTCATGCATGAAAGGCCTTACCAGAATGTTAGAGTCAGTAGAAGCCTCATGGGACATTCATAGGGTTCGAGTGGCTAAGGCAGCCCTATCTTTGACCAATCTATTTTTTGTGGAATATAGTCACGTGTACTATCAAGCATCCAAGCCTAAAATGCGGCGTCTTTAGGGCCTTCTTCATTAATTCGAAGCTCTGTCGGGACAAGTAATCAATCACACAAAAAAACATCATTTTTCCAGTTAAAACACTCACTCAACAATAAGGAAGGAAGGCCTTAGGCTCCTCGAGAGATTCAGGAGTTGGCTCTTTCTTCTCCTTATCTTGTGGACCCCAACATGATCGTTTATAGAAAAAGACGAAGCTTCAATTTCATCCTATAACGGATGATGACAAAGATCCACGGTGAGGACATGAAGATGATGAACATGGTAGGAAAGGAAGTGATGGTGAAGTTAGTCGCCCAACCAATTTTGATATATGTGATGGGTGTAGTTAGACTGCCTTAAAGATTATATGGGGCTTGTGAAGTTCTGGTGGAAATCGACGGGGGGGAGGGGGGAGGGGGGAGGGGGGGGGGGGTACAACCCTATAATTTGGAAAGCCTATACGACCCTCAATAGACCCAAGGAAGGCGGGGGTCTAGGGTTTCAGAATTTGGAGGATTTCAATTTGGCCTTACTTGGGAAGAAGGCGTGGAACTACTCACAAACAATAAAAGCCTCCTAGTTTCGGGTCTTTAAGGTAAGGTATTTTCCCGAATCCTTGATACTAGAAGCCAAAAGGGGGACGAAGTTGAGTTCGTTTGGCAGAGCATCCAATCGGCCTTTATGGTTCTTCAAGGTGGAGTTAGTACAACGATTGGGTCAGGATCAATAAAATATATCGTTCATTAACTATGGCCATTTGAGACCAACCCGTGCATGAAATGACAAGGCAATGTCTAGTGGGGAAATAAGTCTCGAGTTTAATAAACACTGGCTGTATGCATTGGGATGAGGAGGTCAAACATAAATTTTTTTCATGGGACCCTCATGACATCTTAACCGTTCCTATCAACGCAGTGACAAATAAGAACATCTTGTATCGCGTGGACGAGACTAGAGGACTCTACTCGGTCCGTTCGGCCTATGAGAGGTTTTGGAGGGACTTGGTTACCCGAGGTAACCTTCTAACATTTGGTGCACTTTACCTTTCCAAAGGTGCGTAATTTCCTTTGACACACATGTGCAAGTTGCTACCATATTGATGGAATGGAGGGTCGACATTATGATGACCTACCACATTTGCCTAGCGGGTAAGGACTAAAAAAATCCAGCTTCTCATTAGTTTTTCTCTCGATACTGAATGTTGGCAACGAAGTGGGATTGTTGGGTCATCCCACGAGGATAATATTGTGGATTGTATTTTTGGAGGCTTTGGCGGCAATTCCAAAGAATAGGTAAGAAGAGATATCGTTAATCCCATGGAAATATGGAAGACCCGCAATAGTGAGATATGGGAGAATGCCCCCCGGTAGTCGAGGACTCCCTATCCCAAGTCAAGAGTCTCTTGACGGACTGATCGATTGCGAAATTAGGCAGAACGGACAAGCATCGGTACTTTCGTCCATCTGCTAGTTTGTCGCCGATTCGATGTACCCCTCCCTTGAACATTTCAATCATTAAAGTGGGTGAAGCCCTTTTCCCAAGCTTGTAGTTTGGTGGGATCATGATTCTCATATTGTAATGACAAAAACGAACTTGAGAGAGCCAGGACCAGCTCGATACTAGGATCCCAAACTCCAATGATGGTTGAGGCCCTCAAGCCATTACAAAATCTCTCATATGGTTGGCAGATCACCATCACCACATGACAAGGTCAAATAGTGGTTGACCTTATTATCAAGAAAAAAAATCCGTGTTCTTGATTAGATTAGTCGTTTGATACTGTATAGACCTTATTTTTGGAATAGAGAATGTAACTCAAATTTGTGAAGCCGACAACAAATAAAATAGTTCATTGGTCTGTCAGAACGACATGCTTAGAATTTATCTGGAAGTGTTAGGGAACAAGTGTTATAACTGTATTGTGATGTATTATGATTTCCGATATTTGATAAATTTAAATTTCTTTCTGTGTTCATAAAAAACATAAAATATTTCTTTTGAACTTTTTTGTTGTTTAAAAAGAAAATTTCGACTGCTTTTTTTTTTTATGTTATTATTGTATTCATTCATGAGAGGAGAAATCAAATACAAACCATGTCTTAACCTAAAAACTATAGAACCAATCAAAGCCATCCATTTTAAGAATGGATGGATGAGATGCAATTGAGTAGTTGACTTGTTGACTGCAAAAAAAAAACAACACTTTGTAGTAAGTGGTAAGGGCTTTTTAGTAAAACTATCATATTATTTTTTTTAATCAATTCACTAATTTAATTTTTTCCGCTTCGTTTGAACTCCGATTGGCTTCAAACTTGCGCCATTAGTTTTGTTTTTTAAGGGCTTTAAATCAAGATCAGTCATGAATATATTTTGAAGCACGAAAAAAAAAATTATTTCGGTGTTGATTTTTTTTTTAAAAAAAATCTGGGTAAAGTTTATCAACACTTTGCTCTGGATTTATCAACACTTTTACACTGGTTTTATCAACACTTTACACTGGTTTTATCACCTCATTTTCCAAAACTGATCATGATTTTATCACCTCATCACGTGCTTTTTATGAACACTAGTTTTATCAACACTAAACATTAGGTTTATGATTCAATTACGTGTGTTTTATCACCCCCATCACATGTTTTTTTTGAAGCACAAATTTTTTATTTATTTCGGGGCTGGTTTTTAAAGAAATTATATCTGACTAATTTTTATCAACACTTTGCTCTGGTTTTATCAACACTTTACACTAGTTTTATCAACACTCTACACTGGTTTTATCACCCCATTCTCCAAAACTGATCATGATTTTTATCATCTCATCACGTGCTTTTTATGAACACCAGTTTTATCAACACTAAACACTATGTTTATCATTAAATTACATGTGTTTTTATCACCTCATAACATGTTTTTTTATCAACGCTAAACTATAGTTTATCACACTTATTATCAAAATTGAACATGGTTTTTATCACCTCAGTACATGTTTTTATCAACATTTAACACTAGTTCGGTACTCCGATATAAAAAATTTATTAGTGAAGATTTATCAACGCTCAACATTATTTTTATCACCTTGATATAAATTTTTATTTTCGTGCTTCAAAATATATTCATGACTGATCTTGATTTAAATCCCTTGAAAAAAGAAAAATATTGGCGCAAGTTTGAAGTTAATCGGAGTTCAAACGAATCGGAAAATATTAAATTAGCGAATTGGTGAAGAAAAAAATGGACACTTGTCCACATGGCACCATGCTTTTACAATTATGCTCTTGCTTGTGTGAGAAAGGATGAAAGTGGCGTGAGTTTGGGTGATGATGTGGAATCATGGTGAATGTTGGATGTTAGGTATATGTGGCTAAAATTGGTTCTCTAGTATTTAGGTTAAAAATGGTTTGTAGCCGATTTCACCTCTCATTCATGATATCGGCTTACAAAAAATGTAATTTATAGGACGGATTGTTTCCGGTGGAGGAAAAGAAAAATAATAACTGTTTGAAACCATTTCAGCAAACAAAATTTATTCTCGGTGTGATGTAAAAATTGATAATGTCGCGATGAAAATAGGGAAAAGACGAGAATATTGAAGAAATCAGGATATGGAGTCCAACTTACCTTGTTTCATCAACCTCCCAAAAATAAACTTTGGCTACCAGCTATGGCTATTGACTTGCAGGTACAGTCCAGCTCTTCAATTTTGTAATGATATATTTTATTTATATATGATTTTCATCTACTTCCACATCAGGTAGCCATGGAAATCTGCTTCAATATTTTGCTTTCCTTAGTACAGAATCGGAATCTACCATATAGTTACTGAAGATCTTTCAGTCCATGTAAACCCTAGTAGCAGTGACCCAATTGCTCCTTCTATCTCTTTTCCCTTCTTCAACAACCTCTTTCTTCTCTCCATCTGCTCTCAATTGTTCCAGTTTAACCCTTTCCTGCTGCTCTGATTCTTCCCAAGTTTCAAAAAAATTCTATGTTTTGTGCTTGTCAATTTCCATTTGCAACATCCAGTTCCTTTTTTCTTATCCTCTGAGCTGAGCTGAAACCATTTTGCCTTAATATTTGTTTTGTTTTCCAGTATATACCATATTATTGTATAATTTTATGATCGCACAGTAATCCTTAATGTCAATTATATGCGGTCTCCCTCTCCTTGAATGTGTCTACTGTCTGGCATGTGCCCGATGGGCATGGAAGCGATGTCTCCACAGTGCAGGCCATGACAGCGAGACTTGGGGCCTTGCCACTGCTGAAGAGTTTGAGCCTGTTCCTCGTCTTTGTCGCTGCATTTTAGCTGTCTATGAAGATGATCTTCGACAACCCCTTTGGGAACCCCCTGGAGGGTACGGGATCGACCCAGACTGGTTAATTGTGAAAAAGACTTACCAAAATACGCAGGGAAGGGCCCCTCCCTATGTACTGTATATCGATCATGATCATGCTGATATAGTTCTAGCATTTAGGGGTCTTAATTTGGCAAGGGAGAGCGACTATGCACTTCTGTTGGATAATAAGTTGGGGAAGAAAAAATTTGATGGTGGCTATGTTCACAATGGGCTACTCAAGGCATCTGGGTGGGTTTTCAACGCAGAATCAGAGGTTTTGAAAGAACTGGTGGACAAGTATAAAAATTATACCCTGACCTTCGCTGGCCATTCCCTTGGGTCAGGTGTGGCGGCTTTGTTAACTATGGTAGTACTACATAATCTGGATAAGCTGGGAAACATCGATAGGAAACGAATTAGGTGTTATGCCATTGCACCTGCAAGGTGTATGTCACTAAACTTGGCAGTGAGATATGCAGATGTGATCAATTCCATTGTACTTCAGGCAAGTTCTAGTCATTTCATTTCTTAGGTTTTTTGCATTCCCACATTCTAGTAATTCAAAACATTTGAATTTCATCGTATCACTGCTGGTAATTGTTGTTGGCTAGGTTGTTGCATTACCTTTTTTCTATATATTTGTTGTGAGGAAGTTTTATTGTTTATACTTCACCCTGCAGAATAATTTTATTCAGTAGGTTAGCCTAGCAACTATGATACTTCTGCGTTGTGCAATTTGTAAGTCTTTTCATATCATTGTTATATTCAAGTGATCGAAAGTCCATACTATCATAGAAAATTCTGGTTGAATAATGCTAGCAACAGTCATCTTCAATTATTGGTGATTTCAATTGGGGCTGTGAAACAGGTCAACCTATGTTAAAAGCTTTTACAAGTAGTTGCCCGTAACCAAATATGTTTCTGTTTTAAGGGGATTCATGCTCACAAAAGTCCCTTTTCTGGTTATTTTGTGGTTCGATCAACACTATGTTTACTGCAAGTGAAGGTCAATAAGCGCAAAAGAGTAAAGTAATGTGATTCTAAGGTGCACTAAAATACAATATGAATCTTTTATTTTTCTTTCTCTAGTTTATCAAAGACAAGATTGTCACAAACTCTCTGGTAAAAACAGATTTTCTTGGTACACTTTTTCCTAGTAGTTATGTATGAATCCTGAGATGAGCCACTCTGTTGTATGGCATCTTCTTAAGAGAGCTCATTCACCATCCCGACATCATATGAGATGGTGCCTCCATAGCAACTTAAAATGAGTTTCGTGTCGTGTATGGAAAACCTGCCATGCAAAATTGGATGGCCCCTAGTGTGTATATTGAGTAAATGATCTGGCTCAATTTCTTTTGATACTAATTTTAGAGTATGATTGAATCGAAGATACCAGGCAGAAGGACACTCTCTAGCCCTTGGTATTTGGTTGGCCTCTCCAACCGCAGCCCTTTTTGAACCTCCATGAGCTCTTTTTTTTTTTAGTTTCCCCCTGCTCTGGTTTGGTGTATTATCTCTCTTTTTCTCCTCCCTTGTTGTTACGCCTTGTTTAGACTTTGTTGGCTCTTTTTGAATTTTTTGGTTGGTTTGGTGTTTTGTGGATTCCTACCCGGGACCCACACCACTTTCTTAATGCGTTGTTTATTTTTTTATAAATAATTTTACATTTTTTATAAAAGGTTTTTACATTTTACAATTATTTTATTAATTTAATTTATTATTAAATAAGGGTAAAATGGTCATTTCTCCTGTAAAAATCCATAAGGTTAAAAAGAGTAAGTGAAAAATCGTCATTTCACTCTTACTTAGCTGGCACATGGTGTCACATGACTAACCAACTGGAATATTCCGTCCATTTTCGTTACCAAAACGTAGGGACTTATACCGAACATTTTTAAACATAGGGGTACCTAAAGGCGCGTTACCAATAAACATAAGGCAAAAAAGAATCAAACATTCTAGTTGTTCATGTAATGTACTTGCCGTTGAGCGTACAGATTCATGTCAGTGAATTGCCCTGCTAATTACTTGTCGTGTTCAGATTCCTTTGGGTGAAGCATGATGTATAACTAGCAAATCTTGACATGGAATTATCTTTCCAAGTATTTTCTGAACTTATTTATTATGCTCTGAACCAGGATGACTTCTTACCCCGAACAGCTACGCCATTGGAGGACATTTTCAAGTCACTATTCTGGTACACTTGGACTTACCAATTCCTTGATGTATTGCTTTTGTTACAGTTAATAGGGTACCGGAAGTTGTCCTTAGGGTAAAGGAACAAATGTACTATTCCCTCTAATTTTTTATGTGTCACCAAACTAGCCAATGCTTTTGCAAAGAAGAAGAATTAGTCACTGTATGCCAATAAGTAAAAACGCACATGATATCATTGAATGATGAGCTTGACCATTTGTACTAGTTAGTTAAAGACCACAACAAGGTCAAAGAATTTTGTTGAGTGATTGTAAAATTTATTGGATATTTTATTAATTTTGCTATCCACATTCTAGGGGTTGATTTAAGTATAGTGATGAAGACAGTTCTCTTTCATTGAACAGTTTGCCATGCCTGCTGTGCTTAAGGTGCATGAGGGATACATGTATACCGGAAGAGAAGATGCTCAAAGATCCAAGGCGGCTGTATGCACCTGGACGCCTTTATCACATTGTTGAGAGAAGACCTTTCAGGTATAAACGCAAAGAGCATGATTGGATTCACTGTCGATTTAGTAGCATAATTAATGTTATCTTAGATCCTCTGAAATATAGGTGTAAGCTTGTAATACTAGACGACAACCTTTTTAGTATTAAAAGATATAGGCATCTTACGACTGACGAAAAAACACTTAGGCCAATATCTTCCAAGTGAAAAAAAAGATAGAGGGACTATTCCAATGTTTTCAGATAGAAAAGGGTGAACATGGCAGATAATGTAATTTTTCATGCAGGATGGGAAGGTTTCCCCCAGTTGTAAGGACGGCAGTTCCAGTAGACGGGAGGTTCGAGCATATAGTTCTTTCTTGCAATGCCACTTCTGACCATGCAATTATTTGGATAGAGAGAGAAGCCAGAAGGGCTTTGGAGGTATGTTATACGTATAACTTTTTTGATCTGTTGAATTTCTTCAACGCTTGAACTCATTTAAGTATCTGAGCAGTTATCTCAGACAACACTTGTACTCTGGGGTCATAAAAAAGATTTTCTATCAAGGATACGCTTCTACTTCCTCTGGTTTCTTTCTTTATATAAGGCCCAAACTTAGTCTGTCCAAGTCCATTTAAGGCCTTGACCAAGATTTCAAAGTGTTCTCCATGTTTTCTAAATTCATGCCAATAGTAGTAGAACGAAACAACCTTGCATAATGTTGAAGTGTGTGTCCCATATCAGAAGTATGTGGATGAATTGACCACTTATAAGCATATTGATGCCTCTACCCGTCAACTTGAGCTTTTGGATTGGATTGGATTTTAACATGGTATTAGAGTTGGTTTGGGCTTGTGAGTCAACTCTAGTGTGCAGGAACATCCCTTTGATGTCCTGGTGATGCCTCCACCCATCAGCATGATCTTTTGGGCTGGATTGGGTTTAACCCATAACTTTCCAGAGTAAAAACGTCTCAAGAATAAATCATTGTTAAACAATACATTTTAGCTTGGAGCTGCAACGTAGAATATTATTTATTAAAACTAAGCGTTAGAATATAACTATAATTAGGCATTCAACTATCAGCTTGAGCTTTTAGTTGAGTTGATCCTCTAATATGGTATCAGATCGTGGTTACCTCACGGACCCGGGTTCAAACCCCACTCTCTACAAAAATTCTCATTTCTTCTCTATTTATCAAATTTGCCCAAAATAGGCTAGCCCTTATCACTTTCTCAATGGGCTCATCTCTCTCTTCTATATAATTCATCTCCAAACCCGTAAACGGGCTTGTCCGTAAGGACGCATGTTAGAATATAATTATAATTTGGCCTTCAACTATCAGTTTGAGCTTTTAGTTGAGTTGATCGTCTAATAATTAGTTTTGTACTGGTTTCTTTCTTTCTTGATTTTTATGCAATGCAATCTTAGTTTCAGCTATGAACACTGAGATGTGAAATTCTTCTGCCAACCACAGTTAATGCGAGAGAATGATGAAAGTATGGAGATCCCAACAAAACAGAAAATGGAGCGACAGGAGACTTTGGTGAGAGAACATAGGGAGGAGCACAAGGCTGCTTTACTTAGAGCTGCTACACTGGCTGTCCCGCATGCTAATTCATCTTCTTCATATGGAACTTTCGATGATGAAGATGAAGGGGAGAGATCAAGTGGAGAACCATCTTTCGTTTCACCTATAAAGAGCAAGCCCAGAGAAACTTGGGATGATCTGATCATGCGTCATTTTGACAAGGATGAATCTTCGGACAAATCATGTACTAATGATTGATCATATTTTTGCGCTCAGGTGACCGGCAGGATTAAAAGTAGGGCTAGGCAGCAAACATTATCCCTTGGTTTGCTTCTATCTCTTTCCAATTTGAATGAAAATGACTGTGGTTTGGTCACTGAGACATACATCAATGAATGCGTTTCAGATGCTACCTTTGAGTTGATGGAGGGTGAGGGTGGCATCTTGTGCTTCGTTTTTTTGGTTCCAAGTTCTTGTTGATCTCCTCTGTGATCAAGTTTGATGCTTTTGCTGTTCTCCGATAGTTCCTTGTAGCCTTATCCGGAGCTCCTTGGTTCAGAGCCCAAGCATGAATATTATTTAGGCTTGTATATATAGGAGCACACTCGATAAAAACCCTCATAAAATATAAATTTGAAACTAATCTTGTCTATGCATCCAACTAATATCAATAGTTACATATAATATCTAAAAAATTAAATATAGATGACAAAGAGCTCTGTTAGGGTTCTGGGGTCGCCTTCTCACAAGTCACTCTATCTTAGCAGGTCACGATCTTCCCGCAATCGTTCCTCTTCTTCAACTTCATCGTCATGGCATTCTCCTTAACTTTCTAATTCCTCTCGCATCGGACTGGGGGCAACTTTTGTCTGGGAGGCGATCTCTCTCGCCAAAATCTCTGGGCAATTCCTCGACCCCCAGTGACTGCGCCTTTGCGTCACGCCTCGTCGTCGTCAACTCACTGCCGCCGTCTCACTCCTCCCCATCGATGATCCCACAATCGATCCCCATCTCCGAGCAACCCCCACTACCTCTATAGTCGCCATTGAAGCTGCCATCGATGTCCCCACCTCTTTGGCCTCCACCGATGAGTGCGAAAAACGTATAGACTCATTGCACCCCTGTATTCTGTACCTACTGCAGATTGAGTTTGCATTGGAGAAAACTGTATCAGCTCGTCTCTCTTGAGCAACCCCCACCATTTTTGAAGCCGCCACTGGCGCGTCCATATCCACGCTACCACAGGGAGTGGAGGTGTCACTAGTACTGGTCGAACCTACAGGGAGTAGAGGTGTCACTAGTATTTTGCTAAAACCTAGGGACGTGGGTTATCACTTCCACATCCTCGAAAGGAAAAATAAAGGGCGGGAAAGTAAATGGTTGTTTTAAATTTTAAAAACAATTACAAACTATATACACGCTACCACCTAAGGCACATAACTATCAATTCACACAAGGAGTCGGTCACGGGTACAAATAAATATGACTTCCAATTAACATATGGTTTGGTTAACGAATAGTGTAATTAAGTAATTCTTTCCTTTTGCTCTTAGAACACTGAAGTTCATATGTATGCGGTATCATGAAATCAACCGCATACTAGTCACGGGGAGAGGGCACAAGACCATTGTCCGGACCGATATACAAACCACCAATCATCGGAAAGCAATAAAATATGGTGTAGTTCTATGATCTTGAGCGAAGCTCGATCAATCGTCGAATGAAAGATAACGACAACAAATTCATGTCTCTCTCGCTACCAACTACCACAAGTAGAGATAGCTACACCACTCAGCGAATCGACTCAACTACACCTAGTTCCCTTCTTAATTCCGAATACCATCAATAACGATGAACACCGAAAATCAAGTAGAACTAAATAGAGTATCGAATCACAATACTCTGGTACTACACAAGCATGAGAGGACTCTAAATAAATTGTCGAATCTACTTAGCTACGCATATTTCATTCAACCTGACGACTAAATAAATTGATTATCAAGGAGAACTAAATAGAACAACGAATCATGAAGCTCTGGTAATACACAAGCGTAAGTAAACTCTAAATAAATAAACGAATCTACTTGGTTACGCCTAGTTCACTTCTCGAAAAATGAACACCACCGATCGAGATGGTTTTGGTAATCAAGTCGAACTACATAGAACATCGAATCAACGATATTCTGGTAATACACAAGCGTAAGAAAGTTCTATAACCGTGAAATCTCGTCTCAAACTAGATCGAATCATGGATCGCTCCAAACATCGATCTACATAGCGCACACAACAATTAAGGGCAATCCCCGAATCTTTCAGTTGACTTGAAACGCACAAGAGCATCGAGAAAACACAACCTAGCATATTCATATCTCGTCAATAGGAAATCAAGACATAAACATGTCGGAATTCCTAGATAAGTTCACTAAATGGTTAAATGCATTTTTACGAACTCTAGCCTAGAACTTGATATACACCCGAGAGACGAAATAGATAGCACATGAAATCGGGTTCAAAAACATGATAAATCGAACACAAAGCACGAAAATCATGCATAAACATCGAGTAGCTTAAATATAGATGAATACTCATCCAAGCAATTGGATGCTACTTAAGCTCAAAAACTCAAATCATGTCAAAAACATCATCAAACTCAAATTAACCATAAACTCGTGCATCAATTTAAAAGAAATCAACATTTACACAACACCTATGACCAAAGATTAGAATCCAAGGTCATGGAATCTAAATCCTACTCAAGCATACAAAAAAAAACGAGCTTTACAACAAAATAAAGAAGAGTAAAGATTAGAACCGGGATTGGGTTGAGAAACTCAATCGAAAAATCCTCTAGCTTGCAAACCCACCATCTCCAACTCTCCAAAGCTTCAACACATGAAAATGGAGAAGTTGGAGATGATGGGAGGCTGATGGATGCTTGAAACCTCCTTGGATCGTTTTAGTTATGGTTTTTGGTAGTAGAGATTACTCCCAATATGAATAACACTCAAGAACAAATGAAGAACAAGAGAGAGAAGAGAAACAAAAAATATCTAGCTGAAATTTAATATGTTGCAAAAAAAAGTCTGATCTGAAAATTTATCTACCTAAACCTATAAATACTACTAAAATACAAGAAAAGAAAATAAATAAATAATATCTTGATCTTTCTTCAATCTCATGCGAGAATAAGGATGAAGAGGGCTGCCAAAAAACACGTGTAGGCGTGCGAAAGATGAGAATGTGTATCAATGCAAATCAGCCAAAAGAAAGAGGACAAGTGGAAATCAACAAGTAAACATATGGGCCTGTAAGGTCTTAGAGCATCTCCAATGGTTTGACACTACTTGTGTCAAGGAGCCATGCTAGGAAGTGCTTTTTGGCTTCCTGACATGGCTTCTCGACATGGCTTCTCCAATGGTCTGAGATGACTAGTGTCAGGAGCCATGTTAACACAGTTTCAATAATTAAAAAAGCACCACAAATATTTGTAATACTTTGATTTGAAGCCAACGAAGTGCTCTCTGCCATTCACAAATACTCGTCGCAGGCATCGGCGGGACCTCCATAACAGAGCTGACGAAGTGCTACCTTGCACTTCTGGTGTGGAGTGAAAGAGGCCTTCCCCGTAGCATCCTTTCCGTTACGTAAGTAGGTGTACTGGTCACTCAAACCATTCATGATCTGTATGAACATGTCCCTCGACATCCGGAACCGTCGCTGAAACTGTTGGTCGCTATACACCGATCTAGGCGTGAAGTAGTCACGGATCAACCCTTCGTGTGCATCTTCTCGATTGCGCTCAATCATTCTCCGTTTTGGTCGCGACAGCGACCCTGAGCCCTCGACCTCATCATCATCCCGAGCCCTTGGCATTATCGCTGACATCACTTGCTCGCGAATTGTTTTTACCATTGTCGCAACAAGCCTAATCATCACTTGGTCTATTTTTTTGGGAGTCATTTGCTTCATTTCCTCTAGCGTTGAAAAATTCGCCATCGAAAAAATACTCAACTAGGAAAAAAACGAGAGAATTTGGAGAGGAATAGAGGAAAGAGAGCTTGAAACAAGTGAGGGAGTAATTTTTGGAAAGGAATACACAAGCATAAGCAAAAAATATTGAAACAAGTGAGGGAGCAAAAAAAACCTACAATTTTCTATAAATTCAGATCCACCCCAAGCAAAAATTACTCCTTTACTTGTTTCAAGCTCCCTTTCCTCTATTCCTCTCAAAATTCTCTCGTTTTTTTTCCTAGTTGTGTATTTTTTTCGATGGCGAATTTTCCAACGTTAGAGGAAATGAAGCAAATGACTCCTAAACAAATAGACCAAGTGATGAGTAGGCTTGCTGCAACAATGGTAAAAACAATTCGCGATCAAGTGATGTCAACGATAATGCCAAGGGCTTGGGATGATGATGAGGCCGAGTGCTCAGGGTCGGCATCGCAACCAAAGCGGAGAGTGATTGAGCGCAATCGAGAAGATGCACACGAAGGGTTGATCCGTGACTACTTCGCGACTAAACCGGTGTATAGCGACCAACAATTTCAGCGACGTTTCCGGATGTCGAGGGACATGTTCATACAGATCATGAATGGTTTGAATGACCGGTACACCTATTTACGTAACGGAAAGGATGCTACGGGGAGGGCCTCTTTCACTCCACACCAGAAGTGCAGGGTAGCACTTCGTCAGCTCTGTTATGGAGGTCCCGCTGATGCCTGCGATGAGTATTTGTGAATGGCAGAGAGCACTTCGTTGGCCTGCTTGAAGAATTTTTGCTTAGGCATCATCAAGGTTTACGGGCGGACATATCTACGACGCCCGATCGTGGAAGATACAAGACGTTTGTTGCGAATCAACGAAGAGAGTGGCTTTCCGGGGATGATAGGGAGTATGGACTGCATGCACTGGGATTGGAAGAACTGTCATATGGCATGGTCTGCACAGTTCGCAAGTAGGGAGCACGGGATCGTCCCCACAATCATGCTAGAAGTCGTTGCATCCCAAGACCTTTGGAGTTGGCACTCTTTTTCGGGACACTGGGCTCCAACAACGACATCAACGTGCTCAATAGGTCCACCTTGTTCTCCCGGGCAGTTCGAGGCTTCGCTCCAGATGTGAAGTTCAAGGTCAACGGTAGAGAATACGAAACCCCGTATTACTTGACAGATGGAATTTATCCTACTTGGGCAACCTTTGTGAAGTCAGTACCTGCTCCACAAACGCCTAAGCAAAGATGTTTTGCTAGATACCAAGAGGCGTGTAGGAAGGATATCGAACGAGCGTTTGGAGTTTTACAAGCCCGGTTTCACATCGTCACTCGCCCGAGCCGAATGTGGGATAGGAGCGCACTCGCAGTGATCATGACTGCTTGTGTTATCCTACACAACATGATCGTTAAGGAGGAACAGAGGACGTGGCCCACTGATCCGTTTGCAGATATTGGTGTCCCGGACCCAAACGTCCGTAGAGGACCACCACCAGCGGTGACCAGGGACAGTATCATGGGCCATAGATCAAGGATTCGGGATCAGGATGTTCATCACCAACTCCATGCAGATCTCATCGAACACATTTGGGCTAGATATGGAGATGGCGGCCGCAATTAAATATTAATTGTCAATTTTAATGTATTTTATATGTGGCTTTAAATAAAAATAGTAGTTATGCATTTTATATTTGGCTTCAAATCAAAGTATTACAAATATTTGAAGTGTTTTTTTAATTATTGAAATTGTGTTAACATGGCTCCTAACACTAATCATGTCAGACCATTGGAGAAGCCATGTCAGGAAGCCAAAAAGCACTTCCTAACATGTCTCATTGACACTAGTAATGTCACACCATTGGAGATGCTCTTAGAATGAGCCACATGTTGCCGTAGGAGGAGAGCACACGTGGTCAACAAGGTCTGGTGGCCTGGAATGTGCCACGTGTCACGCTCTGATAAGCCACCTCTCATTTTGACATTTTTCGGTATGTTGCCCATATCTTTACATTTTAGTTCCGATTGACTTCGTTTTTTCGCCAATATTTTTATTTTTCAGATGCCTATAAAATGAGACCAATATTGGATATAATGAAAAGTAATAAAAATATCAATGATTAAGAGGCTTTAAGGCAATTATTAAAAAACACTAAATGTTGGCCGTTATAGAAACCATATCGTAAGCAACATTGGGCTCAGGTCAAACTCGGTTGTTTACCGCATAATAATCACAAAGGCGCCTTGGCCTAAGGTTACATGACAAACTACGACAATGAATATGTTCATGACTTGATCTATGACACATATTCATGTCGGGTCGTCCAATATCATGTCTCACGTGATATCTATGGTCAGACTCTGGAATCACATTCCAATGACTAATATAACGTAATTCATAAAGAGTCATCTTTCATATTAGTCGCTCTTGCAAAGCTTTGTCTACTAGGGATTCATCGAGTATGATCTGTCTCGATCTATGGTTCTATTCGCATGGTGGGCATAGATCAAAACACACATCGATATATTACTCCAACACTTAAGTAATACATAAAACCGCTTTACTTTTATTACTAACGATGATGTATACATTTGGATGTCTATGATTGAACTACGGGCACTAAGACCAACAGACGTATCAATAACAAAGGTTAGAAGAGTTAACTAGTCAAAGTTGGTTCGCAACCCCGAAACCAACTCAAAATAATGAAGTAACATACGAACATGGTATAGTTGTAAGGCATCAGCCTTTAAGAACAAAAAAGTGTCATCAACAAACTGGAGGTGGGAGACACTAATGTCAACTCCAATCCGAATTCCACAAAATGGGCTCAATCTAATATCGTGTTCAAAGAAATGATGAAGGCCCTTGACGGAAATGACGAACAAAAAAAGGGAGATATGGCACCTTTGACGAACACCTCGATGAATGGGAAACTGAGTATATAGGGAATCATTAATAAGAACGAAAGAGTGGTCCTCAAAACAAGCAAAAATCCACACGATCCATGAGATTTAAAACCCATAGCCAATATCACTCTCTTGAGAAACAACCAATCGACCTTGTCAAAAGCTTTCTCAAAATCAAGCTTGACAAAGGTCGCACGCCTCTTCTTACGACGGATATCATCCAAGGCATCGTTAGCCACCATCACACTATCGACCAACTATCGAGCCTCAATGTAAGTAGACTAAGTATCGCTGATAAGGCTACCAATGATAGAGCAAAGGCAGAGGGAGAGAGTTTTGGTTATAACCAACATGGTAGTGGAAAGGCTAATGAGCCGAAACTCAGAGCACTACGTAGGGAAAGCACCCTTAGGAATGAGGACAATGGAACTCGAATTCAAGCCTTTGTCATGTAGGCTAGTGGTGAAAAAATAGTGGACAAAGCTCATAAAGTCATTAGATGTAAAACGACTCTTTGAAATATAGAACTATTAAAAAGACAAAAAAATGATAATATTTCAAATAAGGGTTGTATTTTTTTTTTTTGAAAAAAAATGAAGAGCTATCTGCATTTTTGGAAAAAGGTTAGGTTAGTGTAAATAGTGTTTGAGAAATATTTATGTGAGAAAGATGTATTATACATAACTTGAGGAGCAATCCATTGAGAACCTCTTTTTAAAATGAGAACCGTGAGAACCAATTCAAGTCATTTATTTGATAAATGGATGCATGAGACGTAAAGTTGACAGATGTTGATTTGTTGATTTTAGGGCAATTTTCACCTCAATACCCTAACTATTGGGTTTTCGTCACCTCAATACCCTAACTATTTTTAGTGGCACCTCAATACCCTAGAATGACATTTTCCGTCACTTTAGTACCCGCCGTCAACTTTCCATCCATTTTGGATGGAAAATGCTTGAAAAATCCAAAATACCCCTCACTAACAGTCAAAATTTCAAAATATGCCATTGGTTTTCAAATTTTCTTTTTATTTATTTATTTTATAAAAAACATTTTTATATTCAAAAATCTGTTTTTATTTATAAAAATCATATTTATTTTCAAAAATCTGCTTTTATTTTAAAAAATTAATCTTTTATTTGAAAAAAAATCTAGAAAATAAGTTTTTATTTTTAAAAATCTATAATTAATTCTGCAATTTTTTTTAAAATATGTAAAAACCAATGGCATACCCCCTAATTATAATCTTAATTAAAACTTAATATAACCATAATCTAACCTAACACGTTATATCTAACCTAATCTAACCTAACACCTTAACCTCTCACCCAACCTAACAAATGTACAAGCAGAAGCTTCATATGGTCTTGAGACGAAGTTTAAAGCTTCATATGGCGGCTAGAAGACTACGGCTGAGGCGAGGCGACGACGGTTTGAGATAGGGCGGCGGCGAGCGTTCTTCTCCAGCGAGACGAAGCTTTTTCGCGAACCCACGCCAGTCAAACACGAAATCTCCTCGGATTTCTCCAGATCTATTCTCTTCCGGCCACCGTCAGCAGCTGGCCTTGCCTTTGCGCCGCCGTCCTCCTCTGCTCCTCGACCACCGTCTGCTTCTCATCCTCTCCTTGCATGAGTGGCCCCTCCCCTCGCCAATGGTGTTCTCATGGAAGCTCAATCGAGCATCTGGGGAATGAAGTTGAGGAATCGGAGAAATGGGTTCTAGATCTTCGAGGTTGGTAGAGGTGTTGGAGGCAGGTAAGGAATCAAAGGAGGAGAGATCTTGTGTGTAGAGGTGGGATTTGTACTGTCATAATGGGATTTGTGCTTTTTTTTTTGTATTTTCCTTCTTAAATGTTCATTGTGGAATGTTTTGGATGTGTAATGGGGCACAAGAAATAAGGCAGATTTGGTATGTTGGGAATTCATTTTGCAGACCTGATTCAAACAAGTATAGGAGTTGAAGCTGTAAGATTTGATGGAGATGGGCACTTTTCTGAAATTTGATTGAAATATGAATTTTTGATTGAGATGGGTATATTTCTGAAATTTGAAGGATATAATGAACTAATATTTTTTTAAAGAAAACAGTATTGTAAAAGATTTAATATTTAAGAAGTAGTAAAAAGAAATGAACAAAAAATGTGATTTTTATAAAATGGTAAAACTGATTTTTATAAAATGGTAAAACTGATTTTGGGATCCTACCAAACCTTTTTTTTATAAAAAGATATACCATTGGTTTTTACATATTTTTTAAAAAAAATTCAGAATTAGTTATAGATTTTTTTAAATTTTAAATATGATTTTTTATATTTTTAAAAATTAAAACTGATTTTTTTTATAATTAAAATGTGATTTTTATAAATAAAACTGATTTTTTTAAAATAAAAACTGATTTTTGAAAATAAAATATGCTTTTTATAAATAAAAACAGATTTTTTTAGAATAAAAACTGATTTTTTTAAAAATAAAACTGATTTTTAAAAATAAAAACTTATTTTTGAAAATAATATATGATTTTTTGAAATAAAATATGTTTTTTTGAAATAAAAAATATATATTTTTAAAATATAAACTGATTTTATAAAATAAAAAATTAATATTTTTAAATAAATTCTAATTTTTATAAAATAAAAACAGATTTTTGAAAATAAAAATGTTTTTTATAAAATAAATAAATAAATAAAAAGAAATTTTGAAAACCAATGACATATTTTGAAATTTTGACTGTTAGTGAGGGGTATTTTGGACTTTTCAAGCATTTTCCATCCTAAATGGATGGAAAGTTGACGGTGGGTACTAAAGTGACGGAAAATGTCATTCTAGGGTATTGAGGTGCCACTAAAAGTAGTTAGGGTATTGAGGTGACGAAAACCCAATAGTTAGGGTATTGAGGTGAAAATTGTCCTTGATTTTATAAATAAAACACAACACATTTGGGTAAGTGGCGGTGTTTTTTTTTGGTAAAATTAGAATAATGTTTTTATTCTTGAAAAATTCACTAATTTGATCATTCCTGGTTTTTTTTTTTTTGAACTCGGATTGGTTTCATTCTTGTGCCAATAATTTTCTTTTTCCAATGGTTATCTATTGAGACAAGTGTTGAATGTATTTTGAAGAATGAAAAAAATTGACAATCAACGTTTGTGAGTTGAAAATTTTTCACTGCTAAATGTTTTATATCATGGTGATAAAACTAGTGTTATGTGTTGATAAAAATACATGTATATTGAAATTGATTAAAAAAAAGTATTCATAGTGATGAAAATGGATGAAAAATATGATTTTTTTTATCATCTTAATATATGTGTTTTTATCAAGGTTGTAAAAAACGTTAGCTGCTAATCAGGCAGGAAGGGTACCTAGACGCTAAGCGGGGATTAATCGGTTTAGTATTTTAGTATATATAATATGAAATTTTGTATTATACTACATAAAATATATTAATAATATCAAGCATTAAATATATAATAAATCATAAATATCCTACTAAATTAAAAGTATCATACAATTCTTAAAAGAAGATCAATAAGTCTGACTTGATCAACTCAATTACATGTGCACTTTTTATGTTTTGAAAATACTAAACAAAAAATATTAGTAGCGTGAATCAACTCAGGATGTAACACTTGAACAAAGTGTGCTCTACTAACTCAACTAGCATCATTTTATGGTCTCACTTAATTTGTAAAAGATTGGAAACTGGTTTTTTTTAATTACGAATCCAACCCAACGCTTGACTGACCCGGCCAATTAATCGGCTAGGCGGCAATTAATCGGCCATATTCTGCCCGAACGGCGTAGAGCGTCCTAAGAGAATAAATCAGGTCGCTAGAGCCTAAATCAACGCCTAGGCGGGACCTAGGCGGCTTCAGCTGGGGATTTTTGCAAACTTGGTTTTTATCACCTTTATTACATGTGTTTTATCACCTCGGTACATATGTTTTATCACTCCATATCACATGTTTTGTATCATTATAGTACCTATGTTTTATCACACTATTACATGTTTTTTTTTTCACCTTAGTACATGTGTTTTATCACATAGTTACTTTATTTTTATCACCTCTGTACATGTTTTTGTCACACCCATTATATGATTTTTTATAACTTCATGACATGTTTTTATCACCGCATTACATGTGTTTTATAGCTTCATCACATGTTTTTAACATATCATTTTAAACGTGTTTTTATCAACATTAAACACCAGGTTTATTACCCGATATGAAACATTTATCAGTGACGATTTATTAACTTGAAAACGTTGATTGTCAGTTTTTGTCTGCGGTTCAAAATATATTCAATACTGGTATTGATAGACCGCTCTTCCACTCAGAGTTTAGAGGAAGAAGGAAGCAGCAATTTAATGAATTTGTCAAGAAAAAGTAGATTCTAGTGTTTGAGTTACAATTATATTCTTGTCTTTGTGATTGATGATAAAAAGAATATTGTGTTTTAGAGTGATACTATAACATAACGAATTAAGTCTTATTTTGTTGTTAATCTTGTGATTATGAAGGCGCTGAACAAGGATTATAAGGAAAGGTTATATACAATTGATATAGATATATATGTATATATGAAAGAAGAGAGGATTAAAAACGGTTGCTGTGGGCGTGGGGAGGAGCCGGAGAAGAAGAAGACTCCATGAGCAGAGCAGGGTGGGAAGCACCGGAAGCCGAATGAGAGAGATTGTTCTGGCCGTGCTTTGCTGCCTCCTTCTGTGCTATCTCTCCAGCTTTGGCCACATGCCTCTCCATCTCCGCCTCTGCCTCTCTCGCCAGCCTCACCTCATGCGCCACCTCCATCCTTGCCTTTGCTAATTCCTTCTCCGCCTGCATAATTATTTATATACATGTCAACGTATCATATCTTGTAACAATGTAACTTGTAACGTTACCTTCTCCTCGGCTTTGGCCTCGTTCCTTGCCTTCCGGGTCTCGTTCAGATCTTGTAGTTTGTCTTTCACGGCCTGCATTTTCACCAATTCTACATCTTGCTCGGACGCATATGGATGTGTATATATATACATGTATAGAAAGAGAGCTTACCACTTAATAATCTGTGGTATGTGCAATTTCATAGCCGGAAATAGCTACTACATTTCTAATTTTAGAAATTACCAGTTTCAAATTATACATGTAAATAATATGAGCAAGAGTACCGAATACTGACATCGTCAATACATTCAAAAGGGATAATGTGATACTAGGTTTTTTCATGCAAGCTTTTGGCAAACACAATTTTCATGTAGATAGATATATAACAAGGTTAGCTCTTTGTTTGTATTCACTCACTTCATTATACAGAATATCTCTCTTGTCTTCTTATTCTCTTAGCCATTTGAGCGTTTTAGCAAATGTCTGCCTAAAGTTGATCTTAACACAGGTCAACTACTTGGAATTTGGTCTTTTTCGTGAGCAAAAGGATTTATATTACTTGACCTTGTCAAGAAGCAAAGAAACAATGAATGAGGCTTAGAGAATCAAAGCAACCAAGGATGTTGGTCTTCAAACAGTGACTTGTAGGCACCTTTTTGTATATGAGATCAACCTGG
Organism: Erodium maritimum; assembly: GCA_963921825.1. Taxonomy (NCBI): domain Eukaryota; kingdom Viridiplantae; phylum Streptophyta; class Magnoliopsida; order Geraniales; family Geraniaceae; genus Erodium; species Erodium maritimum. Next base: position 35,998,324 of record OY997593.1, on the reverse strand, counting down.
ATTTGTGGTTACAAAGAGCACAACAAGTTTAGTATTGCAGATTTTGACTACGAGTGTGATTTCATTATTTAGTATTGCACTAAAAATAGTTTCATCTGAGCTGAAAATTATTATATCAAAAAGAGAGAATGTGATAGTCTCAATGGCGCCAGAAATAGGTAAACTTAGTTTGTGGCAAGGACAAAAAAAGCCTACTTGAAAAACAAATATTGCAGCCTTTATGATCCTCAAATAATTTTCCTTTGAAAGCTAGAATTGCTGTGAACTTTCTGTAAGAGGAACTTGTTTCGGTAACACAACTGTGGAGCTCTCATGTTTCTGAAATCGGCGACAAGGCACTCTCCTGATATGGTTTTGCTGCAACAAGCAAACGAGCAACATTGGGGCTTTAGGATCGGAAAAAATTATTTAAAGCAAGTGTAGTAATAGGTCTCAGTCTCACATCATGCAGTAACAGGTCCTGTGGTTGGAGCATGTGAAGTACATCACTCATTGTAGGCCTATTGTTTACATCAGGATCAACACACCTAAGAGCAACCAACAGAATTCGCTTGAGCTCCTTGGAACAAGGCATTTCCTCCAGTTTCGGATCCACCACATATGCTACTCTTTGATCACCAACCATGCTCTTGAACCAGTCTACCAAGTATTTCTGCAATTCACCTCAATTTATATTAAGAAATAGACAAGTTGATAAATAAATTAACAAAACATACTTGGGGTCGACCAGGATCAACAGGTTCTCTCCCAGAAACGATCTCCATGATAAGAACCCCAAAGCTATACACATCAGTCTTGACACTCGTGGAAGCGTATTCTGGTGCTATGCAGCTAGAAAATAACAAAATGTTGTTCAGAGAGCATGAGGAACGACGATGACAAGGGGAGAGACGAGTAGTACTGACCCAGATGTTGCAGTTAAGCGTGAGGCGACACAAGTGGTATGAGGGATAGAGATCTTGGGGTTCCATTGGTGATCGAGCAGGATTTTGGTGGAGTTGATGTCACAGTGGATCACATTTGGTTCGAGATCCTCGTGAAGGTAAGCTAATCTACATGATGATGATGATGATGATGATAATGATAGCATGAATTTGAAATCGTAGCCAGCCACAAGCAGAGGTACATACCCCTTAGCTGCTCCGGCGATGATTTTGAGTCGTAGAGGCCAAGTCAGAGGGGAAACTGGATGGTGAAGCCACTGGTGAAGATTGCCATTATCTAGGTACTCGTACACAAGCATCCTGTGCGTGTGGGGGCATTCAAATCAAATCAAATCAATCAGAGTATCCACCGTGGCTATTACTAAAACTATCTATAATGGAGAGTATCCACCGTGGCTATTACTAAAACTATCTATAATGGAGGTTTTTGTACGTCGATTAGGTACTTTTTTTTTTGGGGGGGGTGGGGAAGCTAAAGATCTACGATTCCATCGATTCGACATCCAGTTGAGTCTGTGGATTTATCTATCGTCTATTCGAGTCGAAGCCCTGTTCTCTTATAAACAATCACCACGTGGCCCGAATAATATAAAAATAATTTCAACCCATTTTTTCCCACAAATTAGGCCCACCTTATTTTTATTTTGCTACCCATTCGACTGAAATTAGACCTAATCGTTTCGACTCTATTGTACCTGGAAGGTCCTTGGACAGAGTATCCAAGCAACTTGACCACATTCTTGTGTCGAACATGCCCCATTCCTTCCATCACTTGCTCCAAACAATACCTTCAAATTGCATGCCCACAAATCAAAATTACTAGAAAAAGAGACAGGGAAGAAGAAGAAGGAGAAGAAGAAGCGATTACCTGACATCGGTGTTGGGCAATCTCTTGATCGCAACCTGCGTGTTGTCGGACAAAAAGCCACGGTACAAAACGGCATCATCACCACCGACGGCAATGACACACTCAGGGGCAAAGCCATTGGTGGCCATCTCCATCTCCGACGCCGTGAACACGCTCAATCTCCTCACCACCGTCATGTCCACCGACGACGCGCCACTCCAACGCGCCGTCATCTCGCCGCTGGCCAGCAACCTCCTGTCCATGGACGCCTCGGGTTGGAAGGTGGTGCGGCGCCGGTACGCGCAGAGACAGAGGAAGGTGGTGAAGAGAGCAATGAGGGGTACAGAAATGGCAATCAAGAGCCATAGTTGGATGCCCAACAGAATTGGAGTCGACAGAGAGAGCTTCCACATGATTGAAATTCAAATTTTGCAGCACACTTGAGAATCTCTTATCATTTCATTTCACAAAGACGGTTGGGTTTAGATTTGAATCAAATTTTCAAATTTTATCCAGATTTTTCTCTTCCTTTTTTGATATTCCTAACCAGATTTTCCCCATGCTCTAACACCACTTGACATTTTATTTCCAGTTCAATTTGTTAGATAACAAAATAGTGTAATCATTATTTGTAGTCAAAATGCAAATAATACAAGAGTATGGTCAAGTTAATCAAAATAAAGAGAAGATAATTCCATTCTATTATATGGACCTAAACATGATTTTATTTGACTACAACTTTAATGATTACGTAGTTAAATAACCTAGAAGATTGTTAATTTTATTATTGTTTTTCTCTCTTTTATATCTTTCGTATTTAGTCATCGGTGAATGCTATGAATAAAGAAAATAAGTCAAATAGTAAAAAAGATTAAAAAAAATATTTTATTAGGGTTTTGTTGTTTCTCTCTCAATTCTCTTCGGCGTAGAAATGTTGTCCCCGCCCTCCAGTTGCACGCCTCCCCCTCCCGACGATCAGTGCATCATTTGTTATCCCTCATGGCTCTGACACCTGACGTAAAGCCTACTACGATACCTACACCTACACTAAGCCCCGAGGAGACAACTAGTGGGCTCGAGACTGATCCCTGCCATGTCTTGTCGCTCCCTATCATGCCACCGACACCAACGCGAGAATTTATAAAGTCGGAGTGCATCTGACGAACTCAACGTCTCATACACAAACTCATTGTTCCTCCTTATCGGTCCTCACTTGTGATGGCTCCAGAGGCTCCCACCCTTCCTTTATCTCCTTATCCACATCAAGGCCGAAGCTAGACTCGTCTCTCCAAAGCTCCCCAACACCCTTTGTCGGGGATCACGAAAGGTAATCCACTACCTCCATCGGCCATCTCTATTATGGAAAGAAAGGCCACGCGCCCCACCAGCTACCCGAGTTGGGGATGTCTGCTACAACTGCCAAGGAATAAGTGTTTGGCTCACCTGGACGTGCGGAAAAAGATCTTGTCCCCATCTGGACCACCGCTTCTGGACTCCTGCCAAACTCGACAATCCCAACCTTTTTCGAGGCCCTACAACACAAGCCTTGAGCTAGCATCGAGAACAGATCAACCACCGAGGAGGAGATGTTTTTCCCCAGGCACTGACTAGCAAACCGGCCCGAAAAACCACTTTGGGAAACCATATAGGGGGTGACTGGAATATGGAGACACCACCGCGCCTGTTGCAAGACCTGGGTCCAGAGCGAGAAATGGACACCAGGTTTTGGGAAACCATTCCAGATGGGGGGTGTAGGTTGCACGCCTCTAAGATACCTCATTTTCGGCGCAGTTACCATCTGTTGGATCAGACCAACTGAGCCACCCGAGACCCATCTCCGACCAAGATCTCTTGCCTAAGGTACCACCATCAAGGGGGGCTGACCACATTGTGGCCGACCAGCCCATTCAATCCACTATAGGGGGTTGAACCCTAGGAATTGAAGAGGCAGAGGCAACACAGGACCTCTTGCCTAACCCGGGAATAAGGTTGGTCATCACAACATCCTTGGAATCTTCCAAGATCCCCCTTGGAGACACAAGACCGGACCTACTGAAAAAAGGAGGCACAACCCCAAGGACCCCAAGGATGAGCAATACGAGACCCTCTCAGCGGTCTCGTCAAATCTTATAAAGGACCTCCCCAACAACGAGATGTGTTTGGGGAAAAACACCTCGCCTTAAAATTTTCGGCTAACGCCCAAAATTCTGTTTCCCTCATTCCTTAGGTTACTCCTTGGATGTTTGTTGTCCCATCAAGCGCCCTGGATCCATAATTCTAGACATCTATAGGTCGAGGCAATAAGTGATTACGATCGACGTACTACCGTCGACTCAACCCTTAGAGGCATTGGCCTCCCCTTTAATCATCATGGTATAACCGAGCATTTTGTCATAGAGTTAGTGATCGTTGTCTAAGGACTAGATCTTTGTCTTACTCTTTCTTTCCACAATTCTGTTCTTTGTCAGCTTTTAGTTCTTCATCAATAAATCTCCCTTATTGTGCTCAAAAAAAATTGTTGATGAATGTTTTGCCTATTTATCTCTTTCAATATTCATTCTCTTACCAGCCGTAAATTTTTCTATTAAATTCGAATACCTAGATCCAATAGTTCTTGTCGATAATCAATAAATATTGGAAAAAATAAACTATACCAAATTCATTTTCAATTGAAGATTTTATTGTTAGACTTATAGAGGATCAATGAAAAGATCGTAGACTAACAAATTAAAATTTGTGGACTAACAACTAGCTAGATTTGGGGTCAGGAATCGATCCACATGCTCCGGACGTGTGGGGATAGGGAAGTTAGCTTAAGGATAAAGGATCCACTCATATAGTCCCTTGAGATTCTGTTTCTTAATCCGACTTTCATGGCCTCGGGAAATCCCTCGTGGTTGTTAGTCTGATTGATGGGTTCCAGCGAAGATCGGGGTAGTCCTTTCCATTTTTTTCTTCTCGTTTTTCGTTTTACTTTTAGATCTCTATGTTCGGACTTTGGTTTATTGGTTTGTGACTCCTATCTTAGGACCCACGTCATCTTTTTTTAATACATTTCTTTCTCCCTGATAAAAAAAACTAACCAGATTTTACAATCAACTATCACCAAAAATCACTTTCAAAGATTTCTCATACTAGTAACATCTTATTTCCCATTCCATTTTTTAGATAACAGAATGATGGTAGGAACGTGTAATATTTAGTTTTAATCAAATTTCAAATAAGGGAAAATTTCATTTTACCACCCTGGCAAACATTTAATTTCAGTTTGATACCATGACATAAATTTTTATCAGTTTCATACCCTAACCAAACTTTTAATTTCACTTTCATACCCAGCCAGGTAAAATGTCCAAAATACCCTTAACTATTACTCAAATTTTCATCTAATGCCATTGTCTCAGAATTTGAAAATAAGTGAAATGACAATAATACCCTTCATGTTAGGGTATTAAACTGAAAATTTCACTATTTTTAAAATAAAATCAGTTTTTTTTATAAATTCAATTTTTTTTTCAAAAAATCAGATTTTAAATTTAAAAATACATAAAAATCTTTTTTTGTATAAAAATCTTTTTTTTGTATAAAAATCTTTTTTTTATTAAAAACAGTTTTATATATCAAAAATCATTTTTATTTTTTAAAAAAATTAATTTTATTTATATTAAAAATAAAAAATGTTTTCAAAACAATAAAAATATTTTTTTTACATTGTTCACCCATCTCTCATGCTCCTCCTCCATCGTCCCCGGCCACCCCCGCCTCCGCCGTCATCCCTGGCCACCCCTCCTCCTCCTCTGCATTATGTCTACCCAGTCCTGTGTTGATTCATCTTATCATCCCTATCCACTGCAACTATGGAGCTTTGTGTTCTATTTCTTGATCTTTTTGTGCTTCTTCAACCCAGAGACCTCCAACCTGCCAACAGAACACCCACACCTTGCTTGAAAAACGAGTACTGCTCTTCCATTCGGAGGCGCCATCTTCTTAAGCTCGGCCTCCAATTCTCTATGGTGGTCTCGGGGCAACTCGAATCGCAGAGATTCAGATCTGAATCGCAGAGCTTCAGATCGAATCGATGAAGCCCCAAATCGAAAGGGCGGCCAAGGAGCAGAGGTGGAAGAGGGAGGACGGCGGCGGCGGGGGTGGCCGGGGACGACGGCGGAGGAGTGGGTGGCCGGGGACGATGGCGGAGGAGCAGGAAAGAGGGGTGAACAGTGTATAAAATATATTTTTTTATTGTTTTGAAAACATTTTTATTTTTTAAATCTGAATTTCTATATTTTTAATATAAATAAAATTAATTTTTTAAAAAATAAAAATGATTTTTGATATATAAAACTGTTTTTAATAAAAAAAAATTGATTTTATGTATTTTAAAATTAAAATCTGATTTTTTTTAAATAAAATTTGAATTTATATAAAAAACTGATTTTCTTTTAAAAATACTGAAATTTTCAGTTTAACACCCTAACAATGAAGGGTATTATTGTCATTTCACTTATTTTCAAATTCTGAGACAATGGCATTAGATGAAAATTTGAGTAATAGTTAGGGGTATTTTGGATATTTTACCCGGCTGGGTATGAAAGTGAAATTAAAAGTTTGGTTAGGGTATGAAACTGATAAAAATTTATGCCAGGGTATCAAACTGAAATTAAATGTTTGCTAGGGTGGTAAAATGAAATTTTCCCTTCAAATAATACAAGGATATAATCAGTTCATCAAAAAAGAATAAGATAATTTTACTCTATTATATCTACTTAAACACGATTTATTTTCAATTTGGAAAGAATGTGTCTCCCCCTCTCTCCCTCGTCAAGGGTTTTTATGTGCAACGTATTTGTGTCGTGGCCACCAATTCGGTCGGTCCGAATACTTCTGTTGTTCTGTGAGCGTTGTTCCTCCACCCCTCCCCTGTTTGCGACGGGCAAGACGTGCTCCATGAGCGACCTGCAACCACGGTCTTCTTCTGCAACCCCATCGTATTATCGCTGCCAACCATGTGTGTGTCACCAATACTCATCTTTCTAGCCCTCTAGTCAATCCGTTGACCCGACGAACTACCACTGAATGGGTTTTTGATTGTTCCCTAACTTTTGTCGTCAAGAGACCAAAAGCCTCATACCGTAATCTTGGAGAAAGGGTTTCTTGTTGGTGCTGAATCATGGACGTCCAGTGCGAGGCAATTGGTTTATAGTAACTATCTGGCTTGATTGGAAGTCAGAATGGATAGGGACGGGCACGAGGGTAGCTTATCATATTAGCTACCGAGGATATCTAGGAGAATCAGGTGAGGCCCACGGGTCAAGATGGATGTCTGGGGCGGGTTTCGATAGATGGAGGTAGTAACCACATGGGTAGTCGAACGCGCAACGACGCTAGGGCTTCGATCGGATTTAGTTAGAGGTTTTGAGTCTTCGTCGGGAGGCTCGGCAGGTACCTGGCATAGGAGGCCTATCAACCTTGTTGATGGAATACCACTGGGAATCGATCTTGGGATGACGGAAGGAACCAGTAGATGTCATCGGGGCGGTAATCCCAATTGTCCCTATTGCTCGGGGATGTACACTTAGGGAACCGAGACTAGATCCATTGGTCGTGGAGGAGTTGGGCATCCAGATAGGAAGCCTTGTGATTTGGGAGGTGGGGGTACCCCTAACAGATATATAGGGTGTGGGTTGAATTTTTCCTATGCGACCGTAGCAAGGGTAATGCCCTAACACGACATTTTTTGTGGCAGTTCCTAGTGGATTGTGTTGTTACATCTAGGTTGGAAATGTTTGTGTCAAGAAAGATGTTATATAGGATGTCATTAGACATCATGTGTGTATCGTTCCCAGCAGCAAAGATAGAATAGATGTCAACTTAGATGTTAACAGACATCGGGTGCGTATCCAATGCTGTAGATTTGTTTCTTAGTTTGGAGATTTGTTTCCTAAACGTGAAGATACTCATGCGATAGAGTTCTATCCGTTTTAAAAAGTAAGATTCGTTTCCTAAACGTGAAGATATGCATGCATAAGAATTCTATTCGTTTTAGGAAGTAAGATTTATTTGTTTCCCAAAAGTGAAGATGTTCTTCGATAGTGATCTCTTTGATTTAAGAAAGATTCTAGCGCAAGGAAACAAATAGATTTAGCAAGATCACGACTCCAAGGATTAAGAAAACCTAAGAAGGCACGTTTACAAGATGTAGGAGCTATATAACTTGTGAAGATATTCAGAGCTCCACTTGATCGCTGTCTGATCAAAGATGTCATACCAAATGTCATCTGACATCTTGAGCGCGTACGTTTCATAATTTAAAGATAAGTATCGTGCATTTCCTAATTTGAATATAAGTATCTTATGTTTCCTATTTTGAAGATAATTCTATTCCAAGTATCATATTCGTTTAAGAATTGTTTCCTAATTTGAATATACTTCTATTCTAAACAAATCTGTTTGATTTAGGGATTGTTCCAGGTTATAGAAACTTGGAGATTGTGTTAGATCGTGACTCTAAGGTTTAAGAAACACTAGGGAGGCACGACTACAATAGAGGGATCAACTATAAAAAGCCAAGATGATTTTCATTAGTTGTTGATCGTCATTGTTATGATATGTGGGTCATCATTGTTGTCTGCGAAGATTATTTTGTTCGTTCTTCCTTGTTTATAGCTTCAGAGCTCCTAAGCGTGTTGGACTGGTGTGTTGGGAGGATGAATGTATTGAAAAAAGAAGAACGTTGATGTACTCATACTCTATTCGTAACTGACTGATGTATTAAGTTGTTTTTGGGTTGTGAACTGTGGAAGATTCACAAACCTCATTGAAGAACAAGAACAAATCCGAAACTGAAGGGCTCGAACTAATCTAAGACTGGACGGCTTGAGGAGTGGGATTGAGTGAGGAGCTCGGATTCAGGGGGAGCCCTGAGATAGGTTTTTCACTTTGTAATAGTAGCATACGTTTGATCTGGAGGATCCAAACTTGCATGTTTTGACTGATTACGTGATAGTGGAAACCATTCCACTAGTAGAGTACCCTTAGACGTAGGTGATGATGCACCGAACTGGGTAACAAACATGCTTGTCTTTATTATTATTTTTGTTATCGTTTATATCTGCATATTGTTCTAAAGCAAGATCTCGATCCACATGTCTTAACATCTTGGTGTCTGTCAACAAGTAACATCTTGGACGACATCTTGCTACTGCACATAACCAGAGCTTCATATTGGATGGTCGAGTTGTGGAGGTTTTCGTAGGTAGTGACTCGTCCCGTAGAGGACAGGGTCGTGGGATTCTTTTTTCTCACGACTCAGGTTCGAGCAAGGGTTCTGGTAGGGGTACCCTGGCATTTCAACGATGTTATGGTGTTCTTTGTTGACCTAAGGTCGCACATGCATCCTCGGGACATCCTCTTCACCCACTTCTCGGTGTGGATCATGGTCACCAATTTACCAGTTGCAGCCTAGAATAGGGGTTTCGGTTTTCAGATCGAAGGCATTTTTGGCACTTGCTTAGCCGTGGAGTAGACGTTGACGTTGACGGTGTGAGATGGGGAGATTTCATGCGGATCGGGGTCTACCTTGACGCCTGCCTCATCTACAACAACATTATGGTTCCGCTTGGTGGAATCTGATGTATGGTCTCTCGTGCATCTTTCTACAAATATATGCCGGAACATTATTTTGATTGCAATTGCGTGGGTCACATATATTTTTTAGGGTTATTTACGATAAGGTACCCTAATGTTTCGTCCACGAACGATAAGGTACCCTAATGAATTTTTTGTCCGATAAGGTACCCTAATGATTCGTCCACGAACGATTTGGTTTAATGCTGTTAAAAACCAAACAGAATTATGTAGAATGACTATTTTTCCCTTTGACATTTCAGTTGACTTTTGACTTAAGAGTGAAATGACCATTATACCCTCAGTTATTATTTTTCCTTATTTTATATTTTCTAATTAATTTTAATTTTCAAAATAAAATTAATAAATTATATATATTTTTTAAAGTTATATTTTTTTAAAACTGAATTTGTTTTTTTTTCAAAAATCAGTTTTTATTTTTTAAAAATCAGATTTTATATTTAATTAGTTTTATTTTTTAATAATTAGTTTTTTTATATATAAATAATTTTTTATTAAAAACAGTTTTATATATAAAAATCTTTATTATTTTTTTAAAAAAATAATTTTATCAAAAAAAAATCGCAGAACTGTTCTGCGTCTTCTCCGGCCAACTCCGGCGTCGTCTTCGGCCACCCCCTCCTTCGGCGTCTCGTCCCCGGCCACCCCCACCTCCGCCGCCTCCTCCTCCGTCTTCCACCTCCCACCGTCCTCGCAGAGCTTTAGCTCGCGATTTGGTTCAGATCTGAACGAAATCTGGAGCTTCAGCTCTGCGATTTGGTTCAGATCTGAACCAAATCGCGAGCTGAAGCTCTGCGAGGACGGTGGGAGGTGGGAGGTGGAAGAGGGAGGAGGAGGCGGCGGAGATGGGGGTGGCCGGGGACGAGACGCCGGAGGAGGGGGTGGCTGGAGACGACGTCGGAGCTGGCCGGAGAAGACGCTGAACAGTTCTGCGATTTTTTTTTTGATAAAATTGATTTTTTTTAATTTTTTGTATTTTTTAATATTTTTAAATAGGGTAAACTACAAATACCTACCCCAAACTTGTAGCGTTTAACTGATATCTCCCCTAAAGTTTTTTTTAACTGATACCTACTCAGATGTTTAGTTATTTAACTGATACCTACCATAAAATTTCTTTAAACCGATACCTACTCAGATGTTTAGCTAAAATGACGAAAATACCCTCAACTACATTTCAGTAATTATTTCAAAAAATATTTAAAAATTCACTTTTGTTAGGTATATATATGTACTTATTAAATCACTTCAGTTTTATTTAAAAAAATCACTTCAGTTTTATTTTTAAAAAATTATTTAAAAAATCATTGAGGGAATTTTCGTCATTTTAGTTGTCTGCTTGGGCTATCAATAAATAACTAAACATCTGAGTAGGTATCAGTTACAAAAAAAACTTTAGGGTAGGTATCAGTTAAACGCTACAAGTTTGGGGTATGTATTTGTAGTTTACCCTTTTAAATATTTTTTAATTTTTTATTAATATTTTAAATAATTTAATTTTTAAATTTAAAAAATTTAAATTTATTATATTTTTATTGTATTATATAATTAAGGGTATAATGGTAATTTTGTCTATCAAATTTATAAGCTTAAAATAAGAAAGGGTAAAATCGTCATTTCACACCCCACTTAACTGCAAATGTCTAAGTTAGAGGAATATTCCGTTAGTTTTTAACGGAATATGCCAATTTTAAACCAAATCGTTCGTGGACGAATCATTAGGGTACCTTAACAAAAAATTCATTAGGATACCTTATCGTTCGTGGACGAAACATTAGGGTACCTTATCGTAAATAACCCTATTTTTTATCAAATAAAATAAAATGCATTACTGAAGTAACAAGAGCAATTACAAATAGAGGATCCTACAACTCAAGAAGAGCCGAGACCAAAACAGAAAGCAGGAAAAAAAACAAAAACGAGAGCAACAAAATCAAGTGACTGCGACAGGTCTAAGAGGATCGCTACTATAAGTAGAAGGAAAAACCGCTTCAATCTTCATGAAGCCTTCTTCATTCAGCCCTCTATAGCGGACACCAAAATGCTCATCAAACTGCGACACTGAGTGAGTAATACTTTCCACGTGGGTCACATGGCTACTGCGATCCCGGTGGACACGGGAGTGCGAGGCCTCTCAATGAGGACCACGGCCAAACCTAGGGTTTATTGGGTGCAAGTTTGGAATGGTCGACCTTCTAGGCATGAGTCATGGTCACGGTGGGGGACCGTCTCGCATCTCAATGAACAGGGGTGATGGTTTGGTCATTGGAACTGGAGCGAAAAGATAGCACCCGGCTCAAATTGGCCCATTCGACCGAAAGGGGAAGGGGATGGTAATTGAGGGGTTCGTTGCCTCATCAACTCAAGATAGGACATTTCCTGTTAGGAGATAGAGCACCTCTCCACATCCATCCTCTCGGGAGAGGACATCTCCTATTATCATCCCTCACCCTAGAATGATAGGTGGAGGCAGTTAGAGCGGGAGGGGCCCTGTGCAGCTCATGTCCTCCTCCCGATGACCATCTCATATTTTCTCGAGCAAGAGGGTGGGGCAGGCTCATGGATACCTGGATCCGGCTACGTGGTCACTTTCAGGTCTGCAGAAATGAATGTTCGAATATTTTTTGTGAGCGGAATTAGAAGGCTCGACGAATTCTTATGAAGCATTCAAGACTTCAACATTAGGAAGAAAGCACATTCTCCCCTCTCAATGAGGGTCGGCAAGACCAATAAAGTGTTAGAAGGTATCATAATCTCACTCATTTTCTCTTCGTCGGTGACCGGCAGTGGCTCCGGCCTCATTAGTTGCCGGCGGAGGCCTCCCTATTATACATCACTTCTCCTTCCTCTCCTTCGTTTTTCAATTCTCCTTCTTCTTTGTTCTTCCCTGAAGTTGAGCACGGCCCCTCCTCGTATCACCATCGTTCCTTGCCATGGCTGAAGCTTCTGCCGGAGGATTGATCGCGTCTAGGACTTTGTCCGGTCTCAGCCCTCAGATCTGGTGTGGGAGGCGTTCGAGACCCATCAATGGATCGTTCGTCCTAGATCTTGTTGTTCGGTCGTTCGCTTTTCCGTTCTCCAGCGCTGGTTCTTCAAGCCGAAGGTGTGGTCTGCCTCGTCCCTCAGTTGCAGTCGCCGGATCTACTGGTCAGAGGCGGTCATTGGTTCCGATCGGGTGGATCTTCGCAGAGTCCGGCCGGAGTGTACTTCCTCGCCGGAGCTCCTCGCTATTTAGGGTCAACTTCACGTTTTGGGTGAATCCTTTTAGCCGGTCCTCTCCACAGGTCGTCCCCTTTCTTATTTTTTGGAGTTAGTTTTCTTGTGGTGTTAGTAGTTCGGTTTTTGGGTTTCTGTCCGGTGTGTTAGGACAAAGCCTGTGGATCTAGTTTGGCAGCGTGTGGTTTGGTCGGGATGGTGTTGCTCGGTGGTGCAGGGAACTCCTTCATTGGCGATTAGCTCTTCTTCTACAAAGGGAAGCATTTCGTCTCCTTCTAGAGATTTGATTTGTTGTGGATCCAGACTTATTGTCAGTTCTATTTCAGTCACAGATTCTTTTTGAAGATTTTCAGGTTCTCTACGGCTTTGGTGTTGGTTCTCCCCGGCCTTAAGGTTCGGAGATCAGCTCCGTATGGTGAGGAATCTCCCTCTTTTCCTAACTTATTCTGAGTTAACTTGCTTCTGTCATTCGATCTCGCAGTTCATTTGGCCTTGATTGGGTCTAATCGTTATTAAGGCGTTGGCCTGCGACTTTCAGGGTGGTTTTTGACCACCCGTTGTGTTCTGTGGTTTTCGGGTGTTAGAAGTGGGCTTTACCGGTAATGGTTTATCATTGCTAGTTTTAGGGCGCTCTAGTGTTGGCCGACGTCCGGTCGTAGTTGCTCATATCTCTTTTTCAAAGGGGTGTGTCTGGTCGATTATCCGGTTATTCTTGGAATGTCAGGATTTGTTGGGGGTGCCTCTTCTTGCGCATCTTGGTGGTCTTTTCCGAGTTTTTCGGACTTCTTGGTGATTGTTTAAGAGTTATTCCATTTTGTTCTTTGGATGTTTTTCTGGTGGGAGTTCTGTTTTCTGGTTGTATTTCTTGGACGTTGTTCAGTTCAGTGTTTGGATTCTTGGTTGGCAGTCTTGGATGTATTTCTTCTTAGTTGGTTGGTCTGTGGTTTTTCCTGTATCTCCTTATAAGTCGACATATGATCGTCTTGGGGTTTCTTTTTTGTGGATCTGCAGCTAGATCTTGTAACTGCTCTTTCTCCTCGTTGGAAGTTTCAATTAAATTTGTTTTGCCGATCAAAAAAAAATCTCACCGATCGTAGGATGACAGAGATTCCACCAAGTACCAACACGGTACTCTTTTACCATCTTAAGAGTTAGCATCTTTACGTTTTTAGAGTCCTCATCTATCATCCGAGAGAGGCCAACTGGATCCCCAAAGTATTAAGTCCACCATAACACCACATCTTTTTTGGCAATGGACAAGCTCAATTCTAATTCCTTGCCATCAACCGTCGTACCAATAGTTTGGTCTGTTATCGCAACATTATCTTGACAACACCATGAAGTGATTCAGTGATTGGTACCATTTCCCATTTATTTTTACTTCTACTATGTAAGGACTTTTTACTTACCATGTTGCATGTATTTCCTGACCATTATGTGAACGGTGTCTTGGATGTTTTTATTTAAACATGGTTGAAGTTCTAAAAAAAACGAGTCATCGCCAAAGGATTGAAGGAATTCAATGTTCCAATGTAAGACTCATTGGAGCCGGATCCACTGAAAGAATCATTTCATAGATATAGATTTTTTATCAGCTATTTCTTACATATACACAGTTTGCATGAACAATACAGGTAGATGTTTTAAATTGGAATACGTCAAGAAGAATAGGAATCCAGTTTTTGACCACTCCTTTTATCAGCTTTCTTTTTTATTATTCTGTTTCTTCTTTGGCGGCTTCCGACCACTCCCAGGAAATAACATATCAGTAATTTGTCTCTTCGCACTCTTCAGCGATGTGACCTGCAAATGCAATTAAGAGATCTGAGATGATAAATACAAAAACAAAAATGACAGGCCGGCTAATGTGTAGATAGCATACCCTTGTCCCAAATGAAAACCGTAATGTTTGAACTTGTGTTCCTGAACAAACTCTTACATCGAGTCCAAGGGAATCTAGCCCAACAAGGACTGCCTCCTGCAGTAAGTTCCAGCCAAGTATAAATCATTCACAATTTACTTGCAACAACTAGAGGCATTCAGTTTTAATGTTTCGAGCCAACAGATTATGCAATCTTGTGTGGGCTATCTGAGCATACATTAATGACATAAACTTTTAACCTTAAAATTCATATGTATTACCTCTACTTGAATACCCTTGCATCTCCAACATAGAGATTTAAGGGCTTGTACCGTCTTTTCTCCACCAGCATTCAGAGAAAATATAATATTAGCTGCTGACTGCGCAAGAGTATCAGGTTGAGCTTTTGCGAAGTCTTCTATTTCTACAACTACCTGTAGAAATGTGGGGAGTGGTCTCAAATCTCCAGAGCAGTTCAAGTAACATAACAATCCAAGCATGTTTCAGAAGATACCGGACGTCCATGTGGTGAAAGCAGCACAATCTTAACCATCTCCAGCTTGTAAAATGAAATCCCATTTGTCAGGATGTCATTATTCTCAGCTTCCTCGGACTCTTCCAGCTTGACTTCATCTCCATGATCATTGCTCACATCGGACTCTCCTATTTCGTCTTCTACAACTTTCTCAGTTATATCTTTGTCACCCTTGATGGATTGAAGATCAGGTACATGCCTCTTGATAACAGAGTGCTCCTCAAAGAAGTCAGGTTTAAGAATGCCCTGGATAGCTAAACCGGATGGTGGCTGCACCATCAGATCTTCAGGATCATCTGAAACAGCCTAAAAATAGCAAGTATGAATTATAAAATAAAAGGACAGTTCCCTAGTCAACTTTCTATGCAAGAAGAGTAAGCTAGTATGTGGAAACCCCATCAATTACATCAAGACACTCATCACTGACCAGATTTCCGCTATCTTCCTGAAGGATATTTCTGCATATTCTCATCAGCAAATCAAACATTTTCAATTTGTGGTAAACAATTACCTCTGTCAATCTTCTGGCAAAAAATAGTGGATGTGTTTTTCTCATTGTTTCTAATGTGGCCCAATCACTAGGCATCTCACCAGTGTCTTCCAAATCTTCATGAATAGAAACCCAGTCCTACATACACATATTCCAGTACAGAATGAAAGATGTAATGTCATGAAAGCCAAATCTAAGCTGAGGAAAAAAAACATATACTCAAACCTGATACTCATCCTCATCCTCATCCTCGTCCTCGTCCTCATCCTCATACTCATCATCGTCATCATACACATCCTCGTCCATGTCATCATACTTGTTCTCATCCTCATCATCACTGTCTTGATAATCTTCAATTTCATACGTTCCTAAATTTATATCTGAAAACTCCAAATAGTACATCATTTCGATTGCATCCAACCCTATTATAGCTTGCTGCATTTTGTAGAAAATAATAATCTTATCAAACTTACAAGCAAGAGACATTTATATGTGCACACTTCTACACAATATTCTTGTCATTCCGAATGACAAAGTTCGAGAACAAATGATACACTACAGGGACAACCACACAGGCATGTCTTTCAGGATACTTTTGGAAGAATATTTCAGACCATACTAGGGTAATCTAACATGACATTATTAGTTCTAACTTCATGACAAAAAATAAAAACAGCATGTCG
This sequence comes from Erodium maritimum, assembly GCA_963921825.1. Classification (NCBI taxonomy): domain Eukaryota; kingdom Viridiplantae; phylum Streptophyta; class Magnoliopsida; order Geraniales; family Geraniaceae; genus Erodium; species Erodium maritimum. The sequence goes on along the minus strand of OY997593.1, from coordinate 35,982,104 downwards.
AACATCATTGAATTATTTTTGTGGGTAGATAAGAACTCACAGGTGGCATATTTTTCCATATAACTAATAATAAACAATATTATGCACATTAAACGAAGGCAAGACTTGTAGATTACTAAGAGCGAGATATATTTAGAAGGCAATCTGGTACACAGATACAGAGCGGAATTCTTACCACCTTAAAAGATTCACCATTACATATGTCAAGATTACATAACTCAGAGAAACTTAAACACCAAGTTTTGGCCGATTTCCACCGATAAGTGAAAATCAGTCAAAATTTGGTCAACTCAGTCAATTAGTTTCATATACAACCCTCAAGTGTGTACAAAAATTTGTACTCAGAATACTTGAGCATAGCACAAACATGGAAAGACATTATCAATAGCAAGTTCAATTTCATATTACATTACATGAACTAAATTGTGTTTGGCACTATCTTATTTATTATTTACTTGGTCAAATATCTCATCCACAAGTGTTGGTAAGTTACTTTAGGGAACTTACTCTTTTCTTTTGAGAAGCTGGTAGAACAAATGTCTCAAAAAGGCATTTTATTCCACAGCTTTTCGAAACTTATTCCCATTATTACCCCATGTAATTTGTGTAAAATTATGTCACATCCACCACAAACTTCTTATCTTTCCATCTCTACTATTGTAGGTTTTCATAATGAATTCCACATTAGTATATGGATACTGTACTATTTTTAAATTTATGTATGCAAATATATTCACGTTAATTGTTTCATTGTAATGTATGCTATTAGGCCATACTAGTATTGATGTTGACAGCAATAATTTTACAATTGACTATATTTTAACTTTAAATTATATTCATCTCGAAATAGATGCATGCCCTTTTCAGTCATTTTATTTTTTTAACTACTCAAAAAACTATCAATTCTAATGGAATCGGCTAGCTTACTAACCATCAACTTGAGTTGGCTTATATCAGCTAGCTGCGCCAAATAAAGCTGAATATAATTATTTATAACTTAAATGAAACAATTGTGCTGAAGAAGTGGAACTTAAGATAATGTAGTTGCAATTGTAACTCAAAGTAGCTAGAATATAAAAATCTATTATACTATAAGTAGACTGTATAGTTTAAGTTCAGAGTTCAGATTGAGCCAAAATAAATAATGTATAGGATGGTCTGAGTGATTGTGAGAACATTGAAATTAGGATTATCAATTACTTCCAGATGTATAATTTAGAGCAAAATTTTCATCTTTGTACACGATCATGAGATGGTTGAGAGCACTGAAAGCCTATGTTAAATAAAAAAAAAGGTAAGGGTAATACTAAAAGCATGGTCATGCAATACTATACATTAATGAGAGATAAATAATGTTAGGGAAACTGCAAAATCTTAAACTCTACGTTATCGATTTGCATGGCAATTAGAAAAGGTCTCATTGTTTGTGTACCTTCTACATCATAAAAGTTGGTTTATGATATTTTGTATTCTGCTTCCTTGAGTTTACAAAATACATAACGAACTTCAGCTATGCCAACTTTGAGAAACACGTCGGCATATACTTATCCTGTAATTGTGGTTCCATGTGTTTCCAATAATATACTTTCAGTGCATTTTAAAGATATAATATAAACGAAATGATAAATGTCATTTGGACACTTATGCACACACTCGGCAACTGTTCTTATTCACATGCAATGGATATAGAACTCTTGAGAAAAACACATACCACCATGTTGTTTTCTGAAGTAAGTTTTTGCAAGAAATCTTGGTCACTGTTAACTTGGAAGTATATATCTGCATCCCCAAGCCATGTCATCCAACACTTAAGTCAGGTTAAAGTGAGCATCGAACCCTAAAACAAATGAAGATGAAATGCCAGAACTCTGATGCTTAGACTTACTTCCATATTTATCAGTTACATAAGGCAGCTCTGGCCACATGGGACCTTGTTCGATTTCCTCGATACTCTGTTCACTATCATCGTCACTTAGATCTGGAAACCATAGTATTGCTTTGCTGTTTACCTGAACATGAAATGCAAACCGTGCTATTGAAGATGCCACATTGAACAAAACTATAGTCAAAAGTTATTACAATTTATGTTGTTAATTCATGCTTAGTAATCTAATTGAAACAGAAAGTGCAACTTATTTCTGGACATCATTATAGGAAGGTAACACTTTTTTTCTGGTAGAGGGGGCGAGAATGTCGATAAGGTTTCATGTGCATCAAATGAATTTAGAATACACAAACAAACAGTACATTCAATGTAATACCTCAGTGATGGTTCTAGCGGTTTCAGGAGCAGTAAGCCTAGCTTCTTTACAACTCCCAGACATGGATTCGCCAATGTCCTCGGAAGGATGATACTCTGACCCCAAAGGCTCCAGAGACCCTCGGGCGCTGCTCTTCACAACACTCCTCCTCACAACGCGGCTGTTACTGGTGCCGAATCTTCTGCAGCTTTGCCTGTAACAAATTATATCAGCAAAATGTCTTGGAAGATATCAAATTCAACTTTCAGAACAAGTACCAAAGCAAATTGCAGCCGGCCGAACAAGAAACCCGACGGGAGGGGACTAGGTCATCGGCGCCAGCCTCGTCCGAGCTCCAAAAAGGACGAAAATCTACCGCAGATGAGTAATTTGAGGTCAAATAACTTAAAGAGGCTGTTTGGTAGCCAAGAAAGTTAGCAAAACATATTCAAAATTCGTTCCAGTGGGAGTTGAGTTGAGGATATTTCTAGAAGATGAAATGAGTATAAGAAGGAAGGGAAGAGGGGAATACAAGGCGCGGCAACGGAGGAGCAGATATGAGCGCCGGCGGGAAATCGGACGGCCATGGCTGAACAGATCATCACCTTCCTCCTTCCTCCTCGTCAAGATCTATCTGTGCGATGTACACTACAAATATCCTTAATGGCACACGGATGGATGAGGTACACGGCCAGTATAGCCTGCACACGCATCTGGAAATAACCCCTACAACTGGACACGTGGCTCTCCGATTCACTAAACTATACATCACATTCGAGTATGTGGAAAAGAGAACAGCAAACAAGAATATAAAAAAAATAAAAGAGACATAGTTTGAAACCCCTAAGTAACGAACGTTAATCTTATAGTGAAGTATTCGACTATACTAGTAAAAAGAAGTGGGAGGCGATTCCTTACGCGGCGGTATTGAATAGAAGCAGCTTATTTCCTAACTCGACTTGAAAATGCACATGATAGCAGATCAAGGGCGTTTGAAGGAGACACAAGCATCTAGGGAGAACACAAGGAAATATAGGAATTAGGGCGTCGGACTTACACCGTAATAGGCAGGGCGGGATGTGTGTCCCTATACATATCATGTTGCACGGGAGCACTCATTTTCCTTAGCGAGGCTGCTTTGAAGACCTCGTTTCTTCTTGTTTCGATACGGCTTATACTTTAGCCGGTGTGGGTCAGGGTCGGCTTAAGCTTTTAGCGAGTTAAGCAATCGCTTAAGGCCACCGATCAGAAAAGGCCCCGTAATATAAATAAGAATCTGTTTAAGACATCGAGTGAAAAATACCCCATAAAATTAAAGATTTATTATTATTTGATCAAACTTAATCAAATGAAAATATTAGACTTCTGATATTGAAATTAAAATTTAATACTAGTTAGGCCTAATTTTGATCTATATTCTACAAAAAAAATTAAGAAAAGCAATTTTTTCATCCAAATGGAAGACAATTTTTTTATGGTTGAACATTCTAACAACTTTTATGAATGTTTATTTCGCAGTGACAATTTTTCTTGATTAACAACTTTATGGATGTTTATTCCGCAGTGAAAAACTACTGTTAACGAAACAAAAAATGCAATTCCATTTACCAATGATCAGTGTATTAAAAACAAGGATAAAAAAAATGTAACACATCAAAAAAGAAGCGCGAATATTTATATATCAATACACTATAGTACTTGTTTGAGGAATCACAATCAATTTATAAACTTCATTACGGAAATCCTCAAACAAAAATAATCTTAAAAAATAAGCTGTCAAAATTAAAAAAAAAATCCAATATTGGATATAGATGTCTGATTATAGCAAAAAGAATGCAAAACAAACATATGAGAAATCCATTGAATATTTGATTTGAGATCTCATACTTCCCTAAGTATTTTATAAATCAATTTCTCAAACATTCAAATAATGAAACTATACATCTAAAGATGAATATTAAAGAATATCAATATTCTCTTATTGAAAAGGAAACAAGATTTGCACATATTAACAACCAGTGCTAGAATGTTTGGTTTTTGTACTAATATGTTTAGTAAAAAAAGATCATTTATCGAATAATAATCCATGAAGTTCATGGACTAAAATAATGAGTCTCGGTGTGTTTGACAATATTGAAAATCGGGTTACTAATATACACTATAAATTGTCTAGAAAAGATTTAAGTAAGGAAATTTATAGAAGTTGATGCTAATAGCTAGACATACACGACGTCACATATAAGGTAACATAATTTGGTGTAACTGTCTAGAATTATCTTGAACTTGTCATATTTTAACTTGACATGAATGTATCTAGTTTATAGACAAATATGAATCCTTAAGCTTTTAGATTTTTGTATAGAATTCTAGACGTTAGATCTTATCCATGGAGGTTGTCTTGTTAGAAATTAATCGTCATCGTTAATTTTAGATTTTGAGTGTTATAAGTAGATGTTCAATCTCATTTGTTCAATATCATCTAGTAAAATATTTCTATACGACCATGTTTACTTATTTTTTTAATGTATTATTTCATAAAGAAAAAAAAACACATCGATCAATTCTCGCTTTAGGCCCCAATAAATCATTGGGTCGGCTCTGGTGTGGGTGCATCCAAGCTCCTCTTCTTTGGAGCTGGCGGAATGGCTATCAATCTTGTATCCTAGAGGTTGAACTTACGGGCCCTTTTCCGTGTTTGGAGGGTGGTCGGGACCTCAGTTTTGGGTGTAGGGGATTGCAACTCCCTCTTACCAAACATGAGTGTCTCTTGGTTATGAAGTAGGTGATGTGTCATTCCCTCATTAGTTAGTCCTAATCCCCGAGCTTCGAGGTGGGACGGGTTGAAAGGATTGGGCACGATCAGCTTGCGCCAAGTGTGTGTCAAGGTCTTAGACAAGAGGTATTGCACTAATTCTGGGGCTGACATGGGTAGGGGAGCAAAACCTGGAGGTACAGTTGGCTGGGGGAAGCTACATTCCCTAACAGTTGGACTCGGTCCTGGTCGAGTCCTCCGTTTGTTCGAAATGGGGTCCGACTAGTCCCTTCGGATCCTAACCTTGATATGGGGGACTTCTGGGTTCATAAGGGACAAGTCGAAGTGAGGTGGCCCTGGCGGGTGGGTGGGGCCTCCACGCCTGCATTCGATTTCCTGATGACTTATGCATCAATAGTAGATGTAGAAATTCGGGAGTCGAGCATACTGGAAGTCAGACCAGGGTTGGTGTCTCATGCCCAGGACTATTATGCGGGTCTTACAACGGAGAGATGTGGCCAGGTCCTTCCAAAATCAAACCCGAAAGGTGCCTCCCCATCCCATTTCGGCCTTATGTATCCGGACATCGACACAGTCACCCAATGCTTCCCCTAGTTTATGGCCCGTTTCTATTGTAATGATGTCCCATGGTAGGTCAAAAACTAGTACCATAGTTGGAGACGTGAAAATGACAAGGTATTTGGATTGATCCTTGATTTGAGGTATTCCAAGATTAGTGGTGCCTGTTTGAATGATCTTGGCTCCCCGCGCTTGATTCTATCTTTCTCCACTTGGGAAGTAAAATAAAACTCCGAGATGCCTTAGCCAAGATCCTTGATGACCAAGCCATCATGATGACATACCATGTTCATGACCCCTTCCATGATTCCCTAGTCAGAATGATGTGTGGTGAACAGTCTTCCGGTCAAACCGAACTGTGGATGGGCTCGGATGAAATCAAAGCATCTTCTTCCTCCATTTGGAGACTATCAAAGCTCTCTTGGAGTGCCAAGATGACCAACCCATACAACTGGACACGTGGCTCTCTGATTGACTAAGCTATACATACACATTCAAGTATGTGAACTGAATTCTATGGTCCTCTTTCGATTTTTTTTAGCATACGTGAAATTTTTATTAATAAAAATTAGAGAATTGCAAACAAGAATAAAAAAAAATAAAAGAGACATATCGAAACACGTAAGTAACAAACATTAACTTTAGGGTTAACTTCAAAAAGCCGCATACAACTATACACGTTTATCACCTACATACCCACTTCTATTTTTATTTCATACGACCCCCCAAACTATCCATATTTTATCACCGTTTGATTTTCTGTCAATTTTTCTGTTAATTTTTCCAGAAATGACGAAAATACCCCTACCCTAACATCAACCATGACTTTCACATAATTACGAAAATGCCATTACACATAAAATAAGAAAATTAAGAAATCAAAATTAATTTTTATTTATTTTCAGAAAATAAGAAAAAAATATTATTATTTTTTATTTAATTTCAAAAAATAAGGAAATAAGAAAAAATAATTATTTTTTAGTTACTTTCAACATATAAGAAAAAATAATTTTTCAACCTAAAAAAAATATTTTTGTCTATTTTCCACAAATTATTTTTTCTGGAAATTATTTCCTGAAAAAATATTATTTTTTATTTATTTTCAGAATATAAGAAAATGAAAAAATAATTATTTTTAGAAAATAAGAAATAATTATTTTTATTTTATAAAATTGATAAAAAAATATTTTTCTGGAAATAATTTCTAGAAAACAAACAAAAAGTATTTTTTTATGTGAAAATTTATTTTTTCTTATTTTCTGAAAATAAATAAAAAAATAATTATTTTTTCATATTTCCTTATTTTCTAAAAATAAATTATTATTATTTTTCATTTCTGAAAATAAATAAATAAATAATTATTTTTTCTTATTTTCTGAAACTAAATGAAAAATATTTATTTTTTCTTATTTTTTTAAAGTAAATAAAAAATAATTACTTTTTTTTTCTTTTTTTCTGAAAATAAATAAAAAATTAATTTTGTTATCTTAATTTTCTTATTTTATGTGTAACGGCATTTTCGTAATTATGTGAAAGTCATGGTTGATATTTGGGTAGGGGTATTTTCGTCATTTCTGAAAAAACTAACAGAAAAACTGACAGAACATCAAACGGTGATAAAATATGGATAGTTTGGGGGGTCGTATGAAATAAAAATAGAAGTGGATATGTGGGTGATAAACGCGTATAGTTTTATGCGGCTTTTTGAAGTTAACCCTTAACTTTATAATAAAGTATTCGACTATACTAGTGTAAAAAGAGGTGGGAGGCGATTTCTTACTTGTGGGGCGGTATTGAATGGAAGCAACTCATTTTCTAAATCGACTTGAAAATGCACATGATAACAGATCAAGGGTGTTTGAAAAAGACACAAGTATCTAGGGAGAACACAAGGAAATGGGGGAACTAAGGCGTCAGACTTGCACCAAACTAGGCAAGGCGGGATGTGCGTCCTATACACATCTCGTTGCACGGGGGCACTCATTTACCCTGGTGAGGCTGCTTTGAAGACCTCGCTTCTTCTTGTTCCGAGACGGCTTATACCTTGGCTATCAACCTCGCATCCTGAAGGCTGAACTTACTAGCCCTTTTCCTTGTTTGGAGGGTGGTCGGGACATCAATTATGGGTGTAGGGGCTTGCAACTCCCCATTGTCAAACATGAGTGTCTCCTGGTTAGGCAGTAGATGTTGTGTTGTTCCCTCAATAGTAAGTTCTAATCCCCGAGCTTCGAGGTGGGACGGGTTGGAAGGATTGGGCACGATCAACTTGATTCAAGTGTGTGTCGGGGTCTTAGGCAGGAGGTGTTGCACCAATTTGGGGGCTGGCATGGCTAGGGGAGCAAAACCTGGATGTACAGTTGGCCTCGCTGATGTGAGGGTTAAAGGTGTATTTATATTCCCCAACAGTTGGACTCGGTCCCGGTCGAGTCCTCTGTTTATCCGGAATGGGGTCCGACTAATCCCTTTGGATCCCGACCTTGATATGGGGGACTTCTAGGTTCATAAGGGACAAGTCGAAGTGAAGTGGCCCTGGTGGGTGGGTGGGTCCTCCACGTCTGCATTCAATCTTATGATGACTTATGCATCCATAAGAGATGTAGAAATCCGAGAGTCGAGTGTACTGAAGTCAAACCATGGTTGGCGTCTCATGCCCAGGATTATTATATGGACCTTATGACGGAGAGGTGTGGCCAGGTCCTTCCAAAATCGGACCTACAAGGTGCCTCCCCATCCCATCCCGGCCTTATTTATCCGAACATCCACACAGTCACCCAATGCTTCCCCTAGCTGACGACCTATTTCGATTGTAATGACGTCTCATAATAGGTCAAAAACTGGTACCCATAGTTGGAGACGTGAAAATGACAAGGTATTTGGATTTATCCCTGATTTGAGGTATTTCAAGATGAGTGGTGCTTGTTTGAAAGACCATGGCTCCTCGCGCCTAATTCTATCTTTCTCCGCTTGAGAAGTAAAATAAAACCCTGAGATGCCTTAGCCAAGATCATTGATGACCAAGTCATCATGATGACAAACCATGTTCATGACCCCTTCCATGATTCCCTGGTCATAATAATGTGTGGTGAACAGTTTTCCGATCAGACCGAACTATGTATGGGCTCGGATGCAATTAAAGCATCTTCCTTTTCCTCCACTTAGAGGCTATCAAAGCTCTCTTGGAGTGCCAAGAGGGGCTTCATCGAGGGACGGTCTGACATGTGGGTTCTTGTTACAGATCGAGATGGTTTCTTGGTGGGATTGGCCTCGGGGGTGGTCTAAACTCCTTGGTCAGGCCGTTGCATGTCTTCTAGTTAGGATTGGCCTCAAGGGGTTACCACCGTTTGTGGTCGTCGCCGTCATTCCTGGTAGAATATCCACCAGGACAGGAAGCATGAAGGAATCTGAAGGCACCATCGGTCCTTGTGGATGTGAGGGGATATTGGGTAGAAACGCCAGCGTTGAAGCTCCCAGTCGGCTAGTGGTCGTGGAGACGACGAGCCCCGTGGATGGAACCAATGACGCCAGGGTACGATCGATTGAGGGGCATTGGATGCGGCTCGCCCTGACGGTGGTCACATGTTGGATTTGGGGATTGGAGATTGAGCGATTGAAGGGGGCCGGGGCTGGGTGTTTGGCCTTTATGTGCTCCTGGCTCGACGTCAATGACATATATCGAGGCACATCTACCGAAAAAGGTACATGGGGAGTAGCCTCGGGGTCCACGCAAGAGTGCATGTGGTTGATAGGTTTCTCAAGATGTGTTGGTGGTGTAGGGCCATGAGGATAGATGGATCAGCGAGATTGGTAAAGACCGACGAGATAGATTTGGGCCGGTTTATTCTTTCAGCTACACCATTCTCACTAGGAGATCCTGGATTGGTGTATTGATCAACTGTTCCATGCTCCTGAAGAAACTTAGCAAATAGACACGGTTCTTGACCATTTTTGGTGTATCTACCGTAGTACTCTCCTCCTCTATCACTCATGACAATCTTGATTTTCTTCTCACATTGTTAGGAAATAATTCAACTCAATACATACAAATCAAACCACACATCAGTTGTCCCCGAGCATATTGATATGAGCCTGAATGGACTGGCATGACTTCCACAACGCAAACATCAGTTCAGTATCATTTTAATCTCGACCTCAAACGTCTCCAAAGTGTCCTCTCGTTACATGTCCTAAGAGGCTATTCCATTCTCGTATCAACTGGACCTTCTCTGACTTTGCTCGATCCATATCTGTCTTCCCTCGATCCATGGTCGCACATACATTCACATGATCCAACGTGTTTTCCTCTTTTCTCTTTGAGGACTTCTTACCCAACGGACGCTCTTGAGGTGATGGGACACTTTGGTTAGCAGCTCCCTCACTCGTATCTGTGGATACGCAATCCGGTTGAGACTCAATCTAGTTGAGACTCATCACTGAGAAGTGTAGTATCATCATTGTCGGGATTGAATGGATCATCACCGGTGGGAATTGAAGTGGGTAGGGTTGGGCTATACTTCCCACCCGAATCCAATTGTTGTCTCTTGTCCCTAATCGTGCCTTCCTCCGTCAAAAACTTATCTTTATACTTTAGAATGTCATACTAATGCTCGAGGACGAAGTTCGTCGGCTTTTCTTCCTTGGCGAACGCTTGCTTGACCATGAGGACGTAGTCGACCCCGGAGTAACCGCTTGTACAACTCTACTTCAGATGTTTGTGGAATTTTTGCACCCGAGGCACATATATGTTCCAGTGGTTTTTGCATTGACGTCAATCCATTACCGGGTAACGCTACACTTCGTTGAAACTTCTCGTCATTTGCCCCCCCAAAAGGTACTATTCTCTTTTTGGTTACCCTTCGTTACATCTTTGGAGATGCGTAGCCAAGTATGTATGAGGTACATGTCCGCCTCAACGGTCCATATTTTCAGATGTCTTTAAATTGGGAAGACCCGATAGAGAACGAATGAGAAGACATTCGAGTATTGTTGCTAACGTCGTGGAACTCAATGGGGTAGTCGTAATATTGGGGATCAAGGTCAAGAAGAAGGTGGGGTTGAAATCAGTTGCATGTAAGGGTTATGGAAAAAACATGGATGCATGTACGTGTTTTGGCTCACATGTTAATTGATGTGCAACATACATTGGAAGCATTGGGCTGCTCTGCATTGAACTCCAGTGGAGTAGGACATTATTGAACTCTTGTGGCGTAGGACTATGAGTCTCGTCGTCGTAAGAAACTATTTTAATTAGAATGCAAGCTTTATGGGAACAAGAATTTGAGAGAGAGATTTTTGAGACGAAGAGAAATTATTGGTGGATTGATGAAAGGGATGGGTTGGTGTTTATTTATTTTTTATCAGAGAGAAAAAAGTTTTATTAGCGAAGAAAAAAAACACAAAACAAAGAACCCAAAATCTAAAAAATGGATCAGGTTTGTAGCAATAACAACAAAAGAAACAAAATTAAATCAAGTGATCCCGATGGGGACATACCTCCTACTGCTTTAGTGAAGAATCAAAATTGCCTTAATCTTCTTGAAACCTTCCTCAGTCGAATCCCTAAACTTTAAGCGAATCTCGCCACAATATGGGTGATACTCTCACCAGTGCGTCCATCAATCTACAATGAGGAGAATCAAAAGAAAGAATCTGGCTAGGGGAAGGCCTCACCAACATCAATTTAGAGTGGTGGAGTTGATCGATCGACTAGAGGAACGATAGTTTGGAGAGCATGCGACAAGAAAAGCCCTTAAGGAACTCCCGAGAGGGGGAGGACGATAGGATGTTAGACTAAAGAAGTTGTGATGAGCGATTTGCAAGCGGAACGAGGCCTTATCAAGATAAACATACAAGTCCATAACTGATAGCAAGTCATCAGAGTCGTCTTCCATTCTATCCACCCATTCGTCCGACTTTTGACCCGTCGATATCGAAGAAGTCCACGAAACCCCTACACCACTTGTCGAATCCCCCACAAGTGTAGAAAGACCGACCGGGGTGATGAGGAAGGTAATTGTACTGCTCGTGTGAGGAATCGATATAGGGACAAAGGTAGGAGAACTTCTAATCTCAATCAACGGGGAAGCTCCAACCTCCAACCCACCTTGAAAAAGAAAAGGAATGTAATCTACAAAGACCGCCTCTAGAAGCACAATCGCATAGAAGCCAGAACAATGAGCCTCAAACACCCACCTGCCCATTGATACATTAGAACATGAATCAAAGCTAAAGTCCTAGATTGTTGGCCTGGCAGCAAAGAGCATAGTGAATGACAACGAGCAGTCCAAACGTCCCGAAAATCTCAAAAATCGAGTCGTTGCTCCAGCACACAACGAGAAGGCCTATAAGATCGTCTTAAAGGAGGTGTCATCCATATAGAACCCGATTACCACAACCAATTAAGGAAAATAATCAAGGATGCAAAACCTTCCAGTTTCCAACCGTCAAGGTAGCCCAAACTTTACTATCCGAACAAGACAACAAAAAGCCCTCGAACCCAACTCCACGAGTTCCACCCCTAGAATCCCATACTAGTTGAAGACTAATACTCAGAGTGTGTATCGTAGCCGAGGTATTAACCACTCCAATCATGCAAAAGGTCGACATCATCTCGAAGCCCAGACTAGACAGAGAAGGAGCCGAAGTCAATGGGGGTAGGGTCCCAGTGGAAGACCTTACCAAAAAAACAGAGGCAAGACTCCGAATAGATAAAGCACTAGGTCCTTTGAGCCGATTACCTAATTCAACCCGAAGCTTGCACCATTGAAACAATAAACCGTTCAAGGAAGTAATAGTGTGCTCAGGGTCTTCAAAATTCTTAAAGTACATAAAGGGAAACCGAGTGCCTTTGGAAGCCAATTTTATCCCAACATCAACGACATCAAAGTCATCAACCTGCGAGAAAAAATTTCTTAACTAATCGTCATTTGTGGACGACGGAATGTTAGCTACATAGATCGAAAATCTCTCAATGTTGACTTGAAGGGGGAATGCGCAATTGAACCCACCCCCTCACGATTCGCTGGAAGAGACCCTTTGGTTGGAACAGTCGTCCACCAGCACCATTCGCAATACTCAAGATTCTCTTTCTTGGAAGAGTAACCACTTCAGAAAAGTTTGGTTTTACACCAGCGACAAGATGACCTTAAACCACATGAGGAGCAGAGGAAACCTAGACTTAATAAGCACATGTAGGTGCTACACAACCCTTTGCTAACACCATCCTTTTCGGAAACAGCCCGAGCCGTACTCCCATCACAACCCGGATAAACAATCGCAATATGAACAAAATTATTGTGAGGATTTGGGGACATTGGCTTGTACCTGAGGATTTTATGGAGAAGCCCGAGAAAGCGATCGAGAACCAAAGCAACCATGGTGTCATTTGCAATCAAATGATTCTTTACCAAAGGTGTGTACACAACCACGACAACCAAGACCAGTCTACTTCCTGAAAGGCCTTACATCCAGCTAGTCCCTCAAGTCCGACCATCGTTCATGGCGATGGGTTCTCTCCTGCCGCCGCCGAAGGATATATTGCTAGATCAACCAAAACTGATAAATAGATGTGCTGTTGTTTGAGTTTTGGTAAAAGAGAAGTATCACCGAAAGTAATAAATGTATAAAACAGGATTAATGAAAAAATTATTAATATAAAATAATGATATAAAAAACATATTTACTTTTAGAAGAAGATTTTAAGTTTAAAACAAAAATAAATAAAATAATTATTAATGAAAAAAATAATTATAAATAAATAAATTATATGAAAATATAGAAAAAGATTAGATGCAAAGTTATAAGTGTTAGATTAAAGTGAAAAATTAGTTTGGGGGTTTAAATGCCAATTTTTTAAGGGAGTGACGTAAAAAACGGCGCTAGTAGAGAAAATTATGTATAAATTTTCCTATGTACATTGTTATGTTTTTAATTATGAATTCTGATTCGTAAAAAGTTGAATTAAAATATGTGTTGGTAAGTTTATAAACTAAAATTTAATGATTTATATATAGTAGACTTTTAAGGTATATTTTATTAGGATTTTTGTTGTTGATGGAATAAATAATAATATTTTATTAAATTTATTAAATATTAAAAATATAAAATGAACAAATTACACAAGCTTACAAACAAAAACACTCTCTCGTGTATGAGATTCTCTCTCTAGCCTTAGCTTACGTCGCTATGGTGCTCCCTCCTACTACCGTCGCCACGCCGATTAATGTGCCGCCACCTAGTGTTGGCCCTGTCGGTATCACTGTTCCCATGCTCTCCCGTCCCATCGGGTCGCCTCCCTTGCAGACCGTGCCTGGTGTGGGGGATAAGATTTGGCGATGGGGCCGAGGGTTGCCACGACCGCTTTTTTCTTTCGTCTCTCTTGTACCAGCCTTGACTGATCCTCATGACCTCTCATCGGGGTTGATTCCGATACCCATGGGAAACCCCGGTACTCCTCGCGGGTCTCGCCACCACGACGGGGATGACCGCGCTTTCGTCCGCTTCTGCTTCTTTCAGGCGCCTTATACCCTAATCTGTTGGTCTCCCGCCCCCACCACGACCTTGGTCTGGTCGCGGGTGACATGTTGTCTAGGGTTCCACCGGTTCGACTGCCTCGGTCTCCGCCTCAGCCTCCCTTGGTCACGGTCCCACGCTTGGGGGTGGTTCTAGAGGCGTCCTCAGCCGTATCCACGGTCACTAGGGTATCGCGTCGCACTCAAAACCTTTTCCATGCCGCCTCTAGATTGGTGAGTAGGACTATGACTACCTCCTCCACACAAACAATACGCTATGGTGATGCTCGGGTGTGGGGTGGGGATTTGATGTTCTCATGTACCGTGGCCTCCCGCCTAATACCTGGTCATGGTTATTCCGACCCCCTCCATGGTTGGCGAAGATGGCTCCATCGGGCTCGGGGCAACAACACTCTGTCTAGGGGGTAGCCACGCAACCGTTCCAGAGGAAGTATCAAAGACACCTTCTAGCGTACCAGAGGGGCTTACTGCGACGAATTCCGACGATTGGTCCTCGTCCCCGGGTTGACTGGAATGGGGATCACTCAACTCCGCTGGTTCGCTCGTCTTCTAGGCCCCGTGGGGTTGGTGACCTAGCACATGAGAGGGGAATGGAGGACGGAGCCTCAGTCCCGATAACCATGGACCCGATACCTAAAGTCGAATCGTCTTGCGATATGGATGTCGGCGTAACCGTGGGCCCGATATCTAACCCGGGTGTAGACGGTTCCAGTTGGGACGTCGGCTATTTGCGATTGATAGCCCCCCTGGGTGGTCGGCTGCAAGCCCTTGGGGCTTTGTACACGCAAAGATTCTTCCCTTTGTTGATTCGATTGCTGGGATCAAGGCGCTCGATCTCGGTGGATTTGGAGGTGGAGGCCACACGATCTCGGGAGCGCACACTGTTAACGTTCTAGCGCCTGTGGCTCATAGGGATGGATGTGGGATGCGTGTGCTATCTGGAGCTTGGAAGAGGGCTGCGATGGAGGAACCTCGGGCGGGGAAGCATGGACTGGCTTTGGAGGGGTCCCTTGTTGATGTTGTGCCTCCCACTACTGGAGATCTCCTTGGCTAGTACTGCTTCGACAATTTTTTGGAGTAGGACCTCCAGTTTCATCTTCGCATTTTTTGTTCTTGTTGGCCATTATGACATCCAAATACCGTTAGTGGCGGTTCTCATAGAAAAAAGTACTGGTGAACCTCGGTTCCGTACTGTCCTTGTTTAGTGATTAGGGAGTTGATTCCCTAATGCACATTGTTGTTCAAATATTCGAAGTCTAATGAAATCTACTCCTTTAGTTCAAAAAAAAACCGATAAACCGATAAAATAAAATAACTAAATTAATTGTTGTATATTAAAATTAAATAAATATATAAAAAAACATTTTTTTTGAGGTAGAACGGTAGATATTATAAATTAAAGTAACTTGGTGCCCGATTAACCGGAAAACACCATACAATCAAGAAAACTAACATAAACTGAAAGATCATTGCAGAATAGTAAATGTTGCTCATGGGCATCAGGGCAGTCGGAGGGGTGGGACTGCGGTAGCGTCCAGAGACACCGATACAGTATGCTCCAACCATAAGAAACTGATCGAGCATATCAGAGGATAACTTTGCAGTGGTGGACCGATTACTCCCCCGGTAAGTCAGCGTGCGTCGTCCTCCCTTGATTGATAGTGGTAGGGCTCCTGAACGCGGGATTGCTGACTCCGAAATGGTAGGGAAATAACAACTCGACTGTTTGCAGTACCAATGCCGCCTATCTGCCAAAGAGGAGGTACAATTGACCAACCCCTCCTTGGGGCCCCCATCACTCATTCTTGGAGGTGGGGTGCTTGAAGCCCCCCGTCGCTACATATGACGCCCCATCCGACGCCGATGAGCCTTCCTCCTCCTCAGGATCCTCCTCCCTCTCTGCCCTCTTTTCCCCCAAACAGAGACGGGGATGGTTCACGGGGGAGCCAACCTACCAGGATTTCCTCCTCCCTCTCCCTCTGCCCCCCGTACCTCCTTCCTTCCCGGGGCTGTGGGGGCGTCCTTGGTGTCCCCTGACTGGTTCCCCTCTTTCCTTTACTTCCCCAGTATGTCCAATTCGTCCCTGGGGTGGCCTTCCCATGTTTCGCCTTTTCCAGGGCCGATCTCGGATCCGCTGATGCCTTCAGCGACGATCCCCTCATACCTCCAACCACCGGGCATACCGGGAATAGGTGTCCAGCACAACAACATCCAAAACAATGCTCAGGTAAATGTTCATACGAGATAATCAGCCGAGTTCGTACCTGGGATGTAGACAAGCGAAACCAAAGCTGGCTCTGCAGAGGTACTCGAATGTTTGCCATAATTCTGATCTT
This sequence comes from Erodium maritimum, assembly GCA_963921825.1. Lineage (NCBI taxonomy): Eukaryota > Viridiplantae > Streptophyta > Magnoliopsida > Geraniales > Geraniaceae > Erodium > Erodium maritimum. The sequence continues at coordinate 35,965,669 of OY997593.1, read as the reverse complement.
CATGAAATCCCCCCAGCATAGTCCATCCTCATCCACATCCACTCCCTTGCAGACCCCCAGCGTGTTCCCCACTCTAAACCCCACATCTCTCGTCCAGGCTCCCACAAGTAAATTCGATACTCGCGCCCAGACCGAGAAGTGATGAAATTCCAGATCCTTCACTTGCATATGGGCCCTAAGATCCGTAAACAGGACTAGGGAGTCCCAGAAGGACCACGGTTCCTCCAACAACACTCGTTCACGTTCCTTCGCTGTCCTAAAGAAGAAAGCGATCAAGACTCCTCCAAAGGTTTAGCCTCAACCTTCATGCCCCAGACATCCTCCAATCTTGCCACCACTGATTTCCAGAAGACTTTCTTGGATGTTAGGACCTTGGCTGCCAGGGAAAACCTATACTGGTTCCCCCGCCCTGTGACCTCCTGAACCGGTATCACGACTTCTTTGATCCTCATGGCCCCCATCTGGGATCCCAAGGCCCCGACTTGCTCTCCCGAGGCCTGCCAATCCCTTCCTATGGGGCCAAAAGGGTTGTCATGCAGTACCTGACCCGAGTTGTGCAAATGGATCGGACGCAGCACCGGATCTGACCCGTGATCTCTCCCTACCAGCGGATCCTGACCCAACCCGACTTCATAATCTGACTGTCTCGACCCGGTTCGTTCGTCCCCCGACCCATGGACCCGACCCGATCCATAACGGGCCGCCCACCGGGCCACATCTCCCGTGTCTGTCCGGACCCAACCCGATCTCAGTCCCGAACCCGGCCTTGGGGCCCAACCCATCTGGTTCCGTCCCGCTCTTCGGGCGTCCTGCATCAAACCCTGGCCCACACCTCCCTCGGCCCGACCTAGAAACACCGGAACCCTAGCTGCCTCCCACGCCGCCGCCGCCGCCGAATCCTCTGGCGTTAGTGCCGTGTCCGACGATACCAGGATCGGGTCCCCTTCTTCTCCCCCGCCCTCCGATACCAGTGCCGGTGGAGGCTCCTCACCCTCATCCCCGACCGAGAACAACCCATCTCCAACACCCTCTGCCGCCTGCACTTCCCGTCCCGATCCACTCCCTTGTCGTCGTGGTCTCGGTCCTTTCGCCAGAGTACGGCGAACACATCTCGATCCCGCCTGAAGCCGTCCCCCAACAACCCAGCTCTCATCACTCGATCTCTGTGCCGAGAAACGCATCAGCGAGGCGTCCCGACCCGCCCCATCTTCCTCGGACACCATGTGATCGTCTTCTCCGGCCATCCCCAGCGCCATCGATCCCGTCTCAGACTCGTTCTCCATCTCCTGCACCACCGGCTTCGACAGACGTGTTCCCATGGATAGCACGTCGTCGAAACACTCCTCACCGTCCCCTACCTCGCTCGTGAAAGCCATAGAAGTCGACAAAGAAACTTACGCAAAACCCTAACCGTAGAGAGAGAAAAAGCTGCGACTCAAACAACGTCTTTGGCTTATAAAAAAAAACATGAAAGCATGTAATACATAGGTTTAGCCGTTTAGGAGGGTGGTAAACTGGAGCAACCCAAAAATACCCGGTCCCAATTGAAAACCTAGAGTGGACTAGTGTACACTGGATTTCCATCCGAGTGAGGTGTGATAAACCCTCGCCAATACGTGTGCCGTTTGAGTCTCATAAAGCTTTCGTTCCCAAAACCTCTGAGACAGACAAATTGCCGGGTAAGAATGGTGAGCAAAAGGCAGAAATTGGCTCGCAAACGGTACAAAGAAGAGCACCCAGAGCTGTTCCCAGAAGCAGCTCCCGTTGAACCAAGCAAGAAGAAGAAGAAGAAGAAGACTTCGTTCAAGCGCAACAAGGGAGATTCAGGGAGACCCAATGACCCCAGTAAGAGGGGCTTGGGTAAACATCCGCTCAGAGTCCCTGGGATGAAGCCCGGTGATAGCTGCTTCATTTGCAAAGCCCAAGACCACATCGCCAAGCTCTGCCCTGAAAAGGCTGAATGGGAAAAGAACAAGGTTTGCTTTTTTTATCTTCTCTTGCTTTATATCTTATGTGGGTTGGGCTCAGTTTTTGTTGTCAATATGATATTCGCAATCTATCTCATTCATTTGTGTATTTCAGTTTGCCAGACATATGGGTTAACGAATCAGAATCCCTGTTTTAGTCAAGTGTTCTCTTATTTAATTAACTGTCCTTAGTGTCAAGTAATCCTGGCTTGTCCTCAACTTTTTTCTTTTTGGAAAATATTGTTTGGTGGAGTTTACTAATTGTTGTTCTATTGATTTGTGTCATGAAATTCCTGTAGATATGTTTATTTTGCCGGCAACGGGGTCACAGTCTCAAACGTTGTCCTAGAAAGACTGATGAGACCAAAGATACAAAGATGTGTTACAACTGTGGCGAATCTTGGCATTCACTTGCTAATTGTCCCCAGCCACTTCGAGACGGTAATATACGTTATCAAAGTTTGAGTTCATTTTAAATTGTTCCTAGTCCTTTATGGTTTGCATAAACAATACGATAACACATGGATTACATTAATAGATTTTCAATTGCATCAGGCCAGTGCTTATGTTTCAGTAAATTTTAAAGTTTGCATGGCTATATCATAAATTCTCATTTTTTTACATATTTTAAATTAGCTTGTCTATGACTCCATACTAAATGGTTGCCCAAAGCAGTTCGACGAAAGCTAATTCTGAAAAATTTGACTGATTTTGGAATTTGTTCTCAACAGGTTTTCGTGCCTAGAAAACCCTATTTGTCTTTATATCTTCACACTCTGAATATAGGCCTTTTTGTGTCTTGAGTCAGTGAGAGAGAAAGCTACTGCCTTTGAGTCTGGCAATTTTATTTATTTGAGAACTAAGTATGAGCATGTTACATTATCTGCTGCATAGTACTTGATATATCCTTGCTACCAGTGAAACTGAGGCTGATCTGCCAACATTTTGTTTATATGTATTGTAAACACGCACACACACACCACCACCACCACCACCTTCGGTAAGGAACCAACTGAATAAAAATTTAACCAATGGTTGAAGACCCATTTTATCATATATACTCTAACATCTCCCCTCATATGCAAGCCTGTCATTTATCATTTATTTGCACGTAGTCCATTCTAAACCAACTTCAGTTTTTGGGATGGAATTATATCATATTTTAAAATCAGGTAGTGGTTAGTATTCAACCCGCTATCCCGTGTATTAGACAAACTCAACTAAAAGCTTAAGTTGTAGTTGAACGCCCATTTTATTGTTTATGCTCTTCTTGGTTGTAGAATGAATAAGTTCCCCTGCATATCAATTAAAATGAGTTTGGTTTCGTGAAATTTGGTCATAGTTTAAAGCTTGATTATGAAATTATCCCACAAATTTATTGGATTTGCCATTTGTTCTGTCATACATCTCAATTTCTCTTTGTTAATACAGGGGGAACAAAATTTGCCAATTGCTTTATTTGCATGCAAAAAGGACACTTAAGTAAGGACTGCCCTCAAAATACACATGGGATTTACCCAAAGGTATATTTTTTCTCCCGTTATGTTATCGTCATATCATACAATTATGTTCGTAGGAGTTTGTGATATGGGTAGTAATTCATGTTAACAAGGTGGGTTCTTATTGTGTTGAAGGTTTAGTATCATAGTAGGCGGGTCCGAAGGCGAACCAATTATTTTATGGTTTAACATCACGCTTAACTCATTTGGATAAATTGGTTGGATTCACACGATCCGACCATGAGTTATTCATCAAATGAGATACACAACCTAACATTGATTTTCTTAAAAAATGATTGTTATTTCCTTAAACGAGTCATTAAATGAGTGGGTCGTTAATTAAATGAATATTCACAATAATCAGAAATATTTTAAAATGCCCTTAAACACGACTATGGCATGATTAATTAAATGAATTGTATTGGGAGTCATGAACATAATTAAATTGAGCCCATACCTGTGTCATTCTAGATGACTAAGCCTACAAGTCTTAATTTTAGGTCCAATTTATGTTGTAACCCTAATCCTGTAGCCATATAAATGTGTGTGATCTTATGCAACAATTGAATCGTCAAAATACAATTCTTGGGATTTGCATGGTATTAGAGGCTTTGTGCTCTCTATTGGCCAATAGTTGTTGTCTTCTCTAAGTTCCAAGTTCAAACTTTTGAAGACCTAGTCGTATATTGTGTCTTACGACACCTAGCCGTCGTCGTTCGAATGCGCCGCTCTAAGACCAAAGTCCCTTGTTGCTTGAAATCTGTATCCTATAACATTTCGTCGAGTTTCTATTCAAAGTGCCTGGAACGTGGCATGACCAAAAATTCAAAGTGCCCATATGAGTGCGAAATGTCGGTTTTGGAATGTCAGCTACATCAGAGCCAAGCGTTATGGAACCGAAATCTATGGAGCAGAAGATGGATGAACTGTTGGCTGCGTTTGCTGCTGCCCATACCAAATATGAAGCTGATCGGCAGGAGAAAAAGGAGACAATGGCGTTGGTTCAGGAATTGACAGTGCAGGTCCGGGCGTTGATCAATTCCTTGTCCGACAAGGCACCGACGATCCAACAGGAGGAGAATTTCACGACTAACGGACAACATCAAGAAACCCTAGTTTCTTCTGTGCCGTTATCCATGGAATTTTACGGTGTTACAGTCGAGGTTGAGGAGACAGTTCGGGTGAACCCTGATGATCAGAAGCTGTTGCATCTGTCTAAGGCTACACTAGCCGAGTCGAAGGAGGACAAGGGTACGGATTTTATCTCCGTCTTTATGCAGGTTGACCACCAGAAACATGTTTTTGGAAATCAATCAGCTGAGATTGGGAATCCAGTTCCTATAGCTAAGGGAACTGCTGGGACGACCAAGCCTTTGACTGTAGCAAAAATCAATGCTGACGAAGCCTGTAGTGATGATGAAGCATACGGTCCGGATCATAAGTGTTTGAAATTTTTCTGGTTAGAATTGATCAAGGACGAAGACGGAGCTGCTGGCTGGACATGGATCTATCTTCTACGCTTGAAGTCAAGCGTCATGCGCGAGGGGGGAGTGATGTTAAGGGCCGTACGACCCGTACTAAGTGGAATAATACCCACCCAAAGCTGCTGCCGCACACCACCAAAGCTGCTGCCAGCTAGGGTTTAGTTTAAATATTTTCTTTTAATTAATGTCCTATTTGAGTTTGTTTCCTTTTAATTATGTATTAGGATTTGGTAAGTTAGTTGTTTATTCCTTTAAGTGTATTAGGACTTGGACTCCAAGTAATCTCTTTGGCTATATATACCAAGAGAGAACAAGAAATAAAACAGACTAAGAATTATAAAAATATTTTGGTCTCTCTCTACGAGATCCTCGGGTTCCCTCTATAACGAGCTTGTAATCGGGTTCCATGACGCGAATCCAGGACCATAACACACTTCACTTCATCTTTCAGCATATAGTGATGCATATTGAGTAGGTTGTGTAGATACTAGATGTTCTATGATGGGTTCGTTTGTGTTCTTGGACCCTGCCTGCATTTCTTGTAAGTGCAAAAAACAAGATAGGGTGTCGGCCTACATAGGCCTATGTGTTTTAGGGCTTAGGTTCGGTTTATGTTATAACCCTAATCCATGTAGCCATATGTAGTATGTATATGGGTCTTGTACAACAATTGAATCATTGACATACAAAGTAAATTCTTGACATTGGCAATCAGATTAACTTGGTGTTGTGTTCATGTTGAGTCACATGCCACAATCCAAACTGCCGCCTCTTGTTCAAGCTGCTTGATTAAGATATTAAATGATCTTTAGTTCATGTCTTGAGCCAACCCTTAGTACGTTTCCGATTAGTAAAATCTCACAGTTCTTACTTTTGATTTTTGAAGGGTGGCTGTTGTAAATTATGTGGTGGTGTAACACATTTGGCCAGAGATTGTCCTGACAAAGGCAACAGAAATTCTGGTGCAGCTAATACAGCTAGTAATGCATGTAAGTTTCTCCTAAAATATATTTCATTTTATTTAAGTTCTCCTTTCAATTGCATTGGAATGATTTCCATTCTAGACAAAATTTACATTTATTGTGTGAGTTGCTAGCTGTTGTCATCTTTGATTGGCACATCAAATATTCTAACTACGTTAGCAATGAGCAAAGAGATACTGTGCATCATAAGTAGTAATGAACAAGTATCATGTCAAAGAAATACGAGGTTGATGTTTGGATCTTGTCCTTCTACTCCTTATATGTCTTGAGTTGTTTTAGTCTGTATTATGTCTATGATTCTTGTATTCTCTGCTACCCCTTTCAGATTGTTTGTTTTGTTTCTTTCTTTTGGTATTCCGGTTCCATCTTGGTGCCAAATTATTTAGCTGAAAAAGAAAGAATAAAAAAGACAGCAAATGAGGAATAATCCTAACAAGAAACTGGAAAAAGAATAAAAAACTAGAAATATGTAATTTTTTGGGACAACTCCCCTTATGTTCAAGTCATTTTTTTAAATAACGGTCGCGGTGAGATAACGGCGAGGTCACCTTGAAGGTTATTTCAGTTTAACGGGGAGATCTCGGCAAATCACGTTTTGTATTAAATATATATATATATATATATATATATATATATATATAATATACATATATAATAAAAATATAACTAGTACTCTATAAAATATAGCTATAATAACAGTTAAATATAAATTGTATTATTTTCGAATTATTAATACACATATGTATCTATTAATATATTTTCAGATTTTTTATTTTAAATTATTAATAATTAGAACATATAAAAAAATATAATAATAAAATTACATTAACTCTAGTCTTTGCCCACTTATATTAACCTAAATGACCAACAACTAATTTATGTCAAGTCCAATTTGACTCAGCCCAACAATCGATAAAACTCAACCCATTAACTAACTAAAGCAAAGTAACTTTAAACCTAAAAACCCTAACATACCCCACTCTAGTCGCATTTTTTTCGTGTTGACCGAGTGTGTTGACCGAATTGACCGCGATCTCAACCGATACCACATCACGGTAACGGCCGACCTATTTTACCGTGATCTCGCCACGATCTCGGCGTGATCTCGGGTTATTTAGAACCTTGGTTCAAGTCGGATGTGAGTCTTGCACATGGGCAATGAATTCAAAGGAAAACAAACGGGACAATGCTCATAGAAAAATGACCTTTGTGTTCTTGGCTTATATCGTGATTTTACAAAGGCACGATTCAGGCAATTATGTTGGATAACGGTGATGGTGTAAAACTTGTTCAAGCGAATACTTCATGTATGCGGTGGTGCCAAACTTCTTCAAACAACCACATGTCCGATAACAGCTATGTGAAATAACTTCAAGCAACTACGACACAACAATAACACCATTCACTTTTGAAGAACTATATGCATGCCGACGACAACTATGTTGGATAGTAATGATGCTAAACATTGTAAGCAACTACATCGACAACGATGAAACAGAACATGATGATTTTACATCTCCCGTAAATGAGTGATTTTAGGAAAAATTACCAAAACCCCCAAAACAGATTAACGAAGACAGTGGGAACTTTGGACCGTGCAGAACAACAATTGGCAGTGTTCTAAATAACGCCAAATAATGGTGAGATCGCGACGTGTTCTCGGTAAAAGCCACTCACTTATTTCGATATGTCAGCTCACCATTTGAATTAGACATACTGTGTGATGCGGCGAAAGAGAAATCAACAGTAGACATACTGTGTGCTGGGCGTAGGGAGAAGGAAAGTAATAGAAGCAGGGTTTGGTTACGGAAATGGCTGCTCGTAGTAGGTAGTAACACCATTTGAATTATCCTATTTATTTAATAATGGCTAGTCAAACCATACACTTATAGGTAGTGAACTAACCTAGATTAATCATTTAATGGACTAACTACCGTATAATAATAACTATTTATTATTAATATGTATTGAAATATCCTTAATTGATACCTTAACAAAATTTAATGGCTATCGTGATTTAGAACCTTGACAGTCGGTGCATAGAGTGAGTACTACTCCCGTGCATTAGACGAACTTCGAAAGGGTTTAGAACAGTTGAACCTAAGCCATTGAAAAAGGATAAGCGGGAGATGAGGGCTGTCGGTAGTAGATTTGATCATTTTCATCCCGGAATCAATCCCTTTGGCGACTCGTGGGTTAGCTTACCGAAGAACAACAATATTGGAGGTGACAAAAACTAAACACCCTGATAGTGGCAGGAGCGAACTAATGCCAAATATGGACAGTATTTGCCGAAAAAGCAGATTGCACACCTGGACAAAACTAAAGTTGCCGCTGTAACACTAGTGAGCACGAGAAACTCGTTCCAGTCACAAAATCAACAGAAAAAGTAATTTCGCACAATGCCTTGCCCACCCGTTAAACTATAAATTAATAGGTTGGCAAAGCAACAACCCACTGGGATCTAACTAGGCTTTGATGCCATTCTGAATTCTAAAACATGAAATATTGTTTATGGATAACTTGATCATGAACTATAACGTATCCCATTACATGGGAATAAATCTGAGGTAAGTAGAAAACAAAGAATAGGAAATATTTCTGGTAAGATCCAAGAGAACTCAAACACAACCTCAAGGTATATGGAAAGCTGCAAAGGTTTGGTCAACCTTTTTTTAACTTAGAAAAGTATGGTTCGAAAAGCTTGGATGCACCTATTTTGTTTGATACCCGGCAAGGTTGGGTCAGACTTAAAATTGATTCTAGGGGAAATGTCATCTAACTACCCCAAATTTCACGTAGTATCATTTAAATACTCCAAACTCTTGAATGTTTCTTATACCTCCCCCAGCTCTATTTTAGTCTCACGATGATAGTTAAATGACCCAAATCCCCCGCTTAAACAAGAATTATAAAAAGCAAAATCTGAAAGTTCATGCTCCATCCTGAATGCCAGAAACTTCAGCCTCAATATTAGCTGTCTGCATACCCGAAAGAAACAAAGCTTAATGTAGGGAAAAAATAACTAGAAATGAACGATACAATTCAAAATAAGTAGGCAGCATAGATAAGTAACACAATGTTTCCATCGATTGTAAAGACAACAAATATAGCTAACATCAGTTTGATACCAACAACAATAACATAATAAGATGGAAAGTTATTATGAGCAATTCCATTAAGAAGAATGCTTATTAGCAGTAAGAACAATTTGCCTCCAACTGCCTTAAGGTGCATAGCAAACCTTTCTTTGCAGAGAACCTTAAGTTGTCTCGGACATCAGACAATTCTGAGACCATAATCTGTTCACAATCTCTTACAATTTGTTGAATCCTTCATTAAGCAATCGCTTTCTCAGTCTTTTAGGTGATATTAATAAATCACTGGGTACAAAGCGAATCATTCAATTGCCTTACCAAAGCCTGTATCCAAGCTGCTCAATGTGCCTTGGAATCGGTTCTTAGATGAAGGGTCTTCGTAGCTGTGAATATATAAAACCTACTGTCATCTGACTTGCTCTCTCGAAATGAGGATATCTGCTAAACAGTCATACAAACTAACCTTAGATCCTACCACTTATTTTAATTTCCAAGGGAAACACTACGGAATATGCTCGATCTAATATGACATAAATTCAGAGAAGTGATAGAACAATTTGGGGAACCATATCAAGTAGAAACCATCAAACCGTACAGACGAAATCATATACCAACTAATTAGGCACAGTTAAAACCCAATCCACCAACAGATGCACTAATTCTAAAAAGCCAAAAGTGTAAGAGCTGCAATTGCTACCAGCAACCTTGTGACCACCATATCTTGAAATCCTACTTTGCGAAAATCTAACATAAACCCTCAATCCAACAAGCTGAGGCTTGATGACTAGATATACAGAAGATGAAAACGAAAGAAGATCTAGCAAAAGGACTTATGCAAATTTTGCGTTCTATGATTCTTATTTATGAGGGGGATTTGAGTCTTTTAACCATCATTTTGAGGCTAAAGTATAGTTGGGGGGCATTTAAACATGGGCCTTTGCTAAGTCTATGGTGTGCACTTTTGTTGGTGATGAAGAGGCAATCATTCAACAATTTCATTGCGACTTTGAAGATAGGGCTTTGGTTCGGTTCGGCTCTGCTCTTCTGTGCCGGTCTTATCCTAGCTCCCCTCTATCTCATCTTGTCTGTGTCCTGATTCTATTTCTGTCTCTTTAGGTTTCTTCTGTTCATTCTTTGCCTTCGTTATCTTCTCGCCTCTTGTATTGCCGTTTTCTTGGCTGGATGGTAGTGGATCCCATTTCGGGATCCCCGACTCTTTTCTAATGAAATTGTTTGTTGCTTGTAAAAAAAATGATACTGAGTGGAAGTTGAAGTAGCTAGATAACATTTCCCCTTACTCTGAGAAGAAAACTAAAGCTTGCTGAGTTTATTCACATGCCATAGTCTAATCATCTATAACCATATATTCTGTTTTGGCTTATTTTACTCTTTCAAGTTCCAAGGAACTCTTGATATTCTTTAAAGCATGCATAACTAAATTTGATTTATTAATCATTGTGATTGTTTCCCACCCTCAGCTTTCTATAGCGATGCATGGCCCAAAGGTAAGGTGACAAAATTTACCAGCGGAGACGATCTTGAGGATGACTTCATGAAGGATGACAAAAATATTGGTAGCAAAGAAAAGTCTTTGGGAAGCGAAGTGGTAGATCCTGCCGTATCTGACAGTCTTGTAAAGCAGAAAAAGAAACAGGGTCCCAAGGTTGTGAATTTTGCTGGATAAATTATTTTTTCGTAAGTTTTCTGTAGTAGAGAGCTTGACGATGGGTCATTTGTCGGCTATCAGTTTTGTTTGTGAGCCCATTTTCTGATAGATATGTACTCTTTTACCATTTTGTCACCGTGCTTTAATTTATATTTGCACCTCATGCGTTTAATATATGTCACATGGCCAGAAGCACAATGAGGCGTTTATCGTGTCATTTGAGCTAGGATCTAATATAGCTGTAGAAAATGTGCTATCGTTCGATTCGAATGTAGGAAGCTTTTTGATCCATTTTCTAATAAATTGTTTATAGGGGAAATAGAATCGACGAAATATTTGCGAAGAAGCACCATTGAGCGGGTTCATGGTGCTTGGTTGTCAAGGGGTGATGACGCTTCTCACCATAGTCGCCTACATTCATTAACGGAAAGATAGAAGAGCATTAGAGAAAAAAAAGATAATATACGAAGAAAAGATGACAATTGTTGTGATAACTTCTCAAACGATCAGAACCGAAACTAAACGATCGAACTTCTTTTAACAAAATATCAAAAGTAACTTATTTCACTCTTCTTTCATTTCTGTGTCTATATTATGAATACAAAGAGTGGTATATATACAACCCAAAAACTTGGTGAGTCATGTCCACGTGGTGGCCATGCTATGGTGGTGGCCACCCATTCAACACGTATTATAACTCCCCCTTGGACACCACCATTAAAAATACATCAAATGCGCCTTAAGTTGCCTCGTTAAAAACCTCCTCAGGAAAACCCGGTGGGACAAAACCTGTAAGGAAAAGAGTGCAACGCGCAAAACGTGCTTCATGTTGTGCTTGATGCTGCCTCGTTAAAAACCTCTCTAAGAAAACCCTGTGGGACAAAACTTGGATAAGGGAAAAAGAGTGCAGCGCACAAAATTTATCTCCCCCCTGACTTCAGGCAGGCTACTTTGGTTGCTTGCTCAGACGACGCATGCCGATCTTGTGAACTAACTTCTCAAAGGTAGAAGTCGGCAAGGCTTTAGTAAATAAATCGGCAAGATTCTCGCAGGACCGAATCTGCTTGACATCTATCTCATTACTCTTCTGGAGCTCATGAGTATAAAAGAACTTCGGAGAGATGTGCTTGATTCTGTCTCCTTTGATATAGCCTCCTCTGACTTGAGCTATACAAGCTGCATTGTCTTCATATATGATGGAAGGAGAGCTTTTCGGAGGAATTCCGATTGAGCATAACACATGCTTCAAAACGGATCGCAGGAAAACACATTCTCGGCTAGCTTCATGTAGCACCACAATCTCCGAGTGGTTTGAGGAAGTCGCAACCAAAGTCTGCTTCGTAGAGCGCCAGGAGATGGCTGTTTCACTGCAGGTGAAAACATAGCCTGTCTGGGAGCGAGCTTTGTGAGGATCTGATAAATAGCCTGCATCTGCATATCCGACCAGGCCGACGCTCCCCCTGGACTTAGAATACATAAGTCCCAAATCTCTAGTCCCGCTCAGATAACGAAGTACATGCTTTATACCGTTCCAATGTCGTCGAGTGGGTTCTGAACTGAACCTGGCAAGTACATTTACTGCGAACGCTATGTCAGGTCGCGTACATTGTGCCAAATATAACAAACCCCCAATAGCATTGAGATATGGTACTTCAGGACCAAGTATCTCTTCATCTGCCTCTTTGGGACGGAATGGATCTCTTCTGGGATCCAAAGAGCGGACGACCATTGGAGTACTGAGAGGGTGAGCATTATCCATACTAAAACGCTTCAAAATCTTTTCAACATATGCTGATTGATGGATCAAAATACCATCAGACAGATGCTCGAGCTGCAGGCCGAGACAATGTCTAGTCCTCCCCAAATCTTTCATTTCGAATTCTCGTTTCAGATAATCTGAAGCTTTGAGGATCTCTTCTGGAGTCCCAATCAGATTTATGTCATCAACGTATACTGCTATAATAACAAACCCGGAGGTTGTTTTCTTAATGAACACACATGGACAAATAACATCATTTTTATAGCCTTCTCTGGTAAGGTACTCGCTAAGGCGATGATACCACATCCTACCAGATTGCTTTAGTCCATACAGAGATTTTTGTAATTTTATTGAACACATATCTCTGGGGATATCTATCATTGCTTCAGGCAATCTCAACCCATCGGGGAGTTTCATATAGATATCAGTGTCCAAATTACCATACAGGTAAGCAGTAAGAACGTCCATCATGCACATATCAAGTCCTTCAGAGACTGATAGGCTGATCAAATATCTGAAAGTGATCATATCCATTACTGGGGAATATGTCTCATCAAAATCGACTCCTGGTCGTTGAGAGAATCCTTGGGCCACAAGTCTAGCCTTATACCGGGCGACTTCATTTTTCTCATTTCGTTTCCTTACAAATACCCACTTGTAACCAACAGGGTTGACATCTTCTGGTGTCTTGGAAACGGGCCCAAAAACTTGGCGTTTCGCCAATGAAGCCAATTCTGCCTGAATTGCTTCTTCCCACATAGGCCAGTCATCCCTGTGACAGCATTCGTCGATGCTTCGGGGCTCGAAATCAAACTCATTTATGATCTCGTTGGCCACCGCGAACGCAAAGACTTCATCAACAATAATTTTCTCATTTATTAACTCTTCAGGAGCATTAGAGTCTTTTGGTACTTCTGGACCTACTGGTACTTCTGGACCGATTGGTTCTTCTGGAACCGACTCTGGTAGTTCTTCTGAAACTACTTCTGGTAATGAGGTTTTTTCATCGGCTGGTTCTTCTGGAACCACCGTTTTCTTATCCCTTATATTCGTCTGACATTTCCGCTTCCGGGGAACAATGTCTTTTGATCCAACTGGTCTCCCACGCTTCAGGCGTGCACTAGAGGAATCGATAGCTGCTTTTGCAGTATCACCAGTGACCTTAATTCTAGCTGGTACATTGATTGCATCTATATAAGACCTTGTCATCTTTGACGTGTCTGCAAATGCATCAGGCATTTGATTTGCAACATTTTGCAAATGAATTATTCTCTGTACTTCTATTTCACATTGTGACGTGCGTGGGTCTAAATGAGACAACGAACTCGCTTCCCATGAAAGTTCATGCCTAACTTCAGGAGGCTTATAAGAGAGTCCATGCCTTACTTCAGGAGGCTTATCTTTCTCACCTAGAGGTGGAAATGTTGTCTCATCAAAATGACAATCTGGAAATCTTGCAGTAAACAAATCACCCGTCCGAGGTTCAAGATACCTTATAATGGACGGTGAGTCAAAACCAACATATATCCCCAACCGACGTTGGGGTCCCATTTTTGTGCGTTGAGTAGGTGCGATCGGCACTTGCACTGCGCAACCAAAGGTTCGCAAATGGGATATATTAGGTTGGTTCCCACACACAAGTTGTACAGGAGAATATTGATGATAAGCACTTGGTCTTATACGAATTAAAGATGCAGCATGTAATACAGCATGTCCCCAAGCAGAAATAGGTAATTGTGATTGCATTAGTAATGTACGTGCAAGTACCTGTATACGTTTGATAAACGATTCTGCTAACCCATTTTGGGTATGGACATGTGCAACGGGATGTTCAATATCAATCCCTAAAGACATGCAATAATCATCAAAAGCTTTTGATGTGAACTCACCAGCATTATCAAGACGAATAGACTTAATGGGATAATCAGGGAAATGTGCCCTCAGCTTAATGATTTGGGCCAGTAATTTAGCAAACGCAACATTTCGCGTTGACAATAAGCAAATATGAGACCATCTGCTGGATGCGTCTATCAGGACCATGAAATAACTAAATGGTCCACTGGCTGGATGTATAGGGCCACATATATCTCCCTGAATTCTTTGTAGGAAAGATGGCATTTCAATATTAATCTTGGTTTGCGATGGTCGGACCACTAATTTTCCTTGTGAACAACCTGTACATGATATCTCATTGGACGTTAGGATCTTCTGGTCCTTTAATGAATGCCCACATGAGTTTTCAACAATCCTACGCATCATGGTCGATCCCGGATGACCAAGACGATTGTGCCAAAGCATAAAAGCATTTGGGTTAATGAACTTCTGGTTCATTGTTGCGTAGGTTTCAACGGTTCTTATGGTTGTATAATACAAACCTGATGATAGAACCTGTAATTTTTCAAGTACACGCTTTTCACCACATTTATTAAAAGTGATGTAGAGAAACTCAGTTTCATTTTCACTTCTGGTCTCGACATGATATCCGTTGCTACGAATATCCTTGAAGCAAAGTAGATTTCTTCTGGATCTACTTGCATATAAAGCATTATGGGTACTTAACCTTGTTCCATTTTCTAATATCAAGGTAGCTCTTCCGGAGCCTTCTATTAAGTTTTCAGTACCCGTAATTGTGCTAACATTTGCTTCAACCAAGGTTAAATAAGAGAAATATTTTTTATCTCTTAAGATTGTGTGCGTCGACGCGCAATCAACAATACATAAGTCGCCATCATTTCTGCAAATACGTGACCCATAGTTGGGGTCCATATCCTTTCATAAAAAGTATTATATTAGTTTATAAACTTTGGAAAGGATTACAAAAACATTATATATATTTTACATTGACTTAAAGTAGGGGAGTACATAAAAACACAAGTTCAATCTACATTTTTATCACGGGCCACATTTCCGTCATCATCTTTATAGAAGTCGGAAACTGTAAGCTTGATCGGAGCACCTTCAGGGCTCACATGATCAACGAAATTTGTCTCAGCGACCTTCTGCTTTCCCTTTATCGACTCTTGGTATAACTTTACCAAGTGGTTTGGCACACGACATACTCGTGACCAATGATCGGTCCCTCCACAACGGTAACATATGCTTTCGGCATTTACGGGAGTCGGGTTCTGTGGGCCTTTTCTTTTCTCATGTCGGGTCCACTTCTGGTGGTACACCCTATCATCTCTTTTATAAGGTTGGAAATTATTATGCCCATATCCCTGACTGCGACCACGTCCACGACCTCGACCTCGACCTCGACCTCTAAAAGGTCCTCGGACTCGTCTGGGTCCAGAGTTACCATCATATCCTGTCACATTCGCTTCAGGGAATGGAGCACTGCCTACAGGGCGAGTTTGATGGTTTTTCATTAATAATTCATTGTTTTGCTCTGCAAGGAGCAAACAAGCAATAAGATCTGTAAATTTTTTAAACTCCATTTGTCGATATTGCTGCTGCAGGAGCATATTCGAGGGATGGAACGTGGAGAATGTTTTCTCAAGCATAGATTCGTCAGTTATTTTTTCACCACAACTGCGAAGCTTGGAAACAATTTGAAACATGGCCGAATTGTACTCATTTACGGATTTAAAATCCTGAAACCGGAGGTGTAATAACCACTCCCGGTCAACGCCAATCAAATATGTGAAAAACAGGAAAATTTAAAATTTTTGAGCAGACACTGAATTGAACTGGAATTGGACCCCGAGGGTCATACCGGACTTAAGTTGACCCCGTTATCGACCAAAATGAGTTCCAGGGGACTCAGGGCAACTTTCTGATCAATTTGGGAAATGTTGACTTTTCGCTGGAAAAGTCAACCGAGCGACGTTTTGGTCCATTCGAGGACCGTTTTGGATCCAAAAAGCTTAGCCGTCGTCGCAGCGGTCTTAGTTGAGCCGTTTCCTTATAGCCCGCGAAGTTTCGTAATTTCTTGGAAAAAGTGCCCGTTCGGGGCCCGAAACGTCCGATTTTCGCGAATCTGATTGGAAAATATCTTCTAGATATTTTTCCAAAAAGGTGTGGGACCCACCTTGCCACTTGTCAAGCAAGTGGTGGTGTTAGGTGTGGGACAAGACAAGGAAGACTACTTTAGGTGTTAGTTTGTAATTAAGTATTAGTTTGATGTTTTTTTTAAAATAAAACAAAAGGGAAGAATGAGTACACGTCCATACATTGTAAAAAGGGAAAAGAAAATGGAAAAAGAGAGTTAGTTTTTAGAGAGAGAAGGAGAAGGAGAAGAAGAGAGAAAAGAGAAGGAGTTGAGGTTTGTGGTCACTATTCACGAGCATCGAGCCATGGGTTTGTCTCAACGATAGTAGATTCGAGCTCACATCGTCTTCCTCTACGGTAAGAACCTAACCGATTTTCATTTTGGAACGTTTGAATTTTAGGGTTTGAGTTTAAACGGTTTGATTAAGGTTGGGTTTTGTTTAAGATTGGTTTAAAGATAAATGGTTGAGGTTTGGGGTTCGTTAGGAACGTTTTGGGGCGAAAAGGAAATTTTCCTAATTGTGGCCGGGTGGGGCCCACGTGCCCGAGTATCGGGTCTTCGTGTTCGGGTGGTTTAGGACGATCCCCAAGTAGTTAATCCACACCCGGATCGGAATTTGGAATTAAATTGTGAAAGTTGGAATTTCGGGTTTAGAAACTTTAAACGTCAATTAAATGACTCGGAAGTCGGAATTCGATTCGGGCAAGTACATTGGGTTCCTTGAATTATTCTAAGACCGTAGAAACGAAAACGGGAATTTTTGGAGCCCCGGAAGGGCATTTCCAAAACCCGGGCAGATTCGCCATGTCGGGCGAATCGGGCCTTTACGGGTCCTTTATCGACAATGTCGAGTAATCGGGAAGTTTGGGAGTGATCGACATTGTCGGGGTTACGTTTGGGCGTTAAGTTTATCGAATTTCAGTTTATTCCTGCGAGTTTAAAGGTGCCTTGAAATTGTGTTCTTTTAGGTCGTGCTGCGGATCGAGGCAAAGGGAAGCTAGGCGAGTGACTGAGATCACGCCGGGGCTTATTTGGGCACTCTTGGAGAACACGCACGAGGTAGGGAAAAGTAGTCGGATCTCGGCCCTGACTGGGGAAAGTTAACAGTAGAATTGCATGTGACACCGGGGTGTCGTGGGTTGAGTAGGTTATTTAATTATTAGAAAAGCATGATACGGGATTGTAGCGTTCATTAGAAAAACATGTTACGGGAACTTAGTAATTATTGGAAAGGCATGTGACACTTAGTAGTGTCGTAGGAGCAGAGAACTTAGCGTAATTGATTTACTGGAGGCATATGACCATGCCCGGAGGTTGTTTGTGAACTTATCGATATTAGGAGTACTGGAGGCATATGACCATGCCCGGAGGTTGATTGTGAAACTGTTGATATTAGGACTGTTGGAGGCTTGGGTTAAGCCGGAGGTTGATTGTTTATTTTGGCGTCTTGGGTGGCCTTGAGAGCCCGTGTATTATTATTGTTGAGTCTTGGGTGGCCTTGAGAGCCCGTGTTATTATTCGTGTTTGGGTGGCCATGAGAGCCCGTACTTTACTGTTGGTGTTTAGCTGGCTTACGAGTTAGAGTCTCGGTAAGTTGCAAGCGTGTTATTTATTGTTGAGTTTGGGTGGCCTTGAGAGCCCGTGTATTTAAATTGGTATCTTGGGTGGCCATGAGTGCCCGTGTCTTACTATTGATGTTTTGGGGTGGCCGTGAGTGCCGTGGGGTTGTTGAACCCGAGTCTTGACCGTTGGTGTGTCTTGAGTGGCAGTGAGTGTCGTGGGGTTGTTGAACCCGAGTCTTGACCGTTGGTGTGTCTTGAGTGGCAGTGAGTGCCGTGGGGTTGTTGAACCCGAGTCTTGACTGTTGGTGTGTCTTGAGTGGCAGTGAGTGTCGTGGGGTTGTTGAACCCGAGTCTTGACCGTTGGTGTGTCTTGAGTGGCAGTGAGTGCCCGTGGGGTTGTTGAACCCGAGTCTTGATTGTTGAGGTGTTTTGAGTGGCCTTGAGTGACTGTGTGATTGAACTTGCCTGTGATTGTGATTGTGGTTACCTGAAGTTGCGAGTTCTAAAGGTCGACAGCCTGATCCGACTTAGTGTCGATGAATTGCGAGTTCTAAAGGTCGACAGCCTGATCCGACTTAGTGTCGATGAATTGCGAGTTCTAAAGGTCGACAGCCTGATCCGACTTAGTGTCGATGAATTGCGAGTTCTAAAGGTCGACAGCCTGATCCGACTTAGTGTCGATGAATTGCGAGTTCTAAAGGTCGACAGCCTGATCCGACTTAGTGTCGATGAATTGCGAGTTCTAAAGGTCGACAGCCTGATCCGACTTCGTGTCGAGGAATTGCGATAGGTCGATCCCTGACCTGATTGAGATTGGTTACTGAGCAGCTGGTGTGCGATCCTTTGTGATCTTGTTTGGCGTTGTGTAGTCTTTCTGTCGTGTCCTTGGAGGAGGTCGTCGATAGTTGTGTCGGGTCTACGTGGTGTTATCGAGTGTTGGGTCTGTTGAGGAAAGTAACGGGTTGTGGGTCAGTTGGGTACTTGAGTTGGGGACTGTAGTCCCGGTGTTGGGTTTGGTTTTAGTGTTACTGGCTTTATCTACTAATTATGCCGTAGTCAGTCTGTTATCCGTGGTGGTGAGCGAACGCTCACCCCTAGCTGCTTTTCCTACAGGTACTGTTCGTGGGACGGACTAGGTGAGCTCTCGAAGCTTGTGGAGCTAGGAGCGGAGTCCGGGTTTGTCTTTTGAGTCTAGTGACGGATACCTAGTACTTTTGTCCACTTGTTGGGACGTGTTTTAAACTGTAATTATTATTTTGATGAACTAAATTGGTATTTTAAAGTGTTTAATGAAAACAGGTTTCAAGTGCTTTTATGTTTTTAAAACGTTCGCGTCCCTAGTTCGGTTTACTGAAATTGGGGCGTGACAGGAGGTTAGACCAATCATATTGGGCACGAGGGAGAGCTATTGCTTTCATATGCTCAAACCTCTCCTTGAGTTGAACCCATAAAGTAAGGGGGTCTTCGTCAATTATATACTCAAGTCGTAGGTCTCTGTGCATGTGATGACGGATTAATATTGTGGCCGTGGCTTTGTTTTTGACTGACTCGTTATTGCCCTCTTTTATGACGTCTCCAAGATTCTGAGATCTCAGGTGGAGAGTCGTGTCTAGCGCCCATTCATAATAGTTTTTCCCGTCTAGTCTAAGGGGAGCATAACTAAGCTTTGTGAAGTTATCCATCCTGAACATTGATCAAAATAATTGCATGTCAGGATAATACTCGACTTCAGGTCGTTGATATTTTATTTTGGAACTTCTGGTCCAATACATATTGGGTCGCTAGTATTATATATTTGGAACTTCCGATCCAAACGTTTCGGTTTTAAATGAATTTTTATTTTTTATTTTTTTTAATTCAGGTATTAACGGTAAAATACGAGTATGCAGTAAACATCAAATTTCTGATGTGAAAGATCCAATTTACATTGGCAGTCACAGAGCATACTTATCGAAAAAACCGTAAATAAATTTACATAAACGAGCATGCATCAGATATAAATAAATTAACGATAATTTGAAAATCCGATACCTGAGCAGTAGAACAGAGCGTTCGTACTGAATAACGATTTGAGAAAAAAATAGCGATTACAACGGAGCAGAGTCGTGCTGATAACGTGTTGTGATAACTTCTCAAACGATCAGAACCGAAACTAAACGATCGAACTTCTTTTAACAAAATATCAAAAGTAACTTATTTCACTCTTCTTTCATTTCTGTGTCTATATTATGAATACAAAGAGTGGTATATATACAACCCCAAAACTTGGTGAGTCATGTCCACGTGGTGGCCATGCTATGGTGGTGGCCACCCATTCAACACGTATTATAACAACAATGAGATTAAAGCCTTAGTCGTAAACAATTAGTTTTACCTAGTATACTAGTTTTGGAAACATTTAAATAAATATGTACCTACTTTGTAGAATGGATAACTTTTTTGGATATACACCTAACCACTTGAAGAGGCGTTTTCTCTCTAAACCCTTACGGATCCTTCGTCTTCTTCCTTCAGTTGCTGGCTCCAGCCAAGACGGTTGCCGGTGGGGTTTGCCTTGCGACGTCCTTCACTCTCGACCTCTATGGTCCGAAACCATCCCCTTGTTGGGTCTCGAGGTAGGGTTGGAGATGAACCAACTCGCAGCGGAAAATCAATGAAAACCAAAAGACGATTAAAACCATGAAACAACTAACAAAGAATGGATTCACAAGAGAAAAATTCAGTACGAATGATTGGCTTGAGTCTCCAAGATGCCTACGTATCCACATGGGAATCAAAGCCACATAGTTCTTCTCTTTGAGGACTAAAGAACACAAAAATGGAGGTGAGAGCTTGCCTTGGACGAAATTACAAGGGAGAGGAGGGAGAAGTTGTGTTTCCTATTCTTGTCTTTTGTTTCTTATGTTGAAAAAAGATGACTTAAACATAACAAACTCCATCAACTTGTCAAACTAAAAACATGGGACAAGTATGGTGCTAAGTAAGGCTAGACAAGATGGGGTTAGGTGGTGAATCACCAACACCTTAATCCTTGTCTTGCTTACTTATAACTAATTAATCAAGACTTGATTAATTAGTTCCATGGGCCTTGGTTGCATGTGCCTCTGGAACATGGCCCGTGGCCATTCCCAACGAGGTCTCGTGATGCGCTCATCGCCTCCAACCTTCCATACCGGAAATGTCCAACATTATCCGACGTGATCAATCCCAAGATTCCAGACCTTGTCTCTATCCGTAATGTCCTATTCACTTACGAGCACATGACCCAAAATCTAGTTTTGGTCATGTCCCGAGACAACTCCCGTTTGGCCATTCTCCATAAACGTGTCATTGAGTTTCATCCTCCGGTGTGACCCTTAGGTTTATGCATGTCAATAGATCAACGTAAAATCTCATTTTACTTGATCCTATATAAGTGGCAACTAACGAGACTTTAGTATTGCCTAACACTGCATAACGAATCGACCATGTCGATTCTAACCTTTCTGTCGTCCTTGTCATTATCCTTTTATCATCGATATTCTGATTGAGATAAGGCATAGAGCCGTCATCCTTATTATTATCAATCATTGTTCCTTGATATATGAGATGACTGAATATATGATACTAAGTATCATGTGCATGACCATGCTATTCTTTCATTCACTCTCGATCAAGCGGCCGAGAACCGATATCTTTCCCATACCGTAGTATGAGGGATAAATCCCTTAGCCGTCTTTCGTGTCACTCATGCAGTCCGTCCCCAAGCCAATCCTGGCCGTTATGGAAGCCCTGTTACGGACAACGTTAGGCTTAGGTCAAACTCAGTTGTTTACTGCATAACGATCACAAAGACTCCTTAGTCTAATGATACATGACAAGCTACAACAATGAATATGTTCATGACTTGATCTATGACACATATTCATGTCGGGTCGTCCAATATCATGTCCCACATGATATCTTTGCTCAGACTCTGGAATCCCATTCCAATGACTAACAGAACGTAAGCCATAAAGAGCCATCTTTCATATTAATCGCTTCTAGGGAAGCTTTGTTGACTCGGGACCCATCGAGTGTGATCTATCTCGATCTATGGTTCTATTCGCATGGTGAGCATAGATCAGAACACACATCGATATATTACTCCAACACATAAGTAATATAAAGCCACTTTAATTTTATCGCTAACGATGATATATACATTCAGACATTTAGGATTGAACTACGGGAACTAAGACTAACACCCCTATCGTCGTTTGGTTTCCCCCCGTCCCTCAGTCGTTTCCGTCACTCCTCCGATCTCGTTCTTCCTCCGACTGTTCCATCTTGACTTGACCAGAGCTCGAGATTAACTCCTCTAGGCCGACCAACGGTCAGACCGTGGGGACCAGTTCTCCTCAGGCTGGCCTCACCAAAGCCTCTGTAGGTTGGGTTTCACCGAAAAGGGAAGAGGTGACCGCCTTACGTGGGTCATCATCGTGGCCGCCTCCAAGTGGGCCTTTGTTGTGGTCGCCTCCATGTGGGTTGGAGATGTAGTCGGTCTCGCGGGGACCGAATATTTACTTTTCTATTATAGGATCTCTAGAGCATGTTCGTATTTGCAAGTCTATATCTAGGTCCCGTCCCTTACAGCCAGATCTCCCCCCCTCCATGCCCCAACTACTTTTGAATTTCTCTCAGACTACCATTTTGTTTCCGCTATGATGTTTTGGTCCTCAATCGTACTGCCCCTTATCTGTTTGTATCGTCGAGCTCAGGTGAATACTGCTTGTCATTGTTTGCGAATCTTCCCAGCCTCCTAGTCTGGTCATGGTCTTGTTTTTTTGGGGTGGGGGTCATGTTACTTGGGATAATTATGGTCAGCGCCTCGCAAGTCAAGACAACCACTCGAACGAGTATTTAATTTATTGGTCTCGCGTATTGTGCTTATCTCCAAATACCGATTACCTTCTATTATGCTGTTATAGAAGTCTTTGTTATGTTCAACCTATAGTGTCATATCACCTGTTTTTGCAAATGGGAGATACCAGACAATTTCTCGGCTTTTTTCGGGTTTTATCCCTTGATCTTGTGGTTGTAATATTTGGAATTAATTGAATGAAAGCATAATCTTTCCTAAAAGAAAGATAATTTTTTTTTGGATTAATATAAATAACAT
This sequence comes from Erodium maritimum, assembly GCA_963921825.1. Lineage (NCBI taxonomy): Eukaryota > Viridiplantae > Streptophyta > Magnoliopsida > Geraniales > Geraniaceae > Erodium > Erodium maritimum. Next base: position 35,942,520 of record OY997593.1, on the reverse strand, counting down.
GTTTGGTTTTATCATACTAAATTGTTCAAATTTCCATACTCGTAAAAGGAGTCACAATGAGGAGAAACCTCTATAACATACAAATATGAAAACCGAAGTTTGACAAACTTAATCAAGAAACATGTTCAAAACTCTTAATAAATTTTGAAACTTAATTGATTTCGAATCACATGAGAAATAATGGTCTTGATTAAAAGAAAGAGAGTTACTCAAATCATTAGTCTAATGATCAAGTTAAAATTCAAAAGTCCTTCTACATCTAAATGTAAAAGAAAAAAAAATGAGCTCAAAAGTCAAAATCGGTTTTAATCTTTGTTATACCATTAAAATATTATAATCTGATCGAAATAAAATGATGGATGCATCAATTTTATTGAAATGTCTAGGAGACTACGGGATCGTCACTCAACTCACTCCACTAAGAACACCTCGATGGAATTGTGTGTCAGAAAGAAGAAATCAAACCTTATTAGATATGGTTCGATCAATGATGAGTAAGACCGATCTCCCAATTTCCTTTTGGGGTCATTCTCTAGAAACTGTCGCATTCATTTTAAATAGAGTCCTATAAAGGCCGTAGAAAAGACACCATATGAGATATGGAGCAGGAAAAGTCCCAAATTGGCTTTTGTACAGATATGAGGTTGTGAATTTTATGTGAGACTATTAATTGCGGATAAATTAACAACCAAATCAGATAAGTGTATCTTTGTAGGATATTCTAAGGAAACCAAAGCTAATACTACTAAAAGCCTGAAGAGAACAAAGGGTTTATTGCTCGACAATGTTTCTTTTTTTGAAATAGAGTTTTATTCCAAAAGGGACATTGGGAGAAAAATCGAACTTAATGAAGTTCGAGATTGTAAGAACCGCTCCCGGTCAACGCCGGTCAAATCGGCGGACAAACAGAAAAATTTAAAATTTTGGGACAAACACCTAAATGAACCTAAAATTGACCCCGAGGGTCATATCGGACTTAAGTTGACCCCGATATCGACAAAAGTGAGTTCTGGGTGACTCAGGGCAACTTTTTGACCAATTCGGGAAAGGTTGACTTTTTGTAGTAAAAGTCAACCGAGCGATGTTTTGGTCTGTTCGAGGCCCGTTTTGGATCCAAAAAGCTTAGCCATCGTTACAGCGGTCTTAGTTGGGCCGTTTCCTTGTAGCACGTGAAATTTCGTAATTTCTTGGAAAATGGGCCCGTTCGGGACCCGAGACGGCCGTATTTCGCGAATCTGACAGAAAAATATCTACAAAGATATTTTTTAAAGAGGTGGGACCCACTTGCCACTTGTCACACAAGTGGTGGTAGTTGTTATTTTTGAACAAAACAAAAGGAAAGACAAGGGGGGTTCGGCCATTCAAGAGAAAAAGAAGAAGGAGAGAGAGAAGAGAGAAGAAGGAGAAGGAGAAAATGAAAAGGAAAAGGAAAAGAGAGAAAGTGTTAGGGTTTGGTGATTTCCCAACGATCCGTGTTGGGTCTCGAGGTAGGGTTGGAGATGAACCAACTCGCAGCGGAAAATCAATAAAAACCAAGAGACGATTAAAACCATGAAACAACTAACAAAGAATGGATTCACAAGAGAAAAATTCAGCACTATCTATTACCAAAACAAGAACACCGGTTAACGAATGATTGACTTGAGTCTCCAAGACGCCTACGTATCCACATGGGAATCAAAGCCACGTAGTTCTTCTCTTTGAGGACTCAAGAACACAAAAATGGAGGTGGAAACTAGCCAAACCCGAAATGGCCATGGAAGAGGGAGAGAAAATGTGTTTCCTATTCTTGTCTTGTGTTTGTTATGTTGAAAAAAGATGACTTAAACATAACAAAACCCATACTTGTCCAACTAAAGGCATGGGACAAGTATGGTGTCAAGTAAGGTGTAAATAGGACAAAGTATGGCAAGACAAGATTGGGTTAGGTGGTGAATCACCAACACCTTAATCCTTGTCTTGCTTACTTAGTACTAATTAATCAAGACTTGATTAATTAGTTCCATGGGCCTTTCATGGGCCTCTTGGAACATGGCCCGTGGCCATTTCCAACGAGGTCCCGTGATTTGCTCATCGCCTCCAAGCATTCCATACCGGAAATGTCCAACATTATCCGACGCGATCAATCCCAAGACTCCAAGCCTTGTCTCGATCGTAAAGTCCTATTCACTTACGGGCACATGACCCAAAACCCAGTTTTGGTCATGTCCCGAGACAACTCCCTTTTGGCCATTCTCCATAAATGTGTCAATGAGTTTCATCCTCCGGTGTGACCCTTAGGTTTATGCATGTCAATAGATCAACGTAAAATCCCATTTTACTTGATCCTATTTAAGTGGCAACTAACGAGACTTTAGTATTGCCCGACACTACATAACGAATCGACCCTGTCGATTCTAACCTTTCCGTCGTCCCTGTCATTATCCTTTTATCTCCGATATCCTGATTGAGATAAGGCATAGAGCCGTCATCCTTATTATTCTCAATCACCGTTCCTTGATATGTGAGATGATTGAAGATATGATACCCAGTATCATGTGCATGGCCATGCTATTCTTTCAGTCACTCTCGATCAAGCGGCCGAGAACCGATATCTTTCCCATACCTTAGTATGAGGGATAAATCCCTTAGCCGCCTTTCGTGTCACTCATGTAGCCCGTCCCCAAGCCAATCCTGGCCGTTATGGAAGCCCTGTTACGGACAACGTTAGGCTCAGGTCAAACTCAGTTGTTGACTACATAGCGATCACAAAGACTCCTTGGTCTAAGGATACATGACAAGCTACAACACTGAATATGTTCATGACTTAATCTATGGCACATATTCAGGGCGGGTCGTCCAATATCATGTCCCACATGATATCTATGATCAGACTCCGGAATCCCATTCCAGTGACTAACAGAACGTAAGCCATAAAGAGCCATCTTTCATACTAGTTGGTTCTAGTGAAGCTTTGTTGACTAGGGACCCATCGAGTGTGATCTATCTCGATCTATGGTTCTATTCGCATGGTGGGCATAGATCAGAGCACACATCGATATATTACTCCAACACATAAGTAATATAAAGCCGCTTTAATTTTATTGCTAACGATGATATATACATTTGGACATTTAGGATTGAACTACGGGCACTAAGACTAACAATCCGACCGACGGATCGTCTCAACGATTGAAGAATCGAGCTCCCATCGTCATTCCCTGCGGTGAGAACCTATTTGTTTTTCGTTTTGGTACGTTTGAAAGTTAAGGTTTGTGTTTAAACGAGTTAAATATGGATGAGTTGAGGTGTAGGGTTCGTTGGGAACGTTTTGGGGCAAAAATGATCGGTTTTCGGAGGCTCGGGGGAGCTCCGGCCACCGTGGGTGGTGGCTGGCCGGAGCTGGGACCGGCCACCACAGTGGTGAACCGGTCCAAAACCGGTCCAGCCACCCACGGGTGATGGTGGTCGGGTAGGGCCCACATGTCGGGTCTCAGGTTTTTTGTGTTCGGGTGGTTTTGGACGTTCCCCAAGTCGATAATTCACACCCGGAACGAATTATGGAATTAAATTGTAAAAGTTTGAAATTTCGGGTTAAGAAACTTTAAACGCGAATTAAATCGCTCGAAAGTCGGAAATTGATTCCGTCGATTGCATTGGAACCCTTGAATTATTCTAAGACCGTAGAAACAAAAACGGGAATTTTCGGAGCCCCGGAAGGGCGTTTTCCAATCCCGGGCAGATTCGCCGAGCCGGGCGAATCGGCCCTTTTCGGGCCCGTTGTTGACAATGTCGAGTAATTGGGAAGTTTGGGAGTGATCGAAATTACCGGGGTTGCTTTTGGGCGTCTAATTCTTTAAAATTCAGCTTTGCCTGCGAACTTAAAAGGTGTTTTAATTGTGTTCTTGTTAGATCGTGCCGCCGACCGCGGAAAGAGGAGGCTAGGCGAGTGATCGCGAGCGCACCGGAGCTAGGGCGTGGACTTTTGGGAAAGCGTTACGAGGTAGGGAAAAGTAGCCGGATCTCGGTCTTGACTAGGGAAAGTTAAAAGTAAAAATGCATGTGACACTTAGTGGTGTCGTAGGATAAGTGAACGTATCGAACATTAGAAATGCATGTGGGCACTTAGTGGTGCCCATAGGTTAAGTAACTTGTTGTGTTTATGAGGGTGGTCATGTGTGTCTTTGGGGTGTTGAACCCGTATGTTACTGTTTGTGTGTCGTGGGTGGTCAGGTGTGCCTTTGGGGTGTTGAACCCGTATGTTACTGTTTGTGTGTCGTGGGTGGTCAGGTGTGCCTTTGGGGTGTTGAACCCGTATGTTACTGTTTTGTGTGTCGTGGGTGGCCATGTGTGCCTGTGGGGTGTTAAACCTGTATTGTCGCTATTTGTTGAACCTTGGGTGATGACTGTGATTGCATGGAGGTTGGGTCCCGCCTGACAGAAAAGGGGTGCCACAGGGTCGCGCGTGTGGGGGTTGGCTAGCCTTCCGACTAACCATCGGTAAAGTTGTGCATTCTTCTGCGATGAAGGGCGGCTCCCCTTCCGACTAGCTATCGGAAAAGTATCGTTGTATATGTTGCAAACAGGTCGACCGCCTGGCCTGACTGCGTGTCGGTGAAAGTTGCGTAGGGCAGGCTCAAGCCCAGCCGGTTAGCAACCGGCACTGAGTAGCTGAAGTGCGATCCTTTGTGATCTTGATTGTTATGTGCGATCCTTTGTGATCTTGGGTGTTGCGTGGTTATTATTTGCGTTTTGGGTTGAAGTCGTAACCGCTGTGTCGGGTCTACATAACGGGTCTGGGTTTTGAGTTTGTTGGGAAAGTCTAGTAGTGTTGCGTGACCGTCAGTCTAAATTGTGTTCTTGGGGTAGTAGTCCATGGGGTTGTCGTTGTCGGGTTCCTGGCATTTCTGCTGGCATGCCGTGGTCAACCCGGTATCCGTGGCGGTGAGCGAAATGCTCACCCCCTGCTACTTTTCCTGCAGGTACTGGTCGTGAGACGGACTAGAAGAGCCCTCGAAGCTAGAAGAGCTGGGAGCGGGAGTCCGGGTTTTTAGGAGTCTAGCGACGTACATGTTGGTTTTTGTCCGCTTGTTTTGGACGCTTTTCAGTTGTAAAATATTGTTTTTGATTAACATAAGTGGTGTTTTTAACGAGGTTTATTAAAAGGTTTGAAAATTATTTTATTGTTTCACCGTTCGCGTTCCGGGTTCGGTCCTACTGAATCCGGGGCGTGACAGAGACCCACAAGAAGGTATAGAGCCAGAAGTAGACCCTAAAGAGGAAAATATGGAACCAGAAGTCATTACACAAGAACCGAGAAGATCTGATAAGACACGTAACATTCCTATAGGATATGGATTCTTTGTTACAAACAAGAATTGTGATAGTTGAGGACCAAGGTGAGCCCACTTCTTATCAAGAGGCCATGAGCAGGTCGAATTCTAACAAATGGCTAGAAGCCATGGAATCGGAAATGCAATCCATGCATGATAATCAAGTATGAGACTTGGTTGATATGAACAATGACCTAAAAATCATTGGTTGTAAATGGGTCTTCAAGAAGAAGACCGATACGGATGAAAATGTACATCCTTATGAGGAAAAGTTGGTTACAAAAGGTTATATACAAATTCATGGTATATGCTATAGCGAAACCTTTTTACCAATTGCAATGGTTAAATCCATTATGATGCTTCTTGCCATAGCCACGTATTATGACTATGAGGTATGTCATATGGATGTTAAAACCTCTTTTCTTAATGAGAAGCTACTCGAAGATGTGTATATGACATAACCAAAGGGTTTTATTGATCCTAAAGGAAGTAACAAGGTGTAAGATCAATTTATGGATTGAAGCAAACTACTCAAAGTTGGAATATTCGATTTGATGAAACGGTCAGACAATTCGGCTTTACCATAAACGAATATGAACCTTGTGTATATCAGAAGGTTAGTGGAAGCAACGTAATATTCCTGGTCTTGTATGTACATGACATACTATCCATTGGAAATGATGTACCTAACATGAACGATGCGAAATCGTGGCTAAGTAACTCTTTTTCAATGAAGGATTTAGGAGAAGCCGCCTACTTTTTAGCATTGAGATCTATAGATATAGATCAAGAAGGCTTCTAGATCTAAGTCAGAGCTTCATTGATAAAATAGTATCTAGGTTAAGAATGCAAGACTCTAAAAAGGTTTGTTGCATGTGAGGCACACCATATATATCTTAGCAAGACTTAGTGTCCTAAGACATGTGACGAGCGATAGCATATGCGTAATGTTCTATATGCTTCGACTATTGGATTAATCATGTACGTCATGCTTCGCACTCAACCTGATGTCTCATATGCATTGAGTGAAATAAGAAAATACCAGTCTATCCCAAGTGAGAGTCACTAAGTGGTATAAAAAGCTATCCTAAAGTACTTGAGATGGACTATGGACATGCTCTTATTGTGAGGGGGTCAGGAAGATGAGTTGGTAGTAAAAGGTTACACTGACACAAGCTTCCAAACCAATAATGATGATTATAAATCACAGTCTGGCTACATGTTTTGTTTAAACGTTAGTGATTTTAGTTGGAGAAGCATAAAGGAAGAAATTGTGGCTTTTCAACGATAGAAGCCGAACACATAGACTGCATGGAGGCGAAAAAGGCGGTTTGGATTAAAGGCTTCATTACCGAATTGGGAGTGGTACTCAACATATCGGATTCGATGATCTTTTTTGACGACAATAATAGAGCGATAGCTCAAGCCAAGGGATCACTCAAAATACAAACACATACAAAGGCATTTCTACCCCATTTAACATTTCGTGAAAGAGGGAGACGTTAAGATATATAGAGTAAACACATATGAAAAAGTAGCCGATCCTCTGACTAAGGCACTTCTGCAACCTAAGTTCGATGGTCATATATGGTCCATGGGCATTTTTCAGAATGTGGGTTGTTACTAGTTCACGTGGGAGTCTGTTAGGTTTTGTGCCTTAGGACAAGCCACAATCAGTATAAAAAGTCATTTGTGATTAATAAAGTCAGCAAAGCGTATCATTTAATGTAATGTTAACTACATGAATATACCGCTCTTTCGAATGTATCAGTGAGCAGCTTCTCGATCCTATTAAGAACAAAGGAGTGAGTCTATTCATTCGTCCTTAGTATAATCCGATACTTAAAGCTAATGTGATGCTTGATTGGATGATCATGTTTTACTGATCATGCTTATAGAGATATAAGTCATCATCACAAATGTTAAAGAGTTTAACAATGGATGACCGAGATTGAGAATACTCTATAGAGCAAGGGCATGAGTATTTCTCAGTTACCAAAGTATGTCTTAGTCCTACAACCATGAAACTACAATACTACCTATACGAATGGATTCATGTCTTAACACAATCGAACACTACTCCTAACAAGATGTTTATTAAGGTTGTGCTCATATATGGATACATTCATGTAAGAACCGCCCCCGGTCGAACTGGTGTTTTCTGGCGAAAGTTGACTTTTTGCCGGAAAAGTCAACCGATTACTCCGGGAGTCATTCGGGTCATTTCTGGGACCCAAAAAGCTTATCCGTCGTTACGGTTAGCTTAGTTGGGTCGTTTCCTTTCAAACTGTTGTATTTGTGAAAAAGTCAACCTGGGGTCAATTTCGGTCAAACCTCGAGTCTTAAAGAATTTAATTAATTAGTTGCTGAGATATTTGAATAAGAAGTGGTCCCCACATGGACACTTGTCCATGGTGGCTTGGATGAGAAGAAATGGGGCAAGATTACCCTTTTACCCTTAAAACTTAGACATTTGGGGCTTTGTAGCAAGAGAGCATTATGAACCTTTCTCACCTAGGTTTTAAGGGTACATTGGGTGACATTTCAGCCCATTTTGAGAGTGGTGGCCGAAATTACCAAGGGAGTAGAGAGAGAGGAGCTCCCATGGAAGCTTGAAGAAGAAGTAAGGAAAAGGAGGAAGCTTTTTGCCCATTTCTACCTCAAATCATCTCCCAAACTACATTTTCTTCATCTCCTTTCCACCCTTAAGGTAAATCATCTATCTATTTTCGTTTTGGATGATTTCTACTTAGTGGGTTTGATGGAAAATGCTAAGAACTAGTTGGGTGTTCATGGGTTTGGGTTTTTGTTGGTAGATGATGATTTTTGGAGAGAAAAAGGAGTTAGATGATGGTTTTTAATTGGATTTTTGGAGTTTTGATGAAGACCCATGATGGGTATTGAGTTATTGACGTTTATGGAGCTGTTTTGATGGTTAAAAATGGAGATTTTCGAGTTGTTTTCGTGAAATCGGAGCTGGAGGAAGAAGAAGGACGAACCTGCCCAGACCCGTCACGGATCCGTGACGGGGACCGTGACGGAGGACGTCACGGCTCCGTGAGGGAGACCGTGACGGCACCAGTCATGGCTCCGTGAGGAGAACCGTGACGGTGCAGACCACGGGTCTGTGACCCGAACCGTGATAGACCAGAGTTGGGCCTTTTGGGCCCATTTCGTTGGATTTCGAGTATTTGGGACGGTTATAGTCCTTTTGGGGTTAATTAGGAATGCTTTCCTCTTTAAACCATTTGTGAACTACTCTTAATTTGAGTATTTAATTGTGATCCAAGACTTTGGACCCGAGCTTGACGGAGGAGGAGACTTTCGGACCTCGTGAAGTGACAAGGAGGAAGCTAGCCAGGTCGTCCGCTGCTGGATTGGATTGCTTTTGAGGTAGGGAAGAGTATGAAATTTCTGCTTTTGATTTAAAGAATGCTAATAGTATGCATAGAGGATAATAACCGGAAGCGTCTTAGTTTGCATATAGGATGTGATTCACTAGAATAACCGCTTTCAATTATGGGAATTGTCATGCTGTAGAATGGCCATATCGAGCCTTAGGATTGCGTGTTGGTTGTGTTTGATTATGGCTGTTCGTCCTTAAATATCAATGCATAATACACTCTTGGTTAAATTAAGAATCATAGTATGTCATATGAATTATGATGAATGCAATATGAATGTTTGTTTCGTGATATGATTGGTTGAATGAATGTGATATGATTGTTGTCTTGTGATATGATCGGGTGAATGATAGACCGGTACGGTGTTCTTGGTAAGTTGTGGCGATAATCTTTGTTGGTGCGATAAGTCGGTGTAGTGTGGTTGTGTGGCATTGTGTGTTGTGACTTGTACCCCGACTGACGGGAAGATACCCGACCGAGGTGTGTGCCGGTCCGGTATGTGTGCATTGAGAATCACCCCGATGTTGTGTGTCTGGGAAGACATCTAGACCGATGGACATTCCGGTATGATGTAGTGTTTCACCCTGATGTTGTGTGTCCGGGAAGACATCTATACCGATGGACATTCCGGTATGATGTAGTGTTTCACCCCGATGCTGTGTGTCCGGGAAGACATCTAGACCGATAGACATTCCGGTATGATGTAGTGTTTCACCCCTATGCTGTCTGTCCGGGAAGACATCTAGGCCGAGGGTATCTTCCGGTATGGTGTATTTGTTGAGTTGTGCGTGTGATCGGTTGGTCATGGGTACTTGTCTTAAACCGTGTGACATTGGATCTGAGTAATGTCCGTAGTGGTCTTAGTAGTCTAAATGTACCGTTGTTCGTGTGTTTCTTTAGTTGGATGCCCTTTATCGATATCATTGCGTTCCTGTTAGTTCCTATTTACATTATCAGTTTTTGTAAGAGTGACTGACCGAGGTTTCTGGTAACGGAATGGCAGCCTTTCCCCTTTTACTAATTTTTCCTACTGAGCGAAAGCTCACCCCCCTCTGTTTTACTATTTTACAAGTTTCGGTGGTGAGTCGGTGTAGAGGACGTCTTAGAGCTCGGGAGCTCCTCGAGAGTCTGGGGCTTAGTTATTTAGTAGAGACGTATTTTCCATTTTCTGCACTAAACTTTGTTTTATTTGCTGTATTTGAGAGTTTGACTCATGTTTATCGGAGTTATTTATGTTGGAACTAAGTTTTGGAGATTTTATTTCGTTTAAGTTTACTTTTATCTTTACTTTGTAATTATTATTTTAGTTCACGTCTCGAATCTGGTCAAAACCGGATTTGGGGCGTGACAATTCATATGAGGCGTGTGGATGATTTTTTATAAGGACTAGTCTCTTATGTTTATAACATGAGTCAGATGTTATCGGGTCACTTGATGAGTGAATGATTGTAAAATGAAGCATGACCATGCGAGAGAACCAAGAGTTGTCATTTACATTCTAAACTCAAGATAAATAAATGAAAGATATAACTAGAACGAGGACGACACTTCTACGCCTTATGTTCAATCATGACATCACCAAATGACAAAGGATAAGAATGCTTATGGTAACAGGTTTTGACAAAGAGGAAAGTCAAAATTCATATGACTTGGGTAGTTATGGGCCTTACTAGGAGTTACGCATGACTTGTGGACGAAAGGTAGATTTCGGTCCCACTATCAATGTCATATGAACCTAAAGGGTCACACACAATAGAGTAAAGCCCACACGACGAATTGAACTTTGGAGGTTCGACTCAAATAGATAAGGGAAATTATATTTGATATAATACACATATATTTAATTACTTATTCAAGAGATGATGTTATTATTTGTATTTATTTAATGTCTTGCATGACATTTATTTAAAGGGTTATTCACGATAAGGTACCCAAATGTTTCGTCAACGAACGATAAGGTACCCATATGTTTCAAATGACCAATTTGGTACCCAAATGATTTGTCCACAGACGGAAGTAACATATTCCGTTAGAAAACTAACGGAATATTCCTCTAAATTAGACATGTGCAGTTAAGTGGGGTGTGACATGAAGATTTTACCCTTTCTTATTTTAAGCTTATAAATTTGATAGACAAAATTACCATTATACCCTTAATTATAATACAATAAAAATATAATAATAATAAATAAATAAATTTAAATTTTTAAAAAATTAAAAATTAATTTTTTTAAAAATATTAAAAATATCAAAAAATAAAAAATATTAAAATAATAAAATATTAAATATTAAAAGATTAAATACTAAAATAAAAAATAAAATATTAAAATAAATAAAAATAAAAAATATTAAAATAAAAAATAAAACTATTAAAATAAAAAATAAAAAATTTAAAAATATAAAAAAATAATAAAAAAATAAAAAATTAAATATTTAAAAATAATAAAATAAAAAATTAAAAAATTAAATATTTAAAAATAATAAAATAAAAATAATAAATAATAAAATATTTCAAAATATTAAAAAAAATAAAAATTATAAAATTTTAAATAAAAAAATAATAACTGATTTTGAAAAAAAAACTGATTTTTAAAAATAAAAACTGATTTTTGAAAATAAAAACTGATTTTGAAAATAAAAGCCGATTTAAAAAAAAATAAAAAATGATTTTTAAATATAAAATCTTATTTTTTTAATATACAAAAAAAACTGATTATTAAAAAAAAATAAAAAATTGATTTTTAAATATGAAAATATGATTTTAAAAAAATAAAAACTAATTTTTGAAAATAAAAACCAAATTCAGTTTTTAAAAAATATAACTTTTAAAAAAATATATAATTTATTTATTTTATTTTGAAAATTAAAAATAATTAGAAAATATAAATTAAAGAAAAATAATAACTGAGGGTATAATGGTCTTTTCACTCTTAAGTCAAAAGTCAACTAAAATATCAAAGGGCAAAATAGTCATTCTACATAATTCTGTTAGTTTTTTAACTCCATTAACCCAAATCGTTCGTGGACGAAACATTTTGGTACCATATTGGAAAAAAAATTCATAAGGTTACCATATCGTTCGTGGACAAATCATTTGGGTACCTTATCGTAAATAACCCTTATTTAAAACAAATAAAACATTATAAATATGCAACATAAATGGTCTTGGCCAAAAACCTCAATAGGATTAAGGGTGTTCGGCCAACACATATATGTGGGTATATTTGGTGCTTTAATTAAGCTAGAATAAGGAAAAGATAAAACTTAGTTGGGCTAAGAAAGAGAAGCGCTAGTTGGACTAGAATAAAGGAAACAAGACTCCTTTAGGTTTCCCTTTTGTTAGCTTTTCTAATTCTATTTGGAATTCATTTAAGGGAAATCAAAGCCTGTAAATATAACACCACATTGGCTGAAATATAATAAGCTTAGAGCTGCAAATTTTGGGCCACCATAAGAGAATTTTTTTTTTTCAAGAGCTACTATCAAGCTTTTGCTGTGAGATCACTTTGCTTGTGTGGATACCGTTAGAGGGAAAATCACAAGAGGGTGCCTTGACTTTTCTCCATCAAATTGAAGGTCCTAGAATCACTAGTTCCACCATTTAAGTTGCTTTATGTCACGCCCCGAATTCGGTAGAACCGAACCCGGAACGCGAACGGTGAAACAATAATACAGTTTTCAAACATTTTAATAAACCGCTTAAAATTACCACTTTGAGTTAAACAAAATAATATTTTACAACTTAAAATACATCCAAAACAAGCGGACAAAAACCAAAACGTACGTCGCTAAACTCCCAAAACCCCGGACTCCCGCTCCAAGCTCTTCAAGCTTCGAGAGTTCCCCTAGTCCGTCTCGCGACCAGTACCTGTAGGAAAAGCAGCTAGGGGTGAGCGTTCGCTCACCACCACGGATACTAGAATGACTAAGACATACTAGCAGAAATACCGGAAACACCAACAACAAACAAAACACCGGGGACCACTATCCCCAAACTCAAATAACCCGACTGTCACACGAAAACTGTTACTTTCCCCAACCAAACTAAACACCCGTACACGTAATGTAGACCCGACACCGTAATGACGACCTCAAGGAACACAACACAGAAGTGATCAAAATCACGCAAACCACGACCACAAGCCTCAGCACTTTACCGATCACGCGCCGGAAGGTGCTACTCACCTGATGGGGAGACAACCCTATGCTCTTTACCGACCGCGCACCGGAGGGTACGACACTGTTAGTCTTAGTGCCCTAAGTTCAATCCTAAATGTCCAATGTATATATCATCGTTAGCAATAAAATTAAAGCGGCTTTATATTACTTATGTGTTGGAGTAATATATCGATGTGTGCTCTGATCTATGCCCACCATGCGAATAGAACCATAGATCGAGATAGATCACACTCGATGGGTCCTTAATCAACAAAGCTTTACTAGAAGCGACTAGTATGAAAGATGGCTCTTTATGGCTTACGTTCTGTTAGTCATTGGAATGGGATTCCAGAGTCTGATCATAAATATCATGTGGGACATGATATTGGACGACCCGACATGAATATGTGCCATAGATCAAGTCATGAACATATTCATTGTCGTAGCTTGTCATGTATCCTTAGACCAAGGAGTCTTTGTGATCGCTATGTAGTCAACAACTGAGTTTGACCTGAGCCTAACGTTGTCCGTAACAGGGCTTCCATAACGGCAAGGATTGGCTTGGGGACGGGCTACATGAGTGACACGAAAGATGGCTAAGGGATTTATCCCTCATACTAAGGTATGAGAAAGATATCGGTTCTCGGCCGCTTGATCGAGAGTGACTGAAAGAATAGCATGGCCATGCACATGATACTGGGTGTCATATATTCAGTCATCTCACATATCAAGGAACAGTGATGTAGAATAATAAGGATGACGGCTCTATGCCTTATCTCAATCAGGATATCGGAGATAAAAGTATAATGACAGGGACGACGGAAAGGTTAGAATCGACAGGGTCGATTCGTTATGCAGTGTCAGGCAATACTAAAGTCTCGTTAGTTGCCACTTAAATAGGATCAAGTAAAATGGGATTTTACGTTGATCTATTGATATGCATAAACCTAAGGGTCACACCGGAGGATGAAACTCATTGACACATTTAAAGAGAATGGCCAAAAGGGAGTTGTCTCGGGACATGACCAAAACTGGGTTTTGGGTCATGTGCCCGTAAGTGAGTAGGACTTTACGAATCGAGACAAGTCTTGGAGTGTTGGGATTGATCGCGTCGGATAATGTCGGACATTTCCGGTATGGAAGGCTTAGAGGCGATGAGCGAATCACGAGACCTCGTTGGAAATGGCCACGGACCATGAAAGGCCCATGCAACCAATGCCCATGAAAGACCCATGCAACCAAGGCCCATGGAACTAATTAATCAAGTCTTGATTAATTAGTACTAGGTAAGCAAGACAAGGATTAAGGTGTTGGTGATTCACCACCTAACCCAATCTTGTCTTGCCATACTTTGTTCTATTTACACCTTACTTGTCACCATGCTTGTCCCATGCCTTTAGTGGGACAAGTATGGGTTTTGTTATGTTTAAGTCATCTTTTTTCAACATAACAAACACAAGACAAGAATAGGAAACACAATTTCTCTCCCCCTTCCCTTGCAATTTCGGGTTTGGCAAGCTCTCACCTCCATTTTTGTGTTCTTGAGTCTTCAAAGAGAAGAACTACGTGGCTTTGATTCCCATGTGGATACGTAGGCGTCTTGGAGACTCAAGCCAATCATTCGTTACCCGATGGTCTTGTTTTGGTAAGAACTAGTGCTGAATTTTTCTCTTGTGAATCCATTCTTTGATAGTTGTTTCATGGTTTTAATCGTCTCTTGGTTTTCATTGATTTTCCGCTGCGAGTTGGTTCATCTCCAACCCTACCTAGAGACCCAACAGTGGTATCAGAGCCGTGCTACGTTCGGGATTCACAAGATGGTGTTCAAAGTTTCGGTTTTGCTTGAAGTTTCATTTTTGGCATGTTGTTTTGCTAAATTGTTTGATAACATGTTTTTAATTCTTGTTTATGGATTTAATTCATGTCAAATGAATTTTTGAAAATTATTTCAAATCTAGAAATTTTGAATTTTTTTTTGATTTTTTGGGTCTCAGGAGCGGGACTCTCGGTGAGCCGAAACCTGGACCAAACGGGGCTCCGTTGGACGAAGCTAGGCCAACCATGACCATTTGATGGTGTATATGCCAAGGCTAAACCATTTTGTTAGTTATGACGAGTTTGGAACCGTCATGATGAACTCGAAGATCAAATGTTCAAAAGTTTTATTTTTGAACGATTTCGATAAACCGAGCATCAAAAATTTTCGAAACTTGGCTATTAAATAAAACCGGAAAATCACATGATGTTTGATAACATGATTGTTTGATAAAACGATGTGTGATGTGATGTTGGCATGGTGTACATAATAGCCCCGAGCTCGATTTAATTATTTATCGGTTTTCACGGCATGCGAGCCGTTAGAGTTAGCGTGTAATTATTCTTTCAAGGTGTGGTCGTCGAACCACTTGTTTGTAATATTTATTTATTCCCGACCTGCGAGTCGTGTATTAAATTGTAATATTTTACTCAAGACGAAGAAAGGGCGAAAAGGTCATTTGGTGGCTTTTTGGGTGTTGGCATTGACTTGGAGTCAGTGGAGCTCAAGAAGCTAGTGGGAGTTAGTTTAGGGGGCTATTATGTGCACATTTATCGCTTTATGCTTGGTTTAGTTTATGCATGACTAATTCTATGTGTTTTGGAATTGCATGCTAAACTTTATTTACCGAGCATATCACCTCACATGCAAAGATAAAATTGGAATTTTAATCCTTGTGTGTGAGCCCTTAGAATCATCATTACATTGGATGTAGTTGACGGGTTCGAAGGAAGAATTACATTGGATGTAATTTGAGGCATCATTGCATTTGGAATGTAGTTGATGTGCTCATCGCATCTAGGATGTGTCAAAGTTTTAAACACAACCGGACAAGTAAAAACGGGTCGTGTCCGTACCTCCCAATTATCAACACCTTACTACCTCCCCGTCCTATGGGTGTCGTGCGCATTAGCGGAGCATCCATGAGAAAGCGGGGTAGTAGGTTTGGACGACATATGTGGGTGTCATGCGCATTAGCGGAGCACCTACATAGTGACGGGCCATAGTTGAAAATTGGTGGACCCGACTACGATTCTCAGCCTGAGGTTGAGCTAGGGTAACAGATAGGGTAAGTCGTGTACATAAGTACATACCCTAGCCAGGAGTCACATTGGATGTGATTGGATGAAGTCCTACCTACATAGCTCGATTAAGTGGTGAGCATTAGTTCAGCTTAATCGAGTGAATCAAGGATCTTGGTTTCAGATTCTAAAGGTTTAGAATCGATTGTTGGTGTTCAAGCTTGATCTTCATAAAATTTATTCAGTTTACTGATTGAATTTTATCTATTGTAGATCAAATGGCAAATTCAGCGAACATTAATAGTTTGTCATTAAAAACCATTCTTGACAAGGTCAAGCTAAATGGGACAAACTATTTGGACTGGTACATAATTTTGAGGATAGTCCTCAAGTCTGAACGCAAAGAATATGTCCTTGACAAGGCTGTCTCTAAGACCATATCAGAGTTACATGAAATGTCATTAATTGCTGAGAAGAATATATCAGGGATCTGGGATCCAAGGATATTCTGATGGTCAACAAGGGAATTGGAAGTGGCAAGGGCGGGGCCCATGCGCACTTGGTAGGAAAGATGAGACACCTGAGAATGTCTGCTTCTACTGCCAACAGCCTGGTCATTGGAACCGGGATTATAGGAAGTTCACGACTGATCTGAAGAAGGGCAGTGGGACTGCGCCTTCATCAAATAGCCTGGATGATCTGAAGAAGGGCAGTAGGACTGCGCCTTCATCAGGAAACCTGGATGATCTAAGGAAGGGCGGTGGGACCGTGCCTTCATCCGGTATAACTCTATAGAGCTACATCTCTCTACTTCCAAAGATTCATGGGTATTAGATACCAGGACTGAATCTCACACATGCACTAATATATGGTGGCTGAAAGTAGGAGAGGTTTGGAAAGCACGAAGTGGCCCTCAGAGTTGTGGCAACTGATGTAGGGTCCATGAGTCTTGCTTTGCCAAGTGGCCTTGTCTTAGTATTGTATAATGTATATTGCATACCTAGTTTTAGTAGGAATATTATATCTGTATCCGTGTTTGACAAGGAATGATATAATGTTAATATTGAAAATGGAGTTTTCAATGTCCTATGCAATGATATGTTTTATACCAGTACTGACTTGATTGGAGGATTGTACATATTAGATATGGGAAACAATGCCTCAAGTTCTATTTATTACGTTAATACCAAGAGGTCTAAATCCAACGATTTAAACCTAACTCTGTTATGGCACTGTCATAGGGGCCGCATAAACAAGAAGCACCTATCAGCACTTCACAAGTGCGGACTTTCAGGTTCATTCGAATTCCATTCGATCGATAGGTGCAAGGTTTGTTTGATGGGCAAAATGACTAAAGTGCCCTTTATCGATCGCGATGAAAGGGCGGGTGAATTATTGGGGCTAATACACTAGAATGTGTGTAGACCAATAAGTTCACTTGCCAGGAGTGGTTTTAGCTACTTTATCACATTTACTGATGATTACAGTCAATATGGTTATGTCTATTCGGTGAGACATAAGTCTGAAGCTTTTGATAAATTCAAAGAGTTTAAGACTAAAGTAGAAAACCAGCTCGACAAAGGTATTAAGGCACTTCGATTGGATCGAGGTGGAAAATACTTGACCACAGAGTTATTAGATCATCTAAAAGAGAATGAGATCCTTTTGGAATGGACTCCTCCTGGGACACTGTAGTTGAAAGGTATAGCCAAACGGAGAAATTGGACATTGTTAGACAATGGTCCGTTCCATGATTAGTTGGACTGATCTCCCAATCTCTTTCAGGGGTTATGCTCTAGAGACGACCGCATTCATAGTGAATCGGGCTTTGACGAAGGGTGTGGAAGGGACACCATTTTAAAATGGTACGGGATGATGCCCGCTTTGTCCTTCCTAAAGATTTGTGGTTGCGAGGCTTATGTGAAACATTTGGTTTTGACTAAGCTCGAACCAAGATCTGAGATATTCACCTTCGTGTGGTATCCCAAAGCAACAAGGGGATACTACTTCTACAATCCCAGTGAGAACATGGTGTTCGTCGCTTGGGGTGGGGTCTTTATGGAAAAGGAGTTTTGTTTCCAAAGATGTCATTGGGAGGACTGTGCATCTCGAAGAAATTCAGGATGGTACAGATCTGTCTAAATCAATTGACAACCCAGTAGAAAGGAGCCAGAGATTGTCGTAGAGTAAGAACTAATTCCTGTTACAATTCCGGAAGGTCCAAGGCAATTTGAAAGGATCAATCTTCCACCTCCAAGATACGGTATCCGGAGGTGACAAAGAAGTCTTGGTGGATCACGTGTTAGTCTTAGTGCCCGTAGTTCAATCCTAAATGTCCAAATGTACATATCATCGTTAGCAATAAAATTAAAGCGGCTTTATATTACTTATGTGTTGGTGTAATATATCGACGTGTGCTCTGATCTATGCCCACCATGCGAATAGAACCATAGATCGAGATAGATCACACTCGATGGGTCCCTAGTCAACAAAGCTTCACTAGAAGCGACTAGTATGAAAGATGGCTCTTTATGGCTTACGTTCTATTAGTCATTGGAATGGGATTCCGGAGTCTGATCATAGATATCATGTGGGACATGATATTGGACGACCCGCCCTGAATATGTGCCATAGATTAAGTCATGAACATATTCAGTGTTGTAGCTTGTCATGTATCCTTAGACCAAGGAGTCTTTGTGATCGCTATGTAGTCAACAACTGAGTTTGACCTGAGCCTAACGTTGTCCGTAACAGGGCTTCCATAACGGCCAGGATTGGCTTGGGGACGGGCTACATGAGTGACACGAAAGACGGCTAAGGGATTTATCCCTCATACTAAGGTATGAGAAAGATATCGGTTCTCGGCCGCTTGATCGAGAGTGACTGAAAGAATAGCATGGCCATGCACATGATACTGGGTGTCATATATTCAGTCATCTCACATATCAAGGAACAGTGATGTAGAATAATAAGGATGACGGCTCTATGCCTTATCTCAATCAGGATATCGGAGATAAAAGTATAATGACAGGGACGACGGAAAGGTTAGAATCGACAGGGTCGATTCGTTATGCAGTGTCAGGCAATACTAAAGTCTCGTTAGTTGCCACTTAAATAGGATCAAGTAAAATGGGATTTTACGTTGATCTATTGATATGCATAAACCTAAGGGTCACACCGGAGGATGAAACTCATTGACACATTTAAAGAGAATGGCCAAAAGGGAGTTGTCTCGGGACATGACCAAAACTGGGTTTTGGGTCATGAGTCCGTACGTGAATAGGACTTTACGGATCGAGACAAGGCTTGGAGTCTTGGGATTGATCGCGTCGGATAATGTTGGACATTTCCGGTATGGAAGGCTTGGAGGCGATGAGCGAATCACGGGACCTCGTTAGAAATGGCCACGGGCCATGTTCCAAGAGGCCCATGAAAGGCCCATGCAACCAAGGCCCATATAACTAATTAATCAAGTCTTGATTAATTAGTACTAAGTAAGCAAGACAAGGATTAAGGTGTTGGTGATTCACCACCTAACCCAATCTTGTCTTGCCATACTTTGTCCTATTTACACCTTACTTGACACCATACTTGTCCCATGCCTTTAGTTGGACAAGTATGGGTTTTGTTATGTTTAATTCATCTTTTTTCAACATAACAAACACAAGACAAGAATAGGAAACACATTTTCTCTCCCTCTTCCATGGCCATTTCGGGTTTGGCTAGTTTCCACCTCCATGTTTGTGTTCTTGAGTCCTCAAAGAGAAGAACTACGTGGCTTTGATTCCCATGTGGATACGTAGGCGTCTTGGAGACTCAAGCCAATCATTCGTTAACCGGTGTTCTTGTTTTGGTAAGAACTAGTGCTGAATTTTTCTCTTGTGAATCCATTCTTTGTTAGTTGTTTCATGGTTTTAATCGTCTCTTGGTTTTCATTGATTTTCCGCTGCGAGTTGGTTCATCTCCAACCCTACCTCGAGACCCAACATCACGATGATCCAGCCACCTTTCAAGAAGTCATGGATGGGCCCGACTCCGAGTTATGGCTGGGACCATGAGGGAGGAAATGCAATCCATGTTAGACAACCGAGTCTGGGAACCGGTTGATCCCATCAATGGTGTGAGGACCATAGGATGCAAATGGATCTTCAAGGTGAAGATGGACATGGACGGCAACCCTCTGACCTACAAAGCTCAACTGGTGGCGAAAGGGTATAGGCAGATCCAATGGATTGACTATGAGGAAACCTTCTCCCTAGTGGCTATGGTCAAAATCGATCCAAATTCTTCTTGACATAACTGCGTATCATAATTACGAGATATGGAAAATGGATGTCAAAACCGCTTTCCTAAATGGAAATTTGACTGAGTACGTTTGTATGTCTCGGCCCAAAGGTTTTGACGATCCGAAGAATAAGGGAAAGATTTATAAGTTGTTGAAATCCATTTATGGATTGAAAGGAACTTCTCGGAGTTGGATCCTTCGTTTTGATGAAGCTGTAATTGGATTTGGCTTAATCAAGAGCGAGGATGAATCTTGCGTTTATAAGAAGGCTAGTGGGAGCAAGATTACCTTTCTGGTTCTCATTGAAAACGACATCCCAACCTTGCACGAGACTAAAGCTTGGTTGAGGAAGTGTTTTTCAATAAAGGACTTAGGCGATACTTCTTATATCTTAAGGATTAAGATATGTAGAGATCGCACGAAGAGGATCTTGGATTTAAGTCAGGGAACCTATGTGAACAAGACATTGAGTAGGTTCTTAATGCTCGATTCAAAGAAAGGACTCTTACCCACTAGTCAGGGCATTCATCTCAGCAAGACTCAGTGTCCTAAGACACCTGATGAACTGAAAAGGATGGTGAGAATCCTATGCGCCTGGGGGCAGGATCGATCATATATGCCATGACATGTATGAGACCGGCTGTTTCATAAGCCTTATGTTGTACCAGTAGACATCAGTCTAACCCGGGGAAAGATGATGCTGAACTAGTCGTCGAAGGATGAGTAGACGCTAGTTTTCCAAGACAAATCCAGATGACTTTAGAAGTCAGTCAGGATATGTGTTTATGCTGAATGGTAGAGCTTTAGCCGGGAGAGCGTAAAGCAAGATACCATTGCCGAATCTACAACAAAGACCAAGTACAAGGATGCTGCAGAGGCAACTAAGGAGGCTATGTGGATTTGGAAATTCATGGCAGGGTTAGGTGTAATTAAAAACCCATCCAGCCCAGTGAATCCATTTTGCGACACAACACAAAGGCCATTGCGCAAGCTAAAAGCCCAGATTGCATAAAAAATCCAAACATGTACTACGGCGTATCCACGTAATCAGAGAAATACGGAACTGAGGTGAAGTGAAGATAACCTATATTGCAACAGATGATAACATAGCCAACCCTTTGACTAAGGCAGTGTCGCTGCTTAAACATGTTAGACATGTAAAGTCGATGGGGACATATTGGAGTTTAGATTGGAACTAGGGCAAGTGAGGGATTGTTAGTCTTAGTGCCCGAAGTTCAATCCTAAATGTCCAATGTATATATCATCGTTAGCAATAAAATTAAAGCGGCTTTATATTACTTATGTGTTGGAGTAATATACGGGTTCAACTCCCCACGGGCACTCATGGCCACCCACAACCACAAACAATTCAATCAACCTCCGGGCACAACCAAATGCCACCAGTATTTCTATTGTTCGATAAGCTCACTTATCCTACGACACTACTAAATGTCATATGCTTTTCTATTGTTCGATACGTTCACGTATCATACGACACCACTATGTGTCGCCTGCATTTCTAGTGTTCGATAAACTTACTCATCCTACGACACCACTAGGTGTCACATGCATTTCTACTGTTAACTTTCCCTAGTCAAGGCCGAGACCCGGCTACTTTTCCCTACCTCGTAACGCTTTCCCAAAAGTCCATGACCAAGCTCCGGCGTGCTCGCAATCACTCGCCTAGCTTCCCCTTTCCGCGGTCGTCGGTACGATCTAACAAGATCACAATTAAAACACTTTTTAAGTTCGCAGGCAAAAACTGAATTTAAAGAATTAGACGCCCAAACGCAACCCCGGTAATGTCGATCACTCCCAAACTCCCCAATTACTCGACATTTTCAACAACGGGTCCGTAAAGGCTCGATTTGCCCGGCCCGACGAATCTGCCCGAGATTGGAAAACGCCCTTCCGGGGCTCCGAAAATTCCCGTTTTCGTTTCTGAGATCTTAGAATAATTCAAGGGTTCCAATGCAATCGGCGGAATCAATTTCTGACTTCCGAGCAATTTAATTCGCGTTTAAAGTTTCTAAACCCGTCATTTCCAACTTTTACAATTTAAATCCATAATTCGTTCCGGGTGTGGATTAACGACTTGGGGATCGTCCTAAACCACCCGAACACGAAAATTCGAGACCCGAACATGTGGGCCCCACCCAGCCACCCTTAGCCGTGGGTGGCTGGACCGGTTTTGGACCGGTTCACCACCATGGTGGCCGGTCCTAGCTCCGGCCAGCCACCACCCACGGTGGCCGGAGCTCCCCCGAGCATCCGGTCACCGAAAAACCGATCATTTTTCGCTCCAAAACGTTCCCAACGAACTCTACACCTCGACTCATCCATATTTAACTCGTTTCAACAGAAACCTTAACTTTTAAACGTACCAAAACGAAAATCGAATAGGTGCTCACCGTAGGGAATGACGATGGGAGCTCGATTCTTCAACCGTTGAGACGATCCGTTGGTTGGATCGTCGGGAAATCCCTAAACCCTAACCCTTTTCTCTCCCTTTTCCTTTTTTCCTTTCTCCTTCTTCTCTCTTCTTTCTCTCTCTATTTTTCTCTTTTTTTTCTCTTTTTTTTTGCTAATGGCCGAACACCACTATGTGGTCATCCTTTTGTTTTGTTCAAAATTACCTAACACCACCACTTGTGTGACATGTGGCAAGTGGGTCCAACCTTTTAAACAAAATATCTTGTAGATATTTTTCTGTCAGATTCACGAAATTCGGCCGTCTCGGGCCCTGAACGGGCCCATTTTCCAAGAAATTACGAAACTTCACGGGCTACAAGGAAACGGCTCAACTAAGACCGCTGTAACGAAGGCTAAGCTTTTTGGATCCAAAACGAGTCTCGAACGGACCAAAACGTCGCTCGGTTGACTTTTCCAACAAAAAGTCAACCTTTCCCAAATTGGTCAGAAAGTTTCCCTAAGTCCCCCAGAACTCACTTTGGTCGAAATCGGGGTCAACTTAAGACCGGTATGACCCTCTAGGTCAAATTTAGGTTCATTTAAGTGTCTGTCCCAAAATTTTAAATTTTCCTGTTTTTCGCCGCTTTGACTGGCGTTGACCGGGAGTGGTTCTTACACTTTACATTTAGGTAATCCAGATTTTTTTATCTAAAAAAATAACGATTTATTGAAGCGTCGAAGCGAGGGTTGGGCAAGACAAGAAAACGATCCATAAAAAGGTACAAATTTAAAGAAAAGTAATCGGCCATAGAAACATCGACTAGATGGAAGAAGAGGCTTTGCTGCTCAAAAACCTACCCGGAAATAGCTTCCAAAGATAGATGTCTGAATCCACAATGTTGGACTGCGATAGGGATAGTAGTGAGAAGCTGAAGAGTTGGGTTCGCACGAGTATTGTGTCCACCGAGTCAACGGAGTTGGAGAAGACCGTCGTGTTTCGAGATAACCTAATGAACTAGAAGACCAAGAATAAGAATTTGGACCAGAAAAGCTTGAACGACTTCTTTGGACATAGACCCGACCATTGAGCGATCAAATATGGGGGAGAAATGGATTCTAGAAAGGACTTGGGGGGGTCGCGTCCATAACAACAAGCCAGTCGAATAGAGTGATTTTTGGGAGAAGTTTTGATTTCCAAAGATAGGCTGCCCAAGGGAGTTTCAGACCAGTGACATTGGCTCTGATAGCCTCATAACACTCCTCGATTGAGAAGGACTTAGAATTATGCTTCCAAAGAACTTTGTCCAGCCTTGGGGTGGGATGAAAGACTGAAAGGTGAGCTAGAAGGAGATCATTGATCTCGGTTTCATAAACCATCCCGCGCCTCATGTTAACCAGCCTCCAATGATTGATATTCCAATAATATGAGACAAGAGCGTCTTGATTATTAGCTATCAGGGTTATGTGCCAGCCCAACAATCTAGCCAGAAATTAAGGCGAGAGCCCGAGCCCAATTCCCATCTGAGGCCGTTTGGGCCAAAAAGGATGACGATCCTAGCATCCTGAAACAGGCCGAGAATATAGGCAATATTCGAAGAGCAGCGGGCGGAGGAGACTCCGCTGAGACCCCAAGCTTGATCCGACCAGCCATAAATGACGCACATTACTTGTTTCCAGATAGTGTTTTCCTCGGAGGCAAACCTCCATAGCCATTTGGAGAGGAGGGCTCTGTTGAAATCTGACAGACGACAGATCGTGAGTCCTTTAGAGAGTTTTGGTTGGAGAAATTTTGACCAATTGGTTCTGCAAAGAGGCCTGCGATTAGGCTTTGCGCCCCATAGGAAGACTCTCTTAATGGATTCAAGCTTGTTTAACTCTTTGGCCAGGGCTTTGAGTTGCGACATATGGAAGATAGGGATAGAGCTGAGGGTTGCTCTGATCAGGGTGTGGAGACCTCCAATTGAGAGGAGTTCCGACTACCATAAATCTGTAGCCTGCTGAAATTTTGTAATAACTGGCTGCCATGTCGAGGCTTGGCGAGGGTTCTCTCCCAGAAAGAAACCCAGGTATTTAAAGGGTAGGGGAGCTTGAGAGTAGCCGAGAAGTAAAGATAAAGCTTGTGCCTCGGAGGAAGACCCGTTTAGGATTGTCAGATGGGACTTATAAAAATTTACTTGAAGTCTTGAGGCAAGATGGAATGCTGGCAGTAAAGCGTTTAGATTTACGAGACCCTACGGATTCGGTTGGAGAAATATCAGAGTATCATCCGCATATTGGAGATGAGTGATGGAGCTAGAAAACCTGGAAATTGAAATTCCTTTGAATTTACCCTATGATTCCCCATCGCATAGCAGGAGGTGCAGACCCTTAACCGCTAGGATGAATAAAAAAGGGAGATCGAGCATCCTTGTCTTACTGTGCAAAAGGACGAGAATTCAGGCAATGTTGTGTCGTTGATTAGGGCTGGGGCATGGGCTCGCAAACAAGCTTTCATCCACTTTCTTCAAGTTGGGTTGAACCCCATTCTAAGAAGAACTCGTTGAAGATAATACCAGTTCAACTTATCAAAAGCCCTTGTGAAATCCAGCTTGAGAAGAACCAGCTTGATTTTCCTAAACTGAGCGTAACGGATTAACTCACTCGCAAATAGGACAGAGTCAATCAACTGTCTCCCCCTCGCAAAAGCTGATTGATACTCATTAACAAGATCAGACACCAACGGTTTGAGTCTTGAAGCTAGCAACTTAGACAAGATCTTGTGTGGGCCGGTGAGAAGGTTGATGGGACAGTAGTGATCGAAGGAGCTGGGGGAGGGAATTTTGGGGATTAGAACAATGAAGGATGTGCTAAATACTTTCCCAATTTTCTCGGCACGATGGAACTCTGTAAAAAACTCAAGGAGATCAATCCTAACAATGAACTAGGCCTTCTGGAAGAATTCTAAAGAGAAACCGTTTCTGCCTTGAGCTTTGTTTCCATTAAGGCTCACAATACTGTCAAGAATTTCATCTTCAGTTGAGGGAGCTTCAAGCAATCCTGCTTGGGCGGGAGTAATTTTCTTGAAAGTCAGTTGAGGCAAGTTGAGTGTTTGGTGAGAGGATCTGAAAATTGGGCTTTGAAATAGACTGAAGCTCTGGCTTTGATTTCTGTTGGGCTAGATATTGGGCCACTATCAGAGGCTAAAGCGTGGATGTGGTTCTTCAAATCTCTCATATTAGCAAAGCGATGA
The DNA here is from genome assembly GCA_963921825.1 of Erodium maritimum. NCBI lineage: Eukaryota > Viridiplantae > Streptophyta > Magnoliopsida > Geraniales > Geraniaceae > Erodium > Erodium maritimum. The sequence goes on along the minus strand of OY997593.1, from coordinate 35,916,663 downwards.
AAATAGCTAGAGTTGGAGTCTCCGCTTGATAGCCAGGTTGCTCTAGACTTTTGGTGCCAAAGCTTAGCTTGGAGCTGAAGTAAACGAATCAGAGATGCTTGCAGAAGAGATCTTGAAGCCGACTCTTCAGGAAGCAGGGGACGAGAGGATATGATTCCATCTAGTTCAAAGATTTTGCTGGTTGTGTCTAAGATATTGAATTTAACATTGCCAAATACCAAGAGGTTCCATTGTCTTAGATCTTGACGAAAGAGCTTTAGCTTGGACCATAACCTAAAATGAGGGTCTCCTAGAGGATGATAAGAATTCCAGAGCAGCCAAACCGTGGGGAGAAAATCGGGATGTTTAAGCCAGATGTTCAAAAAACTATAGGGCTTTGGACCCTAGTCTTCAGTGTCTTGGCTCAGGACAATTGGTCAATGGTCCAAGATGTATCTATCCAAACTTGTGATCTTCTAAGATGGGAACAGGGAAATAAAATCTTCAGAGAGTAAGAACCTGTCGAGCAGACCTGCTATGGAGCATGTACCGAACCAAGTGAACCAGCTGCCTGATAGAAGATGGGTTATTGTCTGAGTGTTGGAGATGAAGACTTTGAAAGCTTCAATGTCAAGAGGGCTCTGAGTTATGGAGTACTGAATTGAAGTCTCCTCCAAGAAATAAGGGGTTTGAAATAGGGGGAATTGTGCTGAGAGCCTTATGTGAAGATGGAATTTGAGGGGTAGCCTTCGTCTTTTCTTCCCTTATGAAAATACAATTATACCCTTCATTTTTTTCTTTTAAAACCTTTTGATTTCATAACACCAACACAATCACCATTCTTCATATTCTTTCTCTCAACTTCTCTCCTTTTCTTTTCATCTTCTTTCTCTTCAAACTTCCATCTTCTTCTTCTTCTTCTTACTTCTCCTACCTCCATCCGTCGCCGTCCCGTTGAGTTTGTCACGAAACCACCGTCGTCCCGTCGAGCTTCTCTTCTTCTTCTTCTTTCTCTCAACTTCTCTTCTTCTTTTTTGTATGGCGGATTGGCCAATCCGCCGCGGAATGGGCGAATCCGCGGTGGAATGGGCGAATCCGCGGCGGAATGGGCCATTCCGCGGCGGATCGGTCAATCCGCCGATCGACGAATTTGCCGATCGGCGGATTGGCCAATTTTTCCGCGGATTGGCTGGCTGATTGGCCAAATTTTGTCCCGAAAAAATGGGCGGGAATTTCAAAATTTGGGGATTTTCGAATTTTGAAAATTAGGGGGGAAATCAAAATCTGAAAAAGGGTAAAATAGGCAATTCATTAAAGAGGAGGTTTTTTTCAAATTCCATCTTCAGTCGATGTTTTTTTCAAATTCCATCTTCTATTAAGGCTATAAACGAAATTCACCCTTTGAAATATATGCGATGACTTCTTCAAGTTTTGCCTACAATACTCTCTTCTCAAGAAGTTTGCAGGGTGCATAGATGTTTAGGATTGAGCATAAGGTTTTGTTGGGGCCGAGGAGACCGGTGAGGAAGATCTAATTGGGTTCAGATTTGGAAGATGCCAGATGGAAAAAGTTCGAATCCCATAAGCTGATGAGGCTTCTAAAGGCTTTTGATGTTGGGGAGAAGACCCAGTTCCAATTTGCTCGGATTCCTCATCTTTTAAGGAAATAAGGAGGAATTTTGTCGAATTTGGACTCTTCCAACAAAATGATATTTGGGTTGGAGGCTACCTAGGGCTCTTTTCTTCTTCCCTGAATTCAATCCTCTCGCATTCAACGAGAGGATGATCATTGTGGATTAAGAAGAGATATGAGCTCCGGTTGAGAGTTTGGTACCGAAGCGGATGGAGGATTGAGAACTTACCTGAACATTGGAACCGCCTCTTCTTCTGAGTGTTTCGAGGTGAATCCCATGGTTTTGCATAATTCCCACACATTTTGAGCTTTGAGGAGACGCCCAATAACTGCTTTGGGGTGTGCTGAATCGTTGCAAGTAGTTGAGGGATGTGGGAGGTTAAGATGGGAGATGAAAAGGTTCTGACGATTTCTGATTTTTTTCCTCTTTCCTTAGGTAGTGATCGAAGAGAGAGTGGTGGGATTTATTGGGTTGGGTTTTGGTTAGGCGGGCCTTTTGGAGAAGGTAGCGGAGGTGGGATTGTTGGAGGAGGTGGGCTTCAAGGATTTGGTTGTGAGTAGGGCCTGAAGGGAGTCTAGTATGTGGGCTTGTTTTGAGGGCCTGGAGCGGGAGGATGAGAGGTTCGAGGCGTGAGGCGACGCTTCGGGAGATTGAGACAACACGTGGCTGAGGGAGGGGGGATGAGTGGTTTCGAGGCAGAGTGGTCAGATGACTCTGAGGCTGAGGGCGACACGTGTTCCGAACGAGGATTTGAAAGGGCACCGGTTGGACTTAAAGCGATCTCGTCGTCCTCCATGTTTCCTGGCCAGGAGTTTGGAGGATGGAACTTTAGAATCATCCGAGTCTTCGGCTTCAGATATCCAATTTTGTACCACTTGAACTCTAGAGCTCTTAGTTTCAGACAGTTTAATCTGGTAAGAGCGAGGACTTAGGTTTAGTGACCTTACCACATGGATCTTCTTTGGAGTGTCTTGATGAATCAGAACATAAGCTTTGTAAAGATGCGAGTCCTCAAGGCTTTGCGGATGAATGTGTAATAGGGAGCCAATTGAGGAGGATAGAGACTCAATAGTGGACTTGCTCCATGCCGAGATGGAAATTTCTTCAATCTCAACCCATTTGTAGAAACCACATGTCTCAAGGAGGTGAGCACAATTCGGGATAAGTTTGAACCACCTCTACAGGAAAGGGATGGCATCTGCTCCAAAGCTCTCAGGAAAGGTGCTTTGCTCGAAGAGATCATGAAAATTTGATTCCTGAATCTCTGATAGAGAGGTCAGTCACTTCCTCCTTGGCGAAATCAGCCTTGATTGTTACTAGATCCTCATCTGAGTGAGAGATATCGACGATGCAGGGCCTGAGGGTTTCTTTAGCCCAACGGTTGGGGCTTCCAAGGAAAATGACAAGTTCATAGGGGGTTTGGGAGGACGAGGTTGAGGGGTCTTTGGGGGTAAAGCATGGGGAATGAGCTTGGGGGATTGAAGTGGGAGCAAGTTTGGTAGGTGGAGGGATGTGGAAAGGGGTTTGGGAGGATTGGGTCGATGTTTCCACTTCTATGAGAGGATTGGGGGTGGGGTTCTGAAGGGATTATAAGACTAGGATGCGCTTCCCTCTGAAAATATTTCCGTGGAAGGTGTTGATGGTTTGCTCAATTGCATAGCGGGAGGAGAAATGGAGAAAAGCCATAATTTTTCCAGATTTCGTCGCGTTGCGAGGGAGGTCAATGGATTGGAGATCTCTGAAGACTCCAAAGTGGGTTCTGATCTGGTCTTTGGTGATGGTTTGAGGGAGATTGCAGAAGAAGACTGAGAAGAGGAGCAGAGATGGTGGGAGCCGGGTTGGATTTGGGTTGGGGTTCCGGGAAGGAACTTGGGGACGGGATTGAGGAGGCAGGGTATGGGGTTAGGGCAGATGGTTTATCGGCGAATCAATCAGACCCCAATATTTCTTGCTATTCACCATCTTCATTTTTCCGTTGGGAGACCAACCAAACCTGATGGTCGGGGAGGACCCAAGAGCCCTAAGCTCTTCGTCAAAGTACTTGGGCATGGAATGGAGCTCAAATTTCAGAAATTGAAAGAAGGGAAAGGTGGATTAGGGGAGAGGAGGAAGTGATCAGATGGTCTGAGAAGGTGGTTGGAGGCAAGAGGGAAGTGAAGGACGACGAAGGGCGGTGGTCGGAGACATGAGGACAGAGGTGGGGGAAGGTTAAGGGGTTGGGTGCATTTCCCGAGACGAGAGCCTAATACGTGAGTTTGACTCGAGCCCCCTGGTATTCATCTATTGATTGCCTGAGAACTTTTTCTAAACAAGAACTCGATTAATGAACTTGAGACCTCATTGAGAGGGTGAGTTTCAGGCAAGTCATCCTTGGCTACTAAACAACACTCTTATAAGAGAAAGGGGAAACCCCAGTAAGATACCCTTGAACGATGTTTTTAGTGCAAACGTAGTGTGCTCACCGTTTTTCAAAAACAAACTTAGACCTTTCATTTATTGGCAAAATTTAACGATTTTAGTTAATTTTTATTATTTTCGATCTAATCGGGTGAAAAATCGCCAAAAATCATAAATACCTAAATTACCCTTCCCTTACCCTAAGCACTGAAATACCTATCCTCAACCCATAAACTACTTTCTCCACCCTTAAACCCGAAACAACTTTGCCCAACCCCCAAACTATCTTCTCATTCTTCTTCTACCTTCAAATCTTCGCCATAATTAAAGCATATCTCTAAGCTCAATTAGCCTGAATTTACATAGTAAGCTTCATCTATTCTCTGCAAGTCAACAAGTTCTAATTTGCCTAGTTTATTTCCTTTTGATTTCTTTTGTGGTATACTCTCGTATTATTGGGGAAATTACCTTTAGTTTCTCTTAAATATTGGTCACATACCCTTAGTTTCCGCAAATTTAAAAATATGAAATAAGGGTTCTTAAATTTTGGTCATAGACATCTGCAAGAAAAAAAAAACTAATAGTAGGACATGAAATGACTATTGTACTTTTTAGTATTTGAAATTAAGCCATATGAGTTTTTTTTGGATAAGCTCGAAATTTTTTATTAGAAAGAGACCAAGTCCTAGAAGGACCAGGATCAAAGTTCCACCAACGATTACAAGAGAACTCTAATAAAGAGCTAAAGGGCCAACGCCCGAAACAAAGAAGGACTACAAGTCTGAACCAAACGACCAAGAAGGAAAATAGATCAACCTCATCAGTGACCCACTCTTCACCTTCCGAATTCAAATTTGGATCGTCAAAAGCCTTCTCCTTAAGGACGACTTTCTTCTTGCACCCAATCGGTGGGCGTTTTAAGCATTGAGCGCAACCCGTTTTCACATGTCTAAACCAAACGGCCTGACATGGGTAGCACGATCCCGACTCAAAGATCAACTCTTTAATTTGGTAGAGAAAACATATTGAGGGCCGGACAAACAAGACGTTGACTTAGTAGGACAACCCTTGTTTTTGGGGGGTTTAAGAAGGGCGTCCTTCCATGGACTGCCCAATTGTTGTCCATTCAACTCATACGAAACGACTACATCCTCCGTACCCACCTGTTGAGTGAAACACTCCTCCACGATAAGGACCAACTCACTCGACAAAGCACCTGATAAACCAGATGCAACTAACACAGGTGCGCAAGTCTCATCAAACAAAGTCTCGGTATCACCCAAGGACTATGAACTGGATTCTACCTCGACCTGCTCAACAACCGCAGATTTCACGAATCCTTGTTATAAGGACTCTTTGTCGATACCAAGCCATTGATCTACTTCTATTCACAAATCTCAACTATTTCTTGTTTGGAAGCATCCGAGATTGGTGAAGACAACACAACCAGTGGTCCTTGTGAAACCAAATCTCCAACTCCTACACATACTTTAAGCAAGGACAAAGCATACTCATCTTCATGTCAATGTCCTTAACTCCTCTATCAACATTTGTAACTTCCAAACTCTGAACAACCAACTTCTTCCTACTATTAGTTACATCAGTAACAGAAGACTCGCTCGAAGAGGAATCAGGCGCCACAGGTTCGTGACTTGTCAAATTTCCCTTTTGACAACGAGGAAGGTTCAAAACCAATCCGCAAAATAATACGGTTTGAATTTGAAACCTGAGATCTCTCCATAGATAGACGGATCGTGGAGATTACCGAAGAGATATCGAGCACCAAATCCCCTTTGTGGTTGTTCGTCTCATTCAGCAAGACACCAGACCTCATCTTCGACCGAGACAGAGCAACAGAATTGAGCATAGTCCGGTCCTCATTAACACGCTTCACTTGAAACAATTTCCATGACGAAGCTTTCGCTCTTCTCGATTGTGCGATTGCCACTACCAAAACGTAAACATTTACCTTAAAACCGTGTAAGGATTGGACTGCTTGAGCGGCTTCCGGCGACGAAAACTAAACAAAACCAAAGTACTTGTCGCCTCTATTCGGACGCTTCAAAACTTGAACAGAAAAAATGGTACCAAATGATCCAAATACAATCCTTACCTATAACTCTGTTGTCTTGAAAGGTAGATTACAGACAAAAACACGTGCAAGATCTGTGTGACGCTGTAACGATAACATTGTATTTGAACTCAAATCAGTTTGGAAACAAGAAGAATAAACCCTCAATTTAATTACTGGAACCCAAATCGTGAATAATTCAACTTTAATGGTTGTTTTCTATTGAATCTACACTACAAGAAAAGAATTAAGAAATGTTAACTATGGATAAAGGATGAAATCCAAATTAGTCTTCAGCGCCCTTTTTCTCTACTGCCAACCCTCTTATGCGAAAAATATTTGGGGAAGACGCACAATTGAACTGGAAACGGTGCCGTTTTCTCCTATTGGGCTTGCTTGCCAAGGCCCATGATGTGGACGCAAAAAGGCATCGTTTTCGATGTTTTTAAGCCCACATCTTAAGCTTTTCGGTCTCGGGAATATGGTGTTTAATGCATTTCTTTTTACTTTCGTGTAGTAAGTCCTGATTCTAAAGTTTCAAAGTATTTGGAGCAAAACAAGGGGATTTGTGGGGACAAATGAGCCGACCAGCTGTAGGATAGAAGACGGAGTCAAAAACTGAAGCTTCCTTCGGATCCTAGAGCCACACGGACTGCGTGGGAATCCGGGCCGGAACAACGCCCCTACCGTATGGGAATCAGGGCCGGTACATTGCCCATCCCGTGCTACCTACCGAGCCGGAAGGCCGTAGGTACCGTGCGGGTTACCGTGCGTCTGAAGAAAAAAAAGACCGACGCTCTCTGTTTTGATCCGACACACGAGCCGAACCGTATTACTTGGAGGGCCGGTACGTGATATGTTCCGTGCCACCTAAAGGGCCGGTACATGACCCGTTCCGTGCCTCTTAGAGGGCCGGAATAGGGCATGTTCCGTATCACGCTCCGTGCCACTCGTGTCCAGACCTGCGTTTTCTGAAACTGTAAAACCCGCTTCGCTTCAAAAGGGTATTAAATTGCAATCCGGAAACCCTAAGGTAGGTTTTTGAAACAAGTGCAAAAAAAAAAAAAAAAAGGGGTCGGACCGGACCTGACCAGCAGACCCGGCCCAAACCACCGACCCGGCCCAAGTCCACCCTATATAAGGTGGCATTAGGGTTCAGAAACCCTAATACCCACTCCCCCTCTCCACGCCGCCCCTCTCCTCTCCGAACCCGATCCTCTCCCTTCCATTTCTCCGGCGACTCCATCTTCTCTGGCCGACATACCAGCTTCGGCTCTTTCTTCTCCGTCCGCCACCACCGAGCCCGACAGCCACCACCCGTCCTTCCTCTCCGGCCCTCTCAACGCCACCGCCCGTCCAGCCACCACGCCGCCGTCTCCTCCTCTCCGTCCAACCGCGCCGCCGTCTTCTCCTCACCGTCCGTCACCGAGACCTCGCCCGAGCCGTTCTCCCTTCGCCATCGCCACCGGCGAGTACGCCGTGCGAGTCGGCGCCGGCGTCTCCCTCACTCGGATCCGAGCCGCCGCCGTCTTCGTGCGGTTGTTGACTCGGTTCGTGTTCGTGCGGTTGAGCGTTGGTTTTATGGGTTTGTGTTCGCGGTTATGGGTTGTAGAGGCCGTAGGCCTAGTGTACGGTTGGACTGTTGTTGAGTTTTACGCTTACGTATTAGTATACTTAAGGCTTTAATAGCGCGAGCCGTGGTGTCTTACTGTTTTGAGGACGCGTTTCCCGTGTCGGGGTTCGTCATACTCGAGGGAGTACTTGAGGTGTTGTTAGCCTGGACGGTGGGATGTTTGTCTTCAGTTTGGTGTTGGTGTTTTGCCCTGACTAGAGTGGTAAGTCCTTGGTGCGTTACTAGTATGCCATAACCGAGCGGGTGTCCGTGGAGGTGAGCTTAACGCTCATCCCCTTTACTACTTTTCCCGCAAGGGACGAGTAGCGAACACTGGCTTGGTTGCGGAAAGTTATAAGTAAATGCATAAAGGACTGGATGAGGGCTTAGTGTACGTTGGTGTGGTCAAAAATTGAAGCTTCGCTTACGCGTTATGGTGATTAAAGTATGATTAGCGTGAACGGTGTGACGTTTCGTAGAAAATACGTTGGGGTAGTTGTAGACCGTGTGAACGTTAGTGTCTTCAAGCTTGTCGTCCTTTTTGGAGTCCGCAAACTGAACGTTTGCGTGTATCCGTGCAGAGGATACTGTTTATGGCTCGCGGAAGGCGCGGACGAGCATCAGAAACACGGGGTCAAGCACCCACGCGAGGCCGGCGGGGGCGGTCAGCAGGGGCACCAGGGAGGGTGCCAGCCGTCGAGCCCGCCGACTACGCGGAGGCACGGGGCACTCCTGTCAGAGAAGACGGGAGAAGTGATGCGGGACCATCTGCAGGTACCCCCAGTGTTCCGCCAGTCGCGGACCCTCCAGTGATGACTGCCCTAGATGAGCTTACCAGGACCGTTCAGAGTTTGGTGGCAGTCATCGCCAGCCGAGAGTCGGCTTTGCCAACACCAGAGGCAGCCGCAGTCCCGGTGAGGGCCGCTCAGACAGAGGATCTTACCTCCCGAGCGCTACTCGACTTCCTGAAGCTCGGGATACCTGTTTTTGTCGGGGAGCCAAATCCCGACCTAGCCGAGCGATGGATAGAGCAGGTCACACGAGACCTGGACACATTGGGTGTCGAGGATGGCCGTCGGAGAGTGTCCTTCGCGGCCCATCAGCTGAGAGACAGCGCCTACCACTGGTGGGGGCGGGTGAAGGACACAGTCGGATACGACTACAGCGTATTCCAGGAGGTATTCATGGCACAGTACTTTCCCGAGTCGGCTCGGCTGGAGCGACATCGGCAGTTCTTAGACCTGAGGCAGGGAGAGATGACAGCGGCACAGTACGAGGCCAGGTTCACAGCCTTGGCCAGATTCGCGCCTGAGATGGTGACGAGCGAGACGAACCGTTGCCTGCGGTTCCAGGACGGACTGAGGCTGGGCATCCGGAACCAGGTTCTCGCCTTGAGGATACGGAAGTATACCGACCTCGTGGACACTGCGGCTACAGTGGAGCAGGGCGCCCGAGATGCAGCCAGGGGCCGTGAGGTCCGACCTCGGCCGATTAGTTGGGCAGGGCCGTCCGAGTCACGAGACCCGCGAAGACAGAGGACCACCGGATCCTTCCGACCACAGGCTCATCAGGATGGGTCGATACAGCAGGGGTCGGTGGCGTCAGTAGGGCCAGTCGCTTCGAGGAGACAGCGGGGATGCTTTAACTGCGGGCAGCCAGATCACATGCAGCGAGAGTGTCCGATGAACACGGGGCCGAGGGTCGAGGAGACCAGGTGTCACCGGTGCGGCCGCGTTGGGCACACTATCGGCCAGTGCTATGAGCCGTTGGGGGAAACGACAGTGCGACAATCACAGCAGTCGTATACCGCGCGGTCGCCCAGAGGCCGCCCTCGTCAGAGTCAGCAGTCGAGGTTTTCGCAGCCGTCGACGAGCGCGCCGACTCCGAGACAGCAACGGAACTCCGGGTACCCATCAGCCAGTGCGCCAGGTCAGAGGCAACCAGAGTCAGAGGCAAGAGTGTACGCAGTTAACGACTCCCGGACACCAGGAACCCCTACCTACCGCGAGACCTTTCAGGGTACGTATCTTATTCGGGCGTTGTTCTAAATTTCATGGGCGAAATTCCTTTAAGGGGGGTAGATTGTAAAACCCGCATCGCTTCAAAAGGGTATTAAATTGCAATCCGGAAACCTTAAGGTAGGTTTTTGAAACAAGTGCAAAACAAAAAAACAAAAAAAAGGGGTCGGACCGGGTCGGACCGGACCCGACCAGCAGACCCGGCCCAAGTCCACCCTATATAAGGTGGCATTAGGGTTCAGAAATCCTAATACCCACTCCCCCTCTCCACGCCGCCCCTATCCTCTCCGAACCCGATCCTCTCCCTTCCATTTCTCCGGCGACTCCATCTTCTCCGGCCGACATACCAGCTTCGGCTCTTTCTTCTCCGTCCGCCACCACCGAGCCCGACAGCCACCACCCGTCCTTCCTCTCCGGCCCTCTCAACGCCACCGCCCGTCCAGCCACCACGCCGCCGTCTCCTCCTCTCCGTCCAACCGCGCCGCCGTCTTCTCCTCACCGTCCGTCACCGAGACCTCGCCCGAGCCGTTCTCCCTTCGCCATCGCCACCGGCGAGTACGCCGTGCGAGTCGGCGCCGGCGTCTCCCTCACTCGGATCCGAGCCGCCGCCGTCTTCGAGGGTAGCAAGGCCGGAGCTGCCTCGCCGTCGCCAGAGACGGGACGAGCTCGCCGGACCTGTTCAGATCTAAGGCGGGACAACCGTGCTCCGCCGTCCCCCGGCCGCAACCACCTCCGCCGGCCGTTTCCCCTCAGTCTCATCTCGGGTTCGATTCCAGCGAGGCCCTCACCGTTGGGGACAGATCTGAGGCGAGATCGCCCAGCAGTCCCTTTCTCAGGTGAACTTTCGGTGCACCTGTGAGGCTGGTCGCCGGCGTCTTCGTCGGTGGTCGGCCGGACACAATCCGACCTCCTCTGCTTTGTTGTTTCCTTCCCGAGCTTTTTGGTGGCTCTGTTTATCTTGTTCGGAAACATTATTAATGATATTAACGTTAGTTTATTCACTTTAATTGTTGTTGTGGTTCGGGTTTGACAAACAAAAACGCTTCCTTTAGATCTAAATTTTGTTCCTTAAGTTTCGAAAGGATCAGAAAGGTTTTGGCTAATTGATCGGTTTATCAAAAAAAAAGAACGAAAATGGGGATTTGAGAACCAAAAGAAGTTTTAACGAGAAAGGATCTGAAAATCAAAACGGTTCTAAATTAAACAGGGTTAAAATCAGATTTGAACGAAAACGGGCGTCTTAAACGGACTAGTAAATCGAGATGTGAGTGAACCAATCTGTGATCGGATTTTAGAAAGCATGGATCGACTAAACCGAACGTTAAATCGGACCTTGAAAGGGATAATAGCGAAACAATGAATCAGACCTCGGGAAGTCTCGATATTCGTGCATTGGGACCCGTGCCTCGATATTCTCCCTCGGGAACATGCACCGGTTTCGGTGCGCGGATGCTCGAACCTGATTCGTTGTAATCCCGCTTTTCTCCCGCTCGAGTTTAAGGGACAACTGTCGGTCTTAAAACTGGATAAATCATGACCTTTAACTTAACGGCGGAACCGTTATTAATCTATGGCTTTCGTGTTTCCTTTAGCGTCCGGCTTCGATCGAAGTGGAGCCCGGAGGTAGCGAGCCAGAACGTCAGCAGCTAGGAAGCGTAGCGGTTGCTCTTCAGTCGAGGTAGGGAAAAGTAGCCGGATCTCGGCCCTGACTGGGGAAAGTTAACAGTAGAATTGCATGTGACACCGGGGTGTCGTGGGTTAATTAGGTTTGTTTAAAGATTAGAAAATCATGATACGGGATTGTAGCGTTTATTAGAAAAGCGTGATACGAGATTTTAGCGTTTAAGAGAAAAGCATGTGACACTTAGTAGTGTCGTAGGAACAGAGAACTTAGCGATAATCGTTTTACTGGAGGCATATGACCATGCCCGGAGGTTGATTGTGAAACTGTTGATAGTAGGACTGTTGGAGGCTTGGGTTAAGCAGGAGGTTGATTGCTTATTTTGGCGTCTTGGGTGGCCATGAGAGCCCGTGTTGTTAATCGTGTTTGGGTGGCCATGAGAGCCCGTATTTTACTGTTGGTGTTTTAGCTGGCTTACGAGTTAGAGTCTCGGTAAGTTGCAAGCGTGTTTTATTGTTGAGTTTTGGGTGGCCATGAGTGCCCGTGGGGTTGTTGAACCCGTGTCTTTACCTTTGGTGTTTTGGGTGGCCTTGAGAGCCCGTGTACTAAGGTTGGTGTCTTTGGCTGGCCTGACCGAGTTAGAGTCTCGGGGGGTTGCAAGCTCTCTTTAGCTGGCTTACGAGTTAGAGTCTCGGTAAGTTGCAAGCGTGTTTTATGGTTGGTGTCTTGGGAGGCCGTGAGTGCCTGTGGGGCTGTTGAGTCCGTGTCTTACTGTCGGTGTGTCTTGGGAGGCCGTGAGTGCCTGTGGGGCTGTTGAGTCCGAGTTTTACGGTTGGTGTCTTGGTGGCCATGAGTGCCTGTGAGTGTTGAACCTGTGTCGTTACTGGTTGTTGATTTTGCTTGTGATTGTGTTTGTGATTGTGGTTACCGGAGGTTGGGGGCCCGCTTCTTGAAACGGGGGTCCAAGAGCACACGCGTCTGCATGTTCAGACGGGGTAGGGGGCCTGCCCGCCAATAAAGGGGTCCTGGCCGCGCGTGTGTGGTTTGGGTTTGTGAGCATACTTTGGCTGGCTTGCGGGTTAGAGTCCCGGTAAGTTGCAGCATTTTTCCGGCTGGCTTATGGGTTAGAGTCCCAGTAAGTTGCAGCATTTTCCGGCTGGCTTACGAGTTAGAGTCCCGGTAAGTTGCAGCATTCTTGGGTTGGCCTGACCGGGTTAGAGTCCCGGGAGGGCGTTCTTGGCAGCTGGTTTGCGATTCTTTGTGATCTTGTTTTGGTGTGCGATCCTTTGTGATCTTGGTTGGTGTGTGATCCCTTGTGATGTTGTTTGATGTTGCGTACTTTCTTTTGAGTCCTTGGAAGAGGTCGTCAATCGTTGGATCAGGTCTACTTTACGTGTCAGAGTGTTGAGTCGTTCGAGGAAGGTCATCGTGGGTGTTTGTTCAGTCAGACTGCTTGGGTTGGGGATGGTTTCCCTGGTGTTGAGTCATTGTTGGTGTTACTTGCCTTGCCTGCTAATTATGTCGTAGTCAGTCTGTTATCCGTGGTGGTGAGCGAACGCTCACCCCTAGCTGCTTTTCCTACAGGTACTGTTCGTGGGACGGACTAGGTGAGCTCTCGAAGCTTGTGGAGCTAGGAGCGGAGTCCGGGTTTTGTATTTTGAGTCTAGTGACGGATACCGTGTACTTTGGTCCACTTGTTGGGACGTGTTTTAAACTGTATTGATTATTTTGTTGAACAAATGGTACTTTTAAAGAGTTTAATGAAAACAGGTTTTCAAATGTTTTTATGTTTTAAAATGTTCGCGTCCCTAGTTCGGTTTTACTGAAATTGGGGCGTGACAGAAACCTTATCATCATTAGTTACAAGTTCATTGCCTAACTTCACCTCTAAAACCTATGAATATCCAGCTCAAGTTGTGATCCCTTTCGGAACCCCAACCTAATTCTTTATCAACTCTCTTAATATGCCCATAATAGGAGAACAAAAAATTCCAAATGACAACTCCTTCCTCAACCATTCTCAAAATTGCAAGTGTGTCTTGAACAAATGAACAATCTCACCCTCTAAACACATATACAATCATTCTCATTGGTTCAATAATTTTTTTCACCCCAAACACTATATATGGGTTATCATTCCCATTTTCCCCAAAACACATTTTGCTATAAGACAACCAACCCAATCTCACCATTTGCAGCACACTACAAGTGATAACTACATTGTGAAAACCCTACATAATTTCCAACTCGCAATTCAGTACGCAAGTGCCAATTCCTGTCGGCCATGTAACTCTTCTTTCAATTTGATTAGCTAGATAATGAGAACAGAAACTCGTTAAAAATGATTGTACCTTGATTCTGCCCAATAAATTTATATTTGGCATTTCATCGTGCACCTTGCTTGCACTAGAAATTTTGCTATGTTCTACCTTTAGGTTCTAACCAATTTGTTGTTGTTCTTCCTGCTTCTCACATTCAGCCGATTTCTTCTGAACTTGTTCCTCAATAGAGAGTTGCTGTTGTGTCCAAGCTTCATGTTCAACCATCAACCGAGTTTGGAGCGTTTTCTCAATCTTGAGCTCATCCCTCATGTCATACTCAATTTCCCTCAACTCTTCAAGTTGTCCCAGCATTTCATCCCTCATGTCATACTCAATTTCCCTCAACTCTTGAGCTCATCCCGGTGAGATACGTCGACCGACAACCCCCCATTATTATCGAGAAATGGCCTGATACATCTCTAATTTCTGGTCAAACTCTCTGGCTAACAGTCTCTACTTCCGATCGAGTTGATCGATCTTCCCTTCCAGTAGGCATAGGTGCCGGGTTCGTAGCTCCGGTAGACGTCTATCCGATCTACAACAAGTCACTCTGACTGATTGTGGAAGCTGGGAGCTCGAAGCTTTAAGGAACTGGGTTGGATGGCCTCTCTTATGCATCAAAATCGCCATCCCACGATGTAGTTCATCAATGGTATCGAGACGAACCCTGAGAGCTTCATTATCCTCTACTGCAGAAATGGACTTGGCACACGGATAGACAAGATCCGTCACTAAAGTTATGGAACCTTAGCCACGGATAGGGACATCCATCAGCTAGGTTACGACTTGCTTGACGAATGAGGCATCTGTAGCTGAGGTTTTATCACCTTGCTAAAGGATAAAAAATATGTGGAAAAGGTCGCCCGTATCCGTCAACCAGGTGAATACTTGACTGACGGATACAATATCCGTAGGTAAGGTTTTCTCACCTGGCTGACGGATAAAAAATCCTTGGAAAAGGTCGCCCGTATTTGTCAGAGAGGTTTGAAAAGCTTACCTATGGATGATGTATCCGTCAGTCAAGTTTGAAAAGCTTAGCTACAGATATAATATCCGTCAAGCAAGTGTAAATCCTTACCCATAGATGTATTATCTATCAGTCAAGCTACTTGTATCCGTTGGTAAAGTGAGTCATTGTACAAACTATTTACGAAATCATTTATAGTCATCCAAATGAAAATATCGACATAATACATGAACTTGTATTATACAAGTGTTATATAAGCACAACAACAATTCATAGAAAATGTGTTTTGTAAAATTACATTGTTTTGATAACCGATTAATCATCCGAAAACTTCAACAACAAAATACATAAATACATAAACGCATAATGATAGAGTTACGAAGCAAGCAGACTTCTGATAACACGCTCTTGCATTGCTATCAAATCTTCCATCCATTCAACAGAACGTCTAAACCAAACATGCTCCTCTATAACTTCAAGGTCATTCTCCTGAACCTCGTCCAACAACGGAGGCCTCTACATCGGGCCTACACCATCAGGGGGTGGAGGAAGGTCATCACCTTTCTCACGCATCAGGCGTTCAATATAATCGAATCGTTGATGTCCTTCCTTCACTAGGTGGTCATACTGTTGCAGCCACGTTGGGCCAGCTGCAGCGTTTGCTCTTTGTGGATCAGGTATTGGTACTACTGTTCCTGCATTTTCACGACGATGCCACCTACGCTCGAGTCACGAATTAAAGTTTGGTTCCATCCTGACTCAAACAACAAATTACAATTATAACTAATCCCAAAGAATTAAGTCAAAACATACAGAAGTAATATTCATAAAAACTAACACTTAATTAATGGAGTAAAGAAAAAGTAAAACATTTGTTAAAACATTAAAACACAGTCATATAAAGTGATATTTAAACAAAAGTTATCCTTAATTAACACAATTGTTAAGTACTAATACAACAATATTCTAGGTAAGGCGTCTAGTCTTCGAACTTGCGCTCCGTGTTGTCTTTCAACCACTGCATGTACACCCTTGCGTCATGCTTCGGGCCGTGCATGGAGGTGGCTCCATAAGATGTACAAGACTCCGAGATACCAGCAACCCTTGCATAAACACTCCTAGCTCTTTCCTCAAGCCTAGCTCTTGCAGTAGCTCTTTCAGCAGCAAGCCTTTCTCTTTCAGCAGCTCTTTCAGCCGCAATCCTTTGTCCCTCTCGGTTAATGAGGCCCCGTAACCTCATCCGAGCTGCTGCTACCGCTCTCGTGCGTGGCAACGAATCTCTTGGAATGCTGTTGAACAATCACATCATCTCACCATGCAAATCAACCTCCACGCATTGTGGTCCATCATATTCCTCCTCTGAGACTATCTCGTTCTCCCCTACGCTACTTTTGTCATCCATGACTAAATGAAAGCAAACCTTAGTACTATATCAAAACGAATATACCAGAAACAAATTTAAATCAACCCCGACCACTCAAAACATAATAAGCATACATATATTACCATTCATAAAATGTATTAGCATGGGATATTAATTACCGAGTCATACAATTCAAACATTAAATATAACCTAATTTAAACATCGTTTATATACTAAGTAGTAAACTAGTCGCGGAACGGGCGCTTGGAAGTCGATCCCACAGACGGAGTCCGTCTTGCGCTTTCAGCAGACTGTCTCTCAGCGGCGAGCCTATCTCGTTCTGCCCTTTGCTTTCTAAGTCTAGCTCCTTCTGCTGAAATCAGACGCCTAATATACATGCGAGTCTCTGCCTCGTGAAGCGAAGAAAGTCCCCTAGGCAATTTGTTCATGACTAAATTCATTGATTTCTCCCAGTCTACATCCCTCACTACTGGCACTTCTTCAACAATGAGATCTGACTCAGTTAGGTTATTCTCCCCCACACTACTGCTACTGATTTCATCCACTGAAATGAAAACCTAATACATGCAGTCATGAACTTTTTTTTCTTCAGAATGTTACTCTAATAATTGTAGGTTTTGCATAATACAAACCTAATAATTTCAGAATTCCTTATGGATGCTAAGTTTACGATGCATGTTCGAACCAAAATAATTATTGCATAAATTTCCGAAGTTCAAACCCTAAAGATTCAAATTTATATTACACCATAAACATATAGTATTATATTAAACCTAAACCCTAATTCCTATTGGAGGATACGTTTCTAAATTTCTGAAACTATTTCTAAACCTTCAATAATTTTTGAATCTATTTCTAAATTTCTGAAACTATTCTATTTCTAAATTTCTGAAACTATTTCTAAATGTTTGATTAAACACTAAATTTCTACAATAGTATGTACATGAACAAACACATAAAAATGAATAACAAACTAATTGAATAATTTCTACAACATTATTGAAGTGATTAAACCCTAAATTATTACATGATGTAATGAAGTGAAATGGGGAGCACGCCGGAGCAGCGGGAGCACGACGGAGAAGCCGGAGGATGAAGGAGCAGAGGGAGAAGGTTCGGG
This sequence comes from Erodium maritimum, assembly GCA_963921825.1. Taxonomy (NCBI): domain Eukaryota; kingdom Viridiplantae; phylum Streptophyta; class Magnoliopsida; order Geraniales; family Geraniaceae; genus Erodium; species Erodium maritimum. Next base: position 35,899,539 of record OY997593.1, on the reverse strand, counting down.
GAACGGTCTGAAAGAGAGGGAGGCGCAAAAATGAGGGAAATTAGGGTTCGGGGGTTATATATAGCTTTATGCTTACCGACGAATGTGTATCCGCCGGTATAGGGTATTAATGGGAACAATATCGTTTTGCCCACGACACTTAGCGAGAATTCGAGAACTCTAGAAAGTTTCGGGCTTACCGACGGATACACATCCGTCTGCAGACACACGTTGACTGCTTTGACCAACTAATCGTCATCCTTCCCGACCCTCGTTGTTTTCGTAATGGAATGTATACTTCAGGGGTCAAGTATGCCACACATATTTTGTAACTATGCATAATAATATGAAAATCTCCTAGTTGGACGACACACGTTCGTATTTCATAGTACAGTATCTAATCGTTGAACATTGTAAAAATGATCATTTCAGTCAGTACGTCCGTGTTTCGTTGTAATATTATGTAATCAACACCGTTCATGTTGTATGTAATGTGATAAAGATTATCCTTATGCCCAAAATCTTGTGATCTAACGGTTCAAACCCCCCGAACATTGTGGTCAATGAGGTCGATGAAGTTTGGTCAAACAGCTCTACCTACGGATACATGAACCTTCAGCTACAAATGTAGTATCCCTAGTGTAAGTATTACTTTACCTATGGATCTAACCCATCCGTAGGTAAAGAATTTAATAAATATCCAATTGAAACATATGATATCATGTTTTTTTGATGTATTTATCGAATATTTTGTAATCAAAACAGGGGAATTGCTCTCTGTTCTTGGGGGTTTTATCCGTCGGTAAGGTGGTAATCCTGAACGACGGATGTAACCCTATCCGTCGGGTTAATGGACATATATTTTTCAAATAAATTTCATTTTTCAAATTTATTTAATCGATAATTAATCCTTCCCGACGGATGTCCCTATCCGTCGGGGTACCCATACAGTTGTATTAATCTCAGCCACGCAAATTGCTTTCCCTTTATCTATTTTTCCATTCCTAAACCCCTTCTTCCTCCCCCAACTCATTCTTTCTCTTCCAACTCATTCTAAACACCTTTGTCCTCTAAATTTGTTGCACAAAACTCTTCCTCACATGTCAGTATAGGTGTTGCTTGCTTCAAACACGAGAATGGTACGTAAGCAAATTTTCAATATTTCGATTCATGACTATTTATATTATTTTTGTGTTTGTATTGTGTCCCATATTATTACGTATTATTGAATGTTTATCAGGATTAAATTGATAAGAGTTGGATGGGTTTGAGTAAGTACGACTCAAGTTATATAGAAGGGGTAGGGTTGTTTATCGAATATATGCAGAGAAATTTACCGAATATATGGAGAGAAATTTACCGAACAGGTGTCCGTGTGGTTGCTGTCTTAATGCATACTATCAATGTGTGCATTTGTTAAGGAACAGGATGATGAGGGATTACGATGTGTGGATTTTTCATAGTGAAAAAGTGCACATGTCTTCGATGACGGACATAAGGAATATGTGTAGAAGTATTAATTGGGAAACTGGAGGGACATCAAGTAACAATAATGTGGTAGTAAGTTTGATCCTCAGGATGTTGATGCTATCTTGAGAGTCCCGCTGAATTCTAGCCTTGAGGGGGACGATTGGTACTGGAGGGGCTCTCGGAGTGGTTATTACAGTGTGCGGGATGTATACCGAACGCTACAGGTTCAGGAAGGAAGATGGAGAGACTCGGACCGTGATGTGTTCTGGAAGAAACTTTGGAACCTCAAGGTTCCTCCAAAAATTTGCCATTTTCTGTGGAGGGGGGTTTCAGGTTTCTTGCCTACAAACGACAATTTGAGGGCCAGGAGGGTCAATGTGGAGTTGAATTGTGTGGTTTGCGGGGAGGCCGAATCTATAGAGCATGTTATGTTTTGTTGCCCGGTGGCGAAAGCGGTTTGGAGAAGGGTGTTAGGTGTATTGCCGGTGGGCATCCAGTTGTTTCGAGATTGGGTGCAGGCCGGCTGGTCGGTGGGGGGAGGCACGTCAGCCGAAATTATCTCGGTTCTTTGTTGGGGACTTTGGAGGGCTCGTAACCAGAGGGTGTGGGAAGGTAAAATCCCTACGGTGGAGGGGATTGTTAGGAGTGCTGAACTCCTACTGTCAGGTTGGAAAGAAGCTTAGGTGGTGGAGATCAGGGAGACAGGGGGTCGGGCGGCAGATACGGGGAAATGGAAGAAACCGACCACCGGAAGGTGGAAGGTTAATTCTGATGCGGCAGTTTTTGAGGGTGTTGGTGGTGGGGGTGGCTGGGTTTGTCGGGGGGGGGGGGGATGATGGCACTCCTTGTTTCTTACAGTGCAAGGTGTTTAAGGGGTTGCAGGATCCAGAGCTGCTAGAGGCGTTGAGTTTGAAGGAGGCCTTGCAGGAGTTGGAGGTAAGAGGGTATGGTAATGGAGTAGTTGAGTCGGATTGCTTGAGTTTAGTGTTGGCTATCAATAGTATTTCGACTCTGATTACTCCATTTGGAGCTTTAGTTGAGGATTGTAAGCAGATTATTGTTAGATTGATTGATATAACTGTAGTCCATTGTAAAAAGACTGCAAACAAAGTAGCTCATGAATTAGCTAGGAATGCTCGGGAGTGGGAATCTATGATGTGGGATTATTCGTATTTACCAGAACCCATTTCTGGGTTACTGGCTTCGGATTCTTTATAATAAATCCCTCATTTCGTCAAAAAAAAAAATGAAGAGCACGTCCAAAATGATCCAGTAATTATGGAGTATATGCAAGATGTGTTCCTATTTCGTTGCGGCGGACAGATGGATGAACTCGTGGAGGGTGACGATGAAATTGATGATGTAGAAAGAACGGTTGCACAGGAAACGACAGACAACAACACTAAAATGTTGGAAGAGCAAAAAAAATAGTTGTATAAAGACGCGCCAACAGATAGGTTGACGGTGATCATGGACTTGATGTCGCTCTTATGTGGCACCTCACGTGGCGACCGTTATCTGTGAGCTGGCAAATTTCTTTCAATCTCTCTGTGCAAGGGAGATTTCAAAAAAGAAACTGAAGCAGATGCAAGAAGATATTTCCTCCGGCATTCCAAACTATCATGGTACATTTATGTAAACACCTTCCATCTCAAGTTCTACAAACCGGTCCAATCCACTATACTTGGATGTTCTCTATGGAACGTGAATTGGGGTATTACAAAAAATGGGTGCGCAACCGCCGTTTTCCAGAGGGTTGCATCGCAGAATCATACATTAATCACCAATGTGCGACCTTCATCAATTTATACCTCGATAAACGAACCATCGAACCCGAAAAGTCAGATAGATGGGGTATTTCAATTGTCTCCGAACATGTAATCCCATCAATTCAGGTATGGGAGCCAACATTAACCACGAGGGAAATTTTTTTTGCTCATTGGACAGTGATGCAGAATTGTGACGATTTCTGCACCACGATGACAGATTTTATAGCGGATTACGAAAGTGAATACCCTCAATCAATTAGTTTACATCATCGAATCGATACAATCTGCACAATGTTCAAGGACACTGTAAGTGCAAAACAACCTAAATGGTGTATTTAGGTTTAACCATTCTCTTGCACATGCGTTTCTAGTAATTACTCTTTCTTTGAATTACCAGATGGATCCTTGTTCCGACCAAGATCAACAATATGCGGCGGCGAAGGCTTTGAGTCGTTATGTGCAAAGAGTCAATTTTTATGCACAATGCCACGTATACGGTGTGAAATTCCTATCTGAAGAACGCGATAAGGGAAGAACATCACAGAATTGTGGAGTGATTCTCGAAGCAGAGGGCGATGTTGTGTATTACGGTGTGTTGTTATACGTAGTCGAGCTTATCTACCCAGGAAGGATGCCGGTAGTTTTGTTCAAATGCCGATGGTATGATTTGAATACCGTGACAGCAGATAATGGTTTGATATCGATAAATACCAACACAAATGCTTATAAGGATGATGTTTTTTGCCTCGCAACCATGGCCAAACAGGAAAGTTCTAATTCTCATTAACATATATATATTTTTGGTATATGTCGACTTTCGAAGTTGACTTATAATTAATATTCTACGTTTGTGTGCATGTAACAGATATTCTACGTCGATGACCCGAAAAAAGGTGGAGGGTATAAGATCGTGAACAAGGTCACACATAGAGGATTATTCATCTCCGAAAAGGTTGTGATTGCTATTTCATATGAAGTAGACACCCCTTACCAAAAGATCCAGCCTGAAACTTCCCAAGTTGTAGCCGAACTAAATGAAATCCCTCCTTCTGTTGGGGAACTGCAAGAGGTTGAAGATGTTGCGGATAACGAAGACGTCGACGAAGATACTGAAGATGACTGTGATGGTCATGGATACAACAATGACGAGAGGAACGACTCAGATTAAATCTGTACCTGAACAACTTAGCATATTGTACAACAAACTACTATTATTACAGTTTTTTGTCACACTGCTAATTGTGTACCACATATTTATGTGTTACAGGTGGTTTCTGAAAGACGAAAAGCAAGTAGTTGACATAATATCTGTTCATCAACCCGGCGGATAGGGTTATATCCGTCGGTAAGGATTATCACCTTACCGACGGATAAAACCCCCAAGAACAGAGAGCAATTCCCCTGTTTTGATTACAAATTATTCGATCAATACATCAAAAAAAACATGTTTTTGGAAACTTAAGTACATCACTAATTGTTTTATCATATTAAAAACATATTTGTGATGAACAATTTAATTATGTCTACCATATGTTTCAATTGGATATTTATTAAATTTCTTACCTATGGATAGGGTTAGATCCGTAGGTAAAGTAATACTTACACTAGGGATATTGCATCCGTAGCTAAAGGTTCATGTATCCGTAGGTAGAGCTGTTTGAGCAAACTTCATCGACCTCATTGACCACAATGTTCGGGAGGTTTGAACCGTTCGGTCATAGGATTTTGGGCATAAGGATAATCTTTATCACGTTACATACAACATGAACGGTGTTGATTACATAATATTACAACGAAACACGGACGTACTGATTGCAATGATCATTTTTACAATGCTCAATGCATAGATATTGTACTATGAAATACGAACGTGTTTAGTCCAACTAGGAGATTTTCATATTAATACCTATCGTTTCAAAATATGTGTAGCATACATGACCCGTGAACGTAACGGTCCATTACGAATACAACGAGGGCCAGGAAGGATGACGGGTAGTTGGTCAAACCAGTCAATGGGTCTCTACAGACGGATGTGTATCCGTCGGTAGGCCCGTAACTTTCTCGAATTTTCTCTAAGTGTTGTGGCCAAAACGACGTCGTGTTATGTAAGAAGGTTTACAGACGGATATGTATCCGTCGGTAAGCATTTAAGTAGATAATGCCCCCGAACCCTAATTTCCTCTCATTTCTGCCTCACTCTCTCTCTCTCTCTCTCCCTCACTCACGCGATCTCTCTCTCTTCCTCATCGCCGACCTCAACTCCGACTCCGTCCTCATCTCCGACTCCTGACATCGCCGACCTCATCGCCCACCCCATCTCCGACTCCGACCTCATCGATGACCCCATCTCCGACTCCAGTTTTCTCTCCCTCAGACCTCGCTCTCTCGAACGCATACCCCATCGTCGACTCCGACCACCCTCATTGCGGACTCCGACCATATCAGCTGCGACTCCAAGCTATGTTCCGTTCGAGCTCAGGTTCAAGCTCACACATCCACACCCTAACGGCCAAGCTACGAGACTGCACTTTCAGGTTCGTTTTCTCTTCATTTTTAGGGATTTAGGGTTTGTATGGATTGAGGGATTTATGGTTTGTATGAAATTAAGGGATTGATGGATTTAGGGTTTGAATTGAATTAATGGATTTAGGGTTTGAATTGAATCGAGGGATTTATGGTTTGAATTGAATTAAGGGATTTAGGGTTTGAATTGAATTGAGGGATTTAGGGTTTGTATGGATTGAGGGATTTAGGGTTTGAATTGAATTAAGGGATTGAATAGATATTAAGACCTTGCTTATTAATCTGGTCTGGGTTGAGGTTTGTCTCAGTTTCTTGTTGTACTTTGTTTTCTTCATGTCTGTAAAATTTGGATATATGATTGTTAGAACCATCTTTAATTTGGTTGTAATTTGGTGTCATTGTGCATCTGTACTCTGAAAGTTAATATGTATTTGTTGATCAAAAAAAGAAAAGAAGAATTCTGGTATCTAAGTTTGAGTAATTCCATTTATGCAATCTCTAAAGTATCGTTTTACTAATTCATATGCATTTTTTTGTAATGCTTTCGATGATTCAGATAATTTTTTTGTTCAATTGATCATTGACGATTCAAAAAGTGAAAAAATATGATGATATGCTACTCATTGATAATTTGAATGCCCAACCTTTATTTGTTATGTGAGTTTGTAGGATGGGAAGGAAAAATAGCACCCGATTTTTCACCCGACTCCATTTCCTGTTCAACCCTCATACCCCTCAAAAGCCAACAGAATCGGGAGGCAATACCATCGCCTCTTCACAGTCTACTGCTTGCGCTCCTCCCAATCGGCGCATAAGAGACTACCGGACCCCTGCGAGTAGTGTGGATGAGGCAGCCTCCACAACAACCAACAATTCGCCTACACCGAGCATCCGGTGTCCTCAGGAAGTAGTTGACGATGATGATGTGGCTGCAATGTTGGAGGGAGAGGAGTCTCGTCCTCAAAAGAAGGAAAAGACGGGGAAAAGAGGAATGGTTACGAACAAAAACCTCCAATGTCGCCTGAAGGAGATGGCTGATGGCGGGAAATTCAAATTGGGGCATAACGAGAAGGAAGTAACCGGCACGCTGGACCGGGGGGATGTCGTGAGGGTCATTGGCGCCACCATTCGTACGTACATGCCAATGGACAACCCTAATTTCGATAGTTTGCCTGAAGATGATCAGGAGTTTCTGTTTCACTAGTTAACTGTAAGTATATTATTAAATGTTTCTTCTCATTACAATTTTTATTTAGGTTTCGTAGTTTATATCTGATTGTTTGCCTTTTGTGCAATGCATGTTTGAGTTCTGTCTTGGGGAGCACCATGGGGAGCTGCTGCAGTTCATCATGTCAACGACCAGAAGCCGTTTTAGGGAGTGGAAGTATGAGATACACAGGTGGGTGCTCAAATGGAAGAAGAAGCACCCGGGTGAAGCAGTGCCCACACCGTTCAAGTTTCAAGAACGTCTGTAGTAGTTCGCGTGGCTACTCAAACACTTTGTATCCACGAAATTCAAGGTAACAAATTTGATTGTAAAGCATCATTATAATAGTTTTGTTTCATAGTTTTCAGTTTTATGTTTGAGTTTTTTACATGTTCGTTATGGTAACTAACACATAATTGTAGTTATTGAGCGATTGTGGGACTGCAAATCGGAAAAAGAACGTCCACGCTCACCACGGGGGTAGTATGGCATTCAAGAAACGGGCAAACTTTGGCTTGCGCGAAAATCCCTTCTTCCAAGCCTTGACGCATACATAGAGGCTTACACGAAGGAAAATGACAAGAACGAGCACAACATAAAATGCGTGGTAAATTTATTGAATTTTTGCTTCTGTATAGGCGATAAGCAGAATATTATCTTTTGATTACATATTTTTTATTTATGGCATAAATTCATACACTATTATGATATTTGTCTAATGCAAACTTCTTGTTGTATTTTTCATTAGGAAGAAGCCAAAATCTTTGTGGAAGCGGCTCGGGAGAAGGTGTGCGAGTCACAGATGACCAAGTGTGAGGATTCATCCCCTACTGTCTTCACACCGTTGACTGTGGAGGAAGAGCTACTCATCATGCAACAAATCGTCAAGAAGCCTCGGAAGGGTAGATTCCAACCGGTTTCGGTCATGCGGTCATCATCCCAACTGTGAGGGATAGGCACGACGGTCAATGCTCTAGTGCGCGGTCTACAAGCTCATCTAAGGAGCTAGAAGAATTGAGGACCCGCATTGTTCAGCAAGAGTCTGTGTTCGCACAACGTTTGGAGGAGTAGCGCCAAGCCATGATTGCTGAGCAATGCAAACTGATGGAAGAGCAGCGCAAGGATCTGGATGCCAAGTTTCAGCAAATGATGGCAATGGTTGCGTCCCAGCAAGCTGCCGTCCCTTCCACAACGACCCCGTCTTCAGTACCGTCATCAGCCCCACTCTCTGCAGTTCAACAGACTTTTGGCACACTCTCTTCAGCAGCAAACTCCGAGTAGTAACATTTTCCCCCGAACTTTTATTCAGTTTTTAAAACTTTTAAATATGTTTGTATAAACACATTTGCATGACTTTGAACGTTGTTGTATGTTGGAACAATTTTATTTTATGGATGCAATGCAGTTTTTAGAATAATTTATACAGGTTTACAGGTTTGCACAGGTACCAGACCCAGTTTAGGGTATATGCACGATTGGGTGCATCATATTTGAAATGTTTTTTTTTGTTCTGGTAATAATTTTTGGCCCACAGATACAAATAATCATATTCGTAGGTGGAGTTTAACACTTTACCTACGGATGCGGCCCGTAGGTAAAGACACGAAGCTACGTTACGGATTCCATCCGTGACTAAGGTTTTGTACTTTACCTACGGATAACATCTGTAGGTAAAATGTCAAACCTTTTCCACGGATATCATCCGTAGCCAGGGTATCCGTAGGAAAAGTAAAAAGCCTAGCTACAGATACAATCCGTGGCAAAGGTATCCGTAGGACAAGTAACACACCTTACCTACATATAATATCTGTGGTTAAAGTATTCGTAGGAAAAGAATAAAAACATCACCTACGGATACAATTCGTCTAACAACTGGAAAACGTGGCCTACGGATGCTATCCGTAGGCATGGTTGTCAACCTTACCTACGAATACCATCTGTAGCTGAGGATATCTCCTCACAGACGGATACAAGTGTTTGTCTTCCAAAAAGTTCCCCGACGAGACATGTCCGACGGATCCTGGCCTACGGATCCATCCGTAGGCGAAGCCCCATGCCGACGGATATGATGACATAGCCTACGGATCGTACGCGTCCGTCAAGTCCCTTTCAGTAGTAGTGATCCATCTAGGCTCGACTATTGGCCGACCACAACTCAGAAAGCTCTGCTCGGAGCTCGGTGGAGCTCATTTCGACCTCAATCTCTATGTTAGGTGCAATTTATGCCAGTGTTTGTCGTGGAATCGTAGGCTCTAGTACCACTTGTAATGATAAAATTGTATTTGAACTCAAATCAATAAAGAAACAAAGAAGAAGAAACCCTCAATTTAATTACTGGAACCTAAATCCTAAAAAATTCAACCTGAATGGTTGTTTTCTACTAAATCTACACTACAAGAAAAGAAATAATAAATGCTAACTATGGATAAAGGATGAAACCCAAATTGTTCTTCGATACCCCTTCTCTCTACTGCCAACCCTCTTATGTGAAACAAATTTGGGGAAGACGCACAATTGAACAGGAAACGGTGCTGCTTTCTCCTGTTAGGATTGCTTGCCAAGGCCCATAAATCCCAAATGCTACATACGTTCTGAGTTGGAATGATCAACATTCTCCCTTATTGACAGACCAACAATGAACTTCGTCCATATATTGATCGGATGCGATTTGGAATAGCGCTGAGTGTTTAGAAACAAATCGAACCTCCTCCCTTTTGCTCCTGGTAGCGTTAGAGGCTGATGTATGATCCTTCATTGACTACGCCGGCGACCCATAGGACCTTAAACAATTTAACCCATATAGAAAAAGCATTCAGAAGAGGGGAGGGCTACGATTTTTTGTATGAGTAACTCGTATAAGTTGAAAGACTATTTTATCCTTTCATCTTTAATCCCTTACTAACTCATTAATGTTTTAATTCATTTTTTGTAACTTTATTAATGTCTCAAATAATTTATAATTATTCATATTTTTTTAATTAATGTTTTACATTTTATATTTTTCATAATTAATTTTTTATATTATCTTAATCAAATTATGTAATCAATTTTTTGATTAGTCCCTTTGATTAAGTTTTCTTATCTTTTAAAACTATTTTTTCTTCGTATTTTCTATAATTTTTTGTTATCTGTAGTTTAACTTAATATCATTGATTTCTTCATTTCACTAATTCACATATAAACACCTATAAATTTCAAATCTTCCAAAAATTAGGAGGAACAAATCAATGAAGAAGATTATGAAGAATCAAAGACAACATGACAACGCTTAAAAAATGGGAATAAGTAAAGATTATGAAGTATTTATACTGATCAAGACGATATTTAAACAAAGTAGAAGAACATCTTATCAGAACTAGAATACAAGAAACAAGATTTCATATAAGAACTAGGGTAAACTACAAATGCATACCCTGAAGCTGGCACGTTTAACCGATGATTACCCTGAAGTTCAAAAGCTACTGATGCATACCCTGAAGTTACAACTTGCAACTGAAAACCCCTTCCGTCAGTTAAAATGACGAAAATACCCTTAGTGATTTTTTTTAAAAATAAACCTGAAGTGATTTTTTTAAATAAAAATGAAGTCATTTAATAAGTATATATATAACAAAAGTGATTTTTAAAATTAATTATTGAAGTGTAGTTGAGGGTATTTTTGCCATTTTAGCTGACGGAGGGGTTTCTAGTTACAAGTTGTAACTTTAGGGTATGCATCAGTAGTTTTTGAACTTTAGGGTAAGCATCGGTTAAACGTGCCAACTTAAGGGTAGTCATTTGTAATTTACCCTAAGAACTATTAAGATAAAATTGATGCAAAATATTATTTTTTTTAATCAATGAAGTGTTACAGATGCCCTCAATAGGGAAACAGAGTAGTCTGTAAATTACAGACTTCCAAATCAACTAGAAACATGAAAGTCCAAAAGGAAACATACATAATCGCCATGCCACCAACCATAAAACAAACAAAGGAAAGAAACCCCAACTCAAAAACATACTTAAGACGCCATCCAAGATGACAGAAGACAACAACACATGCCAACTATGTAAATCAAAGAGAGCTCCTATAGCAGACCAATGAGAATCTATACCACCCCGAGACTCCATATGAACATAGGAAGAAACTAGAAACCACCTCTAATTGGTCTTTTACAACACAACAAATCGAAGACGAAACTTCGAAATCGCTTCCCTGAACATCCTCCTCTTCTGAATGGATGAAGCTTCTTTCACATCTCATCTCCTGAGACCTTAGTTGTGAAGTCATCCTTACTACAGAAATCCTAAGTCGCACTAGTTGCCTTCTACTTAATGATCTTCTTTGATAGACCTAACCCAAACAAATCATCCAATAGAGTCTTATGCTCACCCGGGCCTCATACCCCCTTCTTATCAAAATGCCCCTCCTTTTTTTTTTACCATTTTCCTGATTATAAGAAGGTCTGAAACCGTTCCCTTATAATCCCCACTAGACTACACCGACGATATTTGACCTAGCTATTTGTTTTTGAATATGTCGCAACTTCTTATAAGCATGATTACATCTGAAACAGATACAAAAACACATAACTACTATGAAAAAAGATGTTGTTGACTAATGTTTACTTTATAAGATTCAAAAAATATCTTAGTTGTTCTGTTCTTTTCCATAATGAAATATTAATTCTTTTTTTTTATCAGAGAGAAATACAGGGAAATCCTACTTTAGCCTATTCTTATACTCACAAGCAAGTGTACCTACCAGGATTCGAACTTGTAAACTCAAGGAGAGGTGAGACGTGAAGATGTATTCACCACCAGGCTAACCCATGTGGGCAAAGTATATTGATGAAATATTAATTGAAGTTTAAATTTAATTTTTATTCTTCCTTTTTCATTTATTATTAATTTTTAAAATAATTATTAACTATTCTTTATTATTTTTTAGGAATTCATTTTCTTTAAAATTAACACTAATATTCAAATTAGAACTATAATTAGGGATGAATACAAACAAATTCAACAACACTATTTTTTTAAAAAAATACCCTCAAATGAATTTGATTCAAAAAATACACGAACAATACATAAACAATAGATTAATAGATTTAACAAAAATCAGATTCAAACTAGAAACTGAAAAAAAAACCCTTAATCTCCTTGTTAGAATCACGATTTGTGGCAACTAGTTGAGCTAAATCAAACAACCATGATTTGAAAATCAAGCCTCCTCATACTCAGAATTTGGGACCTCACCATAGACAAGCCTTTAGTCCCATTGCTTCGCCATTGCAACTTGATGACCCGTAGGTCTGATCCTGTTCATCTGGAACTAGGATATGGGTTTGTAGACTCGGTTCCCGCTAAGTATTACATCTCCGACGTGGATTTGGACTGGTAAATCTTCCCCGATGATGTGAGCCTAAGACGACGATGTTCGGAAGAGAGCTCCTGAGCCACAAAATTCCAGACCGAAACTCGTCACCGCCCGTGGTCTCGAAGACGAAGAAGCCTTAGGTCTCTACGATGGAAGGTACTCTCGACGCCATAAAAGAATTCGTCATCTTCGATCTTGGTTTCGGAGAACAAACCTCAAGAAAAATTATGGCGTGAATAGGGAAGATGAAATGAAACGTTGGCGTGATTGAGATTTGTTAGGGAATGAGATGCATGTACCGTAAAGTTAAAGGGAGGAAAAAGAAATGAGATAAAGGTTATGCCAACTTAAGATTTTTAATTTTTTATTATTTTATAATTATGAATTTAATTTTTATTCTTTTATAACCATTTCAGAATTTAATTTTGTTATTTAATTATTATTAAATGAAGGTATAATGGTAATTTTTCCTTTAGAATTCATAAGTTCAAAGGAGCGAGGATAAATTCGAAATTATGTTTCGATGAGATCATAAGATATGTGACCAAAGCACATGTACCAAAAAAATATTTAACCCACATTTTTTTTGCATTAAAATGATTCAAAACCAGGAGACTTTGAATATGGTTGGGGAAATTTTAGATTTAAACAAATTTAGGGGTATATGAAAAAATATTTGAACTTAAATATAGTTGTGTATTCAAACGAGCACGGGCGATAAAATGGAGCGAAAGAAAATTAATTCCGGAAAGAAATAAAAATAGGGAGGTGTGTAGGTTTGGAGGCGAGAATAGAAATATGGAGAAGTAGGGGGACCAATTCTGAAACTGTTGGTGGTAATTGTTTACTGCGTCAATCAGCGCCTACTTACTCCTCCATCCGAATCATTGCTCTCTTTCACTTTTGTCGAAAAAAGCAGATTCAATGCGATTTGGCCCCTTTTAACATCCCAGAATTGCTCGGAAACATTCTGATTAGGGTTCTCAGATTTTGAATCGGAGCTGTGTGGATCAAACCCAAAATGTGGCCGAGCAACTGAAATGAGTCAACGAAGAGGAAGGTTGGTGGATTGTGTAGGAGCAGATGGGTTGTGTGTTCGGTAAGGAGGCTTCGGCTGAGCAGAGAAGCTCTAAAGAAGACAGGGTTCAGATTCAAGTTCAAGTTCCGGCTCAGTCTGAGCAGCAACCGAAGGAGAAAGAGCAACAAAATGAGAGAGGGGACGGAAATAGAGTCGAGAATCGCAAGGACCCTGATGAAGAGGTGGCGCGTGCGCGGCACCGGAGTGAGAGGCGACGCTCCTCGAGGCCGAATCCACGCCTGAGTAATCCTCCGAAGCATGTACACGGGGAGCAGGTCGCCGCCGGCTGGCCCTCTTGGCTCTCCGCTGTCGCTGGAGAAGCCATTAATGGGTGGACTCCCAGGCGGGCTGATACATTTGAGAAGCTTGACAAGGTAACGTGTTGGCTTAATACGCTTATGGCTACAGATATAAGCGCTTCTGGTTGCTGCCTTGATCTTTTCTTGTTATGAAAAAAAATAAACTGACCCCATTTAGTTTAACTGTAAGTTGTTTTTTTTTCAGGGTAGTTAAGCTCAAATTTTATTTGTTTGGTTTTGTAGAAAATGAGAGGAACATAAATTTATGATTTCAGTTCATGTTGCTTTTCTCTTTAAAAAATGGCATCATCATTTCTGTTGTTGATCATCATATTTTTGTATTTATGGTTATCAGATTGGACAAGGAACATACAGTAATGTGTACAAAGCAAGAGATACTATGACTGGAAAGATTGTTGCGCTAAAGAAAGTTAGGTTTGACAATTTGGAGCCGGAGAGTGTCAAATTTATGGCTAGGGAGATTTTGATTTTACGATTCTTGGATCATCCAAATGTCGTAAAATTGGAAGGGCTAGTCACATCGCGTATGTCATGTAGTTTATACCTTGTATTTGAATATATGGATCATGATTTGGCTGGACTTGCAGCAAGCCCAACAATCAAATTCACAGAACCTCAGGTATTGAGATCTTGTTTTAACTTCATGATTGTTTATTTCCTCAAATTATTTTTATCCTATGATTAGTCATCTTAGAGTAGCCTGCTTTTTGATCATGAATATCCAAACCACGACAGGTGAAATGTTATATGCACCAGCTTTTATCAGGGCTTGAACACTGTCATAACCGTAATGTATTGCATCGTGATATTAAGGGATCAAATCTTCTAATTGACAAAGGTGGAGTGCTCAAGATTGCTGATTTTGGATTGGCATCCTTTTTTGATCCAAACCTCAAGCAGCCGATGACAAGTAGGGTGGTTACCTTGTGGTATCGACCCCCAGAGCTTCTCCTTGGGGCCACTGATTATGGTGTGGGTGTGGATCTCTGGAGTGCTGGTTGCATTCTTGCTGAGTTATTGGCTGGTAAACCAATCATGCCTGGTCGCACTGAGGTAACTTCATAATGCATGCACTAATTTATCTAATGGAATTCCTTACCTGATTGGTCCATTTTGTAGACTAGCCTAGCTACTTTCAAACCAACAACAAATATGTATTGAGCTTGGCTTTTAGCCTGCTAAATAATGTTAACTGATTAAATTCATATGCATATTGACTAAGCTACATTTATTTCTCTTCAAATTTCTGTTCCGGAGGAAGTAAAAGTAAGAATAGTGGATGTAATTGTTAATACCTTTAAAGCAAAGAAAAAGCAAACAAGATTGTTTTATCATGAGTAAGTTTTAACCAAATTTTGCCAAACCATATACAGTTATGTCTGCCTGTAAATACATGCAACAGCCTGGAGAAGTCGTAGATCATGAGTTTTTCTTCTATTATTCTACTCTTAAGTGGAATACTATAAGATATGTTTTTTTCTTTCTCAGATTGCTCATTAGTTACTCCGCTTTCTGTTTTCTTGAATAATTAATACAACAGTGTAAAAATCAGTCCAGGGGGTCACTAGGCGCCAATTTTTAAAACACTGATCCTGTTCTAAATAATTAGGCGGGTTAAGTTGGTGGAGCAATTTGATGTCGACTAAATAGGTCAAGTCAGGTCGAGGCGGACCAAATCGGCCCAAGGTGCCGCCTCATTATAAAAACAAACTAGCACCAAACTAAATTCTAATGCTGCATTAGCACAGCTGGTGAAGGGCGTGGTTTTGCACCATATGGTTTTGGGTTGAATGCCAATGGCAGTTATTTTATAAAATAATTGCTTACTGATGGCATTGTTTTCTCTATTTATGTCCACTTCTCAATGTTGGCAGTTATATTTTTTAGGATATTTTATTTGAACCTTCCTTCTTGGCTAGATTGACCCTGAAAATGAATATTTCTATTCTAAACTGGAGAGCCTGTAAATGAATCTCGAATTATAACCTCTTCCTCCCTACCAGCAAAAATGCCCCTTTATTATAGCATTTTATCCTCTGCCCCAATAATACTCTCCATGGTATTGTAACATTCACAAATATTTATCATCCAAGAGCATGTCTTCATTAAATGTTATATTATATGTTGAGTTAATCGTCCAAAACTACCCTAAAGTTTCGTCCATAAATGAAATGATGCACAAAGTTTCGTCCACTTTGTGTGCCTACACTATAGTTTCGTCCACTCTGTGTGGCTACACTATAGTTTCGCCCACAGACTTCCGTCAGGAAAATTTAACAGCAGCACTTAAAATGACTATTTTACCCTTGTGGGTTTGAATTAAATTTTTATTATTTTATTATTTTTTCTGATTTCTGATTTTTTATTTAATTAATTTCTCTGTTCTTTTATAATCTAATAAGGGTAAATTTATAATTTTAAAGGGTCAAATGAATGATTAGGTTGAAGAAGGGTAAACTGGTCATTTCACTTTACCCTTAACTGGCACATGTGTCATATGCATAACAGAAACGGAATATTCCGTTAGTTTTCCTGACAGAAGTCTGTGGACGAAACTATAGTGTAGCCACACAGCGTGGACGAAACTTTGTGCATCATTTCATTTGTGGACGAAACTTTTGGGTAGTTTTGGACAATTAACCATATATGTTTTTTGCGTTATATCTGCAAATATTTGTTGTAACTATTTTCCATACATTTTCTGCTGTTGCTTATATTTTCCCTCACACAACTGTAGGTTGAACAGCTTCACAAGATATTCAAGCTATGTGGATCTCCTTCAGAAGAATATTGGAAAAAGTCAAAGTTGCCACATGCAACCATATTCAAGCCCCAACAGTCATACAAACGATGTATAGCAGAGACATTCAAAGATTTTCCACCGTCGTCACTTCCACTGATTGAGACTCTTCTTGCTATTGACCCTTCTGAACGTCAAACTGCTACTGCTGCATTGAGGAGTGAAGTGAGCCACTTGCTCCCTTTTCATCTATTTGTCCGGCCTTTTTTCTTTTCACTACTTATTGTCAATGTCACTATGATAGAATTTGGGTTATTTTGAATATAATCAGAGTTTAGGAGTAAAAATTAAAAAGTTATTCCCATTCTTTCTGTTTTCAATTATTTTGTTAATAGGGCTATATAATCCCTTTGATGGGAGTGCAAATGCAAGGTTCCTAATGCAAACACAAAGGATAGGTGATTTCCATGCCCTGCAGTAAAAACCCAAACACTACATATACGATCTGAACTAGTATGTACATACTTGCATTTTGAAAATTGTTTGCTGATGTCTTGCTTTGTTTTTTTATATGCGCTACAGTAAGAATGGTTTTGCATATCTCAAAGGAGCTACTTGTATAGCTCCCAATCATTGCTGTAATCTCAGAATATTTAATGATGTAAAAATATCTTTATTTGATTCATTTATGTGCATGCCTTACACAACCCTCATAAAGACGTTTGTCTTTACTTTGTACCATTCTTGTGTGTATGAAAGTATTTATTTGTGAATTTGGACCTCTTTGGTTAGGATTTGATTGTGTTTATACATATGTTTCATTGGTTACATTTAGAGTAATTTATGGTAAAGTTAATGATAATGAGAAGGAGACTTATAGTACCAGCTGCTCAAATGATTTTCTCGTTAGGGAATTGAAATGAGAAAGTGTTTTGAGAATCCACATACTGAAACTATTTCTTCCTGATCTCCAATTAGTCTGTTTTTTTTCTTCTAATCAGTTAATGTAGATTTGATTGCCATATGAAATATTTTGGTTATTAGCCCTAAAAGTTATATAGAGAATTCTGTGCTGGCAGCACATCTTAATTTACTTTTTATAGAAACAAGATATCTTTGTTTTATTCTTCTAATCTAGGTATTTTGTTCTTTATTTGTTTTTTGTTTGTTCAGTTCTTCACAACCAAGCCCTATGCTTGTGAGCCTTCCAGCCTTCCAAAGTATCCCCCCAGCAAGGAGATGGATGCTAAGCTACGGGATGAAGAGGCTAGAAGGTGGATGTTTTTTTTTTTTTACGTACAAACATAGTTGGTAGCTTTGTTTGTGAATATAACCTGAAATTAGGTTCCCACATCTAATCTTAGCATTTAAAGTTTTAAGATTCCATGAAGTAATGCATACTAAATTTGTTTTATAGAATACACATTGCAAAGTAACCTGACTCATTTTTTGAACAACAAAGTTGGTCCATATATTTGCATAGTTTTACTGCCTAGCAAATTGCTCTACCGGTGATACATTAGGTCTGTGTTTGGTGACTGATTTTATTGCTCCTACCCTTAATAGTTAAACAATTTTGTTCTATATTAGCTATCTTACCATTTACTAGTTGTTACCCACTTAAATATGACCTGAATTATATATCCACTCAAAATGTGTTTGTGTAGATTGAGAGCTGCCGGGAAAGGTAATGCTGATGGTGTGAAAAAATCACGTCCACGTGATCGAGCTGTGAGGGCATATCCTGCACCTGAAGCTAATGCTGAACTTCAAGCCAATCTTGATGTATGCCAGATAAGCTGTTTTGTGTTATATTTTTCAAGATTGAATATGCTGAGGCTTCAAACACATATGTGGGATGGCCCTTGTCTTGCAATATTGTTATTTTCGGTTGAAAAAAAAGTATTCTGAAGAAACAAAACATGTGGAAAAGTGCCCTTGTGAATTGGACATTGTTCACCGTTACTAAAGCCATCTGAAATTCAATTTCCATTAGCCACATTTCCCATAAAAGACCTTATGAGTTGTCCACATTTTCCCATAAAAGCATTATGAATCGTCCACATTTCCCTTTTAAGGCCTTATGAATTCCCCACATTTTTGCTTCCGTTAGTCTTGGTAATAACGAACAATTTCCAATTCACGAGGGCACTTTTCTGCACTGGTTCTTTTTCTTCAAAACGCTGTTTTCTGTCCGTGACTAATTCATGAGGGCATTTTCAGCAATTCCTCCATTTTTAAATCTGTTCTTAAAATAGTAAATATGTTTCCGAAGTATATTACTTGGCATTTTCGGGTAACTAGTAACAACAAAGAAGATAACACATTTGGACGAGTAAGGTGTTAACATTCGCGAACGCATTTGTGATGATTTGCCTAAAGTTGAAGAATGTAGGACTGCCATGATCACTCTAGGATAATTTGTGATTTATGGTTTTTGATATTTATAAGATTGATGAAGTGCGAGATTCACTAACTGGGTGCCTGCGTGAATAAAATGCCGTGCGAATCGTAAGATTCCATGATAGAACAAGTGAGTGACAGTAGCATCTCAATAAGGCAATTTAAGAGTCTTGTAATGCGAGAATGTCTATCGTGAATGGCATATAGGCTTCATTGTGGGACTATTTACATGTTAAAGGTCTCCCATAGGTCTACATTGTTAAAAACGTCATCTGATGTATATAATTTTAGTACCACTGATTGCTGTGGGAGTATACTAGGGATAATTACAAAAAAGTACCCTTAGGTATTCACTTTTTGCAAGTTGCAGCCCTATTCTTTGATAATTGCAAATTAAATTGCCCTGAACTTGTCTCTTTGTTGTTACACTGTAAATTTATTTCAAAATGACGATTTTACTCTTGAAAATTTAATTTTTTTAAAAACTAAATTTTCACCTCTATTAATTATCAAGGATGGCTACAACTTCCAAAAAGTGAGTACGAGCACTTTTTGCAATTATCCCGATATACTACTGCCAAAAATAATAAAAGGAGTGAGTAACCAAATGAAGATACAACTGTGTACTATGGTAACTTGGTTGTGGTTTTGGGTTGTCTTGTTGGATTACATAGACAAATTGTTTTTAACAATGCTGTAGTGTATCTGTTGTAAAGCGTCTTTGGTCATCTGTAGCCTGTAAGTTTACGGATTTGTGAACAAGTATCAAGCCATTCTTCGTAGCTATGTATATATGTTCGTATTCAAGAGTTTATGTTTAACGTTTGTTTTGATGAAGATCAAGGTGAATAAATTTATGATATGTTGTCTTTTATATAATCTTGTTTGTGTTAACTGACTGAAAACGTTTTTCACAGATGTAAAATGTTCTCTATAAGTCCTGGTTGTATTATTGGACTACTTGCCTAGACAATGTTATATTGCTTGACATTTTATGCTTATTTGGTACAACAGAGGCGGCGCTTGATAACACATGCAAATGCCAAGAGCAAGAGTGAAAAATTTCCTCCGCCCCATCAAGACGGAGGACTGGGTTATCCTTTGGGCACGTCTCATCACATTGATCCAGCTTATGACCCCCCTGATGTACCATTCAGCTCCTCGAATTTTTTCCCGAAAGCACCAATTCAGACTTGGTCTGGCCCGTTGGTAGAGCCACCTGGTGTTGGTGCCCCAAGGTATAAGAAGCGTGTGAGGTGATGTTTAGTTCGAATGAAGCACACCCATATATGATTTTTCTTCTCGTGCAAGATGATTGTGGAAGAGTAAAAGCTGGTGATCCCAGTATTTTGGCTGATTGGAAAATTGCACCGAGTGCATCATGTATTTCATTTTTGTTGTTCCTTATGTATTTTCTTTACTATACTGATTGATGCCACGTTATGTGTTGTGTATTTATGTATAATCTTATTATGAAAGGAGAAAGAAAAATAGATTTACTGTGCTTTTGGGGATAATGAAAATACTAAGTAGAAGTTTTTTGTCTAACTGTCTGCAGTTATATAGTCATGATTTAGTTGATATGAATTCTTCATCCCAAAGTTCCATGACCATTACCCCAATAACGATTGTTGGGTGACAATACTTGGACACAAATAAGAAGCATAGACCACTCTTACCGGGAGTCTCTCTTGTCTCTGCATCTCTTCAACTGGTATATGCAGCAGGAGCATTCTCATTCTATCTAATCTATATAAGCTCATGGAAGGATCCTCAGGAGCTGCTCTTTCAATCCAAGAACATAGTGGAACATTAGAAGCGCAGAATGGAAGATATATTGAATCTCGCTCTATTGTCCAGACCCCATTACAATCACAATTCCACAAAGAAAAGGTATCAAAAAACGTGGAAGAAAGAAAAGAGCTCATTTCATATCTTCTTCAGACTAAACTCAGCAGTACTCATCAGGAGGTAAAACCAAATGGTTAGATGGCCAAAAAATGTTCTACGACAAGTACTTCCAGCCATTGAATTCAGATACAGATCAAACACCTACTTTTGAGGAAAGGAGAAGTTTGCTTAAAGGGATGGAAGGTGGAGAAGCAGGGGGCTCAAGGCTTAAATCTGCAATATTTTTTGATAAACAGCAACATCCTCCAGAGTCCTCCTCAATGGGATATCCACCACCTGGGTTTGAGAATGTTCAACCAACTCCACATATGAAAAGGAAATGGATCCAAACTACTCAAAGACTAAGAACTGAGGCTACAAATAAAAAAATCAAAAGGAAAGAGTGTTTTTCACTACATATGTTTGCAACATCCCACTTGGGTTGGATAAAGATTGGCTGGAATATACTTTTGAAAATGAAAAGGGCTACTGCAAATCTTTGAAGGCTCATACAACAAATAAAAGGGGGGAAAAGCTATGGCTTCATTTTCTTCACAGTTTATCAGCTCTGGAAGCAGCAATATATAACTTCAATGGCTTGTATGAAAGGAATTATAAGCTTTTTGTAGCAAAAGCTTGGGATAGAAATATCAAGGCAGAAATTAAGGAACCAGTGTTGAGAAAGAATGGGCAAAGGACAAACATTGAGTGGTCTGATTCCAATCATCTCTCTTTTGAGGACTTCAATCATAGAGGTTCATTACTCACCAAGAATGCAGCAATACTGAAGCAAGACCATCTGGCAATAACTCATCTGAATCTAACTATAGAAGCTATACAAGAGAAATTGCTTTGCAAGGAGTATATGAGCTACAAATCAAGTCTTTGGGAGACAAGGCTGCACTGGTTTACTGTCCTGATGAAGTTTATGGGGAGGAAATAATGAAGGAAGACAGGAAATGGCTGCATATAATTGGTTTACTTTCATTCCAAATTATAATTATCTCTGTGATAAAGGAGGAAGCTTCATATGGACTGCTATTCATGGAATTCCATTTCAAGGGTGGTGTGATGAATTTTTTCAGGCTGTAGTGATAGACAAAGGAACAATGGTGTATTCTCACCCCATTTCCAAAGCAGGTACATACATTGATATAGCCTATGTCTTAATACACTCTTTTAAGTTATTTGCTTTTTCTGAGGAATCCAAAATATATCTGGGAAACAACTCATACAAGCTTTGGATCAACTCAATCAAACCAGAAGATCTCCATTTGTTTCTTGTCATCTCTACAAAGGCTGATTCAGAAGGTTCAATTGGATCAAGTAGTTCTGAAATTGATTCAAACCAACATTCTGATGAGACGTCCTCAGAGTTTGGAATCACAATCTCAGATGATCCTGTTGAGGAGGAGAATGTGTCAGAAAGTCCAGTCCTAATTGAGCAAGATAAGGGTCTTCATAACAATGTGCTACTATCTCCAATCATAGAAGGCAACCCATTAATGGCACCTGATGCCCTCACTACAAAAGAGCAATTAATTTCTCCAGCTGCAATAACAAACATTCCTCTACAGTCCTCTCATGATATTCAAAGAGTCCTCATTCACTCCTCTCCCATGAGTTTAATGGCTAAAATTATCTCTCCAAATTCTCTGGACAATCTAATTGTGAAAGATACTTTTCAAACACAAGAAAAAGAAGAAGAAGCAATCCCCTCAGTCTCACGTGCAGTTCACACTTCCTCAGCCTTAGTTGATACAATCTCTACAGTTCCTGTTGTTATCATTGAGAGTGCAACCAAGGATCCTCTCTCCAAAGTCATTTCATCTATTTCAACTTTACAACATATTACTAGAATAAATGAGGCAGAGTCACCATTGCTTCAGAATCCACTGCACACAACTTTTACCCAAGAGGCAACAGTCAACTCAATCCCTATTATAATAGAAACAAGTATAGATGTAGTTGAAGAATTAAATGTGGGGGTGGCCCAAAATCAAATATGTTTTGCACTTGGTGATACCTTGGCTTTAACATTAACTACTGCAGACTATCAAAGGGATTTTAGTCCCCATCCTTCACACTCAAAGGATTTTGTTGGGCTGGACTATTTAGATAATGGTCCCAGTGTTGGAGAATAACAATTCTCACCCTTGCAATTGCAACTAGAAGAAAGACAAATTCAAGAGGTGGCAGAATCTCTTGGGCTAACTAACTCCAACCTACAACAAAAGGCCAAGCCTATGTCAAAGAAGAAGAAGAAAATCTGCAGAGACAACACCTCTCATGAGTACACACAAGATCAAAACTCAAACAACCTAGTCACAAAGATCCCATCCCTTCTACACCAAAGGTCACACTCATAAAAGGGAAAAAAATTAGCCAACAAAGCTTGGAGTTTTGGAAAATCAATTGGTCTCAAAGAAAAAGTATCTGATCAGGAGATTGTCAACCAGTTTCTAGAAATGGAAGAACTTAAAAATCATTTAGTTGACTTGGAGGGGGGCTCAGAGGATGACTTCTTTGATTTGGAAAGAGATTCTGATACTGATCTTCTGTTGGATGCAAATGTTGGGTCTTGAGGTAGGGTTGGAGACCAACTCACAGCGGAAAATCAATGAAAACCAAGAGATGATTAAAACCATGAAACAACTAACAAAGAATGGATTAACAAGAGAAAAATTCAGCAATATTCCTTACCAAAACAAGAAAACCGATTAATGAATGATTGACTTGAGTCTCCAAGACGCCTACGTATCCACATGGGAATCAAATCCACATAGTTCTTCTCTTTGAGGACTCAAGAACACAAAAATGGAGGTGGGAGCTTGCCAAACCCAAAATTGTAGGGATAGAGGGAGAGATGTTGTGTTTCCTATTCTTGTCTTGTGTTTGTTATGTTAAAAAAAGATGACTTAAACATAACAAACCCCATACTTGTCCAACTAAAGGCATGGGACATGTAAGAACCACCCCCAGTCGAACCGGAGGTTTTTGGCGAAAGTTGACTTTTTACCGGAAAAGTCAACCGATGACTCCGGGAGTCATTCAGGACCTTTCCGGGACCCAAAAAGCTTAACCGTCGTTATGGTTAGCTTAGTTGGGTCATTTCCTTTCAAATGACACCTTTTGTGAAAAAGTCAAACCCGGGTCAAACTAAGTCGATTTTGGATTATTAACAAATAAAATAATAAGAGCTGAGATATTTTTGGGTAGGAGTGGTCCCCACATGGACACATGTCCATGTTATCTTGGAGGGGAAGAAAGGTGGGTTAAAAGACCAAATGGTTCCCACATAAGGACAAAATAGAGAGAGATGGGCTAAAGGACGAAAGAGACTTTTCCACTTACAGGATAAGACCACATGGATCAAATTTTCTGCTCATTTCCTCATGTTGGCCGAACCTATAGCTAGAGAGAGAGAGAGTGAAAAACTCCATTAAGCTCCTTGAAGCATGAAGAAGAAGAAAGAGAAAGGAAGCTCCTTTTTGACCAATTCTACACCAAATCTTCTCAAATTTACTTCATCTTCTGCATCTCTTCATTTCCTAAAGGTTGGTATGCTTTATTTCCTCATTTGATGAAATTGATGTTGTGGGTTTGAGTAGAGATGACGTGAACTAGTGGGTTTTGGGTATTGGAAGGTTTAAATGTTGATTTGTGAAGAAGAAGTGGAGTTGGATGATGGAAATAACTTGGTTTGAGTAGTTTTTGATGAAACCCACTTGGGTCTTGAAACTTTGGATGATTTGAGGTGAAAATTGAAGTGCTAAAGCTTAAAAATAGTGATTTGGAGAACCTAGAACTAGTTAGGAGCTTGTTAGAGAAATTGGATATTTTTCCAGCGACCGGAGGCTCGCCGGAGCTCCGGCCGATCGCCGGAATCCGGCCACCGGGGAGGGAAATGACCGGCCATGGGTCGGCCACCCTTGGAAGGGACCGGCCATGGTTCGGCCACCCATGAACTGTGACCGGCCGGCCCGGTTTGGCCACACACGGCCATGTGTGGCCGTGGGGCCCACATGGCTGGGTTTTGGTTGTTTCGTAAATTGGACGATTGTTGGTGAACCCCGGGACGATGTTTTCACACCCGGATCGAATTGTGGACGTGATTCCTGAAAATTCGAAGAAAGCGATTACAAACTTTAATTGCGAAATTGGGAAGACTCGGACCCCGGAATTGGATTCCGTCAAGTGAGTTGGAACATGTAAACCTAATTAGGTTTGTTAGAAACGAAAAGGGAAATTTTCGGAGTCCCGAGGGACGTTTTCCCGATTCCGGGCAAAATGGGCCTTTCGGGCCCATTTTGCCAAGTTGAGCAATTGGGATTAGTTTGGGTATTTTCCCTCTTT
This sequence comes from Erodium maritimum, assembly GCA_963921825.1. NCBI lineage: Eukaryota > Viridiplantae > Streptophyta > Magnoliopsida > Geraniales > Geraniaceae > Erodium > Erodium maritimum. The sequence goes on along the minus strand of OY997593.1, from coordinate 35,874,445 downwards.
AATCCACACTTGAATTAGCATTAATTCTTGTGTTGCTTGAAATCTTAGACGTTGGACCCGAGCTTGGCGGAGGAGGAGGCTAGCCAGGTCGTCCGCTGCTGGTTTGGATTGCTTTTGAGGTAGGGAAGAGTAGTAAATTTCCGCTTTTAAATTAATTAATGTTAATAGTATGCATATAGGATGATAATAAACGGAAAGGTCCGGGTTTTCATATAGGATGTGATTCACTAGAAAAATCGCTTTCAATTACGATAATAACCGGAAGAGTCTTAGTTGGCATATAGGATGTGATTCACTAGAATAACCGATTTCAATTATGGGAAATTGTCGTGCTGGTAGAATGGCCATGTCGAGCCTTAGGATTGATTGTGGTTGTGTTGGAGTGTGATCTTTAGTCCTTAAATGTCGATGCATGTTCCATTCTTTGGTTATTATAAGAGTCGTATTAAACTATTTGAATATGATGATTGTGATATAAATGTTTGTTCGTGACATGATTGTTTGAGTAAATGTGTTGAATGTGATAAGATTGTACCTTGTGATATGATCGGGTGAATGATAGACCGATGGGACGTGTTTGGTAAGTTGTGTCAGTAAGTTGGTTGATGACATGAGTTCGTTGCATTGGGTTTTGTTTGGTCTTGTGTGTCATTGTTGTTTGCTTGCCCCGATGGTGTTTCCGGGAAGATATCCCACCGAGGGGGTATGCAGGTCCGATATGTTTATATTGTTTTTTCACCCCGATGCTACGTGTTCCGGGAAGACCTAGGCTAAGGGATATTCCGGTATGGTATATTGTTGTCTCATCCCGATGCTACGTGTTCCGGGAAGACCTAGGCCGAGTGATATTCTAGTATGGTATATTGTTGTCTCATCCCGATGCTACGTGTTCCCTGAAGACTTGTTTCACCCCGATGATGTGAGTTCCGGGAAGATATCTAGGCCGATGTGTGTTCCGGTACGATATATGAGTTTATGTGTGAATCGGAGTCTTGTCGTGTAATTATTTATGACTCGGTACTCGTGTGCTTCTTTAGTTGGAAACTATTGGTGGTTAAGTTGTCTCCCCGTTGATCTTCATTTGTGTTGTTATTTTATTAAGTGTTGCAACTCTTGTTGATCTCTAATCGTGTTGTCTTTTGATAATCGGACTAATCGAGAAATTTTGATGACGAAGCGAGAGTCCTTTTCCCTTTACTACTTTTTCCTACTGAGCGTAAGCTCACCCCCCTTCGTGTTTATTGTTTTTACAGGTTTCGTTGATGAGTAGACCTAGAGGTTGTCTCAAGGCTCGGGAACTCCTTGAGGATCCGGGTGGTTATATGTATTAGAGACGTACTTCCCTTTTCTTTCGTATCAAACTATGTTTTCCGTTACTTAGTTGGATTGAGCGTTTGACTCTTAACTTTTGGAGTTGTATTTTCGAACTAAAATTTGGAATTTAATTTCGTGTAAATTTACTTTTATTATTGCTTTTATTGTTTTCCTAGTTCGCGTCTAGAGTCCGGTCAAAACCGGATTTGGGGCGTGACATGACAAGTATGGTGTCAAGTAAGGTGTAAATAGGACAAAGTATGGCTAGACAAGATGGGGTTAGGTGGTGAATCACCAACACCTTAATCCTTGTCTTGCTTATTTAATACTAATTAATCAAGACTTGATTAATTAGTTTCATGGGCCTTGGTTGCATGTGCCTCTCATGGGCCTCTTGGAACTTGGCCCGTGGCCATTCCCAACGAGGTCCCGTGATGCGCTCATCGCCTCCAAGCCTTCCATACCGGAAATGTCCAACATTATCCGACGTGATCAATCCCAAGACTCCAAGCCTTGTCTCGATCCATAATGTCCTATTCACTTATGGGCATATTACCTAAAACCCAGTTTTGGTCATGTCCCGAGACAACTTCCTCTTGGTCATTCTCCATAAATGTGTCAATGAGTTTCATCCTCCGGTGTGACCCTTAGGTTTATGAATGTCAATAAATCAACGTAAAATCCCATTTTACTTGATTCTGATTAAGTGGCAACTAATGGGACTTTAGTATTGCCTGACACTGCATAACGAATCGACCATGTCGATTCTAACCTTTCCGTCGTCCCTGTCATTATCCTTTTATCTCTGATATCCTGATTGAGATAAGGCATAGAGCCGTCATCCTTATTATTCTCAATCATTGTTCCTTGATATGTGACATGACTGAATATATGATACCCAATATCATGTGCATGGCCATGCTATTCTTTCAGTCACTCTCGATCAAGCGGTCGAGAACCGATATCTTTCCCATACCGTAGTATGAGGGATAAATCCCTTAGCCGTCTTTCCTGTCACTCATGCAGTCCATCCCCAAGCCAATCCTGGCTGTTATGGAAGCCCTGTTACGGACAACGTTAGGCTCAGGTTAAACTCAGCTGTTTACTGCATAGCGATCACAAAGACTCCTTGGTCTAAGGATACATGACAAGCTACGACAATGAATATGTTCATGACTTGATCTATGTCACATATTCATGTCGGGTCGTCCAATATCCTGTCCCACATGATATCTATGATCAGACTCCGGAATCCCATTCTAATGACTAACAGAACGTAAGCCATAAAGAGTCATCTTTCATACTAGTCGCTTCTAGTGAATCTTTGTTGACTAAGGACCCATCGAGTGTGATCTATCTCGATCTATAGTTCTATTCGCGTGGTTGGCATAGATCAGAGCACACTTCGATATATTACTCCAACACATAAGTAATATAAAGCCGCTTTAATTTTATTGCTAACGATGATATATACATTTGGACATTTAGGATTGAACTACGGGCACTAAGACTAACATCAAAGTCCAACCAAATTTCCTCTAACTAGTTCAAGATGAAGTTCCTCTCATGGAATGTGAGAGGAATAGCCTCCTCACTAAAGAGGAGGTGTCTCAGTGACTTGCTACACAGACAATCCCCTAATTTCATCTTCCTGCAGGAGTCAAAACTTGATATAATGCACTCAAATTTCCTTAGATCATGCAATCTATTGGGGGGATGGAAATTCTTCCATATGGATGCTTTAGATACAAAAGGAGGGATCATCTCTATGTAGAAAAATAAGGATTTTACTGTCTCAAACTCTTATGATATCAAAGGAGCCTTGATTTGGTAGGGAAAATGGTTACACATAGGTTCATTGTACTGCACCATCAACATCTATGCTTCATCAAACTCTACAGCTGAAAGAAATGAGCTATGGGAGGAACTCGGAAAAATCTTCAATGCTCTACCATCTGATCATTTGATATTAATAGGAGGTGACTTTAATGCAATAGTCTCTCCTATAGAAAGATCCTCACAAAGAACTGGAGGCTCTGATATGATTTTCTTTCAGAATTTCATCAACACAAATGGCCTCATTGATCTACCACTCAAAGGAGGAAAATACACATGGTTTGGCCCTCAGTCTAGAGCTTCAAGGTTAGACGGATTCCTCATCTCACATGAATTCTTGGAAAAATTCAATTCATTCTCTCAATTATGTCTGCCAAGAACTATATCAGATCACAAGCCTGTTATACTCTATGATAATTTAGTTGATTGGGGGCCTAGGTCTTTCAAGTTTCTAAATGTATGGACAGAAGACTCAAGATTCTTGAATGCAGTTAAGGAATTCTGGAGCTCTTATCAGATTTCAGATCAACCTTATTTTATTTTATGGATGAAGCTGAAACTGCTCAAAAAGGATCTGAAAGACTGGAACAAAAATATTTTTGGTCATATAGAGACACAAATTGCTCTAATGGTTAAGGATATTGATATACTAGACACATTAGTTAAAGTCATGCCATTATCCCCCTTGGAATGCTCAAAGAGAGGAGCTCTGAAAGCTTCATTGATTTTAAAATACAAGTAGCTGTCTAAAGTTTGGAGTCAAAAAGCAAGAAAAAAATGGTTTGAGGATGGTGATAAAGGCTCAAAGTATTTCCACAGATTAGCAAACTACAAAGGAGCAAGCAACAAGATCACACATATTTTCTACAATAAAGAACTCTTAGACAAGCCTGTTCAAATCAAAATAGCTGCAACATACCAATTTGCAAAAAGATTCAAAGCAACAAAGCCCACAAACATCACTCTAGATGAACTTCCTTTCTCCACATTGTCAGAAGAGCAAGCCTCTTGGCTGGAAAGACCTTTTACTGAGGAGGAAACACTACAAGCAGTCATGGCATGCAATGCTGAAAAGGCCAGTGGACTAGATGGTTATACTCTAAAAAAATTTCAAGTATGTTGGCTGATTATAAAAGAAGATCTTATGAGATTCCTATATTGCTTCTTTGAGACTGGACAGTTGGGGAAAGGGCTAAACTCCTCATTCTTGGCATTGATACCAAAAAATTATTCCCCTCTCACATTTGAGGACTACATACCTATTAGTTTGATGGGTGGTCCTTACAAAATCCTCTACAAAATTCTCTCAACCAAACTTAAACAAGTTTTTGGCTATCTAGTAGGGGAAGAACAAATAGACTTCATAAAGGAGAGACAAATTGTGGATGGAATCCTAATTGCCTCTGAGGTGGTAAATGATTTCACACCTCAAAGCAAAAAAGCAATGATCTTCAAGGCTGACTTTGAAAAGGCCTTTGATAAATTAAGTTGAAGTTTTATTATGCAAATGCTAACAAGGATGGAGTTTGGCTCAAAGTGGAAGCTATGGATTATTGCTTGTCTAAGAGCTTATATATCAGTACTCAGAAATGGGTCTCCAAGCCAAGATTTTCAAATGTCGAGAGGATTAAGACAAGGTTGTGCATTATCTCCCCTACTTTTTTGTAATAGTGTCAGAAGGACTGAATCAGATTATCAAAGCCTCAGTGCAGCAAGGACATTTCTCAGGAATACAATTCAACAACAATGGCCCCAACATATCCCATCTTCAGTTTGCTGATGACACTATGTTCTTTTTTAAAAGCTACGAAGTCCAATGCCCTGGCCCTGAAGTTTGCTCTTACAATGTTCAAAATGGCCTCATGTCTCTCAGTCAATTATGAAAAATCAGTTGCAATCTCTTTCAACATATCAGAAGAAGAGGAATTGGAGTTGACAGAGATCCTGCACTGCTCAGTGGGAAGCCTCCCTACAATTTATCTAGGGTTCCTGTCATGCCCCAATTTAAGTAAACCGAACTCAGGACGTGAACCTTTAAAATAATAAAACATTTTGAAACCTTTTACAATAAACCACTTTAAAAACACCACTTGTTCAACAAAATAATATTTACAACTTAAAACACGTCCCAACAAGTGGAAAAAAGGTATGGTATCCGTCGCTAGACTCAATGAAACCCAGAATCCCGCTCCTAGCTCTTCAAGCTTCAGAAGCTCACCTAGTCCAACCTGCGACCGGTACCTGTAGGAAAAGCAGCTAGGGGTGAGCGTTCGCTCACCACCACGGATAACAGACTGACTACGGCATACTTAGCAGACAATGTCGGTAACACCAACAACCAACTCAACACCGGGGATCACTATCCCCAAACTCAAGTAACCCGACCGACACCCACACACTGATACTTTCCTCAGCCAACTCAACACTCGAACTCGTAATGTAGAACTGACACAACGATCAACGACATCCTCCAAAGACACGAAAGACCGCCACGCAACACCCAAGATCACAAAGGATCGCACACCAAACAAGATCACAAAGGATCGCACTCCTGTCAATTGCTCAGTGCCGGTTGCTAACCGGCTGGGCTCGAGCCTGCCCCACGCGCTTTGCCGATCCCTGTCAGGCTCCAGGTGGTCGACCTGTTGGCGATATATACAGCGCTGCTTTTCCGATAGCTAGTTGGAAGGGGAGCTGCCCTCTCATCGCCTAAAAACGCTCACAACCTCCCGAGACTCGAACTCGGTCAGGTTAGCCAAAGAACGCTCGCAACTTCCCGAGACTCGAACTCGGTCAAGCCAGCCAAAGAACGCTCGCAACCTCCCGAGACTCGAACTCGGTCAGGCCAGCCAAAGAACGCTCGCAACTTACCGATCCCTGTCAGGTAAGCCAACCAAATTCCACACCACTTCCCGACACGAAGTCGGGTCACTAACCTCGGGCAAACACAATAAAAATCACAAGCAAGGTTCAACAAACAGCAACAGACCGGTTCAACACTCCACAGGCACTCATGGCCACCCAAGACACCATCGGTAAAACACGGACTCAACAACCCCACGGGCACTCACGGCCTCCCAAGACACACCAACCATAACTCACGGGCTCAACAACCCCACGGGCACTCATGGCCACCCAAGACACACCAATAGTAACTCACGGGCTCAACAACCCCACGAGCACTCATGGCCACCCAAGACACACCAACAGTAACTCACGGGCTCAACAACCCCACGACACTCACGGCCACCCAAGACACACCAACAGTAACTCACGGGCTCAACAACCCCACAGGCACTCACAGACTTCTAAGACACACCAACAGTAAAGACACGGGCTCAACAACCCCACATGTCACGCCCCAATTTCAGTAACCCGAACTCGGGACGCGAGCATTTAAAATAATAAAAACATTTTGAAAGCTTTTACTTTAAACCACTTCAAAAACACCATTTGTTCAAAAAAAAATAATACAACTGAAAACACGTCCCAACAAGTGGACAAAAGTATGGTATCCGTCGCTAGACTCAAAAGCAAAACCCAGAAACCCGCTCCTAGCTCTTCAAGCTTTCGAAGCTCACCTAGTCCAACCTGCGACCGGTACCTGTAGGAAAAGCAGCTAGGGGTGAGCGTTCGCTCACCACCACGGATAACAGACTGACTACGACATAATTAGCAGACAATGCCGGTAACACCAATAACAAGTCAACACCGGGGGACACTGTCCCCAACCCCAGTACTCTGACTGAACATACGCCCACTGTTACCTTCCTTGACCAACTCAACACTCTGACACGTAAAGTATACCCGACACAACGATCATGACCTCTTCCAAGGACTCAAAAGAAAGCTACGCAACACCAAACAAGATCACAAAGGATCGCACACCAAACAAGATCACAAAGGATCGCACACCAAACAAGATCACAAAGGATCGCAAACCGGCTGCCAAGAACGCTTGCACCCTCCCGAGACTCTAACTCGGTCAGGCCAGCCCCAGAATGCTTGCAACTTACCGAGACTCTAACTCGTAAGCCAGCCGAAGAATGCTTGCAACTTACCGAGACTCTAACTCGTAAGCCAGCCAAAGAATGCTTGCAACTTACCGAGACTCTAACTCGTAAGCCAGCCAAAGAATGCTCACAAACCCAAACCACACACGCACGGCCAGGACCCCTTTATTGACGGGCGGGCCCCCTACCCCGTCTGAACATGCAGACGCGTGTGCTCGTGGACCCCCGTTTCATGAAGCGGGCCCCCAACCTCAAGTAACCACAATCACAATCACAATCACAAGCAAGTTCAACAACTAGTAACAACGCAGGTTCAACACTCACAAGCACTCATGACCACCCAAGACACCAACAGTAAAACTCGGACTCAACAACCCCACAGGCACTCACGGTCTCCCAAGACACACCAACAGTAAAACACGGACTCAACTGCCCCACAGGCACTCACGGCCTCCCAAGACACACCGACAGTAACTCACGTGCTCAACAACCCCACGGGCACTCACGGCCACTCAAACCACCAACAGTAAAGACACGGGTTCACAACCCCACGGGCACACATGGCCACCCAAAACACCAAAGGTAAAGACACTCAACCCACAACACCCCGGTGTCACATGCAATTCTACTGTTAACTTTCCCTAGTCAGGGCCGAGATCCGGCTACTTTTCCCTACCTCGCGACGAAACCACAGCAGCGTCTCCTAGCTGCTGACGACCGGGCCAACGCCGTCTTCCAGGCCGAAGTCCGCGTCTGGGTGTAACTCTGGTTTTCTCTTCGATCGAAGCCGCACTATGAATTTAACACGAAATCACAAATTAATAACGGTTCCACCGTTAAGTTAAAGATTACGATTTGTCCAGTTTAAATCCGACAGTTGTCTTTTAAACTCGAGCGGGCTAAAAGCGGGATCACGAGGAATCGGGTTCGAGCACTCGAGCCCCTAGCACAGAACTCGGTGCACGTTTCTCGAGGCATATGTCCCGAGGCACGAGTCCCAAGGTCCGATCCGACGCCCTCGTTTTTGTCTCGTTCACCGTCCGATTAAACATCCAGTTCCAAACCGTCTTAAATCAAAACTGACTTCAAAATTCTTTTATTTCAAATCCTTTTCCATTTAAATCTGATTTCTCGTTTTATAAACCATTTTCTTTTAGATCTGACTTTCCTTAATATCTCTTATTTTATTGCTCCAAAAACGTTATGAACCGACTGGTTTTATTTTCAAAACCTTCTCATCCCTTTTTGATTTCACTGATTTTTTCGAGTTTCACAAAAGACTAGAATCAAAACGATTTCAGTTTCCCCCAAAACTCAGATCCAAAAAAACACACGGGAAAAGAAAAGGAAGGGAAGGGATGCTCGGTTTTCAGATACGGCCGACCACCAGTAGGTGTCGCCGGCCGAGGGCTCACCGTAGGAAAAAACGGCGGCGGAGCTGGGTGAGGCGCGACGGGGCGCGGCTGAGGGTTTCTCCTCAGATCTGAACGAATCCGGCTGTAACTCGCCGGATCTGGCGAGCGCCGGCGACGTTGGGGATGAGGACGGTACCGGCGGGGTCGGGTTTCAACGCAGAAGAGGAAGACAGGGGGGAAGGAGATGGCGGCGAGTCGTTACTGACGAGGTGAGGGCGGAGGCGTTGGCCGTGAGGGGAGGAGGTCGGGCGGCTCTGCGTGTGGTCGGAGACGAATCGGGAGGAGAGAGAGCGGCGGCTTGAGCCGGAGAAGAAGGGAGGGAGGTGGCTGTCGTGGTTGGACGGAGGAGAAGACGACGGCGAAGGGGAAAGGGAGGCCGGCGATGGCGTGAGGAGGGGGAAGGGTTCGGGCATCAGAGAAGGGAAGAGGGACGGCTGCAATGTTAGGGTTTGAACCCTAACTTGCTCCCTTTATACTCGAATTCCCAACGGGCTTGGGCCACCTCCAACCGGGCCTGACTAACGGGCCTCGCCGAAATGGGCCGCGCGGCCCAGACGGGGATGGCTGAAACGGCCTACCCTGGCCGGGTCGCTGGTCGGGTCCGGTCCGGCCCGGTTCGACCCAATAGTTTTTTTTAAGCGGTCTTCACAATCTACCCCCTTAAAAGAATTTCGTCCGCGAAATTTAAAAAAGACGTACTTCGGGAGTCGAACAAGCCGGGGCACTTCGCGCGAACCCTATCCTCGTGTTCCCAAGTCGACTCAGCCTCGTGGTGCCGCCACAATACCAGTTCTAAGCGGATAACCCTTCCGCGCAGGACCTGCTCTCGTGGATCCATTTCCCACATTGGTTTCTTCTTATACGGGACATCACCCGTTACCTCGACATCTTCCCACTCAATGACGTGCGAGGGGTCCGCATATACTTCTGCAACTGGGAAACGTGGATATTCCCATGCTGCGGTGGCAGTGCAAGTCGGTATGCAACTGCTCCCACTCCGCTCAAGACCTCGAAAGGCCCAACACACCGCGGGGCTGACCCGCCTTCGCCGAGGTTGAAACGCACCAGTCCACCTTTCGGACTCACCTCCAAGGATACATGGTCACCGACTGTAGACTCGAGAGGTCGGCGCCGTCAGTCAGCATAGCTCCTGTTGACTCCGTGCAGTCTTTAACCGCTCATGTTTCGGCCCGACCGACTCAGCTGTCTCTCGGTCCTGTTCTAGACCCAGTAAACCCTCATTCCCCACTTCTGCCCAGCACATGGGCGATCGACCCGGCCTACCATACAACGCCTCGAACGGTGCCATCATGATATTGACCCGGCCTACCATACAACGCTTCGAACGGTGCCATCATGATACTGGCCTGAAAGATGTCGTTGTAGGCGAACTCGGCTAACCGCTCACGACACCTATCGTGACGTGCCCCCATTTCCACTGTGCAACCCGTAGTGGTTGCAATAATCCAGCGGAACGCTGTTGTTCGGCTCTCCCCTGCCGACGAGTGAGGCATCGCAATACTAACTCCGCGACCGCTCTCCGCATCCCGCCCCACTAGACATGCCACCTGATGTCGCGCTCCTCTTAGTGCTACCCACGTGCACTGTCAGACGCGAATGCTGCGACTCTCGCGGCTCGTTGCCAGTAACAGTCGGTAATGGCTCGGTACTTCGCCAGCCATCCACTCCCAAGGTTACATTTAAAGGTTGTCACTTCGTAAGTATCCTTCCCACGGATACACGCCCAAGCTCAGTCGCTACCGATCCTCACAGATCCTCTCAGTCTCTCTAAGACCTCGCTCCACTACCGTCGTCGTGCCTACCGACTCCAAACATACCCGGTCCTCGGGGTGAGGACTCGACCTAGCATCAGGGGTCTTGAGCCCTCTCTCGAACCTCCTGTATCGGTTCGCTTCTCCAACTCCGCAAGCACGACAGACCCTAGTCAACACCACCCCACCACCAACCGGCGTGTCCCGACGCAGGGGTGGACTCAACGGCTCTAAACTCAGCCTCAACCTCTCAGCAAAACTCGACGAACAAACGAGTGTGATATCCCGGCATCCAATGAAACTGACGCCCAAAACGGAAAACCGAACACCCACTCCATTAGTCACCCCGGTAAGGTCTAGTGCAACCCTCACACGGTCCTCTAGGCATTTACTTGTAATTTTTCGCAACCAAACCAGTGTTCGCTACTCGTCCCTTGCGGGAAAAGTAGTAAAGGGGATGAGCGTTATGCTCACCTCCATGGATACCCGTTCGATTATGGCATACTAATAACGCACTAAAGACTTATCGATCTAACCAGGGAAAACCACCACCTCAAAACCGGATGTCAAACGTCACACTGCTCACGCCATCAACACCTCAAGTACTCGCTTACGTAAGATAAACCTCGACACGGGAAATACGTCCTCAATTTAGTAATCACTATCGTTCACAACATCAATACCCCAAAGACCCGATCACGTAGGGAAACCTCAAACGGGGATCATGTTTCCAACTAAGCCAACACTGTTGCTCACAATATCTATACCCCAGTTACTCGATCGTGTAGGGAACCCCAAATAACCCACTCGCGTGAAGGAAACCTCAATCACCCGTTCACGCGAGGGAAAACTCGAACACCCGTTTACATAGGTAAAACTTGGTTCATAAGACGCCGCAACGCACAAACCCTAACCTCTCTCCGTGGTGAGACTCTCACACCGAGGCACTGTACTACTACCGTACGTTACCGATGAGTCTCGAACCCAAGACCTCATCCCTTAACACCAAGCCTATGGCCTCTACAACCCACGACCGCGAACACAAACACGTAAAACCAACGCTCAAACCGCACGAACGTGAACCGAGTGACACAACCACAAACCTAAATGCACAACGAAACAATTTTTTTTTTTTGAGATAACCGGCACATGCCCGGGCCGTGCAACCTTCCGGGTCGGTAACCAAGCCGGGCCGTGCCCCATACCGGGCCGGCACCAAGGCCCTACCGTGCCCCCTACCGGGCCGGCACCTAACCCGTGCCGTGCCCCTTACCGGGCCGGCAACCAAACCGTGTCGGGCCCCTTACCGGGCCGACATCCAAACCCTGCCGGGCCCCTTACCGGGCCGGCGTCCAAAGCCTACCGGGCCCCTTACCGGGCCGGCGTCCGAAGCCTGCCGGGCCCCTTACCGGGCCGGCGTCCAAACTGTTCCGTCCCACCTTCCGGGCCAAACCAGTGACCCTAATTTCCTAGCGGTGATAAATTCGCACTACTTACACCCGCTATGTCTACCCTAGGGTATTCGTAACTTTCCAGGCTAATAGCGACCCGTACACTAGTACGTCGCAGACAACGACCACCAAACACATAACACAGTTACGACAACTCAAGACCGATCTCAAACACAAGCCAACACGGCCGAGTAACCACAATACACGCCCACCGGGCCAACCAACACCGAACCACGCCCACCGGGCCAATCAAAATCAAACACACACGCCCACGGCGTCACACAAAATCAAAACACGCCCACCGGGCCTACCAATTCCAAAACTTTTCCCTTTTTATTTTAAAACCTCAGACTTGACATCACGCAGTCACAACCCGGTCCAGGCGTCCCTGAACTACGTTGTACCGACTTGATGTCAGCACCGTCACGTTCGACTACAGGAGCGCTCCTGAGTCGACCCGCGACAGCTTAAAAACGTTTCAAGCAACAACAACAATCACCAAGCCAGCAATAAAACACTACACATACACACAATCCCAACCAGGACTCATAATACTACGGGTCTACACTGACTCGACCCTCCCCACCTAAATGACGGACAGTCCGAGGTGTGAAACCTCGAGCTTTGATACCAAGCTGTCACGCCCCAATTTCAGTAACCCGAACTCGGGACGCGAACATTTAAAATAATAAAAACATTTTGAAAGCTTTTACATTAAACCACTTCAAAAACACCATTTGTTCAACAAAAAAATAATACAACTGAAAACACGTCCCAACAAGTGGACAAAAGTATGGTATCCGTCGCTAGACTCAAAAGCAAAACCCAGAAACCCGCTCCTAGCTCTTCAAGCTTCCGAAGCTCACCTAGTCCAACCTGCGACCGGTACCTGTAGGAAAAGCAGCTAGGGGTGAGCATTCGCTCACCACCACGGATAACAGACTGACTACGACATAATTATCAGACAATGCCGGTAACACCAATAACAAGTCAACACCGGGGGACACTGTCCCCAACCCCAGTACTCTGACTGAACATACGCCCACGGTTACCTTCCTTGACCAACTCAACACTCTAACACGTAAAGTATACCCGACACAACGATCACGACCTCTTCCAAGCACTCAAAAGAAAGCTACGCAACACCAAACAAGATCACAAAGGATCGCACACCAAACAAGATCACAAAGGATCGCAAACCAGCTGCCAAGAACGCTTGCACCCTCCCGAGACTCTAACTCGGTCAGGCCAGCCCCAGAATGCTTGCAACTTACCGAGACTCTAACTCGTAAGCCAGCCGAAGAATGCTTGCAACTTACCGAGACTCTAACTCGTAAGCCAGCCAAAGAATGCTTGCAACTTACCGAGACTCTAACTCGTAAGCCAGCCAAAGAATGCTCACAAACTCAAACCACACACGCGCGGCCAGGACCCTTTTATTGACGGGCGGGCCCCCTACCCCGTCTGAACATGCAGACGCGTGTGCTCGTGGACCCCCGTTTCATGAAGCGGGCCCCCAACCTCAAGTAACCACAATCACAATCACAATCACAAGCAAGTTCAACAACCAGTAACAACGCAGGTTCAACACTCACATGCACTCATGGCCACCCAAGACACCAACAGTAAAACTCGGACTCAACAGCCCCACAGGCACTCACGGCCTCCCAAGACACCAACAGTAAAATACGGACTCAACAGCCCCACAGGCACTCACGGCCTCCCAAGATACACCAACAGTAATTTACGGGCTCAACAACCCCACAGGCACTCACAGCCTCTCAAAACTACCAACAATCACTCACGGGCTCAACAGCCCCACAGGCACTCACGGCCTCCCAAGACACACAAACAGTAACTCACGGGCTCAACAACCCTACAGGCACTCACGGCCTCCCAAGACACACCGCCAATAAAGACACGGGTTCAACAACCCCACGGGCACTCATGGCACCCAAAACACCAAAGGTAAAGACACGAGTTCAACAACCCCACGGGCACTCATGGCCACCCAAAACACTAAAGGTAAAGACACGGGTTCAACAACCCCACAGGCACTCATGGTCACCCAAAACTCAACAATAATACACGGGCCTACCATACTCACGGGCTCAACAACCCCACGACACTCACGACCACCCAAGACACACCAACAGTAAAACACGGACTCAACAGCCCCACATGCACTCACGGCCTCCCAAGACACATCGACAGTAACTCACAGGCTCAACAACCCCACGGGCACTCACGGCCACTCACGGCCACTCAAACCACCAACAGTAAAGACACGGGTTCACAACCCCACGGGCACTCATGGCCACCCAAAACACCAAAGGTAAAGACACGGGTTCAACGACCCCACAGGCACTCATGGCCACCCAAAAGTCAACAATAGTACACGCTCGCAACTTACCGAGACTCTAACTCGTAAGCCAGCCAAGGAATGCTCGCAACCCCCCGAGACTCTAACTCAGTCAGGCCAGCCAAAGACACCAACCTTAGTACCCGGGATCCCATGGCCACCCAAGACACAACAGTAATACACGGGCTCTCATGGCCACCCAAGACACAATTTCACAAACAACCTCTGGCATAACCAATGCCTCCAAAGACAGTCCTAATATCAACAGTTCACAATCAACCTCCGGGCATGGTCATAAGCCTCCAGTACTCCTAATCTCGATAAGTTCGCAATCAACCTCCGGGCATGGTCATGTGCCTCCAGTAATTCTAATAACGCTAAGTTCTCTGCTCCTACGACACTACTAAGTGTCACCTGCATTTCCAATATTCGCTACGTTCCCGTATCATGCCTTTCTAATATTCAATAACCTACTCAACCCACGACACCCCGGTGTCACATGCAATTCTACTGTTAACTTTCCCTAGTCAGGGCCGAGATCCGGCTACTTTTCCCTACCTCGCGACGAAACCATAGCAGCGTCTCCTAGCTGCTGACGACCGGGCCAACGCCGTCTTCCAGGGCGAAGTCCGCGTCTGGGTGTAACTCCGGTTTTCTCTTCGATCGAAGCCGCACTCTAAATTTAACACGAAGTCACAAATTAATAACGGTTCCACCGTCAAGTTAAAGATTACGATTTGTCCAGTTTAAATCCGACAGTTGTCTTTTAAACTCGAGCGGGCTAAAAGCGGGATCACGACGAATCGGGTTCGAACACTCGAGCCCCTAGCACAGAACTCGGTGCACGTTTCTTGAGGCATAGGTCCCGAGGCACGAGTCTCAAGGTCCGATCCGACGCTCCCGTTTTTGTCTCGTTCACAGTCCGATTAAACATCCAGTTCCAAACCGTCTTAAATCAAAACTGACTTCAAAATTCTTTTATTTCAAATCCTTTTCCATTTAAATCTGATTTCTCGTTTTATAAACCATTTTCTTTTAGATCTGACTTTCCTTAATATCTCTTATTTTATTGCTCCAAAAACGTTATGAACCGACTGGTTTTATTTTCAAAACCTTCTCATCCCTTTTTGATTTCACTGATTTTTTCGAGTTTCACAAAAGACTAGAATCAAAACGATTTCAGTTTTCCCCAAAACTCAGATCCAACACAACACACGGGAAAAGAAAAGGAAGGGAAGGGATGCTCGGTTTTCAGATCCGGCCGACCACCAGTAGGTGTCGCCGGCCGAGGGCTCACCGTAAGAAAAAACGGCGGCGGAGCTGGGTGAGGCGCGACGGGGCGCGGCTGAGGGTTTCTCCTCAGATCTGAACGAATCCGGCTGTAACTCGCCGGATCTGGCGAGCGCCGGCGACGTTGGGGATGAGGACGGTACCGACGTGGTCGGGTTTCAACGCAGAAGAGGAAGACAGGGGGGGAAGGAGACGGCGGCGAGTCGTTACTGACGAGGTGAGGGCGGAGGCGTTGGCCGTGAGGGGAGGAGGTCGGGCGGCTCTGCGTGTGGTCGGAGACGAATCGGGAGGAGAGAGAGCGGCGGCTTGAGCCGGAGAAGAAGGGAGGGAGGTGGCTGTCTTGGTTGGACGGAGGAGAAGACGGCGGCGAAGGGGAAAGGGAGGCCGGCGATGGCGTGAGGATGGGGAAGGATTCGGGCATCAGAGAAGGGAAGAGGGACGGCCTTCCAAGACACACCAACAGTAACGACACAGGCTCAACAAACCCACAGGCACTCACGACCTCCCAAGACACACCAACAGTAAAGACATGGGTTCAACAACCCCACGGGCACTCATGGCCACCCAAGACACAACAGTTAAGTACGGGCTCTCATGGCCACCCAAGACACAACAGTAAAACACGGGCTCTCATGGCCACCCAAGACACAACAGTAAAACACGGGCTCTCAAGGCCACCCAAGACACAAAATACACAATCAACCTCCGGCATAACCAATGCCTCCAACAGTCCTAATATCAACAGTTTCACAATCAACCTCCGGGCATGGTCATATGCCTCCAGTACTCCTAATCTCGATAAGTTCGCAATCAACCTCCGGGCATGGTCATATGCCTCCAGTAATTCTAATAACGCTAAGTTCTCTGCTCCTACGACACTACTAAGTGTCACATGCATTTCCAATATTGGCTACGTTCCCGTATCATGCCTTTCTAATATTCGATAAACCTACTTAACCCACGACACCCCGGTGTCACATGCAATTCTACTGTTAACTTTCCCTAGTCAGGGCCGAGATCCGGCTACTTTTCCCTACCTCGTGCGTGTTCTCCAAAAGCTAACCAACGAGCTCCGGCGTGACCTCAGTCACTCACCCAACTTTCCCTTGCCTCGGTCCGCGGGACGATCTAAAAGGACACAATTTTAAGGCACTTTTAAACTCGCAGGAATAAACTGAAATTCAGTAAACTTAACGCCCAAACGTAAGCTCGACAATGTCGATCACTCCCAAACTTCCCAATTACCCGACATTGTCGATAAAGGGCCCGTAAAGGCCCGATTCGCCCGACATGGCGAATCTGCCCGGGTTTTGTAAATGCCCTTCCGGGGCTCCGAAAATTCCCGTTTTCGTTTCTACGGTCTTAGAACAATTCAAGGGTTCCTAGGCACTCGACGGAATCGAATTCCGACTTCCGAGTCAATTAATTAACGTTTAAAGTTTCTAAACCCGATAATTACAACTTTTCCAATTGAATTCCAAATTTCGATCCGGTTGTGGATAAATGATCCGGGGAACGTTTTAAACCACCCGAACACAAAACCCGATCACCGAGCACGTGGGCCCCACCCGGCCAAGCTAGGCCGTGGGTGGCTAGGGTTCATTGGGGCCCGGCCCACCATGGTGGTGGCCGGCCCTAGCTCCGGCCAACCACCCCCTATGGTGGCCGGCCACCCCCCATGGTGGCCGGAGCTCCTCCCGAGCTCCCGGTCGCCGGAAAACGTCCTCCTTCACCTCTAAACGTCCCCAAAACGTCTCCAACACTCCCCCAACATCAAAACAACCTTCAACTAATAGTTTAAAACCAAAACCTAATTTTAGAAATTGACAAAACGAAGATCGGTTTGGTGATTACCGTAGAGGAAGACGATGTGAGTTCGATTCTTCGAAATTTGAGACGATCCAAAGGTTGGATGAGCGTTGACTGGCGTTGACCGGGAGTGGTTATTACAGTTCCCCTTAGGAGACAATCCTAAAAGAATCATAACATGGGATCCAATCATTAAGAAATTCAAAGCTGCTTTAGGCCTATGGCAAGCCAAATTTTTATCCCTGGGGGGGGGGGGGGGGGGAGGATCACACTTATTAAGTCAACCTTAAGTGCTTTGTCTCTATATTTTTTCTAAATAATTAAAGCTCCCAAAGGTGTCATCAAAAAAATGGAATCATGGAAGAGAAGATTCCTATGGCATGGAAGCTCAGTGGCGAGGGTATTTTGCAAAGTGGGGTGGAATAAGGTATGCAATTCAAAAACAGCAGGAGGATTGGGGATAAATTTTTTAGCCAAGATGAATATTGCTCTCTTAGCAAAGTGGTGGTGGAGGTTTGCACTAGAAAAAAATTCCCCGTGGAAAAGAATCATTTGATCTAAATATGGATGGGATATATCAGAAAGAGACCTATCCTCTTTTTCTGAAATTGGGAGCTCCAGCTTTATGTCACACATTCTTGCACTAATTGTTGATCCACTCTTCACAAATCTCTTTGGAGTACAAGGCCTCTCATGGAAATTAGGAAATGGTGAGAGGATTCTCTTTTGGAAAGACATCTGGTGAGGGGAGATAGCATTCAAATATCTATTTCCAAGGTTATACCAATTAGCACAGTCAAAAAAATTACTGGTATCTGAGGCTATATCAAATGGTCAATGGAATTAAATTTCAGAAATGTTCCTAAAGGAAGAGCAGAGTCAAATTGGATAGCTCTACAAACAATCTTGGCTGGAGTCACACTTGCTCAACATCAGGACTTATTGGTATGGTCTAGGGATCAAAAGGGATTTACAGTAAAGAAGCTCTACTCCCTCATATTGCTCTCTTAGCAAAGTGGTGGTGGAGGTTTGCACTAGAAAAAAATTCCCCGTAGAAAAGAATCATTTGATCTAAATATGGATGGGATATATAAGAAAGAGACCTATCCTCTTTTTCTGAAATTGGGAGCTCCAGCTTTATGTCACACATTCTTGCACTAATTGTTGATCCACTCTTCACAAATCTCTTTGGAGTACAAGGCCTCTCATGGAAATTAGGAAATGGTGAGAGGATTCTCTTTTGGAAAGACATCTGGTGAGGGGAGATAGCATTCAAATATCTATTTCCAAGGTTATACCAATTAGCACAGTCAAAAAAATTACTGGTATCTGAGGCTATATCAAATGGTCAATGGAATTAAATTTCAGAAATGTTCCTAAAGGAAGAGCAGAGTCAAATTGGATAGCTCTACAAACAATCTTGGCTGGAGTCACACTTGCTCAACATCAGGACTTATTGGTATGGTCTAGGGATCAAAAGGGATTTACAGTAAAGAAGCTCTACTCCCTCATATTGCTCTCTTAGCAAAGTGGTGGTGGAGGTTTGCACTAGAAAAAAATTCCCCGTAGAAAAGAATCATTTGATCTAAATATGGATGGGATATATAAGAAAGAGACCTATCCTCTTTTTCTGAAATTGGGAGCTCCAGCTTTATGTCACACATTCTTGCACTAATTGTTGATCCACTCTTCACAAATCTCTTTGGAGTACAAGGCCTCTCATGGAAATTAGGAAATGGTGAGAGGATTCTCTTTTGGAAAGACATCTGGTGAGGGGAGATAGCATTCAAATATCTATTTCCAAGGTTATACCAATTAGCACAGTCAAAAAAATTACTGGTATCTGAGGCTATATCAAATGGTCAATGGAATTAAATTTCAGAAATGTTCCTAAAGGAAGAGCAGAGTCAAATTGGATAGCTCTACAAACAATCTTGGCTGGAGTCACACTTGCTCAACATCAGGACTTATTGGTATGGTCTAGGGATCAAAAGGGATTTACAGTAAAGAAGCTCTACTCCCTCATAGACACACAAATATCAGCTCCATCAATCAATGCAGTATGGACAAAAGCTCTATGAAAGCCAGGTATACCTCCAAAAATTGCTGCCTTTTGCTGGCTTGCATGCCTTGAGGCAATCCCAACCAAATGTTTCCTTGATTCAAGAGGGATGGACTTATCCCTACAAGGTTTATTATGCCCAGTCTACTGTAATGATCTAGAAGATGTTACTCACACCATTCTTCACTGCCAAAAAGCTTGGGAAGTATGGGGCCTTATCTTTAATTGGTGGGGGATCACAGTGGCAATCCCAAGCTCTATAAAAATCCTATTCACTTCATGGTCATCCTTGGTAAGCAAAAAACAAAAACATAGTTGGGGTAAGATAGTGCATATTGGCTGCTGGCAGATTTTGCTAGCAAGAAATGGAACAATCTTTGAGAATATTAAGCTGGAGGCTGTAGAGATATTCCAAAAAAGTGTTGAATCAATAATATTCCTAGGAATGAGCTCATTTCAAAGCTGGTGGACATTTCTTCTCCTTTAATTCCCGGATCTCTACCCTTGCAACTTGTAGTACAACCTCCTCTTCATAATTATTTGGGCCATAAGTAATTCTGAGCTTCATCCAAATGAGCTCTCTGTCTTTTTCTTTGGTATTGATTCTCTGGGGTTGGGTTGGGGATGGGATTGGGTTGGGATGGGTACAGTTGTGAGTTTGGTAAGGTTTCCTTGTTGTTCTTTTTATGATGGTGGTGTGTGGGGGACTCTTTGGCCTGTGTTTCCTTTTGTGTGAGGGTAGATCCTTTGTAGGTTGAGTGTTCTTTTTTTTGCAGGTTGTCTTTTCTGCAGAAGGCCCCTTTGTCACGCCCCAAATCCGGTTTTGGCCGGACTCGAGACGTGATCGAAAACAATCGAGATAAAAGTAGTAAAACTGTAATAAATTCCTTTAAGACTGAAAGCGAGTCCAAAGAATTTCTCAATAATTCAATCCAAAATTTAAATAAGGTGTCAAAACTTGACAGGTAACATAAGGTAATTAAAGTTCAACAATATGGACCAATACACCTCTAATACAACCCTCAAAACATCCGGAAGCTCCCGAGCCTCGAATTTCCCAGATCTCAAGTACACCTGTACACGCAACAAATAGACAAATAGGGGTGAGCTTACGCTCAGTAGGGAAAATCGTAAACAACTTTAGCCTCCAAGTTTGATAATAAAACTACTTTAGTTCGTTATCACAAAGTGCTTAAAACTCTTAGACCAAAAACTATAATCAACAAATAAAAAGCAACGAGAACAATAGCGCATAACGATAACTTCTCAGCGAACAAATAGAGAACATTATAATAAAATGGAAAACCATCACAACTGGAAACGAGTAAACACTAGTAATCGATGAAAGACTATAGAATCGGTAAAATGAAATAGTATCGCTTTTTCGATGATACCAGTAGCTTAAAAGATTCCATGAAAACACTAAAACGTAACGTAACGATTAAAATGAGAGTAATTGATATCACGCCAACCACTTGCTTTCTCAAGCCTCCGATCCATGGATAGATTCTGGAATCACCTCGGTTCCCATATACCGATCTACCAGAGTATCCATATCATATCAGATTTTCCCTCGGTCCAGAGGAGACGCATAACGTCACAAAGACGTATAATGTTGCGAATACCAGAACCATCCTTAGGAGGACGCATATCATCGGTATTCTCGGAAACGTATCCAAAGGACCATATGTTCTAGGGAACCAAGGTAGTGCTCCCGTAGGACGCATATACTTGGGTGAAACCATAGTAACCATCTCTCACGAAGTAATCCATCCAACTGCCCCGTAGGGTCCGATAATTAATGCCCTCCGGCTCTAATCATTCCTGTAAACCATTCCCACACCGGACTCCTCAACAGTGTGGGTACCATTAATCATTTCTCTTCCTACACCGGACTCCTCAACAGTGTAGGTACCATCGCGTATCCACAATAATCATTATCTCACCCTACACCGGACTCCTCAACGGTGTAGGTCCAATAACCAAAGCCCCGTAGGGTAAACCATTTTCTGCACCGGAATCCTCCACCGTGTATATCCAATAACCAATGCCCCGTAGGGTAAACCGCTCCCACACCGGAATCCTCAACGGTGTGGGTACCATACCAATTCACCATTAATCCTTCTCGTAAACTATCCCCGCACCGGAATCCTCAACGGTGTGGGTACCCTAACCAGTATCCCGCAGAATCTATCAACAAAGCCCCGCAGGGT
Organism: Erodium maritimum; assembly: GCA_963921825.1. Taxonomy (NCBI): domain Eukaryota; kingdom Viridiplantae; phylum Streptophyta; class Magnoliopsida; order Geraniales; family Geraniaceae; genus Erodium; species Erodium maritimum. Next base: position 35,852,908 of record OY997593.1, on the reverse strand, counting down.
CCACAAACAATCATAGAAATACACACGTTCATCAATACACACCACACGGGATTCATACCCATAATTACACTTACCATCACTTACCACTTGCTCTCCACCGGTCAATCGATCACCTGATCGTGCCTCCTTGGCACGACCAGTCATACTCGATCAACCATTCAATCAACAATTATATCAACACAATCGTTCAACCAATCAAGTACGCATTCAACCAATCAATCATCGTGTGAACGATCAATTAAGTATTCAATCAAACAAGCTAATCTAGTTTCATTAGACTCTTAAGTTAAGCTAGTAACTAGCAATCAAGCATGTGAACCTAGCACACAACTAATCTGAGAGCTCTTCACAGCCTCTCTACCAGTAAATCAAGATCCCAAGTATTGAAAGCAAGCTTCACTAATCGCCAACATCCTAAGCATGCATACTAGACTCATCCATTTATTAGTAATTGAAGTACGATTATTCTAGTTATTCGCATCCTATATGTAATTCTAAGACCTTTCCGATTTTATTATCCTAATCATGCATACTAAGCGTAAATTAAGAAATTAAGACTTTCCCTACCTTGTGGTCTTCCTCTAATAAACTCTGATGAAACGCTCGAGTGGTCACAACTCCGTTCTTCACACGGGTTCCGGCGTGATCTTCGTTCTTCTAGCTCGGGTCCAAGCCCTTGATCTCGGGCGAAGTCTCGTCTAGATTTGACAAATAAAACGTCCGAATCAGAACCAGTAAAAGTCCGAAGGTCCACTGATTTAACCAAATTTGTCCTTTAAATTCTCACCTTGAATTAATTAAATCAATTAACTAAAACTGATTTTTAAAATATTTTCTTTGAAACTGGGTTGACCTGGATCCGACCCGGATCCAAGCCCAAACCGGACCCAGACCCGGTTCGAACCCGGATCCGAACCTAACCCGGATCGACCCGAACCCGGCCCAGACTTGATCCAGGTCCGGTTCAGACCCGATCCAGATCCGAGTGCAACCCGTTCTTGGATCTGGGCCTGGCCCAAACCTAATTTGATCCTGGGCCGTGTCTAGGCCCACGGTTAATCCAGGTTTGGCCCGTCTGGATCTGTGACTGGTTGAGGACAGCTCCGGCGGGGCTTTTGTCTTCCGGCCGCCGTCAACGGCGTCGTACACGCTCCGCGAGGGGAAAACGAGGGCGCCGAGGGTGGCAGGCCTTACGGCGCGGCCGGTGCCGGGGCGGCAGGGGCTCCAGCACGAGCCTACTCCCGTTTCCATCCCAGATCTGAAGAAGGAAGAGATCGTCGCTGGCGTGGGGCTTCCGGCCAGCATCGCTCCCGTCCAAGCTCGTCCACAGCGTCTTTAGGGCGACGGGATTCTGACCGTGGTTGTCGCAGGAGGAGGTTGGGACGAGAGGTTACGAATCGTGCCACCGTCTTCGTTGTCGGCGCTGAGTGAAGCGAAACGAGAGGGAAGAACCACGAAAGGGGTTTCAGGACTCCGGGTTTCTGGTTTTGAGCTCGCCGCCGGTTCGTATTGTGGACGGAGACGTTGATTCACGTGAGGACGAGAACGGGTGAGGGAGAACGAAGAGGAGCGAGACGAGAAAGAAGAGGTGCGACGGCAGATCTGTTCTCGAACCGCATGCGAGAACGAGTGAAGAAGGGGAAGGCTAGGGTTCTGTGAACGTGATTGGGCCTGGGATTGCTTCAGCTAACAGGGCCCGAGTCCGGCCCAAGTTCCAAACAGCTCAAATGCACTAAATCCCTCTTCTTCTTTTTTACTTTCTTTCAAACAAAGCACTAGTTGCAAATTTCTACTCCGACGTTTCAATTTGCAAAAGATTACTTCCAATTTAATTTTGCCGGTCTTTACACCCTTTCCTTAGCCATTGAAGCTCCTTGACAGTGGTGTTTGAAGCTCCTTTGCAGTGGTGAAATTCTTATCAATGATTAAAGATCAAGTTGGACATCACAGAAGATCAGTAGGCTGGCACTCACAATTTCATTGCAGATGAATGGGGAATTACATCTTACATCTCCTTTTTCCTCTCTTTGAAGTGCCTCCACAATATCTCTCTTTGTTACAATTGCTTATAGAGTTCTCTTTGTTTTTGAATGCTTGGAAGACGTTGGGTTACTTGCAGAGCAAGATAGGCCCCCGCCTTGGTAGGAACTTGTACCGTTACGGTTCAAAAATGGATTTGAAAATTTCCTTGGGTTGGGTAGGATAGCTTCACCTTTGGGGTTCCTTGAGTTACAAGACATCAAGCTTTAAATTATACTCCTTTCGTTGTAAGTAAGGTAGAAGGTTTGGTTACCTTCTAGCATGTGTTTTTGTGTAACAACCTTCTCTTTCATCTTGAAAGAGGTTTTTAATCTAAATTTGATTTGCCGATAAAAAAAGAAGCATAGAAAGAAAAGATGTCTAGGTGTCAATCAAGGTCGGTCCAATGATAATTGGGGTTTCAAGTGAGAATTTGTTCAATGTTTTTTTTCTATAATAAAAAATTATGTAAATTTGCTCAAATAAGTATCAGGGAAAATTTTATTTTAACATCATGCCAAACATTTAACTTTAAAATAAGGATAAGGGTAAATTACGTTTGACTACCCTGAACTATACGTGTTTAACGGTTTAAAACCTCGAATTTTATTCGTAACAATTGCCTACCCTAAACTAATCAATAATTACGACGTTACCCCATGCCATCCACTTTTCCATCTATTCACTATTCATTTTTTCTAAAATTCCAAAAATGCCATTACTGTTTACTACCCTAAAACAACTCCAACCCTAAATATCTATCTTAACCTAAATCCTACCCTAAATCTCCCTCCCAACCTAAATCCACCCTTTTTTTACATATATTTTTTTTATTAAAAATTATTTATATTTTTATAAATAAAAAATTATTAAAATAAATTGTAGTTTTTTTTATAAAAAAATGTTTAAAATTATTTTTAGATATTTTTTTATTATAAAAATCGTTTAAAATTTAGCTTATATATATAATTTTTTCTTATTAATAAAATTTTCATTATTAAATATTTAAATTCATTTTTTTTTTGTTATTTATCAAAAACTAACAAAGTAATTTTCAAAAAAAAAAACTAACAGAGCACAGCAGAAACTACCATCGTGCTCCTCTTTTCTTGCCGCCACCAGCGGCTGCGGTTGGCTTCGGCCATGAGCAGTCGGTGGTCCTCTCTCCCCTCTCTCTCTCTTCCTCTCCCTCCTTCCCTCATCTCTGCTTCCACTGCTCATCCGGTCAGATCTCTGCTTGCCCCTTGAGCTTCTCTTCTGTCGTCTCCGGCGAGGTTGTCCTGCTTCGTTCTGTTTGATCCACCGGCGAGCAGAGCTCCTCCATCCACGTCGGTGTCTCTCACCATGCTCTGGGGCCCTTGTCTACAACAACGCCGACGAGACGAGTTATGGTTCGTAGATCTGATGATGGTTTGTCAGATATGCGCCGACCTCCTCCCCCGGACGAGATCCATCGTCGTCGGCGTCCTCCCGTCATTCCCGTCCGCATATCCCTCCTCCACCAGGCGTCCACAACAACACTACTCCGACCACGCCATAAGCTCTGGAGAAGATGAAGGTTTTTTTAATAAATATGAAAATTATATACTAATAATAATAATAATTTACATAAAAAGTTATGAAAATATAATAAAAAATTATTAATAAGAAAAAAGAACTTTTTATAACAGATTTTGAATAAATTTAAAAGAAAAAGAAATTAAAGATTTTAGGGTTAAAAAAATTAAAATAGTTTAAATCAGATTTTAAAATTGATATAAGGAATTTATAATTTTTATATATTTTTAATTATTAAACTAAGGAGTATTTATAGATATTTGAAAAGAATGAATTTATTTAACAGATTTGAGGTAGTGAGGGTATGATAGTGTAAATTTGTACTTTCATCATTTTACAAAAAAATTAACAGCCATGGATGGAAAGGGGGCAACGGCGTAATTAATGATTAGTTCGGGGTAGGTGATTGTTACGAGTGAACATTGGGGTAGTAAACCGTCAAACGCTTATAGTTCGTGGTAGTCAAACGAAATTTACCCTAAGGGTAAATTAAAAATACATGCCCCAAACTTGTAGCGTTTAATTGATACATACCCTAAAGTTTTTTTAGCTGATACCTACTCAGATGTTTAGTTAAATAACAAATAACCCAATCCGTCAGTTAAAATGACGAAAATACTCTCAAACTGTAAGAACCGCTCCCGGTCAATGCCAGTCAAATCGGTGGAAAAACAGAAAAATTCAAATTTTTGGGACAAACACCTAAATGAACCTAAATTTGCCCCGAGGATCAAAACGGACTTAAGTTGACCCCGATATCGACCAAAGTGAGTTCTGGGGGACTCAGGGCAACTTTTTGACCAATTTGGGAAAGGTTGACTTTTTGCCGAAAAAGTCAACCGAGCGACGTTTTGGTCCGTTCGAGGTCCGTTTTGGATCCAAAAAGCTTAGCCGTCATTACAGCGGTCTTAGTTGGGCCGTTTCCTTATAGCACGTGAAATTTCGTAATTTCTTGGAAAATGGGCCCGTTCGAGGCCCGAGACGGCCGAATTTCGCGAATCTGACAGAAAAATATCTACCAAGATATTTTTCTAAGGTGTGGGACCCACATGACACATGTCACCCAAGTGGTGGTGGTTGGTTTTTAAAATAAAGAAAAAGAAACTAAGTGTGGTAGTTTTGTAAATAAGTGGTAGTTGTTAGTTTTTGAACAAAACAAAAGGAAAGGAAAGATGATTGTTCGGCCATTTGAGAAAAAAAAGGGAGAGAAGGAGAGAGAAAGTAGAGAGAAGAAGAAGAAGAAAGAAAAAGGGGGGGGGGGGGGGGGGTTGGGCTCGATTTCCCGACGATCCGACCGACGGATCGTCTCAATTCTTGCGTATTCGTCATCCCCTCGTCATTCCCTACGGTGAGAACTCGTTCTTTTCTCGTTTTGGTACGTTTGAATTTTAGGGTTTGAGTTTAAACAGTTTGTTTAAGGTTGGGTTTTGTTTAAGATTGGTTTAAAGATGAATGGTTAAGGATTGGGGTTCATTAGGAACATTTTGGGGCGAAAAGGAACATTTTTTGTTGTGGCCGTGTGGGGCCCACTTGGCCGGGCCTCGGGTTTTTCGTGTTCGGGTAGTCTTGGGCGATCCCACAGTCGATAATTCACACCCGGAACGAATTGTGGGATTAAATTGTGAAAGTTAGAAATTTCGGGTTTAGAAACTTTAAACGCGAATTAAATCGCTCGGAAGTCGGAAATTGATTCCGTCGACTGCATTGGAACCCTTGAATTATTATAAGATCGTAGAAACAAAAACGGGAATTTTCGGAGCCCTGGAAGGGCGTTTTCCGATTGGGAAGTTTGGGAGTGATCGACATTACCGAGGTTGCTTTTGGGCGTCTAATTCTTTAAAATTCGGCTTTGCCTTCGAACTTAAAAAGAATTTTAATTGTGTTCATGTTAGATCATGCCGCCGACCGTGGAAAGGGGAGGCTAGGCAAGTGATCGCGAGCACGCCGGAGCTTGGGCGTGGACTTTTGGGAAAGCGTTACGAGGTAGGGAAAAGTAGCCGGATCTCGGCCTTGACTAGGGAAATTTAATAGTATAAAATTCATGTGACACTTAGTGGTGTCGTAGGATACGTAAATTTACCGAACAATAGAAATGCAGGCGACACTTAGTGGTGTCGTAGGATACGTGAACGTATCGAACAATAGAAATGTAGGCGACACTTAGTGGTGTCGTAGGATACGTGAACGTATCGAACAATAGAAATGCATGTGACACTTAGTAGTGTCGTAGGATAAGTGAACGTATCGAACATTAGAAATACTTGTGACTTTTGGTTGTGCCCGTAGGTTGATTGAATTGCTTGTGTTTGTGGGTGGCCATCAGTGCCTGTGGGGAGTTGAACCCGTATTGATTGACTGACTTGCCAAGTGGTAGTTAGTCATGTTGTCGTCTTTTCTTTCTATTTGCAGGGTTTTGTGTGTCATTTGGTTGTGACTGTGATTGTTCTGGTGATGGCTGTTGAGCTATGCCCGTGGGTGTGTCGTACCCTCCGGTGCGCGGTCGGTAAAGTGCTGAGGGCTGTGGTTCCCGTCAGGTGCGTCGTACCTTCCGGCGCGTGATCGGTAAAGTGTGAGGTTAGAGTTGTGCTCGATGGGTATGTCGTACCCTCCAATGCGTGGTCGGTAAAGAGCAGAGGGCTGTGGTCCCCATAGGTGTCTAGGGGAACTCTCGAAGCTTGAAGAGCTGGGAGCGGGAGTCCGGGTTTTTGGGAGTTTAGAGACGTACGCTTTGGTTTTTGTCCGCTTGTTTTGGACGTATTTTCAGTTGTAAAAATATTGTTTTTGATTAACTTAAGTGGTGATTTTAAGCGGGGTTTTTTTTTTGATAGGCTAAGAATTTTATTGAGCAAATGTTCTATAAAAATATAGAACAAAGCAGGAAAGTATCCGAAAGGATCATTTCCTCAAACCAATACCAGCTCCAAAGAGCAAAATACAAGATAGGAAAAACAAGAAAAACAAACGTCTTACCTACTTCCTATCCGGGTTCAAACAGGTGAACCGGTTAGAAACCTGAACAGGAGTTAAAACATGATCCGAAGTCGGTTTGAAGGACTCCTTAGTCTTCCTGCCCTCGGTGTCCGTCTCGAACGCCAAAGCACAAAGATCAGCAGGTTTGTGGCCGACTTTCGAACTGCAACTCCAATTGCCCACTCTATCTTTTTTAGCGATGTCCACTAAAAAACGGCCTGTGTCATCCCCTCTATCAACAGAGGTCCTGGCTCTTGTCTGATAGACCACGGTTGGTGGAACAATCACCTTCGAGAGACCCTTCTTTGGGCGTCCACGTTTCTTTGGCACCGGTTTTCCCAAGGCATCCTTCCAAGGACTTCCTTGAAATCCGACTTCCAGAAACGGTTCACCATCCCGATGAAGGTTGTCTAATACTGGGCCGAGCTCTTAACAGCCGGGCCAATAGCGGTCCCAATACGGTTAAAGACGGTAGCCAAACTTGGCTCATCATGAACAAACAAATGGACCTTTCCCAATCCACCCAAAGCAGGCCCAACCAATTTAGTAGCAGCAGGCCCAACAAGGTAATCATCTCCATGCCCACGAGAGCCAACCTGACGCAAGGTCGAAACCGGAACTACAGTGTCCGAGATTTCCGGCGATACACCCAGATTCTCAGGAAGTCTATTCGAAATTGGAAACTCATTGGATGGGATCCCTCTCGATATCGACATCCCTTGAATCACGGAGTTAACGGCGGAAATGGATGCGATTGGGACTGATCGACACCGACTGGAATCCTCAAAGGGCGACGTCGTTGAGATGGTCGCCGGCGCGGACTGACTGAAAACCGCACGAGGGGGCTCCTGCCCCTCAACTGACTGTTGCAAATCCCCGGAGCGAGATTCTGGAGCTTCTCGCAAAACAGAGCCATTGCTCTGTTTTCCAAACCCATCTGAAACGAGCACCGGACACTGCACATTCCCGTCGTTCCCTCGAGGACATACCAACTCGTCAACCACAGGCCGATCAGGAGCAGAAGAACAAGGATTGACGTCGGCCTGCAGATCAGAAGCGAAGCTCTGTTTCACGGTTCCGCCTGGTTCAGTCACCAGAAGCAATCGACGTCGAGAAAATGCCACAAATAGGACGTGGCCTTTCACATTGGCCTCATTTAAACTCTTTAAAGCTAGGGACGCAGCAGAGGGAGTCGTGAATCAAACAAACCCAAAGAACAGGCTCTTTTTGTTCGCTCTTTTCAGCAACGAAAAAGAGGCGATGTCGCCGAACGGTGATAACCGATCCCTAAACCAGTCTTCCGATACGGGGTACGGCAGGTTTCGAACGTACAGTTCCGTTTCGCTCACCTCGTAACGAGCCGGTGGTTTTCGTCGACGACCCACTGCAACAGAGACTCCAACCTTGCCTCGGCGGCGCGTCTCTGGCACCAACTCTCCGTCCTTCGAAACAGAGGATGGAATAGTAGATGCCTACCTCTCTGTCTCTTGTGTTGCCGGAGGAGAATTGGTCCCAACCCCAACGACTAGCTCTGTCGTCTCCTCCGCGTTTTTCCGAGCACGAGATCCGGGTCTGCCCTTCCCCTGTCCTTGACGTGGAGAGCGAGGACCCCTGTTCGTCTTCTCTGACTTGTGTACATAAACAAGTTTGCAGTATGATTCATAACTCGAAAGCAAAACTGCACAGAAATTGGAGAAGGAGATGGGTACTGGTCTCGTGCTCCTCATTACGTCCTGTCTGTTTCCTTTTAAGCGGGTTTTTGAAATGTTTAAAAATGGTTTTATTGTTTCACCGTTCGCGTTCCGGGTTCGGTCCTGCCGAATTCGGGGCGTGACACAAATACACTTCAATAATTATTTTTAAAAATTATTTAAAATATCACTTTTGATATATATATATATAATTACTTATTATATCGCTATAGTTTTATTTAAAAAAATCACTTCAGTTTTATCTAAAAAAATTATTTAAAAAATCATTAGGGTATTTTCGTCATTTTAGCTGACGGCTTAAGCTATTTGTTATATAACTAAACATCTGAGTAGGTATCAGTTAAAAACAATTAGGGTAAGTATCAGTTAAACGCTACAAGTTTGGGGTATGTATTTTTAATTTACCCTTAAAATAATACTTTGATATAAAAAAATTACATTTTCATACTTAAACCACACATTTAATAACCGTTTCATATCTAGCTGTCAGATTCTATTAACTTTTCATTCAAATAGGTAAAATATCCATAATACCCTTAACTATCACTGAAATTTTCAAACTCATGTCCTTATTTTTATAAAAAGAAATCAGTTTTTAATAAAAGATCATATTTTAATTTTTAAAAAATCAATTTTTATTTTAAATTCAATTTTTATTTTAAAAACATCAATTTAAAAAACAGTTTTATTTATAAGGGAAAACTACAAATGACTACCCTTAAATTGGCACTTTTAACCGATGGTTACCCTAAAGTTCAAAAACTACTTATGCATACCCTGAAGTTACAACTTGTAACTAGAAACCCCTTCCGTCAGCAAAATGACGAAAATACCCTCAACTATACATGATAATAAACGTTTGCTTGGGTTAAGATTTAATACTGCCCGAAAGGTTGGGGTTAGGACACGGAGTAACCCCTTCTTAGTATGCACTGAACTGTTGAATAAGAAAAGAATTTTATCATTTTGTTAAATGTTAATTGTGTGAATAATCGGCTCTTTCTAAGATCATCAAGTACTTGACTTGATAGTAAAACTCTTAGAAGAAAAAGAGTATTATTCCAATTATCTCTGGTCTTACTGATATACTAAGACTAGTATGATGTTGGCTAATGATCACATTTTACTGATCATTCATATTAGATATGAAGTCAAATCATAGATGTCATTTAGGAAAATGGTATTTGATGACCCACTGTGAGAATACTACATAGGAAAGGCTCATATGACAGGACCGCCGGGTTTTCACAAACCCATGTCAATGCCAAGGCCTATGTACACACAAAGGCCCGCGTATAGACAAAGGCTCGCGTATGGACAAAGGCCTGCATATGGACCGAGACCTGGATTTCCAACCCCAAAAGATTCAATTTGTCATTATTGCAATGAGGCTGGTCACTAGGAGAGGAACTGCAAGAAATACAAGGATGATCTGAAGAAGAACCAGGGTAGTGTACCAAGCTCTTCATGTATTCATGTTATAGAAATCAATGCATCTACTTTCGGTTCTTGGATATTGGATACTAGAACCGAATTTCACATTTGCACTAATGTGCAGGGTCTCAAAAGTAGAAGGACATTGAAGGAAGGCGAGGTGGACCTACGAGTTGGGGATGACCATGGAGTTATTGCCTTAGTTGTGGGACATACGATTTGGCCTTGCCCAATGGGCTTATTTTGCAATTACATAATTGTTATCATGTACCTACTTTTCGTAGGAATATTTTTTTTGTTTCATGTTTGGACATGGAAGGTTTTAGATTTGTTATTGAGAATAATAAATTTAGTTTTTATCATGATAATGTTTATTATGCAACTGCTTCTCGAGTTAGAGGTCTTTATGATTTGAACATAGAAGACTCTAATGAGAAATCCCTCTATAAAATCAATACAAAAAGGTTTAAGTCTAATGAGACAAACCCTACATTCCTCTAGCACTGTCGCTTGAGTCATATAAATGAGAAACGCATATCAAAACTCCGATACCATGGACTTTTGAATTATTTTTTATTGTGAATAATTTAAAACATGTGAATCTTGTTTAATAGGCAAGATGACAAAGACACCTTTTTCTGGAATTGGTGAGAGAGCTAGTGGCTTATTAGGACTTATACATGTAGATGTATGTGGTCCTTTAAGTACAACTGCTAGTGGTGGATTTCAGTACTTCATTACATTCACAGATGATTTCAGTAGATATGATTATGTCTATCTAATGAAACATAAGTCTGAATCTTTTGAAAAATTCAAAAAAATTCAAGAATGAAGTATAAAATCAACTTAACCAAAATATTAAAGCACTGCGATCTGATCGAGGTGGTGAATATTTGAGCCAAGAATTCATAGATAATCTAGTAGATTGTTGGATCATTTCTCAACTAACTCCTTTAGGAACACCACAATGGATTGGTGTTTCTGAACGGAGGAATTGAATCCTATTAGATATGGTTCGGTCTATGATGAGTAACACTGATCTCGCAATATCACTTTGGGGATATGCTCTAGAAACTGCTGCATTCATCTTGAACAGAGTTCCATCAAAGGCAGTAGAATAGACACCATCTGAGATATGGACGGGAAAGGTTCCTAGTTTGTCTTTTCTAAAGATATGGGGTTGCATAACTTATGTGAAGCGTATCATCTCAGATAAGTGCCTCTTTGTAGGATATCCTAATGAAACCAAAGGATATTACTTCTACAATGCTACGGAGAACAAAGTGTTTATTGCTCGGAATGACGTCTTTTTGGAAAGAGAGTTTATTTCCAAAGGAAACAGTGGGAGGACTGTTAAACTTCAAGAAATTAGAGACCCACAAAGTAGCGTTGTTCCTGAAATGGATACTCATGTACATCAACAAGAGGATGTAGTACCAGAACATGTACCACAAGTGCAAAGGAGGTCTGATAGGTAACATCAAGCCCCTATGAGATATGGGTTTCTCGTTTCGGAGAATAAAGACGTGATAGTTGTGGATCAAAATGAACCCACATCCTATCAAGAGGCTATTAACAGTACTGACTTTGAGAAATGGCGTGAAGCCATGAAATCTGAAATACAGTCCATGTATGATAATCAAGTTTGGAACTTAATTGAATCGACATATGGTTTAAAAACCATTGGATGCAAATGGGTCTTCAAGAAGAAGACAGACATGGATGGTAATGTGCATACCTACAAAGCTAGGCTGGTTGCAAAAGGTTTTAGACAAACACATGGTGTAGACTATGATGGAACTTTTTCACTAGTACCAATGATCAAATCCATTCGGATTCTCCTTGCCATAGTTGCATATTATGACTATGAGATATGGAAAATGGATGTCAAAACAGCGTTCCTTAACGAGAACTTACTTGAGGATGTGTATATGACACAACCTGAATGTTTTGTCGATCTTGAGAATCCCATAAAGGTATGCAAGCTTCAAAGATCCATTTATGGATTGAAGTAGGCTTCTCGGAGTTGGAATCTTCGTTTTGATGAAGCGGTCAAAGAGTTTGGTTTCATTAAGAACGAGGACGAGCCTTGTGTGTACTAGAAGGTTAGTGGGAGAGCGATCGTATTCTTAGTGTTGTATGTAGATGACATAGAACATTGGAAATGATATCTCTATCTTGCAATATGTTAAGGCATGGTTAGGGAAATGTTTTTTAATGAAAGAATTGGGCGAAGCTGCCTATATATTAGGTATAAAAATCTATAGAGATAGATCCAGAAAGCTTTTAGGCTTAAGTCAGAGCACTTACATTGATAAGGAGTATGCAAGATTCCAAAAGAGGATTTTCGTCAATGTCCCTTGGCATTAGTCTCATCAAGACTCAGTGTCCTACGACACAGGATGAGCGAAATCGCATGAGTAAGATCCCATATGCATCTGCTATTGGATCTATCATGTATGCGATGTTGTGTACTAGACCTGATGTCGCGTATGCATTAAGTGCAACGAGCAGATACCAAGCAGATCAAAGTGAAGCTCACTAGACGGTAGTTAAAAACATCCTTAAGTACTTAAGAAGGACTAAGGATGCATTTTTACTGTATGGCGGTCAGGTAGATGGGCTAGTTGTAAATGGTTACACTGATGCCAACTTCCAAACCGACATTGATGATTTTAGATCACAGTCTGGTTATCTGTTTTGTTTGAATGGAGGTGCATTTAGCTGGAGGAGCTCAAAGCAAGACACTGTTGCTGATTCTACAATAGAAGTTGAGTACATAGATGCATCTGACGCAGCGAAGGAAGTTTTTTGGATAAAGAAATTCATAACCGACTTAGTCGTCGTTCCTAGTATATAAGATCCGGTGAACTTGTATTGTGATAACAATGGGGCGATAGCACAAGCTAAGGAGGCAAGATCGCACCAGATTTCCAAACACATTCTAAGGGGTTACCATCTCATTCGAGAAATCATTAAGAGAGGAGACGTGAAGATATGAAAAGTACCCACAAATGATAATGTGGTTGATCCTCTAACTAAGGCTCTTCCACAGCCTAAGCATGAGGGTCATGTTAGATCTATGGGCATTACTTGTAATGTAGATTGGACCTAGTGCAAGTGGGAGACTGTTAGTTTTGTGCCCTAGGCCAATATTTTCATGTATGACATTATCATTTATTAGTACATTGGCACTTTCATTATCATTTTTTTAAATGTTAATTGCGTGAATAATCGACTCTTTCTAAGATCATCAAGTACGTGACTTGATAGTAAAACTCTTAGAAAAAAAGAGTATTATTCCAATGATCTTTGATCTTACCAATATACTCAGACTAGTATGATGTTGGCTAATGATCACGTTTTACTGATCATTTATATTGGATATGAAGTCAAATCATAGATGTCATTTAGGGAAATGGTATTGGATGACCCACTGTGAGAATACTACATAGGAATTGTCATGAGTATTTCTCAGTACCGTAATATGACTTAAGTCCTTTGACCTTATAGTCGTCATGGATTTCTACATAGGTGGTTATGTGTCTTGAAGCAGTTCAACGTTGTCTTTAACCGGGCAACAATAAAGATTGTTGTTGAATACATAATTGTCTATGTGAGAAATGTGAGCGACTGATAAGGGATTTGTCACTCATGTAAATATGAGAGATATCGTTTGGGCCCCTTGATAAGTGAGACTGCAGAAATGCATGGCCATGCGAATCGATAATGAGTTATCACTTGCAGTCTACTTAAGATCAATAAACTAACAATCGAATAAAATAAGGATGAAGATCATATGCCTTATATTCGATCGGGATATCAATGAAAAAGGGAATAAGATATTAACGGTAAAAGGTTAAATCGGATTGACGATCTTCATACAACCTTGGGAAGCCATAATGCCTTGCTAGAGGCCAACTATGACATGTGGACGAAACGGGGATTTCGGGCTCACTGCCAACGTTGTATGAGCCTACAGGGTCACACACAACAACAAGCCCAAAAGCGAGTTGGAGTATAGAAGCCAATTAAGTGAATGTAATTATATTATATTTGATATAATATAAATTTATTCATTACTCGTTTTCTAATTACTAATATAATGAAATTATATTATATATATATAGGGTAGCTATCCAGTAAAAAACACCCTTATTGTGCAAACTACGAACTCACCAGGTGCTGACACGTGGCGCGCACAGTGCTGATAGTTTGCGTAGCTCGGTGCTAATAGTTTGCGCGCACAGTGCTGATAGTTTGCATTTGTGCTAAACTATTAGCACCGTGCTGCGCAAACTATCACCACTGTGCGCGCCACGAGTCAGCACCTGGTGAGTTCGTAGTTTGCACAATAAGGTTCAGTGTTTTATATATTTATTATCCATGTGTCAACATCTGGTGCGCTCTGCTGACATCACTTTTGGGGGATCCTATGGCTCTCATGGGTTCGTAGTTTGCACAAAAAGGGGGGTTTGTACCTGATACCAACCTTATGTATATATATATATATATATATATATATATTGTAAGAACCGCTCCCGGTCAACGGCAGTCAAATCGGCGAAAAATAGGAAAATTTAAAATTTTTGGACAGACACTTAAATGAACCTAAATTTGACCCCGAGAGTCATATCAGACTTAAGTTGCCCCCGATATCGACCAAAGTGAGTTCCGGGGGACTCAGGGCAACTTTCTGACCAATTTGGGGAAGGTTGGCTTTTTGCTGGAAAAGTCAACCGAGCGATGTTTTGGTCCATTCGAGGTTCGTTTTGGATCCAAAAAGCTTAGCCGTCGTCATAGCGGTCTTAGTTGAGCCGTTTCCTTGTAGCCCGTGAAGTTTCGTAATTTCTTGGAAAAAGTGCCCGTTCGGGGCCCGAGACGGCCGAATTTTCGCGAATCTGATTGAAAAATATCTACCAAGATATTTGTCTAACACTTGTGACCCATAAGACACTTGTCATAAAAGTGGTGGTGGTTGGTTTTTAAAATGAAGAAAGAGAAATTAAGGATGGTAGTTTTGTAATTAAGTTATAGTTGATATTTTGGTTAAAGTAAAAGGATGAGACCTTGATGTGTTCGGCTATAGTTCAAAAAGGGAAAGGAGGGTTAGTTTTGTAAATAAGTGTTATATGGGTTGTTGAAACAAAATAAAGGGAAATGAAGAAAGGGGGTCTCGGCCATTTCAGAGAAGAAAAGAAAGGGAAGAGAGAGAAAGTGGAGATAAGGAGGAAGAGAGAGAAAGAGAAGGAGGAGTTGGGTTTTGTCGATTTTCCCGAACATCCGATCGACGGATCATCTCAACGGTTGAAGAATCGAACTCCCGTCGTCATTCCCTACGGTGAGAACCTATTCGATTTTCGTTTTGGTACGTTTGAATTTTAGGGTTTGAGTTTAATTGGGTTGATTAAGGTTGGGTTAAGGATTGGAGTTCGTTAGGAACGTTTTGGGGCGCAAAGGAACGTTTTCCATTGAGGCCGTGTGGGGCCCACATGCTCGGGTATTCGTGTTCGGGTGGTTTAGGACGTTCCCCAAGTAGTTAATCCACACCCGGAACGAATTTTGGAATTAAATTGTGAAAGTTGTAATTGACGGGTTTGGAAACTTTAAACGCCAATTAAATTACTCAGAAGTCGGAAATTGATTCGTCGAGTGCATAGGAACCCTCGAATTATTCTAAGACCGTAGAAACAAAAACGGGAATTTTCGGAGTCCCGGAAGGACGTTTTCCAATTCGGGGCAGATTCACCGGGTAGGGCGAAACGGGCCTTTCGGGGTCCATTATCGACAATGTCGAGTAATTGGGAAGTTTGGGAGTGATCAAAATTGTTGGGGTTACTTTTGGGCGTCAAGTTTATTAAAATTCAGTTTATGGCTGCGAACTTAAAAGTATTTAAATTTGTGGTCTTATTAGATCGTGCCACCAACAGAGGAAAGGGAAAGCTAGGCGAGTGATCGAGATCACGCCGGAGCTTGTTTGTGAGATTTTGGAGAAAGCATACGAGGTAGGGAAAAGTAGCCGGATCTCGGCCTTGACTAGGGAAAGTTAACAGTAGAAATGCATGTGACACTTGGGTGTCGTGGGTTAAGTAAGTTTATCGAATAATAGAAAGGCAGACAACACCGGGTGGTGTCGTATGATACAGGAACGTATCGAACAATAGAAATGCATGTGACACTTAGTAGTGTAGTAGGAGCAGTGAACTTATCGATATTAGAATTACTGGAGGCATTTGGTAATGCCCGGAGGTTGATTGTTTAGTTTGTGTCTTGGGTGGCCATGAGAGCCCGTGCTTTACTGTTTGTGTCTTGGGTGGCCATGAGAGCCCGTACTTTACTGTTTGTGTCTTGGGTGGCCATGAGAGCACGTACTTTACTGTTTGTGTCTTGGGTGGCCATGAGAGCCCGTACTTTATTGTTGGTGTGTCTTGGGTGGCCTTGAGTGCTGTGGGGTTGTTGAACCCGTGCTTTACCGTTGGTGTCTTGGGTGGCCATGAGTGCCCGTGGGGTTGTTGAACCCCTGATTTGCCGTTGGTGTTTTGGGTGGCCTTGAGTGCCAGTGGGGTTGTTGAACCCGTGTTTTACCGTTGGTGTCTTGGGTGGCCATGAGTGCATGTGGAGTATCAAACCGGTGTTGTTGCTGTTTGTTGAACTTTGCTTGTGATTGTGATTATGGTTACCTGGGGTTGGTGAGTGACAGGTCGGCAGCCTGATCTGACTTTGTGTCGGGAAAAGTGCGACAGGTCGACTGCCTGATCCAACCGTCGCGTTGGGAAAAGAGCAATAAGTCGATAGCCTATCCGATTGGGGTCAGGAAAATGGCGACAGGTCGACAGCCTGATCCAACCGTCGCGTTGGGAAAAGTGCGACAGGTCGGCCGCCTGATCCAACCGTCGCGTTGGGAAAAGGGCAGGGGGTTACTAAGCAGTTGGAGTGCGATCCTTTGCGATCTTGTTTGGTATGCGATCCTTTGTGATCTTGGGTGTTGTGTGGTTATCTTTTGTGTCTTTGGTGGAGGTCGTAATCGTTATGTCAGGTCTACACTACGGGTCCGAGTGTTGAGTCGGTTGAGGAAAGTAATAGTCGTGTGTCAGTCGGATTACTTGAGTTTGGGGATAGTAGTCCCCGGTGTTTGGGTTGTTGTTAGTGTTACCGACATTGTCTGCTAAGTATGCCGTAGTCAGTCTGTTATCTGTGGTGGTGAGCGAACGCTCACCCCTAACTGCTTTTCCTACAGGTATTGGTCGCGGGATGGACTAGGTGAGCTCTCGAAGCCTGAAGAGCTAGGAGCGGAGTCCGGGTTTTGTTTTTGAGTCTAGCGACGTACACTTTGTATTTTGTCCGCTTGTTGGGACGTACCTTTGAGTTGTAAATAATTATTTTGATGAACAAATGGTGGTTTTAAAGTGATTTATTTAAAAGGTTTAAAAATGTTTTATTGTCTTAAACGTTCGCGTTCAGGGTTCGGTTCTACTGAATTTGGGGCGTGACAGCTTGGTATCAGAGCTCGAGGTTTCACACCTCGGACTGTACGTCAATTAGGTGGGAGAGTCGAGTCAGTAAAAGTCCCGTCATGCGTTGGGTACGCAAGTCGGAAACCGTGTGTAGACCCGTAGGGACTTGAGTCTTGTTTGTGATTGAGTGTATGTGCAATATTTTATTGTTGGCATACTGATTGTGTGTTGCTGCGTGAGACGTTTTTAAGCCGTCGAGACTCGACTCAGGAGCGCTCCTGTAGTCGAATGTGACGGTGTTGACATCAAGTGGGTACAATATAGTTCGGGGACGCCTGGACCGGGTTGTAACTACCTGATGTCAAGAAATGAGGTTTTATAATGAAAAGCAGAAAAAGTTTTAAAATTGGTTGGCCATGTGGGCGTGTTTTTAAATTGGTTGGCCATGTGGGCGTGTTTTAAATTGGTTGGCCCGGTGGGCGTGTTTTGAAATTGGTTGGCCCTGTGGGCGTGTTTTTAAATTTGTTGGCCCGGTGGGCGTGTTTTGATTTGGTTGGCCTTGTCGGCTTGTATTTGAGGTTGGGTGACTTGAATTTGTCTGCGAGTCGTTGTGCGTGAGTTGTTAAATTGGTGATCGAGCATGTGTTACGCTTAAGACGTTTTTGGGGTTAAAAAGGGGTAAAAATGGAGTTTGAAACGAATTTGGGTTTAGGGTTCCTGCCTTGTTCCACCGTCTTGTTTGTGCAGTTTGAGTGTCGGTTTTGCATGGCTGTGTAAATGATTGTGTTGGTTGTAGAGGCCGTAATATCGGTGTTAAAGGGTGAGGTCTTGGGTTCGAGACCCATCAATAACCTACGGTAGTGATACAACGCCTCGGTGTGAGAGTCTCACCACGGAGAGGGGTTAAGGTTGATGCGATGTGGCGCTATACGAACTAGGTTTTCCCTATGTGAACGGGTGTTCGAGGTTTCCCTCGCGTGAACGGGTGGTTTGAGGTTTCCTTCACGTGAGTGGGTTATTTGAGGTTCCCTGCATGATCGAGTAACTAGGGTATCGAGGTTGTGAGTAATAGTTGCTTGCAGAATTGAGAATAGGATCCCCGTTGAGGTTTTACTACGTGATCGGGTAATTGGGGTATCGAGGTTGCGAGCAATAGTGGTTTGCTTAGTTGAGAACGTGATCCCCGTTTTGAGGTTTTCCTTATGTGATCGGGTAATTGGGGTATTGAGGTTGTGAGCAATAGTGGTTTGCTTAGTTGGGAACATAATCCCCGTTTCGACGTTTCCCGTACTTGAGAGAGTATTTGAGGTATTAATAGCTTGAGCAGTGTGACGTTTTGGTATCAGGTTTTGAGGTAGTGGTTTGCCCTGGTTAGATGGGTAAGTCGTTAGTGCTTTACTAGTATGCCATAATCGAACGGGTGTCCGTGGAGGTGAGCCGAACGCTCATCCCATTTACTACTTTTCCCGCAGGGGACGAGTAGCGAATATTGGTTTGGTTGCGGAAAGTTATAAGTAAATGCATAGAGGATCGTGTGAGGGTTGTGCTATACCTTGTCGGTGTGACTAATGGAATAGTTGTCCGGTCTCTGATGTGGGCGTCAGTTTTATTGGATACCGGGGTGTCACACTCGTTTGCTTCGTCGAGAGGTGCTGAGATATTGGGGCTGAGTTTAGAGCCGTTGAGTCCACCCCTGCGTCTGAATACGCCGGTTGGGGGTGGTGTGATGTTGACTAGGGTCTATCGTGCCTTCGGAGTTAGAGAAGCGAACCGACACAGGAGGTTCGAGAGAGGGCTCGAGAGCCCTGATGCTGGATTGAGTCCTCACCCCGAGGATTCGGATATGTTCGGAGTTGGTGGGCACGACGGCGGTAGTGGAGCGAGGTCTTAGAGAGACTGCGAGGATCCGTGAGGATCGGCAGCGATTGAGTTGTGCGTGTATCCGTGGGAAGGATACTTACGAAATGACAACCTTTGACGTAATCGTGGGAATGGATTGGCTGGCGAAGTACCGAGCCTATATCGACTGTCACAGACGACGAGTGACGGTGTCAACAGGCAACACGAAAGTTTCGTGTATTCTGGGCAGTAGGAGCGGAGTTCTCCTGTCGGCATTGTCCGCGGTGGAGGAAGTATCGGCTGTGCAGAGCCGCGAGTTATCGCGAGTGGTGTGCGAGTTCACCGAGGTCCTTCCGGAGGAATTGAGCGGGTTGCCACCAGTTCGGGAGGTGGAGATCAGGTTTGACCTGGTGCCGGGAACGACAACGATATCGATGGCGCCTTACAGGTTCGCGCCAGCAGAGTTAACCGAGCTGAAGCGTCAGCTCGAGGAGCTTCGGGAGAAGGGGTTTATCCGTCCGAGCATATCGCTGTAGGGAACGCCAGCACTCTTCGTGAAGAAGAAGAGTGGAGAGCTTCGGATGTGTATGGACTACCAGAAACTGAACCGGGTTACGATGAATAACCGATACCCGATGTCAAAAATTGACGACTTGTTCGACCAGTTGAGAGGGTCGACGTGCTTCTCGAAGATCGACCTGCGATCCGGATGTTACCAGTTGTGAGTCCGAGAGGGGGCATCGCAAAGACTGCATTCCGGACACGCTATGGGCATTACGAGTTCTTGGTGATTCCTTTTGGACTGACGAACGCACCTACAACGTTCATGGATCTGATGAACAGTATATTCCGGCCGTTCTTAGATCAGTTTGTGGTGGTGTTTGTGGAAGACATCGTGATCTACTCGCAGAACGAGGCGACGCATGAGGAACATCTGAGGGGTGTTCTGACCCTGTTGCGCACACATCAGCTATACGCCAACCTGGAGAAGTGCGAGTTTTGGCTCGCTGAGGTGAGAGTCCTCGGTCACGTTGTGTCCCGTGACGGTATATTAGTCGATCCGGTGGAGATCGACGCGGTTTTGAAGTGGGCGCGGTCCACGAGCGTTTTCGAGATCCGCAGCTTCTTGTGGCTGGCAGGATATTGTCGGCGGTTGGTCCGAGACTTTGCGCGTCTAGCCGCGCCTATGACTCTTTTGACATGCAAGGGAGTCGGGTTTGTCTGGACAGAGGATTTTGAACGTACATTCACGGAGCTGAAGGCTCGTCTGACTACCGCTCCAGTGTTGATAGTGCAAGAGAGCGGGGTCGAGTATGAGGTCTATGGTGACGCGTCCGGGGAATGACTGGGCTACGTGCTGATGCGGTTGGGTAGAGTCGTTGCTTGTGGCTCAAGGAAGTTGAAGACACACGAGCGCAACTATCCTACCCATGACTTGAAATTAGCAGCAGTCGTGTTCGCGCTAAAGGGCTGGATGTATTATCTGTATGGAGAGCGATTTCAGGTGTTCTCGGATCATAAGAGCCTTAAGTACATCTTTTCCCAACGAGACCTGAACATGCGCCAGCGGCGATGGATGGAACTACTTGAGGAGTACGACTTTGAGCTACTCTACCATCCGGGTAAGGCGAATGTGATTGCCGATGCCCTGAGTAGGAAGCCGATGCCGTGTCCTGCTAGCATCTCAGTCCGGGAGTGGGACATGATGAGAGAGCTGGGCACGCTCGGGTTGGAGCTAGAAGAGGTTACCGGCGGCGTGGCCACGTGCTTCTTGGTGGCTCAGCCCACCCGGCTTGGCCGGGGGATAGAGGCACAGTCGGTGGATGTCGAAACGACAGAGATCCGAGAGAGAGTTGTCGGCGGTGTTGACGCCGAGGGCTGGGATCGTCGTGCTAATTGGGAGTTACGATATCACGGAGTTTTGTTCGTACCGAGTAACGGTGGAGGCGACGAGCTGCGAGAGTCGCACTATTCGCGTCTGACAGTGCACGTGGGTAGCACTAAGAGGAGCGCGACATCAGGCGACATATCTGGTCGAGCGGGATGCGGAGAGCGGTTGGAGAGTTGGTATCGCGGTGCCTCACTTGTCAGCAGGTGAGAGCCGAACATCAGCGTCCCGTTGGGTTATGGCAGCCACTGCCGGTTGCACAGTGGAAGTGGGGGCACGTCACGATGGATTTCATGAGCGGTTAGCCGAGTTCGCCTACAACAACGGCTTTCAGGCCAGTATCGTGATGGCACCGTTCGAAGCGTTGTATGGTAGGCCGTGTCGATCGCCCGTGTGTTGGGCAGACGTGAGGAATCAGAGTTTGCTGGGTCTAGAACTGGACCGAGAGATAGCTGAATCGGTCGTGCCGAAGCGTGAGCGGTTGAAGACCA
Organism: Erodium maritimum; assembly: GCA_963921825.1. Taxonomy (NCBI): domain Eukaryota; kingdom Viridiplantae; phylum Streptophyta; class Magnoliopsida; order Geraniales; family Geraniaceae; genus Erodium; species Erodium maritimum. The sequence continues at coordinate 35,831,544 of OY997593.1, read as the reverse complement.
CGCAGAGTCGGCAGTAGCTATGCTGACAGACGGCGCCGACCTCTCGAGTCAGTAGTCGGTGACCTTGTATCCTTGGGGGTGAGTCCGAAAGGTGGACTGGTGCGTTTCAACCGCGGCGAAGGCAGGTTAGCCCCACGGTGTATCCGGCCTTTCGAGGTCTTGAGCGGAGTGGGAGCAGTTGCATACCGACTTGCACTGCCACCGCAGTTTGGGAGTATCCACGTTTCCCAGTCGCGGAAGTATATGCGGGCCCCTCACACGTCATTGAGTGGGCAGATGTCGAGGTAACGGGTGATGTCCCTTATAAGGAGAAACCGATTTGGGAAATGGATCCACGGGAGCAGGTCCTGCGCGGAAAGGTTATCCGCTTAGAACGGTCGCAGCGGCGGCACCACGAGACTGAGTCGACTCGGAAGCGCGAGGACGAGGTTCGCGCAAAGTACCCCGATCTGTTCGACTCCTGAAATGCGTTGTTTTAAATTTCGCGGACGAAATTCCCTTAAGGGGGTAGATTGTAAGAACCGCTCCCGTTCAACGCCAGTCAAATCGGCGAAAAACAGGAAAATTTAAAATTTTTGGACAGACACTTAAATGAACCTAAATTTGACCCTGAGAGTCATATCGGACTTAAGTTGACCCCGATATCGACCAAAGTGAGTTCCGGGGGACTCGGGGCAACTTTCTGACCAATTTGGGGAAGGTTGACTTTTTGCTGGAAAAGTCAACCGAGCGACGTTTTGGTCCATTCGAGGCTCGTTTTGGATCCAAAAAGCTTATCCGTCGTCACAACGGTCTTAGTTGAGCCGTTTCCTTGTAGCCTGTGAAGTTTCGTAATTTCTTGGAAAAAGTGCCCGTTCGGGGCCCGAGACGGCCGAATTTTCACGAATCTAATTGAAAAATATCTACCAAGATATTTGTCTAACACTTGGGACCCACAAGACACTTGTCATAAAAGTGGTGGTGGTTGGTTTTTAAAATGAAGAAAGAGAAACTAAGGATGGTAGTTTTGTAATTAAGTTATAGTTGATATTTTGGTTAAAGTAAAAGGATGAGACCTTGATGTGTTCGACCATAGTTCAAAAAGGGGAAGGAGGGTTAGTTTTGTAAATAGGTTTTATGTGGGTTGTTGAAACAGAATAAAGGGAAATGAAGAAAGGGGGTCTCGGCCATTTCAGAGAAGAAAAGAAAGGGAAGAGAGAGAAAGTGGAGATAAGGAGGAAGAGAGAGAAAGAGAAGGAGGAGTTGGGTTTTGTCGATTTTCCCGAACATCCGATTGACGGATCGTCTCAACGGTTGAAGAATCGAACTCCCGTCGTCATTCCCTACGGTGAGAACCTATTCGATTTTCGTTTTGGTACGTTTGAATTTTAGGGTTTGAGTTTAATCGGGTTGATTAAGGTTGGGTTAAGGATTGGAGTTCGTTAGGAACGTTTTGGGGCGCAAAGGAACGTTTTCCATTGAGGCCGTGTGGGGCCCACATGCTCGAGTATTCGGGTTTTCGTGTTCGGGTGGTATAGGACGTTCCCCAAGTAGTTAATCCACACCCGGAACGAATTTTGGAATTAAATTGTGAAAGTTGTAATTGACGGGTTTGGAAACTTTAAACGCCAATTAAATTACTCGGAAGTCGGAAATTGATTCCGTCGAGTGCATAGGAACCCTTGAATTATTCTAAGACCGTAGAAACAAAAATGGGAATTTTCGGAGCCCCGGAAGGACGTTTTCCAATCCGGGGCAGATTCACCGGGTCGGGCGAAACGGGCCTTTCGGGGTCCATTATCGACAATGTCGAGTAATTTGGAAGTTTGGGAGTGATCGACATTGTCGGGGTTACTTTTGGGCGTCAAGTTTATTAAAATTCAGTTTATGTCTGCGAACTTAAAAGTATTTAAATTTGTGTTCTTATTAGATCGTGCCACCGACAGAGGAAAGGGAAAGCTAGGCGAGTGATCGAGATCACGTCGGAGATTGTTTGTGAGCTTTTGGAGAAAGCATACGAGTTAGGGAAAAGTAGCCGGATCTCGGTCCTGACTAGGGAAAGTTAACAGTAGAAATGCATGTGACACTTGGGTGTCGTGGGTTAAGTAAGTTTATCGAATAATAGAAAGGCAGGCGACACTGGGTGGTGTCGTATGATACAGGAACGTATCGAACAGTAGAAATGCATGTGACACTTAGTAGTGTAGTAGGAGCAGTGAACTTATCGATATTAGAATTACTGGAAGCATTTGGTAATGCCCGAAGGTTGATTGTTTAGTTTGTGTCTTCGGTGGCCATGAGAGCCCGTACTTTACTGTTTGTGTCTTGGGTGGCCATGAGAGCCCGTACTTTACTGTTTGTGTCTTGGGTGGCCATGAGAGCCCGTACTTTACTGTTTGTGTCTTGGGTGGCCATGAGAGCCCGTACTTTACTGTTGGTGTGTCTTGGGTGGCCTTGAGTGCTGTGGGGTTGTTGAACCCGTGCTTTACCGTTGGTGTCTTGGGTGGTCATGAGTGCCCGTGGGGTTGTTGAACCCCTGATTTGCCGTTGGTGTTTTGGGTGGCCTTGAGTGCCTGTGGGGTTGTTGAACCCGTGTTTTACCGTTGGTGTCTTGGGTGGCCATGAGTGCCTGTGGAGTATCAAACCGGTGTTGTTGTTGTTTGTTGAACTTTGCTTGTGATTGTGATTATGGTTACCTGGGGTTAGTGAGTGACAGGTCGACAGCCTGATCCGACTTTGTGTTGGGAAAAGTGCGACAGGTCGACTGCCTGATCCAACCGTCGCGTTGGGAAAAGAGCAATAGATCGACAGCCTATCCGATTGGGGTCAGGAAAAGTGCGATAGGTCGACAGCCTGATCCAACCGTCGCATTGGGAAAAGTGCGACAGGTTGGCCGCCTGATCCAACCGTCGCGTTGGGAAAAGGGCAGGGGGTTACTAAGCAGTTGGAGTGCGATCTTTTGCGATCTTGTTTGGTATGCGATCCTTTGTGATCTTGGGTGTTGCGTGGTTATCTTTCGTGTCTTTGGTTGAGGTCGTAATCGTTATGTCAGGTCTACACTACGGGTCCGAGTGTTGAGTCGGTTGAGGAAAGTAATAGTCGTGTGTCAGTCGAGTTACTTGAGTTTGGGGATAGTAGTCCCCGGTGTTTGGGTTGTTGTTGGTGTTACCGACATTGTCTGCTAAGTATGTCGTAGTCAGTCTGTTATCTGTGGTGGTGAGCGAACGCTCACCCCTAGCTGCTTTTCTTACAGGTACTGGTCGCGGGATGGACTAGGTGAGCTCTCGAAGCTTGAAGAGCTAGGAGCGGAGTCCGGGTTTTCTTTTTGAGTATAGCGACGTACATTTTGTATTTTGTCCGCTTGTTGGGACGTACCTTTGAGTTGTAAATAATTATTTTGATGAACAAATGGTGGTTTTAAAGTGATTTATTTAAAAGGTTTAAAAATGTTTTATTGTCTTAAACGTTCGCGTTCCGGGTTCGGTTCTACTGAATTTGGGGCGTGACATATATATAGGATCACTATCAGGTACAAACCTCACAAATTAGTCAGAACGTAGAACTAATCCTATCCCTTGAAATCATTTATTGGATGGGTGTGATTTTTTTTCCAATTTTAACTACACGCGCATAAAAGTATGCTGAAATCGGTTTTAATTTTGAATTTTAGGGTAATTTCGACTTTTTTTCCACCAAGTTTACTTTTTTGATCTTTCCCGCTTCGTTTCAACTTTGATTTAATTTTTTCTTGCGCCAGTAATTTTATTTTTCCAATACCTATCTATCAAGTAGCATATTGAATACATTTTGAAGCAAGAAAAAAAACGATTTACTCAAACAAAAAAAGGGATACGAAATTAATGTATGTTTTATAATTTTCAGTTGTATGTGTACGCTAAACTTAATGTATGTTTATGTTGTAAAGTGAAACGTTATAGGTAGTATACATACAAATGCATTTGCAAAAACATACAATAAGGTTACCTTACACATACAGATGAAAATGGTAAAAACATACATTCAGTTCAGCTTACACATACAAATGAAAATGGGAAGAACATACATTAAGTTTAGCTTACACATGCATTTGTGAAAACACAAAAACATACATTAAGTTTAGCCTACACATATAAATGAAAACGGAAAGAACATACATTAAGTTTTAGCTCCTATAAACATACATTAGGTTTAGCGTACACATACAACTGAAAATTACAAAAAATACATTAATTTCGTTTATTTTTTGTTTGTTTGAGTAAATCGTTTTTTTCTTGCTTCAAAACATATTCAATATGCCACTTGATAGATAGTTCTTGGAAAAATAAAAATATTGGCGCAAGAAAAAATTAAATCGGAGTTGAAATGAAGCGGGAAAGATCAAAATAGTAAACTTGGTGAAAAAACGAAAATCGCAGCCAATTCGTACCTGTCTCGCGTCCACTTTCCGAAACTACCCCATACAGATGCGCGTAAACCAATTGTACATGTATAATTTCTGAAAATTATGGGCCTTAGATTTTCTATATTGGAAGGTGTAGATTAGTTCTATGTTCTGATCTAAGGGGTGGTTTGTACTTGATAGCCTCTATATATATATATATATATTAAATTTATTTATCTTTGTTTTATAATTCAAATAATATCTTTTGAATTTCAGAAATTCAAGTGGCTATTATTTTCGAATTCCACTACTCCTAAAACATCTCCACATTTCTGATTTCGTAACCCACTTTGTATTTTCGGAATCAGATATAGTGGTTACATTTTTTAGAGAGGGGGTAGAGAAAAACAGAGAGAAAAGAAAAGGAAAACGAGAGAAAGAAAGCTCTGATTTTTGGTGCTAGCTCACAAGGGTTTTGGGAAAGCTTGTTGGTGTGGATACCTGAAGAGCACAGATTCCTTTGAAGACGTCTCGACATCGTCAAGCATTCAAGGTGTTCTTGGTCCCTGTCTCGAACCAGGCTTGAAACTATAAGAGGTAATTTCGTTTAATTTTCATATGTCGGTGTATTCTGAATTACATAGATCCTAAGGATTTTCTAGGAGTTTTATTAATTCCGCTGCGTTTTTGACACCCTAGAATCCTTTAGGAGGAGGAGAAGATGAAGAAGAAGTGCTCTTTTGAACTTTTCCCTCAGAACTGTATTAGAATTCATTGCCCAGTACTATATTGTGCTTAATTTGAACGAACTGTAGCCTTTTGTAGTGACATTTCCATTTCCAAGTTCAATCCGCAGTTTCAGATTCTTATTTAACACAGTTTTCATAAAACTCATTTCAAGTGCTGGTCTTAAAAACTCCAACACTAGGATACAATTCGCAGTACTACGACAAAACCTCCAATACTAGGATAACATACCCATGAAATTTTTATTTATTAGTTATCATAAAACCCATTTCCAAGTACTGGTCTTAAAAACTCCAACACTAGGATACAATACACAGTATTACGACAATACCCCCAATACTAGGATAACAGATCCATGATAGTAGTAAATATAACATATCCCAAATACTGGTGTAAAAAACTCAATACTACACTAAAAACGAGAGCTAGACTTATCATACATACTTTACTTACAAAATAAACATGCATGTAACACCATGCATATTTGAGTTTTCAAAATAACTTGACTATAGCACCTTCATCAATCATCTTCTTCATTTTCGTATGTATAGCTGTATTCATCTGAATCATCATCATCTTCTTCTTCTTCCTCTTCGTCGTCTTTTTCATCTTCATCTGAATCATCATCTTCATTTGACCATTCGTTGAACTTTGCCTCGTCAATGGCCTCCTCTTCTTTTAGTTTTTGCTTCTTTTTCTCCAACCACTGAATCTTTGCCCTCCTCTTCCTCTTCCTCATTGCATCCTCAGAGTTCCCTCGGCATGCGGGTTTTTTTCATTTGCTTCTTCTTCTTCTTCTTCTTCTTCTTCTTCTTCTTATTCTTCTTCTTCTTCTTCGGCATCCTCCAATTTTTTCTCAATTTTTTCCAGTTCCTTACCCCTTTGTTTTCTCTTCTTCTTCCTGGCCTTATGGGCCCCATATTCCTCGTCAGAATCTAGACGATGCATGACGGTAGGATCTACCAAGAAATGGTCTGGATCCAGATCTTCTACATTAATGAGAGCATCTGGATCATCCAAATAATCTTCATTAATGAGAGGATAATCTTCATGTCCGTCTGTTTCCTCTTCCTCATCTGAGTAACAATCACTGTCATTCACGTACGAGGGAAGAAAGAGTGGGGAGTTGGGAGATCGTGGATGAGATTGTGGAGGAAATAATGGAGGATATGGTAGAGGAGTTGGTGAAGTTGACATTCCGTGAATAAGGGCTGAAGAACAAATGAAAAAAAACGTAGAGGATTTGGAAATGATGTGACTTGGATGAAGAAGATGAAGAGGGTGTTGTATATTTATGTTTCTCTCTCGTAAGTAGTAAATGAAGAGTTTATGACGATGGGACACGTCATGATGATGACGGGGCGTCATCATGAGATAAGTAGGAAAATTAATTTTAATTTTTAGTTAATACCCATAGACGTGTCATTCATTAGGGTAAAAATACGAAGCGACGTGTCATTACGGTAAAAACACGTGTCACTTACGGTTAATTTGAGGAGTTACGGTTCTTTTGTTGGGTCTCGAGGTAGGATTGGAGATGAACCAACTCGCAGCGAAAAATCAAGGAAAACCAAGAGACGATTAAAACCATGAAACAACTAACAAAGAATGGATTCACAAGATAAAAATTCAGCACTATTTCTTACCAAAACAAGAACAACGGTTAACGAATGATTGGCTTGAGTCTCCAAGACGCTTACGTATCCACATGGGAATCTAAGCCACGTAGTTCTTCTCTTTGAGGACTCAAGAACACAAAAATGGAGGTGGAAACTAGCCAAACCCGAAATAGTAGGAGGGAGAGAAAAAAAGTTGATTCCCATTTGTGTCTTGTGTTTGTTATGTTGAAAAAAGATGACAAGACAAGATTGAGTTAGGTGGTGAATCACCTAACTCAAGGCATGGGACAAGCATGGTGACAAGTAAGGTGTAAATAGGACAAATTATGGCAAGACAAGATTGAGTTAGGTGGTGAATCACCAACACCTTAATCCTTGTCTTGCTTACTTAGTACTAATTAATCAAGACTTAATTAATTAGTTCCATGGGCCTTGGTTGCATGGGCCTTTCATGGGCCTCTTGGAACATGGCTCGTGGCCATTTCCAACGAGGTCCCGTGATTCGCTCATCGCCTCCAAGCCTTCCATACCGGAAATGTCCAGCATTATCCAACGCGATCAATCCCAAGACTCCAAGCCTTGTCTCGATCCGTAAAGTCCTATTCACTTACGGGCACATGGCCCAAAACCCAGTTTTGGTCATGTCCCGAGACAACTCCCTTTTGGCCATTCTCCATAAATGTGTCAATGAGTTTCATCCTCCGGTGTGACCCTTAGGTTTATGCATGTCAATAGATCAATGTAAAATCCAATTTTACTTGATCCTATTTAACTGGCAACTAACGAGACTTTAGTATTGTCTGACACTGCATAACTAATCGACCCTGTCGATTCTAACCTTTCCGCCGTCCCTGTCATTATCCTTTTATCTCCGATATCCTGATTAAGATAAGGCATAGAGCCGTCATCCTTATTATTCTCAATCACTGTTCCTTGATATGTGAGATGACTGAATATATGATACCCAATATCATGTGCATGGCCATGCTATTCTTTCAGTCACTCTCGATCAAGCGGCCGAGAAACGATATCTTTCTCATACCTTAGTATGAGGGATAAATCCCTTAGTCGTGTTTCGTGTCACTCATGTAGCCCGTCCCCAAGTCAATCATGGCCGTTATGGAAGCCCTGTTACGGAAAACGTTAGGCTCAGGTCAAACTCAGTTGTTGACTACATAGCGATCAAAAAGACTCCTTGGTCTAAGGATACATGACAAGCTACGACAATGAATATGTTCATGACTTGATCTATGACACATATTCATGTCGGGTCGTCCAATATCATGTCCCACATGATATCTATGATCAGACTCCGGAATCTCATTCCAATGACTAACAGAATGTAAGCCATAAAGAGCCATCTTTCATACTAGTCGCTTCTAGTGAAGCTTTGTTGACTAGGGACCCATCGAGTGTGATCTATCTCGATCTATGGTTCTATTCGCATGGTGGACATAGATCAGAGCACACATCGATATATTACTCCAACACATAAGTAATATAAAGTCACTTTAATTTTATTGCTAACGATGATTTATACATTTGGACATTTAGGATTGAACTACGGGCACTAAGACTTACAATCTCCCACTTGCCCTAGTTCCAATCTAAACTCGAATATGTCCCCATCGACTTTGCATGTCTAACATGTTTAGGCAGCGACACTGCCTTAGTCAAAGGGTTGGCTATGTTATCATTTGTTGCAATATAGGTTATCTTCACTTCACCTCGTTCAGTGTCACGCCCCAAATTCGGTAGAACCAAACCCGGAACGCGAACGGTGAAACAATAAAACAATTTTCAAACCCTTTTAAGTAAACCGCTTAAAATCACCATTTAGTTAATCAAAATAATATTTTACAACTTAAAAGTACGTCCAAAACAAGCGGACAAAATAAACAAAGCGTACGTCGCTAAACTCCCAAAAACCCGGACTCCCGCTCCCAGCTCTTCAAGCTTCGAGAGCTCCCCTAGTCCATCTCGCGACCGGTACCTGTAGGAAAAGCAGCTAGGGGTGAGCGTTCGCTCACCACCACGGATACCAGACTGACTACGACATACTAGTAGAAAATGCCGGAAACACCAACAACAAACCCAACACCGGGGACTACTATCCCCAAACTCAAGTAACCCGACAGTCACACGAAAACTGTTACTTTCCCCAACCAACTCAAACCCGGACGCGTAATGTAGACCCGACACAACGGTTACGATCTCAACCCAAAACGCGAAAATAACCACGCAACACCCAAGATCACAAAGGATCGCACACGGCAAACAAGATCACAAAGGATCGCACTCCAGCTGCTCATTGCCGGTTGCTAACCGGCTGGGCTCGAGCCTGACCCACGCAACTTTCCCCGAACACAGTCGGGCCAGGCGGTCGACCTGTTAGTGATATATTCCTCAATACTTCTCCGATAGCTAGTCGGAAGGGGAGCCGCGCTTCATCGTCGAAGAATGCACAACTTTATCGATGGTTAGTCGGAAGGCTAGCCAACCCCCACGCGCGCGACCATAGAACCCCTTTATTGTCAGGTGGGCCCCCAACCTCGTCGCAGAAGAATGCACAACTTTACCGATGGTTAGTCGGAAGGCTAGTCAACCCCCACGCGCGCGACCACAGGACCCCTTTATTGTCAGGCGGGCCCCCAACCTTAGGCAATCACAATCAACACCCAAGGTTCAACACCCAAAAGGCACTCATGGCCACCCACGACACAACAACAGTAATACACGGGTCAACACCCCAAAGGCACACATGGCCACCCACGACACACCAATAGTAATACACGGGTCAACACCCCAAGGGCACACATGGCCACCCACGACACACCAACAGTAATACACGGGTTCAACACCCCAAAGGCACACCTGACCACCCACGACACACAAACTGTAAAAACACGGGTCCAACACCCCAAAGGCACACCTGACCACCCAATACACACTAACAGTAATACACGGGTTCAACACCCCAAAGGCACACCTGACCACCCACGACACACAAACAGTAAAAACACGGGTCCAACACCCCAAAGGCACACCTGAACACCCAAGACACGCAACGGTAAAATACGAATTCAACTCCCCACCGGCACTCATGGCCACCCAAGACACGCAACGGTAAAATACGAATTCAACTCCCCACCGGCACTCATGGCCACCCAAGACACACAACGGTAAAATACGAATTCAACTCACCACGGGCACTCATGGCCACCCAAGACACACAACGGTAAAATACGGGTTCAACTCCCCACGGGCACTCATGGCCACCCACAACCACAAACAATTCAATCAATATCCGGGCACAACCAAATGCCACCAGTACTTCTATAGTTCGATAAGCTCACTTATCCTACGACAATACTAAGTGTCACATGCCTTTCTATTGTTCGATACGTTCACGTATCATACGACACCACTAAGTGTCGCCTGCATTTCTAGTGTTCGATAAACTTACTTATCCTACGACACCACCAGGTGTCACATGCATTTCTACTGTTAACTTTCCCTAGTCAAGGCCGAGATCTGGCTACTTTTCCCTACCTCGTAACGCCTTCCCAAAAGTCCACTCCCAAGCTCTTGCGTGCTCGCGATCACTCGCCTAGCTTTCCCTTGCCGCGGTCCTCGGCACGATCTAACAAGATCACAATTAAAACACTTTTTAAGTTTGCAGACAAAGCCGAATTTTAATGAATTTGACGCCCAAACTCAACCACGACAATGTCGATCACTCCCAAACTTCCCAATTACTCGACCTTGTCAATAATGGGCCCGGAAAGGCCCGATTCGCCCGACTCGGCGAATCTGCCCGGGATTGGAAAACGCCCTTCCGGGGCTCCGAAAATTCCCGTTTTCGTTTCTACTATCTTAGAATAATTCAAGGGTTCCAATGCAATCGACGGAATCAATTTCCGACTTCCGAGAAATTTAATTCGCGTTTAAAGTTTCTAAACCCGTCGTTTCCAACTTTTACAATTTAAATCCATAATTCGTTCCGGGTGTGGATTAACGACTTGGGAATCGTCCTAAACCACCCGAACACGAAAACCCGAGACCCGAACACGTGGGCCCCACCTGGCCATCAAGACCCGTGGGTGGCTGGACCGGTTTTGGACCGGTTCACCACCATGGTGGCCGGTCCTAGCTCCGGCCAGCCACCACCCAGCTCCGGCCAGCCACCACCCACGGTGGCCGGAGCTCCCCCGAGCCTCCGGTCACCGTAAACCGATCCTTTTTGTTCCAAAACGTTCCCAACGAACCCTACACCTCGACTCATCCATATTTAACCCGTTTAAACACAAACCCTAACTTTTAAACGTACCAAAACGAAAATCAAATAGGTTCTCACCGTAGGGAATGATGACGGGAGCTCGATTCTTCAATCGTTGAGACGATCCGTCGGTTGGATCGTCGGGAAAACCCTAACACTTTCTTCTTCCTTTTCCTTTTTCTTCTCTCCTTCTTCTCTCTTCTTTCTCTCTCCTTTTTCTCTTCCTTTTTTCTCTTTTTCTTTGATGTGGCCGAACCCCCTTAAGCACTCTTCCTTTTGTTTTGTTCAATATTACCTAACACCACCACTTGTGTGACAAGTGGCAAGTGGGTCCCACCTCTTTTCAAAATATCTTTATAGATATTTTTCTGTCAAATTCGCGAAATTCGGACGTCTCGGGCCCCGAAGGGGCACATTTTCTAAGAAATTATGAAACTTCACGGGCTACAAGGAAACGGCTCAACTAAGACCGCTGTAACGACGGATAAGCTTTTTGGATTCAAAACGGGCCTCGAACGGACCAAAACGTCGCTCGGTTGACTTTTCCGACAAAAAGTCAACCTTTCCCAAATTGGTCAAAAAGTTGCCCTGAGTCCCCCAGAACTCCCTTTGGTTGATATCGGGGTCAACTTAAGTCCGATATGACCCTCGGGGTCAAATTTAGGTTCATTTAAGTGTCTGTCCCAAAATTTTAAATTTTCCTGTTTTTCGCCGATTTGACTGGCGTTGACCGGGAGTGGTTCTTACATTCAGTATTTCTCTGATTAGGTGGATACGTCGTAGTACATATTTGAATTTGTTATGCGATCTGGGCTTTTAGCTTGCGCAATGGCCCTTGTGTTGTCGCAAAATGGATTCACCGGGCTGGATGGGTTTTTAATTACACCCAACCCTAGGGGTGGGCATTGGGTGGTTAACCACCCAATAGAACCCTTTACACACCCAACCCGATATTACCGGTTTGACATATCTCGGAACCAGTCCCAACCCAAAAACCAACTTTTTACAGTGAAACCAACCAGTTCACTGACCGGTTGGTTATTGGTTTTAACCAACCAACCACTTTACTACATGTAAGTACAAATTTAGATACCAATAACCATACACATATTTATATTTCAAGCCAAAACATATTACTACATTCTCCAAAAAAAAAAGAAATATTACATATACGTCATCGTGTTCTATGTTAGCAATCCGTATGACACAAAAGAGTGCTCATAGTCATTCATCTATATCAGATCAGTGGTTACTATGAAGCCAAATGTATATGATGAACAGTACCGGTTTGGTTGGTTAACCGATGGTTTGGCATTTCAAGAACCGACAACCAAACGTTAACTTTTTGGTTTAATCGTCAAGAACCCGCAACCAACCGTTAACTTTCCGGTTTCGGGTTTCCGGTGCGGTTTCCGGTTGGTGGTGGTTGGTTTTAGCGGTTTCGGTTTTTTTTTCCCACCCCTACCCAACCCTGCCGTGAATTTCCAAATCCACATAGCCTCCTTAGCTGCCTCTGCAGCATCCATGTACTTAGCCTCTGTTGTAGATTTGGCAATGGTATCTTGCTTTACGCTCTCCCAGCTAAAACTCTGTCATTCAGCATAAACACATATCATGACTGACTTCTAAAGTCATCTGGATTTGTCTTGGAAAACTAGCGTCTACTCATCCTTCGACGACTAGTTCAGCATCATCTTTCCCCCGAGTTAGAATGATATCTACTGGTACAACATAAGGCTTACGAGATGTCTGCTCTCATACATGTCATGGCATATATGATCGATCCTGCCCCCAGGCGCATAGGATTCTCATCATCCTTTTCAGCTCATCAGGTGTCTTAGGATACTGAGTCTTGCTGAGATGAATGCCATGACTAGTGGGTAAGAGTCCTTTCTTTGAATCGTGCATTAAGAACCTACTCAATGCCTTGTTCACATAGGTTCCCTGACTTAAATCCAAGACCCTCTTGGTGCGATCTCTACATATCTTAATCCTTAAGATATAAGAATCATCGCCTAATCCCTTCATTGAAAAACACGTCCTCAACCAAGCTTTAGTCTCGTGCAAGGTTGGGATGTCGTTTTCAATGAGAACCAGAAAGGTAATCTTGCTCCCACTAGCCTTCTTATAAACGCAAGATTCATCCTCGTTCTTGATTAAGCCAAATCCAATTACAGCTTCATCAAAACGAAGGATCTAACTCCGAGAAATTCGTTTCAATCCGTAAATGGATTTCAACAACTTATAAATCTTTCCCTTATTCTTCGGATCGTCAAAACCTTTGGGCCGAGACATACAAACGTACTCAGTCAAATTTCCATTTAGGAAAGCGGTTTTGATATCCACTTGCCATATCTCGTAATTCTGATGCGCAGTTATGTCAAGAAGAATTTGGATCGATTTTGACCATAGCCACTAAGGAGAAGGTTTCCTCATAGTCAATCCATTGGATCTGCCTATAACCTTTCGCCACCAGTTGAGCTTTGTAGGTCAGAGGGTTGTCGTCCATGTCCATCTTCACCTTGAAGATCCATTTGCATCCGATGGTCCTCACACCATTGATGGGATCAACCGGTTCCCAGACTCGATTGTCCGACATGGATTGCATTTCATCCCTCATGGCTCTCAGCCATAACTCGGAGTTCGGCCCATCCACGACTTCTTGAGAGGTGGTTGGATCATCGTGATCCACCATGACTTCATTGTCACCTCCGGATACCATATCTTGGAGGTGGAAGATTGATCCTTTCAAATCGCCTTGGACCTTCCGGAATTGTAACAGGAATTGGTTCTTACTCTACGACAATCTCTGGCTCCTTTCTACTGGGTTGTCAATTGGTTTAGACAGATCAGTACCATCCTGAATTTCTTCGAGATGCACAGTCCTCCCAATGACGTCTTTGGAAACAAAACTCCTTTTCCATAAAGACCCCACCACAAGCGACGAACACCATGTTCTCACTGGCATTGTAGAAGTAGTATCCCCTTGTTGCTTTGGGAGACCACACGAATGTGCATATCTCAGATCTTGGTTCGAGACTAGTCGAAACCAAATGTTTCACATAAGCCTCGCAACCACAAATCTTTAGGAAGGACAAAGCGAGCATCATCCCATACCATTTTTAAAATGGTGTCCCTTCCACACCCTTCGTCGAAGCCCGATTCACTATGAATGCGATCGTCTCTAGAGCATAACCCCTGAAAGAGATTGAGAAATCAGTCCAACTAATCATGGAACGGACCATTGTCTAACAATGTTTGATTTCTCCGTTTGGCTACACCTTTCAACTACAGTGTCCCAGGAGGAGTCCATTCCAAAAGGATCCCATTCTCTTTTAGATGATCTAATAACTCTGTGGTCAAGTTTTTTCCACCTCGATCCAATTGAAGTGCCATAATACCTTTGTCGAGTTGGTTTTCTACTATAGTCTTAAACTCTTTGAATTTATCAAAAGCTTCAGACTTATGTCTCACCGAATAGACATAACCATATTTACTGTAATCATCAGTAAATGTGATAAAGTAGCTAAAACCCCTCCTAGCAAGTGAACTTATTGGTCTACACACATTCAAGTGTATCAGCCCCAATAATTCACCCGCCCTTTCATCGCGATCGATAAAGGGCACTTTAGTCATTTTGCCCATCAAACAAACCTTGCACCTATTGATCGAATGGAATTCGAATGAACCTGAAAGCCCGCACTTCTGAAGTGCTGATAGGCGCTTCTTGTTTATACAGCCCAAATGACAGTGCCATAGCAGAGTTAGGTTTAAATCGTTGGATTTAGACCTCTTGGTATTAACGTAATATATAGAACTTGAGGCATTGTTACCCATATCTAATATGTACAATCCTCTAACCAAGTCAGTACTGGTATAAAACATATCATTGCATAGAACATTGAAAAACCCATTTCCAATATTAACATTATATCCTTCCTTGTCAAACACGGATACAGATATAATATTCCTACTAAAAGTAGACATGCAATATATATTATACAATACTAAGACAAGGCCACTTGGCAAAGAAAGACTCATGGATCCTACAGTAGTTGCCACAACTCTGAGGTCCACTTCATGCTTTCCAAACCTCTCCTACTTTCAGCGACCATATATTAGTGCATGTGTGAGATTCAGTCCTGGTATCTAATACCCATGAATCTTTGGAAGTATAGAGATGTAGCTCTATAGAGGTAATACTAGATGAAGGCACGGTCCCACCGCCCTTCCTTAGATCATCCAGGTTTTCTGATGAACGCGCAGTCCTACTACCCTTCTTCAGATCATCCAGGCTATTTGATGAAGGCGCAGTCCCACTGTCCTTCTTCAGATCAGTCGTGAACTTCCTGTAATCTGGTTCCAATGACCAGGCTGTTGGCAGTAGAAGCAGACATTCTCAGGTGTCTCATCTTTCCTGCCAGTGCGCATGGGCCCCGCCCTTGCCACTTCCAATTCCCTTGTTGACCATCAAAATATCCTTGGATCCCAGATATATTCTTCTCAGCATTTATTGACACTTCATGTAACTCTGATATGGTCTTAGAGACAGCCTTGTCAAGGACATATTCTTTGCGTTCAGACTTGAGGACTATCCTCAAAATTCTGTACCAGTCCAAATAGTTTGACCCATTTAGCTTGACCCTGTCAAGAATGGTTTTTAATGACAAACTATTAATTTCCGCTGAATTTTCCATTTGATTTACAACAGATAAAATTCAATCAGTAAACTGAATAAATTTTATGAAGATCAAGCTTAAACACCAACAATCGATTATAAATCTTTAGAATCTGAAACCAAGATCCTCGATTCACTCGATTAAGCTGAACTAATGCTCACCACTTAATCGAGCTATGTAGGTAGGACTTCATTCAATCACATCCAATGTGACTCTTGGCTAGGGTATGTACTTATGTACACGGCTTACCCTATCTGTTACCCTAGCTCAACCTCAGGCTGAGAATCGTAGTCGGGTCCACCAATTTTCAACTATGACCCGTCACTATGTAGGTGCTCCGCTAATGCGCACGACACCCACATATGTCGTCCAAACCTACTACCCCGCTTTCCCATGGATGCTCCGCTAATGCGCACGACACCCATAGGATGGGGAGGTAGTAAGGTGTTGATAATTGGGAGGTATCGGACATGACCCGTTTTTACTTGTCCGGTTGTGTTTAAAACTTTGACACATCCTATATGCGATGAGCACATCAATTCTTCCTTCGAACCCGTCAACTACATCCAATGTAATGACGATTCTAAGGGCTCACACACAAGGATTAAAATTCCAATTTTATCTTTGCATGTGAGGTGATATGCTCGGTAAATAAAGTTAAGCATGCAATTCTAAAACTCATAGAATTAGTCATGCATAAACTAAACCAAGCATAAAGCGATAAATGTGCACATAATAGCCCCCTAAACTAACTCCCACTAGCATCTTGAGCTCCACCGACTCCAAGCCGATGCCAACACCAGAAAAGCCACCAAATGACATTTTCGCCCTTTCTTCGTCTTGAGTAAAATATTACAATTTAATACACGACTCGCAGGTCGGGAATAAATAAATATTACAAACAAGTGGTTCGACGACCACACCTTGAAAGAATAATTACACGCTAACTCTAACGGCTCGCAGGCCGTGAAAAGCGATAAATATTTAAATCGAGCTCGGGGCTATTATGTACACCATGCCAACATCACATCACACATAGTGTTATCAAACAATCATGTTATCAAACATCATGTGATTTTGATAATAGTGTTATCAAACAACCATGTTATCAAACATCATGTGATGTTTGATAACATGCTTGTTTGATAACACGATGTGTGATGAGATGTTGGCATGGTGTACATAATAGCCCCGAGCTCGATTTAATTATTTATCGCTTTTCACGGCCTGCGAGCCGTTAGAGTTAGCGTGTAATTATTCTTTCAAGGTGTGGTCGTCGAACCACTTGTTTGTAATATTTATTTATTCCCGACCTGCGAGTCGTGTATTAATTTGTAATTTTTTACTCAAGACGAAGAAAGGCGAAAATGTCATTTGGTGGCTTTTCGGGTGTTGGCATCGGCTTGGAGTCGGTGGAGCTCAAGAAGCTAGTGGGAGTTAGTTTAGGGGGCTATTATGTGCACATTTATCGCTTTATGCTTGGTTTAGTTTATGCATGATTAATTCTATGTGTTTTAGAATTGCATGCTTAACTTTATTTACCGAGCATATCACCTCACATGCAAAGATAAAATTGGAATTTAATCCTTGTGTGTGAACCCTTAGAACCGTCATTGCATTGGATGTAGTTGACGGGCTCAAAGGAAGAATTACATTGGATGTAATTTGAGGCATCATTGCATTTGGAATGTAGTTGATGTGCTCATCGCATCTAGGATGTGCCAAAGTTTTGAACACAACTGGACAAGTAAAAGCGGGTCATGTCCGATACCTCCCAATCATCAACACCTTACTACCTCCCCGTCCTATGGGTGTCGTGCGCATTAGCGGAGCATCCATGGGGAAGCGGGGTAGTAGGTTTGGACGACATATGTGGGTGTCGTGCGCATTAGCGGAGCACCTACATAGTGACGGGCCATAGTTGAAAATTGGTGGACCCGACTACGATTCTCAGCCTGAGGTTGAGCTAGGGTAACAGATAGGGTAAGCCGTGTACATAAGTGCATACCCTAGCCAAGAGTCACATTGGATGTGATTGGATGGAGTCCTACCTACATAGCTCGATTAAGTGGTGAGCATTAGTTCAGCTTAATCGAGTGAATCAAGGATCTTGGTTTCAGATTCTAAAGCTTTAGAATTGATTGTTGGTGTTTAAGCTTGATCTTCATAAAATTTATTCAGTTTACTGATTGAATTTTATCTGTTGTAGATCAAATGGCAAATTCAGCGAACATTAATAGTTTGTCATTAAAAACCATTCTTAACAGGGTCAAGCTAAATGGGACAAACTATTTGGACTGGTACAGAATTTTGAGGATAGTCCTCAAGTCTGAACGCAAAGAATATGTCTTTGAAAAGGCTGTCTCTAAGACCATATCAGAGTTACATGAAGTGTCATTAACTGCTGAGAAGAATATCTCAGGGATCTGGGATCCAAGGATATTCTGATGGTCAACAAGGGAATTGGAAGTGGCAAGGGCTGGGCCCATGCGCACTTGGCAGGAAAGATGAGACACCTGAGAATGTTTGCTTCTACTGCCAACAGCCTGGTCATTGGAACCGGGATTACAGGAAGTTCACGGCTGATCTGAAGAAGGGTAGTGGGACTGCGCCTTCATCAAATAGCCTGGATGATCTGAAGAAGGGCAGTAGGACTGCGCCTTCATCAGGAAACCTGGATGATCTAAGGAAGGGCGGTGGGACCGTGCCTTCATTCGGTATTAACTCTATAGAGCTACATCTCTCTACTTCCAAAGATTCATGGGTATTAGATACATTGACTGAATCTCACACATGCACTAATATATGATGGCTGAAAGTAGGAGAGATTTGGAAAGCACGAAATGGACCTCTGAGTTGTGGCAACTACTGTAGGATCCATGAGTCTTGCTTTGCCAAGAGGCCTTGTGTTAGTATTGTATAATGTATATTGCATACCTACTTTTAGTAGGAATATTATATCTGTATTCGTGTTTGACAAGGAAGGATATAATGTTAATATTGGAAATGGAGTTTTCAATGTTCTATGCAATGATATGTTTTATACCAGTACTGACTTGGTTGGAGGATTGTACATATTAGATATGGGTAACAATGCCTCAAGTTCTATATATTCCGTTAATACCAAGAGGTCTAAATCCAACGATTTAAACCTAACTCTGTTATGGCACTGTCATTTGGGCCGCATAAACAAGAAGCGCCTATCAGCACTTCAGAAGTGCGGGCTTTCAGGTTCATTCGAATTCCATTCGATCGATAGGTGCAAGGTTTGTTTGATGGGAAAAATGACTAAAGTGCCCTTTATCGATCGCGATGAAAGGGCGGGTGAATTATTGGGGCTGATACACTCGAATGTGTGTAGACCAATAAGTTCACTTGCCAGGAGGGGTTTTAGCTACTTTATCACATTTACTGATGATTACAGTAAATATGGTTATGTCTATTCGGTGAGACATAAGTCTGAAGCTTTTGATAAATTCAAAGAGTTTAAGACTATAGTAGAAAACCAGCTCGACAAAGGTATTAAGGCACTTCGATTGGATCGAGGTGGAAAATACTTGACCACAGAGTTATTAGATCATCTAAAAGAGAATGGGATCCTTTTAGAATGGACTCCTCCTGGGACACTGTAGATGAAAGGTGTAGCCAAACGGAGAAATCGGACATTGTTAGACAATGGTCCGTTCCATTATTAGTTGGACTGATCTCCCAATCTCTTTCTGGGATTATGCTCTAGAGACGACCACATTCATAGTGAATCGGGCTTCGACGAAGGGTGTGGAAGGGACACCATTTTAAAAATGGTACGGGATGATGCCCACTTTGTCCTTCTTAAAGATTTGTGGTTGCGAGGCTTATGTGAAACATTTGGTTTCGACTAAGCTCGAACCAAGATCTGAGATATGCACCTTCGTGTGGTATCCCAAAGCAACAAGGGGATACTACTTCTACAATCCTAGTGAGAACATGGTGTTCGTCGCTTGGGGTGGGGTCTTTATGGAAAAGGAGTTTTGTTTCCAAAGACGTCATTGGGAGGACTGTGCATCTCGAAGAAATTCAGGATAGTACAGATCTGTCTAAACCAATTGACAACCCAGTAGAAAGGAGCCAGAGATTGTCGTAGAGTAAGAACCAATTCCTGTTACAATTCCGGAAGGTCCAAGGCAATTTGAAAGGATCAATCTTCCACCTCCAAGATATGGTATCCAGATGTGACAATGAAGTCATGGTGAATCACGATGATCCAGCCACCTTTCAAGAAGTTGTTGATGGGCCCGACTCCGAGTTATGGCTGGGAGCCATGAGGGAGGAAATGCAATCCATGTCGGACAACCGAGTCTGGGAACCGGTTGATCCCATCAATGGTGTGAGGACCATCGGATGCAAATGGATCTTCAAGGTGAAGATGGACATGGATGACAACCCTCTGACCTATAAAGTTCAACTGGTGGCGAAAGGTTATAGGTAGATCCAATGGATTGACTATGAGGAAACCTTCTCCCTAGTGGCTATGGTCAAAATTGATCAAAAATTTTCTTGACATAACTGCGTATCATAATTATGAGATATGGCAAGTGGATGTCAAAACCGCTTTCCTAAATGGAAATTTGGCTGAGTACATTTGTATGTCTTGGCCCAAAGGTTTTGACGATCCGAAGAATAAAGGAAAGATTTATAAGTTGTTGAAATCCATTTATGGATTGAAACGAACTTCTCGGAGTTGGATCCTTCGTTTTGATGAAGCTGTAATTGGATTTGGCTTAATCAAGAACGAGGATGAATCTTGCGTTTATAAGAAGGCTAGTGGGAGCAAGATTACCTTTCTGGTTCTCATTGAAAACGACATCCCAACCTTGCACGAGACTAAAGCTTGGTTGAGGAAGTGTTTTCAATAAAGGACTTAGGCGATGCTTCTTATATCTTAAGGATTAAGATATGTAGAGATCGCACCAAGAGGGTCTTGGATTTAAGTCAGGGAACCTATGTGAGCAAGGCATTGAGTAGGTTCTTAATGCTCGATTCAAAGAAAGAACTCTTACCCACTAGTCATGGCATTCATCTCAGCAAGACTCAGTGTCCTAAGACACCTGATGAGCTGAAAAGGATGATGAGAATCCTATGCACCTGGGGGCAGGATCGATCATATATGCCATGAGATGTATGAGACCAGACGTCTCGTAAGCCTTATGTTGTACCAGTAGACATCATTCTAACCCGGGGAAAGATGATGTTGAACTAGTCGTCGAACGATGAGTAGACGTTAGTTTTCCAAGACAAATCCAGATGACTTTAGAAGTCAATCAAGATATGTGTTTACGCTGAATGGAAGAGCTTTAGCTGGGAGAGCGTAAAGCAAGATATCATTGTCGAATCTACGACAGAGGCCAAGTACATGGATGCTGTAGAGGCAGCTAAGGAGGCTATGTGGATTTGGAAATTCATGGCAGGGCTGGGTGTAATTAAAAACCCATCCAACCCGGTGAATCCATTTTGCGACAACACAAGGGCCATTGCGCAAGCTAAAAGCCCAGATCGCATAACAAATCCAAACATGTACTGCGGCGTATCCACCTCATCAGATAAATACTGAACTGAGGTGAAGTGAAGATAACATATATTGCAACAGATGATAACATAGCCAACCCTTTGACTAAGGCAGTGTCACTGCCTGAACATGTTAGACATGTAAAGTCCATGGGGACATATTGGTGTTTAGATTGGAACTAGGGCAAGTGGGAGATTGTTAGTCTTAGTGCCCGTAGTTCAATCCTAAATGTCCAAATGTATATATCATCGTTAGCAATAAAATTAAAGCGGCTTTATATTACTTATGTGTTGGAGTAATATATCGACGTGTGCTCTGATCTATGCCCACCATGCGAATAGAACCATAGATCGAGATAGATCACACTAGATGGGTCCCTAGTCAACAAAGCTTCACTAGAAGCGACTAGTATGAAAGATGGCTCTTTATGGCTTACGTTCTGTTAGTCATTGGAATGGGATTCCGGAGTCTGATCATAGATATCATGTGGGACATGATATTGGACGACCCGCCCTGAATATGTGCCATAGATTAAGTCATGAACATATTCAGTGTCGTAGCTTGTCATGTATCCTTAGACCAAGGAGTCTTTGTGATTGCTATGTAGTCAACAACTGAGTTTGACCTGAGCCTAACGTTGTCCGTAACAGGGCTTCCATAACGGCCATGATTGGCTTGGGGACGGGCTACATGAGTGACACGAAAGGCGGCTAAGGGATTTATCCCTCATACTGAGGTATGGGAAAGATATCGGTTCTCGGCCGCTTGATCGAGAGTGACTAAAAGAATAGCATGGCCATGCACATGATACTGGGTATCATATCTTCAGTCATCTCACATATCAAGGAACGGTGATTGAGAATAATAAGGATGACGGCTCTATGCCTTATCTCAATCAGGATATCGGAGATAAAAGGATAATGGCAGGGATGACAGAAAGGTTAGAATCGACAGGGTCGATTCGTTATGCAGTGTCAGGCAATACTAAAGTCTCGTTAGTTGCCACTTAAATACGATCAAGTAAAATGAGATTTTACGTTGATCTATTGACATGCATAAACCTAAGGGTCACACCGGAGGATGAAACTCATTGACACATTTATGGAGAATGGACAAAAGGGAGTTGTCTCGGGACATGACCAAAACTGGGTTTTGGGTCATGTGCCCGTAAGTGAATAGGGCTTTACGGATCGAGACAAGGCTTGCAGTCTTGGGATTGATCGCGTCGGATAATGTTGGACATTTCCGGTATGGAAGGCTTGGAGGCGATGAGCGAATCACGGGACCTCGTTGGAAATGGCCACGGGCCATGTTCCAAGAGGCCCATGAAAGGCCCATGCAACCAAGGCCCATGGAACTAATTAATCAAGTCTTGATTAATTAGTACTAAGTAAGCAAGACAAGGATTAAGGTGTTGGTGATTCACCACCTAACCCAATCTTGTCTTGCCATACTTTGTCCTATTTACACCTTACTTGACACCATACTTGTCCCATGCCTTTAGTTGGACAAGTATGGGTTTTGTTATGTTTAAGTCATCTTTTTTCAACATAACAAACACAAGACAAGAATAGGAAACACAACTTCTCTCCCCCTTCCCTTGCAATTTCGGGTTTGGCAAGTTCCCACCTCCATTTTTGTGTTCTTGAGTCCTCAAAGAGAAGAACTACGTGGGTTTGATTCCCATGTGGATACGTAGGCGTCTTGGAGACTCAAGCCAATCATTCGTTAACCGGTGTTCTTGTTTTGGTAAGAAATAGTGCTGAATTTTTCTCTTGTGAATCCATTCTTTGTTAGTTGTTTCATGGTTTAATCGTCTCTTGGTTTTCATTGATTTTCCGCTGCGAGTTGGTTCATCTCCAACCATACCTCGAGACCCAACATAAACAACTCGCAAGAATAAACCGAAAACCATTAAACTCGATGCCCAAACTTAACCCCGACAATGTCGATCACTCCCAAACTTCCCAATTACTCGACATTGTCGATAAATGACTCGTAAAGGCCCGATTCGCCCGACATGGCGAATCTGCCCGGTTTTTGTTAATTGCCTTCCGGGGCTCCGAAAGCCCCCGTTTTCGTTTCTACGATCTTAGAATAATTCAAGGAACCCAACGCACTTGACGGGATCGAATTCCGACTTCTAAGTCAAATAATTAACGTTTAAAGTTTCTAAAACCCGTTAATTACAACTTCTCCAATTTAATTCCAAATTTTGATTCGATTAAGGATAATTGGTCCGGGGAACGTTTTAAACCACCCGAACGATAAAACCCGAGCACCCGAGCACGTGGGCCCCACCCAAACTCCTTGGCCGAGACCCTAGGGTTTAAGGGGAGGCTCGCCCACCATGTGGTGGCTGCTGCCAGCTCCGGCCAGCCACCTCATGGCCGGCCGGCCACCACCCACGGTGGCCGGAGCTCCTCCCGAGTCTCCGGTCACCGGAAAACGTCATCTCTTCCATCCAAACACCTCCAAAACATCTCCAACAATTCCCCCAACACCAAACCACCTTAAACTAATAGTTTCACCCAAACCCTAACCTTCCAAAATAATCAAAACGAGAATCGGTTTGGATATTACCGTAGAGGAGGATGAGGGGAACGGGATTGCTCTTTGCTTCAAGACGATCCAAGGGCTTGATTCTCCTCAAACCCTAGCTTTCCCTCTCTTCCTTCTTCTTCTTCTTCTCCTTCTCTCTCTAAACTCTCTCTTCTTTTCTAATTTAAACAACTAACTAAAATTCTATTTTTTTTCTTCTTTTAACCCTTAATTTCGGCCAACACACCTCCTCCACACCTTTTCCCCCCAAAACTAACACCACCATATAATTGACAAGTGTCAAGGTGGGTCCCACAACTTTTGGAAAATAACTAGTTGGTGTTTTCCAATCAGTTTTGCGAAAAACGGACGTTTCGGGCCCCGAACGGGCACTTTTCCCAAGAAATTACGAAACTTGGCGGGCTACAAGGAAACGGCTCAACTAAGACCGCTGCGACGACGGCTAAGCTTTTCGGATCCAAAACGGTCCTCGAATGGACCAAAACGTCGCTCGGTTGACTTTTCCAACGAAAAGTCAACATTTTCCAAATTGATCAGAAAGTTGCCCTGAGTCCCCCAGAACTCACTTTGGTCAATAACGGGGTCAACTTAAGTCTGGTATGACACTCGGGGTCATTTTAGGTTCATTAAGTGTCTGTCTAAATTTTTTTTAAATTTTCCTGTTTTTCGCAGGTTTGACTGGCGTTGACCGGGAGTGGTTATTACAGGGAGAACTTCGATTTAGGGCACAGACACACACAGAAAGCAAGAAAAGAATGCTAGGCGTCAGCTGCGGAGGAAAAGATGGTTCAGAAGAAAACCTGGTACTGTGATACAAAAACATAAGGTTGAAGATAAATTCAGTATGATTTAAAACAACGTATTATGATATAAAAAAAACGAGGTGCTATTATAAAAATACAGCTCTTATGATAAATAAAAAAACAAGGTACTATGATAACATAAATCAATATAAGATGATTCAATATTATGGATTAGGAACCCGATACTGTGATACAAAATACAAAAACATAAGGTTGAAGATAAATTCAGTATGATTTAAAACAAGGTATTATGATATAAAAAAATGTGGTGCTATGATAACAAACCAGGTGCTATAATAAAAATACAGGTCCTATGATAAAAAAAAAACAAGTTTTTATGATAACATAAATAGTAGAAGATGATTCAATATTATGGATTATAAACTCGGTATTGTGATACAAAAACATAAGGTTGAAGATAAATTCATAATGATTTAAAACAAGGTATTATGATAAAAAAAAAATGAGGTGCTATGATAAAAATATTGGTCCTATGATAATAAAACAAGGTACTATGATAACATAAATCAGTAGAAGATGATTTAACATTATGGATTATGAATCCGGTACTGTGATACAAAAACATAAGGTTGAAGATAAATAAATATGATATAAACAAAGTATTATGATAAAAAAGTCAAGGTGCTATGATAACAAACCTGGTGCTATGATTTTTTTTTGATAAATGATGGTTTTATTAATAATCCTTTTACCCCAAGTCGGGGAAAAGAGAGGGGACCGCTAAAAGCTATCCCAAAACAACCTGCAAAAGAGACTCTACCACAAAACGGTAAGAGAATCTTCCTAAAAAACATAAAAGAACAAGAAACGAAAGAAGGGGACAACAGCCAAAATACAAAGAAAAAACTAAACGATAGGAGGAAGAGCGTCTTCCTTGGGCTCTATCTGCAGCAAAGTCCCTGTATTGACAAAATGTCTCCAAACCTCATTTTTACGCTGAGCCTCAAGCCTCTGGGTTTCACTCATACAGAGTGAACGAGTTGTCACCGTAAAGGTCTGTTGAGGTTTCGTCCTTCGTTTCCCTTTGCCTTTCTTAACAGTTTCAGGTGACAATACAGGAAATTCCTGATCGAAACTTGAGTGTAGAGAAAGGGAGGAAGTCGGGGACACAAACGACAAAGGTTGAACGTTTTCGAACCCAACACTAACTTCCAGCTGATCCGACGCTGAAGGGTCAGCAGTAACAGGCACCAGCTCCGGTTCAACCACCTTATGTTGTGGCTGCAAAACTGGATTGGGCGCAGGCCCAGTACCCGGCCCAATCCCGACCACCAAAACCGGCCCATTCCTAGCCAGCGCAGGCCCTTGTTCAAAGCCCGAATGTTCTCCAGTAACTCTGCGTGCACCAGAAACGGGAACGCAATCCCCACAGTTGCGCCGCGATACAAGAGGAGTCGAAATCAAGGACCCTTGATTCACGGGATCTGTGCACCGCGATACGAGAGGATTTGAAATCGAAGACCCATGATTCACGGGATCATGAGGAATAGGGAGATCGCGATTTTCCCCGCCGAGATTCGTCTGCTCGAGAACCTCATCTCGCCGAGAATCGTACGTCGCCGACGGACCACCGGGAACGGCAGGTAGTGTAGCCACAGAGGGCGGTGGAGAGCCAGAAATCCCAAGCTCCTGGCGACTCTGCCCGTCCGCGCCGACGCCCTGCTTCGATGGCGCCGGCGTGAGTTTCCGGCGTCGAGCAATGGCGACGATCAGAGAGGCGCCATTGATCTTCAAATCATGGAGGCCAACCACAGCCTGATTTGCCTCAACTGGAGA
The DNA here is from genome assembly GCA_963921825.1 of Erodium maritimum. Lineage (NCBI taxonomy): Eukaryota > Viridiplantae > Streptophyta > Magnoliopsida > Geraniales > Geraniaceae > Erodium > Erodium maritimum. The sequence goes on along the minus strand of OY997593.1, from coordinate 35,805,153 downwards.
GGAAAAACGAACAAAACCGTAGATTTTCCCTTTCCGGTTACGTCGAAGCGAAACAGGGGAGGTCGTAATCTTACCGAAAACACCCAAAACATTGAGGACCCAATCAGAATTGGTCCCTTGAGGTAAGTTGCTAACGTATACTTTATATCCTTGCAAATGGAACCGGCTAACCTTCGAATGGCGATTCTCAGGCTCACCGGATGTCACTTTCTCCACAGGCAGAGCAGCCCCGTCTTCAGACGCTCCTTCCATTTTCCGGTGATGTCGAGCCTGGCGAGAATCACCAGCACGATCAACTGGTGTTGGCTTCTGAATTGAAGCCCGTCGACCCTGTTTTGGAGGTGTCGCCGGCTTCTGAGACGATGGTGTTCGTCGACCCTGTGTTGGTGGAAGTGTCGCCGGAGAGACTAATTTGCAGTAGTCTCCATATAAGGACAACAACGTGGAGCAGAAAGCAGAGAAGGAGAGTCTGCGTTCTGCTGCTCCGACTTCGGCGGTCTTCTTTGAGTGAAACCTCCCGAGAGCCACCATTGTCTCTAAACTACTACCTACTAGGTGTTCCTAAACATTAACATGGTGCTATGATAAAAAAAAAACAGGGCCGATGATATAAAAAAAACAAGGTATTATGATAGCATAAATCAGTTGAAGATGATTCAACATTATGGATTATGAGTCCGGTATTGTGATACAAAAACATAAGGTTGAAGATAAATTCAGTATGATTTAAAACAAGGTATTATGATAATAAAAAAACGAGATATTATGATTACATAAATAAGTAGAAGATGATTCAGTACAAAGAAACGATATATTCACATAACTTTAGTACAAGATAAATTTAGTTCACAACCATGTCTAACAAAATCAATCATCACCACATCAGTCGTTATTTTACATATATCAATTCAGTTGAACTAATCTAATAGATCCTCAAAGTTATTTACTACATCCATACAGAGTTTACGACGGTACAAGAGAAAGTTATGCTCAATCATATATTCATGCACCGATTTTCCTTGGAGTAACAGCTCGATGTACTTTATTGTGTACAGTCCACAATCTCCTCCATTGTTCCCAACAAACATAAGTTAGAATGAGTGGAAAAAATTCATCTTCAGCAAAAACCAATCTTATATGCTATGTTGAATTGAGTTTCATACCCTTTATTTTGTGGAAGATCACGCGGCTTGGTGTACGTCCACTTCACTCCAGTAATATCATTTCTGTATTGGGCCATAATGAGTGGAAACATATCAAGGTAAGGCTGCATAATCTCAAACAAAGTTCACTCCGATGTGAGGTTCACATCTGAATCGTACACGCAAAGGTTTCTTCGTTCCAAATCAGCAACCACCATGATCCAATTCGTGTTATTGAAGTTGACTGGAAAGTAGACATTCTTGTCTTCATCCCATTTCTTGCCGTGTAGAGCTGGATAACGATCTCTGGTATATTTCATTATTCTCGTGTCCACTTTGTGCTTTGATTGTTTAGCAGGTGTCAAATTGGTGAACTTGTTGTGATCCTTTGTGATGAATTGGTTGAAAAAAGAATCCATCACTACAACATATTGGTCATATAATTGAGAGTATTTGTAAGAACCGCTCCCGGTCAACGCCAGTCAAATCGGCGAAAAACAGGAAAATTTAAAAATTTTGGGCAGACACCTAAAAGAACCTAAATTTGACCACGAGGGTCGTATCGGACTTAAGTTGACCCCTATGTCGACCAAAGTGAGTTCTGGGGGACTCAGGGCAACTTTCTGACCAATTTGGGAAAGGTTGACTTTTTGCTGGAAAAGTCAACCGAGCGACGTTTTGGTCCGTTCGAGGCTCGTTTTGGATCCAAAAAGCTTAGCCGTCGTTACAGCGGTCTTAGTTGAGCCGTTTCCTTGTAACCCGTGAACTTTCACAATTTCTTGGAAAATGAACCCGTTCGGGGCCCGAGACGGCCGAATTTCGCGAATCTAACTGCAAAATATCTACAAAGATATTTTTCTAAACGGTGGGACCCACATGACACATGTCAAGAAAATGGTGGTTAGTTGTTTTTAAACTAAAATAAAGGTGGACCCACATGACACATGTCATAAATGTGGTGGTTAGTTGTTTTTAAACCAAAACAAAAGGAAAGGGGAAGAGTGTTACACGTCCATAATTCAAAAAAAGAGAAGAAGTAGAGAGAGAAAAGGAAAGAGAAAGAAGAGAGAAGAAGGAGAGAAAAAGAGAAGAAAGTGTTAAGGTTTTTGGACTTCCCGACGATCCAACCGGCGGGTCGTCTCAACGATTGAAGAATCGAGCTCCCGTCATCATTCCCTACGGTGAGAACCTAATTGATTTTCGTTTTGGTACGTTTGAAAGTTAGGGTTTGGGTTTAAATGGGTTAAATATGGATGAGTCGAGGTGTAGGGTTCGTTGGGAACGTTTTGGAGCGAAAAGGATCGGTTTCCGGTGACCGGAGGCTCGGGGGAGCTCCGGCCACCGTGGGTGGTGGCTGGCCGGAGCTAGGACCGGCCACCATGGTGGTGAATCGGTCCAAAACCGGTCCAGCCACCCACGGGTGTTGATGGCCGGGTGGGGCCCACGTGCTCGGGTCTCAGGTTTTCGTGTTCGGGTGGTTTTGGACGAACCCCAAGTCGTTAATTCACACCCGGAACGAATTTTGGAATTAAATTGTGAAAGTTGGGAATTTCGGGTTTAGAAAATTTAAATGCGAATTAAATTGCTCGGAAGTCGGAAATTGATTCCATCGATTGCATTGGAACCCTTGAACTATTCTAAGATAGTAAAAACGAAAACGGGAATTTTCGGAGCCCCGGAAGGGCGTTTTCCAATCCCGGGCAGATTCGCCGAGCTAGGCGAATCGGGCCTTTCCGGGCCCGCTTTTGACAATGTCGAGTAATTGAGAAGTTTGGGAGTGATCAACATGTTAGCCTCGGTGCCCGTAGTCCGATCGTAAATGTCCAATTGTAATTATCATCGTTGGCAATATAGATAAAGCTGTTTTTATATTACTTAAGTGTTGGAGTAATATGTCGTGTGTGTTTCCGATCTATGCCCACCATGCGAATAGAACCATAGATCAGGATGGGTCACACTCGATGAGGTCCCTAGTCAATAGTCTTCGCTGGAAGCGATTAGTATGAGATATGACTCTTGATGGCTTACGTTCTATTAGCCATAAGAAAGGGTTCCGGAGTCCGATCATAAACATCATGTGGGACATGATGTTGGACGAACCGACCTGAATATGTTCCATAGATTAAGTCATGAACATGTTCAGAGTCGTAGCTTGTCAGGTATCCTTAGACCGAGGAGTCTATATGATTGTTATGCAGTAAACAACCAAGTTTGACCTGATAGCCCAACGTTGCACCGTGACTGGGCTTCCATAACGGCCAGGATTGGCTTGGGGAATGACTGCATGAGTGACATGATAGACGGCTAAGGGATTTATCCCTCATACTACGGTATGGGAAAGATATCTGGTTCACGGCCGCTTGATCGAGAGTGACTGACAAGAAAGCATGGCCATGCACATGATACTGGGTATCATAAGGTCAGTCATCTCACATATCAAGGAACATGGATTGAGGATAATAAGGATGACGGCTCTATGCCTTATCTCAATCCGGATATCGGTGATAAAAGGATAATGACAAGGACGGCTGAAAGGTCAGAATCGACAGGGCGCGATTCGTTATGCAGGGTCGGGCAATACTGAGTCTCGTCAGTCGCCACTTTGGTAAGATCAAGTAAAATGGGATTTTACGTTGATCTTACCGACATGCATAGACCTAAGGGTCACACCGACAGTTTGATACTCGATAAGAACATGACGAACCTGAGTTGGAGGGATTTGTGGCGGGGATCGCCATAGTGGATCGGCTAGCATATTGGGCTCGGCATGGGCTCTCTTGGAGAGGCCCATGGCCGGCCCATATAGGCTAGGCCCAACAAGGACTCAAGTCATTAGATGACTATTAGTCTTGTTGACCAAAATTGGGTGGGACCCAATTTCCACTAAACTAATAAACTAGGTTGTTTATTAGTTCCACCTAGCATCTTGGCATGGACACTTGTCTCAAGTAGAGAGCTAAGTGTTTCCACTTAACTAAGCATGCAAGATAGTTTGGAGACAACAACATGCAAGTGTAGAGAATTAGAGAGCTCTTCTTCTTCTTCTTCTTCTACCCTTGGCCGAAACCCCCTCCAAGCTCCATAAGGTTGGTCATTCATGTTCTTGAGTCATCAAACTCAAGAACTACGTTGGCTTTGATTCCGCTAAGGATACGTAGGCGTCCAAGGGGCTCAAGCCATTCAAAGTTGGGTGTTATTGAACCAATTTCGGACAAGTAGAGGGTGCTGATTTTCAGCACAGTTTTGTCCGACCAGTCACTTTGAGGAGCTCGATCTGAGGTTCATCCGATATCCGATGAAGCTGATTTTTGGAGTGAACGTTCTCCACATATGGGACTTCAATCTGACCAAAGGGATTTGAGTTTCAACGGTTCGTTTGCGAGATACACGAGCTGCAGAATGAGGCACTAGCAAAGGTGATGTGCTCAAACCTTTGTTGAATTTTCAGACTTGTTTTTCATATTTGGTAGATTCATCTCGATTGTCTCGTGGTTAATCTTCCGCTGCATCTTTTGTTTAACATGTCCACGACATCGAGACCCAACAGTGGTATCAGAGCATGGCTACCAACGGGAAAAACAAGAGCTGAAATTTTCAGTTTTGGTGCTGGAAATTTTGAAGTGCTTGCTGGTTTTTTTCTTAAAGTGCTCAAAAATGCATGTTAGCTTCTTAATTTCATGTTTTTGCATATTTGGATGTATGCTTGATTGATAACATGATTTAGTTTCTTGCATGTGGTTATTATGCATGAAATTGGTGATTTTCGAAATAAAATCAAATCTGATTTTTTTGGACAAAGTTTAATTTTTGGGGTCACGAGACCGGGACTCTCGGGGAGCCGATCCCGTGACCGGATGGGGCTCCGTTGGACGGAGCTAGGCCAAGTCGTGACTATTGGATAGTCGGAACGCCGGGGCTAAACCATTTGGGGAATTGTGACGAGTTTGGAACCGTCATGATGAACCACGAAATTAAACGTTCGGAAAATTCATTTTTGAAACCGGTTTCGATAAACCGTGTAATAATTTTCGAAACTTGGAAGCTAACTAAAATCAGTCATATCTCGGTGTTTGATAACACGCTGTTTGATAACACGCTGTATGATGTGATGAAGTCATGCATGGTGCACGTTATTAAGCCCCGGGTAGTTTTATCGCTTTTCTCGGACTGCATGCCGATAGTGTTAGCGTGTAACTATTCTTTTAAAAGGTGTGGTCGTCGTACCACTTGTTTGTAATAATTATTATTTCCCGACCTGCGAGTCGTGTATTTTATTGTAACCGTTTTGCCGGCTTGGAGACGAAGGAGCTCAAGAGGCAAGTGGGAGACCGCAGGAAACGGCTTGGAGTAGACGGACGTCAAGGGGCGAGTGGGAGGCTCACGTCGTCAGCTTGAAGTCAAGGTTGCTCAAGACCGGGTTGGGAATAGTTTAGGGGGCTTTGACGTGCACGTCTTTATGCTTGATGCTTGGTTTAAATTTATGCATGATTGTATGGTTAGAATGCATGCTTAGATTTAAACTTTCATGCAAAGCACCTCACATGCAAAGATAATTGGTTTTAGTCGTTTGCTTGTGAACCCTTGAACCGTCTTTACATTGGATGTAGTAGACGAGTTCGAAGGAAGAATTACATTGGATGTAATTGGAGACGTCATTACATTTGGAATGTAGTTGACGTTCTCATCGCATCAATGATGTGCCAATCGTTCAAACACGACAAGACAAGTAAAACCGGGTCATGTCAGTTACCTCCCAGTTTATCAACAACTTCCTACTTCCTCGACCTATGGGTGTCGTGCGCCTTAGCGGAGCATCCATAGGAAGGCGTTGTAGTAAGTTTGGTCAGCTTATGTGGGTGTCGTGCGCCTTAGCGGAGCACCTACATAGTGACAGGCCATTGTTGAAAACTGGTGGACCCGACTACGATTCTCAGCCTGAGGTTGAGCTAGGGTATCAGATAGGGTAAACCGTGTACTCAAGTACATACCCTAGCCAAGAGTCACATTGGATGTGATCGGATGGAGTCCGGCCTACATAGTTCGATTGAGTGGTGAGCCTCAGTTCAGCTCAATCGAGTGAATCAAGGTTCTTGGTTCAAGATTCTATAGGTTTAGAATCGTCTGTCGGTGTTTGAACTCGATCTTCTTAATTTATTCAGTTTACTGATTAAATTCACTTTGTCGTGTAGATCAAAATGGCTAACACATCAGCGAACACTGATAGTTTGTCATTGAAAACCATACTTGACGGGGTCAAGCTTAATGGGACAAACTATCTGGACTGGTACAGATTTTTGAGGATAGTCCTCAAACTCTAAACGCAAAAGGACATATCCTTGATAAGGCTATCCCTTATGTCCAGAAAATGAAGGGGCATCTCGAACATCTTAATTGACTGGGTCTTAAGATAGTGTCGGAGATAGAAACAGACATAGGTCTGCGCTCGCTTCCTCGTGTGTATGATGAGTTCATCGTGAGCTATCATATGCACGATATGGACAAGACCAAGTCAGAGTTACATGGCACGTTTGTAACTGCTGAGAAAAATATCAGGGATCTAGGATCCAAAGATATTCTGATGGTCAGAAAGGGATCAGTTTCGGGAGGGAAACTGGTGGTGGCAAGGGCAAGGCCCCTGTGCACTTGGCAAGCAAGATGAGACACACGATCGCTCCTAACCCTCCAAGGACCGAGGGTCCTCAAGGAAGGCTGAGAAGGATGAGATTGTCTGCTTCTACTGCCAGAAGCCTGATCATTGGATTCGGAATTGCGGGAAAAACCAGGATGATCTAACGAAGGGCAGTGGGACTGCGCCATCTTTAGGTATTAACCTAATAGAGCTACATCTCGCTACTTCCAAAGATTCATGGGTATTGGATACCAAAGGGTGAATCTCACATACACACTAACGTGTAATGGTTGGAAGGTAGGAGATGATTGGAGAAGAACATATTGGACCTCAGAGTGGACAACAAGCAAGGGTTGTAGCGACTGTTGTAGGATCCATGGGTCTTCATCATCCAAATAGCCTTGTTGTGTATTGAACAATATATTGCATACCTATTAGGATCATTATATTTGTATCCGTGTTAGACACCGAAGGATATAATATGGATATTGGAAATTGGATTTTCAATATTCTATGCAATGATATGTTTAAACAAACATGGTGGGAGGATTGTACATATTGGATATGGTGACAATGCCCCAAGCTCTGTTTATAAGGTTGATACCAAAAGGTCTAAATCCGATAATTTAGACCATACTCTGTTAAGGTACTGTCATTTAGGTCTCATAATCAAGAAACGCATATCAGCACTTCACAAGTGCGGACATTGAGGTCCATTCGAATTTCATTCGAATAATAAATGCAAGGCTTGTTTGTTGAGCAAAATGACTAAAGCGCCCTTCATCGATCGCGGTGAAAGGGCGGGTGAATTATTGGAATGATACACTCGGATGTGTAGACCAATAAGTTCGCTTGCCATGAGGGGTTTTGGCTACTTTCTCACAATTACTGATGGTTGTAGTAAATGTGATTATGTCTATTCGATCAGACATAAGTCTAAAACTTTTGATAAATTCAAAGAGTTCAAGACTGAAGTAGAAAACCAGCTCGAGAAAAGTATTAAGGCTCTTCGATTGGATCGAGGAGGAGAATACTTAACTATAGAGTTTTTAGATCATCTAAGAGAGAATGGGATCCTTCGGAATGGACTCCTCCCGGGACACTGTAGTTGAGAGGTGTAGCTGAACGGAGAAATCAGACATTGTTGGACAATGGTCTGATCCATGGTCAGTTGGACTGATCTCCCTATCTCTTTCTGGGGTTATGCTCTGGAGACGGCCGTATTCATTTTGAATCGGGCTCCTACGAAGGCTGTGGAAGGGACACCATTTGAGAAATGGCACGGGGGGAGGCCCGTTTTGTCCTTCCTAAATATTTGGGGTTGCGAGGCTTATGTGAAGCGGTTAGTTCACAGCAAGCTCGAACCAAGATCTGATAATGCACCTTCGTGGGGTATCCCAAGGAAACAAGGGGATACCACTTCTACAAACCCAGTGAGAACATGGTGTTCGTCACTCGGATTGGGTCTTTGTGCAAAGGGAATTTGTTTCAAAGACGTCTGTGGGAGGAATGTACATCTAAAGGGAGTTCAAGATGGTACAGATGCCTCTGAACCACATGACAACCCAGTAGAGGAGCCTGAAGTGGTCGTAGAGCAAGAACCAATTCCCATAACAATTCCTAAAGGTCCAAGACAACCTGAAAGATTAGTCACCCACCTTAGAGATATGGTTGTTTTGTATCTTGAGGTGATAGTGAGCTAATGGTGGATCGTGAGGATCCAACCACCTTTTCAGGAAGCCGTGAATGGGCCCGACTCCGAGTTATGGGTGGAAGCCATAAGGGAGGAAATGCAATCTATGTCGGATAACCAAGTCTGGGAACTGGTTGATCCCATCGATGGTGTGAGGACCATCGGATGCAAATAGATCTTCAAGGTGAAGATGGACATGGATGGCAAGCCTCTGACCTACAAAGCCTGACTGGTTGCAAAAGGTTATAGGCAGATCCTGTGGATTGACTATGAGGAAACCTTCTCACCAGTGGCTATGGTCAAATCTATCTAAATTCTTCTTGACATAGTCTTGTATCTTGATTACGAGATATGGCAAGTGGATGTCAAAACCGCTTTTAAACGGGAATTTGACTGAGGACGTTTTATGTCCTAGCCCGAAGGTTTTGACGATCCGAAGAATAAGGGATAGATTTATAAGTTGTTGAAATCCATTTGTGGATTGAAACAAGCTTCTCAGAGTTGGAATCTTCATTTTGATAAAGCTGTAATTGGATTCGGTTTTGTCAAGAACGAAGATGAGCCTTGCGTTTACAAGAAGGCTAGTGGGAGTAAGATTGCCTTTCTGGTGCTGTATGTCGATGACATACTACTTATCGGAATCGACGTCCCTGTTTTAAACGAGACCAAAAGCTTGGAGGGGACGTGTTTCACGATGGACTTAGGCGAGTCTGCTTATATCTTAGGGATTAAGATATATAGAGATCGCACCAAGAGGGTCTTGGGATTAAGTCTGAGCACCTATGTGAACAATGCATTGAGTAGGTTCTCAATGCTCGATTCAAAGAAAGGATTCTTACCCGCTCGTCACGGCATTAATCTCAGCAAGACTCAGTGGCTTAAAAACACCTGATGAGCTGAAAAGGATGATGCGAATCCCATGCGCCTGGGAGGGGCAGGATCGATCATATATGCCATGACATATACAAGACTGGATGTCTTGTATGCCTTGTGTTGTACCAGCAGACATCAGTCTGGCCCTTGGGGAAGGAGGATGCTGAACTAGTCGCCAAAGGATATGTTGACGCTAGTTTCCAAACAGATTAAGATGACTTTAGAAGTCAGTCAGGACATTTGTTCATGCTGATTGACGGTGCTTTCAGCTGCAAGAGCGTGAAGCAAGATACCGTCGCTGACTCCACGACAGAGGCCGAGTACATAGCGGCTGCAGGGGCAGCCAAGGAGGCTATATGGATTTGGAAATTCACGGCAGGGTTAGGCGTAATTAAAAACCCGCCTAAGCCCGGTGAACCTATTTTGCGACAACACTAGGGCCATAGATCAGGATGGATCACACTCGATGAGGTCCCTAGTCAATAGTCTTCGCTGGAAGCGACTAGTATGAGATATGACTCTTGATGGCTTACGTTCTATTAGCCATAGGAAAGGGTTCCGGAGTCTGATCATAAACATCATGTGGGACATGATATTGGACGACCCGACCTGAATATGTTCCATAGATTAAGTCATGAACATGTTCAGAGTCGTAGCTTGTCAGGTATCCTTAGACCGAGGAGTCTATATGATTGCTATGCAGTAAACAACCAAGTTTGACCTGATAGCCCAACGTTGCACCGTGACTGGGCTTCCATAACGGCCAGGATTGGCTTGGGGAATGACTGCATGAGTGACATGATAGACGGCTAAGGGATTTATCCCTCATACTACGATATGGGAAAGATATCTGGTTCACGGCCGCTTGATCGAGAGTGACTGACAAGAAAGCATGGTCATGCACATGATACTGGGTATCATAAGGTCAGTCATCTCACATATCAAGGAACATGGATTGAGGATAATAAGGATGACGGCTATATGCCTTATCTCAATCCGGATATCGGTGATAAAAGGATAATGACAAGGACGGCTGAAAGGTCAGAATCGACAGGGCGCGATTCGTTATGCAGGGTCGGGCAATACTGAGTCTCGTCAGTCGCCACTTTGGTAAGATCAAGTAAAATGGGATTTTACGTTGATCTTACCGACATGCATAGACCTAAGGGTCACACCGACAGTTTGATACTCGATAAGAACATGACGAACCTGAGTTGGAGGGATTTGTGGCGGGGATCGCCATAGTGGATCGGCTAGCATATTGGGCTCGGCATGGGCTCTCTTGGAGAGGCCCATGGCCGGCCCATATAGGCTAGGCCCAACAAGGACTCAAGTCATTAGATGACTATTAGTCTTGTTGACCAAAATTGGGTGGGACCCAATTTCCACTAAACTAATAAACTAGGTTGTTTATTAGTTCCACCTAGCATCTTGGCATGGACACTTGTCTCAAGTAGAGAGCTAAGTGTTTCCACTTAACTAAGCATGCAAGATAGTTTGGAGACAACAACATGCAAGTGTAGAGAATTAGAGAGCTCTTCTTCTTCTTCTTCTTCTTCTACCCTTGGCCGAAACCCCCTCCAAGCTCCATAAGGTTGGTCTTTCATGTTCTTGAGTCATCAAACCCAAGAACTACGTTGGCTTTGATTCCGTTAAGGATACGTAGGCGTCCAAGGGGCTCAAGCCATTCAAAGTTGGGTGTTATTGAACCAATTTCGGACAAGTAGAGGGTGCTGATTTTCAGCACAGTTTTGTCCGACCAGTCACTTTGAGGAGCTCGATCTGAGGTTCATCCGATGTCCGATGAAGCTGATTTTTGGAGTGAACGTTCTCCACATATGGGACTTCAATCTGACCAAAGGGATTTGAGTTTCAACGGTTCGTTTGCGAGATACACGAGCTGCAGGATGAGGCACTAGCAAAGGTGATGTGCTCAAACCTTTGTTGAATTTTCAGACTTGTTTTTCATATTTGGTAGATTCATCTCGATTGTCTCGTGGCTAATCTTCCGCTGCATCTTGTGTTTAACACGTCCACGACATCGAGACCCAACATGACATTACCGGGGTTGAGTTTGGGCGTCAAATTCATTAAAATTCAGCTTTGTCTGCAAACTTAAAAAGTGTTTTAATTGTGATCTTGTTAGATCGTGCCGAGGACCGCGGCAAGGGAAAGCTAAGCGAGTGATCGCGAGCACGCCGGAGCTTGGGCGTGGACTTTTTGGAAAGCGTTACGAGGTAGGGAAAAGTAGCCGGATCTCGGCCCTGACTAGGGAAAGTTAACAGTAGAAATGCATGTGACATTTGGGTGTCGTGGGATAGGTAAGTTTATCGAATAATAGAAAGGCAGGCGACACCGGGTGGTGTCGTATGATACGTGAACGTATCGAACAATAGAAAGGCATGTGACACTTAGTAGTGTCGTAGGGTAAGTGAACTTATCAAACATTAGAAATACTAGAGGCATTTGGTTGTGCCCGGAGGTTGATTGAATTGTTTGTGTGTCTTGGGTGGCCATGAGTGCCCGTGGGGAGTTGAACCCGTATTTTACTGTTTGTGTGTCTTGGGTGGCCATGAGTGCCCGTGGGGAGTTGAACCCGTATTTTACTGTTTGTGTGTCTTGGGTGGCCATGAGTGCCCGTGGGGAGTTGAACCCGTATTTTACTGTTTGTGTGTCTTGGGTGACCATGAGTGCCCGTGGGGAGTTGAACCCGTATTTTACTGTTTGTGTGTCTTGGGTGGCCATGAGTGCCCGTGGGGAGTTGAACCCGTGTTTTACAGTTTGTGTGTCGTGGGTGGTCAGGTGTGTCTTTGGGGTGTTGACCCGTGTATTACTGTTGGTGTGTCGTGGGTGGCCATGACTGTCGTTGGGGTGTTGAACCCGTGTTTTACTGGTTGTGTGTCGTGGGTGGCCATGAGTGTCGTTGGGGTATTGAACCCGTGTATTACTGTTGGTGTGTCGTGGGTGGCCATGAATGACGTTGTGGTGTTGAACCCGTGTATTACTATTGGTGTGTCGTGGGTGGCCATGAGTGCAGTTGGGGTGTTGAACCCGTGTTTTACTGTTTGTGTGTCGTGGGTGGCCATGAGTGTCGTGGGGAGTTGAACCCGTGTTTTACTGTTGTGTGTCGTGGGTGGTCAGGTGTGTCTTTGGGGTGTTGACCCGTGTATTACTGTTGGTGTGTCGTGGGTGGCCATGAGTGCCTTTGGGGTGTTGACCCATGTACTACTGTTGGTGTGTCGTGGGTGGCCATGTGTGCCTTTGGGGTGTTAACCCGTCTATTATTGTTGGTGTGTCGTGGGTGGCCATGAGTGCCTTTGGGGTGTTGAACCTTGGGTGTTGATTGTGATCGCCTGAGGTTGGGGGCCCGCCTGACAATAAAGGGGTCATGTGGTCGCGCGCGTGGGGGTTGGCTAGCCTTCCGACTAACCATCGTTAAAGTTGTGCATTTTTCTGCCTGAGGTTGGGGGCCCGCCTGACAATAAAGGGGTTCCGTGGTCGCGCGCGTGGAGGTTGGCTAGCCTTCCGGGTTAACCACCGGTAAAGTTGTGCATTCTTCGGCGATGAAGGGCGGCTCCCCTTCCGACCAGCTATCGGAAAAGTATTGCGGCATATATCGCTAACGGGTCGACCGCCTGGCCCGATAGAGATCGGGGAAAGTTGCGTGGGGCAGGCTCGAGCCCAACCGGTTAGCAACCGGCACTGAGCAGCTGGAGTGCGATCCTCTGTGATCTTGTTTGTTGTGTGCGATCCTTTGTGATCTTGGGTGTTGCGTGGTTGTCTTTTGTGTCTTTGGGTTGAGGTCGTAACCGTTGTGTCGGGTTTACATTACGCGTCCAGGTTTGAGTCGGTTGGGGAAAGTAACAGTTTTCGTGTGACAATCGGGTTACTTGAGTTTGGGGATAATAGTCCCCGTTGTTTGGGTTGTTGTTGGTGTTTCCGGCATTTTCTGCTAAGTATGTCGTAGTCAGTCTGGTATCCGTGGTGGTGAGCGAACGCTCACCCCTAGCTGCTTTTCCTACAGGTACTGGTCGCGAGGCGGACTAGGGGAGCTCTCGAAGCTTGAAGAGCTGGGAGCGAGAGTCCGGGTTTTTTTGGGGGGTTTAGCGACGTACGCTTTGTTTATTTTGTCCGTTGTTTTGGACGTACTTTTAAGTTGTAAAATATTATTATGATTAACTAAATGGTGATTTTAAGCGGTTTACTTAAAAGGGTTTGAAAATTGTTTTATTGTTTTATTATTTCATCGTTCGCGTTCCGGGTTCGGTTCTACCGAATTTAGGGCGTGACAGTATTCATATTGTTGCTTTCTTATTCTATGGGGGCATCTTGAAGATGTTGCATGCCCATAATGTGAGAAATCTCAGTAAATAAACAATGCTAGTAATAAGTAATATAAAGATAAAGTGAAGATATATGTTACTTGCGTATTTAGCCAAGTGTGCCTCTTGATTAGGTCATTGAAGTATTTATTTGTTATTGGCCCATATGGTGAATGTATATCATGTTATGTTTCTGAATCATCATCTTTAACCACTTTTTCAGCTCCACATAAACATTATAATAGGAAACAGGAATCTGTCTAAGAGGGTTCAATTGACGTTTTCCATCACATTCATATTCCTCCGTGTTGTTAGGCAACCGAAAATTCTTCTTCAACTTGGAAGATGCATGTGTGATGATGGGATCTAATAACTTCATTTTCTTCGATGATTCATGTGCACAGCTGGGATCTAATAACTTCCTCCTCCTCGTTGACGATTTAGGTGTAGGTGTAGGTTTATACACCAAAATTTCCATGGAATTGGTGTATGTAGTAGGTTTAGCATCATGAGGGTCTCCCTTCTCCATGTCATCTTCACCTCCTTCTTCTACATTATCATTTCCTTTTGGCAATTCCTTCTCATCTTCATCTTCAGCTTCTTGCTTAGTAGGACCTTTCAAATCATCCTTCTTCCATCCCATCATTAGTTCATAATATTCCTTGAAGCTTTTATGCTCATCCATCACCTCTGCCTTAAAGATTTTAAGCTCATACTTCCTTCAACTATGCCTTGAAGCTTTTAAGTTCATCCTTCACCTTTTCCTTAGAGCTTTTTGGTTCCTCCTTCACCTCTACCTTGTCGCTTTGTAGGTGATCCATTGTTGATGGTTGATCCATTGGCTCATTCATTGGCTCATCAGTAGCCTTATCTGCAGTTCCAACATATTCTCCAACGTCTTCTTTAATGTCAGAGGATGTCCATTGAATATTGCATCCATTTTTTAACACCTGCATTATCACATCCAACTCCTCATTCGGGTTCAACTCCACCGTCTCATTAGAAAAACTATTAATGTATGGTCGGGCTTTTTCTGCATCATTGGGCAGTGATATGGTTATAATTGTCTAACAACAACAAAATAAACCACATTACTAGGACATAAACCCAGTATTTGGAACATAAGCCACATTACTAGTACATAAACCCCAAGTACTACGACATACACTCCCGTACGACCATTACTAGGACATAAACCACATTACTACGACATAAAGCACATTATTAGGACATGAACCCTAGTACTACAATATCAACACCAATACTAGGACAAGAACTACAAAATAAATAAATAAAAACACATTTCAACATATCCAACAGTGCAAATCTAAATCTAAGTATACATAAATTGAAAACATCAGGCTTAGCCCCGCCCAATGCTTCTTCCACTACATCAGAGGATGGCAGTCTACTATGCGCCTAAGCCCATCTGCACATCCTCGGAAAATGATTGCTATTGGGACGAGGTACACCAAGGACACCGGTTAATGCAAGTATGCATTCTAATGCCAATATATGCATACACAGAAAAAAAAAATTGTGAGAAATTCCATGTGTACAACTTAAATAATTCCATGAGATAAATTGTGCCAATGTGCTTACCGTTATGGTGTACATGAAACCAGAATATGCCCTTGTGATTACCTCTTTCTTGTTTCCCTTAGTAACACCATGTGCATCAACTTTACTAACAAACCCTTTGTGTTTCACATACTTCAACACAGTCTGGAAGGAAATAGTTCTCCAAGGGTACTGGTTGAACTTCTCCACGTTATCAATCAATGACAGAACTCTTTTATCGATTACGTTGTCGGATCTGTCCTTGGGGGTCAAAACTCCTCGAACAAGCAACAACAACGACACCCTGATGATATTCATGTCAACCACATTACGATGACCCTTCTGTAAGAAGATATCAACTAACTCCTTCAGCTTCTGCTTCATGATCTTCATATTAGCTGGAACATTCGGGAAGTGTTTCTTCAAAAAAAAAATTGAATCCATGTAATTTCTTTATGAAACCCCCATAGTTGGAATTTCTCCACACTGCAACCCAGTTACAAGAGCATATTCCTCCAAGGAGAATCTCACTAGCGTCCCATTGAACAAACCACTTATCCGATGTTCTGTTGACATCGGCTTCTCTAAATAGAAGCACCCACAAGACGGTAGATGAAAAATCTATATATACGTACACCATGGGACCAAATTAAGCTCTTCTCAATTCATTAAGATGCATATCATTATCCTACAACCTTGATAATTGAGTTCGAATGGTCCTTGTCATTGAAACTGGTTGACTTCTGCTGGATATCTTCTCTTCAAAACGGGAGTCCTTAGTCAATACAGGCTTGATCTGAGGGAATTTTTAGGGTTCCCTAGAGCTTTCTATTTCTGAATTGTAGAATACAAATACTGATACTGGGAATAAAAACCTGATACTGAGTTAAATTTCACAATAAAACTCCAATCCTAGGTGAAATTGCAGAATACAAATGCTAATACTAGGGCTAAAATCTCGATATTAGGTTAAATTGCAGAATAAAAAATCTGATACTCAGAATAAATTTCTGATATCGTGCATCGGTAACACAATGGGTACCTCAACACATTGTACCTTACCACCAATCTCCAATTCCGTTTCCATATACATACATTACACTATATACGTATAAACTAGGAACAATGAACAATCATAAACCCTAACCCGACTGTACATGCAAAATATACACATAACTTTAAACAAGATGGGCGTATCAGTCTGTACTTAGGTCGTGGATGTGCCGGGTAGCTCCGTTTGGTTCTCGGCGCCGTCTATACTCGTAATCGGAGAACTAATGAGAATTGGTGCTGTAGAATAAGTCGAATCGTACAGAGTGGTGCTCAAGAACAAGTTGAAAAAGAAGAAGATGATGAAGAAGTCTGATATTAGGGGTTTTCGATCTTAGGATCTATTAGATTGACACTTGGAGGGAAAGATGGAGTAAGGGTATAGTGGCAATTTTACTTGTATAAAAGATTAATATATAAAAACACGAAATGCAAATTTGGGTAATATATAAGAAAAAGAATGAAATTTTGGGGTTCAAGTGAGGGTAATAACGTAAATTCACGGTTTAAGTATGCAAAACACTTAATGTCAAAATATGGAGGTCAAGCTCTTAAACAAACTTCAGAATAAGGTCTCTAGCTAATTGCCCTTATAATTCAATCAGATAAATGCAGATGTAAGATTTTGGATCCAGAGGTAAGCACACAACTCACACAAATAGACGACGGAACCCATTGAAGGTTTCTTTTAACATGCGCCTACTTGTTGCCACTACTCAATCCTTTTTTTTTACAAGCAAAAAGAACAAGTATGTTAAGAGGGTGGGAAGACGCTACCAGACGAGAGAAGCAACACATCAGTGATCAGCCTGTATAGAGACAAAAATAACATTATTAATAAATAGAGCCGGAAGAGTCTAGTATCAGTCAAGCATTACAGAAAAAATAGGAAGCACCATTCATTAGAAAAATGCTCATAATAGGGCCAGAGAGCATTTATGATCGAAGCCCCATGACCTAAGAGCATGCACAACGGGCCGGCCCTCGCCCCCGGCTCGTGCGCACACGGTCCGCAGACCTCGGTCCGTTGCATTGTGGGCCTCATTTTTCGCGGTCCGCGGCCCTAAAACACGCGCTCCTGGGCTCGCTCCTCGCTCCTAGATTGCGGGTCGGGCTCGCGCTCCTCGGCCACGCTTGGCCTGTCTCAGGCCGACACTTGGCATCCCAGGTTGGCCTTTTTTTTTGTTTTTAACAAAAAAATTTGTCAATTGAGGGATTTGAACCCCCAACCTCAAGGTTTAAAGCCTTATGTTCTACCATTGAGCTAGATGGGCTTTTGTTACTATGTTTCATTATAATTAATATGATATACTCTTAATTTTGGAGTGAAATACATATTAAAATTTAAAATCAAATCTTCTTTTTAATACATTATATATTATATAATTTAGTGTTGGATGATATTTCAAATAAAATAACATATTTATGTAATATATATTTGACCATATTATCATTTTTGTGTGTATTTATATCCGGTCCGACTCAAAGATTTTTCATTATAGCAACTACTATGAATATTACATAGTTGACCATATTATTCCATACACATATTTTATTGATTTTTTTGTCATTATTAAAAAGTTCCTTTTTATTCGTGTTAAATTTATTTATTGTCATTAATTATTTTTTTTCACATTTTTTTATATAATTTAAACGGTTTTTGATAAAGAATTAAATAAAACAGCAAAATATCAATTAATAATCCAGTCAGCACAGGGCCTCAAAGGGCCTCTCCATTGCAAAACACTCACTAATTTGCACTCTCAGGGCCTCACTTTTGTCCAGTCAGCACAAGGGTCTCACTCCCAGGATCTCACGAAGGGTCTTTCTGTTGTTCATGCTCTAAGAATAAGCCAAGAAGAACTTTTAAATTACACGAAAGAGTTTGTCTTGGGTCTTCAGCAAGCATTTGTTGGAGACGGGAGGTTAACTCTCTGTCGTTCCTTCAACAGTCACCACAGGACCTTGCAAAAAGCCCAACTCTCTTTTGCTTTTGAATTGAAAAGATTGTTACCCGAATGAGATACCAAGGAAAGAGAGAGAAGACGCTAGACTGGGAAAGGGATTAGTGTATCATGTGTCATCTATCATTTACACTTTCTTCTTTTTTCCAGTAAAATTACAAATAAAATGAAAGGAACTAATAAATAGAAGGGGAAACCATGGATCCTAATCTACTTTGAGCTTTGTTTTGGCGATCCTAACCGGACTTGACCTTTTTTTGCACTTCCCAACTATGACTTTTTCATTTTTACACAGACTAACATTTTCCGTCTGAATAAACGTTGTTGTTAGTTTTAGATGAGAAAAGCCCAAAATGCCCTCGGCAAAAAATGTTAGTCCGTACAAAAAATGAAAAGGTCATAATTGGCAAGTGCGAAAAAAAGTCAAGCCCAACTTTAGGTTATTGACTTTTGGTGAGAGCATTTTGCGTTTTTCCCATCCAAAACTAACAGCTGGTTTATTCAAACGGAAAATGTTAGTCCATGCAAAAAATGGAAAGGTAATAGTTGGGAAGTGCAAAAAAAGTCAAACCCGGTTAGAATCGCCAACACAAAACGCAAAACAGGTTAAGACCCATGTTTACCCCTAAAAGGAAATGCAAGAGATCAATCAATCAGACTTGAGTTTATTCAGAGATATGTTATATGATATATCCTATCCATTCTGTAAGGTTACATACAATTCAATAGATGTAGCTGATACATCTAGAATTTCCTTTGGACATGCCCTTGAATTTAGATCGGTAGAATCCTTGCAAGCATTAGAAAACGTGGTTTTTGGAGCTTACCAGTACAATACCAATTAAACTTACGCTCCAAGTTGATGCTCTAGTTATCATGTCCAGGGACTCGCTAAGATGAAAAGAATTGGTACAACATGTAAGCTTCAAGAATCATTGGTCGAATGTGATTACACTGAATTTTAAACATCAGCCAACAAGTACCTTCACCAAAATGATGCAGCTGGTTACCCTGACATAGAACGTCATGTCTGATTCAACAACTTTTTGTTCGTAGCACGACCTTTCCCATCACTCCAGACCAGCTTGGTTTGGCTTCCATTTTCATCCATGGCAAAAGCCAAAGTCTGCAGTTTTTGTGTAAATTAGTATACATAAAATAAGGCATGTTACTAAAGGATGCTAATACACACCTGTCTTGCTCTCTTTTCCACTGGAGTACATAATGCAAAATGAGAAGCTGAAGCTTTCTCCTTCATAAAGGAGCTTGATGATTTCATATCACGCCTCTGCCTCTTTGAAGAAACTGCTTTCTTTGTGGTCCTACCCCCTAGATACTTGTAAAAGTCTAGAATAGATGGACTTTTTCTTTTTGTAACTTTTGACACGATCCCGGAAAACTGATCAAATGTGTCATGAGGAACATACTGGGGACGCAATCTGCTCTTTTCCCTTATTCTGTTGAGAAACTCTATGGTCCAGGGTGAACCTTGTGGCAGATGGGTGGACTGGATGGCTTTTGAAAGTGGAGTTCCACCGGTCTGCAATGCCTCCTGATCTTGAAATGGCATCCTTTGTAGATTCTCAGTGGACGTCTGTGTGAAGCCCTCTTCAAATAGCTTGTCGTGGCGTTTCGAGGACAGCTTGTTTCTGCATAAATCTACATCAGATCTGAGGTCCAAGCTGTGGTCTTTTATGTAACTCCAAGGTTCTGAATAAGAGTTGATCAGGGAAGTTGGATGACTGTCTCTTCTCACAGTTCTGGGATTTCTTGCTGAATCGTTCTCCATTCCAGGTATGAAAGGTGAAAATTCCATGGAGTTTGCAATAGAAGATATGTCATCACTGATTAAAGGACTATCAGTGAGATCAATGACTGCACCTGTGAACTCATCAATTTGATTATCTGAGTTATTGATATTGCTCCAGCTCAAATTGTTCATCATGGCCTTATCTAATCCCTCGTACTCTTGGGACCCATCTAACATCTGAGAGTTGAATATTTTGGATTCTTTTGAACGACTTATACTCATTCTGTCATTCGATCCCTGTGTTTGATGACAGTTATCACTAGATGATAAACTAGGCCTCTCCATATCGTTAAATGTCAGAGCATCTTTCAACATCCAAGAAGCAAATGGCTGGCTCGCTTGAGAAGGCTGAAATTGGTGTAAGTGTAACAAGTCATCCAAAGATGTATCCGTGTTGTGTGGTTTCCTGCTGAATTTCAGTCTTTTACTCTCAGAATCTACTTTATGCTGAGAATTGTTGGAGTTAAGACCCGAAGATACTGAAGAGGAGCAGTCTGCCAAAATAGATTTAGAATCCTCTTGCTCCCCATATCTACACAATGCACTTAATAATATGATACTTTCCTCAGGAACATGATATTTCTTGACTGCGCAGATCCTGCGCTCATATGACCACTCAAGAAACTCGATGAGCACGGCTCCACAAGATAAAATTGCATGAGCTGTCAGTGGATTTACCGAAGGAAACTTTGCAAGGAATGACTCTGCAAGATTTTCTGATTCAGGCATCTTAGGATATAGGTCTCTTGTAAACTTGGACGAACAACAAATTGAGCTCAATATTATTTCATCAGTCAATTCAGATGAATAAGAGCAGAAAAGCTGCAATTTGATCCCCAGGGTAGAGGCTGCTGCATAAAGTCCATCTGATGATTCCATTATGGTAGTGAGGAAGCTAACATCTCCCTCAAATACCTGAAAAGGAGTTAAACATATACTAACTGATTTAGGACAAGAACAACTTAAGCAATTATTTAAACTTATGAATTGCCTTATCATTTTATTTTAAGGCCAAAAGTGCATAAACTTATGCCGTGACAAGAACTTAAGCAATTATTTAAACTTGTGAACTGCGTTATCATTTTATTTTTAAGGCCAGCTTTTGGATTTAGGATCTACTAGCAACAATTTTATCTAGCATACATAACACAGCAGCAATATTTCCATACACAGCCATTTAGCTAAATGCCACTTTACACGCTATGAAAAAAGTAAGTAAATCACCTAGCATGCATAACACAGCAGTAAAATGTCTATACCAGCCATTTAGCTAAACACCACTTTTCATGCCATCAAAAAAAGTAATAAATCATCAACAGAAAAATCATATTTTAATAATCAATTTGAAACACCATTTGGATACAAAAAGGAAAATAATAATACAGCAAGCACAAATAATTGCAAGATCAACCCTACGTCAGAATATCAACATTAATATATTTTATAGGGATAATTGTCAAAAACTACCCTAAAGTTTCGTCCACAAACGAGTTGATACACAAAGTTTCGTCCACGCTGTGTGGCTACCCTGAAGTTTTGTCCACGACTTTTTTAGTTTTGACGTAATAGGGATGTTTAGAATGATGGTCTGGGGCCTCTGGGCAGTGCTTCCTGGATTGAATAGAAGCGTGGACAAAACTTCAATGCACCCACAAAAGCGTGGGCAAAACTTCAATGCATCAACTCGTTTGTGGACGAAACTTTAGGGTAGTTTTGGACAATTATCCCTATTTTATATTTTGTTACTTTGTATTCATAGTTCCCCTATTAGCTTTTCCCATTTCTATGTTGCTTAGCGTTATTGTATTTCCTATTTAGTATAAAGTTAAGCCCTATATATAGGGATGCTATTATTGTATCGAACATCAAGAATTATCAACAAAAGTTTGAATATAACATATTTCATTTTGAGTCGTCCACATGAATGCTGGCTTGAAATACCCACAAACCTCATAAAAATGTTAGAAATCTCCCATGGTTAAAATTATACAAATCTCCAAGAAAGACGTGCACTAAGGCCAAAGAGGTGGTGGACACTTACCAGAATGCAGCTGCTAAAAGTGAAACTCAGCAATGTCAAAACATTTGTAGCAATATTCTCAATGTATGAAGGTAAGCCAGAAGAAGCCTCATCTTTTGTAGTCGCCTTCTTTCCAATATTTACACAATCATACCATACCAAGCAACTTGCAGAACTAAGTATGATATCCACGGGGAGATCTGAATCGCGTTCGAGAACTTGTGCTCCTTCTTTTTCCAGTGCAAGAACACTTTGGTACACAGTTCTCCTGGATACAATCATTTCCTTATCAAAAATTTGAGTGTTCAATATTATGACAACACCAGAGAAAGATGCCATGTGCTGCACACTTGGCTCAGAATCCATTTTAACTGATGCATCAGGAACTTGTGGAGCTATAGTGCAAGCTTCAACTTTATCTATGGATACTGCCTTTAAGTCATTGGTCAGAACCTTGGAAAATGAAGTATGACTTGAAATTGGCTTCTCTGCATGTTCATTGTTTACTGCTTCAGTGGCTTTTTGGCGGTTCAAGAAGAAATCTAGATCATTGAACTCTGACATCGATCTGAAAAATAATGAAGCCCTCTCAGAAACTTCTTCCTCATTTTTTTGTTTTGCCCACCCATTTCCCATATTCGGATGAACTTCATTAGGATTCCCATGCACCAAAGAACTCCCATCACCAACCATGTCCAGAGATTCCTTGCATTCTTCTTTGTTTTTTGCACTTAAGGTCTCATTAGATAACAACAAATCGAACAACAGCCTATCATGAGAACTCAGATCAAAGTCAATGCTCTCACAATCTACCTCCATAATAATCCAACTGGAGGAATAATCTTTAAACTTGCATTTGTCTTTCTCCAAAAGCCCCCAATCCAAGTATATCCCATTGGATGCAGATTGGGGCACTGGTTTTATATCAGATAATATTTCCACTGCAACAGCATACAATGACATTACTTTTTCATGATCAGATAGAACAGGAACAGGCAACGATAAGAATGTTTCATCGGAATGGGCTAGCTCATGAATAACAACCAGTTCATTGAAATTCTTGAAACTCATCTCTTCCCCAAACACCTGGTCACAGATTTCAGGTACATGCGTTGTCAGCATGTTAAAATAGACTTTAAGAGGTTGATACAAGTCTATGTTAACAATCAAGTACTCTTCAAATACAATCGGGCTCAAGGACAGAAAATAACTGCCATCTGATGGACCCCAACAAAATGATGAGTTCCCATTGATATGTGATGCTTCCATCACTCTTACAAAATCAACTTGTAGCTGCATGTCTGGGAAAGCCTCTTCAGATTCAAGATACTGACTCATTGGAAAATCGTCTGAGAGAATCTCTAAAATACTACGATCCAATGAGCCGAGTAGCTCATTGCTCTTGATTAATAAGTCATTGTTTTGAGTCCAATGTTTGGATACATTGTTCTCAAGGAGCACAAGAAATTCCTCCTTCATGGATAGTTGCATCAAAATTCCCAGACTTGTCTCATCCAATTCTAGAAGTGGGAATTTCTTTTGAAAGGGATCCTGAATAATACCCTCAGCTTCAAGTGAATAAGGATTATGATCCATGCGGTAGTCCAAAGCAATATTTTCAACCAAATAAACAGAATCTTCAACCTCATAAGGAAAAGGTAGAGAATGCCCTGGCTTGAGAATATCCTGCAAGATAGGGGTACCACAATCTAATTCATTAATTTGGAGATCATGAAAGCAAGATTGGTTGAGCTGTTCAAAACCACTGGACTCTATCAGAATCTGTACCAGTTGATACGAAGCAATAAAAAATAAGCCATGATTGAGAATATATCTAATCATAAAATAAAATAAGTTGCATTACGTTAAAAGCAGAAGTAGGCATCAAGCATCTTGCTTCACTTTGACCATCAACTACAGAAGTCCTATAATGTCATCTTCACATATAATAAATAATATAAATCAAATATTTGTCTGTTGATTTTTTCTGACCATGTTATAGAGATTTATCACAATCAACTTGGATCATTTTTAAACTAACCCACAGAAACTCCAAATATACCACTCCAAGCCCCATAC
The DNA here is from genome assembly GCA_963921825.1 of Erodium maritimum. Classification (NCBI taxonomy): domain Eukaryota; kingdom Viridiplantae; phylum Streptophyta; class Magnoliopsida; order Geraniales; family Geraniaceae; genus Erodium; species Erodium maritimum. The sequence goes on along the minus strand of OY997593.1, from coordinate 35,781,011 downwards.
GCTAGCTCTAATACGGGACTCCGTCAAATGTTCACTTATAGATAGTAAGTTGCACTCTAGTGGAGCTTAGCGAGAATGTTTGCATCATAAGTCTAATCTTAATTTGATGACAAATGATAGTAGAAGAGAAGCCCTATGAGAAGGGATTACAAGGGTCGAGTAATATTTAATAGAAAAGAGGCATGCCTGAGGTAATCTATAGAAACAATCAAGCTATTCTTTTTTGTTGATAGGCCACAGTACCAATAATTGGGCTCAAAACCTTGCTCATGTAGAAGTAAAGGAGCACCAAATGTTTGATACTTAATTAGACTTAAGTTTGATGTATCAAGAAATGGGCTCACGACCTCCTTCATGTAGAAAGAAATCCGAATAAATATATGAAGATGCAGACAACGATTTACTTTACTTCCACTAGAGAGTTCACGAGGAAGATTTATATAAGATGGTGAGCAGAAGAGACGTTTTGTAAATTGGGGTAAAGTAAAGTAGCAGTAGGCATAGCCTGGAACTTGCATGTACGGTAGCGTTCATTATGATTTGCATAGTTCTGGTGCGTATGGAAAACATCCATAGACCTTTGTTAAATGATACAAAGAGACACAATTAATTCACACTGTTGAGTACATTATCATGAATAGACTAGATTCACTACTCCTACCAACTCCCCGTCCTTACTTCACCAAATAAAAATTAGGAACCCTTGGTAGTTTTGATTTCCGGATATAATTTGCATGATCCGCCCACCATCATAGGGTCTGTATGTATGTATACCAGTACTTATAGACTTGAACCTATGACCTCAAGGTCATAAGGGAGCCTCACTCTATTATTATATAAAAAAAGGATAACCTCAATAACAAATCCTATACTACGCAGTTTTTGCGACAACAAAATGTAGACAGCCTTTGTTTGTGGAAACTAACAGGAAACTTCTTTTTTTGCATCCGTTATAACTCCGTCAAATTTGAATGCGAAGCAGCAAAAGTTGATGCCATGGAAAAGAGAAGTCAAATCTTATAACACGTTGCTGAGGGTAGAAGTTATTAAGATATCTACCTGATTGCTTTCAATCCCTGCAACTTCAGATAGAATTTGCAGATCTTCTTTCTTAGTAATGGCACTATTTTCCTGCAAGAATTAAACAATCACTTACATAAACATGGCAAATAACCTTCAAACTGAATCAATACCAGTTTGTAGTGGACAATCACACCAAAAACTCATCCAGCTCCGGGGTTTCAAATTGGAAAGCTTCACACCAATGTTTATATTTATCACCAACCACAGTCTCCACGTCTTTCTGTAATGATGTAAATTAAACTGTCAGTCAAGACATGGGTGAGCAGATCCACAAAATGAAAAGAAGATTAACTCATTAGTGGAAGAAACAGCTGTACTTTTCGGAAATCAATCTCTGGAATTCCAGACCCATCGGATATCTGACTTTTCACTTCCTTCTCTACACACAGATCGTCAGTTTCTGGCTGCGTGGAAGCACAAATAATTTAAAGTAATCAAAAGCTGATGAGGGATGAACATAAATTTTTAAAATACAATGAATAATTTGTACTATCTTATCATAATAGGAAATTCTATCTATCTTATCATAATAGGAAATTCTATCAAATAAGATATGGAACTCCTTTTATTCCATAAAGTTTATCTGTAATAGAATGAAACCTCTGAAATTTGATACATATCAGCATTAATCTGTGTTCAGCAGAATTTCTTTTTTTGAAGATTAAAATTTTCATACTTCCATCGTGACTCAAACCCTGGCAACCAGGCCACAAGCTCAAGCGTTAGACCACATGGACTAGTGAGCTTGGTAAGATAGTGTTTGCAGAATATCTATTTTGGTATTTTCCCAACAGGTTCAAAGGGTAACATCCAAGCTTCATTAATGGTGATACAAAATACAAATAAGTGTGTAATTAGTTTTATATGAGGTCTAAGTTAAGCAGATTTTTTCTGTAATATTCTCTTATTAAATAAACATAGCAACACATTGGAGACCTATTGCTATCTAATCCTAAATCCTCATGGAATGTAATAGTACATAAACTAAAAATTGGGCAATATGACTAGCAGAGAAGGAAAGTAACAATTGATTATACATTTATACTAAACAGCAAGAGGCAATACACGAGGAAAAAACCATCTCATACACTGTACACATATCACATGCAAAATTTTGAAGTTCTTCCAAGACGCAAGCCCCCACAATATTTAGAAGATTTGAAAAGAACATGAGTGATCTACTTCAAATTCGAATTGCAGTACAAGAATACAAGGATTTAAGAAGTAATGTGAGTGCGTACAGAGAGAGCTAGATGTCTAAACACCAAAATGTCCGCTGTTTTAAAATTTCAACATCACTCTCTGAAGTCTAAAACAAAAAGGCACCTAATCGGATTTACATGCTGCATAGATAGCAGTATACCTCTGAAAATGGAGCTTCAAAACCTGGATAGGTAAGTTTTGGGCGCTTTTTGGAGGCACCATAGCGTTGTTGATCTTCGTTAAGAGCTCCAATTTGGACATCTATGGAGCGAGGAATAATGTCTTGGAGGAACTTGGAGATAACATTTTCAGCCGGAAACCTCTCGAATTGAAGGGAGGGATTGAGGGGCGGAGAGAAGGAGGAGGAGCTGAGAAGGTCTTGCTGGGAGAAGGAGAGGTGAGAGGGATGGGGAGGAGGATGAGGAACGGCGAGGTTGAGGAAGCTTAGGGTTTCGAGTGGAGAAGAACAAGGGACGGTGAAGATGTCGGTGTTGAGAAATCGAGTTCGCATTTCAATCTCAGATCAGTGACAGAAGAATTTCAATTTGCCGCCCTCGTCGACTATATACCACGCGCAGGTTTCGTTGTGTCGCGCCTCTTACCCATCAAAACTGTTTGTATCCAAAACAGTTAATCAAAAAGATTTATCAAATATTATTGGGATAACACCGGTTTCCAACCTTTTCGAACGTTTGGTTTCGAACATTTGGTTATCATACTCTAACTCAGACTAACTTTTGGTTATAATTTTATACATGAAAGGTTGAAAATTTTACAACAAGTATAAAAATCCGTCTAATTTAACAGCACTGTTAGACAACAGAACACATGCATATCACGTGTACTTAGGGATGGCAACGGGGCGGGTTCGGGGTGGGGACCCCGCGCCCCGTCCCCGTCCCGCTTCCCAGCACTCCGCCCCGCCCCACACCCCGCATTGACCCCGCGTGGAAACAGGGATTACCCGCCCCGTTTTCTTCCCGAAAAAAATACACATTTTTATATCACACAATTCTTAATCCATAATTTTAGACAACATGCATATAAAACAAACATCACACAACATCTGTATCTCATAATGTGCATATTCGAACTAAGTTTTCTATCTTTTAGATATAAAATATAAATAAGCAAAAATTACCATTTGACATATTTGAACTAAGTTTTCTATTTTTTTAAATATAAAATTTAAATAAGCAAATATCATATGTAAAAACAATATATTATGTGTTATTCAAAAAAGATATTAATTATTAATATTATATTTTTTAAATTAATAGAGCGGGGATCCCCGCGGGGCTGGGAGTGCTTGCCCCGCCCCCGTCCCGCACCCCGCGAAAATCCTCGTTTACCGCCCCGTAACCCACCCCGCTTAAAAAATCCCCGCCCCGAACCCGCCTCGCATGGGGCGGGGACGTCGGGTCCCCGTCGGGGTCGGGGAGTTTTGCCATCCGTACGTGTACTGTTTCAAATTCAAATACATGTGTACTGTTTTTATGAATATGGTAAAAAAAAAAAAAAAATTTTGTTTCTGAGTGTTTGGACAGAGAAAAAATGAAAGAAAAATAATACAAATGACAAACAAAAAAAATTGACTTTTAATCCTTTATGGGTTTGAGTTTTTCTTCATAAATTTGCTACTAAGTGTTTCGATAGAAAGAAAAGGAAAGAAAAACAGTAAAGACGAGAAACAAAAAAATTGTGGACTTTTAATCCTTTATATTACTGGGTTTGACCTTTTCTTCATGAATTTGCTTCTGAGTGTTTGGATAGAGAGAAAATGAAAGAAAAACAGTAAATATAAGAAACATAAAAAATATTTGACTTTTAATTCTTAATGGGGTTTGAGCTTTTTTTCATGAATTCGCTTCTGAGTGTTTGGATAGCGAGAAAACGAAAGAAAATTTGCAACATTTTGACCTAACATCCTTGGAAGCTTAAAGGTCTGAAAATAGAGCATAAAATAGAGTGAGAGAGGTTGAAGAAGAGGGCTTGAGGGCATAAAAGACATTTCGTAACTAAAACTAACATCATCCAAAATTTTAACAGAATTTTATGCTAATTGTAAAATGCCCAACCTTTCATGTATGGAATTGTAACCAAAGGTTGATCTGGGTTAGGACGTGATAACCAAAGGTCCAAAAAGGTTAGGAACCAGCGTTTTCTCAATATTATTTGACAAAAAAAAATTCTAAAAAACTACTTCGGCCTCAAAAAGGCGATTTCTCTCTTTCCCCCCATATTTTCTTGTTCCTTCAACCCTAATTCGCAGCAACCTTCGCCGACCCACTCAGCCACCATGGCTGTCACTCCGAACCAACTCTCCATCACTGGTACCGACATCTCTCCATCGATGCAAGACTAATCCCCTTCGATCCACGGTCTCGACCGAGAAGAAGAACATACTTGGGTCCTCACCAGATCCTAGTGCAACAACCGAAAAATGCCATCCCACGGGGTCCTCCAACAACCCCTCGTCTCTCTTCCCCGGAGGCACGGTCATAGGGGACAAACCCCCCTGCCGGTCGACGCTTAGAGCCACTACAACGCCAGCGTGGCCGAATCTTCAGTTCCACCATGCAAGGTCGGACTTGAACCTTGCTCCCCCAAGGGACCCTCCACGGTGGATTACGGGACCGGAACTGCCCATTTCCAAGAGGTCTTGTCTGGGATCTGGTCTCAGAACACCTCATCGGGGTCCAGGACCCCAATCTCAGACTGGGAGGACGAGGATTCTATCTTGGAAATCCCAATCAAAGCCATTTCCATACCGAAAGGTCGGCATCGCTTCTCTATCGCTTCTCAAATGTCTCGGGGGATGCCCAGAACCCACTGGTCAGAGCCTTCCATGCAAACGCGATTGGAACTGAGGTAACGACTGCACCCATCCCTGCTCAACGTAGTTTAACTGATTATTATGTGGATGCGTGTAAGTATTGATATGGATATGCCATTTAGGAGACGAATACGGCTCCGGTTCTCGGGTCACCAGGATTCCTCCTTGGTGGGTCTCACTTATAAGTGACTCCCGGGATTTTGTACCCAGTGTGGCCGTATTACCCACTGTATTGGAACTTGTACGGTACATATGTCGGGGATATATCGGGAGGAGATCCCGTATGATGATTCTATTCGGGCTCCTATGGGTTTTTATGTGGATCGTTTGCTGAAGACGACATGGAATGCGCCGATTGTGAGCCGGGGATCCTCGGTGGATGACCTCCTCACTTCACTTTCACTGGACCCGATTGGGGATTGATTATATGGGGGAGGGGAACGATCAGGAGTGAAACCGGTCTGGACAGCCCTAACTCGTAGTGAGACCCATAACTACCCAAGTCATATAATTAATGACTAAATTCTTTGTCAAATCTTGTTACATAAGTGATCTTATCCTCTTGTTGTTTGGCGATTGCCATGATTGAACAAAGGCATAAAATCGTCATCCTTTCCAATTCAGTCCACAAGTTTTCCACTCATCAAGAAGGGCCATTAATGACGTCTGACTTGTATTAATACAAGTGACAAGTGCTTATAACCATCACACATATGTCTCACATTTGTGTATCCATATTTGAGCATAACTTTTGTTTTCATCTTGTCAGGACTAGCGTTGAGTTATGTCAAGACATGAATCACATCATGTAGATCATATGGTGATGTCGTGATCGTAGGACTAAGGTCTCATTTTGTAGTTTAGAAATACGCATGTCTTGTTCTATGGAGTATTCTCAAGGTGGTTCGTCCAATGTCAAACTCTTTGGCATCTGTGACTTTGACTCATATCTCTATATGCATGATTAGTAACACATGATCCTCTAGTCAACAATCACACTAGCTCTAACTATCGGTTTAGGCTAAGGATGAGTGAATAGACTCACTCCTTTGTTTATAAGAGTTCTACTATTGGGGTGTTGCTCCCCAACACCTTAGAAAGAGTATTATATTCACGGTTTCTTTAACATTACAACTTAAAATAAATAAAAATGTTTGCATGCTTTTTATTAACTCACAAAGACGTTGTAATATGTCAATATGGATTGTCTTAAGGACACATAAACCCAACATACTCCTACTTGAACTAGGACTAATTTACTTAAAGATTAATGATCTTTGTCTTAAATGACCCTTGTTCTTAGGCTACGGAAGGCCTAAGTTCGAGTTCAGTTACATTGTCTTTTGTGCTTACTCGGCGATGAAGGGCATAAAAGAACGAGGGCTCGATTTTGGTGACTAGAGGAGCATGAGCACCCAAAGAAGGGATGTGCTCAAGATCCATTTCACCTGAAGGGCCTAGAGCCAAGAGAAAGCTGGGATGACCCATTGTTTGAAGTCCATTCTCATAACTAAACAAACGCTTAATGGTATTGAGACCCTCAACTCAAGAAGTCTTGAGAAGAGCAGTATTTGGATACAAATAGGCATGGACCTTGGGGCACACCACCGTCGGAGGCGAGGACTTGGGGTCGGAATCAAGCTTTAATGAAGGATGCCAAGTTCGGAGAAGAGGTGAAAAAGAGGTGATAAAGCGACAATTGAGGGGAGACCCACAAAGTCGGGCAATCTAGTGTCGATGGACTGCGAGGAGGGCTCCTATCATCCAACCTAACTTCCCTATCTTCAAAATCGTAGGTATCAGGATCAAAAGGCGGAAGAATATCACGGACGAAGCGGGGCTCGAGGCCTGAAACCATATAGGGAATTTGGAGCCTTCGACCTCTAGCTTGACGAAGAGAACTTCAGGGACCAACTTGCACGAGAAGATGGGCACAAAGGTGAGATCTAGATGCATGAAGGAGGAGGAGCAAGGATGAACAGAGATAAGAGTCCCGACTATTGAAGCAATGTTATAAATAGAAGCCAACGACCAAACGGAGATGTGAAATACAACCAAAGAAGTCCATCTAAAGATGCTGTCGCCCAACATGGAGTTCAAGGCAGAGAAGAAATTGTAGAACAAACTATGAAGCTCGATTCAAATTTTTGGCTTCCACAGACTTGAAGGCTTCAACAGAGGTGAAGCAGATCAGATAAGCTCTACCTCTAAGCTTGAATAAACGAACTTCACCGAGCAATGAAGGAGGGAGGTTGACTTGGAGCAAAGTAGAAGAGCGATAATCCAATTACACTCTGATGACTATAAAGTTGGGTAGGGATGCACAAGAGGATTGGGGGAGCCAGAGAAAAAGATGGCGCTCTTGGAAGTGGAGGAGCAAAGGAAAGGAGAAGGCGATGAAGCCGGTCCAGCAACCACGTCCTTGAAAGAAAGAATATTAGAGGGGACAAGCGAGGGGCTTACAGTAGCCAAAGCGGGAGGGGGATTCGGTGATCGATTTGTCCCACGAGTAGGATCTCGACATAATTCGACAATCAGACGCTCGAAACCAAGCAAGGAACAGTGAAATGCTGAGACTACAGCAGAAATATAATCAGGATTAAGGAGGAAAAAAACCCAAAATTCTTTACACAGCTAGAGAGGGAGGATGAGAGGTACAAAATCCGTGAAGAGAGCATTGAGACTTTAAAGAACACAATCTAAAGGGAGGTTGCAAACGAAGAGGAGGGAATTCTAGTGGTTTAGGTTCAATGGGTTGGGAGGTTTAGGGATTGGAAAATATAGGGTTTGTTTATTCGTGAAGTGTTATCATTTCTGATCCTTAATAGTCATTGGTTGATTGGGGAAGACCCATTCATCCAGATCCAATCCCAATCTTTGAGCATCATTAATCAAAATGTTACTAGCTTTAAAGCCATGAGATTAATAATTTGAGACGGGGAGCTTATTTAAGACACCTTTTACGTTCCTCGGAGGATGGAGATGAAACGTGGTTTTGTCTCGGGTGGCTATGCTATCCGTATGGCTTATCGAATAATTCATGGGTGGATTGGTATAGGAGGAGAAAATCTGGGGTTTATCTTTCTGACAGGTCGTAGGGAACGCCCAAGGTTGTGAATTTTCTTTCAGGGGTAATGTCTCGTGTTTACCAGTAATACCGAATTAGAAGGAGAGGTGTGTGGACATTGCAACTTAGTGCCCGCCTGTAGTTTGAAGGCTGAGACTAAAATGCACTTGTTGGTGTTCTGATCCTCTACTGGTGATTATTTGGGACGCTATGGAGTCTCACTTATAAATGGGGACTGGTGGAATACTATTATTAACTCTCATATGGCTGATAAGGTTTATGACATCAACTTTCAGGCTTACCAAAAATCGATTGGTTTGGAAACAACTTTCGTTGAACGGGGTGAATGTAGAGGTTAAGGCACGATCACCGTAAGACTAGTGGAGCTCAACGCATGCCTATTATTCTCTTCATTTTTAGGCCAGTCTCTCGAGATCAAATTCTAAAAAATAGAGGTCGTCATACCCATTATAAAGTGGTTGGAAATCAACTCAAAGAAATGCTTTCTTTCGGGATTTAAAGGAGATAGGTTGAGTTTAATCTACAGACATGAGCATAGGAGTATTCAAGGTCCGCGTAATGCAACCCCCCAAGATATGGATCCATGATAGTAGTGGAAGTTGTGGCTACTAAGGAGGTTGTATCATGAATTTAAGCTAAAGCTTGGTCAAGGGTTTTAATGCTAGTTGCTGTCCGTTTGTTATAAATATAATTCGCTCTGGCCTCATCTCTTGACGACAACGACGACCCGAACTCTTCGCCATGCTCCTCCCTCGGTTAGATAACTAGATATACTCTTATTTTTCGTCGGAGTTCCGCGGTTCGAGCCTCATGCTCTTGCTTACCGTGCTCACTCGAACAGACCTGTGCACCTGCCCCAAGTGGATCAGATCTACAAGTGTTGGCACCATCCACCTCCCCCTCGCTTCAATCCCATCCCTAATCATCAGAGGCTGGCCACAAGGTCTGCCTACTCGTCGTAGTTGTTTACGTTGTTTATTTTGTTGTTTGTCTTTTTTTTGTTTCGTTGTATGTCCCGCCATACAAAATCTTGGATCTTTGGTGTGTGTGGTGGTCGCTTTTGACGGTGTGTCTAATTGGGTCTCTATCGACGGATCTTTTGGGAGCGTCTATAAGAAAGAGTACCGTGGTAGTTGGTGTTTTGGCGATGCTTCGTCCATTTCACGAGCTATCATCTTCTTGATCCTTTCTCGAATTTTCGAAAACTATTGGTAGGTACAAGCTTATGTTTGTTCAGTAGGTAAGGTGTATTAAGTTTTGGGATAATTCCACCTCAGTACCCTAAAACTTTCATATTTCATTTAGAGTACCTTAAATCTTTTTTGTGTCACCTCAGTACCCTAAACTTTCATTTATTCCAGTTTAGTACCCACCGTTAACTTTCTGTCCATTTTCCATCCAAAACATGTAAAAGGTCTATAATACCCCTCACTAACAATCAAATTTTCAAACCCATACCACTAATTTTCAAAAATTATTTTCAAGTTCAACAGAATTCAAGTTCAAGATATGGCTCTGAAAGAGCAGATCAAATCCAGTTTTAATTCTCTGTATTTTCATTCAAATAGGAAACAATTAATACACAACACAAACACATTATCTAGATTCTAATTCCAACTCTTACATTGAACAAACCCTTATCGATGTCAGCTAACAAAATCTATTTTGGTTCATCAATTCAATCCTTCCTCTAGTTCATCAATTAATACACCACCCAAACAATTTCTCCTCTGTTTTACATGAATACAATCACAAATTGGCTATGGGCTCTTGATTTTTCTGAGCAATTTCTCACCAAATCCCATGTAAATCGGAACCCCCAAATATAAACCCCTCTTCGTTGTTTTGGGAATGGGGCTTCAGGTAGAGCTTCATGGTTTGCTTACCAGCTAATTCTCCTATCTCAATGACCACCATTACCATCTTCACATACCCCTCGCCTCCCCCTCTGTCGTTGTTCCTCTCCCACGCGACTCGCACGGACCTCGGAGGACGAGAGCAAACAGAAATCGACCAAAAAGAAGAGGTGAGTGGGCCATGGTTGGAGGTACGAACGCATGGGCTTCGTAAGAACAAGAAAGGGTCATGATTGCCTTTCGAGATTGGAGAGGAGAGTGACGGAGGGTAGTCGGCCATAGAAGAGAAGAAGAAGAGGTGAAGAAGAAAGGGTCAGGGTTAGGGACGTAGGGTTTCAAAGGGGTAATATTGTCATTTTAAAAAAAAAGTTAGGGTCATTGTTAGTCTTAGTGCCCGTAGTTCAATCCTAAATGTCCAAATGTATATATCATCGTTAGCAATAAAATTAAAGCGGCTTTATATTACTTATGTGTTGGAGTAATATATCGATGTGTGCTCTGATCTATGCCCACCATGCGAATAGAACCATAGATCGAGATAGATCATACTCGATGGGTCCCTAGTCAACAAAGCTTCACTAGAAGCGACTAGTATGAAAGATGGCTCTTTATGGCTTACGTTCTGTTAGTCATTGGAATGGGATTCCGGAGTCTGATCATAGATATCATGTGGGACATGATATTGGACGACCCGCCCTGAATATGTGCCATAGATTAAGTCATGAACATATTCAGTGTTGTAGCTTGTTATGTATCCTTAGACCAAGGAGTCTTTGTGATCGCTATGTAGTCAACAACTGAGTTTGACCTGCGCCTAACGTTGTCCGTAACAGGGCTTCCATAACGGCCAGGATTGGCTTGGGGACGGGCTACATGAGTGACACGAAAGACGGCTAAGGGATTTATCCCTCGTACTAAGGTATGGGAAAGATATCGGTTCTCGGCCGCTTGATCGAGAGTGACTGGAAGAATAGCATGGCCATGCACATGATACTGGGTATCATATCTTCAGTCATCTCACATATCAAGGAACGGTGATTGAGAATAATAAGGATGACGACTCTATGCCTTATCTCAATCAGGATATCGGAGATAAAAGGATAATGACAGGGACGACGGAAAGGTTAGAATCGACAGGGTCGATTCGTTATGTAGTGTCAGGAAATACTAAAGTCTCGTTAGTTGCCACTTAAATATGATCAAGTAAAATGGGATTTTACGTTGATCTATTGACATGCATAAACCTAAGGGTCACACCGGAGGATGAAACTCATTGACACATTTATGGAGAATGGCCAAAAGGGAGTTGTCTCGGGACATGACCAAAACTGGGTTTTGGGTCATGTGCCCGTAAGTGAATAGGACTTTACGGATCGAGACAAGGCTTGGAGTCTTGGGATTGATCGCGTCGGATAATGTTGGACATTTCCGGTATGGAAGGCATGGAGGCGATGAGCGAATCACGGGACCTCGTTGGAAATGGCCACGGGCCATGTTCTAAGAGGCCCATGAAAGGCCCATGCAACCAAGGCCCATGGAACTAATTAATCAAGTCTTGATTAATTAGTACTAAGTAAGCAAGACAAGGATTAAGGTGTTGGTGATTCACCACCTAACCCAATCTTGTCTTGCCATACTTTGTCCTATTTACACCTTACTTGACACCATACTTGTCCCATGCCTTTAGTTGGACAAGTATGGGTTTTGTTATGTTTAAGTCATCTTTTTTCAACATAACAAAGACAAGACAAGAATAGGAAACACATTTTTCTCTCCCTCTTCCATGGCCATTTCGGGTTTGGCTAGTTTCCTCCTCCATTTTTGTGTTCTTGAGTCCTCAAAGAGAAGAACTACATGGCTTTGAATCCCATGTGGATACGTAGGCGTCTTGGAGACTCAAGCCAATCATTCGTTAACCGGTGTTCTTGTTTTGGTAAGAGATAGTGCTGAATTTTTCTCTTGTGAATCCATTCTTTGTTAGTTGTTTCATGGTTTTAATCGTCTCTTGGTTTTTATTGATTTTCCGCTGCGAGTTGGTTCATCTCCAACCCTGCCTCGAGACCCAACAGTGGTATCAGGGCCGTGCTACCTTCGGGATTCACAAGGCGGTGTTCAAAGTTTCGGTTTTGCTTGAAAGTTTCGTTTTTTGGCATGTTGTTTTGCTAAATTGTTTGATAACATGTTTTAAATTCTTGTTCATGGATTTAATGCATGTAAAATGAATTTTTGAAAATTATTTCAAATCTGGAAGTTTTGAATTTTTTTTTTGATTTTTCGGGTCTCGGGAGCGGGAATCTCGGGGAGCCGAAACCGAGACCGAACGGGGCTCCGTTGGACGGAGCTAGGCCAAGCATGACCATTGGATGGTTGATATGCCAAGGCTAAACCGTTTTTTTAGTTATGACGAGTTTGGAACCGTCATGACGAACTCGAAGATCAAATGTTCAAAAGTTTCATTTTTGAACGGTTTCGATAAACCGAGCATCAAAAATTTTCGAAACTTGGCTATTAATTAAAACCGGAAAATCACATGATGTTTGATAACATGCTTGTTTGATAACACGATGTGTGATGTGATGTTGGCATGGTGTACATAATAGCCCCGAGCTCGATTTAATTATTTATCGCTTTTCACGGCCTGCGAGCCGTTAGAGTTAGCGTGTAATTATTCTTTCAAGGTGTGGTCGTCGAACCACTTGTTTGTAATATTTATTTATTCTCGACCTGCGAGTCGTGTATTAATTTTTAATTTTTTACTCAAGACGAAGAAAGGCGAAAATGTCATTTGGTGGCTTTTCGGGTGTTGGCATCGGCTTGGAGTCGGTGGAGCTCAAGAAGCTAGTGGGAGTTAGTTTAGGGGGATATTATGTGCACATTTATCGCTTTATGCTTGGTTTAGTTTATGCATGATTAATTCTATGTGTTTTAGAATTGCATGCTTAACTTTATTTACCGAGCATATCACCTCACATGCAAAGATAAAATTGGAATTTTAATCCTTGTGTGTGAACCCTTAGAACCGTCATTGCATTGGATGTAGTTGACGGGTTCAAAGGAAGAATTACATTGGATGTAATTTGAGACATCATTGCATTTGGAATGTAGTTGATGTGCTCATCGCATCTAGGATGTGCCAAAGTTTTGAACACAACTGGACAAGTAAAAGCGGGTCATGTCCGATACCTCCCAATCATCAACACCTTACTACCTCCCCGTCTTATGGGTGTCGTGCGCATTAGCGGAGCATCCATGGGGAAGCGGGGTAGTAGGTTTGGACGACATATGTGGGTGTCGTGCGCATTAGCGGAGCACCTACATAGTGACGAGCCATAGTTGAAAATTGGTGGACCCGACTACGATTCTCAGCCTGAGGTTGAGCTAGGGTAACAGATAGGGTAAGTCGTGTACATAAGTACATACCCTAGCCAGGAGTCACATTGGATGTGATTGGATGAAGTCCTACCTACATAGCTCGATTAAGTGGTGAGCATTAGTTCAGCTTAATCGAGTGAATCAAGGATCTTGGTTTCAGATTCTAAAGGTTTAGAATCGATTGTTGGTGTTCAAGCTTGATCTTCATAAAATTTATTCAGTTTACTGATTGAATTTTATCTGTTGTAGATCAAATGGCAAATTCAGCGAACATTAATAGTTTGTCATTAAAAACCATTCTTGACAAGGTCAAGCTAAATGGGACAAACTATTTGGACTGGTACATAATTTTGAGGATAGTCCTCAAGTCTGAACGCAAAGAATATGTCCTTGACAAGGCTGTCTCTAAGACCATATCAGAGTTACATGAAATGTCATTAATTGCTGAGAAGAATATATCAGGGATCTGGGATCCAAGGATATTCTGATGGTCAACAAGGGAATTGGAAGTGGCAAGGGCGGGGCCCATGCGCACTTGGCAGGAAAGATGAGACACATGAGAATGTCTGCTTCTACTGCCAATAGCCTGGTCATTGGAACCGGGATTACAGGAAGTTCACGGCTGATCTGAAGAAGGGCAGTGGGACTGCGCCTTCATCAAATAGCGTGGATGATCTGAAGAAGGGCAGTAGGACTGCGCCTTCATCAGGAAACCTGGATGATCTAAGGAAGGGCGGTGGGACCGTGCCTTCATCCGGTATTAACTCTATGGAGCTACATCTCTCTACTTCCAAAGATTCATGGGTATTAGATACCAGGACTGAATCTCACACATGCACTTATATATGGTGGCTGAAAGTAGGAGAGGTTTGGAAAGCACGAAGTGGACCTCAGAGTTGTGGCAACTGCTGTAGGATCCATGAGTCTTGCTTTGCCAAGAGGCCTTGTCTTAGTACTGTATAATGTATATTGCATACCTACTTTTAGTAGGAATATTATATCTGTATCCGTGTTTGACAAGGAAGGATATAATGTTAATATTGGAAATGGAGTTTTCAATGTTCTATGCAATGATATGTTTTATACCAGTACTGACTTGGTTGGAGGATTGTACATATTAGATATGGGTAACAATGCCTCAAGTTCTATATATTCCGTTAATACCAAGAGGTCTAAATCCAACGATTTAAACCTAACTCTGTTAAGGCACTGTCATTTAGGTCGCATAAACAAGAAGCACCTATCAGCATTTCAGAAGTGCGGACTTTCAGGTTCATTCGAATTCCATTCGATCGATAGGTGCAAGGTTTGTTTGATGGGCAAAATGACTAAAGTGCCCTTTTATCGATCGCGATGAAAGGGCGGGTGAATTATTGGGGCTGATACACTCGAATGTGTGTAGACCAATAAGTTCACTTGCCAGGAGGGGTTTTAACTACTTTATCACATTTACTGATGATTACAGTAAATATGGTTATGTCTATTCGCTGAGACATAAGTCTGAAGCTTTTGATAAATTCAAAGAGTTTAAGACTAAAGTAGAAAACCAGCTCGACAAAGGTATTAAGGCACTTCGATTGGATCGAGGTGGAAAATACTTAACCACAGAGTTATTAGATCATCTAAAAGAGAATGGGATCCTTTTAGAATGGACTCCTCCTGGGACACTGTAGATGAAAGGTGTAGCCAAACGGAGAAATCGGACATTGTTAGACAATGGTCCGTTCCATTATTAGTTGGACTGATCTCCCAATCTCTTTCTGGGATTATGCTCTAGAGACGACCACATTCATAGTGAATCGGGCTTCGACGAAGGGTGTGGAAGGGACACCATTTTAAAATGATATGGGATGATGCCCGCTTTGTCCTTCCTAAAGATTTGTGGTTGCGAGTCTTATGTGAAACATTTGGTTTCGACTAAGCTCGAACCAAGATCTGAGATATGCACCTTCGTGTGGTATCCCAAAGCAACAAGGGGATACTACTTCTACAATCCCAGTGAGAACATGGTGTTCATCGCATGGGGTGGGGTCTTTATGGAAAAGGAGTTTTGTTTCCAAAGACGTCATTGGGAGGACTGTGCATCTCGAAGAAATTCAGGATGGTACAGATCTGTCTAAACCAATTGGCAACCCAGTAGAAAGAAGCCAGAGATTGTCGTAGAGTAAGAACCAATTCTTGTTACAATTCCGGAAGGTCCAAGGCGATTTGAAAGGATCAATCTTCCTCCTCCAAGATATGGTATCCGGAGGTGACAATGAAGTCATGGTGGATCACGATAATCCAGCCACCTTTCAGGAAGTCGTGGATGGGCCCAACTCCGAGTTATGGCTGGGAGCCATGAGGGAGGAAATGCAATCCATGTCGGACAACCGAGTCTGGGAACCGGTTGATCCCATCAATGGTGTGAGGACCATCGGATGCAAATGGATCTTCAAGGTGAAGATGGACATGGACGGCAAACCTCTGACCTACAAAGCTCAACTGGTGGTGAAAGGTTATAGGCATGGATTGACTATGAGGAAACCTTCTCCTTAGTGGCTATGGTCAAAATCGATCCAAATTCTTCTTGACATAACTGCGTATCATAATTACGAGATATGGCAAGTGGATGTCAAAACCGCTTTCCTAAATGGAAATTTGACTGAGTACGTTTGTATGTCTCGGCCCAAAGGTTTTGACGATCCGAAGAATAAAGGAAAGATTTATAAGTTGTTGAAATCCATTTATGGATTGAAACGAACTTCTCAGAGTTGGATCCTTCGTTTTGATGAAGCTGTAATTGGATTTGGCTTAATCAAGAGCGAGGATGAATCTTGCGTTTATAAGAAGGCTAGTGGGAGCAAGATTACCTTTCTGGTTCTCATTGAAAACGACATCCCAACCTTGCACGAGACTAAAGCTTGGTTGAGGAAGTGTTTTTCAATAAAGGACTTAGGCGATGCTTCTTATATCTTAAGGATTAAGATATGTAGAGATCGCACCAAGAGGGTCTTGGATTTAAGTCAGGGAACCTATGTGAACAAGGCATTGAGTAGGTTCTTAATGCTCGATTCAAAGAAAGTACTCTTACCCACTAGTCATGGCATTCATCTCAGCAAGACTCAGTGTCCTAAGACACCTGATGAGCTGAAAAGGATGATGAAAATCCTATGCGCCTGGGGGCAGGATCGATCATATATGCCATGACATGTATGAGACCAGACGTCTCGTAAGCCTTATGTTGTACCAGTAGACATCATTCTAACCCGGGGGAAAGATGATGCTGAACTAGTCGTCGAAGGATGAGTAGACGCTAGTTTTCCAAGACAAATCCAGATGACTTTAGAAGTCAATCAGGATATGTGTTTATGCTGAATGGCAGAGCTTTAGCTGGGACATCGTAAAGCAAGATATTATTGCCGAATCTACGACAGAGGCCAAGTACATGGATGCTGCAGAGGCAGCTAAGGAGGCTATGTGGATTTGGAAATTCATGGCAGGGCTGGGTGTAATTAAAAACCCATCCAGCCCGGTGAATCCATCTTGCGACAACACAAGGGCCATTGTGCAAGCTAAAAGCCTAGATCGTATAACAAATCCAAACATGTACTGCGGGGTATCCACCTCATCAGATAAATACTGAACTGAGGTGAAGTGAAGATAACCGATATTGCAACAGATGATAACATAGCCAACCCTTTGACTAAGGTAGTGTCACTGCCTGAACATGTTAGACATGTAAAGTCGATGGGGACATATTGGAGTTTAGATTGGAACTAGGGCAAGTGGGAGATTGTTAGTCTTAGTGCCCGTAGTTCAATCCTAAATGTCCAAATGTATATATCATCGTTAGCAATAAAATTAAAGCGGCTTTATATTACTTATGTGTTGGAGTAATATATCGATGTGTGCTCTGATCTATGCCCACCATGCGAATAGAACCATAGATCGAGATAGATCATACTCGATGAGTCCCTAGTCAACAAAGCTTCACTAGAAGCGACTAGTATGAAAGATGGCTCTTTAAGGCTTACGTTCTGTTAGTCATTGGAATGGGATTCCGGAGTCTGATCATAGATATCATGTGGGACATGATATTGGACGACCCGCCCTGAATATGTGCCATAGATTAAGTCATGAACATATTCAGTGTTGTAGCTTGTTATGTATCCTTAGACCAAGGAGTCTTTGTGATCGCTATGTAGTCAACAACTGAGTTTGACCTGAGCCTAACGTTGTCCGTAACAGGGCTTCCATAACGGCCAAGATTGGCTTGGGGACGGGCTACATGAGTGACACGAAAGACGGCTAAGGGATTTATCCCTCGTACTAAGGTATGGGAAAGATATCGGTTCTCGGCCGCTTGATCGAGAGTGACTGGAAGAATAGCATGGCCATGCACATGATACTGGGTATCATATCTTCAGTCATCTCACATATCAAGGAACGATGATTGAGAATAATAAGGATGACGGCTCTATGCCTTATCTCAATCAGGATATCGGAGATAAAAGGATAATGACAGGGACGACGAAAAGGTTAGAATCGACAGGGTCGATTCGTTATGTAGTGTCAGGAAATACTAAAGTCTCGTTAGTTGCCACTTAAATATGATCAAGTAAAATGGGATTTTACGTTGATCTATTGACATGCATAAACCTAAGGGTCACACCGGAGGATGAAACTCATTGACACATTTATGGAGAATGGCCAAAAGGGAGTTGTCTCGGGACATGACCAAAACTAGGTTTTGGGTCATGTGCCCGTAAGTGAATAGGACTTTACGGATCGAGACAAGGCTTGGAGTCTTGGGATTGATCGCGTCGGATAATGTTGGACATTTCCGGTATGGAAGGCATGGAGGCGATGAGCGAATCACGGGACCTCGTTGGAAATGGCCACGGGCCATGTTCCAAGAGGCCCATGAAAGGCCCATGCAACCAAGGCCCATGGAACTAATTAATCAAGTCTTGATTAATTAGTACTAAGTAAGCAAGACAAGGATTAAGGTGTTGGTGATTCACCACCTAATCCAATCTTGTCTTGCCATACTTTGTCCTATTTACACCTTACTTGACACCATACTTGTCCCATGCCTTTAGTTGGACAAGTATGGGTTTTGTTATGTTTAAGTCATCTTTTTTCAACATAACAAAGACAAGACAAGAATAGGAAACACATTTTTCTCTCCCTCTTCCATGGCCATTTCGGGTTTGGCTAGTTTCCTCCTCCATTTTTGTGTTCTTGAGTCCTCAAAGAGAAGAACTACGTGGCTTTGATTCCCATGTGGATACGTAGGCGTCTTGGAGACTCAAGCCAATCATTCGTTAACCGGTGTTCTTGTTTTGGTAAGAGATAGTGCTGAATTTTTCTCTTGTGAATCCATTCTTTGTTAGTTGTTTCATGGTTTTAATCGTCTCTTGGTTTTTATTGATTTTCCGCTGCGAGTTGGTTCATCTCCAACCCTACCTCGAGACCCAACAGTCATGTGCCAAGCACATGACGATTTTCTGTCTAAAAATGAACAGAAAGTTAACGGTGGGTACTGAACTGGAATAAATGAAAGTTTAGGGTATCGAGACGACAAAAAAAAAATTTAGGGTACTGTAAATGAAATATGAAAGTTTTAGGATACTGATATGGAATTATCCCTTAAGTTTTTAATGCACTTTTCTTTCTTTCAAAAGAAGACAAGAAAACAAATTTCTCGCAAGTTTGAATCTGCCTCGCATCGCGCCTGCAAAAGAGACATCGGAGATGGTGACGTCGCCGGTAGTGAATACGTATCCTCTCTCCAGCTACACATTCGGCACCAAGGAGCCCAAAATGGAGAAGGATACTTCCGTCGCCGATCGGCTTGCTCGCATGAAACTGAAGTATGATCCCTTTTTCTTATAAATATCTCACCCCCTAAAGGTTAATGTTGCTACTTGATTGGGTTGAAAAGAGGAACGAGCTTATAATTTGTTTTTTTTTCCTTTTTCGCATTAGGGTTATGGTCCAAAGTAACAGATTACTCTGAGATGCATCTAATCTAGGGTTTAGTCACAGAAAAAGGTTTTAGAATTCGCACTTGTTTTTCTGTAAATGTTGCTCCAAAAAAAAAGGTATAGGAATCATAAAGCTATCAGTATTCCGTTATAGATCCAGAGTTTCTAAACAAAAAATGACTTAGAAATGGCTAATCATCAAATTAATGTTCATGATGAATTGGTTCTAAAAATATTTATTTTGCCTGCTTTCAGCTATATGAAAGAGGGCATGAGGACGAGCGTTGAGGCAATTTTACTGGTATGTATGTTTACTTATATTTGGTAGCTATGGTTTTCTTTTGCTGTTCGTGTGACTTCTTCTAGTGCAATTGATTGTACTATAGTTACTTTCGGATGCAGTACGAATGTATTGAGTGGTTAGGATGAGATGCTAAATTGGTATCTTGTTTTTGCATTATTCAAGCTTTCCAATGTGATATAGTTTCAGGGCAGAAAGGAAATATTGCACTATTTTATCTATCTCCTCGTGTATCAATATTGAACCCTAGTTTTGTCGGTGTGGCTGCTGCTAAGGTTGGGCAGTCAAGGCAGTGTAATTCCTGAGTAAAAAGAGATAGATATGCATGCAAGTCCTTTTCTGTATAATGTTACTGGTGACATAGCTAGCAAAACCATATGTATAATGTCCCTGTTTCTGCTTTTGTGCTTGTGAGTTGTGTCTGCATCTGTATCTTCTTTGTTTTCATTTTCCACTATCATCATATAGTTACATATATTGGTTCATTTACTAGTCTTTATATTTGTGACATATAATTGTGGTTGACATTCTATTATCTTCTTTATATCTGTGATTTCATTATTTTTGAAATTCATTTCTATATGATGGCTTACCTATAACACATTGGATGATGAACCCAAAATATTAGAAGCTAAAACTCTATGAAATCTGGGTCATCAATTTATTGCTTTGCTGGTAAAGCATGTTCAATCATTGTGTTGATGTTTTGTTTTTCATGTGTTAAACTTATATTTTTCCAGTCAAGTTTTCTGATTGAGTATTTGTTAGATTTAAAACCTTTTTTTGGTTTTTACTCGTACCAGTTTTCTTGATCTTATTTAGATCACGTGTTAAATTTAAGCATTTCTTCTTTTAGTTTGTGCCTGTATCGATATGTTGAAAGGCTGATTTGGTTAATCACAACTTCAAACCAAGTATATGTTGTACTCAAGTTTTATTCTGGCTTTCAGATTTGGTTGAATTTTAAAGGAGTTTTGGAAAACCATATGATGAATTCTACCCAGGCTTTCAGATTTGGTTGACTTTTAAAGGATTTTTTGAAAACCATATGATGAATTCTACCCGTTATCATTGGCCACCTTTTCTGCATGTTGTATTTATAGTTTGTTTAACCCGTTCTTTATTATATAGTAGGCTAAGAACATTTTTTTAGTGAAACTTGTTCACCTTATCCAAATTGGTTCAATATATCTTTTCAGTTCATAGTTCATGCATATGATTAGTGTTCACTTATCAACTTACTGATAAGGGACTGGTTTTATGATGAGTTTATTATTTGACATGCTTCTCTTCACAAAAATGTTTCATCATTCTTGTTGAGGTGAAAAAATATATTAACTTAATTGATTAACTTATAATATGTGATCTTTTTATATAGGGAAGAAATCTACACAAATTAAGATAAGAAATCCGATTGTTTAAACGTTTAGGGAAAGAAATACAAGTTTGTTTACCCAATTGGTGAGCTCACGCTCTAATGTTGATAATTGAGAAAGACTCGAGGCCAAACGTTGTAAGTTTAGAAATATTAGGATGATTAAGACGATTGTGGAAGATAAGTAATGACTTGATTAAGGGGCAGACCACTGAAGTTGTCTTTGCTTTGAGATAATATAATCCTTGAGCCTCATATCCTTTTGCTATCACTTGTCCCATACCACGTTCCTGCATATACACAAAATCAGTATCAAAGGTAACAACACAATTAAGAGTTTGATTAACTTTAGATATGAAAATGTGATTAAATGGACTATTCGGTACAAAAAGAAAAGCTGGAAAAGGTAAAGATGGTAAAGGTAAAGATGGTATGGACCTCCTCAAACCGATTCCTTCTGTTCGGGGTACATGAACAACAATTACAAGATTAAGAGAGGTAGAGATATGATTAAGAAGATTTTAATTACCTGCATTAAGATTTGAATTAGAAATGTCTAAGTACCCAAGGACCGGGAAGTTAAAAACGACCTAGACATGCAATAAAATTACCAATGTTAGTACCACCAGCCTTCACATGATGATCAAGTGATGATGCACGTTGTGAATCACAGTCACATGTAGTCCCCATACTCAACACTTGTAAAAACAAAAAAAAGGATCAGTGGTGTACAAGTCAGGTGCAGTAATCAACTCAAGGGTGTTAATCAGGGTAAGAATGCAACTCATAACAAATTTTCTTAGTATGTTTCATCTTGTGGCAATCAACAATTCTTCGTTGGTAAGTACCACTTCTTCCTCCTCGGCCTCTAGCACCATCTCGACCCCTACTACCACGACCCCTCGTAGGTGTAACTAAGATTGTAAAAAATGCTAGGCGATAGTCGGGAGGCGAAGGGTCCTACGTGTGGATTAATCGAATTTGTAATTTTCTATCTTTTAATCATTAATAAATATATATTCATAATAATAATGAATTTTGAAAACTTGATTTTAATTTTTTGGGTTGATTGCTAAAAACTATAAAAAAAAATTGTCCACTTATAAAAACTACACTGAGCTTAAGAGTGGATAAAAGTCCATAGTCCTATATTAAAATAACCCCAAAATGATACGTGGACAATACATATAGCATTAAAAAGTAGGGATAATTGTCCAAAACTACCCTAAAGTTTCGTCCACAAATGAGTTGATGCACAAAGTTTTGTCCACGCTGTGTGGCTACCCTGAAGTTTTGTCCACGCTTTTGTGGGTGCATTGAAGTTTTGCCCACGCTTTTGTGGGTGCATTGAAGTTTTGTCCACGCTTCTATTCAATCCGTGAAGCACTGATTACGTCAAAACTAAAAAAGTCGTGGACAAAACTTCAGGGTTGCCACACATCGTGGACGAAACTTTGTGCATCAACTCGTTTGTGGACGAAACTTTAGGGTAGTTTTGGACAATTATCCCTAAAAAGTATTGTGGTCAAAACATATAACGTTGAAAAGTACTGACCAAAATATTCAGTTCACTATTTTAACAGAAGATTATGGACAATACTAATTGTATGTTATTGTCCACTTTTAAACTTAGTGTAGTTTTTAGCAAGTGGACAAAACATTTTGTAGTTTTTAACAATTAACCCTTAACTTTTAATTATTATATTATATATAAAAAAATAAGATCTTACACATATCTTATCCAGAATCTATCTACCCAACCCTTTTCTACTTCCCTAATCCTTTCTCTGCAAAACTTTTTCCCAACCCTCCAATCTTCTCTACCCTAGCTTTCTTTGCAAAGTTCTCAATTCTCCTTTTTTTTTTTCTTGTGTAGAACATTTGAACTCTTCTTTTATTTCTTCTTCCCTTTTTTACATCTCTCTATATTGCAACTTATGGCAAGCCAGCGACCTTTTCTTTCCTCAATCTTTCAATGTTGCTGACAAAGAATCAAAGCCGAGTTTTGGAACTCAAGCGAGCTTTGTCTATCCGGCTCTACCCTTCTTAATTCGTCGGAGAAGCTGATAGTTTTTCTTGACAGTTGCTGTCGTTCTCTCTTGTTCGGCCGTGTTGTACTGACGTTAGAGAAGCTCTGTGGTTCAGGAGTTGTTGCGTCGAAGGGAGAAGAAAAGAAAGACGGAAGCTTTCGTTTTTTTGAATACACATGCTCCTTTAGCGTCCCGACCTGAAGCTGCGTGCGTCAGAATCCGGGCGCGTAGATCTGTGTGTCAACCTAGGCGTCGAATCGGCTGCCTGACCGGATCCGAACCAGCCTATTGCCTGGATCTGTCCGAGTACCCCAAAATGGGGTGTTTTGACGTGTTTGGGCGCTTAGGCACTGCCTAGACGGACCAGGTGTCCGACTTTTACAACCCTATGTGCAATTGAAGAGCCTGGGGGTAAAGTGATAAACAAGAGAAGAAGCACCCACCATTGCAGGAGGATCATATGTGGTGGCGGGTGAGGAAACTCATATTAAATGTGCATTAAAATTTAGTAATGTAGGTATAGGGCATTTGCCAAGATTTGGTCACAAAGAACAATCCATAACTCATGACGTTAAGCCTTAAAACCATAAACAATTTATTGCGTTGGGTTAATTAGTCCTCTCTAGTATCAGTAATGGGCATGCGTGCATTAAGCTCTTCCATCAACAACTCCAATCGACCAACAAATTTATTTATGTCTAGTCCCGAATTGTTTTAGCTAAACCATATTAGAAATCACAGAGTAAAACTGTTGAATATCATTAGTGTACAATGCTTTAGTCTTGCTCCACACTTGCACACATATACGATAGGCTTAATAAATAGCGTATGACTTTGGATTGGTTGCCACAAAACAGTGACTAACAAGACGTCAACTTTCTTCCCTTCAACAATAGATTCAGTCTATCTGGTGAGATAATCTACGAACCCTTGGCCCATAAACCGTAATTTAATAGAAGCAACTCATAATGTATAGTTAGAACTACCACATGGTAATAACCAAAAGAGTAAGAAGTGAATAGAACTTACTTGTTTGGGTATCTGTCATACTAGCAGGAGAGTATATCGGAGAACACCATTCCAAGTTGGAAAATTTTCAGAATTATATTTTTCTTGATTGGCAATTGTTGGAATCATATTAACGTCTCTTAGTTATTATCTATTCTGGAATCCTCCAGTTCTTAAAATTTATTACTCACAATATTCCATCCTTAGGACGGGAAGAAATCTCATAATATATGGGTTGACTTTGCAGGTACAGGAACATAATCACCCCCACATACTTCTCCTACAAATCGGGAACACATTTTGCAAACTTCCTGGTGGCCGACTAAAGCCTGGCGAGAATGGTGTGAATCGTCATTTACTATCTTAGCTTATATATTTTGCTGTTATTGTTGTGGAATCAGCTCTCAGTGATTCTTCATTTGAGGAGTTTGTATTGCTTATTATGTGTATGATTTGTTCTTTATAGAAATCGAAGGCTTGAAGAGAAAGCTGACCAGTAAGCTCGGTGCTAATTCCCCTGCTCTTGTGCCTGACTGGCAGGTACCATTTCCAGTTTTTTATTATTCTAAAGCACATCAGGTTGTAAAACTTATTTCATCTAGGCTAGTAATGCAATGGTTATGGATGAAATGTTGTCTGGTGCTTTTATCTTGGCACAAATAGTGTGCTTGATTATTTTTCTGATACAAATCTGCTTGATTTGTTCAAATGACCTATTGGCAGCTATCTTTCCTCTCACTTTTCACTTTTCATGGCATATCATAACCTATGGCAGATCGGCGAATGTGTGGCTATTTGGTGGAGACCTAACTTTGAAACCATAATGTATCCATATTGTCCTCCGCACATAACAAAACCCAAGGTAGTATTGCTCATTAGTCTTTTCCGATTTGCTGTCATTGTAAGATATAGGGGTAATTACATGTCACCATCCCATACTTGGCGTGAATTTTAATTCACTGCTACGTACTTTAAAATGTATAGTTCACTATGTTGAACTTTGTTTTTGTTTCAATTTACATTTTTGATGTATAAGGATGAAACTGCCCTTTATATAATAACAATTTAGTTTTAAAAAATAATAGATATAAATAAACATTATTGGATATCTAGCCTTTATAAAAAGGGAAAACTACCACTACCTACCCAAAACCATGCCCATTTAACTGATGTTTACCCTGAAGTTTAAAGTTAACTGATGCATCCCTGAAGTTTCGAAAATGTATCAAAACCCCTCTGTCAGCTAAAATGACGAAAATACCCTCAATTACACTTCTATAATTATGTTAAAAAAATTATTTAAAAATTACTTTTGTTATATATATATATATACTTATTAAATGACTTCGTTTTTATTTAAAAAATCACTTCATTTATATTTTAATTTTTAAAAAAAAAAATCACTAAGGGTATTTTTGTCATTTTAGCTGACAGAAGGGGTTTTTAGTTACAAGTCGTAACTTTAGGGTATGCATCAGTTAACATAAACTTCAGGGTAAACATCAGTTAAATGGGCATGGTTTTGGGTAGGTATTGGTAGTTTTCCCTTAAAAAAAATACAATGATATTATATATAATTATATTTTAGTCTTAAAAAATAACAAATATAAATAAAAATTAATTGAATATCTGGCTTAATTAAAATTACACTGATATTTAATTTTTATATATTATGAATGACAGTTTTGCATCAAACCTTAGATTTAGGGTAAAGTGAAACATAAAACAAGTTGATGTAATGAACTGTACATTTTAAAGCATGTAAAAGTCTGAAATATTATTGATTATACTTGATATTCTTGATGTTTTAATACAATGAGAGCATCCCTTTATGAGACAAAGAACCGATCTTATGCAAAAGGAATTGATTCCACTTGCTGCAGAAATTTCCTCCTCCGACGCCTCTGGGTTTCATTATAACCAAGAATTGATTCCATCAGCGGCAGAAATTTCCCCTCCCGAGCAGTACCATAAACCACTCCAACAATGAACGTAAGTCAAAAGAACAAGACCATATTTGTGGTTGTTGTTGTCATAGCTGAAGTCAAGATGGCTTTGATACATAGATACATATATATATATATATATATATATAAGCATAACTATTGATGTTAACAACCCTACACGAATCAATCTATCTGAGATCATCTCATGTGCGTTGAGGCCAAATACGTACGCATCAAATTGCCCGAACTATTCATGAAATTGTTGCGTCCTGCTGATCGCCTAAAATGGCCAAGTTACGTCCAAAAAAGCGGTAAAATTCCATTTTAGGCGATAAGCAGGACGCAACAATTTCATGAATAGTTCGGGCAATTCGACGCGTACGTATTTGGCCTCAACGCACATGAGATGATCTTAGATAGATTGATGCGTGTAGGGCTGTTAGCATTAATAGCTATGCTTATATATATATATGTATCTATGTATCAAAGCCATCTTGACTTCAGCTATGACAACAATAACCACAAATATGATTTTGTTCTTCCTACTTACGTTCATTGTTGGAGTGGTTTCTGGTTCTGCTCAAGAGGGGAAATTTCTGCCGCTGGAATCAATTCTTGGAGGCAATCAAAGTGTCTATGGTCAAAATGAAACTCATGAGGGGAAATTTCTGTCGCTGATGCAATCGATTCCTGGTTATAATGAAACCCAGAGGCGTCGTAGGAGGAAATTTCTGCAGCTAGTGGAATCAATTCCTTTTGCATAAGATCGGTTCTTTGTCTCATGAAAGGGATGCTCTCATTGTATTAAAACATCAAATATATCGGTTCCTTCTGCTTCGGGCTACTTATCAATAAAATCGTTTTTTTTGCGGATCAAAAAAAATGAGAGCATACCTTTATATAGGGATTAACTCTATTCTAGGAAATACTAATACTAAACAATATAGGAAACTTAACTTAACTAGGAAATACTTGTAACTGGAAATAAATTAACCCCTCACGTGCAAGTCGGATAACGAGTCTTGTACGTGGACGAAGAATAAATTTCAACTTCATGTTGTTGCTTCACCACTTTGTTGTTGTTGCTGAAGAACTGATTTTTTTTTCAACACTCCCCCTCACGTGTAGGACTCAACATCTACACGTGTACCATAGCAGGAATACACATCTACATATGGGACATAGCAGGAATACAAGTCTGCTTATGGGCTTAAAATTTAGTATAGGGTGGAGGTGACAAATGGGACGATACCCAATAACGACGACTTTTTAAAGCGTAAGAAGATCTGAAGCCATTGGCTCATACCCTGATTTTACGGACGCACGATTTAGCTTCGAGCAATTACACCACATGGGAGCAAAATATCTTCATGAAAGTCGCATGACGATAGTGCGAAACAACTCTTTAAGCAACTACGTCACATGACGGTTCAAACGTTTTCAAGCAACTACGCCTCATAAGGACGGTACACACGATTCAACTTCGAGCAGTTACACCACGTGGGAGCAAAACATCTTCACGAAAGTCGCATAACGATAGTGCGAAACAACTTTAAGCAACTACGTCACATGACGGTGCAAACGTTTTCAAGCAACTACGCCTCATAAGGACGGTGCGAAAGAACTTCAAGCAACTACGCCGTATAATGACGGTGCGAAACTTCGAGCAACTACGTCGCATAACGACGGTGCAAAACATCTTCAAGTAAGCACGACGATGGTGCAAACTATGCTGATTTTACGGACGCCCTAATATATGTGATTTTTTTATAATGGAAAATCACCAAAACCCTAAAATCAGCAGAATTGAGATGAAGGAAACTGCTCGGCTGAATTTTCAGCTCGTGAACAGTAACCGGCTGAACAGTGCTGACGGTGAACAGTGATCACATGAACAGTATTATGTGAACATGGTTTCCGATGAACAGTGATCGATGGGAACAGTGATAGATCGGAACAATGTCTCGGATGAACAGTAGAAATCCCGTACAATAATGCCTTGCCCACCCGTTAAACTATATATTAACGAGTGGGCAAACCCACAACAATCTAACCTAGAATCGAACTTGGCTCTAATAACATGTAGAACTCTGAAATATTAGGGATAATTGTCAAAACATGCGCTAAAGTTTCGTCCACAAATGAAATAGTGCACAATGTTTCGTCCACGTTGTGTGGCTACTCTAAAGTTTCGTCCACGAACATTTGTTAGTAAAGTTACTTAAAATTACTTATGAAACCTAAATCAGCAAATTACTTTAGGGTAGCCACACAACGTGGACGAAACGTTGTGCACTATTTTATTTGTGGACGAAACTTTAGGGTAGCCACACAGAGTGGACGAAACGTTGTGCACTATTTCATTTTGTGGACGAAACTTTAGGGTAGCCACACAACGTGGACGAAACGTTGCGCACTATTTCATTTGTGGACGAAACATTAGTGCATGTTTTGACAATTATCCCGAAATATTATTGATGTAATTGATAATCTTTGATGTTTCAATATAATGAGAGCATCCCTTTATAGGGATTACTTCTATTCAAAATAGGAAATACTAATACTAAACAATATAGTAAACATAACTTAACTAGGAATAGAAAATACTTGTAACTAGAAATAAACTAAACTCTAACAAAGCACAAGATAATGAATTTGAAAATCATGGTAGTGAATTGTAATTACCCCTACCATCTATGGTTAGTTTCATTTCTCATTTTCTGGTGATGCAGGAGTGTAAGAAGCTTTTCTTAGTTCATTTATCTGAGAGAGAATACTTTGCTGTGCCCAAAAATTTGAAACTTCTAGCTGTTCCACTGTTTGAACTTTATGATAATGTTCAGGTAACTGCAATTAAATGCATTTGTATGGCATCCAATTCTTCGTAATTGATTTTTTTTTTGCACATTCAAGGATCACCATTGGTAAGTTTTAGGGTTAATTTCACCTCATTTAAAGTATCCTAAATTGTTTTTGTGTCACCTCCGTACCCTAAACTTTCATTAATTCATTTAGAGTACCCTAAATTTTTTTTGTGTCACTCCAGTATCCTAAAATTTCGTTAATTTCATTTTAGTACCCACCGTTAACTTTACCCTAAATTTAGTTGTTAATGAGGAGTATTATGGTCATTTTACCTGTTTTGGATGAACAATCGTATGGAAAGTTAACGGTGGGTACTAAAATGAAATTAATGAAAGTTTAAAGTACTGAGGTGACACAAAAAAGATTTAGGGTACTCTAAATGAATTAATGAAAGTTTAGGGTACTGAGATGACACAAAAAAGATTTGGGGTACTCTAAATGAAATATGAAATATTTAGGGTACTGAGGTGGAATTATCCTTAAGTTTTATGATGTACAAGTGTGTAGATGTGCCTTTTGATAAATAACACGGGTTTTTCTTATCCTGTTCGATACAATATGTTAGAAGTTCTATCTTTACTATGTTTTTTTTTTCACAATATGACAAGAAGTTAATTGGGTGCAGAGATACGGGCCAGTTATATCCACAATTCCTCAACAGCTCTCACGGTTCCAATTCAACATGATCGCAGCATGAGAATGAACTCGATGTGATGAGTTCATTCTCAGATACCATTGAATGGTCCAGAGTACACACCAAGTTATATAAGTGTCTGATTTAAATAGAATTTGTTACCTACATTTTGCAGATGACTGGATCTTAGAATCATGACATGCAGAATCTTTTGGTTCTAGAATCTGGTCTGGTTTTTCGTATGAGCTTAGGTCTTATGTTGTGTTCCTGCAAGGCTTGATGTTTTTTATCCCCTAGTTGTGGGTGCCAGTGGCCTTAAATATATCTGTTTATACTTGATTCAGAGGAAATCCTAGTGAGATATAATGTCGTTTTGTTTGCATTAGTGATGAAATTCTGGGTAGATCTTGTGACATATCTTTCCTGTTTTTTTTTTCTTTTTCAAACGGAGTTAAGTTGGGATGAAGTTATGACATACATAAATGGATCTATCATATCCATCTTCGTATCAGTGTTCCATAAAACATTTGAAAAAATTACACGACCCTATCTATTTAATCCCTTTTTCCTACCGAAGTATGAGCATTTGCAGTTGGTGGCTGGACAAAGGAGAAAATGCATAGGAATCGGTGTTTTCAGTGGTGTAAAGACGCCACGGTTTCAAAGCGGCAGTAACCTTTCAGTCAACTATTGCGTCGTTGACCTTTGACCGTGTGGAAAGCAATGCCTTGGTGACACATGGATTTGCCCTTTGAATTCTTTCCTTTTTCTAATTTAAACCACATCCCTCCTCTCCAAAATCACAATTCTTGTACTACTACTCCATCCACTCTTTTCCTCTAATTTTTTTTATTAGCTATGGAAATCAATCGTTTTGATAGTGTTCCGGAGTATGTCATTTCGGCAATACAAGAAGCTCAACAGGGTGATGACGTTGGGGAGCTGCTTTACAGGATAGATGGTATCGCAAATCGTCGAGATAAAACCGAAAAGAATGCACGTGAAAGAGGATGTACGTCTTCTTCGTGCTTGGATCGTAAATTCATTTGACTCCATAGTCGAAAATGGTAAGAAGAAAGACAATTATTAGAAAGCCATCGGGAGAGAGGTAGGTCTTATACGAGGGCAAAACGATCTGGTTTGATCCGACAAGATTGAAAGGACCACTAGAAAACAGTAAATCCATGAGTGATGAAGTTTCAATGGTACTACACACAAATATACAACTATCACCGAAGCGGACGATCCAATGACCAAGTTATGCAGCTGGTCGAGAAGATGTACTAGAGGGAGGAGAAACACGATTTTAGATGGAAACATTGGTGGAATCTTGTGAAAGATCAACCGAAGGGAGGGGATGACATTTTGGAGTACCGAATGCAACGACGCCTGAACCCGTCCAAGAAGTTTCAAATGAATCCAGCAGGAGAACACGGGTTGAGGAACCCGCGTCGTACAGCGAGAAGGAGAACACTGATGGGACGAGCTTTACTTCAGATATCCAGCCTATGGGTCAAAAGGGCGCCAAAACTACGTGTACTAAGGAAAAAGGAAAAGTGTCGGCGTCAGTGGAAGTGGATCTCTCCATCATAGTATTGGAGCTTGAAACCATTAAGAAGGAAGTATACACATTTGTTGTGCAATCCACGATTGATAAGCACAAGTTTTTCCACTGACCTCCAATCGTACTTCGATATCTACAAAGAAGAGAGGAACATGGACACTTCGCTCATGTCCCCTGAGGAGCGTGCGACAAAATGGTAAGTCATTACGAATTCGGCGTAGAAGTTTAGAATGTGACTTTGTTGTTTCTCTCCCGCTAGTTGTCTCGTTGTTTTTTAATTTCCGTTGTTTGATTATGTTTTTTATTTTATTTTCCAATTTAATAAAAACTTTCCTTTCAATTTCCATTACATTTTTTGCGTTACATTTCTGTTTCATTTGCATTACATTTCGGTCCAATTTCACTTTCATTTTAATCTTCTCGATTTATGTGAAATTATTACACTAACCTTAAAAAATTATCGAAATACCCTTGTTTTAGCTGACGGCGATGGCGTTCTCCCATTTCCCACTTATAAATACAATCCCAACCTTCCATCAGAATCACACCAATCATCACCGACTTCTCTCTCCATCATCCTCCCAATTTCTCCACCTAATAGTCGTCTGAATGGATCCCGCTCGTCACAACATCCTAAGCCCCCCCCAGAAGAAGAAACAAAGAGCAGTTAAGTCGTTGTTGGAACTCGTCATGCCAAAGAACGAGTGCCAAATCCACAAGTCCCGCGTGGCAACGACCTCGAGAACCACGGTTGGTCTGTTCCCGTGATCCCTCCT
The DNA here is from genome assembly GCA_963921825.1 of Erodium maritimum. Classification (NCBI taxonomy): domain Eukaryota; kingdom Viridiplantae; phylum Streptophyta; class Magnoliopsida; order Geraniales; family Geraniaceae; genus Erodium; species Erodium maritimum. The sequence goes on along the minus strand of OY997593.1, from coordinate 35,749,102 downwards.
TGAATGCGAGCCTCTCAAAGTCGTCGGACAAATCTTCCACTCTCAGTGCATACAGTCAAGACTACCAAGCATCCCAGGAAATCCACGTGTTTCATTCACTGATAAAATGTAGTATATATCAGACTGTGTTGGCTTATACTGATACGTTGGGCCAAAGACAGTAACAACTCCCCTCCAAAATTTGATCACGCACTCCAAAGTCGTGCTCTTGCCAATTTTTACGTACTCGTTCAGGCCATCGACTGCAATTCCATAATACAATTGCCTAATGACCGCAATACATTTTTGATACGGAGATAACGATACCTGACCCACAACGTCGTACCGATTCCTGAAGTACACATCGTGACACTCCAACGCACGGAGAATGCGAATGAACAGATCCTTTGGCATTCGGAAACGAGGACGAAAATGCACCTCCTTGTACACAAGGTTCGTATTGAATTAGTCACGTATTAAACGTTTGTTCCCAACTTCCCGTTCTCGCTTGATGTAGTTTCTCTTCTGTGGTTCAACTACGATCATGGATTCTTCTAACAAACTTTGAACGACCTCACTGGACATGGAATCTTGGAGTGCTTCTTCCAACATTTGCTCAATCCCCTGTTCCTTGGCAGTGGAATTGTTCGCCATTTCGATCACAAAAATTGAGATAACGAGATTTCGAAGTTGGGAGGAGTTTGTATTGAAAAGTGTGAATTTTTTTTGATGAAAAACATATGAGTTTGTACACAATTTGGATCAAATTAGCAATTAACTTTGTGTTCTTCAAAATAAAAACTTGTTCGCTCAAGACTCAACCATTGGTCAATTAGGAAACATATGTTAGCGCCGATGCATGCTGCAAGCGTTATCCTCACCAACGACTCTCTTCGTCAGCGTCCAAACGTCAGCCAATTGTCTGCAAGCCGCCGCCTACTCGTATCCGTCATTACAAACCGTCAACGAACTGCCTGCAACTGAAGATGCTCTTAGGAGGATTTAATCATCCTCGACAATTTTAGGGTTTAAATCGTTTTTATGTTCCCAATCTTTTCTAAACGCTGGTGAAGTAACTTAAAGAAATGTTTGTACTTTAGCCGAAGTCATCGTACTTCATAATACGTAGAGATAAAAAATACAATATTGTTAAAAATATTCACCTTTGCAGTTCCAAAATGTTTCCTCGTATTGCTCTAGATGTTTATGTTTTTTTATATCAGCAAAACAGTATTATAAATCTCTCATCTTTCAGAGAATGAAAAGGGAGGACAGAGTGGGCTCTAGCTTTTCTAAACACTGGTGCGGTAATTTAAAGAATTGTTTGTACTTTAGCCGAAGTCATCGTACTACATAATACATAGAGATAGAAAATACAATGTTGTTAAAGATATTCACCTTTGCAGTTCCAAAATGTTTCCTCGTACTTGATGAGGACATCGAAGCTATTAGCAACATTCCTATTATGCGATCAGCACCGGACGTCGAAGCTATTAGTAATTTGTCCGAGCCCGAAGAAGAAGCTATCAGCAACATTCCCATTATGCGATCAGTACCAAGGACAAGATCAGGCACCAAAGCATTACATGAAGAATTCAACAAGAAGGTGGAGAATTTAATAGAGCATGGGGAACTCCAACAAGATGTGATCACCAAGGCAAACCAAGAAGGAATTCAAGAACAATTCAAGACTTCAACAAATCTGTTTTTGCCTCTACTTCAAGGAATTAATGAAGCCAACTTATTCATCATTTCCAAAGGAGATTCAGCCCCTCAAACTACTCCAGAACATTAAATAGCCAAGGTATGCATTTAAATTCAGATTATTAATGAGTTACTTTTGCTGTTTTGCAGATTCAAAGCCTTTAGTTATTCAAGAGTCATTTAGCTTTAATTAGAGTCAAATGTAATCAATTTTAGACCCTTGAAGGTCACTTGCTGCTGGACTATTTAATAAAGTCCCTTCTCAGCATGTATTATGCAAGTTTTATGAAATAAAAATTCGAGTTTTCTTCTGGGAAGAATCTATCACATTCAACCTTCTTGTGTGCGAAGCCTTGAAGCTTGTTTGTTCGACTTATCACAGACTTTCCATAATCTGTGTGGCGTCATTCAATCCACCATCTACCCTCCTAGTTACTTCGATTCTTCAAAAAGTGTTGTACGACCATTTGAAGCAATCTCCATCATCGACTCCATCTTCATCCATTGGAACCTTAGAAAGTGTTGTACGACCAGCTAAGGTTCTCCATGCACCACCACGTTCCTGTATCATCTGGTATCAGAGCTAAACGCTCCAAATCAGGTTTTATCTATCCCTTTTATTATTAATTTCGTTTTTATCTTTTGCTGCTGTTCTAGTTTCAAAAAAAAAAAAAAGTTGAGCAGAACTCAAATCTGTCCAGATTTGTTGTTCTTAGTTTGTTGTCTCATCAATTTCGTTTTATTGCCTTTTCAACTTCCTTTGCACTTGATTTGTTTGTTTGTGAGAAACATCAAATTTTAGGACTATGGAAGAACAAGGGGATGTAAACATGGCTCATATTCTTGCTGCCATCCAAGACCTTGGAAATCAATTGACAAGAATTGAACAGCCACCACCACCAGCACGTAGAAATCCCATTCGAAATGTGAATGTTCCAAGAATGAATCAAAATGAAGATGAACCAGATTCTGAAGATGATGAACAACCAGATTTTTATCAAAACCCAAGGCCAAGGAGACAATACAATTATGATCGAGGCCGAGAAGAGGATGCTAGGCATGGAAACAAAGATGTCAAGCTTAATGCTCCAACTTTCGCAGGGAAGGTCAATCCAGAAGCTTATCTTGATTGGGAGAGACGTATGGAGTATATCTTTGAATATTACAATTACTCGGAACAAAGGAAGGTGTCCTTAGCTGCTGCCCAACTTACCGAAGGTGCTTTGGCTTGGTGGGACAGAGATGTATCCGAGAGAAGGAGGCATAGGCACGGTCAGATTGCAACTTGGGAGGGCATGAGATTCATCATGAGGAAGAGGTATGTTCCAACCTATTATTACCGAAGCCTACAACAAAAATTCAGAAAGCTCTCTCAAGGGAATAAATCAGTGGAAGAATATTTTGAAGAGTTCGAAAAATTGAGGAACATGTTAGAATCTGAAGATTCAGAGGAGTCTCTAATGGCTCAATTTCTAGATGGTCTTCATGATAGAATTGCTAGAAAGGTGGAAAGACAAACCTACCATGATTTGGAAGAATTGTTGCACCTTGCTACACAAGCTGAACAACACATTAAGAGGAAGACAGCTTCTATTAATCGAAGCAAGAATTCTTGGACATCCCAACCACCAAAAATGCTAGACAAAGGAAAGCTTGATGAGATGCACCAAAGATTCAAAGGAAAGCTACCAGAATCATCAAAAGGAAGCAAACCAGAGCAAGGTAAGGATTTAATTCAAAGAACTCGTGACATTACTTGTTTTAAATGTCAGGGAAAAGGACACTATGCACGAGAATGTCCAAACCAGCGAGTTATGATTCTCAAGGCTAATGGAGAATATGAGTCCCAAGATGAGGAAGAAGAAAGAGTAGACTCCGAAGAAGATATTATTGAATATGCAGAATCTGGAGAGCTACTGGTCATAAGGAGAGCTCTAAGCTCACTCTTTGATCCCGAGACTATTTAGCGAGAAAACATCTTTCACTTGCGATGCAACATCAATTCTAAGGTATGTAGATTGATTATTGATGGAGGTTCATGTACTAACGTGGCCATCAAGTATTTGGTTGATAAGCTAGGTCTTCAAAAGACAAAGCATCCTCGACCATACCGGCTGAAATGGCTCAATGATGCCTCCGAGCTCAAGATCTCCGAGCAAGTCACTATACCTTTCAACATAGGCAAATATGCAGATCAAGTTGTGTGTGATGTGGTTCCTATGCAAGCTGGTCACCTTCTTTTAGGACAACCATGGCAGTTTGACAAAGAAACTCTACACAATGGAAGGACCAACTACTACTCTTTCACTCATAACAACAAGAAGCACACTTTGACTCCTCTTACTCCACAAGAAGTGCATGAAATGCAAATATCTATGTTCAAAGGAGCTAAGTTAGACAAAACCAACCTTTATATTACACCTTCTACTGTTTTGAAATCTCTTGATTCATCAAATAAGGTGCTACTAATGATCTTTAAGGAAGGTTTGTTTTCAGGTCAAGAAGAGCGTGAATTGTCTCCCGAGATGCTTGAACTACTAGAAAAATTCAAAGAGGTGTTTCCTGAGGAGATACCACCAGGTCTGCCACCAATAAGAGGAATTGAGCACCAAATTGATCTTGTTCCAGGCGTACCATTTCCAAACCGACCAGCTTATAGAGTTAATCCCAAAGAGGCTCAAGAGCTAGAAAAGCAAGTTCAAGATCTCATGTCAAAAGGTTATATTCGTGAAAGTCTTAGCCCATGTGCAGTACCTGTCCTTCTAGTGCCTAAGAAAGATGGAACATGGAGGATGTGTGTTGATTGTCGAGCCATCAACAATATCACCGTCAAGTATAGGCATCCAATTCCGAGGCTTGATGATATGTTAGACGAGCTAAATGGAGCTAAAATATTCTCTAAGATTGATTTGAGGAGTGGCTACCATCAAGTCAGAATGAAGGAAGGAGATGAATGGAAAACAGCGTTTAAAACAAAGCAAGGTTTATATGAGTGGCTGGTCATGCCATTTGGACTCACAAACGCTCCAAGTACATTCATGAGACTCATGAATCATGTCTTAAGGGCATACATCAATAAGTTTGTGGTAGTATATTTCGATGATATATTGGTTTATAGTTCTAACATTGCAGATCATTTGAACCACATCGAACAGGTTCTAGAGACACTACGAGCTGAAAATCTCTATGCAAATCTTAAGAAATGCTCATTTTGCACTGATCAAGTTGTGTTTTTAGGATTTGTTGTAAGCTCGCAGGGATTGAAGGTTGATGAGGAGAAAATCAAAGCCATTCAAGATTGGCCTACACCAACCACCATTGGACATGTTAGAAGCTTCCATGGACTGGCCAGCTTCTATAGAAGATTTGTGAAGGATTTTAGCACCATTGCTGCCCCTTTGACCGTTGTGATTAAAAAGAATGTGGAGTTTAAATGGGGTCAAGCACAAGAGGAAGCATTCCAAAAGCTCAAAGATAGCCTTACACATGCACCTGTTCTGGTATTACCTAACTTTGATAACACATTTGAAATTGAATGTGATGCTTCAGGTACAGGTATAGGCGCTGTCCTAACTCAAGGAGGAAAACCAATAGCATATTTTAGTGAGAAACTCAATGGAGCAGCCCTCAATTACCCTACTTATGACAAAGAACTCTATGCTTTGGTAAGATCTCTTGAAACCTGGCAACATTATCTATTATCCAAAGAGTTTGTTATTCATACAGATCATGAGACCCTCAAGCACCTAAGAGGACAAACCACTCTTAAGAAAAGACATGCAAAGTGGCTTGAGTTTATAGAGACTTTTCCATATGTGATCAAGTACAAGAAAGGCAAGGAAAACGTCGTAGCTGATGCACTATCAAGGAGACATGCTCTAATTTGCACAATGGAGGCAAAAATCATGGGATTTGAGCATATCAAGAGTTTATATGAAACTGATCCAGATTTCAAAGAAGCTTTCAAGGAGACAAGCAAAGCTGCGTATGGATCATTTTATCAACAAGATGGATTCTTATTCAAGGATAGAAGACTTTGCATACCACAAGGATCTATGAGAGATTTGCTGATCAGAGAAGCACATGGAGGAGGGCTTATGGGACACTTTGGTCGAGACAAAACTCTAAGTGTGCTTATGGATCATTTCTTTTGGCCGCATTTAAAGAGAGATGTGGAGAGGTTATGTGCTAAATGCATCACTTGCTTAAAAGCAAAATCCAGGTCACATCCTAATGGTTTATATATGCCTTTGCCTATTCCTAACCTACCATGGGTAGACATTTCTATGGACTTTGTTTTAGGTCTGCCAAAGATCAACCACAAGGACTCCATTTTTGTGGTAGTGGACAGATTCTCCAAAATGGCTCATTTCATCCCATGCAACAAAACTCATGATGCTACTCAAATTGCTGATCTCTTTTTCAAAGAAGTAGTACGTTTGCATGGATTGCCATGGACAATTGTATCAGATCGTGACACAAAATTTCTAGCCCATTTTTGGAAAACTTTATGGAGAAAGTTGGGAACAAAGCTGCTCTTCTCAACTACATGTCATCCACAAGCAGATGGCCAAACTGAGGTAGTAAATTGAACTCTTTCAACATTGTTGAGAGCTACGGTGGGTAAGAATTTAAAGCATTGGTTATCTTGTTTACCATTTATTGAGTTTGCTTACAATCATGCCAAACATTCTGCTACTAAATTCTCTCCGTTTGAAATTGTTTATGGCTTTAACCCTACTACTCCTTTAGATCTTGTATCTTTGCCTCAAGGTGTTATTTCTAGTGAAGGAGAAAGTAGAGAAGATTTTATCAAGAAACTCCATCAAAAGGCTAGAGAAAATATGGAGAAAAGGACCGAGAAGTACAAGCAACAAGCTGATAAAAATCGAAAAGATATCAGTTTTGAACCAGGAGACTTGGTATGGGTACACATGAGAAAGGAAAGGTTCCCAAATCAAATAAAATCCAAGCTCTCACCAAGAGGAGATGGACCATTTCGAGTGTTAGAGAAAATCAACAACAACGCTTACAAGCTTGAGCTTCCTGGTGAGTTAAACATTTCTCCAACTTTCAATATTACTGATTTGGCTCCCTATCATGCAGATGAATCAGTTCTGAGGTCAGAACCTTGTCAAGGGGGAGGGGATGATGAGGACATCGAAGCTATTAGCAACATTCCTATTATGCGATCAGCACCGGACGTCGAAGCTATTAGTAATTTGTCCGAGCCCGAAGAAGAAGCTATCAGCAACATTCCCATTATGCGATCAGTACCAAGGACAAGATCAGGCACCAAAGCATTACATGAAGAATTCAACAAGAAGGTGGAGAATTTAATAGAGCATGGGGAACTCCAACAAGATGTGATCACCAAGACAAACCAAGAAGGCATTCAAGAACAATTCAAGACTTCAACAAATCTGTTTTTGCCTCTACTTCAAGGAATTAATGAAGCCAACTTATTCATCATTTCCAAAGGAGATTCAGCCCCTCAAACTACTCCAGAACATTAAATAGCCAAGGTATGCATTTAAATTTAGATTATTAATAAGTTACTTTTGCTGTTTTGCAGATTCAAAGCCTTTAGTTATTCAAGAGTCATTTAGCTTTAATTAGAGTCAAATGTAATCAATTTTAGACCCTTGAAGGTCACTTGCTGCTGGACTATTTAATAAAGTCCCTTCTCAGCATGTATTATGCAAGTTTTATGAAATAAAAATTCGAGTTTTCTTCTAGGAAGAATCTATCACATTCAACCTTCTTGTGTGCGAAGCCTTGAAGCTTGTTTGTTCGACTTATCACAGCCTTTCCATAATCTGTGTGGCGTCATTCAATCCACCATCTACCCTCCTAGTTACTTCGATTCTTCAAAAAGTGTTGTACGACCATTTGAAGCAATCTCCATCATCGACTCCATCTTCATCCATTGGAACCTTAGAAAGTGTTGTACGACCAGCTAAGGTTCTCCATCCACCACCACGTTCCTGTATCAGTACTGCTCTACTTGTTTATGTTTTTTTTATCAGCGATGTTTTTTATTATCCATCAATCCAAAGGTTGGATCTTGAGGATGCTGAAAAAAATCAGCCCGATTACAAGTATGAGAAATTGAAAGTATGGATTACAATGCAAATTAAGCAAAATAAACTGAAACTGAATGATGACAGGATTTTCAGCATGAAATCTAGAATGAAGATGATGATGGTCTTCTTTTAATGGTCTCGATTCTTAGCAGAATTCACTCGGGAGTAGCGGCAAAGCCACTTGAATCAGCTTTGTCTTCCGATTCTGCATTGAGGGTATAACTTTCACTATGGAAATAACTTGAAATATAAAGTCAGGCTTAAGACTCAAAGCTCTGTGATGGACCGTTGGTGGTCGTGTTTCACAGGGATGTAATGAAGCTGGTACACACGGACTTGGAATACCTTGTCTATGTTTCTTTACCAGCTAACTGTGTTAGTGATGAAAAGACATGTGGGTTGACTAACCATGGTTCAAGGTACTTCTAATGGTTTACAACAAGGATTTAACCACCATAAAAACGGACTACGGATATTTTGGTTATGTTACAACTATCAAAGGTTGCAGATGACTGATCTGAGTTGCGATAGATTAAGTTTGCAAAAGAGGGTGGAGAAAAAGAGATGGCCTCAAAAGATAAATCCCAAGGGTAGAGTTCATCAAGGCATAGTTCAAACTCCAAGGATTTCCGATCAATCAAACATAATTGGGTGATATTAAGTAGAATCGAATGGGTAATTCAACGTATAAAAGAGAGAAAAAAGTAGGAGAGTAACACCTCCGAAAAGTACATGACGTTTTCAAGAATGCGCTAAAGGCATATTTCATAGAGTACTAACTTCGGAATAAAATGACAGAATGTACATCTTTAAGCATAGTTATTCATTCTTTCATAATTGAATACACTTTCGAAGCTTGCTTGTATGGGTGTAGAGGCGTCAAAAGAGCGGAGATGCCCCGCCCTTTAGTCAATAAGATGATGACCTGTTGTAAGGCATCCTCCCTTAGTCTTCATGAATCCCAAAGGAAGTTGCCACCTCTCCTGCCAATTGCAGGTGCAATATTAACAAACACAGAAACCTGTCTTAATCTTCAACACTGTACCACTCAAATATACTTACCAATCAATCTCTTGCTGTTTTTGTCAAAACATCCTTCCACAGACTATACAGGCAAGAACGTTTCTATGACGAGCAACCAAGTCACCACAAGTATTTAGCAAGACAATTATACTGTAGAACAACACTATAAGCCTCAGTATCCAAGTAAATATCGGTTCAGCAAGTGTCACTTCAGATGTCATAGAATTTTGATGTGTCAACTGTGAAAAATGTACAAAAAAAAAAATATATCGAAAGACGATTAAGCTAAATCATATTTTAGAGCTATCCTCACCCAGATAAAGCACACGATGCAGGAACTGGATATCATGTTGTACTACATTAAATATAGGGATAATTGTCAAAACATGCATTTATGTTTCGTCCACAAACGAAATAGTACACAATGTTTTGTCCACGTCGTCTGGCTATCCTTATGAATCGTCCACGCACTTCTGTTAGAAAAATGTAACAGCAGAACCTGAATTGACAATTTTGCCGTTTTGGTTTGAAATTCAAAAATAAGAATTTCGTCCAAAAAATGAGTGGCTGAGGATTGTTAGGGCAATTTCGTCCAAAATTTTTTTTAGACACAAGCACATGATAGCACGTGAGGCTACAGATTCGAATATTCTGTTAATTTTACTGACAAAAGTGCGTGGACGATTCATAAGGGTAGCCAGACGACGTGGACGAAACATTGTGCACTATTTCGTTTGTGGACGAAACATAAGTGCATGTTTTGACAATTATCCCTTAAATATATTGTCACAGTACAGGTGTAGTAGCATGATTATGGCATCAAAAGTCTTCATTAGCATTGTAGCACACCATCTGAGCAAACCCGTGTATTTAGTCATTTCATTCATCATAAGTTTCAAACTTTCCAACCAAATCTTTGTTCGGCATTGTGAATTGTATTAAGGAAAAACTCCACGTACTAACTATCATAGACTTGCACATTTCAAGAACTGATTATTGACTTATTAGTCGATCAGATCAGGCAAGTAAACTTAAGGTAATTACACAAACTAACATTTTCCGTTAGAAACGACAGAAAACGTTAGAAAAAACTCCAGGAACTAACTGTCATAGATATGACTATTGAACTCAAAAACTAACTATAGACTTGTTACTTTTTGGAGTTTTACCTAACGTTTTCTATCATTTCTAACGGAAAATGTTAGTTTATGGAATTACCTTAAGTCTACAGGCCTGATCTGATTGACTAATAAGTCAACAATCAGTTCTTGAACGGTATCAGTTGACGATAGTTAGTTCCAGGTTTTATCCCTTGTATTGAACCTTTTCCCACCGTGTGAGCTACAAGAAACTATTTTTTGACCCTTGTGCCATGTAAATTCCCTTCATATTTGTGTTACACCTTCCATATTAGTTTAAAATTAAGCATGCACAACATAAGTTGATCAAAATCCAAAATAGATGCAGGTAGGCAGCCTCAAGCAGAACCTTTGTGACATCACAAGTCATTTTTACTAGCCATTAGTTTATAAGACCAACCCTTTCTCATATAAAGTTCCCAGCCATGACAAATAACGGTCATTTGTCTTAGTGCAGTGCATAGGTTCAACATAAAACTAGCACAACTCTAAAAAACTAAACAGAAAGGGTAATGCCAGATGGTTAATCATGTCCTACAAGCATGTAAGGTGACTCTAATTGATGGCAAATTAATTAAGAGCTGAAATAAAAATGCAGCATTTATATTGCAAGAAGATTTCTGATTTAAACACACCATAGAGAGGGGAAAAGGTTTCCAATGAAGATATTAGGAAATAATTAAATGGCCAATACTCATGAACTGTTCAAGTACAAGGTGGCTCCCTAGTCTTCTTGAGGAAGGACAAGAAAAAAACAGCACATAAACTGATATTAGAAGACTTCTTATTTGAGCAACCAGTGTAGAACGAAGTGAATACAACAATTACAGGTTCAATTTTGGGTGAGAATTAAACATTAAAATAGTATACCTATTTACCAAGTACAATCACTTGAGCTTACCTTCATGCCAATCCAAGGTTCTGTAGCTTATTGCAGTGGGGAGTAGGGAAATTCTTATTCCAGTGACGCCTCTGTAGTTCCATATGGCAATGGCGCCAAAGTATGTTTTTGTAATCTTTAATCACATTCTCCTCGATGTTCGCCCGACCAGGACTTCCAAGTGGATACTTATCGTCAAATGTTGATGATTTCACATAGAACTCCACTCCAGATTTCTCAGTTGTTTTAGGAATCTGATAGGAGTAATTCCTATGCAAAGCATATTCAGGCTCTGAAAAGGGCAAGTAAGCAAGCAAGAAAATCAACAGAAACGGCAATATTTGGAGAACAATTAGAAGATTAGATCCTCCTCCTCCATGAATCTCTTCCCGCTGCTGACGACCATTTGCTCTAGTCCTATAAACATGAGCTGCACGGAACATGTCTGCCTGACCAAAGAACGACCTAAATATCTCATCTGGATCGAAATCATCATCAAACAAGTCATGAGCAGTTCGCCTAGGTCTCCGTCTAACATTGTGCCGTTGATTGTACTCAAACTCATCAACCAAACCCGTCTGGTCATATTGCCTCCTCGAGTCCAAATCACTCAAGCATTTAAAAGCCTTGCACACTTTCTTGAAAGCTTCCTCAGCTCCAGGAGCCTTGTTCTTATCGGGATGAACTTTCAACGACAACTTCCTATAAGCCTTCCTAATTTCCTCGACGGAACAAGTTTTCTCCAGTCCAAGAACTGCATAATAGTCCATATTTCTCTTAATCAGCCTGATCAACTGAACATGCTCCTCAGTATAGTTCCGATCCTCGCTGCACTGTACAGGACCAGGCTCATTCCTAACAGAGCCCTTGTGATCAGCAGATGGTCCAGAATCAAGGCTCTCGCAGGAAGCGAGAAGCTCATCAACAGGCAAGTCACCATTTAGACGCTGAGCAATCTTGATAAATTTCAGAGCACGGTTCTTGTTCCCAGATGCAATTGCTTCTTCAGCAATACGGACACATCTCAACGCCTCATCCTTGTTGCCATCCATGACCGAACAAACCCACTTGAAGATTTCAACAAAAAATTGTTTTCAATTCACAAAAAATTAACTTCGATTTCCCAATGCGATGTGAATTAAAATGGATTGCCAGGGCATTGATTCCATGCATATGAGAGTAAAGAGTAACAGAAACAGAAGATGAAAGCAGAGGCTGTAAGCTTACCTGCAGCGCAACAGAGATTCAAACCCTAAAATAGAGAAGAGGAGATCAAAAGATCTAGAGGAACTCGAATGGGTAACGACGACCGACGACTCTCGTTACTTGAGCAAATCAAATGAGATGATGCCATGTAACCATTTCTCTATTACCATTTTAAGGGAAATTCTAATTTATTACGCTCAATTATACCATTTTTACATGGTGTCACGGTTTTGTTTTATTTAAAAATTAATAAAAGAAATCAAATAATCTAGTAACCATGAGAACCCATTCAAGATAGGGAAATTTGATTTTTTTTTAGAGGAAATGATGATATTATTAAATTAAATTCAAGTAATCTGGTGCCCACAAACGTAGGAATCACCGTACATAAACCAAATTAACATAATTGGAAAGACAAGTGCAGAATAATTAAATGTGCTCTTAGACATAATTGCGGTCGGGGGGGCGGGACTGCGGTAGCATCCGAGGACACCGATACAGTATACTCCAACCAGAAGAAACTGATCGAGCAGATCAGAGGATAAGCAAACAGTGGTGGACCGATTACTCCCCCGGTATGTTAGCGTGCGTCGTCCTCCCTTGACTGATAATGGTATGGCTCCTGAACGCGGGATTGCTGACTCCGAAGTGGTAGAGAAGTAACTCATCAACTGTTGGTGGTACCCTTGCCACCTATACACCAGGGAGAAGGTACAGTCGACCAAACCCTCCCTGGCCTTCCCATCACTCATTCTTGGAGGCGAGGGTGTTTGAAGCCCCCCGCCGCTGCTGAAGACGCCCCATTCGACGCCGCTGATTCTTCATCCTCCGCTGGGTCCTCCTCTCTCATGAACCCACGATCCAGACACGCCTCCCGCTCAACCCTACCCGGTTCCTTAGTCGCCACTCCCGGCCCCTTTCTTCGACGCCAAACAACTGCCTCCGATGTCTCCTCCGGCATGAATGCCGAGTCCGAGGAGATCGGAATAGGCATGTGCTCCTCCCCCATTGACGTCGACAGTGGAGGAGCAGCTCTCCCACCACCGCCGACACGAGTAACTCCCGCCCCCCTCGCGCTCCTCCCAATCCCGCTGCCCAGCCTCCTTGGTCGGAGGCCCTTCACCGGCGTGCGGCGGAGACAGGCCGGTCTCGGCCGAGCCCAGCCCGCCTCCTCCATGGCCGAGAACTACAACGTCGACGACGTTCCGTCCCTGTCCGTCCATGTCCCCTCCGACAGCACGAGATCTCCATCCCCCGAGATCACCATAATCGGAGACGCCGATCCCGAGTCCACCTTCGGCGCCGTCCCTATCGAGATCCGCCGACCATGGACCTTAGCCGCCTCCTCCCGTTCCTCCAAACCCCATTCGAACACCGACTCCCTGGGGCCACACTCCGATAGCCGAGGCCCCATAGGCACCCCACCTTCAACCTCCTTCACCCCTCCTTCCATCTCCTCCAAGGAAGCCATGAGAGCACAAGGAATATCGCAAAACCCTAACCCTAACCTTAGCAGAGCAATAGGAGAGAGCTGTGGCGTTTTTGTTGCTGATAGGGAAATTTGATAAACTATGCTTCCAAACATCTTTTATTTTTTTAATATGCTTCTATAACTGAAAGTTGAAAATCTATGCTCTTTTTAAATATTATGACAAAAATACCCCCTATTCTACCTCACAAGCGATTGATTTTTTCCGCAACAATTCGCATAAACATATAGTTCGACCTCTCTGTCCCGGGTGCTGTGCACAAACGTCAAAAGGGAATGGGCTTCATCATCTCCTTGTACTGTGCCCAATGATTGTCCCTTGTTGCTTCATAGCTCCTATTATCAGCTCTCCGGTCGTTCTCGACTACGACATATCACAGAGATCTTCTCCATGTGACACATCAATTCGGAATGGCTCGGTCGATCAAACACACAACCAAACCACAACAACGACATGACTGAAGATCATGATGCATGGTCCAAGGCTGATTTGTTTGTTTTCTGTTGGCTGATCACATCATGACAAATGCAATAGTAAATATTTATTATCCTCTTTACATTACCACAAAGGCTATGGGCAAAATCATTTGTCAGGTTGTTTGGTACCAGAAAATCTCATAACAGAGTTACACAATTAATTTATTCAGTCATGTGTTTGGTACAAAATCACATTTGATGTTTTCTCATTCTTGTCCTTTTTTTTCCATGAAGAAGATAAAAAAAAAGTGATGATGTGTGTAAAGATGGAATAAAGATAAGGATGGAGGTGGTTGATACCTGATTTGGTTTTTCATTCACTATACTTTCATATAGTTTTTTTTTCTTTTCTCTTACTATGCCATTCAGAAAATTATAATGAGCCTTTAGAGAAGCCGAGACATGAATCTTGTATAAAGGTATTGAGAATGATTGAAAAACCGGAAAAAATAAATGAAATGAGAAAATAGTCAAGAGAATGATGTCCGTCCACGGCAGTTTTAAGTTTTTGCTAGACTTGATTTTATCTTGTATAATTAATAGGATAGATTACAGTCATGTTATTGAAACAAAAAACATTCAGTTAATACACTCAATCGATATCCCAAAGAGCAATTTCAATAGAAAGAGTTGTTAGGGATATTTTTGTCACAAAAAATAAAAAAGGCATAGATTTCCAATTTTCAATTATAGAAACATATTAGAAAAATAAGACATGTTTTAAGGCATAGTTTATCAAATTTCCCTCAACATATCCATTATAAGAATGGATGAATGAGATACAATTAAGTTTTTGACTTGTTGACTGCAAAAATATAACATTTTTTAATAAATGGTAGGAGCTTTTTAGTAAAATCGTATTACTTTTTTTTACCAATTCACTCATTATATTGCTTGATGACCGTGTCCTGATGCACGTTAAAAGAGGGTTTTGACGCATAGTCATCCCCACTCATCAAGATGGCGCCGTTGCCGGGGAGTAACAAGCGCTATTAGTATTTTTGCACCTTTTTAGCTAGCTTAATTACCTTTGTGATCCCTCATGTTTGCTTGCCTCTCTTGTAGGTGATTTGAAGAGTTGATTCGTTGATTTATGAAGCAGATTCTCACCTGGAGAATTCAAGAAGGCAACCTCTTCAGTCATTTGGCTTGCAACTAGGAGAATCCCCGCTTTTCTCAAGTGAAGTTCAATTGTAGCGTCTAAATTAAAAGGAGTGGTATTCCTAATCCCTTAAAACTTAAATTCATATGATATCTACTCTAAATTAAATGATGCCTGTTGGGATTTGTCGTTGTTGTAGAGATATAGGATATTGATTGAGCATTTCCGTGCATCGTTTATCTATGGACTCTTGAGAATGTGTGCCACCTTATCCAATAACTAAGTGTGGGGGAAGGGGTTGATTATATGCAAAAAGGGTAATTAAGTTGTTTGAATCTTACATGTAGAGTTAAAAATAATATTTTTGTTATGAGTCTTATTTTGTGTGTAAACTTTGGGTAAGTAATTTTGACTGATATGAGTAAGCTGAGAGTAGTTTTTTTTTTCATCATTTGCGGTTTGAGAAATGAATGGTGGATTTACTGTTGGTAGTGTTAAGATGTAATAACCACTCCCGGTCAACGCCAGTCAAATCTGCGAAAAACAGGAAAATTTAAAAATTTTAAGCAGACACTTAAATGAACCTAAATTTGACCCCGAGGGTCATATCGGACTTAAGTTGACCCCGGTATCGACCAAAGTGGGTTCCGGGGGACTCAGGGAAACTTTATGACAAGTTTGGGAAATGTTGACTTTTCGCTGGAAAAGTCAACCGAGCGACGTTTTGGTCCATTCGAGGACCGTTTTGGATCCAAAAAGCTTAGTCTTCGTCGCAGCGGTCTTAGTTGAGCCGTTTCCTTGTAGCCCGTGAAGTTTCGTAATTTCTTGGAAAAAGTGCCCGTTCGGGGCCCGAAACGTCCGATTTTCGCGAATCTGATTGGAAAATATCTTCCAAGAAGGTGTGGGACCCACTTGCCACATGTCACCAATGTGATGGTGTTAGGTTTATTGAACAAAACAAAAGATGAGACATGTGGGTTAGTTTTGTAATTATGATAAAAATGTGTGGTTTGAAACAAATTAAAAAGGGAATGAAAGGGTGTGTTAGGCCAACACTTCACAAATTAGAAAAAAAATAGACTTTTAGAGAGAGAAAATAAGAGAGAAGGAGGAGAGAAAAAGAGAAGAGGCTTGGGGAATTTGTGACGTTTCTCGTTCATCAAGCCGTTGGATCGTCTCAACGATAGAAGATTCAAGCTCACACCGTCATTCTCTACGGTGAGCACCTAACCGATTTTCGTTTTGGTACGTTTGAAATTTAGGGTTTGAGTTTAAACGGTTTGATTATGGTTGGGTTTTGGTTAGAATTGGTTTAAAGATGAATGGTTGAGGTTTGGGGTTCGTTAGGAACGTTTTGGGGCAAAAAGGGAATTTTGCCATTGTGGCTGTGTGGGGCCCACGTGCTCGGGTCACGGGTTTTCGTGTTCGGGTGGTTTAGAACGTTCCTCGGGTCATTAATCCACAACCGAATCGAATTTTGGAATTGAATTGTGAAAGTTGTAATTGACGAGTTTAGAAACTTTAAACGCTAATTAAATGACTCGGAAGTTGTAATTCGATTCCGTCAAGTGCCTAGGAACCCTTGAATTATTCTAAGACCTTGGAAACGAAAACGGGAATTTTCGGAGCCCCGGAAGGGCGTTTCCAAAACCCGGGCAGATTCGCCATGTCGGGCGAATCGGGCCTTTCCGGGTCCAATATTGACAATGTCGAGTAATTGGGGAGTTTGGGAGTGATCGACATTGTCGGGGTTACTTTTGGGCGTCAGGTTTATTAAAATTCAGTTTATGCCTGCAAGTTTAAAAGCGTTTGAAATTGTGTTCTTGTTAGATCGTGCCGCTGACAGAGGAAAGGGAAGCTAGGCGAGTGACCGAGATCACGCCGGAGCTTAATTGTGCGCTTTTGGAGAAAGCATACGAGGTAGGGAAAAGTAGCCGGATCTCGGCCCTGACTCGGGAAAGTTAACAGTAGAATTGCACGTGACACCGGGGTGTCGTGGGTTAAGTAGGTTTACCGAATATTAGAAAGGCATGATACGAGAACGTAGTGAACCTTGGCATTGCATGTGACACTTAGTAGTGTCGTAGGAGCAGTGAACTTATCGATATTAGAATTACTGGAGGCATATGACCATGCCCGGAGGTTGATTGTGAAACTGTTGATATTAGAACTGCTGGGGCATTGGTTATGCCCGGAGGTTGTTTGTATAATTTGTGTCTTGGGTGGCCATGAGAGCCCGTGTTTTACTGTTGTGTCTTGGGTGGCCATGAGAGCCCGTGTTTTACTGTTGGTGTCTTGGGTGGCCATGAGTGCCCGTGGGGTTGTTGAACCCGTGTCTTTACTGTGGGTGTGTCTTGGGTGGCCATGAGTGCCCGTGGGGTTATTGAACCTGTGTCCTTACTGTTGGTGTGTCTTGGGAGGCCGTGAGTTCCCGTGGGGTTGTTGAGCCTGTGAGTTATTGTCGGTGTGTCTTGGGTGGCCGTGAGTGCCGTGGGGTTGTTGAGCCCGTGAGTTACCGTTGGTGTGTCTTGGGAGGCCGTGAGTGCCCGTGGGGTTGTTGAGCCCGTGAGTTATTGTCGGTGTGTCTTGGGTGGCCGTGAGTGCCGTGGGGTTGTTGAGCCCGTGAGTTATGGTCGGTGTGTCTTGGTAGCCATGAGTGCCTGTGGAGTGTTGAACCTGCGTTGCTGCTGTTTGTTGAACTTGCTTGTGATTGTGATTGTGGTTACTGAGACAGGTCGACAGCCTGGCCTGACCGGGACTGGCAAAGCGCGTGAGTGAGAGAGGCTACTGAGACAGGTCGACCGCCTGGCCTGACCGGGACTGGCAAAGCGCGTGAGTGAGAGAGGTTATTGAGACAGGTCGACCGCCTGGCCTGACCGGGACTGGCAAAGCGCGTGAGTGAGAGAGGTTACTGAGACAGGTCGACCGCCTGGCCCGACTTTGTGTCGGGGAAGCGCGTGAGTGAGAGAGGTTACTGAGACATGTCGACCGCCTGACCTGAATGGGACTGGCAAAGCGCGTGAGTGAGAGAGGTTACTGAAACAGGTCGACCGCCTGGCCTGACCGGGACTGGCAAAGCGCGTGAGTGAGAGAGGTTACTGAGCAGCTGGCGTGCGATCCTTTGTGATCTTGTTTGGTGTGCGATCCTTTGTGATCTTGGGTGTTGCGTGGTTGTCTGTCGTGTCTTTGGAGGAGGTCGTCGACCGTTGAGTCGGGTCTACTTTACGTGTCCAAGTGTTGAGTCGGTTGAGGAAAGTATCAGTGTGTGGGTGTCGGTCAGGTTACTTGAGTTTGGGGATAGTGATCCCCGGTGTTGAGTTGGTTGTTGGTGTTACCGGCATTGTCTGCTAAGTATGTCATAGTCAGTCTGTTATCTGTGGTGGTGAGCGAACACTCACCCCTAGTTGCTTTTCCTACAGGTACCGGTCCCAGGTTGGACTAGGTGAGCTTCTGAAGCTTGAAGAGCTAGGAGCGGGATTCTGGGTTTATTTTGAGTCTAGTGACGTATACCTTGCTTTTTGTCCATTTGTTGGGACGTACCTTTAAGTTGTAAATGATTATTTTTGATGAACAAATGGTGATTTTAAAGTGATTTATGTAAAAGGTTTCAAAATGTTTTATTGTTTTAAACGTTCGCGTCCTGAGTTCGGTTTACTGAAATTGGGGCGTGACATAAGAAGTCGTATATTGTGTTTAAGTTTTATCCCTTTATTCGGGTACAAAATGAATATGAGATGCTAGATTATTAGGAACCTTTCAAATCTTTTTATCATCGCTAGCATGATTCTATCTTGGTTTTTGCCTATAACGGCTTTAATTATGAGACAATAGACTTATTTCACTTGTCACATTGAGAAAGTATTGAGTTCACATGCTTATTGTTGAGGGATCAAACTATGTGTTTTGGTAAATTATAGATCTAGTCGAGTTCAGGTGGTTAGTCTCATTGTGCGTTTGTGGTACCATTTTTTAAAAATCTCACACACTACGCACGGAAAATTAAGTATAGGTTCCGGGAAAAGGGGGTCTAATAAAAGCTTTGTTTGGGAAAATGTGTGAGGTGCGGCGGTTCGCATGCAGAGTGAGCCTCACACCCGAAACCTCTCAAAGAATAATGAAAGGTGAACCCCTCAGCCTATCTTAGTGATCCAAAGTTTTCTACACATAATCGAAAAAACTAAACAAAACTCTGATCTACCACTTGACTCGTAAAGGAACTAGATGGGTTTACAATTCGCATAGTCCCAAGGCAATGTAATTGCATGAAAACACCCAATTGTGTGAGTTGTAAATGAGTTTAGGAATGCTCTTGATTAGTACCGTTAATATGTAATGTAAGAACCGCCCCGGTCGATCCCGGTCGAACCGTTGAATTCTGGCGAAAGTTGACTTTTTGTCGGAAAAGTCAACCGATGACTCCGGGAGTCATTCGGGACCTTTTCGGGGCCCAAAAAGCTTTTTCATCATTTCTACCTCAAATCATCTCCTAAACTTCATTTTCTTCATCCCCTTTCCATCCTTAAGGTAAATCATCTATCTATTTTCGTTTTGGTTGAAGTCCACTTAGTGGGTTTGCTAGAAAAAGCTTGAAACTAGTTGAGTTTCCATGGATGATGAACTTTTAAGGTTGAAGTAGATGATAGATGCTTAAAACTAGGTTTAGATGATGAAATAAATTGGATTTGTGGAGTTTTGATGAAGACCCATGATGGGTATTGAGGTATTGACGTTTATGGAGCTGTTTTGGAGGTTTGGGAAGGTTAAAAATGGAGATTTTGAGGTTTATTTTCGTGAAATCGGAGCTGGAGGAAGAAGAAGGATGAACCTGTCCAGACCCATCACAGATCCGTGACGGGGACCGTGACGGGGAACATGACGGGGACCGTGACGGAGGACGTCACGGCTCCGTGAGGGAGACCGTGACAGCGCCAGTCACGGCTTAGTGAGGGAGATTCGCAGCTTCTTGGGTTTGGCCGGTTATTACTGACGGTTCGTCCAGGACTCCTCACGTCTAGCCGCGCCGATGACTACCCTGACACGCAAGGGAGTTGAGTTTTTGTGGACTAATGAGTGTGAGCACTCCTTTATCGAGCTGAAGGCTCTTCTGACTACCGCGCCCGTGTTGATAGTGCCGGAGCGCGGGATCGGATATGATGTGTATTGTGATGCATCCGGTGAAGGACTGGGGTATGTGTTGATGCATTCCGGGAAGGTAGTTGCGTATGGCTCCAGACAGTTGAACACATGAGCGCAACTACCCGACCCACGACTTAGAGTTGGCAGCAGTCGTCTTCGCGTTGAAGAGCTGGCGACACTACTTGTATGGAGAGCGATTCCGGGTTTTCTCGAATCACAAGAGTCTCAAGTACATCTTCTCCCAGCGAGACTTGAACATGCGCCAGAGGCGGTGGATGAAGCTACTTGAGGAGTACGTCTTCGAGCTACTCTACCATCTGGGCAAGGTGAACGTCGTCGCCGATGCCCTGAGTAAGAAGTCGACTCACTGTCTTGCCAGTATAGCAGTCCGAGAGTGGGACATGATGGAGTAGTTGAGCACGTTTGGGCTCGAGCTTGATGAGATCACCGATGGCGTAGCCATGTGTTCGCTGGTGGCTCAGCCCACACTAGTTGCTCGTGTACTGGAGGCACAAGCCGAGGATGCCGAGGCGGTAGAAATCCGGGAGAGCATTATCAACGGTGTCGACACCGAGGGCTGGGAGCAGAGTACCGATCCGGGTCTACGATACCGAGGAGGGCTGTTTATGCCGTGTGGTTGTAGAGACGCTGTGTTGAGAGAGTCTCATCACTCCCGTCTTGCTGTGCACCTGGGTGGCACTAAGATGTATCGGGATATCAGACGGCAGTTCTGGTGGAGCGGGATGCGAAGAGCAGTTGCAGAGTTCGTCTCGAGATGCCTCACCTGTCAGCAGGTGAAGGCCGAGCATCAGCATCTCGCCGGTTTATTACAGCCATTGACGATTGCGCAGTGGAAGTGGGAGCACGTCACGATGGACTTCATGAGTGGCTTACCGAGGTCGTCGAGAGGGTATGACGCAATTTGGGTAGTGGTTGACCGACTGACCAAGTCGGCACACTTCTTAGCCATGAGGATGACTGATACGGTTGACATTCTAAGCCGTCTGTACGTTTGGGAGATTATCCGTCTTCACGAGGTTCCGGTGTCGTTTGTGTTCGACAGAGACCCTCGATTCAGCTCTAGGTTTTGGGAGAGCTTGTAGAGAGCACTGGGGACCGAGGTCTTGCTCAGTACATCGTATCACCCACAGACAGACGGTCAGTCAGAGTGCACGATTCAGATCTTAGAGGATATGCTGCGGGCATGTGTGTTGGACTTCCGAGGGTCATGGGAGGACCATTTACCATTGGCCGAGTTCGCCAACAACAACAGCTTCCAGGCCAGTATTGGGATGGCACCGTTTGAGGCGTTGTATGGTAGGTCGAGGCGTTCGCCCGTGTGTTGGACAGAGGTGGGAGACAGGAGTCTACTCGGTCCAGAGCTTGTCCGGGAGGCGACCGAGAAGGTTGCACTGATTCGGGATCAGTTGAGGACCGCGCAGAGGCGACAGAAGAGTTATGCAGATAGAACGACGCCGGCCTCTTGAGTTTACAGTTGGTGATCATGTGTTTCGGAGGGTGAGCCCGAAGAAGGGTTTATTGCGGTTCAACCGCGGCGGAGGCAAGTTGGCCCCGCGGTTTATCGGACCTTTTGAGGTTTTGGGCAGAGTTGGAGCCGTTGCTTACCGCCTTGCATTGCCACCGCAGCTCGGGAACGTTCATAACGTCTTCCACGTGTCCCAGCTGCGGAAGTACACTACGGACCCCTCCCACGCTATTGAGTGGACGGACATCGAGGTAGCTGAGGATGTCTCGTATGCGGAGCAGCCAGTCCAGATTCTGGATACGCGAGAGCAGGTCTTGCGTGGCAAGACTATCCCACTGGTACGGGTGCAGTGGCGTTATCACGGAGTAGAGTTGACATAGGAGCGCGAGGATGAGGTTCGTGCGAAGTACCCCAGCCTGTTCGACCCTTGAGGTACATCCGTTTAAAATTTCAAGGAAGAAATTCTTTTAAGGGGGGTAGATTGTAAGAACCGCCCCTGGTCAACTGGTGAATTCTGGCGAAAGTTGACTTTTTGCTGGAAAAGTCAACCGATGACTCCGGGAGTCATTCGAGACCTTTCTGAGGCCCAAAAAGCTTAGCCGTCGTTACGGTTAGCTAAATTGGACCGTTTCCTTTCAAATGGCTTGTTTTGCGAAAAAGTCAAACTCGGGTCAAACTAAGCCTAATTCAGGGCTAAAATTAATTAAATCTTTTGTGCTGGATTTTCTAAAGAAGAGAGGTGGTCCCCACATGGACATGTGTCCATGTTGGCTTGGGGGAGAAGAAAGAGGGTAGGATGACTCTTATACCCTTAAACTTGAACTTGAAAGGCTTTTAGGCAAATGGGGCATTTGAGTCATTGCAAGGTTAGGTTTAAAGTGGTTTGGGACACAATATCAGCCCATTTTTCATTAGTGGCCGAATTCTATAAAGAGAGGAGAGAGTTTGGAGCTTCCATGGAAGCTTGAAGAAGAAGCAAGGAGAAGGAGGAGACTTTTTGATCATTTCTACCTCAAATCATCTCCCAAACTTCATTTTCTTCATCCCCTTTCCATCCTTAAGGTAAATCATCTATCTATTTTCGTTTTGGTTGAATTCCACTTAGTGGGTTTGCTAGAAAAAGCTTGAAACTAGTTGAGTTTCCATGGATGATGAACTTTTAAGGTTCAAGTAGATGAAATGCTTAAAACTAGGTTTAGATGATGAAATCAATTGGATTTGTGGAGTTTTGATGAAGACCCATGATGGGCATTGAGGTATTGACGTTTATGGAGCTGTTTAGGAGGTTTGGGAAGGTTAAAAATGGAGATTTTGAGGTTTATTTTCGTGAAATCATAGCTGGAGGAAGAAGAAGGACGAACCTGTCCAGACCCGTCACGGATCCGTGACGGAGAACGTGACGGGGACCGTGACGGAGGACGTCATGGCTCCGTGAGGGGGACCGTGACGACGCCACTCACGGCTCCGTGAGGAGAACCGTGACGGCGCCAGTCACGGCTCCGTGAGGGAGATCCGCAGCTTCTTGGGTTTGACCGGTTATTACCGACGGTTCGTCCAGGACTTATCACGTCTGGCCACGCCGATGGCTGCTCTGACACGCAAGGGAGTTGAGTTTTTGTGGACTGATGAGTGTGATCACTCCTTTACCGAGCTGAAGGCTCCTCTTACTACCGCGCCCATGTTGATAGTGTCGGAGCGCAGGATCGGATATGATGTGTATTGTGATGCGTCCGGTGAGGGACTGGGGTGTGTGCTGATGCAGTCCGGGAAGGTAGTTGCGTATGGATCCAGACAGTTGAAGACACATGAGCGCAACTACCCGACCCACGACTTAGAGTTGGCAACAGTGGTCTTCACGTTGAAGAGCTTGCGACACTACTTAAATGGAGAGCGATTCCGGGTGTTCTCGAATCACAAGAGTCTCAAGTACATCTTCTCCCAGCGAGACTTGAACATGCGCCAGAGGCGGTGGATGGAGCTACTTGAGGAGTACGACTTCGAGCTACTCTACCATCTGGGCAAGGCGAACGTCGTCGCCGATGCCCTGAGTAGGAAGTCGACTCACTGTCTTGCCAGTATAGCAGTCCGAGAGTGGGACATGATGGAGTAGTTGAGCACGTTTGGGCTCGATCTTGATGAGATCACCGATGGCGTAGCCATGTATTCGCTGGTGGCTCAGCCCACACTAGTTGCTCGTGTGCTGGAGGCACAAGCCGAGGATTCCGAGGCGGCAGAAATCCGGGAGAGCATTATCAACGGTGTCGACACCGAGGGCTGGGAGCAGAGTACTGATCTGGGTCTACGATACCGAAGAGGGCTGTTTGTGCCGTGTGGTTGTAGAGACGCTGTGTTGAGAGAGTCTCATCACTCCCGTCTTGCTGTGCACCCGGGTGGCACCAAGATGTATCGGGATATCAGACGGCAGTTCTGGTGGAGCGGGATGTGAAGAGCAGTTGCAGAGTTCGTCTCGAGATGCCTCACGTGTCAGCAGGTGAAGGCCGAGCATCAACGTCTCGCCAGTTTATTACAGCCATTGGCGATTGCGCAGTGAAAGTGGGAGTACGTCACGATGGACTTCATGAGTGGCTTACCGAGGTCGTCGAGAGGGCACGACGCAGTTTGGGTAGTGGTTGACTGACTGACCAAGTCGGCACACTTCTTAGCCATGAGGATGACTGATATGGTTGACATTCTAAGCCGTCTATACGTTCGGGAGATTATTCGTCTTCACGAGGTTCTGGTGCCATTTGTGTTCGACAGAGACCCTCGATTCACCTCTAGGTTTTGGGAGAGCTTGTAGAGAGCACTGGGGACCGAGGTCTTGCTCAGTACATCGTATCACCCACAGACAGACGGTCAGTCAGAGCGCACGATTCAGATCTTAGAGGATATGCTGCGGGCATGTGTGTTGGACTTCCGAGGGTCATGGGAGGACCATTTACCATTGGCCGAGTTCACCAACAACAATAGCTTCCAGGCTAGTATTGGGATGACACCGTTTGAGGCGTTGTATGGTAGGTCGTGTCGTTCGCCCGTGTGTTGGACATAGGTGGGAGACAGGAGTCTACTCGGTCCGGAGCTTGTCCGGGAGGCGACCGAGAAGGTCGCACTGATTCAGGATCAGTTGAAGACCGCGCAGAGTCGACAGAAGAGTTATGCAGATAGACGACGCCGACCTCTTGAGTTTACAGTTGGTGATCATGTGTTTCGGAGGGTGAGCCCAAAGAAGGGACTATTGCGGTTCAACCGCGGCGGAGGCAAGTTGGCCCCGCGGTTTATCGGACCTTTTGAGGTTTTAGGCAGAGTTGGAGCCGTTGCTTACCGCCTTGCATTGCCACCGCAGCTCGGGAACGTTCATAACGTCTTCCACGTGTCCCAGCTACGGAAGTACACTACGGACCCCTCCCACCCTATTGAGTGGACGGACATCGAGGTAGGTGAGGATGTCTCGTATGAGGAGCAGCCAATCCAGATTCTGGATACGCGAGAGCAGGTCTTGCGTGGCAAGACTATCCCACTGGTACGGGTGCAGTGGCGTCACCACGGAGTAGAGTCGACCTATGAGCGCGAGGATGAGGTTCGTGCGATGTACCCCAGCCTGTTCGACCCTTGAGGTACGTTCGTTTAAAATTTCAAGGAAGAAATTCTTTTAAGGGGGGTAGATTGTAAGAACCGCCCCGGGTCAACTGGTGAATTCTGGCGAAAGTTGACTTTTTTGTTGGAAAAGTCAACCGATCACTCCAGGAGTTATTCGGGACCTTTCCGGGTCCCAAAAAGCTTAGCCGTCATTACGGTTAGCTAAATTGGACCGTTTCCTTTCAAATGGCTTGTTTTGCGAAAAAGTCAAACTCGGGTCAAACTAAGCCTAATTCAGGGCTAAAATTAATTAAATATTTTGTGCTGGATTTTCTAAAGAAGAGAGGTGGTCCCCACATGGACATGTGTCCATGTTGGCTTGGGGGAGAAGAAAGAGGGTAGGATGACCCTTATACCTTTAAACTTGAACTTGAAAGGCTTTTAGCCAAATAGGGCATTTGAGTCATTGCAAGGTTAGGTTTAAAGTGGTTTGGGACACAATTTCAGCCCATTTTTCATTAGTGGCCGAATTCTATAAAGAGAGGAGAGAGTTTGGAGCTTACATGGAAGCTTGAAGAAGAAGCAAGGAAAAGGAGGAGACTTTTTGATCATTTCTACCTCAAATCATCTCCCAAACTTCATTTTCTTCATCCCCTTTCCATCCTTAAGGTAAATCATCTATCAATTTTCGTTTTGGTTGAATTCCATTTAGTGGGTTTGCTAGAAAAAGCTTGAAACTAGTTGAGTTTCCATGGATGATGAACTTTTAAGGTTCAAGTAGATGATAGATGCTTAAAACTAGGTTTATATGATGAAATCAATTGGATTTGTGGAGTTTTGATGAAGACCCATGATGGGTATTGAGGTATTGACGTTTGTGGAGCTGTTTTAGAGGTTTGGGAAGGTTAAAAATGGAGATTTTGAGGTTTATTTTCGTGAAATCGGAGCTGGAGGAAGAAGAAGGACGAACCTGTCCAGACCTGTCACAGATCTGTGACGCGGACCGTGACGAAGGACGCCACGGCTCCGTGAGGGAGACCGTGACGGCGCCAGTCACGGCTCCGTGAGGAGAACCGTGACGGTGCAGACTATGGGTCCGTGACCCGAACCGTGGCAGACCAGAGTTGGGCCTTTTGGGCCCATTTTGTTGGATTTCGAGTAATTGGGACGGTTATCTATAACCGTCCTATTTTGGGGTTAATTGGGAATGTTTTCCTCTTTACACCAGTTGTGAATTACTCTTGATTCTAGTCTTTAATTGTGATCCTAGACTTTGGACCCGAGCTTGGCGGAGGAGGAGACTTTTGGACCTCATGAAGTTACTAAGCGTTCGGAAAGCGATCGAGGTATGGAAAGTAGCGAATACCGGCTTAATTGCGTAAAGTTACTAGTATGCCTATAGGTTGAGAGTGCTTGATATAATGATAGTATGCATGTAGGATGTGAGGAACGAGTGAACTGAGGGATAGCTTACGAGTCATGTCGAGCCATAAGTTTGAGAATTGTCGTGCTGTAGAAATGCATGTGGGCCATGTCGAGCCCTTAGGTTTGTGTGTTGATTGAAATGCCATGATATATGATTGTGACACTTGATGTGGCATTTATCCGTTATTAGATTGAGAATCATGTTATGATATGCTCGATGTAGCGTGTTGTTATGTTTTGGGCAAGTGTGTCATGCTTGTTATGACGTGAACAAATGGTTGTGATATGATCGGGTGATTGATAGACCGATGTGTTGTGTTGTGGTAAGACTGACTCGGTTGGTATACCGTGGTTGAGTTATGGCATTGCCATGCGTGAGACTCTCTTGATGTATGTTCCGAGATGAGGCGTGTTCCAGTACGATACCTACACCGAGGGGGTACGCCGGTGTACGGTGGTATCTAGGCCGACGGTGAGTGGTCCCATGTACGCGGTCCCCCGGGGTGTGGTTCCGGTACGATACCTACATCGAGGGGGTATGCCGGTGTAGGGTGTCTAGGCTGACAGTTACGTGATCAGTATTGTGATTGTGCCTCGATGCATTTTCGGGAAGACATCTAGGTCGATGCTGTGTGGTCCGGTATGATGTATCGTGTTTGTGCCCCGATGTGGTTCTGAAAAGATATCTAGGCTGATGTTGTGTGGTCCGGTACGATATGGTTGAGTCGGGCTGTGGATAGCCGGCGGGTTCAGGGACTGCTGTACGGGACGTGTGTTTATTTTACTGTATGTTGTATGCTTGATCATTGGATAAGTGACGTGAGTACCGTGTGATAGTGTTCCTGTAAGTATGTTTGTGAGTGTGGTTATAGGCTTGTGACTAAGGGTTGTGGTTATGAGATTCCGTGTTGTGGTTAGTTGTGTGTCGTACTAGTATGCCCTAATTGGACAGTTACTCGTGGTTGTGAGCGGATGCTAAGAACCTTAACTAGTTTTCATACTGAGCGAAAGCTCACCCCCTTTACCTTATTGTTCTACAGGTCTTGAGCGGGATTTGGACTAGCGGGATTCTCGGAGCTTGGGAGCTAGTGAGGGTATTAGACTAGTGGGGTCTAGTGACGTATATTTTTATTTTTACTAAACTCTTTTACTATTTGGTTTTGCCGAGCTGTTGACTCGTGATGTTACTTGGATCTTTTAAACTGTTATTGGAGACTCTTTTTGGTATTTAAATTGCTTTATATTGTATTATTTTAGTTCACGTCTTGAGTCCGATCAAAACCGGATTTGGGGCGTGACAATTTGGTATCAGAGCCTGGTTTTTCAAAAACTTCGGACCGTACATCAATGAGGTGGGTAGAGTTAGGGCGCTAGGTTTCCGTGTGTCGGTTACGCAAGTCGGAAATGTCCTATGCGTGGGACCGAGACGAAGAGAGTCTCGGGTTAGTGAAATATCCGGTCTAAGTGTCGTGTACTTGCAGTAAACCATTATGGTTGTTGTCTAGGATTGTGTTAATTGACTGCTGAGTGTAGATGTGGCCGGGTGGTAATGGTGTAATTACCGGGACCCGAGGTGTATAGTTGCGATGACTTGCCATGTGCTATGTTTGTGTTGAGAGCTTTGTGCAGGTTGTGATTTGAATGTCACGCATAAGCGGATGGTTAGTGTAATTTACGGACGGGTCATGCCCAATTTTCTGCAGAAACTGAAGTGTATGTACCATCACGATTCGGCTATAGGGGGCACTGTAGCCGGACGTGATGGGGGGGATGTCAAGTGGTTACAACGTAGTTCGGGGACGCCTGAACCGGATTGTAACGACACGATGTCGACATGAATGTTATAGTAGAAAGAGGGCGTGTTAAGAACTTGAATCTAAGTTGATGTTTGTCTAATGTGAAGTTGTTGTGTGGTATGAATTGTGAACTGTGTAACTTGTGTGTGATATTGCTGATCGTTGTGTTTAACTTTTGTGACGCACTAGTGTGCAGTCTTCTTTGATTGTGTGAACTATTATGACTATACTATACTAAGCATATTATTAGTGCGAGTGCGGCTGTTATGAACCGTGTGTGAACGTTAGTTATTTAAGCGCGTCGTTTTATACGAAGTTAAGAAAATGAGCATGTGCGTTATCCGTGCAACGGATATACGACATGACACCTTCATACGTACCACGAGGCACCAAGAGTCGGCCAGCTGGGGGCCGAGGGCAGCCACCGGCCATTGATTCGGCTGGGGCAACAAGTGCCCAAGGTGCACCCGCTGAGGGGCACGAGAGAGTTGAGACTGGACCGTCGGGACTCCTTCCCAGGGTCCCGCCTGTCACTGTGCCTACCCAGGTGGTAGCTCTGGAGGAGCTGACTCGCATAGTGCAGGGCTTGGCAGCGGCCTTCGCCCTGAGAGAAGCTATGGCCCCGACACCGGAGACCGTGCCTGCTGCCACTACAACCGCCACCATGAGGCCTAGACAGGTCGACAACCACACCGCTCAGGCACTGAGGGACTTCCGCAGGTTGGGCACACCTGTCTTTTCCGTGGAGCCAGACCCCGAGGCAACCGAGAGATGGCTGGAGTGGATGACCCACAACCTGGATACGTTGGGGATACTGGATGGTGGCATGAGAGTATCTTTTGTGGCGTTCCAGCTGGAGGGAGATGCATATCATTGGTGGCAGCGCAAGCAGGCGCGAGTGAGGGATGACTTTTCGCTGTTTGGAGAGTGAATCCTGGAGCAATACTTTCCACAGTCGGTGTTGGATGACAGGCACCAGCAGTTCCTGGAACTGCGTCAGGAGGATATGAAAGTCTCTAAGTACGAGGAGAGGTTCACCTCCTTGTCCCGATTTGCCTCGGAGATGGTACAGACTGAGGGTCACCGCTGGAGACGGTATAAGGGAGGGCTCCGCCTTGTGATTACGGATCGGGTCGCCGTTCTGAGGACACAGGTATACTCAGACCTGGTGGATCAGGCACTGACAGTGGAGCGACGCTTCCGTGAGACAACCAGAGTTCGGGAGAGCAGGCCGAGGCCGAGCGGATCCTTGAGGCCGTATGAGGCCCGTGATCCGAGGAGACAGAGGATGTCGGGATCATTCCAGTCCCAGACACAGCTGAGAGAGACGCGATAGGTCGGATCAGTAGCATCCGTTGGACCTGCCTCATCAGGGAGAGCGTGTTTCCGATGCGGACAGTTGGGCCACGTGATTCGAGACTACCCGAGGAGCAGTGGACCAGCAGACCGTCCGGCAGGCGGACCTGAGGGGAGGCCGAGTGCCGGGCCACCACTATGCCACCAGTGCGGCCGTCCAGGACACTTCACTGCTAGGTGCCCCGATCGGTTTCGGGAGATTTCGGCCCCGCAACCACAACAGTCACAGACTGGGCAGTCACCGCAGTTCTAGCAGCGCCAAGTTCAGGCGCAGAGAGCTCCGCGGCAGGCAGCAAGCTGCACAACAGATGACACTTCCACTACCCCCGAGGGGCGGAACTCAGGCACCACAGGACAGGGTGTACGCAGTCGCCGACTCTCGAGCTGAGGGACGTCACTCCGGCCATGAGGCTACTCAGGGTACGTGCTTGCTTTACAATTCATGGGCATCTTTCTTATTTGATATTGGAGCATGACATTCTTTCATCTCTTCTTCTTTCGCTGGTTTGTTGGGGTTGAGGGTGGAGTCGTTGAGTCGACCTTTATGTCTTGACACCCCTGTTACGGGAGAGGTAGTTCTGAGTACCGTATGTCGAGCTTGTGAGATTAGATTGGTTGATTGCCCTTTTTATGGTTATTTTCTTGTGTTGGACATGACGGAATTTGACGTGATCTTGGGGATGGACTGGATGACGAGGTACTGGGCGTCGATCGACTGTTATCGGCGACAGGTGACTGTAGTATCGGGCGACACAATCGTCACTTGTGTCTAGGGCAGTTGGAGCGGAGTTCTTCTGTCAGCGTTGACCGTGGGATATGAGGTGGAGACCGTGCAGCGTAGAGAGCTACTACGGGTAGTGTGCGAGTTCCCGGAGGTCTTTCCGGAGGAGTTGTCGGGATTACCGCCGGCGCGCAAGGTGGAGTTTAGGATCGACTTGATACCGGGTACGACGCCGATATCCATGGCCCCGTACCGGTTTGCACCATCCGAGTTTTTCAAGCTGAAGCGACAACTTGAGGAGCTTCGGAAGAAGGGATTTATCCGACCGAGTGCTTCGCCGTGGGGAGCACCCGCCTTCTTCGTGAAGAAGAAGGGTGGAGCACTGGGGATGTGCATCGATTACCGGAAGTTGAACCGGGTCACGGTGAAGAACCGCTACCCGATGCCGAGGATTGATGACTTGTTCGATCAGCTGAGATGACCGAAGTGCTTCTCGAAGATTGATCTACGATCCGGGTACTATCAGTTGAGGGTTCGGGAGGAGGATGTGACGAAGACCGCATTTCGGACTCGGTATGGGCACTACGAGTTCCTGGTGATGCCGTTCGGGCTGACGAACGCGCCTACAGCGTTCATGGATCTGATGAACGGGATCTTCCGACCGTACTTGGACCAGTTCGTCGTGGTATTCGTAGATGATATTCTGATTTATTCTCCGAGTGAGGAGGCGCACGTGGAGCATCTGAGGACAGTCTTGACATTGTTACACACTCACCAGTTGTACGGCAACCTGGAGAAGTGCGAGTTTTGGCTCGCCGAGGTGAAGTTCCTCGGGCATGTTGTGTCCCGAGAGGGTATATTAGTCGACCCGGCGAAGTTTGACGCGGTATCGAAGTGGGCACGGCCCAAGAGTGTCTTCGAGATCCGCAGCTTCTTGGGTTTGGCTGGTTATTACCGAAGATTCGTCCAGGACTTCTCACGTCTGGCCGCGTCGATGACTGCCTTGATACGCAAGGGAGTTGAGTTTGTGTGGACTGATGTGTGTGAGCACTCTTTTACCAAGCTGAAGGCTCGTCTGACTACCGCGCCCGTGTTGATAGTGCCGGAGCACGGGATTAGATATGATATGTATTGTGATGCGTCCGGTGAGGGACTGGGGTGTGTGCTGATGCAGTCCGGGAAGGTAGTTGCGTATGGCTCTAGACAGTTAAAGACACATGAGCGCAACTACCCGACCCACGACTTAGATTTGGCAGCAGTCGTCTTCGCGTTGAAGAGCTGGCGACACTACTTGTATGGAGAGCGATTCTGGGTGTTCTCGGATCACAAGAGTCTCAAGTACATCTTCTCACAGCGAGACTTGAACATGCGCCAGAGGCGGTGGATGGAGCTACTTGAGGAGTACGACTTCGAGCTACTCTACCATCCGGGCAAGGCAAACGTCGTCGCCGATGCCCTGAGTAGGAAGTCGACTCACTGTCTTGCCAGTATATCAGTCCGAGAGTGGGACATGATGGAGGAGTTGAGCACGATTGGGCTCGAGCTTGATGAGATCACTGATGGCGTAGCCATGTGTTCGCTGGTGGCTCAGCCCACACTAGTTGCTCGTGTGTTGGAGGCACAAGCCGGTGATTCCGAGGCGGCAAAAATCCGGGAGAGGATTATCAGCTGTGTCGACACCGAGGGCTGGGAGCAGAGTACTGATCTGGGTCTACGATACCAAGGAGGGATGTTTGTGCCGCGTGGTTGTAGAGACGATGTGTTGAGAGAGTATCATCACTCCCGTCTTGCTGTGCACCCGGGTGGCACCAAGATGTATCGGGATATCAGACGACAGTTCTGGTGGAGCGGGATGCGGAGAGCAGTTGCAGAGTTCGTCTCGAGATGCCTCACCTGTCAACAGGTGAAGGCCGAGCATCAGCGTCCCGCCGGTTTATTACAGCCTTTGCCGATTGCGCAGTGGAAGTGGGAGCACGCCACGATGGACTTTGTCAGTGGCTTACCGAGGTCGCCGAGAGGGCACGACGCAGTTTGGGTAGTGGTTGACCGACTGACCAAGTCGGCACACTTCTTAGCCATGAGGATGACTGATACGATTGACACTCTGAGCCGTCTTTACGTTCGGGAGATTATCCGTCTTCACGGGGTTCTAGTGTTGGTTGTGTCCGATAGAGACCTTCGATTCACCACTAGGTTTTGGGAGAGCTTGCAGAGAGCACTGGGGACCGAGGTCTTTCTCAGTACAACGTATCACCCACAAACAGACGATCAATCAGAGCGCATGATTCAGATCTTAGAGGATATGACGCGGGCATGTGTGTTGGACTGCCGAGGGTCATGGGAGGACCATTTGCCATTGGCCGAGTTCGCCTACAACAACAGCTTCCAGGCCAGTATTGGGATGGCACCGTTTGAGGCGTTGAATGGTAGGCCGTGTCGTTCGCCCGTGTGTTGGACAGAGGTGGGAGACAGGAGTCTACTCGGTCCAGAGTTTGTCCGGGAGACGACCGAGAAGGTCACACTGATTCGGGATCGGTTGAGAACCGCGCAGAGTCGACAGAAGAGTTACGTAGATAGACGACGTCAGCATCTTGAGTTTACTGTTGGTGATCATATGTTTCTGAGGGTGGGCCCGAAGAAGGGACTATTGCGGTTCAACCGCGGTAGAGGCAAGTTGGCCCCGCGGTTTATCGGACCTTCTGAGGTTTTGGGCAGAGTTGGAGCCGTTGCTTACCACCTTGGATTGCCACCGCGGCTCGGGAACGTTCATAACGTCTTCCACGTGTCCCAGCTACGGAAGTACACTGCGGACCCCTCCCACGCTATTGAAGGGGCTGACATCGAAGTAGCTGAGGATGTCTCGTATGAGGAGCAGCCAGTCCGGATTCTGGATACGCGAGAGCAGGTCTTGCATGGCAAGACTATCCCATTGGTACGGGTGCAGTGGCGTCACCACGGAGCAGAGTCGACCTGGGAGCGTGAGGATGAGGTTCGTGCGAAATACCCTAGCCTGTTCGACCCTTGATGTACGTCCGTTTTAAATTTCGAGGACGAAATTATTTTAAGGGGGTAGATTGTAAGAACCGCCCCTGGTCGATCCCGGTCGAACCGGTGAATTCATGCGAAAGTTGATTTTTTGCCGGAAAAGTCAACCGATGACTCCGGGAGTCATTCGGGACCTTTCTGGGGCCCAAAAAGCTTCGTCGTCGTTACGGTTAGCTAAATTCGGCCGTTTCCTTTCAAATGGCTCATTTTGCCAAAAAGTAAAACGCGGGTCAAACTAAGCCTCATTCAGGACTAAAATTAATTAAATCTTTTGTGCTGAATTTTCTTTAGAAGAGAGGTGGTCCCCACATGGACATGTGTCCATGTTGGCTTGGGGGAGAAGAAAGAGGGTATGATGACCCTTATACCCTTAAACTTGAACTTGAATGACTTTTAGGCAAACGAGTCATTTGAGTCATTGCAAGGTTAAGTTTTAAGTGGTTTGAGACACAATTTCAGCCCATTTTTCATTAGTGGCCAAATTCTATAGAGAGATGAGAGAGTTTGGAGCTTCCATGGAAGCTTGAAGAAGAAGCAAGGAAAAGGAGAAGGCTTTTTGATCATTTCTACCTCAAATCATCTCCCAAATTTCATTTTCTTCATCCCCTTTCCATCCTTAAGGTAAATCATCTATCTATTTTCGTTCTGGTTGAATTCCACTTAGTGGGTTTGCTAGAAAAAGCTTGAAACTAGTTGAGTTTCCAGGGATGATGAACTTTTAAGGTTGAAGTAGATGATAGATGCTTAAAACTAGGTTTATATGATGAAATCAATTGGATTTGTGGAGTTTTGATGAAGACCCATGATGGGTATTGAGGTATTGACGTTTGTGGAGCTGTTTTGGAGGTTTGGGAAGGTTAAAAATGGAGATTTTAAGGTTTATTTTCGTGAAATCGGAGCTGGAGGAAGAAGAAGGACGAACCTGTCCAGACCCGTCACAGATCCGTGACGGGGACCGTGACGGAGGACGTCATGGCTCCGTGAGGGAGACCGTGACGGCGCCAGTCACGGCTCCATGAGGAGAACCGTGACGGTGCAGACCATGGGTCCATGACCCGAACCGTGGCAGACCATAGTTGGGCCTTTTGGGCCCATTTTGTTGGATTTCGAGTAATTGGGACGGTTATCTATAACCGAGTCCTTTTGGGGTTAATTGGGAATGTTTTCCTCTTTAAACCAATTGTGAATTACTCTTGATTCTAGTCTTTAATTGTGATCCTAGACTTTGGACCCGAGCTTGGCGGAGGAGGAGACTTTTGGACCTCGTGAAGTGACTAAGCGTTCGGAAAGCGATCGAGGTTGGGAAAGTAGCGAATACCGGTTTAATTGCGGAAATTTACTAGTATACCTATAGGTTGCGAGTACTTGATATAATGATAGTATGCATGTAGGATGTGAGGAACGAGTGTAATGAGGGATAGCTTACTAGCCATGTCGAGCCATAAGTTTGGGAATTGTCGTGCTGTAGAAATGCATGTGGGCCATGTCGAGCCCTTAGGTTTGTGTGTTGATTGAAATGCCATGATCTATGATTGTGATGCTTGATGTGTGGTTTATCCGTTATTAGATTGAGAATCATGTTATGATATGCTCGGTGTAGCGTGTTGTTATGTTTTGGGCAAGTGCGCCATGCTTGTTATGACGTGAACAAATGGTTGTGATATGATCGGGTGATTGATAGACCGATGTGTTGTGTTGTGGTAAGATTGACTCGGTTGGTATACCGTGGTTGAGTTATGGCATTGCGATGCGTGAGACTCTCTTGATGTATGTTCCGAGATGAGGCGTGTTCCGGTACGATACCTACACCGAGGGGGTACGCCGGTGTACGGTGGTATCTAGGCCGACGGTGAGTGGTCCCATGTACGCGGTCCCACGGGGTGTGGTTCCGGTACGATACCTACACCGAGGGGGTACGCCGGTGTAGGGTGGTATCTAAGCCGACGATGAGTGGTCCCATGTGCGCGGTCCCCCGGGGTGTTGTTCCGGTACGATACCTACATCGAGGGGGTATGCCGGTGTAGGGTGTCTAGGCTGACGGTTACATGATCAGTATTGTGATTGTGCCCCAATGCATTTCTGGGAAGACATCTAGGCCGATGCTGTGTGGTTCGGTATGATGTATCGTGTTTGTGCCCCGATGTGGTTCCGGAAAGATATCTAGGCCGATGTTTTGTGGTCCGGTACGATATGGTTGAGTTGGGCTGTGGATAGCCGGCGGGTTCAGGGACTGTTGTACGGGACATGTGTTTATTTTATTGTATGTTGTATGCTTGATGATTGGATAAGTGACGTGAGTACCGTGTGATAGTGTTCGTGTAAGTATGTTTGTGAGTGTGGTTATAGTCTTGTGACCGAGGATTGTGGTTATGAGATTCCGTGTTGTGGTTAGTTGTGTGTCGTACTAGTATGCCCTAATTGGACAGTTACTCGTGGTGGTGAGCGGATGCTCATAATCTTAGCTACTTTTCCTACTGAGCGAAAGCTCACCCCCTTTACCTTATTGTTCTACTGGTCTTGAGCGGGATTTGGACTAGCGGGATTCTCGGAGCTTGGGAGCTAGTGAGGGTCTTAGACTAGTATGGTCTAGTGACGTACAATTTTATTTTTACTAAACTCTTTTACTATTTGGTTTTGCCGAGCTGTTGACTCGTGATGTTACTTAGATCTTTTAAATTTTTATTGGAGACTCTTTTTGGTATTTAAATTTCTTTATATTGTATTATTTTAGTTCACTTCTCGAGTCCGGTCAAAACCGGATTTGGGGCATGACATGTAAGGGCCGAGAGAGCTAAGGGCTAAATGGTGATAGGGAGACTTGAAATTTTTCTAGTCATTTCATTTCATTTTGTAGACCACCACCATATACACTCTTAATCTACAACATGTAAATAATGGTTGGCGGAAAGTGGAGAGAAATGATGAGGGAAATTTGACTCCATTAGCGAGCTCTAGACCAAATATTGCCAACAAATCCAAGTGTAAGCGCACACTTTGTTTGAGTAGTAGATTTTTGGTCTTTTATTTGCTTGTGCATTTTCCTGAGATCTTTTAGTCCGGTGAATTGAGTCAGCATATGCATCTTTTATCGTTTTCAATAATCTGAAGCCGCCAAGATCCGCCTAGGGAATTTTATATCGTCGGGTTTACCTTGGTGAGCGTAAATTTGTCATTTCGTATTTGGCTAGCTTTCCCTATGTTTTTACCTTGTTTTTTTTATTTTTTATATTTTTAGCGTTTTCTAATAATTGCGCAAAACCTCGTTAATCGTCGATATTTTTAAAGTGTTGAAAATATATTCATTATTGGTATTATTTTATAGGCCTTGTGAAAAGGAAAATATTGGCGAAAGAACGGAACAAATCGGAGCTAAAACGAAATAATAAAAACATCATTAAAAATAGAGGAACGAGCCAAAACACGCCACATGGCGCGTTGACCTGGTCAACATCAGCACCATTTTCAGCTCTCTCCTTTGTCTGTGATAGTGTCGCATGCAAGGTTGTAAATGGCGCTAGGCGTTAGTCGGGCGGTGAGGACCCCTAGGCGTTAGGCGGGGACTAGTCAGGGCCTAGGCGGATTTAAATTTTTAATATTTTTAATTATTAATAAATATATATTACACAAATATGATAAAAAATTCAATGTATAACTATATTTGTATGATCTAAAAAAACATAAAGTATCAAATTACAAAATACTAAACCAAATAATGCTCTCATTTTGATTTTACTCTTTATTTTAATAAAAATATAAATTATAATGATGAACCATCAAAGTGGGACATGTGCCATATTCTTTTTATCAAGAAATTTAAGACCATTACAAACATATCATCCCTCTCACCTTTTCATCTCTTTTTCAAATGTCTGATCTCACAAATCAGAGTCCCAAATTTTTTACTAATCGGGTGGGACGACGAGTCAAGTGGTTTTCAGATTTTGGGGCCTAGGTGAGGCGGCGAGTCGGGCGTTCTTGTAGATTTTGGGGCCTAGGCGGACTAGGTGGGGACTTTTACAACCATGGCCGCATGTATTGTTTATTTTTGTTTTTATTTTTTTGTCTTGTTTTTCTTTTATATAAGGAGATCTAGAAACACTTTTGAGATCATATTTTTTTACTTTGGAACATCAAATACTTTTTCTCCTTCTTCTCTTTTTTTTTTCAAGTGTTCTTTATTCTTAAGAGCATTTTCAACCATCTAAGGCCATAACTAAGACGATCCAAGGAGGTTTGATCAATTGGTAGAATAGCCTTATTTTTTAATTTGTTTGGTCCAGTAGCCTTCTGCTGGTAATTTATTGTTATATAGCCTTCTCATGTGATGAAACTTTCATTATTCCCTTACTGCCCTTTTGACTATTTTGGACCTCATTTAATGAAACTTGCATTGTTCCCTCATTGCTCTTTTGACCAAAATGGTCAAAAGGGGATACCTAACCCTAACTACCCCCACACGCGTCAAAATTGTCGGCCACCGCAAATCTTCTATCCACTTCTGCTGCACCGTGCCTCGACCACTGCTCCGTCGCCGTCCATCCCTAGTTGCCCTTCGTCTTTCTTCCTTCGGTTATACCCAAGTAAGCAAGTCTTGTTTAATCTAATCTAATCTCTGCTTCTTAGTGTTATTCGTAATCGTCTTCTACGACCTGTAATTCACGAATTGAATTGATGGATTCACAAATTGAATTGGTGGATGGATGGATGGATGTGTATGTAATGAAATTGATTTGTGGTGGGTGCATCCATCCATCCACCCACCCACCAATTCAAATAAAGATACAGCCTCATCCGTTCGTTTCGTGGTCCGCCGCCGTAACCGGGTCTGTAGATACAGCCTCGTTCGAGACTCCAGTGGACGATCGGTAAATATCCAATCAACTGTTCATAATCACGGCTGTCACGCCCCAAATCCGGTTTTGGCCGGACTCGAGACGTGACTTGAATTGAACGAGAGAAAAATAGTAAAACAGTAATAAAATCCTTTAAAGCTCAAATGAGTCCCAAACGATTTCTCAAATAATATGATCCAAAATCTCAAATAAGGAGTTAAAGCTCAACATGAAGTATAAGATAAATAAAGTTCAACAACATAGACCACCACGTCTCTAAAACAACCCTCAAAACATCCAGAAGCTCTCGAGCCTCGAATCCACTAGACATCAAGTAAGCCTGAAACAACAGTAAACAACAAGTAGGGGTGAGCTTACGCTCAGTAGGGAAAATAACTAGCAAGGGCAGCCTTTAAGTTTAACAATTGGAAGAAAATTCACAATTTCGTTCGCATCTCAATAATACGAAGAGCTAAGAAAGTATTCAAATATGGAAATAAACTGATATTCAACGCACTTAAGAGCGTAGCAAGTAATTATAGAAGTAAGGGAAAACAAGACATTTCTTAACAATCAAAGGAAGATAGAACTCTTAAGTACCGCCGTGGGACATGAAGTCACCACCCTCCGATCCACAATACCCTTTGTGTCATATCGGATTTTCCCTCGGCCCAGAGGAGACGCATGACATCACAAAGACGTATAACGTCGAGAATACCGGAAACATCCATATGAGGACGCATTCGTCGGGATCCTAGGAAACGTCTCCAAAAGACCATTAATCATCAGGAACCGAGATAATGCTCCCGCAGGACGCATATACTCAGGTGAATCAACAAGTAATCATTCCCCGCATGGTAAACCATCCAATTGCCCCGCAGGGTCCAAATACCAATGCCCCGGAGGGTTCAATAATCAATGCCCCGTAGGGTCCAGTAATCAATGCCCCGCAGGGTCCAATCCACTGGCTATGATACTACCCCACACCAGCATCCCATTTGGTGTGGGTACCATACCGGATACCAAGTCATCGGCTTAGGTACTACCCCACACCAGCATTCCCTTTGGTGTGGGTACCTTACAGGCACTACCCCACACCGCAGTGTGGGTGCCATATCGATATGTTAGTCTTAGTGCCCGTAGTTCAATCCTAAATGTCCAAATGTATATATCATCGTTAGCAATAAAATTAAAGTGGCTTTATATTACTTATGTGTTGGAGTAATATATCGACGTGTGCTCTGATCTATGCCCACCATGCGAATAGAACCATAGATCGAGATAGATCACACTCGATGGGTCCCTAGTCAATAAAGCTTCACTAGAAGCGACTAGTATGAAAGATGGCTCTTTATGGCTTACGTTCTGTTAGTCATTGGAATGGGATTCCGGAGTCTGATCATAGATATCATGTGGTACATGATATTGGACGACCCGCCCTGAATATGTGCCATAGATTAAGTCATGAACATATTCAGTGTTGTAGCTTGTCATGTATCCTTAGACCAAGGAGTCTTTGTGATCGCTATGTAGTCAACAACTGAGTTTGACCTGAGCCTAACGTTGTCCGTAACAGGGCTTCCATAACGGCCAGGATTGGCTTGGGGACGGGCTACATGAGTGACACGAAAGGCGGCTAAGGGATTTATCCCTCATACTGAGGTATGGGAAAGATATCGGTTCTCGGCCGCTTGATCGAGAGTGACTGAAAGAATAGCATGGCCATGCACATGATACTGGGTATCATATCTTCAGTCATCTCACATATCAAGGAACGATGATTGAGAATAATAAGGATGACGGCTCTATGCCTTATCTCAATCAGGATATCGGAGATAAAAGGATAATGGCAGGGATGACAGAAAGGTTAGAATCGATAGGGTCGATTCGTTATGTAGTGTCAGGCAATACTAAAGTCTCGTTAGTTGCCACTTAAATAGGATCAAGTAAAATGAGATTTTACGTTGATCTATTGACATGCATAAACCTAAGGGTCACACCGGAGGATGAAACTCATTGACACATTTATGGAGAATGGACAAAAGGGAGTTGTCTCGGGACATGACCAAAACTGGGTTTTGGGTCATGTGCCCGTAAGTGAATAGGGCTTTACGGATCGAGACAAGGCTTGCAGTCTTGGGATTGATCGCGTCGGATAATGTTGGACATTTCCGGTATGGAAGGCTTGAAGGCGATGAGCGAATCACGGGACCTCGTTGGAAATGGCCACGGGCCATGTTCCAAGAGGCCCATGAAAGGCCCATGCAACCAAGGCCCATGGAACTAATTAATCAGGTCTTGATTAATTAGTACTAAGTAAGCAAGACAAGGATTAAGGTGTTGGTGATTCACCACCTAACCCAATCTTGTCTTGCCATACTTTGTCCTATTTACACCTTACTTGACACCATACTTGTCCCATGCCTTTAGTTGGACAAGTATGGGTTTTGTTATGTTTAAGTCATCTTTTTTCAACATAACAAACACAAGACAAGAATAGGAAACACAACTTCTCTCCCCCTTCCCTTGCAATTTCGGGTTTGGCAAGTTCCCACCTCCATTTTTGTGTTCTTGAGTCCTCAAAGAGAAGAACTACGTGGCTTTGATTCCCATGTGGATACGTAGGCGTCTTGGAGACTCAAGCCAATCATTCGTTAACCGGTGTTCTTGTTTTGGTAAGAAATAGTGCTGAATTTTTCTCTTGTGAATCCATTCTTTGTTAGTTGTTTCATGGTTTAATTGTCTCTTGGTTTTCATTGATTTTCCGCTGCGAGTTGGTTCATCTCCAACCATACCTCGAGACCCAACAGTGGTATCAGAGCCGTGCTACGTTCGGGATTCACAAGACGGTGTTCAAAGTTTCGGTTTTGCTTGAAAGTTTCGTTTTTGGCATGTTGTTTTGCTAAATTGTTTGATAACATGTTTTAAATTCTTGTTCATGGATTTAATGCATGTAAAATGAATTTTTGAAAATTATTTCAAATCTGGAAATTTTGAAAAAAAATTGATTTTTCGTGTCTCGGGAGCGGGACTCTCGGGGAGCCGAAACCGGGACCGAACGGGGCTCCGTTGGACGGAGCTAAGCCAAGCATGACCATTGGATGGTTGATATGCCAAGGCTAAACCGTTTTGTTAGTTATGACGAGTTTGGAACCGTCATGACGAACTCGAAGATCAAATGTTCAAAAGTTTCATTTTTGAACGGTTTCGATAAACCGAGCATCAAAAAATTTCGAAACTTGGCTATTAATTAAAACCGGAAAATCACATGATGTTTGATAACATGCTTGTTTGAGAACACGATGTGTGATGTGATGTTGGCATGGTGTACATAATAGCCCCGAGCTCGATTTAATTATTTATCGCTTTTCACGGCCTGCGAGCCGTTAGAGTTAGCGTGTAATTATTCTTTCAAGGTGTGGTCGTCGAACCACTTGTTTGTAATATTTATTTATTCCCGACCTGCGAGTCGTGTATTAATTTGTAATTTTTTACTCAAGACGAAGAAAGGCGAAAATGTCATTTGGTGGCTTTTCGGGTGTTGACATTGGCTTGGAGTCGGTGGAGCTCAAGAAGCTAGTGGGAGTTAGTTTAGGGGGCTATTATGTGCACATTTATCGCTTTATGCTTGGTTTAGTTTATGCATGATTAATTCTATGTGTTTTAGAATTGCATGCTTAACTTTATTTACCGAGCATATCACCTCACATGCAAAGATAAAATTGGAATTTTAATCCTTGTGTGTGAACCCTTAGAACCGTCATTGCATTGGATGTAGTTGACTGGTTTAAAGGAAGAATTACATTGGATGTAATTTGAGGCATCATTGCATTTGGAATGTAGTTGATGTGCTCATCGCATCTAGGATGTGCCAAAGTTTTGAACACAACTGGACAAGTAAAAGCGGGTCATGTCCGATACCTCCCAATCATCAACACCTTACTACCTCCCCGTCCTATGGGTGTCGTGCGCATTAGCGGAGCATCCATGGGGAAGCGGGGTAGTAGGTTTGGACGACATATGTGGGTGTCGTGCGCATTAGCGGAGCACCTACATAGTGACGGGCCATAGTTGAAAATTGGTGGACCCGACTACGATTCTCAGCCTGAGGTTGAGCTAGGGTAACAGATAGGGTAAGCCGTGTACATAAGTGCATACCCTAGCCAAGAGTCACATTGGATGTGATTGGATGGAGTCCTACCTACATAGCTCGATTAAGTGGTGAGCATTAGTTCAGCTTAATCGAGTGAATCAAGGATCTTGGTTTCAGATTCTAAAGCTTTAGAATTGATTGTTGGTGTTTAAGCTTGATCTTCATAAAATTTATTCAGTTTACTGATTGAATTTTATCTGTTGTAGATCAAATGGCAAATTCAGCGAACATTAATAGTTTGTCATTAAAAACCATTCTTGACAGGGTCAAGCTAAATGGGACAAACTATTTGGACTGGTACAGAATTTTGAGGATAGTCCTCAAGTCTGAACGCAAAGAATATGTCTTTGAAAAGGCTGTCTCTAAGACCATATCAGAGTTACATGAAGTGTCATTAACTGCTGAGAAGAATATCTCAGGGATCTGGGATCCAAGGATATTCTGATGGTCAACAAGGGAATTGGAAGTGGCAAGGGCTGGGCCCATGCGCACTTGGCAGGAAAGATGAGACACCTGAGAATGTCTGCTTCTACTGCCAACAACCTGGTCATTGGAACCGGGATTACAGGAAGTTCACGGCTGATCTGAAGAAGGGCAGTGGGACTGCGCCTTCATCAAATAGCCTGGATGATCTGAAGAAGGGCAGTAGGACTGCGCCTTCATCAGGAAACCTAGATGATCTAAGGAAGGGCGGTGGGACCGTGCCTTCATTCGGTATTAACTCTATAGAGCTACATCTCTCTACTTCCAAAGATTCATGGGTATTAGATACCATGACTGAATCTCACACATGCACTAATATATGATGGCTGAA
Organism: Erodium maritimum; assembly: GCA_963921825.1. NCBI lineage: Eukaryota > Viridiplantae > Streptophyta > Magnoliopsida > Geraniales > Geraniaceae > Erodium > Erodium maritimum. The sequence continues at coordinate 35,705,677 of OY997593.1, read as the reverse complement.
AGTAGGAGAGATTTGGAAAGCACGAAATGGACCTCAGAGTTGTGGCAACTACTGTAGGATCCATGAGTCTTGCTTTGCCAAGAGGCCTTGTGTTAGTATTGTATAATGTATATTGCATACCTACTTTTAGTAGGAATATTATATCTGTATCCGTGTTTGACAAGGAAGGATATAATGTTAATATTGGAAATGGAGTTTTCAATGTTCTATGCAATGATATGTTTTATACCAGTACTGACATGGTTGGAGGATTGTACATATTAGATATGGGTAACAATGCCTCAAGTTCTATATATTCCGTTAATACCAAGAGGTCTAAATCCAACGATTTAAACCTAACTCTGTTATGGCACTGTCATTTGGGCCGCATAAACAAGAAGCGCCTATCAGCACTTCAGAAGTGCGGGCTTTCAGGTTCATTCGAATTCCATTCGATCGATAGGTGCAAGGTTTGTTTGATGGGAAAAATGACTAAAGTGCCCTTTATCGATCGCGATGAAAGGGCGGGTGAATTATTGGGGCTGATACACTCGAATGTGTGTAGACCAATAAGTTCACTTGCCAGGAGGGGTTTTAGCTACTTTATCACATTTACTGATGATTACAGTAAATATGGTTATGTCTATTCGGTGAGACATAAGTCTGAAGCTTTTGATAAATTCAAAGAGTTTAAGACTATAGTAGAAAACCAGCTCGACAAAGGTATTAAGGCACTTTGATTGGATCGAGGTGGAAAATACTTGACCACAGAGTTATTAGATCATCTAAAAGAGAATGGGATCCTTTTGGAATGGACTCCTCCTAGGTCACTGTAGTTGAAAGGTGTAGCGAAACGGAGAAATCGGACATTGTTAGACAATGGTCTGTTCCATGATTAGTTGGACTGATCTCCCAATCTCTTTTAGGGGTTTTTCTCTAGAGACGACCGTATTCATAGTGAATCGGGCTTCGACGAAGGGTGTGGAAGGGACACCATTTTAAAAATGGTACGGGATGATGCCCACTTTGTCCTTCTTAAAGATTTGTGGTTGCGAGGCTTATGTGAAACATTTGGTTTCGACTAAGCTCGAACCAAGATCTGAGATATGCACCTTCGTGTGGTATCCCAAAGCAACAAGGGGATACTACTTCTACAATCCCAGTGAGAACATGGTGTTCGTCGCTTGGGGTGGGGTCTTTATGGAAAAGGAGTTTTGTTTCCAAAGACGTCATTGGGAGGACTGTGCATCTCGAAGAAATTCAGGATGGTACAGATCTGTCTAAACCAATTGGCAACCCAGTAGAAAGGAGCCAGAGATTGTCGTAGAGTAAGAACCAATTCCTGTTACAATTCCGGAAGGTCCAAGGCGATTTGAAAGGATCAATCTTCCACCTCCAAGATATGGTATCTAGAGGTGACAATGAAGTCATGGTGGATCACGATGATCCAGCCACCTTTCAAGAAGTCGTGGATGGGCCCGACTCCGAGTTATGGCTGGGAGCCATGAGGGAGGAAATGCAATCCATGTCGGACAACCGAGTCTGGGAACCGGTTGATCCCATCAATGGTGTGAGGACCATCGGATGCAAATGGATCTTCAAGGTGAAGATGGACATGGATGACAACCCTCTGACCTATAAAGTTCAACTGGTGGCGAAAGGTTATAGGTAGATCCAATGGATTGACTATGAGGAAACCTTCTCCCTAGTGGCTATGGTCAAAATTGATCCAAATTCTTCTTGACATAACTGCGTATCATAATTATGAGATATGGCAAGTGGATGTCAAAACCGCTTTCCTAAATGGAAATTTGGCTGAGTACGTTTGTATGTCTTGGCCCAAAGGTTTTGACGATCCGAAGAATAAAGGAAAGATTTATAAGGTGTTGAAATCCATTTATGGATTGAAACGAACTTCTCGGAGTTGGATCCTTCGTTTTGATGAAGCTGTAATTGGATTTGGCTTAATCAAGAACGAGGATGAATCTTGCGTTTATAAGAAGGCTAGTGGGAGCAAGATTACCTTTCTGGTTCTCATTGAAAACGACATCCCAACCTTGCACGAGACTAAAGCTTGGTTGAGGAAGTGTTTTCAATAAAGGACTTAGGCGATGCTTCTTATATCTTAAGGATTAAGATATGTAGAGATCGCACCAAGAGGGTCTTGGATTTAAGTCAGGGAACCTATGTGAGCAAGGCATTGAGTAGGTTCTTAATGCTCGATTCAAAGAAAGGACTCTTACCCACTAGTCATGGCATTCATCTCAGCAAGACTCAGTGTCCTAAGACACCTGATGAGCTGAAAAGGATGATGAGAATCCTATGCACCTGGGGGCAGGATCGATCATATATGCCATGAGATGTATGAGACCAGACGTCTCGTAAGCCTTATGTTGTACCAGTAGACATCATTCTAACCCGGGGAAAGATGATGTTGAACTAGTCGTCGAACGATGAGTAGACGTTAGTTTTCCAAGACAAATCCAGATGACTTTAGAAGTCAATCAGGATATGTGTTTACGCTGAATGGAAGAGCTTTAGCTGGGAGAGCGTAAAGCAAGATATCATTGCCGAATCTACGACAGAGGCCAAGTACATGGATGCTGCAGAGGCAGCTAAGGAGGCTATGTGGATTTGGAAATTCATGGCAGGGCTGGGTGTAATTAAAAACCCATCCAACCCGGTGAATCCATTTTGCGACAACACAAGGGCCATTGCGCAAGCTAAAAGCCCAGATCGCATAACAAATCCAAACATGTACTGCGGCGTATCCACCTCATCAGAGAAATACTGAACTGAGGTGAAGTGAAGATAACATATATTGCAACAGATGATAACATAGCCAACCCTTTGACTAAGGCAGTGTCACTGCCTGAACATGTTAGACATGTAAAGTCAATGGGGACATATTGGTGTTTAGATTGGAACTAGGGCAAGTGGGAGATTGTTAGTCTTAGTGCCCGTAGTTCAATCCTAAATGTCCAAATGTATATATCATCGTTAGCAATAAAATTAAAGCGGCTTTATATTACTTATGTGTTGGAGTAATATATCGACGTGTGCTCTGATCTATGCCCACCATGCGAATAGAACCATAGATCGAGATAGATCACACTAGATGGGTCCCTAGTCAACAAAGCTTCACTAGAAGCGACTAGTATGAAAGATGGCTCTTTATGGCTTACGTTCTGTTAGTCATTGGAATGGGATTCCGGAGTCTGATCATAGATATCATGTGGTACATGATATTGGACGACCCGTCCTGAATATGTGCCATAGATTAAGTCATGAACATATTCAGTGTCGTAGCTTGTCATGTATCCTTAGACCAAGGAGTCTTTGTGATCGCTATGTAGTCAACAACTGAGTTTGACCTGAGCCTAACGTTTTCCGTAACAGGGCTTCCATAACGGCCAGGATTGGCTTGGGGACGGGCTACATGAGTGACACGAAAGGTGGCTAAGGGATTTATCCCTCATACTGAGGTATGGGAAAGATATCGGTTCTCGGCCGCTTGATCGAGAGTGACTGAAAGAATAGCATGTCCATGCACATGATACTGGGTATCATATCTTCAGTCATCTCACATATCAAGGAACGGTGATTGAGAATAATAAGGATGACGGCTCTATGCCTTATCTCAATCAGGATATCGGAGATAAAAGGATAATGGCAGGGATGACAGAAAGGTTAGAATCGATAGGGTCGATTCGTTATGCAGTGTCAGGCAATACTAAAGTCTCGTTAGTTGCCACTTAAATAGGATCAAGTAAAATGAGATTTTACGTTGATCTATTGACATGCATGAACCTAAGGGTCACACCGGAGGATGAAACTCATTGACACATTTATGGAGAATGGACAAAAGGGAGTTGTCTCGGGACATGACCAAAACTGGGTTTTGGGTCATGTGCCCGTAAGTGAATAGGGCTTTACGGATCGAGACAAGGCTTGCAGTCTTGGGATTGATCGCGTCGGATAATGTTGGACATTTCCGGTATGAAAGGTTTGGAGGCGATGAGCGAATCACGGGACCTCGTTGGAAATGGCCACGGGCCATGTTCCAAGAGGCCCATGAAAGGCCCATGCAACCAAGGCCCATGGAACTAATTAATCAAGTCTTGATTAATTAGTACTAAGTAAGCAAGACAAGGATTAAGGTGTTGGTGATTCACCACCTAACCCAATCTTGTCTTGCCATACTTTGTCCTATTTACACCTTACTTGACACCATACTTGTCCCATGCCTTTAGTTGGACAAGTATGGGTTTTGTTATGTTTAAGTCATCTTTTTTCAACATAACAAACACAAGACAAGAATAGGAAACACAACTTCTCTCCCCCTTCCCTTGCAATTTCGGGTTTGGCAAGTTCCCACCTCCATTTTTGTGTTCTTGAGTCCTCAAAGAGAAGAACTACGTGGCTTTGATTCCCATGTGGATACGTAGGCGTCTTGGAGACTCAAGCCAATCATTCGTTAACCGGTGTTCTTGTTTTGGTAAGAAATAGTGCTGAATTTTTCTCTTGTGAATCCATTCTTTGTTAGTTGTTTCATGGTTTAATCGTCTCTTGGTTTTCATTGATTTTTCGCTGCGAGTTGGTTCATCTCCAACCATACCTCGAGACCCAACACGATATAGAACCCAACTCAAAGATCCTCAAGAGAGTAACATACTAAACAACCATAGCACAACCAAAGCTTAGCACATCACAATTCTATCACAACACACCACATTAATCATTGTAACTTTACACTTACCAATGTACTTACCGATCGCACTCCATCGGTCTATCATTCACCCGATCATGTACCATTAAGCACAATCAATTGCACACAACATTCATACATTTATTCACCCAAGCATTCGATCAAGTAACCAATCAAGTATTCAAGGTTCAATCATTCAAGTTATCTAGTTGTATTAGACTCTTATCTTATCCAAACTAGGCAACCAAGCATGTGAGGCAAACACAAACAATCCTAGGGCTCATCTCGGCCTTTCTACCAGTAAAACAATTCCCAAGTATTGAAAGCGAGTTACACTAGTTCTTCACATCTTAATCATGCATACTAGACACGTCCGGTTATTAGTAATTGAAAGACGATTATTCTAGTTATTCGCATCCTATATGCAATTCTAGGACCATTCCAATTTTATTAACCTAAATAGGCATACTAAGTATTGAAATGCACGAGGAGTTAGTACTTTCCCTACCTTGCGGTCTCCCTACGAACAAATACTCCTATCAACAGCGGTCCGGCTATCCTCCTCCCCGTCTTCTCGTGGGTCCAAGTCTCCTTCTCTCTTCGAGCTCGGGTACTCGGTCTTGGACCACAACAATACCAAAATTAGTAACCCAACGGAGTGCTTTTCAACTTAAAATACAGAACATCCCTCAAAGAATAGAAACAAACCGGAACAACCCTTGATGTGTGTATATATATTTAGTAAAGAGTCTTTATTACAATAAAGTTGTATTTAAATAAATCCATATCTAATACAGTTTTCCAAAATATTCATCGGTATATATATGATTGGTATCAAGTACAAACCACCCCTTATTGTGAAAACTACGAACCAATCTGAGCCATAGGATCCCCCCAAAGTGATGTCAGCAGAGCGCACCAGATGCTGACACGTGGGCAATTAAATATATAAAACATCGCACCTTATTGTGCAAACTACGAACTCACGAGATGCTGACACGTGGGCGCGCACGCTGCTGGTGTGCGCGCGCACAGTACTGATAGTTTGTATAGCACGGTGCTGATAGTTTAGTACAAATGTGCTGATAGGTTAGTACAAATGTAAACTATCATCACGTTTGTATTAACCTATCAGCATTGTGCTATGTAAATTATCAGCACTCGCCCTGCGCACGTGGTCAACACGCGCTACTGTGCGGGCAGAGGCGCGCGCGAAGTGGCCACGTGTCAGCATCGCGCGCGCTCTAATGACGTCATCTTGGTTGCATCTTGTGGCTTAGATTGGTTTGTAGTTTGCACGATAAAGATGGTTTTTACTGGATAGCTACCCTATATATATATATATATATATATATATATATATATATATATATATATATATATATATGGGAAGCAATCACGTGCGAACCCCTCTTAAAATGCGAACCTGCGAACTCAACAACAACATGACACGTGTCGCGCTTAGAAATGCTCATCTTTTTTTTCCCCACCAAGTTTATTAATTTAATTTTTCCCGCTTCGTTTCAACTCCGATTTAATTTTTTTTTTGCGCCAATATTCTATTTTTTTCAAGAGCTTTCTAACAAGTAGTGGATTGCATATATTTTAATGTGTTTTTGAATACGTGCGTGGATGTGTGAATATGAGTGCGAAAAAGTGTGATGTGTTTTGCAAATTTAGTGTATATGGTTTGCGGAATTAGTGTATATGGTTTGCAGATTTAGTGTATATAGTTTGCGAATTTAGTGTATATGGTTTGCGAATTTAGTGTGTTTTGCAAATTTAGTGTATATGGATTGCGGATTTAGTGTATATGGTTTGCGGATTTAGTGTATATGGTTTGCGAATTTAATGTATATGGTTTGCGAATTTAGTGTAATTTTCACACTTTACTAAAACTAAATCTTTGTCAAATAAATGAGACACTCATTGTAGAATATTGTAGTATGGAGGAAGTATATGTATACCACTAAGACTTTAAATAACTTTATGATAAATGTTGGAGTCATAACTTGCATATAATTTTAAAACCTGGAATTGGAGTTAATCTTATTGGTTTATTAGAAGATTATCTAATTTGAGGATGATAATTCTTGAATAAGCAACTTACTGTATATGGTAAGAAAGTTTATGTAATAACCACTCCCGGTCAACGCCAGTCAAACCTGCGAAAAACAGGAAAATTTAAAAAATTTGAGACACACTTAATTGAACCTAGAATTTACCCCTAGGGTCATACCGAACTTAAGTTGACCCCGATATCGACCAAAGTGAGTTTCGGGGGACTCAGGGCAACTTTCTGACCAATTTGGGAAATGTTGACTTTTCGTTGGAAAAGTCAACCGAGCGATGTTTTGGTCCATTCGAGGACCGTTTTGGATCCAAAAATCTTAGTCGTCGTCGCAGCGGTCTTAGTTGAGCCGTTTCCTTGTAGCCCGTGAAGTTTCGTAATTTCTTGGAAAAAGTGCCCGTTCGGAGCCCGAAACGTTAGAATTTCGCGAATCTGATTGAAAAATATCTTCTAGATATTTTTCAAAAAGGTGTGGGACCCACCTTGCCACTTGTCAAACAAGTGGTGGTGCTAGGTTTTGGGGGGAAAATAAAGAAGAGGCTTAAGGGGGGGTTCGGCCAACTATAAAAAAAAGGGAAAAAAAATAGAAAAAGAAGAGAGAGGTTTAGAGAGAGAAGGAGAAGGAGGAAAAGGGAGAAGAAGAGAGAAAGCTAGGGTTTTGGGGCACTATTCACTAGCTTCAACCTCTGGATCGTCTCAAAGCTAGGAGAATCAAACTCACACTGTCTTCCTCTACGGTAAGCACCGAACCGATCTTCGTTTTAGTTAATTTCAAAAGTTAGGGTTTGGTTAAAATGGGTAGTTTATGGTGGAATTGAGGTGTGGGGATAGTTGGAGACGTTTTGGAGACGTTTTGGAGTGAAGAGGGACGTTTTTCGGTGACCGGGAGCTCGGGGGGAGCTCCGGCCACCATGTGGGGTGGCTGGCCGGAGCTAGGGCCGGCCACCACCATGGTGGCCCAGGCCCATTTGAGACCTAGCCACCCACAGCCAAAGTGGGCCGGGTGGGGCCCACGTGCTCGGGTGCTCGTGTCACGCCCCAATTTCAGCGAATCGAACTCGGGACGCGAACTTTTAAAACATGAATACTTAAAACCTGTTTTGAATAAAAGCTTTGACATTTCCATTTATTTACCAAAATAATAGTAGTATTTACAATACAAAAACGTCCCAACAAGTGGACAAGGTACACATCCGTCACTAGACTCAACAAAAGTAAAGACCAGACTCCGCTCCAAGCTCCATGAACTTCAAGAGCTCACCTAGTCCGTCCCACGAACAGTACATGTAGGAAAAGCAGCTAGGGGTGAGCGTTCGCTCACCACCACGGATAACAGACTGACTACGGCATAATTAGCAGACAAAGCCAGTAACACTAAAACCAAACCCAACACTGGGACTATAGTCCCCAACTCAAGTACCCAACTGACCCACAACCCGTTACCTTCCTCAACAGACTCAACACTCGATAACACAACGTAGACCCGACACAACTATCGACGACCTCCTCCAAGGACACGACAGAAAGACTACACAACGCCAAACAAGATCACAAAGGATCGCACACCAAACAAGATCACAAAGGATCGCATACCAGCTGCTCAGTAACCTCTCCCACTCACACGAACACGGATCATGCTAGCCAAAGAATGCTTACAACCTGTGATACTCAAACTCGGACCAGGCCAGCCAAAGAATGCTTGCAACCTGTGTTACTCAAACTCGGACCAGGCCAGCCAAAGAATGCTTGCAACCTGTGTTACTCAAACTCGTGTCAGGCCAGCCAAAGAATGCTTGCAACCCGTTGATACTCAAACTTGGTCAGGCCAGCCAAAGAATGCTTGCAACCTACCGGGATCCGCAATCACAATCACACGCAAATTCATCAACCAGTAACAACACAAGTTCAACACTCACAGGCACTCATGGCCACCAAGACACCAACAGTAAAACTCGAACTCAACAGCCCCACAGGCACTCACGGCCTCCCAAGACACACCGATAGTAAGACACGGACTCAACAATCCCACAGGCACTCACGGCCTCCCAAGACACCAACCATAAGACACGCTTGCAACTTACCGAGACTCTAACTCGTAAGCCAGCTAAAGGAAGCTTGCAACCCCCCGGAGACTCTAACTCGGTCAGGCCAGCCAAAGACACCATCCTTAGTACACGGGCCCTCAAGGCCACCCAAAACACCAATTTAAATAGACGGGCTCTCATGGCCACCCAAACTCAATCAATAAATAATACGGGCTCTCAAGGCCACCCAAAACTCGATAATAAAAATACGGGCTCTCAAGACCACCCAAACTCAATCAATAAATAATACGGGCTCTCAAGGCCACCCAAAACTCGATAATAAAATACGGGCTCTCAAGACCACCCAAACTCAATCAATAAATAATACGGGCTCTCAAGGCCACCCAAAACTCGATAATAAAATACGGGCTCTCAAGGCCACCCAAACTCAATCAATAAATAATACGGGCTCTCAAGGCCACCCAGAACTCGATAATAAAATACGGGCTCTCAAGGCCACTCAAGACACCAAATAAGCAATCAACCTCCGGCTTAACCAAGCCTCCAACAGTCCTAACATCAACAGTTTCACAATCAACCTCCGGGCATGGTCATATGCCTCCAGTACTCCTAATATAGATAAGTTCACAAACAACCTCCGGGCATGGTCATATGCCTCCAGTAAAACAATTAACGCTAAGTTCTCTGTTCCTACGACACTACTAAGTGTCACAAGCCTTTCCAATAATTACTAAGTCCCCGTAACATGCTTTTCTAATAAACGCTACAAACTCGTATCATGCTTTTCTAATATTTAAATAAACCTATTCAACCCACGACACCCCAGTGTCACATGCAATTCTACTGTTAACTTTCCCCAGTCAGGGCCGAGATCCGGCTACTTTTCCCTACCTCGTATATAATCCCAAAAGCGCTCCAACAACACCCGAAGTACACCCAGTCACTCGCCGAGCTTCCCTTTGCCTCGGTCCGTAGCACGATCTAAAAGAACACAAATTCAAAGTACTTTTAAACTAGTACGAATAAACCGAAAATTAACATACTTAACGCCCAAACGTAACCCCGACAATGCCGATCACTCCCAAACTTCCCAATTACTCGATATTGTCGATAAAGGACCCGTAAAGGCCAGATTCGCCCGACATGGCGAATCTGCCCGGGTTTTGGTTAATTGCCTTCCGGGGCTCCAAAAGTTCCCGTTTTCGTTTCTACGGTCTTAGAATATTTCAAGGAACCCAACGCACTTGACGGAATTGAATTCCGACTTCTAAGTCAATTAATTAACGTTTAAAGTTTCCAAAACCCGTTAATTACAACTTCTCCAATTTAATTCCAAATTTCGATTCGATTAAGGATAAATGGTCCGGGGAACGTTTTAAACCACCCGAACGATAAAAACCGAGCACCCGAGCATGTGGGCCCCACCCACACTACTTGGCCGAGACCCTAGGGTTTAAGGGGAGGCTCGGCCACCATGTGGTGGCTGCTGCCAGCTCCGGCCAGCCACCTCATGGCCGGCCGGCCACCACCCACGGTGGCCGGAGCTCCTCCCGAGCCTCCGGTCACCGGAAAACGTGAAATTAAACCCCCAAACACCTCTAAAACGTCTCCAACACCTCCCCACACTCTACACAACCCTAAGCCTTAGTTTATACTCAAACCCTAGCTTCCAAGAAAATAACCAAAACGAGAATCGATTCGGGAATTACCGTAGAGGAGAACGAGGGGAACGGGATTGCTCTTTGCTTTGACTCGATCCAAGGGCTCGATCACAAACCCTAGCTCAACCTCCCTTCTTCTCTCTTCTTCTCCTTCTCTCTCTAAAACCTCTCTTCTTCTTTCTAATTTAAAACAACTAACATAAAAACCCAATTAAAACTCTTTTTTTTTTTCTTTTAAAACCCAAGTCTCGGCCAGCCCTTCTCCTCCATTCATTTTCCCCCCAAAACTAACACCACCACATTTAGGACATGTGTCAAGGTGGGTCCCACACCTTTTGGAAAATATCTAGTTAATATTTTCCAATCAGATTCGCGAAAATCGGACGTTTCGGGCCCCGAACGGGCACTTTTTCCCAAAAATTACGAAACTTGGCGGGCCACAAGGAAACGGCTCAACTAAGACCGCTGCGATGACGGTTAAGCTTTTCGGATCCAAAACGGTCCTCGAATGGACCAAAACGTCGCTCGGTTGACTTTTCCAGCGAAAAGTCAACATTTCTCAAATTGATCAAAAAGTTGCCCTGAGTCCCCCGTAACTCACTTTGGTCAATAACGGGGTCAACTTAAGTCCGGTATGACACTCGGGGTCATTTTAGGTTCATTAAGTGTCCGTCTTAAATTTTTTAAATTTTCCGGTTTTTCGCAGGTTTGACTGGCGTTGACCGGGAGTGGTTATTACAATCTACCCCCCTTAAATGAATTTCGTCCGCGAAATTTGAATAACGCTCATAAAAGGTACAAAAGAACACGTACCCTGATAGGTCTCGCGGTAGGTGGAGGATCCTAGGGTCCGGGGGTCGGTAACTGCGTACATTCTTCCCTCCGACTCCCGCTGCCCCTGACCCGGCGCACTGACTGCTGGGTACCCATAGCTCTGCTGCTGTCTCAGAGCTGGCACGCTCGTCGATGGCAGCGAAAACCTCGATTGCTGACTCTGACGAGGGAGACCCCTGGGTGACTGTACCGTCCGCGACTGCTGCGGCCGCTGTGCCGATGTCGCTCCCAACGGCTCACGACACCATTCCATTGTGTGTCCCACACGGCCGCACCGGAGACAGCTGGTCCCATCGGCTCCCGACTCCGAGCCCTGGCCTGCCCGGCACCCCCGCCGCAAGTGGCCTGGCTCCTTGCAGAGATGGCATGTCGGCACCCTCTGTGTCGCGACTGGCCCCATGGACGCCACCGACCCATGCTGTCTCGTTCCACCCTGGTGAGTCGGTGGTCGGAAGAATCCAGAGGTCCTCTGCCTCCTTGGGTCTCGTGACTCTGACGGCCCTGCAAAGTCGGTCGGCCGCTGTCGAACCTCGCGGGTTCTGGCCGCATCTTGGATCCCCTGCTCCACCGTCGCTGCGGTGTCCACGAGATTTGTGTACTTCCGCAGTCTCAAGGCGAGAACCAGGTTCCGAATCCCCTGCCTCAGTCCTCCCTGGAACCGCAGGCAACGGTTCTGCTCGGTCATCACCATCTCCGGCGCGAATCTGGCCAAAGCTGTGAACCTGGCCTCGTACTCTGCTACCGTCATCCCCTCCTGTTCCAAGTCTAGGAACTGCCGATGTCGCTCCAACCGAGCCGACTCGGGAAAGTACTGTTCCATAAAAACCGTCTGGAAGATGTTGTAGTCATAACCGACCATGTCCTTCACACGCCCCCACCAGTGGTAGGCGCTGTCTCTCAGCTGGTGGGCCGCGAAGGACACCCTACGACGACCCTCCTCGACACCCGATGTATCCAGGTCGCGCGTGACCTGCTTTAGCCACCTCTCGGCTAGGTCGGGGTTCGGCTCCCCGACAAATGTAGGTATCCCGAGCTTCAGGAAGTCGAGTAGTGCTCTGGATGTGTGATCCTCTGTCTGACCGGGCCTAACTGGGACCGCGGCTGCCTCTGGAGCTGGTGAGGCCGACTCTCGGTTGGCGATGACCGCCACCAAACTCTGGACTATCCTGGTCAGCTCATCCAGGACAGTCATAACGGGTGGGTCTACGATCGGCGGGACGCTGGGCGTGCCCGTAGAAGGTCCCGCATCGCTCCTCCTGTCCTCACCGACAGGAGTACCCTGCGCCTCGGCGTACTCGGCGGGCTCAACGGTGGGCACCCATCCTGGTGTCCCCGCTGACCGTCCCCGCCTACCTCGCGCGGGCGCTCGTCCCCGTGCCACTGCTGCTCTTTCTCGTCTGCCACGAGCCATCAGCAGGCATCCTCTGCACGGATACACGCAAACGTTCAGTTTGCGAACTCAAAAAAAAAACAACAGCTCGAATGCAATAACGTTCACCCGGTCTACGTCTACCCCAACGTACTTGTTACTAAACGCTACACCGTTCACGCTAATCATACTTTAATCATAACATCACGTACGCGGAACCTCAAACTTAACCACACAAACGTACACCAAGCCCTTATTCGGTCCCTTATGCACTTACTCATAACTTTCCGCAACCAAGCCAGTGTTCGCTACTCGTCCCTTGCGGGAAAAGTAGTAAAGGGGATGAGCGTTATGCTCACCTCCACGGACACCCGCTCGATTATGGCATACTAGTAACGCACCAAGGACTTACCACTCTAGTCAGGGAAAAACACCAACACAGAACTGAAACCAACATCCCACCGTCCATGCTAACAACACCTCAAGTACTCGCTCGAGTAAGATGAACCTCGACACGGGAAACATGTCCTCAAAATAGTAAAACACCGTTGCTCGCGCTATTAAAGCCTTAAGTATACTAATACGTAAGCGAAAAAACTCAACAACAACAACCCAACCGTACACCAGGCCTACAGCCTCTACAACCCATAACCGCGAACACAAACCCATAAATCAACGCTCAACCGTACGAACAAGAACCGAGTCACACAACCGCAAACCTAAACGTACAACGAAACGAACTCTTACCCTAGGGTACTCGTATTCTACCAGTCTCTTGCCGACCCGCACACTCGTGCGTCGCGGACAAATTACCACCAAAACGACCCAACACGTACCATAGAACCCGACTAAACCACGAACAAGCTAAACCGGCCAAACGCCCATACCAACAACAACGACGACACCCGCCCACCGGGCCAACCAAAGTCAAATAGCGCCCACCGGGCCAACCAACGACAATCACAATACGCCCACAGGGCCAACCAAAGTCAAACACAAACGCCCACGGCGTCAAACAACATCAAAACAATCAAATTTTGTAAAGCTTTCTCCACTTCATTTTTAAAACCTCATACTTGACATCCCGCAGTTACAACCCGGTCCAGGCGTCCCCGAACTACGTTGTACCGACTTGATATCAGCACCGTCACGTTCGACTACATGAGCGCTCCTGAGTCGACCCGCGACAGCTTAAAAACATTTCACGCAGCAACAACAATCAGCAAGCCAGCAAGAAAACACTGCACGCACACACAAACACAAGCAGGACTCATAACGCTACAGGTCTACACTGACTCGACCCTCCCCACCTAATTGACGGACAGTCCGAGGTGTGAAACCTCGAGCTCTGATACCAAGCTGTCACGCCCCAATTTCAGCGAATCGAACTCGGGACGCGAACTTTTAAAACATGAATACTTAAAACCTGTTTTGAATAAAAGCTTTGACATTTCCATTTATTTACCAAAATAATAGTAGTATTTACAATACAAAAACGTCCCAACAAGTGGACAAGGTACACATCCATCACTAGACTCAACAAAAGTAAAGACCAGACTCCGCTCCAAGCTCCATGAACTTCAAGAGCTCACCTAGTCCGTCCCACGAACAGTACATGTAGGAAAAGCAGCTAGGGGTGAGCGTTCGCTCACCACCACGGATAACAGACTGACTACGGCATAATTAGCAGACAAAGCCAGTAACACTAAAACCAAACCCAACACTGGGACTATAGTCCCCAACTCAAGTACCCAACTGACCCACAACCCGTTACCTTCCTCAACAGACTCAACACTCGATAACACAACGTAGACCCGACACAACTATCGACGACCTCCTCCAAGGACACGACAGAAAGACTACACAACGCCAAACAAGATCACAAAGGATCGCACACCAAACAAGATCACAAAGGATCGCATACCAGCTGCTCAGTAACCTCTCCCACTCACACGAACACGGATCATGCTAGCCAAAGAATGCTTACAACCTGTGATACTCAAACTCGGACCAGGCCAGCCAAAGAATGCTTGCAACCTGTGTTACTCAAACTCGGACCAGGCCAGCCAAAGAATGCTTGCAACCTGTGTTACTCAAACTCGTGTCAGGCCAGCCAAAGAATGCTTGCAACCCGTTGATACTCAAACTTGGTCAGGCCAGCCAAAGAATGCTTGCAACCTACCGGGATCCGCAATCACAATCACACGCAAATTCATCAACCAGTAACAACACAAGTTCAACACTCACAGGCACTCATGGCCACCAAGACACCAACAGTAAAACTCGAACTCAACAGCCCCACAGGCACTCACGGCCTCCCAAGACACACCGATAGTAAGACACGGACTCAACAATCCCACAGGCACTCACGGCCTCCCAAGACACCAACCATAAGACACGCTTGCAACTTACCGAGACTCTAACTCGTAAGCCAGCTAAAGGAAGCTTGCAACCCCCCGGAGACTCTAACTCGGTCAGGCCAGCCAAAGACACCATCCTTAGTACACGGGCCCTCAAGGCCACCCAAAACACCAATTTAAATAGACGGGCTCTCATGGCCACCCAAACTCAATCAATAAATAATACGGGCTCTCAAGGCCACCCAAAACTCGATAATAAAAATACGGGCTCTCAAGACCACCCAAACTCAATCAATAAATAATACGGGCTCTCAAGGCCACCCAAAACTCGATAATAAAATACGGGCTCTCAAGACCACCCAAACTCAATCAATAAATAATACGGGCTCTCAAGGCCACCCAAAACTCGATAATAAAATACGGGCTCTCAAGGCCACCCAAACTCAATCAATAAATAATACGGGCTCTCAAGGCCACCCAGAACTCGATAATAAAATACGGGCTCTCAAGGCCACTCAAGACACCAAATAAGCAATCAACCTCCGGCTTAACCAAGCCTCCAACAGTCCTAACATCAACAGTTTCACAATCAACCTCCGGGCATGGTCATATGCCTCCAGTACTCCTAATATAGATAAGTTCACAAACAACCTCCGGGCATGGTCATATGCCTCCAGTAAAACAATTAACGCTAAGTTCTCTGTTCCTACGACACTACTAAGTGTCACAAGCCTTTCCAATAATTACTAAGTCCCCGTAACATGCTTTTCTAATAAACGCTACAAACTCGTATCATGCTTTTCTAATATTTAAATAAACCTATTCAACCCACGACACCCCAGTGTCACATGCAATTCTACTGTTAACTTTCCCCAGTCAGGGCCGAGATCCGGCTACTTTTCCCTACCTCGTATATAATCCCAAAAGCGCTCCAACAACACCCGAAGTACACCCAGTCACTCGCCGAGCTTCCCTTTGCCTCGGTCCGTAGCACGATCTAAAAGAACACAAATTCAAAGTACTTTTAAACTAGTACGAATAAACCGAAAATTAACATACTTAACGCCCAAACGTAACCCCGACAATGCCGATCACTCCCAAACTTCCCAATTACTCGATATTGTCGATAAAGGACCCGTAAAGGCCAGATTCGCCCGACATGGCGAATCTGCCCGGGTTTTGGTTAATTGCCTTCCGGGGCTCCAAAAGTTCCCGTTTTCGTTTCTACGGTCTTAGAATATTTCAAGGAACCCAACGCACTTGACGGAATTGAATTCCGACTTCTAAGTCAATTAATTAACGTTTAAAGTTTCCAAAACCCGTTAATTACAACTTCTCCAATTTAATTCCAAATTTCGATTCGATTAAGGATAAATGGTCCGGGGAACGTTTTAAACCACCCGAACGATAAAAACCGAGCACCCGAGCATGTGGGCCCCACCCACACTACTTGGCCGAGACCCTAGGGTTTAAGGGGAGGCTCGGCCACCATGTGGTGGCTGCTGCCAGCTCCGGCCAGCCACCTCATGGCCGGCCGGCCACCACCCACGGTGGCCGGAGCTCCTCCCGAGCCTCCGGTCACCGGAAAACGTGAAATTAAACCCCCAAACACCTCTAAAACGTCTCCAACACCTCCCCACACTCTACACAACCCTAAGCCTTAGTTTATACTCAAACCCTAGCTTCCAAGAAAATAACCAAAACGAGAATCGATTCGGGAATTACCGTAGAGGAGAACGAGGGGAACGGGATTGCTCTTTGCTTTGACTCGATCCAAGGGCTCGATCACAAACCCTAGCTCAACCTCCCTTCTTCTCTCTTCTTCTCCTTCTCTCTCTAAAACCTCTCTTCTTCTTTCTAATTTAAAACAACTAACATAAAAACCCAATTAAAACTCTTTTTTTTTTTCTTTTAAAACCCAAGTCTCGGCCAGCCCTTCTCCTCCATTCATTTTCCCCCCAAAACTAACACCACCACATTTAGGACATGTGTCAAGGTGGGTCCCACACCTTTTGGAAAATATCTAGTTAATATTTTCCAATCAGATTCGCGAAAATCGGACGTTTCGGGCCCCGAACGGGCACTTTTTCCCAAAAATTACGAAACTTGGCGGGCCACAAGGAAACGGCTCAACTAAGACCGCTGCGATGACGGTTAAGCTTTTCGGATCCAAAACGGTCCTCGAATGGACCAAAACGTCGCTCGGTTGACTTTTCCAGCGAAAAGTCAACATTTCTCAAATTGATCAAAAAGTTGCCCTGAGTCCCCCGTAACTCACTTTGGTCAATAACGGGGTCAACTTAAGTCCGGTATGACACTCGGGGTCATTTTAGGTTCATTAAGTGTCCGTCTTAAAATTTTTAAATTTTCCTGTTTTTCGCAGGTTTGACTGGCGTTGACCGGGAGTGGTTATTACAGCTCGGGTTTCGTGTTCGGGTGGTTTAGAACGTTCCCCGGGTCATTAATCCACAACCGGATCGAAATTTGGAATTAAATTGTGAAAGTTGTAATTGACGGGTTTAGAAACTTGAAACGCTAATTAAATGACTCGGAAGTCGGAATTCGATTCAGTCGAGTGCATATGAACCCTTGAATTATTCTAAGACCGTAGAAACGAAAACGGGAATTTTCGGAGCCCCGGAAGGGCGTTTCCAAAACTCGGGCAGATTCGCCATGTCGGGCGAATCGGGCCTCTCCGGGTCCTTTATCGACAATTTCGAGTAATTGGGAAGTTTGGGAGTGATCGACATTGTCGGGGTTACTTTTGGGCGTCAAGTTTATTGAATTTCAGTTTATTCTTGCAAGTTTAAAAGTATTTAAATTGTGTTCTTATTAGATCGTGCTGCACACCGAGGGAAGGGAAAGCTAGGTGAGTGACTGAAATCACGCTGGAGTTTATTTGTGCGCTTTTGGAGAAAGCATACGAGGTAGGGAAAAGTAGCCGGATCTCGTCCCTGATTAGGGAAAGTTAACAGTAGAATTGCATGTGACACCGGGGTGTCGTGGGTTAAGTAGGTTTATCGAATATTAGGAAGACAGATGACACCGGGTAGTGTCGTATGATACGGGAACGTAGCGAACTTTAGAAATGCATGTGACACTTAGTAGTGTCGTAGGAGCAGTGAACTTATCGATATTAGAATTACTGGAGGCATATGACCATGCCCGGAGGTTGATTGTTTAATTTCTGTCTTGGGTGGCAATGAGAGCCCGTGTTTTACTGTTGGAGTCTTGGGTGGCCATGAGTGCTCGTGGGGGTTGTTGAACCCGTGTTTTACCGTTGGTGTTTTGGGTGGTCGTGAGTGCCCGTGGGGTTGTTGAACCAGAGTGTTGACTATTGGTGTGTCTTGGGTGGCCATGAGTACCTGTTGAGTGTTGGACATGTGTTGTTGCTGTTTGTTGAACTTTGGCTGTGATTGTGATTGTGGTTACCTGAGGTTGGGGGCCCGCTTCATGAAACAGGGGTCCTCGAGCGCACGCGTCTGCATGTTCAGACGGGGTAGGGGGCCCGCCCGTGAGGAAAGGGGTCCTGGCCGCGCGTGCGTGGTTTGGGGTTGCTGAGTGACAGGTCGACAGCCTGATCCGACTTTGTGTCGGGAAAAGTGCGACAGGTCGACCGCCTGGCCTGACAAGGTTCGGTAAAGGGCGTGAGGGAGATTACTGAGCAGCTGGAGTGTGATCCTTTGTGATCTTGTTTGGTGTGCGATCCTTTGTGATCTTGGGTGTTGCATGGTTGTCTGTCGTGTCATTTGAGGAAGTCGTCAATCGTTGTGTCGGGTCTACATTACGTGTCCGAGTGTTGAGTCGGTTGAGGAAGGTAACTGTTGTGTGTGTTAGTCGGGTTGTTGTTGGTGTTACCGGCATTGTCTGCTAAGTATGCCGTAGTCAGTCTTTTATCCGTGGTGGTGAGCGAACTGTTACCACCCGAGAGGAGATGAGTTCTACCTTCGGAGTAGTACGGCCTTAGAACGGGAGTGTGTCTCCCGGGAGTGTGTCTCCTTTCTAAGTAAGCCATTGATGAAGTAAATAGAAGCAAGAGAGAAGACAGTAAAACACAAAGGTTATGTAAACTATACTTTATTGTGTGTCAATGAAAGATAGAATACAAAGGATGCATGTTTGGTGGATGCACCCATGGGCGATAGTGAATTATGAGAGAATGAAAAGGTAACCGATACAATAGAGAGGGTCATCTATATACAGGGTAGAGGTGGACGAAATCCTAGCCTAAAGGGGATAGGAGATCGGCCAAACAAGAGGATTAGGGCTTCTAATCCTAGTTGGTCTTGGCTTGGGCCAAGGAATGATCCAAATTCGCCTTCTCTTGATGACTTGCTGGTTTGGAGTCCAATTTGGACAAGGAGAGGCGTGTGGGTCTGCAATGAAGAAGGGTTTCCTATTCCAAATAGGAAACTTGGCCTTGAGTTGACCTTGAAGAGCTTTCCTAGTTGAATTAAGAAAGCTTGGCTGCGATTGAGGAGCTGGCCGAGTGGAATCGCACGCAAGAGGCCAGGAGGCAGAGGTGCGCGCGCAAGGATTTGGGCGCGGGCCTGTTTTGGCGTGCTTCTGGTTGGCACCGGGCCAGGCTGGTTGCTTGGCTCGGCAATGGGTCGGATCTGGCTGGCCTTGGGCGCGCATGGGCGCTGGAGACCGAGGAGAGACGCGCGAGGGTCTGGCGCGGTTTGGCTGGGCGCGTACCTGCTCGGGGCCAGGCCTGGTTGGTGCCTTGGTTTGGCAAGGGCCTTGGCTTCGGGCCGGGCCCGAGAGGGCTCTGGTGGTGCGCGCAGATGAAGAGGACCGAGAGGGAATGCGCGTCTGTGTGCGCGCGCTTGATCCTTCCGGTTCTGGTAGGTTGCCAAAAGTGGCAAGGTGCAAGGGCTTGGGCCTTGCTTTGCCCAATGTGGGCTGTGCTGGTTTGATGGCTCTTTCCCCTTCTAGGAAGCTTCCATTGTTGGAAGGTTTTGTGGTTGAAACCTTGTAGGGGCTGGCCGTGTTGAGTGGGAGCCATGGAGGAGCTCGTGGATGTGGACTCCAGGTCCTTGATGGACGAGGAGCGATCCTTGTCGGACCCACATGATGGTGCGGACCTTTGGTGAGGAGACGAACCAGGTTGGAGTTGCGAGCTTAAACGGGTGGCCTTGGCGTTGGCACGGGTCATGACTGATTGTGGACTCTGGCTCTGAGACGACCAAGGGCCAAAAGTAAGGTCACAGACGCGAAAAAAGTTGGGCCAATTCTCGGACCGTGACAAACTCCCCCACTTAATCCGCAAACATCCTTGTAGCGGAAACACATCTCCAAGGGATCGCGATGATGATTAATGACGGGTCTTCCATCGATGAAAGACATGGGCTCCTTGTTGAGCATGGTGTGTGGAAGGCCTCCTTTTTGTGTGAAGGAGGTAACCTTGCTGATGAGCTTGATGTGGAAGGTTAGGCTTGTCTAAGGAACGGCGTCTTAGATAGGGGCTAACCTCGTGACTTGATGAGTGGAGCTGCCCAATGATTATGGGGAGCTCTTGACTTGATGAGTGGAGTTGTCCAATGATTATGGAGAACTCGTGATTTGGAGTTTGCCCAATGATTATGGGGAACTCGTGATTTGATGACTGCCGCTTTGAACCAACGTACCTATCTAGGCTAACATGATGGTTGTTAGCTAGAGTAGGAAACGTGTGGCCGACAGGACCAGTCATCTCCCATAGGTTCCATGTTTTCCATGGGGATCCTACATCCGCTTTGAGCTCCTCGAGAAGGCACATTTGACCTCCTCGTTCTTCGTCTTGAATCATGAAGTTGAGAATACTCTCGTGGTTGCAATATGGACTAGGCAGCGGATCGCCTCTGAGTTGGACGTACCTAGCTTTGCGAACCAGGCTCTGATACCACTTTTTACTACCCGCGAGGAGATGAGTTCTACCTTCGGAGTAGTACGGCCTTAGAACGGGAGTGTGTCTCCCGGGAGTGTGTCTCCTTTTTAAGTAAGCCATTGATGAAGTAAATAGAAGCAAGAGAGAAGACAGTAGAACACAAAGGTTATGTAAACTATACTTTATTGTGTGTCAATGAAAGATAGAATACAAAGGATGCATGTTTGGTGGATGCACCCATGGGTTATGGTGAATTATGAGAGAATGAAAAGGTAACCTATACAATAGAGAGGGTCATTTATATATAGGGTAGAGGTGGACGAAATCCTAGCCTAAAAGGGATAGGAGATCGGCCAAACAAGAGGATTAGGGCTTCTAATCCTAGTTGGTCTTGGCTTGGGCCAAGGAATGATCCAAATTCGCCTTCTCTTGATGACTTGCTGGTTTGGAGTCCAATTTGGACAAGGAGAGGCGTGTGGGTCTGCAATGAAGAAGGGTTTCGTATTCCAAATAGGAAACTCGGCCTTGAGTTGACCTTGAAGAGCTTTCCTAGTTGAATTAGGAAAGCTTAGCCGCGATTGAGGAGCTGGCCGAGTGGAATCGCACGCAAGAGGCCAAGAGGCAGAGGTGCGCGCGCAAGGATTTGGGCGCGGGCCTGTTTTGGCGTGCTTCTGGTTGGGACCGGGCCAGGCTGGTTGCTTGGCTCGGCAATGGGCCGGATCTGGCTGGCCTTGGGCGCGCATGGGCGCTGGAGACCGAGGAGAGACGCGCGAGGTCTGGCGCGGTTTGGCTGGGCGCGTACCTGCTCGGGGCCGGGCCTGGTTGGTGCCTTGGTTTGGCAAGGGCCTTGGCTTCGAGCCGGGCCCGAGAGGGCTCTGGTGGTGCGCGCAGATGAAGAGGACCGAGAGGGAACGCGCGGCTGTGTGCGCGCGCTTGATCCTTCCGGTTCTGGCAGGTTGCCAAAAGTGGCAAGGTGCAAAGGCTTGGGCCTTGCTTTGCCCAATGTGGGTTGTGCTGGTTTGATGGCTCTTTCCCCTTCTAGGAAGCTTCCATTGTTGGAAGGTTTTGTGGTTGAAACCTTGTAGGGGCTGGCCGTGTTGAGTGGGAGCCATGGAGGAGCTCGTGGATGTGGACTCCAGGTCCTTGATGGACGAGGAGCGATCCTAGTCGGACTAGGACATGATGGTGCGGACCTTTGGTGAGGAGACAAACCAGGTTGGAGTTGCGAGCTTAAACGGGTGGCCTTGGCGTTGGCACGGGTCATGACTGATTGTGGACTCTGGCTCTGAGACGACCAAGGGCCAAAAGTAAGGTCACGGACGCGAAAAAAGTTGGGCCAATTCTCGAACCGTGACAGAACGCTCACCCCTAGCTGCTTTTCCTACAGGTACTGGTCGCAGATTGGACTAGGTGAGCTTCCGAAGCTTGAAGAGCTAGGAGCGGGAGTCCGGGTTTACTTTTGAGTCTAGCGACTTACACTTGTATTTTGTCCGTTGTGGGACGTACTTTTGAAGTGTAAATTATTCTTTTGATGAACAAATTGGTGGTTTTAAAGTGATTTATGTAAAAGGTTTCAAACTGTTTTATTGTTTTAAACGTCCGCGTCCCGAGTTCGGTTTACTGAAATTGGAGCGTGACAGCTTGGTTTCAGAGCTCGGGGTTTCACACCTCGGACTGTACGTCAATTAGGTGGGGAGAGTCGAGTCAGTAAAGTCCCTTCGTGCGTTGGGTACGCAGGTCGGAACCGTGTGTTGACCCGTTGTGTTTTGAGTCCTATTTGTGTTTGTGTGTATGTGCAGTACGGGGTTACTGGCATACTGTTTGTCTGTTGCTGCGTGAAACTTTTTTAAACTGTCGCGACTCGACTCAGGGGCGCCCCTGTCGTCGAGCATGACGGTGTTGATATCAAGTGGGTACAATGTAGTTCGGGGACGCCTGGACCGGGTTGTAACTACCTGATGTCAAGAAATGAGGTTTTTAATGAAGTGGAGAAAGTTTTAAAATTTGATTGGCCCTGTGGGCGTGCTTTGATTTTGGTTGGCCCGGTGGGCGTGTTTCGACTTTGGTTGGCCCGGTGGGCGTGTGTTGTGTTGTTGGCCTTGTTGACTTGTGTTTTGGTCGTTGAATCGTTGTACGTCTGTTGTTATTTTAGTGGTCGAACGTCTGCGACGGACTGATGTGCGGGTCGTTATGGGCAGGGTAGGATACGAGTGCCCTAGGGTGGACGTAGCGGGTGTGATGAGTGCGAAATCATCACCGCTACGGGACGGGTCTTGGACGGGCCCGATAAGAGACGTGGTTAGGGCCACTGTTTTGGCGCGGAAGCTGAAATGGACCGGCTGGCGTGCCGGCCCGGAAGGCGGCACGGCCCGGCTGGCTTGCCGGCGCGGAAGGCGACACGGCACGGCTGGCGTGCTGGCCCGGAAGGCGGCACGACCCGGCTGGCGTGTCGGTCCGGGAGGCGACACGGCACGGCTGGCGTGCCGGCCCGGAAGGCGGCACGGCCCAGCTGGCGTGCCGGCCCAGAAGGCGGCACGGCCCGGCTGGCGTGCCTACCCGGAAGGCTGCACGGCCCGGCCCACTTGCCGGCCTAATCCAGTCAGCTACTTTCAAATTAGAATTACTGGAGGCATATGACCATGCCTGGAGGTTGATTGTTTAGTTTCTGTCTTGGGTGGCCATGAGAGCCCGTGTTTTACTGTTGGAGTCTTGGGTGGCCATGAGTGCCCGTGGGGGTTGTTAAACCCGTGTTTTACCGTTGGTGTTTTGGGTGGTCATGAGTGCTTGTGGGGTTGTTGAGCCCGAGTCTTGACTATTGGTGTGTCTTGGGTGGCCATGAGTGCATGTGGAGTGTTGGACAGGTGTTGTTGCTGTTTGTTGAACTTTGGATGTGATTGTGATTGTGGTTACCTGAGGTTGGGGGCCCGCTTCATGAAACAGGGGTCTTCGAGTGCACGTGTCTGCATGTTCAGACGGGGTAGGGGGCCCGCCCGTGAGGAAAGGGGTCCTGGCCGCGCGTGCGTGGTTTGGGGTTGCTGAGTGACAGGTCGACAGCCTGATCCGACTTTGTGTCGGGAAAAGTGCGACAGGTCGACCGCCTGGCCTGACAAGGTTCGGTAAAGGGCGTGAGAGAGGTTACTGAGCAGCTGGAGTGTGATCCTTTGTGAACTTTTTTGGTGTGCGATCCTTTGTGATCTTGGGTGTTGTGTGGTTGTCTGTCGTGTCATTTGAGGAAGTCGTCAATCGTTGTGTCGGGTCTACATTACGTGTCCGAGTGTTGAGTCGGTTGAGGAAGGTAACTATTGTGTGTGTTAGTCGGGTTGTTGTTGGTGTTACCGGCATTGTCTTTCATGTCATTTGAGGAAGTCGTCAATCGTTGTGTCGGGTCTACATTACGTGTCCGAGTGTTGAGTCGGTTGAGGAAGGTAACAGTCGCACTTTTCCTTATTG
This sequence comes from Erodium maritimum, assembly GCA_963921825.1. Taxonomy (NCBI): domain Eukaryota; kingdom Viridiplantae; phylum Streptophyta; class Magnoliopsida; order Geraniales; family Geraniaceae; genus Erodium; species Erodium maritimum. Next base: position 35,681,331 of record OY997593.1, on the reverse strand, counting down.
GTTAAGGAAAAAATAATTTGATTGTTGTTAAATAGGTTTGCATGTAATAAATAACTACTAGATTTTGGTCTTTTATGGCAAAATTTTGGTGGGAGAATGTGAGATAAATGCAAAATTTGTTTTTGAAGAAAGGGTGGTAAATTGAATTTTTTTTGACAATGATTGGTATGAGTGTGTAACCAAAGGGGTATAAACTGAAAGTAGTTGCATAGTACTATATTAATGTTTTTTTTTCTATATGCGTTGGGTTTCAGGGATTAGGGTTCAAACTAAATTGAATAACTGACACATTAGTTGTTTGTTCAATGTAATTACAAAGTATGTTCACTTGGGTATAGACATTGAACTCTGTCGACTTAATTGGTAGTACGTAAGACCCATATGATTTTCTAGGTAAGGGTAATCTGCAAGTCATTCCAATTTACCACACCATTGTCCTTCATATATCTCATGTCAATTTAATACCTAATGTTTATTATAATCATTCCATTTCACTAAAAAAATTTATCATTCCAAATTAATAGTTCAAGGGAGTCATAATGTATGTTCAAGGCGAACAAGGCTCTGGGTTTTAGGGTTTAGGGTTCAAACTAAATTGAATATGTCACACATTAGTTGTTTGTTCAAAGTAATTACAAAGTATGTTCACATGGGTACAGACATTGAACTATGTCAACTTAATTGGTAGTACTTAAGAGCCATATATTTTACTGGGTAAGGGTAAGCTGCAATTCTTTCCGGTTGTCAATTGAATACCTTAATGTTTATCATAATCACTCCAGTTCACTGTATTTTTAAATCATTACAAATTAATAGCTTAAGGAAGTCACAATGTATGTTCAAGGTGAACAAGGCTATGGTTTTTAGGGATTAGGGTTCAAACTAAATTGAACAAGTGACACATTGGTTGTTTGTTCAAGGTAATTACAAAGTATGTTCACATGGGTATAGACATTGGACTTTGTCAACTTAATTGGTAGTACTTAAGTCACATAGACTTTCATTGGTAAGAGTAATGTGCAAGTCATTCCAATTTACTACACCATTGTCATTCATATATGGCATTTCACTTCACTACTCTAATGTTTAGCATAATCAATCCATTTCACTTCATTTTTCAATCATTCCAAGTTAATATGTTCAAGGTGAACAAGGATTTGGGTTCTAGGGATTAGGGTTCAATCTAAATTGAATAGGTGAGCCATTAGTTGTTTGTTCATGGTAATTATAAAAGTATGTTCACATGGATATAACAATTGAACAATGTCAATTTAGCTGGTAGTACTTAAGACCTATATGTTTTCCTTGGTAAGGGTAATCTGCAAGTCTTTCCACTTTACTACACCATTTTCATTCATATATCTCATGTCACTTTAATACCCTAATATGTATCGTAATCATTCCAGTTCACTACATTTTTCAATCATTTCAAATTAACAGTTCAAGGAAGTCATAATGTATGTTCAAGGTGAACAAGGCGTTGGGTTTTAGGGATTAGGGTTCAAACTAAATTGAATAATTGACACATTAGGTGTGTGTTCAATGTAATTACAAAGTATGTTCACATGAGTATAGACATTGAACTATGTCAACTTAATTGGAGGTAATTAAGTCACATATGCTTTAATTGAATAATTTTTTTTTTGCACTTGTTTTAAAAACCTACCTTAAGGTTTCCGGATTGCAATTTAATACCCTTTTGAAGCGAAGCAGGTTTTACATTAGTGGGTAGTACTTAAGACCCATATGTTTCCCTTGTTCAACCTCATTGAATACATCATCTTAATGATTTCACACTACTACCCTAATGTTTGTCAGATATAAAAACAAATATCAGACATATTCACATACCCACCTAACACATCAATCATACAACTATTCAAATATATATACACAAAATGAAAATGAACACTATTTTGTCATTACACTTCAATACACCATTGTTATTCATATCATGTCACTTTAGTGCTCTAAGGTTTATCACTACCAGTCCATGTTACTAAAAAATTTCATTTCACTTTACTACACTAATATATATGTTTCCAATTCTATTGGACCAGGGTCAATACATACTCTTATGGATTCCACATTACTACACTATTGTTTAGCAAATATAAAAACAAGCATGCACATACCCACATAACACATTAATCAAACAAACAGACAATCAAATATACACAAACTGAAAATGAACTATACACAAACTGAAAATTAACTAGAGTTTGATTCCCAAAAACTATTCCTTTATCAATTACATCTGATGATGAGTTTACATTCAAGCATTGTAAGTGCATTGATACACTAGACAACAAACAAACAAAAAATCCCATAACTGTTTGTTGTATCATCATCAGAACAAAAAAAACACTACCGACCTAAACCATCTACTGGTCGTCTTCATCGTCACTTTCTTTTTCATCATCCTCGCTTCCAGGGTCGCTTGAATCTTCATCGTCCTCTGACTCACCCTATTCTGGCTCATCATCAGAGTCTTCATCCGAACTGCTCCCTTCGTCTCCACAAACTGATCCCACTCCTGATGCATGTCCGATCTTCTGGTTTTTGGGACCCACATCATCAGGAGACACCGATTCATACATTTTGCGCTTACCCAACACTGGGTCGGAGCCTTTTCCGGTACCAGAAGTTACCGGAGCAGAACCAACCACTTTTCTAGGGTTGCGGTTCGACGACTCGCTCATCTCAGGGTCTTTGACCTTCCAGGTCTCAGACATAGGCGATGGGCGAGTCGTCGATCCCTCAACCCTGGATTGTGGTGTTGGATGAGGGGCTCTAGGAGTTAGAGGAAGGACTCTTGGAGGTGGGGAATCGTCGTCGTCGGAAAAGGGGATTATTGGGTCATAGGTCGACCAGTTAGAAGCCTCGGACGAATCGTCCGAGGATGGGAAATCTCCTCGTGGGAGGAGGAGACGGTCTGGTCGGAATTTCTGGTAGTGGTGGTCGGAATTTTTTGACATCGTGGTTCAGATCCAGCGAGAGAGGACTGTTGTGGGTTTGGAAGGACTAGGTAAGTGTGGTTGTGTGTAGACATGGAGTAGTATGTATGTATAGGGTAGTGAGTTGTTTTTTAATATTTGATGATGATAGAAATGACTTGATAGTTGTACCTAAGTGCTAGACTATGAGTTGATTGTGTATGGGAAAAAACAACAATGATGACAAGTAGCTTGTAGGATAAATCATGCAAAGTGTGATGTAAATGTATGTCTATATAGATTTGCATGTATGTTTCAACTTATAGTATTATATTGTATAAACTTTAGGGTAGTATAATGGAATGAAATGCAACGCACAAAACCGTCAAAGTTGATTATTCAAAGTATCGCTAATCCAAATATAATATAAAGACAAAGAGAATTATCCGAACATAAAATATGAGGTACATCAAATAGGAAATAACTATAGTTTGAATGACTTCAATCAGATGTGTCTTTTCCCCTCAATGGACAGGTCCTGCTATCGTGCTTTTCGATTTTCCAGCATGTATGACATAACCGTCCAGGTTTACTAGCTATCTCACGCTCCTTTTCTCTTGTCGATTCAATTCTTTTGCTCTTTGGTTGACGACCTCCCTTTGTGTTGGTAACAACTGGTGTTTTTACTGTAACTAGTTCCAGCAATTCGATACCGGTAACAGAGGCAATGAAACTGGTCCTGTTAAGTCGCGCCTCCGCTACAACGTCATGCACTGTCTTGACTTTATATTTCTTCAACACATCCAACAGCCCCCGAAGGCTCGTGTTGTCCGCATCCGGTGTCTCTACCAACTCCTTCACCCTTGCTCCTATACGGGTTGACAACTCATCATCAGATATGTAGTCTTCGTCAGACACCTCGCCCCCTTCACACATTTCGGCAGACAACCTAGTTTCCTTACACCACCTTTGTTTAACCAACGACCGGGGTATTATCTTCAGGTTTGTGGTCTTCAGCACACAGTATATATGAGGGCATGGGAGGCCGTATGTTAGATAACGTTTGCAAGTACACGTATACTCCTCCGTGCTAAGCCTCCGTAACACTAAGAACTCTTTATTCTGGTCGTCATCATCCTCTAGTATTTTGTACTGCCTGATATCACCTTCACCACTCATAGCGCCCAAGCTACACCAGTCCTCTGCGTACCCAATATCATCTTGTACGTCATTGAACACTGGCCGCGTATAAACACTCCATGCATCAGCTTCTATGTCTAGGTTGGTCCGTAATTTAGGTTGGTTTGTGTAGCTCTGCATCATGAGCCTATAGTGCTCATTTCGCTCCTTATCAATTACCCCGTCGCAACTCCAAACCAGTTGTACCAGTTGATAATATTTGTCGCTGAAATGTGAGTACGTACTGTTCATTGTCTCGGACCGAGATGACGTCCGCATAAACTGGCCCATGTCCATGTGTCTGAAATATGTTGGTATCCATTGCTTGCATATTTCATAAATTCTTTTCAACCACTTGTTGTCCTGAACGCCGTATTGTTTCAGCACCTTGTTTCATCGCCATTCAAATCTGCTCGGTTCGATGTCATCGTTAAACACGATCTTTTTTACATCGTCGTAAAATGGAGTATCTTGAACGATATTTCCTGCAATCTGTTACTCACATACATACATTAGCACCAGTAGGTAATACACACAAATGCATTTAGGCATTCAAATCTAGTTGAGATGTTATACAAAATAAGTTTTTACGCACAACTAAAACATCACATGATACGATTGCAAATTTATTTACCTTTGCGTGCATTTTCTCCATAATATGCCACATGCATAACTTGTGAACTGTATTCGGCATCGTTCGCGGAATGGCAACCATCATCGCGGGGTCTTGATCAGTAACAATATATTTTGGTTCCCTCATATCCATAGCCTTGAGAAATGCATTGAACAGCCATTCGTACGATTCAATGTTTTCATGTGTAATTAGACCCAAACCGAATGTCACGTTATTCCTGTAGTTGTCTACACCGGTGAACGGGCAGAAGGGCATCGAATACCTGTACACAACCATTCAATTTGGCGAATTCAAACATTAAAATTGAACCATGAAATGCGTAAAGAACATTAAACAAATGTCAAGAAACATACTTATTGGTCGAATACATTGCATCGAAGCTGACATAATCACTGTACATCTCGTAGTTTCGAACTGAAATACCATTGCACCAGAATAGATTCGTCAGTCGTCCTTCATCATCGACAGAGTAATCATAACGAAACCCGCTGTTTGGTTCCTTTTTTGCACGAAACTTGTCCAGGATGACCTGTATGTCGCTGTTGTCGATGTACGCCTTCAAATCTCGTTGGTAGTTCATGAAATCCGCTTCAGTAGCACCAACCTTTTCAATACCGCCACATTCTTGGCTTAATATTCGATGAGCACGCGCAGGACCGACGCCAGATTTTGCACAATGGTCCAACCACGATACGTGGTTTACCGTCATGTGTCTCTTCCCTTTCAGCTTGTGACTGTGCTCCTTACTAACCAGCGGGTGATTGTGGCCTGGAATAAACTTTGACACTTTGTAACCAACCTTGTCATCGATTAGCGTCATTCGAATTAATGCCCCACATCCGGTTCTAGTCAACAATGTCTTTCTCTTCTTTGTCCCATTATTTGATGTTTCTTCGTCTGGTTGACGCCTGAATCCTTCTTTCGAGCAGGTGATGTACTTTGTGATCACGCATTTTCCTTTACCCATTTTCTTCGTGTTCAACCTAGTGTCAAACCCAGATAGGGTACCATACGTCTTGTAAAACAGTATCCCATGATCCAAAGTGGGAAATATCTGCCCCTCATATGGTGTTCGGCTCGCATTGCAGTTTGGTACGTACGTCTTTCCACCGCATGGGCTAACCAACACTATGACAGCGTCGCTTTGAATACCATTGTCCATATTTGACTGAATAAGACACACAAATTTCAAAGGATTCAGTAACATATATGCATACACACAAATCAATTTGCAAAAACAAACATTGCGATATGAAGCCACACTGAATACAAAATAAATCGCATAAACATACATTGACATATTCTTCACAACCCATTCAAGAGATCGTTGCGAAAACATACATTAACGTTTACATATACAAGCATATATTATAAGGTTTAGTACCACGTATGCATAGTGTCTTACGCATACAAATTAAATTGACAGAAACATACATTTGTGTTTGGTTCACATATTTACGGATTAGTGGTAGACCAAGGTATGGAAAACATACATTAAAAACAGTATGTTCATACAAATGAATATGTCAGAAACATACACTGAGTATGTTACAATGAAATTTTGAGCTCAACAAATGACTTTTTGTTGAAAAAACACAATTACTACACAATTATGGACTATATTCATGCATTGCAAATGCACGCCCTTTTGTTTGTTTTGCCTAATGTACAAATCTTACTATCAGTATCATATCAAAACCATTAATTCAATTGAAAACTCAATATGGCATAAACATACATTAAAAACAATATATTCATACAAATAAATATATCAAACACACACTGAGTATGAACACTGAAATATTGAGCTCGACAAATGACTATACAAATATGGTCTACATTCATTGATTGCAAATGCACACCCTTTTGTTTGTTTTGTCAAATGTACCCATATTAATATCAGTATCACATCAAAACCAGTAATTCAAATGAAAACTCAAGATGGCATAAACATACATTACAAACAATATATTCATACAAATGAATATATCAAAAACATACACTGAGTATGGATCACTAAAATAGTGAGCCCTACAAATGACTTTTTGTTGAAAAAACACAGTTACTATACAATTATGGTATACATTCATTCATTGCAAATGAACACCCTTTTGTATGTTTTGTATAATGTACAAATCTTACTATCAGTATCACATCAAAACCATTAATTCAATTGAAAACTCAATATGGCATAAACATACATTACCAACAGTATATTCAAACAAATGAATATATCAGAAACATACACCGAGTATGGATCACTAAAATAGTGAGCTCGACAAATGACTATACAACTATGGTCTTTATTCATTCATTGCAAATGCACACCTCTTTGTTTGTTTTTTCCAGTGTACTCATCTTACTATCAGTATAACTCGAAAAAATGAATGTATAACTCGAAAAAATAACCAGCACCCAAAGTTGCAGACAATAAAAAAACGAAGGACTTATACCCAATAGTGCTTCCACCCTCAAAGCTTCGTCGATACGTTGTTCGAAACTGATAAAATGCTTGTTTTTCCGTCTATCTTCTGCGATTATGAGTTCTGCATGCGTTCTGGCTGATATTTTTTGTATGTAACTGAAAAAATGGTTGGTTTACGATTTTTATTGATGACAGAATCAATTAATATCTCTATTTTTAGATATTGATGAAGTGGAATTTTTTGCGGAAACGTTTCCATAAAATGGAATCGTGTTTTCCAATATTACCCTCATAGGCGCGTGCGAATTGGTATCAAAATTTCAGAATCGTTAATTTTTTTTTAGAATCGCACACAATATCCACCGTGGATTCTATTTAATCTAGGGCCTAGATTGGTTCTTATTTTGTATCTAAGGGATGGTTTGTACCTGAAAGGTCCCCATATATATATATATGATAACATTTAGGTACGACTTGGCCAATTTTGTGCGAAATACGACTCAATCCCAGCCTTAGAATCGCAAATCGCATGGCTGATTTTTTTTTTTCACCAAGTTTCTTATTTTGATCTTTCCCGCTTCGTTTCAACTCCGATTTAATTTTTTCTTGCGCCAAAAACTTTCTTTTTTCAAGATCTATCTATCAAGTAGCATATTGAATATGTTTTGAAGCAAAAAAGAACATGTACAAGAAAAAACACAATTTGTTAACCGTACACTAATGTATGTTCTTGCAACTGCATTTGTATGAATAAGCTAATCTTAATGTATGTTTTGTATGTATGTTTTTACAACTACATGTTTTTTAATTTTCAGTTACATATGTACGATGAACTTAATGTATGTTTATACAATTTTAAATGTATGTTCTTGGCATTTTCATTTGTATGTGTAAGTCAACCTTAATGCATGTTGTTTCAGTTGTATGTATACGCTAAAATTAATGTATGTTCTTACTATTTTCATTTGAATGTGTATGAATGTTTTGTACGTGTAAGATAATAAATTAAGATTAGCTTAAACATACATTAAGATTAGTTTATTCATACAAATGCAGTTGCAAGAACATACATTAGTGCACGGTTAACGATTTGTGTTTTTGCTTTTACATGTTTTTTTTGCTTCAAAACATATTCAATATGCTACTTGATAGATAGATCTTGAAAAAAGAAAGTTTTTGGCGCAAGAAAAAATTAAATCGGAGTTGAAACGAAGCGGGAAAGATCAAAATAAGAAACTTGGTGAAAAAAAATATAAAAAAATAAGCCATGCGAAAATCGGAGCCCTTGGGCAATATGCGATTCCAAAGTTGGGATTAAGTCGTATCTCGTATTTAAAGATTGTGTTGTACCTGAAAGCTCTCATATGTATATATATATATAGGATAACAATCAGGTACAAACCTCATAAATTGGACAGAACGTAGAACTAATCTCATCCTTTAAAATATTTTATTGGATGAGTGAGATTTGTTTTCCAATTTTAACTACACGCGCACAAAAATATGCTGAAATTGGTTTTAATTTCGAATTTGAGGGTAATTTCGACTTTTTTTTCACCAAGTTTACTATTTTGATCTTTCCCGCTTCGTTTCAACTCCGATTTAATTTTTTCTTGCGCCAATAATTTTCTTTTTCCAAGACCTATCTATCAAGTAGCACATTGAATACGTTTTGAAGCAAGAAAAAAACGATTTACTCAAACAAACAAAAAAAGAAACGAAATGAATGTATGTTTTGTAATTTTCAGTTGTATGTGTACCCTAAAGTTAATGTATGTTTATGTTGTAAAGTGAAAAGTTATGGGTAGTATACATACAAATGCATTTGAAAAAACATACATTAAAGTTAACGTACACATACAGATGAAAATGGTAAAAACATACATTCAGTTTAGCTTACACATACAAATGAAAATGGGAAGAACATACATTAAGTTTAGCTTACACATATGCAGTTGCGAAAACATAAAAACATACAATAAGTTTAGCCTACACATACAAATGAAAATGGCAAGAACATACATTGAGTTTTAGCTCCTATAAACATACATTAGGTTTATCGTAGACATACAACTGAAAATTACAAAACATACATTAATTTCGTTTATTTTTTTGTTTGTTTGAGTAAATCTTTTTTTTCCTTCTTCAAAAAATATTCAATATGCTACTTGATAGATAGTTATTGGAAAAATAAAAATATTGGCGCAAGAAAAAAAATTAAATCGGAGTTCAAACGAAGCGGGAAAGATCAAAATAGTAAACTTGGTGAAAAAAAAACGAAAATAGCAGCCAATTTCGATTTCCCACTTGTATTTTACGAAAATAGTGCCCGTGGGGTTGTTGAACCCGTGTCTTTACCTTTGGTGTTTTGGGAGGCCGTGAGTGCCCGTGGGGTTGTTGAACTCGTGTCTTTACCTTTGGTGTTTTGGGTGGCCATGAGTGCCCGTGGGGTTGTTGAACCCGTGTCTTTACCTTTGGTGTTTTGGGAGGCCGTGAGTGCCCGTGGGGTTGTTGAACCCGTGTCCTGATTGGCAGTGTGTCTTGGGAGGCCGTGAGTGCCTGTAGGGTTGTTGAGCCCGTGAGTTACTGTTTGTGTGTCTTGGGAGGCCGTGAGTGCCTGTGGGGTTGTTGAGCCCGTGAGTGACTGTTGGTAGTTTTGAGAGGCCGTGAGTGCATGTGGGGTTGTTGAGCCCGTGAGTTACTGTTGGTGGTTTGAGTGGCCGTGAGGGCCCGTGGGGTTGTTGAGCCCGTGAGTTACTGTTGGTGTATCTTGGGAGGCCGTGAGTGCCTGTGGGGCTGTTGAGTCCAAGTTTTACTGTTGGTGTCTTGGTGGCCATAAGTGCCTGTGAGTTTTGAACCTGTGTTGTTATTGGTTGCTGAACTTGCTTGTGATTGTGATTGTGATTGTGGTTACCTGAGGTTGGGGGCCCGCTTCATGAAACGGGGGTCCACGAGCACACGCGTCTGCATGTTCAGACGGGGTAGGGGGCCCGCCCGTCAATAAAGGGGTCCTGGCCGCGCGTGTGTGGTTTGGGTTTGTGAGCATTCTTTGGCTGGCTTACGAGTTAGAGTCTCGGTAAGTTGCGAGCATTCTTCGGCTGGCCTGGCCGAGTTAGAGTCTCGGGAGGTTGCGAGCGTTCTTCGGCTGGCCTGACCGAGTTAGAGTCTCGGGAGGTTGCGAGCGTTCTTTGGCTGGCCTGACCGAGTTAGAGTCTCGGGAGGTTGCGAGCGTTCTTGGCACTGAGCAGTTGGCAGCTGGTATGCGATCCTTTGTGATCTTGTTTGGTGTGTGATCCTTTGTGATCTTGGGTGTTGCGTGGTGGTCTTTTGAGTCCTTGGAAGGGGTCATGATCGTTGTGTCGGGTCTACTTTACGTGTCAGAGTGTTGAGTTGGTCAAGGAAGGCAACGGTGTGTGCGTGTTAGTCGAAGTACTTGGGTTGGGGTTAGTGTTCCCCGGTGTTGTGTTTATTGTTGGTGTTACCGGCATTGTCTGCTAATTATGTCGTAGTCAGTCTGTTATTCGTGGTGGTGAGCGAACGCTCACCCCTAGCTGCTTTTCCTACAGGTACCGGTCGCAGGTTGGACTAGGTGAGCTTCTGAAGCTTAAAGAGCTAGGAGCGGGATTCTGGGTTTTACTTTTGAGTCTAGTGACGGATACCATGTACTTTGTCCAATTGTTGGTACGTTTTTGAGTTGTAAATATTATTTTGATTAATTAAATGGCGATTTTAAAGTGTTGATTCAAAACAGGTTTCAAATGTTTTTATCATTTTAAATGTTCTTGTCCCGAGTTCGGTTTACTGAAATTGGGGCGTGACAGTGGTTTTCATTAGATAGTAAGTCTATATATATATAGGGTGGGTATCCAGTAAAAACAGACCTTATTGTGCAAAGTACAAACAAATTTGGGCCATAGAATGAGGTCAAAGTGACGTCAGTAGAGCGCACCAGATGTTGACACGTGGCCACTTCGCGTGCGCCTCTGCCCGCACAATAGCACGTGTTGACCACGCGCGCAGCGCGAAAGGCACTAACATCCCGCGATTTTAAGGTATCAGCACTCGTATATATAACCTATCAACACCCGTGTATGTAAAGTATTAGTACAATTACGTGTAAAGTATCATCATTGTTTTGCATATAAGGTATTAGCATCGTGCTATGTAAACTATCAGCACTGGGCGTACACTACAAATGCATGTACGGTATCAACACTATAAGGTATTAGCACTATGCTATGTAAACTATCAGCATCGTTCGATGTAAACTATCAGCATTGGGCGTGAGCGGCCACGTGTCAGCATCTGGTGCGTCTGTAGTTTGCACAATAAGGTGTGTGTTTTTATTATTTGATTGCCCACGTGTCAGCATCTGGTGCGCTAGCCCATATTTGTTTGTAGTTTGCACAATAATCCGTGTTTGTATTTGATACCAGTCATATATATATATATATATATAGGGGAACAATCAAGTACAAACCTTATTTCGGGTCAGAACGTAGAACTAATCTACACCATCCAATATAGTAAATCAAGGACCCATATGTTACACGAATTTGGCTGAATTTTTTTAACGCGCGAATGTGCAGGGTAAATTGGAAAATTGTTGTTGAGAATCGCATATGAAAAATAAAAGGGCTGCGATTTTCGTTTTTTTTTCCACCAAGTTTACTATTTTGATCTTTCCCGCTTCGTTTCAACTCCGATTTAATTTTTTCTTGCGCCAATAATTTTCTTTTTCCAAGACCTATCCATCAAGTAGCATATTGAATACGTTTTGAAGCAAGAAAAAAAACGATTTACTCAAACAAAAAAAGGGAACGAAATTAATGTATGTTTTGTAATGTTCAGTTGTATGTGTACGCTAAACTTAATGTGTGTTTATGTTGTAAAATGAAAAGTTATGTGTAGTATACATATAAATGCATTTGCAAAAACATACATTAAGTTTAGCTTACACATACAAATGAAAATGGTAAAAACATACATTAAGTTTAGCGTACACATACAAATGAAAATGGGGAGAACATACATTAAGTGCAGCCTACACATATGCAGTTGCGAAAACATAAAAACATACATTAAGTTTAGCCTACACATACAAATGAGAATGACAAGAACATACATTGAGTTTAGCTTCTATAATACATACATTAGGTATATTACCCATAACTTTTCACTTTACAACATAAACATACATTAAGTTTTGCGTACACATACAAATGAAAATGGGGAGAACATACATTAAGTTTAGGCTACACATACAAACGAAAATGGCAAGAACATACATTGAGTTTAGCTTCTATAATACATACATTAGGTTTGGTGTACACATACAACTAAAAAAACAAAACATGTAATAACCACTCCCGGTCAACGCCAGTCAAACCTGCGAAAAACAGGAAAATTTAAAAATTTTAAGACGGACACTTAATGAACCTAAAATGACCCCGAGTGTCATACCGGACTTAAGTTGACCCCGTTATTGACCAAAGTGAGTTACGGGGGACTCAGGGCAACTTTTTGATCAATTTGAGAAATGTTGACTTTTCGCTGGAAAAGTCAACCGAGCGACGTTTTGGTCCATTCGAGGACCGTTTTGGATCCGAAAAGCTTAACCGTCATCGCAGCGGTCTTAGTTGAGCCGTTTCCTTGTGGCCCGCCAAGTTTCGTAATTTTTGGGAAAAAGTGCCCGTTCGGGGCCCGAAACGTCCGATTTTCGCGAATCTGATTGGAAATATTAACTAGATATTTTCCAAAAGGTGTGGGACCCACCTTGACACATGTCCTAAATGTGGTGGTGTTAGTTTTGGGGGGAAAATGAATGGAGGAGAAGGGCTGGCCGAGACTTGGGTTTTAAAAGAAAAAAAAAAGAGTTTTAATTGGGTTTTTGTGTTAGTTGTTTTAAAATAGAAAGAAGAAGAGAGGTTTTAGAGAGAGAAGGAGAAGGAGAAGAAGAGAGAAGAAGGGAGGTTGAGCTAGGGTTTGTGATCGAGCCCTTGGATCGAGTCAAAGCAAAGAGCAATCCCGTTCCCCTCGTTCTCCTCTACGGTAATACCCGAATCGATTCTCGTTTTGGTTATTTTCTTGGAAGCTAGGGTTTGAGTATAAACTAAGGCTTAGGGTTGTGTAGAGTGTGGGGAGGTGTTGGAGACGTTTTAGAGGTGTTTGGGGGTTTAATTTCACGTTTTCCGATGACCGGAGGCTCGGGAGGAGCTCCGGCCACCGTGGGTGGTGGCCGGCCGGCCATGAGGTGGCTGGCCGGAGCTGGCAGCAGCCACCACATGGTGGCCGAGCCTCCCCTTAAACCCTAGGGTCTCGGCCAAGTAGTGTGGGTGGGGCCCACATGCTCGGGTGCTCGGTTTTTATCGTTCGGGTAGTTTAAAACGTTCCCCGGACCATTTATCCTTAATCGAATCGAAATTTGGAATTAAATTGGAGAAGTTGTAATTAACGGGTTTTGGAAACTTTAAACGTTAATTAATTGACTTAGAAGTCGGAATTCAATTCCGTCAAGTGCGTTGGGTTCCTTGAAATATTCTAAGACCGTAGAAACGAAAACGGGAACTTTTGGAGCCCCGGAAGGCAATTAACCAAAACCCGGGCAGATTCACCATGTCGGGCGAATCTGGCCTTTACGGGTCCTTTATCGACAATATCGAGTATTGGAAGTTTGGGAGTGATCGGCATTGTCGGGGTTACGTTTGAGCGTTAAGTATGTTAATTTTCGGTTTATTCGTACTAGTTTAAAAGTACTTTGAATTTGTGTTCTTTTAGATCGTGCTACGGACCGAGGCAAAGGGAAGCTCGGCGAGTGACTGGGTGTACTTCGGGTGTTGTTGGAGCGCTTTTGGGATTATATACGAGGTAGGGAAAAGTAGCCGGATCTCGGCCCTGACTGGGGAAAGTTAACAGTAGAATTGCATGTGACACTGGGGTGTCGTGGGTTGAATAGGTTTATTTAAATATTAGAAAAGCATGATACGAGTTTGTAGCGTTTATTAGAAAAGCATGTTACGGGGACTTAGTAATTATTGGAAAGGCTTGTGACACTTAGTAGTGTCGTAGGAACAGAGAACTTAGCGTTAATTGTTTTACTGGAGGCATATGACCATGCCCGGAGGTTGTTTGTGAACTTATCGATATTAGGAGTACTGGAGGCATATGACCATGCCCGGAGGTTGATTGTTAAACTGTTGATGTTAGGACTGTTGGAGGCTTGGTTAAGCCGGGAGGTTGATTGCTTATTTGGTGTCTTGAGTGGCCTTGAGAGCCCGTATTTTATTATCGAGTTTTGGGTGGCCTTGAGAGCCCGTATTATTTATTGATTGAGTTTGGGTGGTCTTGAGAGCCCCGTATTTTATTATCGAGTTTTGGGTGGCCTTGAGAGCCCGTATTATTTATTGATTGAGTTTGGGTGGTCTTGAGAGCCCGTATTTTTATTATCGAGGTTTGGGTGGCCTTGAGAGCCCGTATTATTTATTGATTGAGTTTGGGTGGCCATGAGAGCTCGTGTATTTAAATTTGTGTTTTGGGTGGCCTTGAGGGCCCGTGTACTAAGGATGGTGTCTTTGGCTGGCCTGACCGAGTTAGAGTCTCGGGGGGGGGGGGGGGGGGGGGGGGGGGGGGGGGAGGGGGGGGTTGCAAGCTTCCTTTAGCTGGCTTACGAGTTAGAGTCTCGGTAAGTTGCAAGCGTGTCTTATGTTGGTGTCTTGGGAGGTCGTGAGTGCCTGTGGGGTTGTTGAGTCCGTGTCTTACTGTCGGTGTGTCTTGGGAGGCCGTGAGTGCCTTGGGGCTGTTGAGTTCGAGTTTTACTGTTGGTGTCTTGGTGGCCATGAGTGCCTGTGAGTGTTGAACTTGTGTTGTTACTAGTTGATGAATTTGGCGTGTGATTGTGATTGCGGATCCTGGTAGGTTGCAAGCATTCTTTGGCTGGCCTGACCAAGTTTGAGTATCAACGGGTTGCAAGCATTCTTTGGCTGGCCTGACACGAGTTTGAGTAACACAGGTTGCAAGCATTCTTTGGCTGGCCTGGTCCGAGTTTGAGTAACACAGGTTGCAAGCATTCTTTGGCTGGCCTGGCCCGAGTTTGAGTATCACAGGTTGTAAGCATTCTTTGGCTAGCATGATCCGTGTTCGTGTGAGTGGAGAGGTTACTGAGCAGCTGGTATGCGATCCTTTGTGATCTTGTTTGGCGTGCGATCCTTTGTGATCTTGTTTGGCGTTGTGTAGTCTTTCTGTCGTGTCCTTGGAGGAGGTCGTCGATAGTTGTGTCGGGTCTACATTGTGTTATCGAGTGTTGAGTCTGTTGAGGAAGGTAACGGGTTGTGGGTCAGTTGGGTACTTGAGTTGGGGACTATAGTCCCAGTGTTGGGTTTGGTTTTAGTGTTACTGGCTTTGTCTGCTAATTATGCCGTAGTCAGTCTGTTATCTGTGGTGGTGAGCGAACGCTCACCCCTAGCTGCTTTTCCTACAGGTACTGTTCGTGGGACGGACTAGGTGAGCTCTTGAAGTTCATGGAGCTTGGAGCGGAGTCTGGTCTTTACTTTTGTTGAGTCCTAGTGACGGATGTGTACCTTGTCCACTTGTTGGGACGTTTTTGTATTGTAAATACTACTATTATTTTGGTAAATAAATGGAAATGTCAAAGCTTTTATTCAAAACAGGTTTTTAAGTATTCATGTTTTAAAAGTTCGCGTCCCGAGTTCGATTCGCTGAAATTGGGGCGTGACAAAACATACATTAATTTCGTTCCTTTTTTGTTTGTTTGAGTAAATCGTATTTTTCTTGCTTCAAAACGTATTCAATATGCTACTTGATAGATAGATCTTGGTAAAAGAAAATTATTGGCGCAAGAAAAAATTAAATCGGAGTTGAAACGAAGCGGGAAAGATCAAAATAGTAAACTTGGTGAAAAAAAAACGAAAGGCCAAAGTCGAAAATACCCTAAAAAACGACGGAGAAAACGATTTTGGAATAGAATTAGGCGCGTGTGGATTAAATCAGGAATTTAATCTCACCCATCCAAAAAACGATTTCAATGGATAGGATTAGTTCTACGTTCT